>JAKWBJ010000188.1:1500000-3000000 GCA_023159175.1 Wohlfahrtia magnifica | reverse complement strand
TTTAAGAAATAAAAATTAGATAAATATTTATTTTCATTATAAATGAGATAAATTGTCTTGCCACGCCAAATATAGTGCAGCATGGCAACGTGTGTTCGCAAACTATAAACACATGGGTTTTTCAAAAAAACACATTTAATTAAACATTTCGCTGAGTGTTTTTTTGAGAGACCGATAGTTTGTTGTTATTTTTGTTTAATGTGTGAGCACATGTAGGTGTGAGAGAAAGGAAATCAATTTACGCCTCGTAGTGCTTTTGACAAGCCCTGCTTTAGATGTATGGAAGAATTTTTTAAGAATATTATTATATAAACCATAGAAGGTGTTATTTCGGTAGTTTTAATCTTTTACGGTTACTAATTTTCATATATTCACTAGAATAATCTCTCCCACGTTGCTGGGAGCCTTTGTGTTGTACCTGCTTTTTGATTGATGTGGGAAAAAGCAGGTTTTCTACACATGCAAAATTCTATATATATTTTTTTAATAATGGTTTGTATGGACTGCCAAGTTATTTAAGCCAAATTTAGAAACTTCAACTCTAACCATTTCCAAGACATACAAAAATCATTATTTAATTTGTGTGGCAGATACCATGCCCACTTATCTGATTCAAACCACTTTTTAACTGGTGGTTTTTACAATCTAAAAAGTCATTTAGACCAATTTCAGAACCTTCCACTTGTTCAATTTCGACTGATGGTGTATATTAACTACTAAATTATTTGGTCCAAATTCAGAATCTTCTACTATAACCGTTCCAAAGATGTACAAAAATCGATATTTAATTTGTATTGAAGGTGTCACTCCTACTTATCCAATTCAGACCAATTTTTGACTGATGATTTGTATTGACCACAAAGTTATTAGGGCCAAATTTAAAGACTCTTACTATTACCGTTTTAAAGATTTAGACATATAAATACAAACTTTGTATGGGCGTAGCACCGCCCAGTTGAACAATATTGAAGCCACACACCAAATGAAAGCTTTCTACATATGCTTTTTATATAAAAAGTTTTGTTTTAAAATATTTTCTAACTCACACAAAGTTTAAATGCTGCAATAAATTTCGTTTTCAAGTAAAACTTATGGAATACAAAAGGTTTCATTATAATGTCAATAACTCACGAACCTTAACCTTTCCTTTAAGGGCTTACAAAATAAAATCGGTTCGCACATTTCGTAGAACATCAATTACAATGCATTTTATATACCTTCTTTATATATATAGATAAGTCTATTGGGTTTAAGTCTGGTGATTGGGGTGGTGAATTTAGCTGCCTTTGAACATAGTAAGGAAGCCAGTCTCGAAAAACGTGCGCAGTATGCTTAAGGTCCTTATTTTAGTAGAAAATCCCCTAAATACCCAAGCTATCAACAGCTGCCTCAGAATTTGTTCCAATATGATTTTATATTGATAGCAGTCCACATTACCATTGAAAAAAACCAAACGAGCCACTACAGATGACACCATATCGCCCCAAACCATAACGTTGCCTTCAACATGTTTGACTGTATGTATAATATTCCTTGGATCAAGTGCAGTCTTCGGTTTTCTCCAAACTTTGGAATGGTCATCATTTCCGGAAATGGTATACTTACTTTAGTCGGTAAATATGTATAACACGAAAAAAATGCATACCCTTGTTTACATTTGCTTTAGCAAACTCAAAGCGAAGTTCATAATTCTTCGCTGAAATTGTTTTTTTAGGTGCGGTTTGCTATAAACATTGCCATAAAAAACTTTTATTATTGTTCGTTTTGCAACAATTTAATTGGAACACTTTTCGATTTGTTCCGCCAATTTTGGGGAGCTTATTGTCGGATCAATTGACCAATTTCATAATAATGAATTCATCACGTCTCAAAAGCTTCTTAGGTCTGCCAGACCGTGGCTTATTATCGGTACTATTAGTGTTGTTATAATTACTAAAGATCTTCTCTACAGTAATACGACTTAATTTTGTTATCATAGCAAATTCTCAATTAGATATATTTTCCTTTCAGAGACTTATTAACTATATAGAAATTGGTAATTTCAATACACGATTTCTGGAAGCTGTGTGTTAAATAGTTGATGTTATAGAAAATGAATATGCACAACACAAAGAACTCTGATGATGACTAACGTAACTGGGGTCGAAAACATGTTCAGTTCTGGTGGTGTTGGTGCTGCACATTCCTTCACAGTTGTCAATTCTCTTGTATAAATCATTGGAAAGAGCACTTTTCTATTCTCTTAGAATAAAAATTAGCTTATAATCTCAAAAAATTTTATTTTTAAGTTTTCAAGCCAAATTTCTTGTATTTTCATTATAGTAAGCAAAAAAATTATACCTTTTTTATAAAAATATACGATACATTTCCATTTGCACTTGTTGAAAATAATAACTTTTTGGTGATACAAAGGTAGTCACTACACTATCACGAAAATGGTCTCAAATGTGATTTTAGAGATGAAAGAGTAACCGTAATAAGTTGCAATTTTTACAGTAGATAGATATTGATGTTGTTCGTTGATTTCCTGCAAAAATTGAAAATTTAAAAATGTTGAGTTAATACTCTCTTGTTGATCAAGTGCGATATATCTATACCAAATTTTTCTTTTAGGCGTTTATTATTATATTTTGATGTGAAAACAAGTTGCCAGATCTTAAGTATTCGATTCAAATATTCGCAAAAATTTTAGTGAATGCAAATATCTAATTTTAGCGTATAGTATACCAATGCGAAAGCGAATGCGAATATTCGGTACATCTCTAGTTTTAATTATTAAATCACTTTTCTAAATGCTCTGAATTTGTCTTCTACAACGAAACAGTTGGTATTTAAAACGTTATTGTGTTCATCTTCTTCTTTCGATTTCATTTTTAGTTGGAATATCTTTTTCCGATTGTTGCGTAACTGAATGCGGAAACGTAATAGAAATATGGAATAGAAGGGAATTAACAGCTCCTACTACTAAATAAACTAGCCTATTTTCGTTTCTCGATGTCCAATAAAACATCGAGATGTTCTCGAATATTCCAGTTACAAACAAAATAACATAAAAACAAAAATGTACCGCAAACTGATTTATTTAGTTAGTCCCAGAACGAAAATGGAAAACACCTTTTCCCTTTTTCCAAAGTTTATAGCCAGCGTTCAAAAATGCTTTACCATTTTTATGCATTTGTAATTGCTTAACTAAACTTAAAGATTATTTTCTCTAAGCAAAAGTAAAAAGCAAAATACATGCTTTGCTTCGAATTTCAGTTCTAAGCTAAGTAACTTTGTTGCTGAATGCTTACTGAAAACTATGGTAGACAATAAGTTTTCAATAGTAGTAATACTCATAACTAGTTTTACTAGCTAATGTTATGAGGTGATACCGATGTTGAAAAACTTTTTCTTTTTTTCAGATGGTCTGGCCTGGTATTGAACCGAGGACCTTCTGGTTGGTAGGCGGGTGTCTTACCTACTATACCACAGCGGTACACGTGTCATTTGTCGCCGGCGTTAAACTGTAGGTCCCTTTCAATGGAATTTTAAGGGTCAAGTTATAAATATATTCCTGTAAGTAATAAGTTTTTATTAATTTTTTTTTGTTTTTACTGTAAGCAGTAGATAAGTTGTTTTTTTTCATTTTGCTTAACTGATTGCTTTTTTAACTTAGTTGCTGTTGACATTTCGTAAAGAAAAAGTTGTTTAATTTTTTATTAACAATAAAAAACAAAATTATATTTTTTCTATTTTTATTTTGCGACTTATTGAAAAAAAACCGCATTACAATTAAGTTTTTTAATAAAAGCATAACCAACGAAAATGACATTGATTATTAATTTTCAAATAGTGTGAAATAAATAAATGTACAGTGTTCAATTTAACTAATAAAATATTTTCCAGTGTATCCTGACTTATTCTGTTTCGATTATCTGTGAAAATAAGTTTTAGAGATGAAAAGGCGCGTTCAATTGTAACCTGAAATAAAATATTTATTATAGTAAGATAGCTTCATTAGAGAAGAGTAATAAGAAAAATATATAAAAAACTTTGTATGTAACCTGGGTTGGTGGTACCGCAAAACGAATATTTCTTAAAGCATATAGTTCCGGATCTCTGTATTGATATTCTCTCCAAAATTGTAATACATCGGAATCATCACGTAAAAATTGAAGTTACAGATACTCAATTTTTGCAAATACGTTGATGCTTTCGTTGGTTGTTGGTACAAAGTTCCGGGTTAAATATCCGTTTAAATATTCGTCAGCTTTTTGTAAATATTTCATACTTTCTGTAAATCGAGGAGGGAATTGTAAATTTTTGTTTTATGTGGCATTAGCGTTAAGAGTTTTTATTCTTTCATGTATGTAGTTTTTTAAGATACGCAGCTGCTTCAAGTTTTTGCGTTGGTGTGTGGGGTTGTACGTGGATCGAGTTAGAGACAAGAAATTAGAATTTGGTTGTTTAGTAATTTTATAATTCTGTTTTTCATACTTTGCAAAAAGCTTTTTGCTATTTTTTCGATGTGAGTTTTATCGCCGTTTAAAAGAATTTTTTCGGTGCATAATTTACACTTGAGACATTCAGCATAAAAATTTCCATAATGCAATTGTTCTTGCTGAAATTTTATAATCGTGTACTGAAGGGGCTCAAAACAAATACAATATGCGTCAACAAAATCCCAAAAACTCAACTCATTTAACTCAAAATTTTCATCCAGGGACTTATTTCTAATTGGCTCAGTTTTTATTAATACGTCTTTAGCAGTTTTTAGTGACTTGTTATAGGTAGATTCCCATCTTGTTGGACAATCGACCAAGGTTCATTTCATTCAAGTTCATTTAATGCATTTTTCATATTACCTATTGTGTTCCAAAAATGTTCACAATTCTTAAATTTAAAATTGCATTCATATTGTTTATCTTCTGCCTTACTCTTTAATAATGTAAATTTGCTAATAACCGTCTCTAGATCATTTATAATATAATTAAATTCTGAAATGATATCTATGTAGGCAATATTCTTCATTGCTTGTAAAAGAGCTCAGTTGAAAAAAACTTAAGACTTTAAATCTTTTATCATTAATGTTGATTCGAAATAATATTTCGCCACATATTTCATTTTTGCTAAAACTTTAAAATCCGACATATTTTTAGAATTTATTGCTATTTCAGCTTCATGGCCTATATATATACTTTTAATATATTTTATATTGGAAGTATCTACATATGTAATTAGTATTCTGTCTTTGTTATTTTAATGTATTGAAAATTTTTTTAAAAATTTGCACTGAAATTTCTTTTGTGTAACTCAGTAAAAATATAATTTGCTATGTTTCACTCGGACAACATATTTATATAAACACACAAACCTTCTTGAATAACGCAAATTTTTTCTAAAGTTGATATTATTTATTAATTATTATGAAATTATGATTATGAAATGTGATTCCGGAATATCTAATTTAAAATATAAAAAATTTTAGTGATGCTAATGTCACAAAAAAAGGGGCAAAAGTGGCAAAAACTTATGGAAAGTAGCAAAATTTAGTGTATTTTGAAAAGTCGCACAAAATAATTTTAATCATATTTGTCCAGTTATCGGATGTTATTGAAACACACAAACACACTTAGCGACAAACGAATTGCACCAGATAAAAGCCGTTGGTTTAGCTCGTTTTTGATTGAATTATTCATGTTGTCCGAAATTATTTTAAGCACACTTTTGCAGTTATCATTGTTAAGAATAAAACGTTTTCCTAATTTATTGCCTAACCCGCGACAAATGGGGTCCACAATGTTTTTAAAATTTTCAGTATTTAGAATATTGAATGGAATGAAGATAGCATAGTCACTAAGCCAATGTAGGAGCGAAATAATTGTTTTTTACTTATTTCAATTTTGACAACGCACTTTAATAACATGAGTTTTTAAATTAAAAACTATATCATATTTTAATTTATGCGAACATAATTTACAAATCGCGTGATCATTTACAAGCTCAAAATATTTTCCAATAACTTTTCGATGCACATGCGGAGCTATAATTTTCACTTTTTCAGTTAGACTTTTTCGATATCAAAAACTATTGTTTTTTTTTAATATTATAGAGAAAATTTTTTACAGTCTTTGTCATAAATACTTATTTTATTTTCTACTATATAAAAATTGAAATAAATCAAGCAGTTAATCAAAAGCAAAAATAAAAAATAACAACTTATTGCTTATAGCAATAGCAACAACTCATAAAGTGCTTGCTTTGCTGACTGTTTCAGCAAAGAACATACACATAACAATATCAAGCAAGTTATTTACTATCTCATTTTTTTTGCTTTTGCTTTTAATTTTTGCTCACTATCTATTAAGCCGAATTCAATAAGGTGGAGTTGCCATTACAACTAATTTTTTAACAAGAACAACATACATTTTGTTGCTTTTTTCGTGACTAATGAATATCAAAATATGACAGAAATGAAATGTTTTTGTATAATGACATTTACTTTTACTTCAATTTGCTTTGGAGTAAAAATTAAAATTTTTACAAAAAAATTATTTTTTTGAAATAATATATAAATTGATTAATATATAAATATAATAAAAGTGTTAACCTCTTTTCATAAAACTTGCCATGAGCCAGTGAATGTTATAAGTGCGGAGGTAATATATAGGAAATTATGTGTAATATTTAACATTGGATGTTATTGTATTTATTACAGATTGGGAGAAATCACAGTGGAGTTCTATAAGAAACAATTACCTAACACTAGCCGGAATTATTTAGACGTATCATTTTCGATAAAATTCATGCAGACTTGAAGCATACGGGGGCTGGTATTTTATTAATAGCTAACTTACAACCCAATACAAATAGTTCGTAGTTTTTCATTACGTTAGACGACGCTAAACATTTTCGCTAGAGTATACACCATCATCCGAGTGATTAAACGCAAGAATGTTGGAAGTAAACAGAAACGATTGACCAGTGGAAAGTTAAAGAATATTAAAAGCAAAAGTGAAGAACTTATCAATAAGTGTTTTTGGTACAGTTTTATTAACTTATAAGAGCTTTTTCATACATAAATTTGGATGAAAATGGTTTTATTAACTTCACAACAGGTTATATGATCGCGCCTAGTATACTTTGCGCCCAATTATTATTACCCTTACCTAACGATCACTTCAGCAGCGCCTTACAGGATATTATAGTTATTAAATATAACAGCCCAATAGAATTGTTACCATAAACATCTTCGATAAGAGACCACTGATAACGTAAGTGGGATTTACACATCGTTGGCCTAGGCCGCCAGATGGATCCGATGAAACAGACATTGTAAGCGAAGGTTGAGTGGGTGTGATGGTACACACATTGTAAATGAAGGCTGGATGACTCCAATATTAAGGATATTTTTAGTAAAGTTTGTATGGTTCTTAGCCGCCAAATATGTATTAATTTCTTTATTTTATTTAATGTAAATTATAAATAAATTACACAAATTCACACGTAAAAAACCAAGCAACAACAATTTTAAACATAAACAAAACTTTTGACAATCATTAATCACCATTTCAATTTAAAAAAAACAGTCAGCCGAAATGACAACACCACCTTATTCAATTCGCCTTGCTATCTATCATAATTTTTAGAAAGCATTCAGCAATATAGTAACTTAATTTGAAGCTAAAAACTTAAGCAAAGCAAAAATTTTGGTTCTGTTGCTACTTTAAAGCAATCAATTGAAACCCTATTTATAGCAACATTTTTGAAGTATTAAATTTCTCTAGATTTACTTTATTTGCACTTTTTCTTTTTATTAAGCACCAATTACACGGTGCGACAAAAAAATAGCTGGAAATTAATATTACTTCTCTGAAAGGCCCTGTTGAGTACAAGAATTTGTTTTTGAAATTATTGAAACATTATGTGAGTCGACATGTTAAAAAGTAACTATTTTTTGTCGAGACACTCTTGGACGACGACTTAAACAAATAATATATACAAACTTGCCGTAAATTTTTTTGTAATGAAAATCAGAAATCATTGTTATATTGTTAAATATTTTTTATTTTTATTAGAAACTAAATGTGAACAAATTTAATATATATATATAAATTTACGCTTGTCCATTTGCATAAAAAACAAACAAAAATTGAGTGTTTTCTTATTGAACCCCTTTATATATGCACTACGTTTTGAGTTTTTATTAGAATTTAATAATTTTTCTGTTCCTATTTCTGAGAATATTCACCCTTATCATGGTTAGCGAGTCATAGTCAAAATACTAAAACGAATACACCAACCGCGATAAGACGCATTATTATCTTCTTTTTCTTTTGATTCTGTTCTTTGTTCTTTTTTAGAATACTAATTTTCGATCGAAATGTAACTGAATGTAAAGACGTAATCGATACGGTAGAATAGAGGTGAGTATCTCTTCACAGGTACTTAAGCTTCGTTCTTTTTTTCGCACCGTCTCTTTAGTACTTAAAGGGTTAATTAACCACCATGTGGGTTGGTTAAATATATTTATAAGAAGCACTCATTAACTCTATTTTTTGTCATTGTAAAAAAAATCTTAAGTTTTTATTTAGTTTATCATTAAGCTTCGATACAAGTGTTCAATAATATGAAAGCAATTAAAAAGATTCTTATATTATTGCTAATAATTTTAGAGATCTCAAATTTCAACTCTATTTGGGCACGCAACAATCAAAAAAGAGTCACAAAAACTCAGAAAAATTGTAGAAAATATTCGTGTGGTTGAATATTTTTAAAATGAATAAAATTAATATTGAAAAACTTTCCTAACAAAAAATGTGAAAAAATTTTTTCCTTTAATTGCGAATATTTAAAGTTTACAGGAAATGAAAAAAACTAGTTATTCTTTAATGATATATAATAGTTCAAAAAATTTTATACGGATTATATTTTGGGGCTAATTTTTAACCCAAAAATTACAGAAATAATAATAAAATTAATGAGATGAGCTCTTTTCGAAATTTATGATATCGATCGATTTTATTTTAGGTACCAAAAACTTAATATACTTTCATCAAAAGTAATATACTTTCATCAAAAATTTTCGTCAGAAAGCTCTTTTTCATTTGTAGTTGGCCATTGCAGTATTTCATCATAAGATTATGTAAATTCTGCCGGCATATATTGCTTGAGTTTTACAATATCTGCAATTTTCAGATAATTAATAGGTACTTTGTCTCTATAAGCTCGATAAGGATAGAGAAGAACAAAATAACAGCTTTGCGCGTTAAACAAAAAAAAAGCGGTGCTGCATTGCATTTGTTTGTACTCTTTGTAATTTGGAGAAGGGCACATCTCTTAGAGTTGTGACCTATCTGACATAACGTCTAAAGTAGTAGGTGCAGAGAAGCATTTGGGACTCATTGATACGAAGAAACGCATTTGTCGAAATGTGAGGTTTGTGCCCTTTTCGAAATTGCATATTCAATTAATTTAAGCACCGACAAATTCGAAAATTCACGACTACAGCTGGCACGACTCAGCACTGCTATATTAGTATTTTTATTTTAAGTATTTTTTAAACAATTCAGTTTTTTTTTATAAAAAAAAAAAAATTTAAATGGCAGGTACAGAATTGTACACAACAAATGATTGATTGTACAGAAGCTGCCAAGAAATACAATTAATACGATTCAAAAACAGAAATATGTGACTACTTTTAGAAAATTAAATGTATGTTACAAACTTAATCGCTGTTCCAATAATTAAATTTTTTTTTTCATTGCAGTACACAACAACATCAGTTCTTTTTTTTCTTTTCGAAATTCTTTTACAAATTTTAAGGCGTTGCTCTTCAACTAACAACCATTTTCTTTGATAACGTGGAATGTTTTTTAAATACCCCTTAACAGGCTCTAGCGATAAAGCATCATTAATAAAACATAATTTTTATTATTATTTTTTAATTTTTCATTAATTATTTCTTTTTATTTTCTTTTTTCAAACAAGTTGATTTTTTTGTTTTTCCCTTAAATTAAAAAATAAAAACATTATAATTCAATTACATTTTATTTTCATGTGGTTTTTCTTTCATTTATTTATGGGTTGTTTACTTTTTTACCATTTTCAATGATTAATAATAATAGTAATAATAGAATATAGATTAATTTATACAAATTGATGTATATATACGTATTATTTTTAAATCATATTACTTACTATTCTTCTTACTTTTATTACTTTTAAAATTATATTTTAATTATAATAAGGATGTATTTGTTTTTTTTAATATTATTAAAATGTTTAAAAATTTATTCAGTTATAACTATTTTTTATTCTTTAAAAAGGAGTTCTTTTTTGGAGAGAGGTATAAAATAAGGTAAAAATTTATAGTGAAAAGTAGTAAAAAAAATAATTAAAATAAAAAACAATAAAATATATATGTATATGTATATATATGTGTATACATATGTAGTTTTTCGCTTCTTACTTATTAATATAATAAAAACACACTTATGATCTAAAAAATATTTATATTATTTCCGTAGATAAACATAACTTATTACTACTATACTTGTTTTTTATCATTATTATTAGAGCCAAAGTATTTATAGAGCAAGTATTAAAAAGTGTTATCATCATATATATAATAGAATAACTTTATAATTTTTTTCGTGTTGTTGTTTCAATAGTTCGTTTTTTGTACTATTTTTTTTAGTTGGTTTTTATAATAAAAACAAAAATATTTACAAGAAAAAATAGTATGTTTTTAGGTTTTTTCTATAATAATTATTTTTTATGTTTTAAATTATGTACAAATGAAAGCTGCAGTATTTTATTATTTATGTACATAATTGTTAAACATAGTAGGACATAAGTAGAGGTGGTGTTTAGGTAGTATTATACCGATAAAAAAATTGGGTATAGAGGAGGGTGGTGGATTAATTTAAGTGAAACTAAAATATATATATATATTTTTTTTATTATTTTTTATTGCTTTAATTAAGTTTAAAATTGTTTATTATTTATTCTGTTAAATCTATTTTCTTTAGTTTTAATCATTTTACATGTTTATTATTTTCTTAGTTTTTCACGAATTTTTTACAAATAGTTTAAGTCCATATGAAATTAAAACTATTTTTTGTTTCTATGTATATAATGTACAGTTGGTTGTTGTTTTTATAATACACGTTAAAAATTATAAATTCATTTTGGTTTTTATTTATAATGTATTTATTATGTATTTAGACTATAAAGTGTATTTTAATTCATAAAACGATAAGTATAAATCTTTTGTTTTTTTATAAACATTAATATTAATTGAAAGCTTTAGGCTTTAAGTTTTAAATAGAAGAAAAATTAAAAATATCTTAAAATGAAATTAAAATAAAGAAATTAAAAAAAGATTGAGAAAAATTATTAGAAAAAAAATTAAAAATTAAATTTTTTAGCATATTTTGTTTAAAATAAGTTTACACATTTTTTCCGATAAAATCTAGTGAAAAAAAAATTAAAAAGATTTGAATTGTTTTGGTTAGAAAAAAGAAATGTAAAACATGGCACTGTTTAGGGTCTATACATATTTACTATTTTATTATTTTTTTTATTTTTTATTTTTTATTTATTTATTTATTTTTTGAATGAATTTTTCATATATTTTATTTTTAATTGAATTCTTAATACAACCTTTTTCTATAAACAAAGACAATTACAATCTTAAAAAATACGTATGAAAAATTTCAAACAAAAAATATATTATAATAACGCTCATGGCAATTAAATTGGATTTTTCGACTTTGTTTAATTAATTAAAAAAGATTTCTTATTATTCATCACAGAGCCATGTTTTTTCAATGTTAAAATAAAAAATTAAATAAAAGAATTGAAAAGTAGTTTTATAAACTAGTTTAACAACTATTCTTATAAATGGTAATTATTTTTTTCCATTATATATACTTTTATAGTTTGCTTTTACAGAAAACCAAAATAATAAGAAAATATATTTTTTATACAATATACATTCTACTTTGTTTTAACACATGTGTGTAAACTTACGCACATACGTGTAATGTATATGGCTTATTATACAAGCATCGTTAGTATGAAAGAAATTTGCTTTTAATCACATATATAATTTATAAAACAAAAACAATCCCTGTCTATTTTAATTTCCACTTTCTAAAAAAAAAATAGTCTAAACTTAATCATGAGTTATTTTTATAGTTCATTTAAGCTTAAGCTATGTCAACACTCTTTTTACAATCCAATCCAACAATTGAGATTGTATCATTTTTATCACAATTATTATGTTGTTGGTGTCTAGAGGCAGTTTGCCCGTTATTGCTGTGATTTGTTGCTGATGTGGTAGTCATAGTTGTGGTGGCCGATGCCGTTAGAACTTTATGATGATTAGTAGTCGAATAACGTTCTGGGCTGGGTTCGCGAGATGATGACATTGACGTCGATGCGGAAGAAATTTCCTCTAAGCAATTGTCGAGTAAATCACCGCCACCAACGCTACTAGATATGCTATGATTTCGATTGCGTAATATGTCCATATCATCATCGTCTGCAATGAATTTATAATACATATAAAAATTTTACGGTTTTTCTCGATTTGATTCGCACAAAAAGAAAATTAAATGTAATACACCTAGTCCGTTTTTTGCACGATTATTTACACACATTTGAAACAATACGGTTTGCTGCTAAAATATTCCCTTGATTTTACACGCACAAAATTATACACAATTATGTACGTATGTATAATAAAAAAAATATATATAAAAAGAACTCGTTTATTTTGTTAGATGTTACTAAGAAAAGAATTTTTATTATTAATAATAATTCAAAGAATACATCTTTAACTATTAATTTAGCCAATAATAAACAAAAACAAAGTTAGATTAGAAAAAAGTAAGTCTTTATTTAGTTGAAAAATGTTTGAACTTAAATGAGGCGTAAATCCCAATAATTAAAAAGCTATAATTTCGAAGACATTCCTCGTATACAAGAAATGTTGTAGAAATAAAAATCATTAGCCTCTAGATATATATATATATATATATATATATATATATATATATATATATATATATATATATATATATATATATATAAACGGGACTAGGTGTACTGCTTTATCGTTTACAGATTTTTTTAAATACACTTACCTTTTCTTAAACTGAAATCATTGCTGGCAATACTTTCACTAAACGATGAAAAACGTGACCGATTGCCACTACTGCTGACGCCAAAGGCTGCGTTCAAACTTTGTTTTTCCTTCAAAGATTTTAGACGGGCACAAAGACTTTCTTGTTGTTTTTCAAGTAAAGTTGGTGCGGCATTAAATTGTCCTAAATTTTTTTATTTATTTTTTAAATGAAACATACAATTAGTATTTCAGTTAATAATTTATTTAGAATTTTGTTGTGTATATTATAATATTATACTACACACACAACACAACACATACCTTTTGTAGAATCTTCTTCAACGAAGGAGGAAGATTTCAAAAGAGAATCGTTTAGGCTATTGCTACTGGTCGAACTATTGCTGCTGTTATGTGATTCAAAAGATGATGATGAGGCTGCCACTTCAGAGGTTGACGACATTATCTCCTTTTGTATTTGTGAATCTACCGATTGTGTTAAATGATCGGGAGAATTCAAGGTGCATTTATTTACTGTCGTCGTTGTGGGCGTTGAGTTGGCAATCATAGTGGATGATGTTTCCATTGATGATATTGGAGGTGTTGTTGGCGTTGTTGTCAAACTACTGCTATTGGAAGAAGAATCGTTTGAACACGATTGTTGCATACGCTTTCGATACTCATTGATAGAAAGTTTTCGTTTAGGTTGTGGCGGTGGTTCTGGTGCCGTTAGTTGAGGATTCAAGCGTGGATCATGACTTGCAGTTTTTGTAAGTATTTTTAAAGGCGTAGTATTAGCGGAATTTGAGCATGATGTTATCGCTGACATGGATGGCGGTAGAGCAACAGGCGCCGGCATTTCTGACGAGAAATCTTTAATAGATGTCGTTATTGTCGTGATCGATGATGCAACATTTTGGACTGTTGTTGTTGAGGCTCCAGGCGATGTAGAATCTTTTGTGGACTGTATATTATTTAGGCCAAACAGGGCTGTGTGGGACACATAACCACCCAAAGTACTATAGCTTTTTAATTTTGTATCCAAATATTCTGAAAGAACACCACCAGCGCATGAAGGAACCTTTGTAGATGCAGTTATCGGTGGTGTTGTTAAAGACGTTAATGTATTCGAGGGTGTTGGTGTTGATATAGGATTTTCTAAAAGTTTTCCATAAATGGTATTGTAAAATGGCAAATGATTTGTAGAACTAACACTTTGGTTAGTAGATATTGTAGAAGAAATACCACAAGGTGGTGGAGTTGGTGGTAAAGGTGGTGGTGGGTGTTGTTGCTGATTATGATTATTGTTGCTATTAATCGAAGAAGAGGTTAGAAAGCTGGATCCGCTATTCATATGGTTTGGAATGTTTTGTGGTACGACTGATGGTGGTGGAAGTTGTGGTTGCATTGGTAATGAAGTAAATACGGATGAAGGTGGTGATGGTGGTGTAGTTTGCTGAACTGCCAAATTGCTACTGGTGGATATAACAGAACTATGAAAATGGTGTAATGCCTGGTGGTGTTCTCTTAAAACAGAATTTGGTTGTATAGGTGGATGAGTTACAATGGTCGGTATTGGTTTAGGCTCTTCTATTTCAGTTGTCACCGTTATTGCCGACGTGGTTGTTGATATAGTTACAGCTGAAGTATTACTCGCCGTGGTTGTAATTATCAAAGATTTTGTTGAACTATTTGCCGTTGAAACTAGGGTCTTTTTATCGTGCAGCTTTTCTGTCTTAACGAATTGTTTACTGGTACCATTTTTCGATTCATCCCCCCTTTGGGACGATGTCGTTGTAGTTGTAGTTGTCGTTGTTATATCCTTTTTTGATTTTTTTGTCAAATGATTTTGGTCGTCTGTTGTTAATCTTGAGTCAACCCCTTTCTTATGTTTTCCACTACCACTGCCACTGCCATTTGAGGTTATATTATTTAGCATGTGCAAATCCTTGGTTAGCTCTAGTTCAAAATTAAGTTGACGCTTTTTGCTTACTGGATATGTTGTTGCTGCTGTTGATATTGTTGTTGTAGTGGACGTTGTATGTATATTACAAACAGCATTGTTATTGCTGCTGTTACTGTTCAATGATGACGACGAACATGTTCTTTGCCTTGAATGTTGTTTTTCTTTATCCAAAGTTTTGTCTTTTTCAGTCGTTACGACGCTTGACGAAATCGTTGTTGCTAACGAACTAGATGGAAAACAACTATGATGATGCATTAAATTCGAAGACAAAGAGGAAGTCGTCAATGAAGAATTGGACGATGTTGACGAACTGGAAGATGATTTCTTTAGAGATTTAATTTTTTTCGATGCTGACAATCCAGAAGAGCTGGTGGGTGTAGATGAATTTATTACAACATTCTTATTTATGGAGGATGAAGAAGATGATGTTATTTCTAATGCTACAGAATTTTTGTGACTATTTGAGCTACTTGCACTGGTAGTTCTTTCGCGTTTATGCAACTTTTGTTTCTTTGAAGAAGATCTTCCACTTGCTATTGTTGCTGACGAGTTTTTATGATGTTTCGAAGTTGATTTATCAGATTTTTCCTTTGTTTCGTGATGATGATGATGATGGTGGTGGTGGTGGTGGTGATGGTGATTAGAAGAAGAGGACGACGAAGAAGAAGAAGTTGTTCTACTCTTATGATTGTCATTGCTATGAGACAAGGACGTGCTTGACGACGACGGAGTAGTATTGTGACTGTTTGCGGATGCAGATGATTTTGATTTTTTATTGCGGGATTGAAGAAAAAGTATGTTTTCTTTATGGAAATTATGTAAACGGGCTTGTATGTCATCGTCGCTTAAGGATTTTTGACGTTGAATGGGTGCTGTTGAGACTGCAGGTGGAGGCGGTGTGGCAGCATCAGCGTCTGCAAACGTAGTATCTGCTGCCACCGTTTTTACTACCAATAATGTAGACGATGTGGATGAAGTTACTTCAGCAGCAGACTCAACACCGCTTAATTTTTCTTTTATCGGAGATTCAGTCTTATAGGCCAAGATTTCATCTTTGTTAGAAATGGCAGTAGTAGTAGAATGTGGAACTACTATTTCAAGGTTCTGATGCTGCTTTAATTGCAATCCTTCACTCTTAATCTTAATTTCTTCTTTAACATTCTTTTCCCTAGAATTAGTGACATCCTCTACTGTTTGTTCTTTTACACAGCTTAAGAAAGGTGTAGTAAATTCTTTATCTAATTTTGGTCTCTTTGGTTTAGGTTCTCCATCTTCCAAAGCGGCTTGTATATCTTCTACCTTTAAGGACATTTTAATGTTATCATCTAACAAATTGGTCTTCGCATTTACATCATCTTCTCCGGTTAACTTTTCTTCTACTTGCATTAACTTATTTTCATCTTTAGAAACTTCTAATTTTATTTCCTGTTTGGTATCTACATTTTCCGTTACAATATGCATTTTCATTTGATTTTCTTCCACTAGTTGAGCAATATCACTCGCCTCCTTTTTCTCCTTATGTAGAGTTACAACATCATCATCTGCTGCCATACTCTCTTCCTCACGTTCTACATCAATTTTAACATCTTCGGTTCCGCTAGTATCTTCCGGCTCTATTTTAACTAGATTGTCATCGGCCTTAATCATTTCTCTTCCTGGACTTGGAGATCGTAAAATATCGACGTCATCTTCTTGGTCATTGAACTCTGCTGGAACGCTTCTCGTTGAAGATTCTTCTTTGACAGTTTCAGGTAGAGTTCCTTCTTCATTCTTAATAGCAGTTTCCATTTTGATTTGGTCTTCTAAAACCAGTAATTCATCTCCATCATTTGGTGATGTGGTTACGTCTACATCTTGCTCTTGGTCCATTTCAATTTTGGTGTATTTAATTTCCTCCTGTAATAGATTGTGTGATTGTATCTGTTTTGTTTCCTCATTTTTCTGCATTCCGTTATCTTTCTGTTTGACAACTTCATTCATCTCATACTTTTCCACATCCACATCAACATCTTCAAGAACATCTTTCTGTGTATGTGTGTGACATTGTATTACCTCCTTCATTTCAAGCTCTTCTAGAGTACGCAGATTTGGTTTTAACGGCGATAATGCTATATTTGCTTCACAAAGTGGCTGTTGAGACTGTTGTTCCTGAGGTACTAACAGAGGCGGTGGAGAAGGAGTGTTATTACACGACAATTCACCCGAACTTTGTGTTAGATTTTCTTCTACTTCGTCTTTACCTGTCAGTAGTAAGCGTCTCTTTTTCAAAGGCGTCGTAAATCCATTAGGTACATGGATCGGAGTAGTGGTTGATGAGCAAGCAGTAACTATTTGTTGGTTAGAATTCACGAAGCTGTTATTAATGGTCGTTGCTGTGGTTGGTGACGGTGTCATTGTGAAATTTTGCTGGAACTCTTCGTGAGAAGATTCCTCACTAATAGCCTGACGCAGCCATCGCTTCTTAACTGATGAATTATTGCTACATGTACTAACTTGCAATGGCAAATGGAAATTTCTAGAACTGTTATTCAATTCTAATTGTGAAGCAGTATTTGGGGACGCAGTTGCTGATGATTTTAGTGTTAGATCAACGACAGGTGCAGATATGTCAACGTAACTACCACCTCCTTGGTCTTGATGATGGTGTTGTTCATATGCAAGGGAATGTTTTACTGATAGCGGTGGCGCTGGCTGTGGCGTTGGAGTTGGAGTTGTGGACCCTACAGACGATGCTTCTGTTTGCTGTATAAATTCCTCAACTTTTTGCGCTGCAATGCTTAAATTCTGTGGTTCCTCTGCGTTTACAACAGTCTCCATTTGAGTCTGAGATTGTTTAAGATCACTCATGGCTGCTTCAAGCAATGAGTCTAAGCCTCCCGATACTCCTGCAATACAACCTGTCTGCGTGTCGGACCTATCGCCAGATGTATGCTCCTCTTCCTCAGCTTGATGCAACCAGTTGTTCATCAAATGTTTTTTAGTTTTCGCTTGAGGTGGATACTTGAACTCGGGATTATGAATTTCGCTACTGTTTAAATTTTCCAATGGACCAACTGCAGCTTCAATTAGTAGACACGCACTACTTACTTGTGATGGTGGTGTCGGAGGAGGCGATGCTGCTTCAGCATAATGAGAAGTCGGACGTTTTGGGGATTGTAGTACATCTTGTTCTGTAGTCGAGGCTATGCTAGTGTTAACGGAGGCGGTATTCGGATTCGCAAAAGCCATTAAAAGACCAGCAGCCTGGTCAACATTGTTTGAGATTGTATCATTGGATAATTTTGAAGTTGAACTGTTTTGTGTATTCGATGCAAGTTGAGTTGAATAATTTACTTGCCCTACTGAAGCCATAGTTTGTGTAGGAGGTGAATGCATGACTGCGCAACCATCTGATTCCGAAGTAACTGCATCGTGGTCATGTGTACCGCCGCATTCATCAAGGGATTCTTGACTGTTCATACGACTTTGTCGTCGTTTTCTTTGATTATTACTGTTACCACCCTGTCCACCTTTATTACCAGCCTTTCGCTTCTTTTTTGATCTTCCACTGCCTGCATTGTTTGCGCGTTTAGTTATACTGCCTCCTGAATTTTCACAACCTTCTAATGATTTGTTGGGCGATGTAGGTGTTGTGTTATGGCTGCTGGAGTTTTGACGTTTTGCTTGTTTTTGTTCTTGTTTTCGTTGTTGATTACGTTCCATTTTTTCAATAGCTCTTAAAATTGCCTCCATTTTTCGATCTTCCCTAGAAAGTTTTGGCTTTTCATTGGGTGTAGACGATAACTTTGGCGCAGCGATATCTTCATTGACGCTATGTTCGTTATCTTCAGAAAAACTAGTTGTTCGGCCACCACCGTGCTTGGCTGGAGTTTTTCGCCCATGATGGGATGGATTATTCTGATATGCGTTGTTTTTCTGCGGAGATTTAAGTTGCGGTTGTTGTTGCGGTTGCTGCGGCTGCTGTTGCAGTGGTGATAAAGACGTAGAAGAAGGCACTGAAGCTTTCACTAACATATTGCCTGATGATATTTGATTATGTTTCTGATTGGCTGGCGTCGATGTTTCATTATCAGTTATTAACAAAAATTGCCCTTGTTGAGGATTTTGGTGTTGAAGTTGTTGTTGCACTTGTTGTTGATCTGCTTTTATTATCTGCGATTCTACAGTAGGTGAATTTTCAGTTATCTTCGGTGAGTGCGTTGTATTTAGAGATTGTAAAGTTACAGCTGCAATAGAAGCTTCAGGTGATACCGTGTCTAATAGGCCATCTCCTCCTCCTCCTTCTTCTCCTCCTCCTCTTGGTGATGCTATACTATTCGGTTGAATCTGTTCTAATTGAATGTGTTTTTGACTGCCTGATTCAGCAGGTGGCATCATTTGTTGCTGCTGCATAGAATGCTGTTGAGTTGACAAGCACAGGGACGCAGCAGCATGTTGTTCTTCATGAATGTTTACATCCTTTGAGGAGGTATTTGGTGATATCGCAGCTGTTGCAGTAATAACATTTATCGTTGCATTTTGTTGTGCTGCTGACAAATGCTGCTGTTCTTGATGCTTCTGCGACATGTCAGTAGTTGCAAGAATCAAAGGTGTTGGCAAAGATTGCAGCAATTGCTGTTGCTGCGGCAATAATTTGTTTGATTTATTTTGTGCATTCGAACTATGCAGTAGTTGTTGTTGTGACTGCATCACTTGTGGCGGCTGTTGTATTGGAGAATGCATATTATGCTGGGTAGGCGACGGAATAGATACTGAGGGCGATGACGATGACGTACAAATACCTGAATCATGCATCATACTCGTCAGTGTTGACGATGTCGAAGATGCATTGCTCAAGTTACTATTGCCCGAAGCAGTTAAAGGCATTAAAGTATTATGGTTAGTTTTATTAACCGACGCAGCTGCAAGTCCACAAATCTTTCCCAAATTATTAGGACTATTTAATCCCATGGCCACTGCGGTAGCTGTAGTTGTGGATGGTGTTGTGCCCATATTGCTATCACCGCTAGCACTCGATGAGATCGATCGATTACGATTCATATTTTGCTGATTAGCCTTACGCTGTTTTGCAGTTACATTTCCTGTATTTGATAATCCTACTCCTCCTACTCCAGCAGAGTGCGTCAATGCTTTCCGCCCGGCATTCGATTTTGCAGCCGGAGTTGATTGCGGTAGCGGAGCTCCGAATATGCAATCTTTCGTTAGACCACAAGCACACGGCGTACTAGTCGGCTGTATTATCACTGAAGACGATTTTTTGTTTTCAACTGCTAACAAGTCGTGTGGTTCATGACGAATTGTTATTTCGGTGCTGGCTCGGATGTCCGTCAAAGCGACTATAAATAAATGGATGGTGCCCTTTTCAAAAAGATGTTGTATTTCAGCATTTGGACGGCATGATCTTCGCACAAATCTTGCTTCGTTGCCATAGGTACGGGTATCGACACAAATTTCGGGTCCCTTAAGGAAAGTTGGCGGACTTTGTTGGGCAGGTAAGGTTGTTGTGGTGGTGGTATAGGTACCGTCTGGGTTAAGTGTTGTTGTGGTTGTTGTCGTCGTTTGAGATGTCGCATAAGTGGACGACGATGACGTTACTTCACTCCCTGGCAACTGATAGAAGAAAATAAAAGGACCAGGTGTTTTGTGAGCCTTGTAGCTGCCCAAATGATAATTACTCGGTGGTGGACTATTCATATTCATTGAGGTGTTTTGAGTTTTGTATTGTGTGGTGAGCATATATTTACCCCTTAGTTCACAAATTGGCGAATTAGGTTTTATATCCAAATTGCTGATAAGTATTTTTCCACCAGCGTGTGGCACTGTTGTTGCATGGTTTTCCAAACTACCGTTACTAAATTCCTTTAGAATTGGATTTTCTGTATTTAAAATATTTTGCAAAAGACAAGGCTGTTTGGTAATCGCATGTAAACGAGCTCTCAATTCTGGAGAATAGTGATTAGTAACTGCCAATTCGTAGTTTTCAATCCATTGTCTCAAGTTGGCTGCATGCTTTTCAGCAGCTGTCATGCCGACTGTACTGCAACCTTCGTGTGCTCCAGCTTTTTTGCGTTTTGTATTCTTTTTTGTTTCTTTGCGTGGCGGTTTTCCACTACTTAAACCAGCAGCTGCTGCCGCAGCAAGTTTTTCTGCCTTCTTAGATCTTTTACCAGCAACGCTATCTTTCACCTTCTTCAACATTTTACCCTTCTTTATATTTGAACTGTTTGTAGCTAACAACTGAAGAGCTGAAGGGTCGGTTGTCATATTTCCTGTTACAGTAAAACCGCCTCCACCACTTGATGACATCAGACGTTGACCGGCTAAGATGTCATTGGATAGAAGGTTTGCTACACCACCAATATTACTACCACCATTTGCAGAACCAGCTGCTCCCATGGTACCAGTCGACGCTGCAGCTTGTGCTTGTGCTGTCAGCAAAAGTTGCTGCTGTTGTTGTTCTTTGCGTTTCATAAGCTGAAGTGAACGTGCTCGAGCCTTATCAACAACTCGTGGTTGACATAATTCACATAAATACTCATCGGGTATATTTTGACGATCGATTCCCATACAGTCAACATGTTGCCAAGCACTGCATAACGCAACACATACGAAAAAACGGAACACAGAAAAGCATTAATGATTTTATAAAGGAGAGAAAAAAGTTAAAAGTAGAGAGGAGCTTAAAATGTAAACATAAAACGAAATCTCTGGTAATGTACTTACCAACATTTGTCACAACAAATCATATAACCATCATCGTGCGTTAAATCACAAATACATCTTGTAATTGAATCGTCTTCAAGTTCCGCTTCAGGCGCAGTTTCTGTCTCTTCACCTGGATCTATGTCACCTACTGCAAGTCTTGAACTACCGCTAATCGCGGAATAAGAATCATCATCTTGCTGAAGGCGGGATACTGTAACAACAAAACAGTTAAAATTTCTTAAAATCTAGCTAAAGAAAACAGTGCAACTTACATTGACTGCCGAAGATTGTATAGTTTTGTTGAGCTACAGCATTTCCATTTCCAGCAGCTGTTACAGCACCTATACCACCGAGAGACCACTGTTGAGAATGTCCTGGACCAACTGCGTTAACACTTGCAGATGCTGTCACCAGACCAGAGGCGTTCGAAGATAGTGGTAATTGCACACCAAATGTAGTGGGTAACTCGGAAGGCATGGGATTTACATAAGTGTGATCGAACAAAACAGCATGTAGAATTCGCAAGCGAACATCGTTTGTTTCAACAGGCACTGGCCTTATTTCTTCACCAATTATATCATCATCGTCATCATTCGAAGAATTGTTAGCACCCGGTAACGTTTTCGTTGCTTGCAAATGTATAACTTGAGCTTGTGGTTCCATTATTAAAGCTGACGGTGGTGGCGGTATAGATGTCGGACGTGGTGACGATGAAAGTGGTGTAGACGTTGTTGAAACTACACCCATCAGATTTGAAGATGAGTTTGAAATATTTCCGGAAATAAATCCACCTTGGACTGGTGCTGCTATTGCTGCTAGATTATTTTGACTACCGCGCACGGAATTCTGATTGCTAGATTTTTATTGGTAATTATAACATAAATTAATTATTATTGTTGAAATCGTTGTAAGTTTAAAAATAAATCACAAAACGAAGTTTAAGTAAGTTTAAAAATAATTCACAAAACATAATAGAGGTACACGAAGATAAAGAGCCACTATTTATATTAACAGGTGATACTGGAAACAACGGACAGATGTTTAGAAACTGAGACTAAGAACTTATTACTGTTAAATATATATATATATATATATATATATATATATATATATATATATATATATATATATATATATATATATATGTATATATATATATATATATATATATATATATATATATCCAATTTTATCATTCCGTTGAAAAGTAATGTACAGACCAATATTTGTTGTTAATTTTGTTTTTATGACTAAGTTTCGAAAAAACACACGGATTGGTCAGTACAGAAACGGCAAACTGCTCTGTTTAATGCCGAATCAAAATCCTATTTAATTACAAGTATAGTGAGAAGTAATGTAACGTAATGGTGCGGACTTCCTTTTCAATAAATGGAGTAGGACCGTTTAACAAAATTGATGGCATAATGAATCGATTTCTTGCACAAAAACATCTCAGAAACGAAAATGATTCCATTCTCTGAGTGGTATGTGCTACTTCGATGGGTGTTTCCATGCGATAATGGCCCGAAACTCTTATCGAGGTTAATCAGAGAGTAAATCCAAGTCCATGATTGGCCGACACAATCACTGAACTTAAATCTCTTTACAGTAATAAAGGGAATCACTCAGGAACACGTTCCAGAAATCAAAACGAACTCTTTTAAAATCTAGAAGGTGAATAGAAACGTATCTCGAAATTCGTACTTATTTCTTCAAACGTGCGCAGACGTGGCGAAGTTACAAAAATAAGGGTTTATTAACAAAATATTGATTTGTTGCTTTTGTTTTGCACACCTTTATTTGAAAAAACATTGAAATAAAGTAATATTTTTTTTTTCTGTAAATCTTAGTGCAAATAAATATAATAAATTACAGAAAAACTTTCTTTACGAAATAAACTACTTTCAGTTTTTACAGGATTTGTTGTTTTTGTTTTGCACAACACTGTATTTTAAGCCTTAGCGGTTGCACGTTTGCTTTAAGCCACCGCAGTAAAGATTCAAAAGTTATTTTTCGATATGATTTAAGGTTGTTGGACCTAAGGTACCTGTTCAATGCATAATATTGCATATTATCGGAAATGTTTAACGTTAGATAAATAAAACCAAAAGCTTTTTTATAAAACTACACTTAACTTTAATACAGCATTGAAAAAATAATAGAACGGTAGCTTTTATGATAATTAAATACATAACACACTGACGGACAATAAAATTTTCGAAGAGGTTCATAACTTTTAAAATTAGTACTGTGTGATACCCTAAAATTTGATTTAACACATATAACTTGATATAATACAAAAATACCAAAAAAAAATAATCAGTTAGTCCACACCTTAACAAGTATAATTAAAAAATTATAATTTTTGCTAAGAAGTTATGTTTTACAAGGAAAAATCTTGAACTGAAAAATTGTCGTATGGCACGTATGAAACGTATAAAACTTTTGTTCGTAGACTAAAAAGCAAACGAAATAAAACCAAATACACGAAATAGACTGTGAAGCGTGGTGGAGGTAATCTCAGGATATGGTTCTGTTTTCTTTTGGGGTCAAACCAATTAATTAGATGAAAAAAAAATGTGTACTGCGAACTATCTTAATATTCAAAGTTTGTCACTTTGGCAAACCTTAAAACTCATAAATTCTTAATTTCAACCGAAATAATCTCTGTAATATACTGGCCTCTCAATCTTTCAATCAACGAATTTAAAAGATTAAAATTTTGCGTGTAAATATTTTACGCATTTTTCAAACAAGGGGTTTTCTTTCTCAGATTGTACGAAAGCAGTTTTTATACTGAAGACCTTTGAGTCGAGTTTATGCATTAACTTTTTATTAATTTATCAATATTTGAATAAAGATTTTTTGGCTACCTTTCTAATTACACTGGTCTACAGCAAAAAATAAATTAATTTAATGAAAAAAAAAAAAAAATTATGGCTTTTTGCAAAAAAAAAAAAAAAAAAAATCAAATTTTGCGCGAAAAACCGTTTTTTTTTTTTTCAACTAAGTTAGGAATAACTCCGAAACTATTGAAAATACAAAAAAAAAAATACGCAGTTGATTTATAGGAAATTTTGTTCTTAAACATTTGGTGGTAAATGCATTAAAATCAGTCAAATCGTTTTCAAGTTATGATGAAATATATTGACATTACCATATTTTGGGCGAAAAATTTGCCACGCCCGATGGAAAAAAACTGAAAACGGATTTGAGTTCAGCGTATCAAAATCATTACATTCCATATAGTTTTATTTAAAGGCGAGAGCATATTTTGTTTTTTGTAGACCAGTGTTATTTTTACCGACACTATATGTATGTTATAACAGTGCTATTATTAACAAATACAAAAAATAATTTTCTAACTTACTTGACTTTGTAATATTCCGTCGATTTCCGCGATATCGAAGACTCGTGCAATTTACGTTCCATTGACTGAGAACGTGAATTTGGAGCACTTTGAGCCTGTCGTGTTGTTGTACCACAAGATACATTGTTAGCAGAATTTGCTATCACCAATGGAGTCAGATTGCTAATATTGCTCAAATTATTACTACTGCCAGAAATGGTCATATAATTTGATGAGAAAGAGGAGGAACCACTCGTTATATTTGAAGGAACAACCGTCGACGAAGAAGACGCTGCAGAATTATTGTAATGATGATTAGGAGATGGTTGCTGTTGCTGCTGCTGTCCTGCTGTCGTTATAGTAGCATTTGTAGTTGATGTTGTTGTATACAACGTATATTCTCGGGGGGATAATAAGATATTTGAGTTATTGTTGTTACTTTGAATTTGTGAAGAATTCTGTTGTTGTTGTTGTTGGTGAGTAGATAATATAGGTGGTGGCAACATGTTACCAACGTTATTATTACTGTTACTGTTATTATTGGTATTCAATGTTGTTGATGGTGATAATGGCGCTGTCACTGCTGCGGATACTTTAGTTTGGTAAACATGTTGTTGTTGTTGTTGTTGTTGTTGTTGTTGAAATCTTTGATTATTAAATGATTTCTGCGACATACTTTGTAAAATACGTGCTGATATTTCATCTGTCATTTGTGTACCATTTACCATCATTACATCATCAGTTAACAAAGACGACGATCCTGACGTTGTACATGTGGTTGCCACTGCAAATGGTGTTGTTGTTGTTGCTTTACCAGTTTGTTGTGGAGAATATGCATGATTACCGCCGTCAACTGTATCAAAATTTTGAATGTTCTGATATTGTGAATGTTGATTAATTTGTGATTGTTGCTGCTGTTGCTGTTGATGATGATGTTGTTGATGTTTGTTGCTCGCTTTCTGAGTGTTTAATGGATGTTGTTGTTGTTGCTGTTGTTGCTGTATAATAGTACCTTGAGCGTTAACAAATTTTATATTACTATTGCTAGTTGTGTGAAAAGTTTGCTGTTGCTGAGTGTGGTTAATACTTTTTTGGTGTAATTGGGTACCTGGTGGAAGTTGAGCTGCTGCTGCCACGCTTACCGCAGATTGTGCAGCATACTTTGAACTGATCTTACTAATTTTTGTCGATCCACTACCAGCACCACTACTACCCTTATGATGACTTATATACGTGGTTTGTGGTTGCTGTAGATGTTGAAGTTGCTGTTGGAAATTGTTTTGACTATTTGATTGTTGATGTGGCAACGTTGCTATTGTTACAGCGCCAGCGCTGTTGAGTATAGCATTATTATATTGTTTAACGAACTTTGATTTTCCGCTTACTTTCGAAGTGTTGTGATGCTGCAATGTCAACTGATTAATATTTTGTGTTGGTTGCTGCTGCTGCTGTACACAAGCAGTTTGTGTGATAAATGTTTTAACACCTTGTGTAGTTTGTAAATTATTCATCAACTTTGTTGCTGCCGCAGCAGGGTTATTGCTATTATTCATTCTGAGAGTTCCAGAAGTTGATTTCTTAATTATATTGCCACCACCAGGACCCAAAGTCGTTATAGACTTGCCACCACCAATCGTATTATTCGTAATAAACTTTTGCTGTTGTTGCAGGACCATTGTTTGGGCTGTAGCCGTGTTATTAGTAATAACACTCATATTATTAGCGTTTGTACCTGCATTACCAACAACAGTTTGAACTCTTGTTGTAGCCAACATTTGCACATTACGACTTCCACTACCAGTCATATTGATTTTTTGATTCGTTTGCTGAATATATTGGCAATTTGATGTTTGCTTTAGGCCGGATCCCTTGTAGTTTCCTACATTAGCCGTAGTTACGGTAAACTTTTGCTGTTTACCTCCTGCTCCACCTCCTCCACCAGCAATATGACTTGAAGACGAACTGCTGTATAATTTTTGTGCATTAACAAAACTAATTGTTTGATTTGTAGCAGAAACAGCAGCTTGTTGTGTTTGCTGGTGATTGTTACCACCAATGAGTTGACCTTGAGCTGTTGTTGCATGTGCCGCTTGTTGCTTAGACAAAACTGTCAAATTGCTTAATAGAACTTTAGAAGGCGTATTTGTATTGCCAGGATTTTGATTAGCTGTTGTATCGATAATCATATTTCCTGTCGTGCCATCGGTGCTGACAATTTTAAATACTTGTTGCTGATTAATGACCTCTCCTGTTGTTGATATCATCATATTGCCTGTATTATGATTGTTAGCAGCAGCTTGTTCTAGAAACTCTTCCGATACTTGGATCATATGGGTCGCTTGCGATGGCTGCTGAGGCTGCGTTGTTTGTTGTTGCTGTTGCTGCGTATGATGCTGCGTTTGATGATGAATCGTTGATGAAGCAGCCAAATTAATCTGCTGCACATGTTGCGTCTGCTGTTGCTGTTGCTGAAGTTGATGCAGTTGTTGATGATGATGTTGAGAATTTGTGGTGGTATTTGAGTTTGCTGTATGAGAGGTATGCTGTATTATTTGCTGCTGTTGAGGATTCTGTTTAATTTGCTGCGGCATGGGCACGGTTTTAAAACTTTGTATATGTAAATTTTTTTTATTAAAAGAAGAAAACGACGTCGTTGATTTTGAAGTAAAATTAGGTGATGAGGACGATGTAGACGTTGTAGATAATGACGCCGACGAACTGTGATTTCTTCGTGCAATTACTACACCTGATCCTCCTAATTGTATTTGATGTTGTTGTTCTGGTTGTTGCTGTTGCTGCTGTTGTTGTTGTTGTTGATAATAGAATGTACCACCATCCACCAAAACTGATGAGTTTTTCTGTTGATGTTTATGTCGTTGCTGTTGCTCTGGTTTTGACAATTGACAGCTTTCATTAACATCATAACATTCATAATAATGAATTTGTTGTTGCTTGTGCTCCTGTTGTCGCTGTTCTTGTGGTGATGATAAGTGAATTGAAGAAGAATTAACTGTATTGATAGTTGTTGTTATTGTGGGATTAGTTATTCTCGTATTAGAGTTAGAAGAAGATGGTTTCTCAACTACAATTATACCCGAAGATGGCAAGGGCATTATTTAACAACAAAAAAAAATAATTCAAATGAACCTAAATTTATTTTCTTTTCTTTCTTGTATTTAATTATGAATTCTGAAGTCTTTCTTGACGTTTGTATATGTTTCACACAAGAAAAGAACTTCTTTGTGGTGATTGTGATTGTTTACTTTGCAAAGCTTAAAAATGATTTTTATTTACATAAATGAAAATCTCAATAAAAACTATTACGAAACGAATTGAAGTTTTACTTTAAAAAAAAAAGTAATCAAAATAGCTACTACTAGCAAAATCTTGTATTTTTTACTCACTTTACTTCTTTCTCTGCGTCGTGATTTGATCTGCTGGTTGAGAGACTGATATATCCTCAGCTCTAAACCCCTTTTACTCTGATTCTAACTTTTACCGTTTGTATGTTTTTTTCTTATCTTTATTTCTTTTCTTTTTTCGCAAATTGTTTTGGAAATTTAAAAAAAATGTTTCTTATATTTTTCTCTTTAGTTCATTATTCATTATTCATTCGAAACTTTTAAATTATTTTTTTTTTTGTTTTTTATATACTTTTTTATTTTTTTTATGTTTTTTATTAACACTTAACTTTTGTCATCATTTTTTGTGTTGGTTGTTGTCGAATAAATAGTTGTTATATTGGTATTCCGATGATTGTTGAGATATTGGTTTTCTTGAAGTTGTTCTGGTAATAGTAGATGGCTAATATCAACCAGTATTGTCTTTTTTTCGTTATTTTCCTCCAGTTGATGTTGATGTACATAAAGTGCTGGCGGGCCCCCAAAATCATGGGGGCTTAATTCAAAGCAATAGTCCGTTATATTTAAAGCTCCTAAATGATTTCTTAAAAGTTGTGATCGTTGATTATTCTTGGACAACATTACATTATTAGCCATCACATCAATCAACATAACTTTGTTATTAATAATTTTCAAATGCGTATTGTTATTGAAATTATTTATATTGATAAATGGACAGCAATAACGATGATAACTATGGCTGCCGTTACTAAAATTTAACTGTCGTTTACGTTTCTTAGGTTTCCTTTGGAAACGTTTACAACAACTATTGGATTCCACGATCGTTGTTTGCTTTAACAGTTTCTCACTCAAAATTATGGAGAAGAATTTTACTTCGATAACTATTTTGATTGGTTTTTTTATTACTTTTATTTCGATTTAAATCGTTGTTTTATTTACAAACTGCAAAGAGAAATAAAATATATAAAATTTAATTATAATTATTATTATTCAATTTGGTTTTGCCAAATAAAATGTACAAATTTTCTTAAATATCATATAGAACAACACTCTCGTAACACAATGTGTAGAATTTTTGTATATACAAGTAACAAAAAAATTGCCATCATTTTAGAATCAACTTATTCAATATTATAAAAACACAAAAAACACATCAATTTTGATAGTTTCTTAAATTTCTTCGATTGTTTTAAATTGTTGAGATCTAAAAAAAAATTATTTGATATGAAATATGATAAGGAATATTTTTTTTCTGTGTTGTTGATGACATATTTGTTCACTTAAGGGGGGTTTAGAAGATAAGATTTTACGTACATAAAATCACATAGAAAATATTATAAAATTCCATCCGTATTTAAAAATTGAGATTAAAAATCTTACGACAGATTTTTTTACTCTTACACGATACGTAAAAAACCAATCCAAAGTAAATTGAAAGCAGCTGTTTCAAAAGAGACTAGTAGTGCTAGCGAACAAATATGCTTTTTTCTTTGTGTATTTTATTTGTTTACATAAAAATACATCCCTGATCTAATGAAGTGTCGATGGTTTTTTGAAAAATTTTAAAAAACAAAGAGAGACGTACGACTGTCAAATTTTCATCCGTATTTTATATCAACGTCGTACGTTCTATTACATATTGAATTTACAAGGTACCATCCGCTCTCTGCTACACAAAAATTTGACATGTCATCGTCTAAAACTTCCTTTACATTATGGTCGATGATTTATAGCAAATTTTGACAGTATTTAAGATAAAGTAAGTAGTCTTTAAAAAGATAAAAAATTAAAAATTTACTAAGTTAACTTAGCATGTTATAGTTTACCATAGAAACATCGACACACAATATTGTTTCTCGCTCACCCTGTATGTGAATTTCTCGTTCGGATAAATAATAAAAATGTTTTCTATTGAGAACTAAAATAGATTCTAAAATCCTATTTGAAACGATTACATATACACTGGTGGAAAAAATAATAGAATAAATCTAATCTTTTAACTTTTAACTGATTTCATAAAATATTTTTATTTTGATAGGTACACCACACGTTGTAAGAAATTCATAGGATGTTTTATAATTTATTTTAATATTCTAAAGAAACAGTTCAAAAAGGTATTATTAAGGAATTCAACTATTAGAAAATAATTAAACTTACTTCAACTTAAAAATGTACGGTTATATACAATCAAATAACAATTATGCTTATCAAAATAGACCATTTTGTTATGCAAATAGTGGGATATCATATACATTTGTTTGTGCATTTATTTTATTATTTTTTTCCAACATATCTATTTTGTGAAAACCTATTCATACTAAACAATATATCGTAGCTCCTTTTTTCTTTTTTTTTTTTTTGTATTTAAAATTTTAATTAATAGCTTTTTCTAATTTATTTATCATCTATTATTATAATGAATTTTCTTTTGAAAATTAATCTGACAATCAAGTCAAAAAATATAACGTTAATTTTTAAAAACTAATAACTAAGGATAATAATAAAATAATATTAATACATAAAATATTATCGATTCTAAGAAACATAGCATATATTGAGTAAAATATATCTACAGATATTTTTTTAATAATATACAATTGCAATGTACCTATACAATGTAGATGTAACGAATATTCGTTCATGTTCAAAAACAAAATAATATGTACATGTATATACATATGTATAATGGATAAGTAATCAGATATACAACAACAAAAAATAATTATAAAAACAAATTAAAAGTATTACATAACACAAGCAACTCAACTTAAACGAACCGAAACAACAAACAACATCATCGCTGCTATCGGTCGGTTTTTTATATATAATATATACCTACCTATTCCCAATTGAAACATACAATACCAAATGTACAAAAAAGAGAACTGAAATAAACCGAACTGAATTAAGCGTACAAAAACAGAATAAAACAGGGAAAGATTCCTATGTATATGTAGTTCTCAGTTATTGTTGTTGACGTTGTGGACAACACATTATTTAAATTTGTGTATGCCGCTGCCGCCATATTATAATTTTTATAGTATATATGTATGTATATATTTAAATTTTATTGCATTTGCAATTTTAAAAAAGCAGCAACAATAACAATAAATAATTTAAAACAATTGTAAACAAATTAATACTCCTTGAGATTGATTATATTGTATATTTAAATAGCACAATTACAAATACAATTATGAAAAAACTCACGTAAAATGTGTATTCAAAGCAGAACGACAAACAATAAAAATCTATGATTTTTCTTGTCGTTTTTTCGTTCAAAACAAAAAAAAGAATACACTATTTTGCTTTATTTTTATTAAAATTTCCTTGGAACTTCAATGTATAATTACAAAAATATAGGTGTATATACAGACACAACAGCCAGTATGTGTACTTGTTTTTACAATATTTTCTTTACGTCTTTAGCTCTTTCATGCAAGTTTATTTTTCTTAATTTTTTTCATTTTATAGCATTTAAAAGCGCATACTCAATACAAAAACGAAAGCAGATTCAAAAAAGTCAATAAAGAATAAAATATAAACAGAATCAGAAAAAGATATGCGAAACACGAAATGAAAAGTGTGTGAATAAGTATTGAACGCGGTAAGCTCCCAAAACAACGATAGAATATAGAAAAATCAAACCAGAAGACAAATTAAAGAATATACTATACCTACATAAACAGAAAGGTAATATACAAAATAAGACAAAACTAACTGATGAAAACCTGATAGAACGAGTAAAACTAAATTTCAGCTCCATATACATACCAGCAATTCAGTGTAATTTTTGAGCTATTAATGCTTTTTAAATAATTAAATACAATAGAACATAATCGTAAATAATTCCAATTTATATTTAATAATTATCTATTTCAGTTTCATCTTCAATCAGTTTGCAAAAATTAATAGCAATCTGTTCGAAAATTTTGTAAAAATATTTGAAACCAAAAAACAATGAGAGTAAGCGAAAACTAAATACAATATATTTTTATATGTGGCCACAATACAGTTGAGTTCTTTAGCTCTTTAAATGAGCTAGTTCGTTCACTTACAACACAAAACATCACCAGAAAACTCAATTTCGAAAAAATACATAACTCCTATTTTTTCTACATGAGAGCAACGATATATAACCCATGAAATTACATTTTTACAGGCTATTTTACAATATTTTAACAAATATTGTAATATTATATTTAACAAATATTGTAATAAAAATTACATATTTTACATTTGTGATGCAATTAAATAATAGTGATATCAAGTATTCAAAAAATCAACTAACCGTCTCTTAAAAGTTCCATATTCCAAAGAGTAGTCAATAAGGTAGAAATAGCTATTGTACTATGTACACATTCTTCTGGTATGGTAGTTTCAGAGGAATATATGTAGTATCTTGTCGGAAGATTTGCAACTATAAATTCTAGCATACTTAGTGGAATCAGAATCAATAAATCTGCGTATCAAACTATTTACGAAAGAAATATTCACAAAAGTTCTTCTGCTCTTAAGTGTTGGTAGTTCAATATGGTGGTAAAGCAATATTTGGATTCCAATTAAGATGTCAAAGACAAAAAGAAGAAATTGTTACGGATGGGTACTAATTATTATTATTATTATTATTATTATTATTATTATTATTATTATTATTATTATTATTATTATTATTATTATTATTATTATTATTATTATTATTATTATTATTATTATTATTATTATTATTATTATTATTATTATTATTATTATTATTATTATTATTATTATTATTATTATTATTATTATTATTATTATTATTATTATTATTATTATTATTATTATTATTATTATTATTATTATTATTATTATTATTATTATTATTATTATTATTATTATTATTATTATTATTATTATTATTATTATTATTATTATTATTATTATTATTATTATTATTATTATTATTATTATTATTATTATTATTATTATTATTATTATTATTATTATTATTATTATTATTATTATTATTATTATTATTATTATTATTATTATTATTATTATTATTATTATTATTATTATTATTATTATTATTATTATTATTATTATTATTATTATTATTATTATTATTATTATTATTATTATTATTATTATTATTATTATTATTATTATTATTATTATTATTATTATTATTATTATTATTATTATTATTATTATTATTATTATTATTATTATTATTATTATTATTATTATTATTATTATTATTATTATTATTATTATTATTATTATTATTATTATTATTATTATTATTATTATTATTATTATTATTATTATTATTATTATTATTATTATTATTATTATTATTATTATTATTATTATTATTATTATTATTATTATTATTATTATTATTATTATTATTATTATTATTATTATTATTATTATTATTATTATTATTATTATTATTATTATTATTATTATTATTATTATTATTATTATTATTATTATTATTATTATTATTATTATTATTATTATTATTATTATTATTATTATTATTATTATTATTATTATTATTATTATTATTATTATTATTATTATTATTATTATTATTATTATTATTATTATTATTATTATTATTATTATTATTATTATTATTATTATTATTATTATTATTATTATTATTATTATTATTATTATTATTATTATTATTATTATTATTATTATTATTATTATTATTATTATTATTATTATTATTATTATTATTATTATTATTATTATTATTATTATTATTATTATTATTATTATTATTATTATTATTATTATTATTATTATTATTATTATTATTATTATTATTATTATTATTATTATTATTATTATTATTATTATTATTATTATTATTATTATTATTATTATTATTATTATTATTATTATTATTATTATTATTATTATTATTATTATTATTATTATTATTATTATTATTATTATTATTATTATTATTATTATTATTATTATTATTATTATTATTATTTATTATTATTATTATTATTATTATTATTATTATTATTATTATTATTATTATTATTATTATTATTATTATTATTATTATTATTATTATTATTATTATTATTATTATTATTATTATTATTATTATTATTATTATTATTATTATTATTATTATTATTATTATTATTATTATTATTATTATTATTATTATTATTATTATTATTATTATTATTATTATTATTATTATTATTATTATTATTATTATTATTATTATTATTATTATTATTATTATTATTATTATTATTATTATTATTATTATTATTATTATTATTATTATTATTATTATTATTATTATTATTATTATTATTATTATTATTATTATTATTATTATTATTATTATTATTATTATTATTATTATTATTATTATTATTATTATTATTATTATTATTATTATTATTATTATTATTATTATTATTATTATTATTATTATTATTATTATTATTATTATTATTATTATTATTATTATTATTATTATTATTATTATTATTATTATTATTATTATTATTATTATTATTATTATTATTATTATTATTATTATTATTATTATTATTATTATTATTATTATTATTATTATTATTATTATTATTATTATTATTATTATTATTATTATTATTATTATTATTATTATTATTATTATTATTATTATTATTATTATTATTATTATTATTATTATTATTATTATTATTATTATTATTATTATTATTATTATTATTATTATTATTATTATTATTATTATTATTATTATTATTATTATTATTATTATTATTATTATTATTATTATTATTATTATTATTATTATTATTATTATTATTATTATTATTATTATTATTATTATTATTATTATTATTATTATTATTATTATTATTATTATTATTATTATTATTATTATTATTATTATTATTATTATTATTATTATTATTATTATTATTATTATTATTATTATTATTATTATTATTATTATTATTATTATTATTATTATTATTATTATTATTATTATTATTATTATTATTATTATTATTATTATTATTATTATTATTATTATTATTATTATTATTATTATTATTATTATTATTATTATTATTATTATTATTATTATTATTATTATTATTATTATTATTATTATTATTATTATTATTATTATTATTATTATTATTATTATTATTATTATTATTATTATTATTATTATTATTATTATTATTATTATTATTATTATTATTATTATTATTATTATTATTATTATTATTATTATTATTATTATTATTATTATTATTATTATTATTATTATTATTATTATTATTATTATTATTATTATTATTATTATTATTATTATTATTATTATTATTATTATTATTATTATTATTATTATTATTATTATTATTATTATTATTATTATTATTATTATTATTATTATTATTATTATTATTATTATTATTATTATTATTATTATTATTATTATTATTATTATTATTATTATTATTATTATTATTATTATTATTATTATTATTATTATTATTATTATTATTATTATTATTATTATTATTATTATTATTATTATTATTATTATTATTATTATTATTATTATTATTATTATTATTATTATTATTATTATTATTATTATTATTATTATTATTATTATTATTATTATTATTATTATTATTATTATTATTATTATTATTATTATTATTATTATTATTATTATTATTATTATTATTATTATTATTATTATTATTATTATTATTATTATTATTATTATTATTATTATTATTATTATTATTATTATTATTATTATTATTATTATTATTATTATTATTATTATTATTATTATTATTATTATTATTATTATTATTATTATTATTATTATTATTATTATTATTATTATTATTATTATTATTATTATTATTATTATTATTATTATTATTATTATTATTATTATTATTATTATTATTATTATTATTATTATTATTATTATTATTATTATTATTATTATTATTATTATTATTATTATTATTATTATTATTATTATTATTATTATTATTATTATTATTATTATTATTATTATTATTATTATTATTATTATTATTATTATTATTATTATTATTATTATTATTATTATTATTATTATTATTATTATTATTATTATTATTATTATTATTATTATTATTATTATTATTATTATTATTATTATTATTATTATTATTATTATTATTATTATTATTATTATTATTATTATTATTATTATTATTATTATTATTATTATTATTATTATTATTATTATTATTATTATTATTATTATTATTATTATTATTATTATTATTATTATTATTATTATTATTATTATTATTATTATTATTATTATTATTATTATTATTATTATTATTATTATTATTATTATTATTATTATTATTATTATTATTATTATTATTATTATTATTATTATTATTATTATTATTATTATTATTATTATTATTATTATTATTATTATTATTATTATTATTATTATTATTATTATTATTATTATTATTATTATTATTATTATTATTATTATTATTATTATTATTATTATTATTATTATTATTATTATTATTATTATTATTATTATTATTATTATTATTATTATTATTATTATTATTATTATTATTATTATTATTATTATTATTATTATTATTATTATTATTATTATTATTATTATTATTATTATTATTATTATTATTATTATTATTATTATTATTATTATTATTATTATTATTATTATTATTATTATTATTATTATTATTATTATTATTATTATTATTATTATTATTATTATTATTATTATTATTATTATTATTATTATTATTATTATTATTATTATTATTATTATTATTATTATTATTATTATTATTATTATTATTATTATTATTATTATTATTATTATTATTATTATTATTATTATTATTATTATTATTATTATTATTATTATTATTATTATTATTATTATTATTATTATTATTATTATTATTATTATTATTATTATTATTATTATTATTATTATTATTATTATTATTATTATTATTATTATTATTATTATTATTATTATTATTATTATTATTATTATTATTATTATTATTATTATTATTATTATTATTATTATTATTATTATTATTATTATTATTATTATTATTATTATTATTATTATTATTATTATTATTATTATTATTATTATTATTATTATTATTATTATTATTATTATTATCTTTCTTTATTAGTATCAATAATACTTTAATTTACATTTACAATAGTTTAAATAACAAGCTTTAGCTTTAAAATACATTGTTTCTAACAAAAAAAATTACATTTTTTCGAAAAATGTTCGGATTGCGTTCATTTTTAACGTCACTGGGTAATCTGTTGAAGAGCTGTAGTCCTTTGTAAAACAATGATCGTTGCATTGCGGTTGTTGTAGTCCTTTGAATTCAGAAGTCATCATTATTCCTCAATTGGTATGGTTGTGTTTCCCCGACATACATTATTTGCTCTATTATATATTGTGATGCCATTCCAATTTTAATTTTTTGAATAAAGTTTACGGTATTTAATTTCAGTCTTTGCTTTATATCTAGCCATTTTAGAGAGTCAAGCATAAAGTTTATCGGTGTATATCTGTTGTATTTCAATATAATGCGCATTGATTTATTTTGTAATTTCTGCAATCTATCAATTTGTTGACTCGTGCAGCATGAAAAAAGAATTGTTGAACCGAACTCAAAATGAGGTTTAATCATTGTGTTGTAGATTGTGATTGCTGTTAACGTGTTTATTTGTTTTCTTAATCTTCTGAAGAAATTAATTTTTTTCCAATTTTCTTGCAAATATAGTCAATATGACCTTTTTTTTAAATTCAAAGTATTGTCTATTACAAAGCCCAAGTATTTCATTTGATTTACTTTTTCTATTTCTTCATTATTGATTCTGAAGGTAATGTTGGTCCCAGTTTTCATTTCCATTATTTTAGTCTTATTCTCGTTTAATTTAAGTTTATTCATCCGCAGCCATTTGTCCAAGTTCCCAATATCTTTACCGAGTCCTTCATAACAGTGTTCATCTGTACCACCCTCAATATATACAAGTGTATCGTCCGCATATAAATTTATCTCACAATGACTTATTATATTTGGCATATCGTTTATATATATAATAAAAAGCAATGCCCCCAAAATTGATCCCTGTGGTACTCCATATTCGTTATTAACTGTCCTGGATTTAATATTATTTACCTTTGTTATTTGTCTCCTATTCGTCAAATATAATTCAAACCATTTTAATTCAGTTCCTTGAATGCCGTACTTACAAAGTTTCTGCAGTAGTATACCTCTATCAATTGTTTCAAACGCTCGTTTAAAGTCTAGAAAATTTGCAACAATCCTTTTGTCTCTTTCCGATTTTTTCCACCTGTTTATAAGAAAATTAACCGCTGTTTCGCAAGAGAAATGTTTTAAGAAACCAGACCGATACTTAGATAATAAAGCGTTCGATTCCATATATTGCTCCAATTGTTCCTTTACTACTTTTTCCATTACCTTTTCAAACGTTAGAGACGTCAATAATTTTTTTAATACATAGGTGTCATTGAATTCCTTACCCCTTAGATTGAATTATGCATGTCGTCATGGGCTACTTAAACAAAATCAAAGAATGTTAGGAAGGTAGGAATCACATCTAAACATACTATACTGTGGTCAGAATGCGGTAGCATACATAACTCAATTTGACCGCATATTGTAAAATTGAGTATTTTTTAAGTGAGTATTTCTTTATTTTACAACTTTAAACTAGTATCTATAAAATCATTATACATACATTTTATTTATTAAAACTTCAACGACATTACGAAGCCTTCAAACTATACCAAGTCAACTTAACGTTTTGAACTTTTTACGTTTTTAACGAATATACATATTTATGTTTAAGTATTAAAGTTTCTGTCAGTTGATCAGATCAACCAATGCAATCAATTGAGTGAAAATTTTGAATGCTAATACAAAAACTCATTTTTTAGAGGAATCGTAAAGGTTTGACAGAGTCGATTTACTTTTAAAAATTCTCGTATAGAATGAAAAATTTAAAAAATTATACAAACGCTGTTGTGAATGTTATTACATTTCCTACTTGTACCTGTGCAACATAACGATAAATAAAACGAAGGAATTTAAGCCCTTATATATTATTTTAAAACCTATTCGTGGTCATTACAGATTAGTCAATATAAGTAAAATATTCACTAAAAAAAATCAAGTTTGAAAAAATTTAGAAAATAAATAAAATAGGTACAAAATACATTTTTCTATTTATGTTTAAAAAGTTTTTGCTGATTAAAAACAAAAAACAATACGAGCAACTTAGCACTAACGAACTTACATTGCAAACAGTACAGCAACCATCAATAAAAGTATACAACCAATGAACAATACCGCATTCCATAGTAATTTACAAGAGAGAAACTTATACATAAAAAGCAATGCCATAATCAACCACTAAAAATACTACTATGTACTGTCTTTTCAAATGGCGCAGTAACTATCGTATCGTCGTATAATATAGCATCGTACCTATTTAGTTTTCTAGTACAATGCCTATGAAAATTTTTAGGTCTGTTCAAATATTTATATACATACTCGTACATATGTACTTTTCATTAATAAATGATTAAATAAAAATGTTAAAATGTGTTTAAGAAATACTTTAATGATTTTAATATAGTTTTATTTACTAATTAATTATTTCTACTTGTAAACACCGATAAACTACATGTATAGTACATCACAGTACAAAACATTGTAGTTTAACCTACCCTACAAAAAAATAGCAGTAGAGATTTTTCAATATAGCGTTGTCATAAAAGAACAATATATCATATATACATATGTACTATAATCAGAGAGAGTATTAGGAGAAACAGCAGATGAAAATTTAGAAAATTTGCAAGCTATTGTACACATTACTTTGAATACAATACAGAATAACTAAGACCACACATTGAATTTCTCTTCTCTGATCAAATATTATACTGCTTTGTATGTTTGTTTGTTTTTAGGCTTTTTAGTAAGTGCAAAATCTGTCAAATTTCTTTGTTATTTTAACTATTCATTTATATATACATTATATACATAAATATGTACATACATATAAATATATTTACATTTTTTTCAATTTTACAATTAGCTACTATAGTTATTTGTTGGTCATTTTTTATATATGTACATACATATTTACAAAAACTTTTTTTTTTCAATAGTATTTATTCAATCGTTTTGAGAGTGTGTTTAGATTCATTTATTTCAATATTAATGTATTTCAATATTAATATATTATCTATACCTATAAACATTTAAAATGTTTTTTATAATGTACGCTGCACCCAGTTTGTTTGCTACGTAGTTGTACGTTTCTATTCAATAATATTTGTTTTCGTTGACATTTTTCTATTATATTTAATTTATAGCCTATTTTATTTATATTTGTATACTGTGCATTTGTGCAAATAAAAAATATAAATATAAGAGCAAATTTATATTTTTTATGCTATTAGTGTGATAAGGACGAATTCGAAAGAAGTTGACACCATTTAATTAAAAATATCGCCTAATTGAAATCAATTTTTATTTTTCACTTTCCACTAATTTTAAGTACCTTACTTCGTCTAAAAGAAAATCTTCTAATAAAAATCCGTTTAAGTGAAACAGATTACTTTTTATGTGTACATATACATATACGTATGTATTTGTTCCATATAAATTTCGAAAAAATTTAACACTAATTGGCTATGAAATAAAATAAAGTATCGGCTTATTTTATTCCTACGATGTACATGGAAATCTGAAGAATGTATTTAAATAAACTTTGCATTAGTATATTCGAAGTTCTTTTTATAAAGAATCCTGGTTAAGCGAGCAACAACCTCTGTCATTTTCTGCTTTCTCTTAACCGAATTTTAATGTATAATTACATCCTTCTAAGCTATAGTATAAAAAAACGCATTTTTTTAGAAAACATTATTATAGATATTAAAAGACTTAGAAATTATGAAAATATCAATCTTTAAAATAATTTTTCTTTTTAGAAATGGTCTATAAAACTATAAATAATAGTTTTATTCGTTAATTCCCTTTAAAATAGTTTTTATTGTAAAATAAGTATTACAATAAAGTATTATTTGCTTTGTATATTTTGTGTGGTTGCCCTTGTGACGCAAATGCAGTTCTACAGCTGACATTTACTCAAAACAATATTTAAACTTAAAAAAACATGCGTATATATGTACCTGCAGCAAGAAAAGTGAAGGTTCAAAAATATATTTTAATGTTTTGTAAACAAATCAATAAATGGTATGACCACCTTAGTCTGTACAAAGTTTAAGTGAATAAAAAATATGTACGTACTCGTATATGTAGGTAAAGTTGTACTAGATGATGGTGTTAATTAGCAGTAGAAGGATAACAAAAAGAAATAAAACTTGGGGTTTTGGATTATTCAAATGCTGGTGAAAGATATTGAATCAAGATTAGCATATACATACATATATAAACAATAGAACATTAATGATATACTTTTTAGTAAAATCGTATATCTTATATAATAAAATATAAGAAAATCTTAATAGATAATCCTAACTATTCGAAATACAATAATTAAAAATAAGTTGTATGTAATTGTTTGTGATATACAGTCGTCATATTAACAATAAAATATTAGAAAATAAGTTGGCATTTTATTACATTTTACTATAAATGTAAGGTACCCAAGATTTCTTTTTTTTTTTTCTATACAGCTACTGCATTTGTATTCAATGATTATACTCAGTATATATAGTAAAGAGTAGGCAAATTTGTTAATATACATACATACATATATACGATATGAGCTTATAAAAAACAATATCACGTATACTCTTATAATACAACAATAACAACAACAACAGAAACAAAGAATAACATTATTGTTGCAGTTTTATTACTACTACATACTACGAACTGAATAGATGACGACTAGTGCCAAGGCAAAATTAGTGCATTCACTTTTTGGGTGCTACGAACTGTTAGGCCAAATAAATAACCGACCGACCGACCGCCCAACCATCCATCTATCCATCCTACCGACCAATCAAACGACCTAACTACTCAAGCAATAATCATACAGCGAGAAATATACAACTATAGAGCGGAGCAAGTAGACTGACTTGCACAACAATTTTAAACGCTAATAGAAAAGAAGAAAATTAAAAAAGAAAGAATGATAAAAATTATAAAAAGAGCACAAAGTCAAATGAAATATTGAAATTAATACTTTTGTTTTAACGTTTCTAAATATATACATATTTTAATTAGTCAAATAAGTACATAATTTAGAAAATTATTTCTATGACAATTTTGTTTTAATAAAATATAACAAAAATAAAAATTTTTTCATTTGGTTTACTTTTCAGCATTCTGTAGAAGAGATTTTCAAAATAAGTATTAAAAGGTACTACATACATATACATAGGTATTCATGTACGTTTAGTATATTTTTTAGTTAGAAATGAAAAGAAGAATGTCAAGCGCACAAGAAATTTTAAATAACATAAAGAAAATTGTATAAATGGAAAACTGTAAAAAATACTAAGTAAAATCTAGAAACTACTAAAAAAAAAACGACAACAACAACAGATGCAATCTTCTTGTATCTATTGGTTGCAACAATAACGACAGCGACAGCCTCGACGATGAAAAACGAAGAAAACAATTACAAGCAGGCGTATCTCAACCAATTCACCTTCTTACTTTACTCTACCGCCGTTTCCATTATCACTTACACATAGCAGTAGCAAGGCAGCTAGCAAGCAGTCGAATACAATGCACGTTCGTAAAAGAGAAGAGCTTCTAAGAGAAAAAAAATTAAAAACGGAACATATAAAGTAAAATAGCCAATAAGAAAAACAAGATACAAACGTCATATACAGTAAATAATTGATTCTCAATTTTTTTAATGCAGAATAACAACATGCAAAAATTATCATTGGAAATAGATTTTTAAATATTATATGCAGATATTAATACAATATAAAAAAATTACCATGAAGAATGTTCAATCTAAAGAGGTGACGTTTTGTTGACGTATGCAGAAATTATTGAAACATACTTTGGGGTGATTGTAAATAGCTATAAAAAAAAAAACAACTGAAGATAAACGAAATATTTATACAGTGAACTCACGGTAATGTGAACTTCCAATATAGTGGACCAGCCAGTCATATGAATACCTATTTATAATACTCTATGAACAAAGAATTAGTTGTTTGGCTGTTTGAAAGAAAGGGAACAATAGTACCATGTTCGCAAACATACGTATACCTAGGCCAGAGTTGGCCCGTTATGCGCTTACAAAAAATAAAACCCACAATGAACTCCGTGCTATTGACCTACACCCTTGGTGTGTTTCAAACAAAATGCCTAAGACGCTAAATGTTCGGAAAAGTGTCGCAAAGAGTTAGAGTTAAAAAAGTACGAAAATATGTTTAAATTTTTAATTAAATTTCAAGCAGTTCAAAATTAGACTCGTAGCAGCGGGCGTGACGGAAATCATATTTTAATATCATACCATGAAACTATGAAATTATCAACCAGTTAAAATTTTTATAGGAATGTTTTGATAAGTATATCTATTAAAAACAGCTGTTGCTTTTTATGTGTTGTCCTTTATCGGACCTTATTTGTTTTTTTTTTTTTTTGCTGATGAGTTATTCGTAAAAAAAATTTTATCTTATTAGGCATTAGGGAGATCGGACGGTTATTATTCGACCGGTTTTAACCGGTTTTTTTGGTTTTGTCGAATACGGTTTTTTCAAAATCTTCATTTTTCGAATACCGAATAAACCGGTTAATTTAACACGAATAGCCGGTTAATTTAAATAAGTATAATTTTGTATATTTTTTATTGAAAATATGCCCATTGTTTTATTTGTATAAATTAACAGCCTGTTTCCAAATGACGCGCGTAAGAAAACGTTCGTCTAGCAAGTTGAGTGACTTGTCTATTTACATTTCAAACACTAACAAAAATTGAGTGCTTTGTTTGTGTTTTACATATAAACAGACAAGTCACTCAACTTGTTAGACGAACGTTTTCTTACGCTCGTCATCTGGAAACAGGCTGTTAATTATTTTTGTATAATATGACAATCTCGAACGTCCCACAAAGAACTTGATATACACATACATGAGCAAAAATAACCTTTTCTCATCTTCTGTACATAAATTATAATTTTTATCTATGGAGAATGATCAACTAGAGTTATTGAAAGCCCACAAACCCACAAAAGCCGGTTCCGAACGGCAGGTATATTAGTTAGTGAAGTTTATGACAACGTAAATACACATAACCAGTAATTGTTGTAAGATGATATCGCTGTTGGAAATTGTCAGATGGTGTGGCCTGGGATTGAACCGACGACTTATTGGTTGGAAGGTGGGTTCTTATCTAACAAACCACAGTGAAGTACACACCATTAAGTAGGTTCTACATAAATTTACATACAATGATACTCGAAATCTAAACAAATTTTCTTGTCGAGGCAATTAAGGACACGTGTATTACTAATAGATTTATTCAAAGTAAAACATTTAATTTTTGTTATCTTAGGCACCTTAATTATAACTATAATAAGAAACCTTTAATTCCATTCTCTACCAAATAATACAACAAAAACGATATTAGCTCCTTGAGTAGCTGTTCGAAACATAAACATTGTTCAGTACTTTGTGTAATAAACTTATGGCCTCCGCGGAACGATTTGACATAGTTTTTATGAAATTTGTTAGAATTATTGTTAGTATTGATTACCACTTTAATTTTAAGCTCTCTCTCTCTTTTGAAAGTATTACAAATTCTACCCACTTATAAATAAATAAAAAATATATATATGAAATAGACTATTGAAAAAAGAACCGGTTAATCAGTTATTTGAATTATTAACCGAAAACCGGTTTTTAGTGTTTTTGAAAAAAGTCGAATAATCGATCTCCCTATTAGGCATAGAGAACATCGTGCCTTTCTTAACGAAAAAGTATAAGGATCGAAAAAGCCAGGTTGCCGTTTACTTCAAAAATACTCCAGTAAAATATCCTTAAAATAGTCAATAGATACAATCTACTAAATTAGATAATTCGTCAAATAGACGTCTGTGTAAGATAACGCAGATCGAAGTTAATTATATCATAAATGTTAGTCAAAAGTATCAGAATTTAAATAGTCATAGGTCAGAGACTATTTTCAATATTTTACAAAAGGTACAAATCGAAAACACTCTAACTTAATAAACTTACATAAAACAATAATGATTTAACCAAAATAAAAATTAAATTGTTTATAGTGTGTATCAAAAAATGCAATATAAACTAAACAAAATTAAGGTCATATAAAATACAGTTTATTATGAAATTTTTAAGCTATAGTTCGCAAATTATATTGAGGATCGGGTTCGGATTGGGTTCAAAATTTTAAAAAGTACTATTAATATTAATTAATATAATATTATTATGTTTTGTTTGTTTTTAATTTTAATATTAACGCTAAAGATACCATAACTGGTTATTTGACTGGAAATACTATTTCTACCACGGCCGGTCGAATGGCTGGTGACATTTACATCCGAGGAATTTATAAATTTTTGGAGACCTCTTTTTACTATGAAATAAATAATAGAAGGTAGTTCCACTCAAAATTGTTTGACAATAAACGGGATTCACGGAGTTTGTTTCATATGTAAACATTTTAAAAAGCGTTGCCATATGCGGAAAAAGGATCAATTTTCCCAGAAAATTTTCTTAACTTTTTTTAATTTTGTGTAATTAATCGTTTTTAAATTTAGAATATTGTCTAGCATTTGGCAGCATTAGTACCGACGTTAATTTTTAATAAGTTGTTTTTTTTTTAATTTCTTTCTTTGTTTGCACATTTAAAATTTTGTTGTGTCTTATATTACGGTTAATTAATCGAATTCGAAAAAAATAAAATGTATATGAAAAACGGGATTTTATGAGCAGGCCATAAAATCCAACATATATGTCAGTTCGCCTTTATTGTCCAATGGTAATATGTCAGAAAAAATGAGAGTGGCACTACCTTCTGTTTTCTTATATCATGCTTTATTCTATTTTGTGTGAATATTGTTCTATGGCTATTTTGTTGTTAAAAATAATAGGTATTTAGTTTTTTTCATATATATTTTTTTCTATTAACCACTTCCGATCCTGAACCCATTAAACACTTCTTGCATGGGTTCAACGGCTTCGGAATCCAACTTTTTGTAAACATTGGGTTCGGTTTCTATTCCTGCTTAAAAATAATTTTATAATATATATAATCACCATATTTCATTTGAAAATATCAACAAAATTTTAATGCACAAAATATATTCTACTGGCAACACTATGCATATGAAAAAAAAACGAAATTAAAGCAAAAGAAAAGTAATCAAGGCACACACACAAACAAGAAAAAGTAACCAGTTTTACAACTTTTGCTTTCGATTTAAAAGAAAAATACAATAAGAAAATACACTTAAGTATAAAATTTGCCAATAGCATTCTATTCTTTGTATAGAAAAGAGACAAATATTTAGATTACATGTTTTTCTCGACACAAATTTTCACAAGATAAAACGAAATGACTAGAGACGTTTAGGAGCTTTTTTACATTTGCATAAAGAATAGGCAATATTGTATGTAAGTATAGCAAGTTAAAGTGGTTATGATAAATTAATAAAAAAAAGAGAAAGAGAAAAATGAAATTATAAAAGACAACGCGTAAAAGTAGGTACAAGCAAAATAAAGTATTTTAATAAGAAATTAAATTTTTTTTATATAGATATTGATACGTATACATATATAAATCTGTTTCATTAACTTTACCGAGCAAGTATAGGAAATTAACAAAAAAAATATCCTCAATATTACTATAAAAAAACTAAGTGCACATTAAAGATTATAATTTTAATGACTCATAAATTACTATAATAGATAGTATATCTATTTTTATAAAATTTTAATTAAAAAAAATATTCTGATATTTTCGACTGATATAAGAAAAATTGCAAAAATGCAACACTGCGCAAGTCTGAAAAAAACTGTAAACACGTTAATTAAAGAACGAATGAGTGTTTATGTCTATAACAAGAGGGAGAAAAAATGAAGTGTTGCCATACTACGAAGTGTATAAAAAATCAATAATGAAAATTAATTATACTAAATTGTACTTAAAAGCTTTACAGACTAATTTTTAAACAATAAATCTTCTAAATGTCTTTATAGTATGGGTTTCTAATGCAAACGGACACGCGTTTCCAACCCATTTACATATTATGGCTATATACATGAAGACGCCATTTTTACGAACACAAGAAAGAGCATATTGAAAAATAAATTTTAGAAAAAGACCACTGCTATACTACACTTGGTAACGCAAGAACCAATAAGAGTAAAAGAGATAAATGTACATAAGAAATGGCTACTTGGAGATTTAAAACGTAGTAAGAAAATATTTTGCAAATTGGTTAGAATATATATTTTTTTATTATAAAAAAAATTTCAAAATATTTAAGATATAAAATGAAAACCTCTCAAAACCGATTTAGTAACAATACAGATTAAAAAAATATCTTCATCTCTTCCCCTATGGACAATATGCTATTGGCAATAGTTCTTTTTGTTACTTAAAATCTAAGAAGAAGAAGCATCTATATATTTCTTTCGATTCAATATGGCGGCCTGAACTTTGACAAGTCAAATTGGGAAAAGAAAAAAGTATAAAAACGTATAATTTTTATTTATTTCACTACAGAATCGTTCAATTACACTTTTATTTAAAGATGGCTATTATTTAAAGCAGATATTACAGAAATCGGTGTTCCTATAATTGTATACATCATCATACTTCCGATATTGCAGAACAGTTAAAAATAAACGTTAAAAACTTACCATTTTTGTTTGTTTTGTTAATGTTGTTCATTTTTAAGCCATTTCATTTATTTTCTCTTAGCAAATCTTATTTGCTAACTTATATTTGTTGCACAGATATTTTTGTTACAACGTAAGGCGTAATTATGGCCAATTATTTTTTATTTATTTCCTTTTTACACACTCGTCACTTTCTTTCAAATAGTTTTTCAATTTTTGAAAACTATAATTTTTACTTAAATGTAATCCTTTCACTTTTTATTGTTAGCGTATTTTTCTTGGTTTTTTTCCTTCTAATTCAATTCACTTTGATATTAATAATTATACTTTTAACGAGGAAGAAAATATAGTTGGCGCGACAAAAGGTATAAAATAATAAATGTACTATAAATCTATTTGGTGGAAGTGGTAGTGTTGTATAGTTTCCTTTTTTCTCTTCTCTTTTCTCTTTCCAACTTCTTTTTCTGATGCATACACACACTTTTTCTTATACAGTGTTGTATTCTAACCTAACTTTTCTTACATTTTGTCTTCACGTATTACAAATCGGGTTGCCATATCAGCGTACATTCGGCAGAGAAAAAGAAGAAGCAATAAAAATATAGAACAAAAAAAAAACAGAAACAAAAAATAGTTTTTTGCTTTGATGTTTCTATTCGTATTTCCTTTGCTTTTGATTTTATCAATAAATCCACTGAGGGCAGCCATCAATACTAACATCTCTTATAGTCTGCGACTGTCTATCCTTGTGCCCGTCCCCCTCCGAAGTCTAAAACATTTTTTCAGCTCTCTTACAAACCCAACATCGCAATCTTCATCATTTACGTATATTGCGAGTAAATACTAATATATTAATATCCATATATATATATACGTATTTACACAATAAATACATATAATTATATATACATATGTGCGTATGTAATTGGGTATATACACAAATAAAATCAAGATTAATATAGAATTTTTAAGGGCTTGATAAAATTCACAGCTATAGCAAAATTTTATTTTGAAAGGAAAAACTCCTTTCTCCGATAAAAAGTATATGTATACATGACTGTAAAGTGAACTTTGGTTAGCACTTGTGATCGCATATACAGACAGAAAAATATAATACCGATATTGTGCACTGCCAGTAATTGAAATCTTTTTTAATAACAGTAATTTTTATTATTTCTTTTCATCCTCATAAATAAATTGTACTTAAAAAACATTTGTATATATAACAAATCCTTCATTTGTATTTTATTTAGGTATATCGATAATGTACACTAACTGTAGATCCTCTCTTTTGTTCTGTATCATTTTGAATTTTATTTATTTATTATTTCTTTGCACAACACCTTTTTGAAGTACTATTGTCCACTTACACCAAATACATACACACACAGACACAAACTTACATTATTTTACTGTGGCACTTTACGTTCGAGTTTTTTTTCACAGTTAATAACTTGTTTCGTATTTACTTATTTTGCTTACAATTCTATTTCTTTTTCTAATATTTTTAATGCTGTTATTATTTTATTCACTTACATTTTCTCCGTTTATTGGAAGAAAATATGTGTACAAGTTTTTCACGTACGTCCTATCGAAGACTGCAAAATTCAATAAATGGCGGCTCTTCGTTAAGTTTTTTCTCTCTCTTTTACTGTTGTTGTTCACTTTGTGTTTTGCCTTTTCTTCACATTTGTCGTTAAGTTTTGGCTTAAAACACCAACACAGGGTTGTATATTGGCTTTTGGATTTATAGGGTTTTATATATTAATGACTATTTTACATTCTTTTAGTGATATGTCTGTTTGAATAATTAAAAGTTTACATTGAAATTTTAATTAAAAAAAATTGTTTTGCAGTATAACAAACAGAACGATTAATATATGTTTTTTGAAAGTTCATTGTGTATTTTTCTTTCTTTTTTATTTAGAGCTTTATTAATGATAAAGCGGACATTTTTTAAGGGAAAGGCTATTAATTTATCTATTATTATATGATACAAAAATAATAGTTTAAGTTTGAGGCTATATTAAGAGTGCTTATGTGGACAAGTTCGAAAAATGCATTTTATTTATAATAAAATGGTTACATTTGCCTATCTTAATACTTGAAAAGTAAATGTAAAGCTAGTTCAGGAAAATTGACTGTCGCAAACAACTGTGAATTTTATTAGGATAACAAACCCATATCAGTCGTCATAAAGCATTAGTTGATCTGCAATTGCTCCCAACTAATAGAAAATCCTGAGCGGAGCTTAGAACCTTATGTAATTTGACGTTTTTGGCTGGAGTCACCGTATGTATACACCAATATAGTCGATGCTTAGTACACTGAAATGCCTTAATATTAAACAATGAATGAAAATAAATACGCTTAACTTTACGTAGAAAATGAAAATGGGTACCTCGTCGAGAGACTAAGATATGCAGGAGAAGCACAACCTTATCACCTGAGAATTGAAAACAATTTCGGGCTGTTAAGAATAGCATCTACAACAATAATAATACAACGGTCTATTCTACATAAAGGATATCATTTTTATAATATGGCACCTAGTGAAATTAATATTGATTTTAAGAGAGAATTATATATATTTTGTTAAATAAAGTTATTTAAGTATTAAATTAATTAATTATTAGATGAACGAATTGAATTGTTGATTGTTAAATTTTAAATGTGACATAAAATTATATTGTGAGCTAGATTAGTACGTTACTGCTATTTAAAAAAATATTGTATATATGTATCTCTATAATATGATAGCATTCAATACAATATCGCAATGGCTAAAGTGTATACTTTTATGTCATTGCCTTTTGAGTCAAAGATAATATACATACATATATATACTGAAGAACTGCATGATATATTTGTTCAAGCATTAGTACACTCGCTTTTATTTTGTGTACTTTTTATGATTCACTCTTTATTTTATTAGTGAATAGAATTATAAATTAAAACAAAAGAGTATTTGGCAAAAAAATTATAAAAACATTCGAGTAGAAGAATATAAGAAAATGAGTAATGAGAGAGATTGTGTGTCGCATCGAGTGCAGTACAGTAAGTGAATCGGATGTTTTTCAATATTTTAATTGAAGATAATATTATATCTCTAATTAATGTCCTTTATAAAATTTATACTTTTCCTTTTAAATACATTATAATTTGTTTCATTTTAATTTAAATAAGAAGACCATAATCCATATTTTTTATGGATAGTAAGTAGTATTATTAATACTTTAATTACAATTGAATTAAAAATATAATACGAATATGTGAGCTCTAGTTGTCTTTTATTAAATTTACACTTTTTTAAAATACATTATAATTTGTTTCATTTTTAATATCAAATGGCAATATATCATACTGATTTACACTTTTAATAAGAAAATTAATTTAATAATACCATGTTCAGACGTAGATTTTAATTGAGTCTATTAATTTTTAAATCGCACTATCGAATTTTCTGTTCACATATTTGACAGATGACAGATGAAAATGTTAAGAGAGATTATGTTCCTGAAAACTAATATTTACGATTTTGAAACAAAATAATAAAATAAATAAAACTTTGACTTTAAAAAGAGTGTAAAATTTAAAGACAAAACTCAAATTCATACATACAATTTCTGTTTATTTTTTATTTTTTTTATTTTGACAATAATTATTATTTCATATAACATTTTACAAAATGCGAAATCCGCATTCATACAACCTCAAAAATTTATTTGTTTGAGTTTTATTAAAAAAATCGATATTATTTAAGTACACATTTTTTATTTATTTTTTATTTATTTAAAAATGTATAAAGTTTTTTTTTAGTATTTATTTTACTAAAAATTTTTAATTTTAAAAATGCAATTCGAAAATTTTTAGAAATACAGAGTTTCCAACTTTATGTGGTTGTCAGTTTTCACTGAACACATCTCATACGGAGTTGCCATTCTTCATTTTACATACTTTACAAAGGGTTGAATTGTAAATTGGTCTCTACTAAAATTACAATTAATTACTAATTGCTATATATGGTAAATTGAGCTTATTTAAGATCTTTATTGCCTAAAATCCATTAATTGTCAGTTAAGGTTTCTCTTTGAACATGATATAATATAATTCACAATTTTTAATAAATAAGAAAAATACTCCCAACTACGGAACTTAGAAAACTCAACCCTGTCATTTCCTTCAACTTGATTTTTCAGCACTTTTTTTACTTTACGTTCCACTTAAGAGCCCAAACAGATGTTTATTGTTATTCTTTAGATTCCTTTAATTTCTTATCTAATATTTAAAAAAATACCCGAGGTTTACTCTATATTAAAAAAGAATGGAAGTTAATCCCATGGCAATTATATTGGTTTATTTGGATAGTAAAGGTGATCGTTTACTATATCGTTATCCTTACCAGCTGTCAAGTGGAGATAAATCATCACTGTCTTTGCCGGCACCAGCGGTCATTGTTCCACATGTAGACTGTAGTAGCAGTATCGTAAGTAGCATTTCGAGGACAGGAATATATGTGACACAAAAGAAACGAAGTCGATTTGCTTTGCAAAATCCTGATGATCTATTGCAACCGGCCGCACCCAATACAGGAAATAATATTGTTGTTACGAAAGTAGGACAACTTCAAGGATTCGCTGATGAAGTATTGGCACCGTTATTCGCCGTTAAACCTCAATTATGCAATCAAAAATTTGAACTAAAAGTTAATGATGTACGTTTTGTAAGTCATCCTACATTAGTGTCAAAAAAGGAGCAACGACAAAGTTTTTCTAATCTTAGTGTCTCCCAGCCAAATCAGACGCAAGTGTTGAGTCAACAATCTATAGCACTAGTGCAAAGCAACCAAAATACACAGAAATCCCAACCGCAGCAAATGCTTGTCAATATTGTTTTTGCTTTGCATGCTCAAGCAAGCTATTCTATTGTAAAATGTTACTACGATTTAAGTAAGAGACTTGGACTTGCATTAAAGGTAGAGGAGCAAAGGGTAGGATATTTAACAGAACAAACCGTATTAATGGCACGTACCCATGATGAAATATCATCGCAGCAACAACCATTAGAAAAGGCTTTTGATTTAATATCTGATCGTTGCACCTTAGCCCATGCATTAAAATCAATATATCATGACTTATGCTCAACGGGATTGCTAAATAGCACAATTAATCAGAATCTCACTTTAAGTTTTTGTTTACCAGCTAAAGCTCATCAATTGCACAAAAAGGGCAGTATGGTTGATCCTGAGACAATAGATCGGTGCTTAAGATCTCTTAAGCCGTATCACGGCATGTTGCTGCTTGTGGATTTTGCTGAATTATTAGATTGTGTTCCACCAGCGGGCGCGAGGATGCTCTTGCAACTCGTTGAAGTTTATACTCCCTTAATGAGTTTACAAAGTATGGCTTCCGATGCAGATTTGAGTATAGAGCATGTATTCAAATTAGTCTCTCATTTGGTGTATTGGGCCAAAGCTACTATTATATATCCTTTGTGTGAAACAAATGTTTACGTTATTGCTCCAGATGCTCCTCTTCATACAAAATCTCATTTGGTGGATAAATTTTCAGCTCGTTTTCCGGGAATGTCATTATTTGAAGTGATTTCTGATTTTTCCTTACCAACTTCGATAGGACACTTAACGACGCCATTGCAACAGTCTGCAAGGCAGGGTATTCTAGCGCAAATGGTGTTATGGATGTTACAACATCATTTACTTATGCAATTGCATACTTACGTTCAATTTATGCCTAGTGATTTGACAGATTCTGATAGTAACAAAGGCGAGAGTGATGAAGAAGATTGCGAGTTAGAATCTGCATCACTAATGGACTTGCCAGGTTCCATTATGGGACAAGATGATTTAATACTACAGGGTCGAAGCAGCAATGTCAGTGATGACGACATGTACGTAAATTAGAACCGTAATGTTATAAAAACAAGATTAATTACAAAATATGTATTTTAGTGGAGCTGGTTCATTGTTGAGTATGTCAAGCCAACCTTTACCGGTACCACATACTAGTCGACGATCTATAACTGAAGATCGATTTTCGGGCGGTGGTTCTACAACATCGGACAACATTGCTGCGCAGCCTTCATCAAGTCATAAATCTAATTTTAGGTAAGATTTATTAATATCTCGTTTCTTTAATATTCGAATGATTGTGATTGCCAAGTTTAAAATCACTGTCTAATTAAGATTCAGTTTCGTCATATGTTATCAAAATTTAGCTAAAACAAGGATTGCTTATAATTTATACTACAATTATACTTTTCATTCTTTTCCTACATTTCATCTCCTTCCGTCCCCAAGGTTCAGTCCTTTAGTTGTATATAGACTTTAACATACATACGCAGATGCATTCAAACACATATTAATTTTTAAATATATGTAGATTACTTTTACCCAGTGTGCTTCGCTATTCCTTTATAAAAAAGTAATACCTATTTATCCAATCTCTTCCGATGTGATGTGGATAAGTAACGAAGATTGAACCGTTACCGTTCTCCACACATACAAATTTACAAATATAATTAGAATGAATGCTGCCACGCTCGCTTATCCAATCTCTCCCATTTATTGACTGATGTCTATTGTCCAAGAAGTTTTTTCAACCAAATTTAGAAACTTTTACTATTTTTTTTACATAAGACCAGCACCCAGAGGATGGCTCTTACTCATGCATTGCATTGTGCTAGGTACTAGGAAAATATGTTGTGGGAAGGAGGATAGTGGGAGTAGTGTTTATGGAGATTTGATTTAAATTTACTCATGTAAGTGGCAGGGAATACTTTCGTTGGAAGATTGTTTCACAACCGAACAGTGCGACCAAAGAACGAATTCTCCCTATAGTGCGTTGTGTGATTCACTGGACAATCAAATATAAGGGAATGCGCTCTACGAGAAATACGAGTACTACGTAAATATAAATGTTTTTAGGAATTCCTTAATTTCGTCAGAACACATTCCGTTATAGTGCCGATAGAACAGTGAATCACACGCCATATTGCCACGGTGCTCTAATGAATTGATAGAGTTGGCTACCCTACCGTCAATAATGAGCATCTTCGCCCTCCTGTACGCGGTCGAGAAGCTCCAAAATAGACTTTGAAGCACCGGCCCATAAATGAGAGTTGAGAGTTTGGTCGGATATAGGTCTTGTAAATATTAAGGAGATCAGATTTAGTGAAGTATTTCTTGCACCGTCTTAAAAAACCAAGACACTTGAATGCTTCTTTCGACACTTGAAATATGTTATCATTCCAACGAACGTCACAGTGAATTCTGATGCCCAGAACATCAAGAGCATCTGATTCTCCTATATCTACATTACCCATAGACACAGATGACACACATCACCACCTCTGTGTGTTAAAAAACAACATTGAGTCTTGCGTGCATTAAAATCGAATTTGTTCGCACGATCTTATTCGGAGATTTACGCCAGGTCACTTGTGAGTGTGTCTTTCATATTAATTTTTCTCGCCCCAATCTCCAAAAGGCTTGGTCTACGATCCAAGGAATATGAGTGACAAATGTTGGAAAAGAATAGATTAAATTAGAAGTGAGAAGAAAGTCGTTAAAAAATATTAGAAAGAAATTAGGAGAAAAAACAGAGCCTTCCAGTACCCCTGAGTTTATCCTAAATCATATAAATTTGCGCCAGCACTGCCTTTTATATGCATAAACAAATGTTAAAGTAGAACAATGAATTTAATGTGTTTTAAAGTGCTAAATGTTATTATGCATTGCAGTGATGCATATACTCCTATCTATATACAGTATTGGACAAAACATATGCACGAACTTCTGGTTAATACAAAATGGCTCAATAACAAAAGCAAACACTTTTGGATTTTAAACTATTTTATTTATTTATAAAGCTAATCATCTTAATTCATTAAATAAATATATAGAACGAAGAATATTCTTATCATTTTGTACGTTGGACGCGGTTTTTTGAATACGACAAAACATAAGCACATCTTCAATAAATTCACCAAAAATATTAATTTTACTAATATTTAGTTGCATACCTATTTTTCGTTAAGTTCATGTTTTGGCTTCGATTAGTTCGATAATGTTTCACCAGAAATTTCATTCAATGCAATTTCTCCTAGTCAATAATGTTCGTCCTTATTTCACAGATTTTCTGGTGGATTGAGAACCGGCGACTACGCCAGACATTTCATTGATTTGTTTGCTTGCAAAGTACTCTTTCACTTATTTATCTGTGCATTTCGGATTGTTCTCCTGTTGATATTTCCAATCAAGTGGCATTTTCTCCTCTACATGCGGTATCAGTATGAATTCCAGGATATTCTTGTAGACGAATCGATCCATTACACTCCTTGCTTTGTGTATTGGCCCAATTCCATGGCCAGAAATGCATTACCAGACTGAAACACTTCCTTCTTTATATTTTACCGTGTCTTTGGTATACTGACGATTAAGACGTTGTCTTTTTTATTCAGCTTAACAGGCTAAATCCATAAGAACTGTTCACATGGAACTTAGATTCATCAGAGAATAGTACGGTCCTTCATTAAAAGTATATTTGCTCTTTTGTAAATTCAATTCTGATCAATCAGTTTTTGGCAGTAAATGATCTTTTTGCTCTTCGACATGATACTAATCCACCGTCTACAGATCGTGTTTGGATTCACATAATCGAAACATTTAATTTTAATTGATTTGTAATAGACCTTCTGGATATAAAGATGTACTTTTTTATTAAACGGAGTATCGCCTGGTCGTTCCGTTTGCTGGTTTTCAGGAGTCTAGTACCTCTATTTATGATTGTCAATGAGCCTGAAGAACCGAAACGGCTTATAATACGGTCCGTAATACTGTGTTGAATTCCGATTGATGTCACTGATACATCTCTATTATAATTATTAATTATTTTTTCTTCTAATTGCTAATTTCTGTTAGCTATTTTTGTAGAATATTACAAAATATTGTAATTTTCGTCAAATTATTCCTCTAATGTTGAAATGATTGTTTATTGTTATTGAACGATTTTTGTCGTTGGTAATTTAACTATCTAACTATTTGGTGCTATTATTTTTACGCATGTAAAATAGCGGCCTTAAATCTTTAACATATAAATGATAGTAAGTGCAATACTGTATATAAAATAGACGGCGATTTATGGCTTCATTATTACATTAGATTATTATTTTCAACTAAACATAAACGTAGTGCGTACGAAACCAACTATTTCTTGGAGAATAAATTTCTTGGACAAACAAAAATATTAACTACGACAATGTTCTCCACTGATTTCTTTGGCATGTGTTGACTTATTATGTACCGAAAATTTAATTGTAAGTTCATATTATACCTACAATTATACGTGCTTAAATTGCAGTAATATTTGGCATTAGTGAGCGAGTTAGCACCAAATTTGACAGATGCAAATTCTCAGCAGTGACTTGCCTAAATGGAATACCGTATATAATATTTGTGAACTTATCTAAAAGATTTTCCGTTTTTTTTGCGACGCAAAATTGAAACTATGTTTTACTCAGAGTTGTTCAACACTTACGTTACCGACTAGAAACTTGATGACATAAGCAAATAAATCCTTTCCCCACCTAATAAATAACTATCTTTAAGGCTTTCTATCAATTTCTTTTGCATAAATGATCAATGGATCATGACTCATCCTAGTGACCTATAATCATTCCCTAGTAGTAATCCTAGTTCGACGCGTGGCTCTCATATAGGAACTTTCTCAACGACTTCCATTTTCTTACTTCCAAACCACTTGGCGATAATCTTCGATTTATGCCGTGCGAACACTTGATTTTAATGTGAGTTAATTTTTTTTATTTCTTTGCCTCAGTTTTTTGAAACGGTGTTAAAAATACTTCACTTCATCTGAACTCCTTAACATTAATAATTAATACAACTCTAAGGTATGGGTGGGTGCACCAAAGTCTATTTTAGAGCTTCTCGGCCATGTACAGAAGAAGGAGGAGTTGCTCATTAATGACGGTAGGGAATCATACTCGATTCATTAGATCAAAGTCCCAATTTGGTGTGTGTTTAACGGTTCTATCGATACTACAACGAAATGTATTCTGACAAAATAGAGAAACTTTATACGCAGTACTCGTATTTTCTGTAGATCGCACCCATTTGCAGTGAATACCACAATGCAGTATTAAAGGATTATTCTTTAGTCTCTCTGTTCGTTTGTGGAACGATTTTCTCTTGAAAATTTTTCTCACGAGAGAAAGTTAAATCGAACTTCTTTTTCGTTCTTCACACAACCAATTTTCCTAGTATTTACCAGTACAATGCATTGCATGAGCGGAGATGGTTGAAAAAATACGCTGCCTTTAAAAGCGGTGTTACATTTTCCTCAATGCTTTAATTATTAACTTGTCGTTCGTAAGTCATTGTATTCACCCAAGAAATAAATAATTTTATCAAATTATATTAAAAAAAATCTTGTCAGAATAAAATGGATGAATCCAGCTTCTTTGTTTAATACTCTATTGGTATGTAAAACAATCGGGTATGTTCTGTAAACCGAAAACGAGTGAAATTGAAATCCAATAAAGACAATTAAAATTTAATTGCGACAATTATTTTAATGTTTTGATAATCAAAAAAATTATCTACCTTTAAGATAATTAAGCGAATTACAAAAAAAAAATAAAAAATCTTGTCAGATTTGAAAATTATAGCAACTTGAAGTTTCATTAGATTTCAATTTCACTTGATTTCGGTTTACAGAACATACCCAAATAATTTACGAACGACCATATACAAACAGTTGATAAATAATTAACTTTCAATTTTATTTATAGGTCGATTATGAATAGCAATAGCAACCGAAAATTGAATCACGTATGGCAACTGGCAACTAAAATTGCTACAATATATTGGCAATTACAACTGAAGCTTAGTTGCTTTCCATTATCGACCCATTATTTTCATTTCGAAAATTTAAGATTTTATTTTTCTTTTCCTTCTTTCAATGTTATATTTTCAGCATGACAGCATCTTTAAGTACTGATAATTGTGATAGTATAGCATCTATCGAAGATGAGGAAAAAATTAAAGAACTTATACAAGTTTTTGAGGAATCGGATAGACTCGCCATACGTAGAATAACAGCTATAGCGAATCTTGATGATCTTTCATTGATGGTTAAACTTTATCAGGCCGGATATTTTAAAAGCGAGCATCATTTAGAGGAAATAATGTATTTTGAGAATTTAAGACGTTCACAACTTTTACAACTACTGGATAAATTTCGGGAAGTTTTAATAATTTATGAAACAGAAGACCCAGCTATAGCGTCAATGTATAATAATAAAATACCTGGAGAATGGTGATATCACCACATATGTTGAAAACAGCATATTATTTTCGCAAGAGTTTGAAAAAATCAAGTTTTGCAATGATTTTTGTAAAAAAAATCATATCAATAATAAAAGTGAATATAATTGTTTTTATTTTTAATATTAATTTAAAATAATTGTTATACTATTATGGCCTTTTCCATAAAAAAAATATTTTTAATTTATGCTGATTGATTGAATTAGAAAACATATTTCTTTAACTATAAATCAAAATTATTTTTTCTGTGAATAAGGTTCCTATTATATATTTATTGTAATTACAATGCTTTGCTTACTTAGGAATTAAATGTTTTTTTTTTATATCAAAACTTAAAGAAAGACATTTTAATTTTAATTACATTTATATATATATATATATATATATATATATATATATATATATATATATATACTTATATATATATATACTTATATATATATATATATATATATATATATATATATATATATATATATATATATATATATATATATATATATATATATATATATATATATATATATATATATATATACTTATATATATATATACTTATTTTTTTTAATTTATTTATTTTTAATTTATGCTGATTGATTGAATTAGAAAACATATTTCTTTAACTATAAATCAAAATTATTTTTTCTGTGAATAAGGTTCCTATTATATATTTATTGTAATTACAATGCTTTGCTTACTTAGGAATTAAATGTTTTTTTTTTATATCAAAACTTAAAGAAAGACATTTTAATTTTAATTACATTTATATATATATATATATATATATATATATATATATATATATATATACTTATATATATATATACTTATATATATATATATATATATATATATATATATATATATATATATATATATATATATATATATATATATATATATATATATATATATATATATATATATATATATATATATATATATACTTATATATATATATACTTATATATATATATATATATATATATATATATATATATATATATATATATATATATATATATATATACTTAAGTTTTATGTGTTTCTTGCTGGTTGTTGTTGTTGATGCTTTTGTGGATCAGTTACTTTAATTTTATATCATTTGCTTTCTTATGTCTTTACATTTTTTGTTTGTTTTAATTTTACTATTTTTTTGAGTAGTCTTTCCTACAGGCAAACTTTGCTTTCGACAACATAAAAAAACTATTGAAGCTACATATTTCTGGTATTGTTGTTGATGTTGTTGGTATTGTTGAAGAAATATCTTTTACATTCTTGGTTTTAATATTAATGTTTTTTTCTTTTTTACATTCCGTTTACTCTTCAAAAAACTGTTCTGGCTGCTTTTAATATGGTGTTGTTGGTTGGATTCAACATTATATTTGTTTATTTTGTTGTTTCAGTTAGTTGATGTATATCGCATTATTATTTTCTATTAAATTATAAGCAAATATATTTTGCGTCCGTTCTATTTCGATTACGAATCACGTTGTGTTTGTATTTTCGCCATTACTTTCGTGGAAATTTGCTCCGTTAACTATAAAAGAGGTACCCAAACCATACAAATGTCCACAATATTTAGCATTATCAATGTTATCTTCAAAGAACATCTAAAAAACAGATATTAAAAAAAACAAATAGATTACTTTTTTTAAAGTTAATGTCTTATAACATCCTAAAAACTGTACATAAAATCAAACTGTTGTTCTGTAAAACGAAATCGACAGAAATCGAACGGAAACCTTTTAATATAATTTGAACTTGATTAATTTTTTTTATTCTACAAATTTAAAAATTTTCCCGAATTTTCTTACAGAGTAGAATTAGGAAAGTTTGAATGATAATACATTTAATTTAAATACGGTTATTACCCAAACAACATATTCCAATTCCTTAATTATATTCTGGTATGTTCTGTAAACCGAAAATGAGTGAAATTTAAATCGACTACATTTTTAGACAAATAAAAATCAAATGCGCCAATCATTTTAAACTTTTGATAATCAAAGATAATTAAATAAATTGATAAAAAATATGAAATTCTTGTCTGACTTGAAAATTATAGCAAGTTGAAGTTTCATTCGATTTCGGTTTACAGACCATACCCGATTGTCGATACTTCTAAAATTAAAAAAAATTTCCAATACACTTTGGAGTTATCTGTTTAAAGTTCAATTTTTATTAAAGAAATTATCATTGCCGTTAGTTCAGTATACGCAATTTTGTGTTCTATCTCACAAATAAAGCTATAAGAGTTAAAAAATCGATAGAATTTTAGTTTTAAAATTTAATTTAATTATAACCACAAATAAAAAGAAATCGATTTGTTTCGAATTATGCCATCAAGAAGTGTATTCACAAAGCTTAGCTACTATATATTGTATGTATTCTACCACAATTTATAACAATATGGAAAAAAAAATTGTACAGGCTATATTCTATCAAACTGCTGTTTTAATCAACTTAAAGGTTAAGCAATGTAAAAAATCATATATTGCCGATTTATTGGCCCTTATCGAACTTGCCTGTCTGTCGTATTTCGACATTTTTGTAATAGATTTAAAGTACAATTTTACTTGATTTCTTAAATCTGAGATAAGGGAGATTAAAAATAATAAAAATCTGAATGAGAAACAACTATCTGAGAATGTTAAAGATGTAATTCACATAAATTTCCCAGCAAACAAACGGTTTAGATTTCCAAACGAAGGATGATTTCAAATTAAACTCTTTCTGAAGCGCTTGAAAACAAACAAATTGAGAAACGTAGCAGTAGCAATGCTCTAAATCTCAATTTATTTTCAATGGTAAATTCCATGTACATAAGGAAGTAATATGTTGTTTTAACTTCAAAATAAATGCATTTTACTTTATTTAAGTTTAAATATTACAATATATATATATATATATATATATATATATATAAAATTATACAAAAAATCATTTAGAATCATTTACTTTTTAGAAGCAAGAAAATAATTATAACTGAATGACCAACATTCAATATTCAAAATAATTTTACTTTTAATACTTTAATACAAGTTGAGAAAACCTTAATTATAAATAAGATTGGTTTATATTTGTGTTTAATATCAAAACACTTGATCATCATTTAAAGCTTCGCTTTTATTTTTGTTGGGAATGAATTGCAAACAAACTTTATTTGCGCTGCATAAAATGATATTAAAAATAAAGATTTGCAGCAAATGTTATATTTCAATTAATGATTTTCGAAGTTTAGTTGTAATCTAAATTGATTCATTAGCAAAAATTAAACCAAAAGCCATACTAGTTTTACCTCTAATCAATACGTCATGTATCACTTTGCTACGTTTCCATTAAGCTTTCGTATTATTTACGACTACTAATAAAAATCTAATGGCCGTGCATATTTTTACAATTCGAAATCGCATAATTCGTGTTCGGAAGATAGTTTTACCAAGAAATTTGGAAAATTTAAATCATATGCATATACTGAAGTGAATTTGTGTATCTTACTGAAACTGAACATAAATATATCAATAAAATAGTACATTACTTAACTTTAACATGTTTTTTAATATTAATTTTAAATTCTGTATTTATTAACGATTATCTGTTTGTTAATGTTTTACACCCCAAAAACATACGCAGAAGCTAATTCAATTGTTTTCGCGCCTTGACACAAGCAAAACTCGTGGGACTACAGAACTTGCAAAAATAAATTTGGCAATTTGCAAATCGCGTGATTAAAAATTCCCCCTTGTGATGGAAACCGATAGAAACTTCTCAATGCCTACAGAATTTTTATTTTTTTTCATTTGTTTGCTATGGTGACCTCTATCATAACATAATCTCAAACAAATTCGGACAACGGTTTTTATTTGTCTCTGAGAACGTACTCGATTTTAATTTTATTCAATTTCGATATATGTACATCACCATTTTAATACGCTTGTAATTTTTGCAATGCTACTAACCGCCGCTTTACGAAGAGACAATTAATTAGTCGTAGTTTCTGGTACTATAAGATATTTCTGTTACTAAAATTTTCCTTTAATAAAAATATTACTTTAAGTTTCTTTTTTAGTTTATTTTCGCATTTAACTTATTTTATATGGTTACTAATTATTCGAAAACTATTTAAATTTAACTGGTGCATATTGATTGATTATCTATGAAATATTTACTAATTAAAGTAGTTTCGTTTTTATATTAATTTTAATTTTATACTTACTAAACTGAAATATAAAAGAAATCTCTTTTGATGCTTTTTAACATCAAAAGTATCATTTAAAATATGAACTTGCTCATTATTTAGCCAATGGAAATACAAAATTATTAAGAACTACTACTGTTAACTATAGTAAATTAGAAAGAAAAAAGAAATATTAATTGTTAATGAAGTTTCTTCATTGGCCATAATGAACAAGTTCATATTGAATTGAGATGAATAATTTCGAACATAACTAGTTATGTTGTTGAGAAATAAAAGAAAAACCAATGAATTTTTGTTTTAATCAACAAAACCAATTTAATTCAATTTTATATTTGATAACAAAGCCAATTTTAATAGAAAATAATAAGCAAAAGAAAACAAAAACAAAAATAACTTCATTAACAATTCATATAAATGAAACAATATTAGGAAACAAAAAACATTATTTCATTAAAAACAACTTAAAAACTAAGTTAACAAAGTAGATAAATAATAATTCATAAATGAAACAAATTTTTTTAGAAAAAATGTATATTCTTTGAGGTAGAGGGGAGATCATTTTGAGATTTTAAGTAAAAGGCGTTATTTCGCATAAAAATACTGTAAAAGCACGAAGACTCTAGTTTTTAGTATTTAAAATAATAAAAACTAATAATTAAATAAACAATTCTAGACCCATAAAATTCATTTAATTTGTCGCAACAGGTCGGTCAGTTAGTTCGAATTAGAATTGTAAAATTGATAAATTTTGTTAAAAAAAAAAGAAAAAAAAACAAACAAAAAATGGAATTGAAAGGTTGGGATTTAGTTAAATTAAGGATTCAATTAACATACATTTTGTAGGGAAATTGTTAGTATGATCCATTGTTTTTTTTTTTTCTAATGACTAATGAGTGAGTTTAGAACAACTCGAGCTTTTTTAAATGTTATTATTGTTAAATTCAACTGCATAATCTAAAAATGTTGATGTTGGTTCTATATTAATACTATTATTATTCAATACCTCACGCATTTTGAAGAATGCCATGCCCGTTAGAAGAGCATCGGAACCAGCCTGATGTTGTGGGCCCACACGACGTAATTCTAATTGATCGGCTACTTCTTGAAGGCCACCCTTCAGATTTTTGCATGATTTCATTAGATATTTAATGTCATATATATTGGGAAAATAAATGTGTAGCAAATCGAAAAATTCACTCTCATCGGCTGGCAGATTTTGATCGGTCAACAATTTGAGTAAATAACCAAAATCATAACCAGAATGAAAGCAAAGCCATTTAATGTTATCCATCAAAACAATTCCGGATGACATTAAAAGTTCAGCAAAATCTAGGGGATCTATGCCATCTTCTTCGTGTTTTTTAAATTGTATACCAGAATTTTGCAGCAAATCAATTGAGTCCTGGGCATACATGTCTTCACTAAATATAAATAATAAGTGATATCATCATTAAATTCTTACGTATAAAAACAAATTGTTCTCCACTCACCTCAAATTGAACTTAAAATTAAATTGCCAAGTACTGTAACCAGGTGGCGTTTTGCCATCGTCATCCATAAATGTTAAGCCTAATTGTATAATGCGCAACAAATCCACATTACAGCGCAACAGCTGATAATGATAATCGGCAGTTGAGCGAAACTCTCCAACTGGTCTTGCAACTACACCAGGAAATTCAGTATCCATGGCCACATAATGATATTTTTGGACAACTTTACGTATAGTACGAAATTCTTCTTCCAAATTGTGCTTCCAGACATCACGTATGCCACATTCCTCATTACTTGGTATGTTGGAATTGTGGCCGCCAGAGCCATGTCCTCCACCAGAACCACTTACAGCAGAAGGCATTGCCTGGAATGTTTGGGGAAACTTTAAGAGTTTTTATTTTAATTTGAGTGTATAACAATTTGAAGGGATAACAATAAAATTTATTATTTGTGTACACGTGTGCGTGAAAAAAATTAAACAAGGAAAACGATAAAAACGAATATTAAAACTTAAAATAACCTTACAACAAATTTAAGTTTTTGTTTCAATTTTATGGGAAATAAAAGCTTGTATAAATAATAATAATAACAATAATAACCAGAGACCAGAGATACTTTTATTTTATTTCGTAGTACACGTAGGAGTGCATAACTGTAATTTTCATTTTATACAGAATATTACACATTCAATGTGTTTTAAATATCAAATGATAAACAAACGAACTAAAAGGTAGAATATATGTATGTATTTATAACAAACAGCATTAAGATATGTGTGATTAAAACAAAACCAAAACAGAGGAACAAAATAACGAAAATATTTTTTTAATTGATTTATGTAAATACAAACAAGCTTCATAAAAACTGAAATTGAATGTATGTATGTTTGTTATAACGTTCTCTACTTACATCAATTGTTGTTGGCTTTGTTGCTATTTCAGCCACGATTTCTTGAAACAATCGCTATGTTGATATTATTTTCCTCAAATCACACAAACGTGTTCTTAGATTTTTTTTTAGTTATTGCAGATTTTTTTTATAAAATGATTGTTTTCTTTTAATTTGCTTTCTATGGGTAGTTAGTTATATTGATAATTGTTAAATGAACATAAAAAAGTGGCAAGAAAATAAACTTAAAAAGAAAATTTGGTATCAAAAATTCCTATATTTTTTTAAATTATTTAAAAAATTTAAATAATTGTTTTTGATTTACTTGAGTTAATAAATAGTAGCAATTCGGCACAAAAAATGTCTGTAAGATATAATATAAAGTTAAAAAAATCAAATTAATGGCTGCTTCAACTGAATTGTAAGTAATTTTAGTATTACTTTATTTGGTTATAAAAAAAAAACAAATTTTAAAATATATTTTTTCAACATTAGATTTATTCTTAATTCCGAAATACATATTGTAGCTAGGAAGTAATAGCTTTCTTTCAAATACTGTTTTCTTGAGATTTCAATGTTTATTCTGTTCTTTATAAATCAGATTGGTGAGAATATTGAAAACCAAAAACATATACTGTATAATAAATAAGTAGTACATATAAAGGTACGTGATTTCGAAAAAAAAACTACAAAATTTGTAATAATCAAATCAAAAATGCTTTTACTTATAAATTTTTTTTTAGAGAATATTTCTATTTTTATTATTGTATTAAATCAGACAAGTTTTTTGTTATAGAGTAAACAATTAAAAACTAATCATATATTGCTGAACTACCAAGAGTAGCACAAACTCCAGCTGCTACAAACCGCACCAAAGACTTATATCGAATAACGAAAAGCATATCTAACAGAACTATTATAACTATATATTATATTTCATAATCTCGAAACCCTACTAGAGGCACTAATGCAGTTTATTTAAAATATATCGGGTGATTTTTTAAGAGCTTTCAGATTTGATTAAAAAACACAAAATTTAGAAAATATGTAATCTTTATTTGAGTCGATAGAACGATCTATATAATTCAATGTTTAAAGATGATTTCATGTAAATATATGAATCGCGGCTACGTCTCAAAGGGTTCATACGCTGGGTGCAGTTTTGGTATACTCTCTCCAACATATCGGCTGGTAGCTCACGAATAAATTCTTCAAGTGCGTCAACTGTTGCGGGCTTGTCCCTATAAACATAAGCCCTACAAAAGATAGTCTAAAGACGTTAAGTCGCACGATCTAGGTGGCCAATTGCAATTGACAGCCAAATACGGCAATTTTGCTTCTTCACGTAATCATTTAACAAGATATTAGCTAAGTATACGATGCAATTTCTTAACTGAGCAAGAATTTTGATAATAAAACTTAATAATCTGCAAGCGCTGTTGGTTTGTAAATCGATTCATGGATAAATTATAGACCAAACTGAATATGTTTGGAATTAACATGTTACACGAAAACAGTGTTGCCAAATAGAGAGTTGTTAAAAAACACCGATATATAGTTTCACCGGCTTTATACATATATAGCTACACAAGACATTTCATCACTAAAGGAAATTATTAGTGAATTTAAGGTACTAAAGAGCAACAAGACCCCGGATATGGTCAAAATCACTACAACGTAAGTGCGCAACTAAATGCCCCATAATAAAAGATTTTTCAAGAAAGGATAAATTATACAATGAGCTGATAGAAGGAATCATCGTAAAAACTCCAAAAAATTGAATGCACTAATTGGTGGTGAAGAATTACGGTATTGGGTATGGTGAACAAAGGTACACAAAGTTATACAACAAACAGGTTTACGTCAGTTCTGGAACCAGAACTTCGCCAAGAACAAGTAACTTTCGATTGGGAAAGTTGTGTACAGATCAAATAAACACTTTGAAAGTTATCGTCGAATATCTGCCTTTCATAGACTTTGAAAAAGCTAATCGATCATATGGAAGGTAGTGTTATGTCACCGCTGCTTTTTAACTTTAAATTCGATGTCATTATGAAAATTATAACAAACATCTGGAAGATTAAAAATATGCCGACAATATTTGCTTCTTAACGCAACGTTGGAAAAGCTGTGATGTTGGATATAGCCGGAGAGAAGGCTGCACTTAAAATAAACATAGGCAAGACCAAGTCAATAGCGCATTAACATTGAAAAAAGAGGCTCGATATAGACGACCTTACGAGCTTCTGCTACCTGGGCAGTGTAATAAACAAAAAAGGTTGTTAAAGCGTGGATATTGTTTATAAAATAGACTGACAGAGAAGACTGCACTTAAAATAAACATAGACAAGACCAAGCCAGTGACGCATTAACATTGAAAAAAGAGGCTCCGATATAGATGACCTTACGAGCTTCTGCTACCTGGGCAGTGTAATAAACAAAAAAGGATGTTAAAGCGTGAATATTGTTTATAGAATAGACTGCGATCGGCGTTCATTCGGTAAGCTAAACCCAGTTTGGAATTCTCTCACATATCAAAAAACAACAAAGTAAACATTTTTCATTCTAATATAAATTGACACTACTATATGAGTGCTAGACTTGTGACTTATGAATTCATAGCAAGTATTTGCTAATCGCTGTCTAAGCAGGATTATGGAAATCTTTTGGTTCAATACAATATCAACCGGGGAACTTTGGAATGCGATCAATCAATAATTCTTGTAAATGGATATCATGAGACGAGAGTAGAATTGGCTTAGGCACACTCTCCGCAAACCCCTAAATAAAAGAACACAGAACAGTAAGAGATGAGATAGTCCAGCACATATATGAGAAGCACAATTGAATCATTGGCTTATTATAGATCAGTATGGTAAACACTTGTAACAGCAATATGTTTCTCTTTGGAATGATGTATACACAGTCAAAGTGAACCAGGATATATTTTTTAACATAATTATTGATATGAAATAAAAATCAAATCTGATTGGCAAAAGTATTAAATATTTTAATTAATTAACTTCAAAGCTTAAAAAACAACAATTATTTCAGATAAATTATTGAATTAATATACAAAAACAACAAAAACTCAAAAAAGTATGAAAATACACCTTACAGTGAAAGTGAGCCACTAAGAGCATACATTTTATGCTTAATATGTATCTATGTTTTATTGGGCCACCTTTAGCTAAAATAATAGCTTAAAGGCATATGGGTATCGCTTCCAATGAATTGAATGTGTACGCGAAAGTACCTGCGTTTCACTTTGACTGTAAAGCATCGAAAAGATGTTTTTGTAACTTAATGACATGTTTTTCATACTTTGGTCGAGATGGACCAATCAATTTTCAATAATTTTAAATCCAGAGATTGTACTAGAACTGGGAAGAGGATTGAAGCTGTTTGAGAAAGTTGATAATCCCTCGTTTGCAATGTCTGTTGTATAGTTTGGGTTATTACCTTGTTGATAACATCGAATTATCTCCGAATAAGTTCAAATATGTGAAACGATAACAATTAGTTTCAATAAAGCAAGGACTGAAAACTTTTAAAAAATGGGATCAAGTTCGAGTTAATCATAATTAAAAGTTCAAGTTCTGGTTCGGTTCAGGGTTCCGGTTAAGTGCAGAATTAAAATTAAAAAATTCAAATGTTTTATTAGTTTGAAATTTATTTTTCAAAGAAATGTTCGTTTTATACTTTTGTAGTTTTCTTCTTTAAAATACGTTTTTTATGGCGACAAAATAAATTTCAAGGCTAAAAAGGCCCTCTCGAAGCTTCCTTGCTTAGCAGGTACTGCGAGTATATTCAGAGCCTTTTAACACAATTACGGCGTTCCCGTTATATGTTGCTCCCAAAATAGTAAAATGCTTTTTTTCCTCAGTCTTGAATTGTTTCTATACATATATTGATGGCCGTTTCATTTTTAAATACGCTATCAATCGAACCGGTGACATTTACATTCTAAGGATGTGACTTACAAAATCTTTCCTTCTTCTTTAGAATTTGTTCGAGTAACTCTTCATCGCCATCTGAAGAACAAGGAACAGAACAAAAAATTTTCGTTTTTTATTCTATTTTGTGTGAAGATTGTACGCTGGTTACTTTTTCGTTACAAATAATCGGTATTTTACATTTGTTTATTTTATGAACGATATAAACCATTTCTCACATGGCTTTAACCGTTCGAATTCGGGTTCGGTTTCATTACTTGCAATAAAGAATTAAATGCCAACTCCAGTTGCACATTATCAACGTCAAATCATATCTAAACTGTCTACATAATTTACCGAGGGTATCAAGTTTTTATATTGATGAATTTTGGAGTAAAATCGTGTTGTGCGATGAAAATTTGTATTTGAATGTGAAGAAAAAATTTTTGGCGAAAAAACGAGGAGTTAAAAATAAAACCTTGATACCAACTATAGAGATTGCATGTACGCAGTTTAGATGTGGTTTGGCGTTGAACAACATGTTTTCTTTTATATATCAATTTTATAATATGTGTTTTGACAATTATTTGGTTGAGTGCTGGCCATTTTTTTCTGTTTGATTATGTTATAGATCACAAAAACATATGCAAGCGAATTTAATTGAACTTACACAAGCCAAACTCATGAACTACATAAATAAATTTGGCGATTTACAAGTTACAAATTATTAGATTTATGTGACAATTTTCGTATGTGAGAAATACTAGTGAAAAAAACGCATCAATTTAAAATTGGATTTTATACAACTTTCTAAATGCAATGATAATAATTCATTATTATAAACGTTTTAATTCTAAATAAAAAAGTTGAAGCAAGTAATAAGTTCAGAACAGCTTTTTATTACTATAAATCAAATTAGACAGGATTTACTAAAATATAATTAAATAAATAACTTCTTCCATTAGATTATAGAACTTTTAATGTCTGTATTTAAGTTTTCCGACATTTATATATGAATACGAAGTAATAGCAATTATTGTATTAAAGTAAAATTGGCAAATTCTGTGTGAACTGCGGTTAGGTGGTAAAGTTAGATCAATTAGCCCACTCGAATTTTTTTCAAATAATTGTATATTTCATATAAGCCGCTGGTAGGATATTTTTATTAACATTTGAAAAAATATTTAATGAGCATTTGAGTTTTACGTGTAAAACAGAAAAATTATAACTGTTATATATAATTTGAAAAACGAAAAAATGTTAACTTTTAAGTATTTTATTAATAGTGGTCTCACTTAAAGATTACGAAGCATATGATTGATATGATTGATGTAATGAAAATTCGATATAACGAAATCCTTTGTAACGAAATACTCAATAAAATTAAAAAAACCTTTTTATTGCAAAATGGTCTATAGTTATAACGAAGAAATTCTGATCTATAAGACCTCTATATAACGAAGTATTTATTCAAAAGCCTCTACACAACGGAGTCAGAATGAAGTAAAATTGGAGAGTCCCGGTTTTAAAACAAAAAATCTAAATGCATTTGCAAATGCATATACAAAGCCTTTATACTATATAGCGAAGTATTCCTTCATAAGCGACCACATAACCAACGAAGTCAGAATAAAGAAAAATTATATTTTAGGCAAAAAAGGAAAGTCCCATTATATATTGACGATTGCATTCGAAATTCGCTTAAATAAACAAAAATAACGCAGTGTTTATATATTTGAAAATATATTTTCTTAAAGTCTAAAAAAAATAAAAAATGAAACACTTCTGTGTTTTTTATTTACTTTTTGAATAGAGAATATTTATTAAAATGTACTCAGCAAAATTTTTACCACATACATCTTCGATCCGAGACCACATACAATGTAAGTAGGACCCATCCAATGCCTGTATATAGTTGGCCTACGTCGTCAGATGGGTCCGATGGAACAGACATTGTAAGCGAAGGTAGGATGATATAGACATTGTAATTGAAGGTCGAATGGGCCCAATAATACAGACATTGTAAGTGAAGGTTGGATGGGTGCAATGTTACACATATTTTAAGTGAAAGTTGGAAAATTGTCGCAGTTACACCACCTTATTAACACATTCATTTCATTTTAAAAGTGGATGTTTTTTCCGAAATTTGCTTAAAAGTATTTCGTAAGATAGATAATACTGAAAAACCTTAGGTATTAGTTAGTCCTCATCTTAACAGGTAACTTATAAAAATAAGAAAATTTAGAAAATATTCAACGCATAAGTAAATTTTTGAAATTTCGTGTCTATTTATTGTTTCTATGACAAAATATATATATAGTATATAGATATAGGTATCTTATAAATTAACCGCTAAATAGCGAAGTATTCACATAATGGATAACAAAAACCGTACTCGTACAGATTGCAAGGTCGTATTTTTCTTGTTGTTAACGCGAGTTTTAAACTCTATTTTATTTGTGTGGTTTCCCGTTTTTATTGTTGCAGTGTGTATTTTCATAAAATATCATAGTCAGTTGAATTATTATAAAAAGTTGGGAAAACACATGTGCAGAAAATCATGTGAGCTTTTAGATGAACAACGAAAAATAGTAATAGATCTACATATTGATGAAAAATCTTTGCGGGAAATTGCCAAAATAATGAAGCGCAGTGCTTCTACTATACAATACGTGGTGTCGAAATATAAAAAACCGGACAATTTAAAAAATCGCAGCAAAAAGTAAACCGGAGCAAATTAAGATGAAGACAGTACTCGTTCCTACGTCGCCGAATTCGCATCGATCCTTCTATAACTGGCGTTACGCTGGCTGCAAGTTTGGAACAGAACTTTGGAAATCACGTCACATCCAACAGTTCGAAATTACATTAAAAAATTAGATTCAAAAGTCGGTATGCCGTCAGAAAACCATATGTTAGCATGATTAATAAGTAAAAACCGGTTGCGTTTGCTAAAAAGTACCACAACAAAGATTTCAACTTCTGGAAAAAGAGTTATTTTTACGGATGAGTCCTAATATAATATAAAATTATCGGATGGATGCGTTTAAATCTGGCGAGAGAACACGAGCTTATTTCCCACATTCAAGAATGGTGGAAGCTCGGTAATGATTTGGGGTTGCTTTTTAGCATCAGGAGTTGGGAATCTACATTTCATTGATGGATTTATGACTGCAAGGGACTATATAAAAATTTAAAGAAAAATGTGAAGCAGAGTACAGAAAAAATTGACATTTCCAGGGATTTTATCTTTTAACTGGACAAAGATTCCAAACATACGGCGCTGGATTCCCGACTTTGGATTCTGTAAACTGCTTCAAATACCTCAAAACGCTACCTCACAGTCCAGATCTCAATCCTATTGAGAATTTCTGGTCAGTTTTCAAGAAAAATTTGAAATATTACGATATTAGAAACGTAAACGACCTGAAAGTAGTACTGAGGACGGGATGGATTAAAATATCACTACAATTAACTTCCAAAATAGTGCAATCGATGCCAAGACGTCTCAATGCTGTCATAAAGCAAAGAGGATATCCAAGACAATATTAATTTTAGCCCTTATGCATAATATTCTTAATTTTATTGAAATTGTTACTCTGTACGATTACGGAATTTGTTATTCAATATGTTAATACTCAGCCATCTAGCAGTCGATTTGTATGATACCTACATATTACTTGTATTTTGTCATAAAAATAATAGACACGAAATTTAAAAAAATTTGCTTATGCGTTGAATATTTTGTAAATTTTCTTGTTTTTATCGGGTGTACGAATATGGGTTTTGCATACTGTAATTAATTATAAAATTAAATTCCAAATAATTTTTGAATGAGTTTCTGAATGCTATAGCATTCACGTCATTCTGCGTTATAATGAAGATGAATGCTAACGCATACCCATTCTGCTTTAGGCGACTCTGAAAAGAACAAAACTTCGAAGAACAATCGCACAAGTGATAGGGCGAACAAAAACGTCTGCACAAATTTTTAATATACAGATGAATCCCGTCAGATCCAGTATTTTAGTATACTTATTATTGAAAAATGTGTTACTTGGTACATGACGAGACAATCCTGAGTAATATTTCGTCTTACTACTTTCCCTCTACATTCTATTTACTACTATCGATTAAAAGAAAATCAAGACGAATTTAGATAAATTTTTAAAGATTTGCTTCTTGTAGGTATGTTGAATACCAGAAAATGTTTAAAAAAGATACGCCGTTTCTACATTAAACCACTGCCATTAAGAATTAAAAAAAATATTTTCGTTGTTGAAATTTAAATAGTGTGACTTATGTGCTAAATTAAAAAGGAAATTCAATTTCTTATGTTTTCAATAAAAATTATTGATTATTTATAAGACAACACGAAACGTTGAATATTCATTTGAATACAATCAGTTAATTCATCACCACTATAATACGCTTTTAACTATTTAATTTTACAATTTATTTATATATTATGGCACTAGTACGAGTATATTAACTTATTCTTCTATTTCAAAATATTTTTTCTTACCCATTTCATATTTTTAAGACAATTTGGGGAGGGAACGTAAATTTCCTTGGTATGAGAGTGAAACACTTCAAATTGTTAAATTTTCCTTTCGATGCCCAAAAATGATCGCCAATCTTAAGGAATTTCAAATAATTCTTCACCAAATTTAGTTTTATTATTTTTTTTTTATAGATTTTATAACAGATACACTAAAAAAACAGGAAATATTTTTCGAAATGTTATTTTTACGATTTTTTTCATGCAATTTTTTAAGCTGTGATAGGATGTATAATGAGAATTATTTTGTTACAGTGGCTTTTGTTATTATAAATGAATTGTATTTTTTCTTATTTGTGGTGTTATTATTTTAGTATTTAAAATAAATATTTCTCTCTTTTTATAAAGTTTACTTTTGCAGTGAATATTAAAAATAAAATTAACAAAAATGTTTAATTCTCTCGGTGTTTTTCGCGTATTCTAGAAATAAAATCCACAAATGAAAAGGAGATTGTCAAAATATGTGGTGGGTGTGTTTAGTAAGTATATGGATCATAAGTTAAGGGAGCTCATTAAAAACATGAGATGATAGTACAGCTCACAAAGCAACACTGTATGTTTACATATAACTTAAATGGAATTACACAACTAAAAAATTTCAAATGTTCAGGTGAGGCAAAAACAGTTTTTAAAAACATGGTTAACATTTTATAATCAAATTGCGTTCCACAGTGAGTAATGGGTATTATATAAAATTGTGTCTTTAACTAAAGATATGTTTTGATTAACTTAATACTTTTTTTATTAATAGCGTCACATGATGAAAGAAAATTACTTAATAATTCATAATATCACTGTCACAACTCAAAATAGTACTGTAGGGCCCTTTCAATGAGTCTAAAAATGGAATCGGATGTAGCTCATTGATTGAGAAAAGTCCCTATGTTACTTTATGGAATGTTATGAGAATTGATATTAATATATATTTATATAGGGACCAGATTTTTAGAGGTTTGCGGTAAATTATGTTATTTGCTCTATTTATCTAGCTGTTAAAAGCTACCAATCTGAGAAAATAGAAGTTAATAAGCTATTTCATCTTTTGTGATTTTACTATTTTTTTGTGAAGCGTTGAAGCAGGGCACAATTATAAAAATAGAAATTAATTGAAACAAGCCTTATTAAAATTGAATCCTTTTTATTATGTCGATTTGAGTACTTTACTGTAATTGATTTGCCAGGTTTCTTCGAATTATCTTTAAAATTGGTTACAGAAGCCACCTTGTTGAACGAATTTTAGGTGTATCAATACAGATCTGTATTGATGTAGGATACAAAATCCAAAATGAAGTTTAAATAAGATAGAATATAAATTAATTAGAAACACTGTATTATTTTGTTTTATGTCTTACCGGCGAAAGCGATGTCTTAACATGCACTAGTTTGGTAAATAAATCGGTGTTCAGTTGAATAAAAATTAAAATTTTATATTTTATTTTAAATAATCACCAATCGTTGCGCAATCGGCTTTCTAACGTTACAATTTTTTGTGCAACTTAACTGTAAATTAAAATTATCTCATCAATTAAAATTATTGGACATTCTTTACATTACGCATCACGTGATTAGATAATTTTAAAAATTGCAAAAATATGTATACATATGTATATTCCTTAATTTGTATAATTTTATAATATTAAAATTAATCTTAACATTACATTAATAACAATCTAGAGATGGAACAGAATTGTGGCTTGACGACTTTTTCCATACAAAATGACATAAAAAATCGTCGGTAGAAGAACTCGTGAGATTTCTTACCCTCTCAATTGTGCGCTTACAATCTGTTTGTGGTATTGCCTATGGCGAAAATACATAAGGTGGTGGCATTCTAGAACAATACAAAAACAACAGGATATTTTTTGAATCGTTTATGTCAAAAAGAGCCCGTGGTGAAATAAAAAGCAGCTGTGAAAAGTGATAAAATATAAATAAACGAGAAGAAAAACACACAAAAAACAAATAAAAAATTATATTTTAGTTTAAAAAAGTGTTTAAAATAATGATGATGACTCCTAAACAACATCAAAAGACAACATTGCTTCTATTTGGCGATACTTTCTTAAAAATACGTATAAATGCGCCAATCATTGGTATTCTGTAAAATAACACAAATTTTAAAATTTTCACAAAAGTTATGTATCTGTTTTTAATAAAAAAAACATAAATATGAACAAAAACATGAATAATAAAAAACTGTTGGCAGCTACGGAATAATTAAAAAAAGCCAGCTGGTTGTTCAACACCACCTTATAAGTAATTTCACCATGGTATTGACTTACTTTTACTGAATTTTATACTTTGTTCGTAGCGAAAACAATAAAAACAAAAAGCAAAACAAACATAAGAACTAAACGGGCAATTGACAGTACGTATTTGAAGTTGCGACTGTCGATTTTATTATGGGCCATCCTTTTTTGACAACTTTTTGGCTTTAAGTTGCGGATATATTCTGTTTCATTACTTATTTTTATTAATTGAGTATTTACTGTTATTGTATAGAAAGTACTTATGTTAAATTCTTTAAACTATGTATTAAAAGGTTAAACCACAGCAACACTGGTTTTAGTTTTTATATACTATTGCCAACATACACTGTTCGGTGTGCTAAAACTGCTACTAAATATCTATTGAAATATTATAATCGAAAGCAAATTAGTTCAATAAATTTTTATATATTTAATAAAAGTGTACTTAGTATTCGTTTATTTTATTTATGTAAAAATATTAGTAGCTAACGAAATTATTATACTTAGCGTGTGTGTGTGTGTTTCGCATGTAAAAAACGTAGCAGCTGTTAATAAAACAATAACAGAGAGGACCGAAGCAAGAAGTGAGAGTGAGTAAAGAGCAAATGTTGCCAGACTGAACTTATCATCAGCCAGGTAGGTTGTGCTGATTCCTCAGAAATTGTATAATTTTGATTGGTTTCCTAATTGTAAAGCTTTAAAAACTTGAAATTGAAAAAATATGTTCGAATTGTTTAATAAATTATGTTTTTAAAAAGTTAGTCTCTAACACAATTTTAAGTAAATGAAGCGGTTCAAAGGTTTTTTTGTATAAAAAAATACATATTAAAGTGCAATTAAAATTCAAAGTGTATTTGTTGTTAATAATATCACTTTTTTTCCTAATAGCATATACATATGTAACTAAAAGCTTAAATATGCGAAGCAATTAAGAGTTGTAATATGTAAAAATCGTAAAATTTAAATATGTAACTAAAATCATAAAAATAACGATAAAGCACTAAGTCTGGCAACTTTTTTTTTGCAAAGGAATTTGTTTTATTTGAAGTGTTGCCATTTTGGAGATAAAAACAACTTTCCTTTTAACGGTACTACAAACATAAAAATGCCAAATATATATTAATTGGCACTAAAAGATCCATGTAACAAAGATAGCCCGCACACCATTACACTTTTAAATAAATGAATATTGGTAGTATATTTAGCTCAAAAGAGCGAAAATGAATTTATTCACTCTTTTAGTAATATAATATTTATGAACAACAGAAACACAAAAAAAAAAAAAAAAATAATAATAATAAGAAACAAGTTTGTTTTTCTTGTATTTTTGCCTATTATCAAATTTATTCTTTATTGATAGATCATTGAACTTTTTAGTAATTTGCTTAACTTTCTTTCAAATTTCTAAAGAGCCTTCTTTCTATTTTTGACTTATGCACGTGATTATTTTTTTTTTTTTGTAAAATTTTTATTTTTAAAGCAAATATTTCATATTGTTGCTTTCTTTTTCTTTTTTATTTATTTTTTATTATTATAATCTTTATTGAAATCTGTTTTCTAAAATAATATATTGCATTGTTATGAGATTTTATTTAAAGTATCACAACTACAAAAATCCTGATAATTAAATAAATAAAAACTACTAAAATCACAGAATTAAGGAAAAGTTAACTTAAAAAAACCTTGTAGGAACTTTAAATATCATAAGAAATTTTAAAAATATTCACTAAATATACTCTTTTAGTAAAAAAGAGACTTAATGACTATTTAGCAAATCTCTTATTATATCATATCATTAAATCACCTTCATCTTTCACTTGTTAAAATATTTATGAACAATTTTTAAACTATCCTCCATTCTCCTAATTATTGCTTTCGATACCTTCCCGCAGCAAATAAAAGCACTATCATTCGCATAAAAAGCCATTTCGTTTAAATATCATAAGAAATTTTAAAAATATTCACTAAATATACTCTTTAAGTAAAAAAGAGACTTAATGACTATTTAGCAAAACTCTTATTATATCATATCATTAAATCACCTTCATCTTTCACTTGTCAAAATATTTGTGAACAATTTTTAAACTATCCCCCATTCTCCTAATTATTGCTTTCGATACCTTCCCGCAGCAAATAAAAGCACTATCATTCGCATAAAAAGCCATTTCGTTTATATCATATCATTTAATCACCTTCATCTTTCACTTGTCAAATTATTTGTGAACAATTTTCCTAATTATTGCTTTCGATACCTTTCCGCAGCAAATAAAAGCACTATCATTCACATAAAAAGCCATTTCGTGATTACTGGGAACGGTAATATCTGATACAAAATTAAGTAAAGAAATGGTGATAATACCGATCCTTATGGCAGACCCGCATGTATTTGTCGATTCTAGATAGCATGTTATCGACTGATATAATAAAAGAGCGTTGTTCCACAACTCCTTAAAATTGTCTGCAGATATGTTGGAAAATTAGAGCTTAAAGTTTAGACCGTTGTGCCAAATGGTATCGAAGGTTTTTTCGATATCGAGAAATATAACAGCAGTACTCTTAGGATTGTTTTTGGGTCACTTGAGAAATTTGACGACTCTTTTTAATTGGTGTACAGTAGAATGCTCCTTGCGAAAGCCAAATTTTTGTGGGTTAATGATGCAATTCTGATTAGAAAAACCCAAAATTCTTCTACAGATTATCTTCTCAAATACCTTGTCCATAAAAACTTAGAATGCTGAGATGCTCATAACTGGAAGGTATTTTAGGATCCTCTCACGGCTTAGAAACAGGTATTACCTAAACCTTCTTCAAAATCATCGGAAAATATCCATCCACTAAGAATAAATTGAAAAACTGCACCTAGAGACTCGAAAAAGTAATCAGCATATTTTTGAGAAGAATGCTATTAATGCCATCCATACCCCTTCAGCTAAACCTGTGAGTTCTATGTTAAATCTAACAAGAATTCTGTTATTCAGATTATGTACAAACTCTGAGACAGCCGAGTCCATATGAGAGAATTATACAAAGTGATGGAATGAGAGTTAGCAAATTTAGTTTTGTTTTCTGAACTTCGATAACTCATGAAAAAAAGAAAATGACCACTATCTCTTAAATGTGGTTAATGTTAAAAATGACTCATACTTTTTATGACAAAAAATTCTTAAAATTAGTTCAAGATTAAAAAATAAATGTTTCAGTAAATTAAAATAAAACTCGGGTTAAAAAAAGATTTGTATTATTAAAGACAAAAATAAGAATATTATTATTATTTATTAAAGCAATATAAAATATTACCTTAACTTTTGAACCACGCTAGCTGTCAGACAAATGTTAAACAAATAGTTTTTGTCTTTGCTTTTTAAATCCGAAGTTATTTTTACTCATAAGTATTTTGTTGCTTATTTTATTAATACTAAGAATTTTTTGTTTAAGAACGAATAGTTTTCGGTCTTTTAATCCTCACGTCTTAGATGCTCTGGCAACATGAAAAGGTAACTGAACTCCATTAGTAGATAAATAGCAAGCGAATTTAATATTTCCGACTGGCTGAACTGTCAATTTTATTAAGGTATTTAGTTATTTTTAGTCGAATATCACAAAGATTAACTTGATTGTGAAGTTCATGAAATTTTAGATGATCCAATTTACCGTAAGCCTATTAGCTCTTGCGGCCGTTTTTTGTATGATTATGATTGATTGAAGCTATACGTATCACAACGTATAGGATCTTTTATGCAGAAATGAAGAAGGTCTTTATCGGATCTCAGAAATAGAAGAAGAGCTGACAGTGACCATGAGCCAATCGCAGACGGAATTAAGATCAAAATAAAATAAAGGGTCCGCCAAATAATGTTTTTTTTTGAAAATGCTATAAAAAATTACTGAATATTTTCTCAAATTCCTTTTTTTATTTGAAAGTACAATCCTTCCGGTTAATAATGGAAAATAATTTCATTTAAATGGGTGCCTCGGCTGGCCGTGCAGTAGCCCACACGATCGGTCCAATTTTTAAGCACATTATCGATTGTGTGCAGCTGTATTTCACCAATGGCTTCACGAATATTGTCCTTTAAAGCGTCAATTGCCTCTGGCTTGTTGGCGTAACACTTATCTTTGACGGCACCCCACAAATAATAGTCCAACGGTGTCAAATCGCAGCTCCGAGGCGGCCAAACGACATCAGCTCTGTGGCTGATAATTCGATCTTCAAAAACAGGGCGCAAAACATCGAGTGTAGCTTCGGCTATGTGGCATGTAGCGCCGTCCTGTTGACACCAAATGTTGCTAATATTCTCCTCTTCAATTTTTGTGAACAAAACATGGCCCGATAACGATCGCCACTGACTGTAACGGCCAACCCTTGCTCATTTTCGGAGAAAAATGGCCCAATTATGCCTCTGGACCAAAATACGCACCAAACAGTGACTCGTCTTGGGTGTGTCGGCTTTTCAATGTATGCGTGCGGGTTTTCTGTGTCCCAAATGCGACAATTTTGCTTGTTTACATACCCGCCAAGATCAAAATTAGCTTCATCTGAAAAGATGATTTTTTTTGTGGCAAAATCGGTAATCTGTAAGTCGATCGCAGGCCCACTTAGCGAAGCGTATACACAACTATATTCGTTCAGAGGAAGGATAAAACTAATCATCTGTCAAATTAGACATGAGCTAAGTGTTACCATTCTCGAAATAAGCACTAGTTGAAAAAAAAAGACGTTAGATGGCGGACACTTTACTAATGAAGAACCATGAAGAAACACAAGACGAAGACGGTTCTACCTACATCAACTCCAGAACAATGTAACTAGGCATGCATTAATCGGGGTAATTATTCGACAGCTACCAACAAACCAACATCACACATTGGAAGATGTCACATTTACGTATAATAATCAAATCGCAAAAGAAACACTGGGTGTAGTGCAACCACACAAAAAACTTGGATATCAGATGACACTTGGAACCTGATGTCTTGATGTAGGGAACTGCAGCCGCAGCTGATTATACTATACTAGGAATTAAGCAGATGCTGATCGTAATGGCACAGCAATAACGAGAACATTGCAAATAAATGATCATCGTCACAAACGCTATTGAGAAGAGCTATGCAGAAAACAACTTAAGAATACCGTTCAACATTGTACGGGACAACATATTGCGAAGCGGACAAGCAGGCATCATAACAATCATATAACAATCTACAAAATGGCGTACCGACCTGTATTTAATGTTCGTCAATTTCAAGAAAGTATTTTATACCATCAGACGGACTGCCATATGGAAAGCATTGAGAGCAAAAGGAGTACCTCAGAAAATAATTCAGTTCTTCCCAAAGGCAACCTCAGTCAACCATTCCACATTAATTCTGGAGTAAAACAAGAATTCTCACCTTAGCTATTCATCATCGTGCTGGATGACATAATGACCAAAGTCTGTTCAAAGAGAAGAGGAATAACGTAGAGGCTCCCATGTCAACTCGAAGATTTGAACTATGCGGATGAAATTTGTCTACTCTCACATAGGATCTCTATAATGCTGTCGCAATGTAGAACTTGAGATAAATATTAAGAAAAATCAATGTCATGAAAATCAATGGAAAACATCATGCTTGAAAGTCAATCAGTCAATGACTACAGACTGCGGTGCAGAAACAGACTTACAATATCCAGTTCTGCTGCATGACAGTGAAACCTGGCTTGTATCAAATAATAAAATCATATGCTGAATATTCTAACGTAACACCATAAAGAAGAATTGTGGAATATGACCAAAGAGGAACCCATTCTAAAGCAAATATAGAAAAGAAACTGGTGGTGGATTGGTCACACCTTCCAAAAAAGAGTCGATAGTATGAATGCCAGTCTAGTTGAATACTTAAAGCTCAAGAAATCGTAGTTGATCAAAAAAAAAACCTGTAGAAGCACAATTATCCAGAACTAAGACAAAACAATGTAACATGGGAAGAAGCAAAAACAATATCGGTGAACCGTGTAATATGGAGATGCTTTGTGGAAGCTATATGTTCGCAAGAGGAGCAACGGAAAAAATAAGTTCACCACATCAGATTGAACCGTCAAAAAAGCCAGTTAGCTTAGTTGGTGAGAGCGCAAATGCCTTTTTGCTGTTTTATATATATACTCAATCTATTTTTAATTTGAAATGAGCTTTGTGCTAATATTTTGTCTAATTTCTGCTTTTTTTCATCTAATAACAGTTCAAAACTTTAGGCTTAAACGTCGCTTTCGTTAACATTGAGTTGATTTGATTGATTTTTTTAATTTGAGATTATGAGATTCGTTATAGAATAATGCACATGACGCATTGTTATTCGTTATTCGACGAATAACAATTGTTTAATCACCTAAACGAGGACTACTATGAAGAACTCCACATTCACACAATATGTGATCCGGAGTCTCTGATTCCCGTAACACACATAGAATGCCGAAGTCGCCTTTGAGCATTCCAGTGTTCCAAGCATCTGGCAATTTCCCAATCCTTGACTAGATGGAGGATGGCAGTAAGTGCTGCCGCACAGTAAGGTTCCGGGCCAATGAAGGAGTCACGCAATCTTTCCTAGCTAATGCTAATATCCAGGTATCCAAATTAACTGAAACTTATTCCTAAACAAAAGCCTTTGCAAGGTATCTTAGCAATATTTGACTAGTCTAGATGTCATCGATTTGGCGACAAGTCCCGGTTGGGTCCATAAAATAAAAATTTCTAATTTAATTTTGAACAAACTTATTTAAAGTTTATATACATTTTCTTCACGAAAACAACTTAAATTAAGAGATAAAGTTTTTAAGATTATTCTGCTCAATTCATTTAATTTTATTTACTAGCACATACTTTTATTTCTCTGTACTTTCAAATACTACTTGAGAATATTTGTAAATAATTAAGTGATTTAGATGAGAATACTTTTATACACTATATTTATCAATTTACGATACAATAGTTAGGGTATTCAAAAAAAAAAAAAAAAAAAAAAAAAATTAAATTTTAAAGGAAATATTTTTTAAATGCTCAAAATACTTTGAAAAACGGCTAAATAATATCTAATACTTATTTGTATACATAAGTAATTTTATAACACAATATTGTATTATCACAGAAAACCTGAAATAAACGCTAAGGTTACAATTTCGAAATATTTCGATGAGCGATTATAAGTCCATTATCAGCATTCAAATAAAACTAGGCCAGAATAAGCTTTTCGAATACTTAAATGTCCCTTTTACGTTTCAAACCCTAAAATAAAACTTTAAGATAATGAAATACAGTTAACATCTTAAGCCGTAAGCTCAAATAAAATATTTTTTAGAATAGGTTAAATAGTTCACACGTGACTTTAAAGTATTTTGTTAATACAACTTACTATAAAATTAACTGTTACCTTTAGCTCTTTTCAAACGTAGACATATAGAAGTATACTGACTGTTTGAATGTATGTAATAAAATAAAAATTATATAAACTGAATACCCTAAAATATAGTATACTCATACATGTATTTGAAAGAGAATCGTAAAATGTAGCATTGATCAGCAGAAAATTTTATTTAGTTTCTAAGTATTCGGGCTACACAGCACACTCGTTATAAACGCAAGAAATTCTTTATTTTTGAGTATTTTTTGTTTATACCCGTGTATTTATTTATTAAAATGCTTTACGTTTTATTATTGAAAATCATATTGTTTATTAAAAAAAATATTAGTAATAATTAGAAAATATTTGAAGCCACGGTGGTAGTAACAAATATACGTATAAGACAATGTAATCAACACTTGTGCAAATATAAATACATACTTTTGTTTAAGAATTTTTGGAATTTTTGGAATTTTTTATTGTTTTTTTTTTTACCAAATATTTAAAATTTGGAACGAAAAAATTAAACTTTTCTTAAAAATAAAATTGAATGTTATATGACTATAAGTCAGAAATTGCACGTTTCATAATTTGATTCTAGTTACATCAATTTAAAATTCCTAGCTAATAATGTGCTTAAACGTCTAAGTTAAAGAAAGAAATGGAAAAAAACTAGAAATAAAATATTAATAATGGAAATTAGAAATATACAGTAGTTTAATACTGTTAATAAAGTGATACAGTCGCTTGAAGTATTTTAAAACTTATCTGACAACAATTTTAAAAAATGATGACGAAAAATTTAAACGAAACGAGTAACGTCTATTTTTAAATAATAGTTAGTCCGACAGCAATTGCTTTTATTCCATAAAGGTCACAAACCTCACATAAAATGTAAAACAGCGTAAAATTATAATTTTGGAAATATTATTTTTTGGTGGTAATTGGCATTTTAACTTAATATATTATTAGAAATGCAAATTAATTTTTTATGCCTATATATCCTTGTGTAGTCTAGATTGTGCCTAGAATTTTACCTTAATCGACCTATATACCATTTTTGGGCCTTGCGACATTTTGCTGTTTCCCAAAATGAAGTATACCATTAATGACAGATTGGCAACAACTAAGGATAGAATCGTCCATTGATGTAAAAGCTTAAAACTATATCACAAAGTGTTTGAAGATTATGAAGGATGAGTTTTGATACAAGTGTTCTAATTCAGAGTAAAAGTAAAAGGCACACGAATTTTTCAACAAATATATGATTTAAATTACAAACACCAAATCGATTTTCAAATTACACACAAATATTAATAAAAAACAATTATAGATAACAGAGTGCCATATACAAACTAATTTACATATACAATTAATTTTAACGATAAACTACTAAAATCTAAAGACCGTATTTGATGTTGAATAAACTTTCATATCGAAAATAATTCGTTTAAATAAATCTTATAAAATTTTCCAAATAAGTAGACCAATTCTTAAAAAAAAGCTATTAACAGAAAGCGTTGTAGTACTCGTAACTATTTGAAAACAAGGGCCAAATATGGACTTTTTAAATCAACTAAATTGCCTGAGGTTTATTAGAGCTAACTTTTACTAAGATATGTTTTTTGTTTTTACTGAGATATTTATTTGTTTTTTTACATAATAATCTTAGCGCAACAAGATTAAAATCTTGAGAGTTAAGGCGCTAAATGAGAGAATCCATGCATGATTATAGATTATTATTGTTTTTAATAAGCTTTATTATGGAAGTTATTCTATTGATTTGTGTCAAGCCATCCTTCCAAGGCTGTATTTATTTGAACAGTGCTCCTAATTCAGTTTCGGAAATTAAGACTTTACATATGAATTAACATTCAAAACTAATGTTAATTTACTATAAAATGGCGCCATATTCTGCTTAGTCAACAGTCAAAGAGGGACGTTAGTAAAAGTGTTGAGTAATTTATATATTAAGTGGAAGTTAAATAGTTGGACACTGTATAAAGATAAAGACTGTATAAATATAAATTCGTGTCGTTTATTTTATTTAACGAAATTTAAAACAATTCAAACGTTTTAAAAAGCTAAAACGTAACAATATTTTGATAAAAAAACATGTAAATATTTATAAGGAGATATAAACTAAAATCGATGTTAAACAATAAAAATTAATTAAGTTTAAAAAAATTAAATTAACAAGTTAAAAAACTAGGAAAAGAGTTATATTTATCTTGTGATTTTTGCTTATATGTATATTTAATTTCTGCGTTTTTTATGACTTGAATCTGATTGGAAAGTTTATTCCAAAGACAAGCGCTGTAAATTAAAAAATGACGTTCTGAGGAGGCTCTTTTATATCTATGTTGAATTAAGTTTTTCCCATGGGCAGATCTACTAAATCGCAATACCAAAAAAAGATAATTGGGTTCCCTAGTAGTAAATATTATGCGGAAATAAAGGCTGCTAAATTTCAATAGATTCCTAAAATTCATATGATGAATTCTATATGAAAAACGGAAAATTGACTCACGTGGATCTATGTTAGAAATATTATTATTATAAGCAAATCTAAATTTATTAAAATGCATTTTAATTTGCGTGGATTGATACACAGTCCAAATCGCTGGTAATATAGTCTGCGCAGGAATGAATATTAATCATTCTACAACTATCATAAATCTGAGAATATTTCAGCATACATTTGTACAGTTCTCCCATATATCAGGTAAATCATTAATGTGCAGTAGGGTGGTCCTTATTTTTCGATAAGCGTAACACCGCCTAAAAATTTTCGTTATAGTTTAAAAATATGGTGTGAAAAATATTATCACGTTTGGACAAGGTTAAAACGTGGCGCATCACACTTGAACTTTGCCTTAAAAACTTTAAAAATATAATTTCGATATTTATAAATCGCATCGTCTTCCCTTTATCTGACGAGCATAATATTTTGCGTAACGTATTTTTACACAAAACCACACATTTTAGGAGGAAAACGGTCTCTAATTTGAAAAATTTGTTTTTCCAATTTGCGTAAGACCACCCCAAATGTACAGACAGAATAATAATGATCCATGTATTGAATGAACCCTGTAGAACGCTTCTGTTCACGTTTAGGGATTCGGAATATCTGCCATTCAATTCAACCGCCTGAAATCGTCCAGTGAGTTAGTCATCTAAAAGGTTGCACACTGGTGATGAAAAATTAAAAAGTATATCTAGTTTCTGCATCAGAATCGAATGAATGAACTGAATCAAACTCCTTAACAATGATCAACAAGTATTAAAAAAGAAAACATGCTCCTGTCCAATTCAACTCTCAGATTCTCAATCACATCCGTCAGAGCTGTAACACAAGTTCTACTTTTCACAAAACCTGATTGTCTATCCGGTAAAAGTACCGAAGTTTATCTGCCTGCTATAATATTCTTAATAACCGTAGATAAAAAGGGAATGATAGCAACAGGTCTGTAATCATTGTCCTGCTTAGGAATGGGAATAATTTTGGATATTTTCCATTTATCAGGAAACACAGTTTTTAGCAGAATCCTGTTAAATAAATTAATAATATGTACATATACGGCAAAATTTTTCGCAGAAGAGCCTTAACAAATTGGAATTTATATCATCAACACCAAGAACATTCGACTTAACCGCAGTAAAACCCAACTTGACCTCGTATTGGATTATACATCGAAAACTGAAAGTCTTTTTAATGAGAGCCGTGCACAAATCAGCATACATTTAAGTTGTGAGTGGGTCGGGATATACTCTACTTTTATATTGCTGTAAATGATATCGCTACTTCAAAAATTATTGAGGTTTTTTTAATTTATAAGGTAACTAGGATGAGTTATGTTGTGCATTAGCCTTTATTAAATTGGGCGGCGTGGTAAAAGGTTGCAACAAAATTTATTTAGACCAAAGTTGCCTCTAAATATACAATTATTCATAAGATTACCCAAGAAATTAATGACCTTTTCGGTTAAATATTTGTATGACGGGAATAGTCAATTATGGACCTATTTTTACTAAATTTGGTACAGTTGCTTATTAATGTAGTGAAACAAAAGTTATCAAATAAAAAAATTTTTTTTGAAACAAAGTGTAAGTAATTATATATTTTTATAATTTAATTCTTATGTACATATGTTTTTATTTCAATAACCTTGAGTGTTGTGACTCAAAATAAAAATTTTGTTAATCTACAGGCAATTTCTTATCATTTTAAAAATTTGTTTATGAGACATAAACGGGTTCAATCAAATCTAATACTAAAGCGTCAAACCATTTTTGAAATAATATTAAAAATAATAATAAATTTGACCTATTCCTAGCACGTCTTTTAATGTTTAAAAGGTACAAACGTTTTATAAATAACTTGTTCGACTGCTTATGATACGAAGTGATAACAAAGCCTACATAGAAAATATGAGCTATTTCGTTCTGAATTTCTAAAAATGGCATGTTTTTTAATTCGTATGAAATAAATATTTTGCAAATCATATGCAAATCAGTTGCACGGATATACATAAAAAAAAATTATAAGAATTCAAATCATATAAGCCACTAAATATAAGTCTAAAGACTTTTAAATATTATTACGTATAAAAAAGAATGAATTGCTAGATTAAGGAATTATAAGAAAAAAACAAGGGAAGTAAATAAAAACATTTACGATATTTAAACTAAAAACCGCTTAAAAATTTCAAATACGCAAATTCTAAGTTTCTCAACTATTGTGTAATTTTAATAACATAATAGAACATACAGAAGTTAAGTCACGCACAATATAACCTATCATTTAAAATAAGATACACATGTTTTCTGATTTTCTCCAAACAAAACTAAATAAATCCAGTTCTTTTCTTTTGTACACTATACGCAGCTTGTGTTCTATTTGTCTAAAATTCATAGTTTTGAAGTTGATTAGTTTATCGTTCCTTTTTCTGTAAACCGAATTTCCGCATTACCTCCAACAAATCATTTGCTATATCGCTATCTTTTGTTCACAATATATTGCACTTAAAACTAAGAAGTTGTTCTGAAAACTTTACAACAGCACGTTGATCTGTATCTAAGGGACATTTATAGGTTTTATGAAATTACTAGTTGAAAAAGTTAAGGTTTCTGTAATAAAGAAAAGTTTCAAGGATTAGGAATGGGACAATCGAGGCGTCTTTCATTATTTCTTAATAGAGTGAATTGTGGATACCTTTAGAAGTACATTTATCAATTCAATAGTGTTATTAGATTTGATATTGAAGACTATTAAACTAGAAGACAAACGAATCAAGATTCCTAGCCCACAAAATTTTGAAAATCGGATTATATATATACAGTCCTCGTTAAAAGAAAAACCAACATACAAAATTTAGACTACCGACATAATTAGACATAATTGAGCTCTAAACGGCGAATGATTAAATGGTTTCTACACCGGCAGGAATTATTTAGATAAGGAATGGTACCTATGGCCTACTGTGATAATTTGATTTTAATTTGATTCAGCAAAGAGTTAAATTTTTACGTTTTTATGGCTATCTCTATTGGTGAGAGGCGTTAAAAAGAGAGAGATTTCGGATTACTTCGTACTCTGTTTGTGTTTGACAGCATACTTTAGGGAGATCAATTTAATAAATTTGCAAAGTTAAATCTATAATTAAAACATTTTTGATTAAGAGCTAATAAGTATGCCAAACTCTTTTGATCTAAGTTTTGTAAAAATCTCAGATGACACTGATTTTGAAGTAATACACAGGATAATAGAAATGGAATTACTTACGAGTACAATTTGAGTGATTTTCTCTCAAGATTTTGTATGGAAATTTATGTAATTAAGCTCATAATCGGGGGTTGTATGAAGGAGTGAGCGAATCACAAAAAACCGTTTTGTGCTAACATAGCATTATATTACTTATTTCGATTATCGCGTTTACATGGTATTTTGTTTTAGCAGCTAGCAAATGAAATCGATGCAGCGAGCGGCTATCGTTTTGTTTAATTTTTTGTTTCTGTTATTTTTTGTTTTTGTTTGTTTTTGGTGCTTGGCAGTATGCTGTCAAGCATACTTCAATCTATATATACAAAAATAAGTTGTCCTATGCTCGTCATTTTATAATTAGAGAACCACTAAACCGATTTACAAGCCAATACATGCGTTGGAAAGGTGTACTTTCACTAATGGTTTTGGTTCGTCTGGGCGGTGCCAAAAATTATAAACTTTTTCTTTATATGTCTATATTTTTAAAACGGTAATAGTAAGAGTTTCTAAATTTGGCAAAAAAAATATTGTGGTAGATACAAATCATCAGTCAAAAAGTGGGCGTAATTATATAAGTGGGAGTGGCACCCCCCATACAAAGTAATTACCGATTTTTGTATATTTTTGGACGGCAATAGTGAAAGTTTCTAAATTTAGTCCAAATAATTTCGTAGTCAATACACATCATTAGTCGAAGTATGTGCCAAACTCAATAAATTGAATAAGTGGATGTGGCACCTGCAATACAAAGTAAATATTGATTTTTGTTTATCTAGAGAACGGTTAGAATGGCTGTTTTTGAACTTGGTCTATATGACTTGGTAGTTAATACAAATTATTAATTTTACTGCATTCCTTTAAATATGTCTTATGAGAAATACATTTTATAGGTATATAACTCAAAGGTTCCCAGCAACACGGGAAGAAAAAATTACTTACAATTTGAGTGATTATCTTTAAAAAATTTGTATGGAAATTAATGTAATTAAGCTTATAATCGAATAATCTATTATGAATGAGAAAACGAAGTTAACAAAATTTACATAAAGATCGTTTATACTTGTATGGATATCATTGTCGAAGACGAATTGTACAGTCTATAGTCAGTGGTTCGGAATACTGCCAGTACAAACTAGACTGTATAAATATCTTTTTAGATGATTATCAGTATTAATATATAATTTCATAGCTAATTTCCGATGGAAATAACTTAGAAATAAAAAATATTATATTTTATTAATTAGATTTCAAATACATATCTATGGATGCACATACATATCTACTTATGTCTAATAATTATGAAATAGCTGTTATTATATCAATTATTATATTTGATTTTTTTTTTAACATATGTTAGTTGTGTTTCTAAAATATTGTCTGCCTTTTTTTATTTAACATGATCGTGATTGAATTGAATTTTTAGAAGTGTAAAGAATAATGAAAATTGTCATCCATTAATTGTGTTACAATATTCTTTTATTTGTTAATAGTTGATGCATGCATGCATTGTGCTTTCAATACAATTAATATTTCCGCTTAAAAACTGAATTGAATCGAACTCAATGTAATTTTTTAATTTGTCAATAGCAACTCTACTTACACCATTATGAGCCGTACAATGATAGCATATCGCATATTGCCGGGTTTAAAATGGCTAAAGGGATATTCCGGTCAAGATGCAATATCAGATCTAATCGCTGGCATAACAGTAGGTCTTACAGTACTACCACAAGGCTTAGCTTATGCCACATTAGCTGGTTTGGAACCACAGGTAAGTGATTTTTCTGAAAATAGTTTATTAAAAATAATTAAAAAAAAATATACAATTATGCTTTTTTTAGTATGGCTTGTATTCAGCTTTCATGGGAGGTATTGTTTATGCATTTTTGGGTAGCTGTCGGCAAGTAACAATCGGTCCTACAGCTCTTTTAGCTTTAATGACTAGTCGGCATACAAGTTTCGGCTTAGAATCGGGTCCTACATATGCAATATTATTGTGTTTTATTTCGGGTATCGTGGAATTATTAATGGCTTTATTGAGACTTGGTAAGTAGAATATGTGTTTGTAAGTTCTTTAACCTTCCGTTAAAGGTCTCTGTCACATTTTCAAATGAGCAAAACTTTTGCATGATTTTGCTGATTTCTGTGATTTTTAATGAGTTTTGAATTTTCGAACTTTTGAACCTTTTTAACGGTCATTAGATTATTTTCACACATATATTTTAAGACTATTAAAGCCTAAAAGTTATTTATTTTTATAAATTATATTTAATAAAATATATTTATTTTTATAAATGTCTTTTACATTGGAATAATTGAGGGTTATCGAAGGGTTAAAGAAATATACATAGATATGTATTTTTTTTAATAACGCATACTTTTAGGTGCTTTGGTAGATTTGATTTCTCTGCCAGTAACAGTGGGTTTTACTTCTGCAACAGCCGTTATAATCGGCACATCGCAATTAAAGGTATTGTAAACAGTTTTTTTTATTTTTATAAAAAATACCTTTTATTAACATAAGGTCTTTAGAAATTCCCTTAAAAAAAATAAAAATAATTGTGGATCATTAGTACAATTAGATATCTAATTTTGCATTAGGAAAATACGTATCACTATTTATATTTATTTATTTATTTTTGTAAAATAAGTTGGAATAATTTTGAAATTTTGCAGCAATACGGAGAATGAAAATTGTATCATACTGATGCACTTGAGACAGTTGTGTGATCCGAGCTTAAGAGTGATTGTTGTGATACAACATCTCTAACAATCTAATGACGTATATAAAAATAATTAAAAGATAAACAATGATTTGTTTAATTTTGAAATCTATAATCTATTTTGTGCTAAATTATGATAGAGATATATTTTTATATGACAATGATAAAATTAATGAGATCAAAATAGGTGCTTCCATTTTCGCTTATATTGTGAAGAATTTTTTTCAATCTTACAACTAAGTTATACTCATTTAATAAAAAAACTTTAAAGATAATTATGTATATCTAAAAAGAACGGTCTTGTTAGCTGACGTTCAATTAACGAAATTGCTATCAGAACCTGCTGCTTACCATATACTTACAAGTAACTAATCTTATTCTAAAATTATTTAATATTTGTTTAGGATGCTATAAAATATAAGAGTAGTATTATTAGCATATATAATGTAAATGTTTTATTATAGACTGATACAGCATCAGTATTTTTAATATATATATTTTTAATTTTACATTGTTTCTAACTTTTTATTTTCAATATATTATGTACTTTATATTTGATTTACAGGGTCTATTAGGTCTTAAAGGAGGCTCCGGATCTGGATTTATTAATACTATGAAATCCGTTTTTACGAATTTAGACAAAATACGCTTAGGTGATTTTATTCTCGGTGTAACTGCCATTACGATTTTACTTTTATTAAGGGTAATGCTTAATTGTGCATTCTTCAAGATTATATAGATTAAAATAATTATTTTTCGTAGAAATTAAAGGACTTGAAACTTTCAAATGGTCAAACATTCCTAAAAAGCTTTATATGGATTGTGGCAACAGGCCGTAACGCTCTTATAGTTTTAATTGCCAGCACAATCGCTTTTTATACATGCGAAAACAGTGATACCTGCCCTTTTATATTAACCGGTACTGTCAAGTCAGGATTACCTGATTTTGAAATACCGAAATTTGAAACAACAATTTTAAGCGTTAATGGTACTGAAGTCAAACAAAACTACAAAGACATGCTAGAAGAGTTGGGACCATCAATGATAGTATTACCTATAATAGCTGTATTGGGTAATGTGGCTATATCGAAAGCTTTTGGTGGTGCTGGTCTTTCACCAACACGCGAACTTGTAGCTCTTTCATTGAGTAATATATTCGGCTCAATTTTTTCATCGATACCTGTTACGGGTTCATTTTCTCGTAGTGCTGTTAATCATGCCAGTGGTGTAAGAACTCCTATTGGTGGATTTTATACCAGTGCCTTAGTATTGCTAGCTTTGGGTCTATTAGCACCATTTTTCCAATATATACCTAAAGCATCGTTAAGTGCTGTCATTATATCGGCCGTTATATTTATGATAGAATTCGAGGTAAGCAATAATTACGAAATTATTTTAATATAGCGATTTAAAAATGCATTCTAAAATGTAATTTTAGGTTATTAAACCTTTATGGCGCTGTAGTCGTCGTGAATTGTTGCCTGGTGCCATTACATTTGTGCTTAGTTTAGCTGTGGGTGTAGAAATTGGTCTACTTCTTGGTGTGGGTACTGATGTGGCTTTTTTGGTTTATAGAGTAGCTCGTCCAGTGTTATCTGTCGAAAAATTAAAAGTATTTGTATTTATTAAGAAGTGCACCTTAAATTGTATAATATATTAATTTTTATTTATTTTAAGACTGAACATGGAATTTCATATTTACTAATACGTCCCAAGCATAGTTCATTATACTTTCCGGCGACTGAATGGGTCCGTACGTGTATATCAAAAGCTATTCATACACATGGTTTGGCTCCAGTAATTTTGGATTGCTCAAATGTGGATGGTTTGCTAAAATAAATAATGTCCGAGATATGAATCAAAATCTTTTTAATTATTATTTTTATTCTCTAGATTTTGATTTTACGGCTGCTCGTGGTATTGGTTCTTTAAATAAAGAATTGTTGAGTATGCATGTGCCCTTATTTTTACTTAAAGCATCTAAGGAAATAAGTATTATACTAAAAGAATCAACAAATACTGACATATCAACACTGGAAAATGCTGATGACTTGGAAACACTATTAGAACAAAGTAAGTATTGTTGGTTAATTTAAAATTAGTTTTGGTATATTCATATGTACGAAAAAATTTAAGATTAATGTGCAATATGTACGCAGAAACATTTTTCATTCAGTTAAAAAACCGATTTTTTTACTTTGAAAAATTTCAAAAACCAATTACGTTGTACTCAACAGCACCTATCAGAAAAGTAGTATCAGTTCCCAGGTATTTTTTTGACGCACTGTATTATCATTGGACAAATGTATTTGGTATGAAATTTTTAAAATCAATCTTTTTCTATGCCATGCCATAGTAGAAAGTTTGTATGTATGTATGTATATATATTCACGGAATTGTATTGCGAGAAATGTTACATAGAAGTTAATTAGATATGCGATTTGGAAATTGTTTAATAGTCAATGTTGTTATTGACGATGTAGTAGACCATCTTTGTAGTATTGGATTTATAGTTATCGGCCATTTATCACACACAATTTTAATATTGACAAGAGGTCAGAACTGTTTTTTGCTTTAGAATTTTAACATGTGCTAATTATTTGTCCGATTTTGAATATGAACAAATTTTCTAAGTCAAGAAATAAACATTTGAGAAGGATATCCAACAATACAGAACTAAACATGTTCTTTGTGTTGTACATACATACATATTCATTTTAAACATTAACTAAAAACTTAAGTTTTAATAGAATTTGTGTATAGGATGATATTTGTTTTGTATGTGCGTGACACCGACCAGTTGGAATTTTTTAAATATATATGGGTTAATTCCTTTCAAATATACGGAGAGTACTGTAAAAATTTCAAGAAAATCGGTTCAGCCGTTTAGCTGTCTATAAGGCACAAACAGAAAAACAAACTAACATACAGACAAGCACACATTCATTTTTATATACATACATGTGATTGAAAAAAGAGTAGATCTCAATTAATCTTAATAATAGATGAGTTCTTATCATATTTTGTGTGTGTGTTTTCTAATATGTTATATGCTGTAATTGTTTTCTTAAACCAAAGAGGGCGATATATGAAAACTTAAGTCTATTATTCTCAGACCATGTATAATTCCAACCCAAAACATGGTTTATTGTAGCCTCATGCGAATCAATACATTCGTTGACCCCTCTAAATTTAAAAAAAAAAATATTGTTCGCAATTACAAATGGTCTACATTATGAAGTTTCAATGAATTGAGAAAAATCGTAAACCAAAAATTATAAGGGAGAGAGCCTTGTGGTAAATTTCTATTAGTATCTCTAATTGAGGATTTACTCATTTTATCCTAACAAATTGTTTTCTATTAAAAATGAAAGAATATAACAATCAGCTTGCATGAGGGAGCTGTATGTAGTTCGCTGTATTAAATGAATTGCTTAAATCGTGTGAGATTAGAACCGATATCCTTCCATATTTAAATTTGTTACGATAATCCTCTGTCATTAGCGAATATCCTCTGTCATTAATAAGGGCAAAGTGTTGTTGTAGTTTAGTCAATCTGATATATCTAAAAGCAAATCCACTCTCAGTAATATTGAAACAAATAAAAGCAGTATCAATGTTCCTTGTATGCGAAAATAGTAAATCAATGAAAGAATCTAGACCATAGTAATAAAGTGATTAAAAGGATTTCAACAAAGCCTATTACCAATGATATTGCAGGTTTTCTTACTATTAATATTTGCAAATCCAGAAGACCAATATATAGTCTTGTATCTCGTTATTAATTTTTTATCTTTATTATTTGTATTTTTAATTTCATTAAACTTTTTTCTTTTAGACTTAATATGCTTTATCTTTAATAATTTCAGCACCGGACTATGAACCATATCTGCAGGTAATGGTTCCGCTGGTGAATAATCATACTACAATCATATCAGAGCACGACAAAAGAAACTAGTGGAGATATCTCTTTAAAAGTGTTTTACATGTAAATTTAATTATTTTTATTTTTTAGCAAAAGTAAATGCTGTTTTAAGTATTTGGTTATAATTGTAAACTAAATTTATACACATAAATATGTATGTATATTAAAAGATCCCATTAAAGTTATTAAAAAGTATCGTTTATTTACTGTTAAAAAAAATATTTTACATGCAATTTTTAGCACATATTTTCTTTCAAATATACATACAATTATAACATACAAAGATATATAATTGAATAAATTGTCTTATGTAAAATAGTATTAAAAGAAATTAAATAGAACGTATTGATTTAAATATAATTAAAAATTATTTATATATATTATTTAAACTAATTTAACGCTTTAAGAAACTTATCCAAAAAAAGAACTTTATTAAATAAAATAATTTATTAAAAATAAATTTATAAAAATTAAAAAAATATAAATACAAATTGCTCAAGTTTGAAAACAAAAATGATTAATATGATAAATTCTATATAGCTTTACAAATCAGTTATCTCATGTTGAGATTCTAAGGCACCATTATTAGTACATGATGTAGATACAGCACCATTACATATACCACCGTCACCATTGCACACTTCGTAACCAGACGAAGAAGATGAGGTTTGATTACGTCCCTCATTTGTTAGGCGTGTTAATAGTTCAGTTTGTATACGTTTTAGTACTTCGACCACATCGCTTAATACACCAGATTGTGCTGCTTTTTGCATAGATTCATTTGCATCGACTAAAGCTTCATTGAGATCACCATGTTCCATACGTGCCTTGGCTCTGGCATAATAGCCTTCATAACTATTTGGTTTTTGTTGTACAGCCTGAGTTGCTAAATCAATCGATTCTTCAAGTTCCTGTTAAAGAGAGATGAAATAAATTCCTTAGCAGACGATACTTCAAATGTATAAAATAATTTCATTACTTACATTTAGTTTTCTCTTGCATCTGGACAGATTTAGCAATAAATTTGTGCGTAATTGCGCAAAAACGGCACTTCTCTCAAGCAATGTTTCCAAATTTGATATTTTTCTTAAAGCATATTGATAGCGATGGGCAGCCTCTTGAAAGCGATTCTTACGATAGAGTACATTGCCATCTTCCAGGAGTTTGTTAAGCAACACCACAAGAATTTCAGGTTTACCCATGGCCATACACCAAGTAGTAGGTCCTAGTTTGGCACCTTTTCTCAAAAATACTTGCACAACTTGTATGTTACGGCAAGCAATTGCCCTATCCAATGGTCTCATACCATTAACATCAACATGTTCTATGTTGGCTCCTTGCTCTAACAGATACTGAACTAAACTGGCAGAGCCTTGATATGCTGCAAGGTCTAACGCTGTGCGTCCGTTATTGTCTGCATGATTTTTGTTGCAACCTTTGTCGATAAGAATTTTGGCTGCTGTCTGTCTGCCTCTTAAACAGGCCCATGATAAAGCGGTAAAACCTTCATGATCTTGGGTTTCCAGATTAGCTCCTCTTTCTATAAGGAGTTCCATTATTTCTAAATGCCCTTCTTCAGCTGCAATCATTAGAGAGGTTTTTCTAGCAGAGGTTACTGGTTCATCTAAATCTGCACCACTTTGTAGTAATTTATCTGCAACAGCCCAGTGACCTTCCTTGACGCTGAGTCCTAAAGCTGTAAATCCTTGTTTATTGTGTAAATCAATATTAGCTCCCCTAGTAAGTAATATTTCTACAGTATTTAAGCAACCATTACGGGCAGCCGAAGTCAAAGCTAAATCTCCTGACGTGGGCTCGATTGCATTGATATCGATATCTTCCATATCCAATAGATCTTCCAGAATGGTTATGTGATCTTGCGAAGCGGCAGCTATAAGGGCTTGATGTATTGCAGCTGATAGTGTTACATCTGAGGAATTGGGTCGAGGAGTCCAATCACAAGCTAATAAATATTTTACCACATTTAATCTACCCATGCGAGCAGCTTGAACTAGAGCGCATCTCTGAGTAGTATCACATTGACCCAAACTACTGCCGGCCGCAACTAGCAGACGCACAACATCACAATGCCCTTTCATGGCAGCTAATATTAAAGGAGTACATCCTTGACTGTTAGTGAGACTAACGTCTGCACCAAATTCCAAAAGTAAACTAACCATGGGAACTATGCCCTCATGAGCTGCTATGCATAATATTGTAGCATCACCCAAAAACTCTGTACGATAGTGTGGTGAAGCTCCGGCAAGAAGAATTAAACGTGACACTTTCAGATTCGGACTATAAGCATTACGCAAGGATCCCAAAGATGCAGATATATTGTCAGCTACCACGGAAACCCAAAAAGATTGCAGGTCTCTAGGAGATTGTGGTCCCTGGTTATTGCGATAGATGTGTGCTTTTAGCATATGATGGCCCAATTCAAGAGTCTGTTCCGCATCCAATGGGGCTTGCAGACGTGATAGCCGAAAAGCAATTGCGGCATGTCCTAAACGAAAATCACATAGAAATTTCGGTGATTCACCTTCATCACGGCGTATTAACCATTCCCGGAAGGAGGAGTGGAAAAACATGTAAGTGTTATCTATACGTTTAATAAGAAAACCATCAAGTAATTTGAATCTCTGTAGAAACTCGTCCCATGGCATAACCTCATCAGTTTTCATAGCGCAGATAGTGTAGTAGATTTCGTTCAGAGTTAGAGGATACAAAGCAGCCAAGCACACATTCAAAATGGGAGCAGCCTTTTCGAAACTGCAAGATGTTGGAAAACGTAAATTGAAGTGCAGCAAAAATATTTGGGCCAAAGACACCGGCAAAACTTTATAACTGGTGGATTTAATGACCAATTGGCCTTTTTCTATAAGGTCTAATATAAGTTTAGCATACAGCATGGAACCCTTGGTTAAGGATTGGAGGTGGCTTATAAATTTCAATTGACCCGTATTGTGATCCTTAACTATGGTGATATTTTTTTGTATATCCGTGCTGTTGTTAATACGGAAAGTGATATAGTCTAGCATGTCCTTTTGCAGAAGATCATTTGAGGCCCAACTATCCAAAGTCATTTTAGTGTACGATAAACCCTTGACATATTCTAACATTTGAGTTCTAACTGTGGCCACTACTTTTAACCATGAAGGAAAGTACTGTGTCATTTTGGCAAGAAATGTGGCAATTGTATGACCATGATCGGGTCGATGATATTCAGCTTCGCACAGAGCATCTACTAATATCACACATGTCTTGGTAGGTATTTTACCAGATCGCTTCAATATAGTTAAAGGTTCTAAAATTGCCATTCTCATAACGCGCTCAGCATCGGCTATGCATTCTTTAACACTTAAGATATCCTGTAAATGGGGTTCATTTAAGAGATAGTCTCGATAGGCTGCTAGTTGGGGCGCTTGACATAATTGGGCGGCAAGGGAATGTACAAAATCCGGAACAAGGCATGTAAGATTTGCATCAGCCTGACAGAAGTGATAACCTACCACATAGGATGCTAAAGCCCTCATGCGATCACTAACTGTACTGATTTGATAATAAATGCCATCAGGATCTGAGTCAGTGGTATTTTTCCTACGTCCAAAACAGGAATATTCCACCAGTTGTAAAATAAATGCAGTTTTTCCAGTGCCCGGATTACCATTAATTAAAACTCCCGGTGTTTCGGTGGCAGTCAATGTATTTGATAATTCTCTAATCAGCCATTGGCGGCCAATAAACGGCGGGTCCGGTTCTTGAAGGGGCACCTCAAAGAATAATGGTTTCAGTGCTAATTGTATGGCAGGCTGTACAGATGATGTTGACGATTTATAAATAGCATTGCGCTTACTGTTCATGCCCAATTGGTTTGAACGGGCCGATCTTCTAGCTACTGATTTACGGGCCTTAACCGGGAATACTTCATAGCCATTGTTGCTATCGGTAAGGGAACATGATTTCAATTTGCCACATAAACTGTATGTATCATCTTTGGTGGCTACCGATAATTGACTGCCACCAAAATTTTCTACGGAGAGACCCGAGCTGCCAGTAGCTAATGTCTGTTCTGGACTAATGTTTTGGGAAGAACTGCTGCTGGTAGTGGTGTTGGTATTACCATTTTGATCATGGTCTAATAAGAGGCCCAAACGTGCTCTTAGTTGATCTTTTTGCTTTTCAGAGGCTAAGCTGCAAGGATGGTCATTGCCCAAATGATCGCTTCCTATAAGAAAGAGAGAGTGGGAGGGAATTCATATTAAGTATCATAAGTTTATGAAAGCGAAAAAAAGAGGTAAAAACTTAAAACTACTGATCACATGCGGAGTTTTATAGCAACAACGACTATGCTGTTGTTGACAAGACAAAATTCATGCAAAATGGGAACAAAACATAATAAACGCAGAACGCAAACGGTGCAAGTAAAATTCTTATGAAAGAAAAATAAATGCTAAAAAACAGAAATAAATGTCCTGCCTGTGAACTGATTTAAACCGGCATCCGCTAAATTCGAATTTACACTCCATAGCGACTTAATTTTACCAAAAACTAATGATGACAAATGACCAGCATAGACTGAAGTACCAGCCAAACTTAGACGATTTAAACGATTTTCACTGCCTGTTGTTGAGTCCGATGATGATGACGTTAATTTGTTGCTAACAATCTTACGTCTACGTCTTGTTACGGCTGAATCTGAACAGGTTGAAGTATTTAAAACATTTGTTTCTTTACTGCCTGAAATTGTGAATTAAGGTGAATCAAAATGAGTACATGAGTGCATTAGTGAATGAATGAATGGTAAATGAAGAAGTGTTAGTGCATTCCCAAATAATTTTTTTTGACAAATCTGGGTTAGTTTTTAGATCTTAAATTAAGTTAATGTTAGCATTGATTAATTAGCATGTGATTAAGCTTTTTGTGTGTCTTAAACTTTAGTATTAATGTTTGATATATATGTTGCAAGTAGTGCATGTACATATCGTTCATTTATTACAATAGTGTCATAACTCAAAAAAACGTGATTTTTTAGTTAAGTCTTTCAAAATATGCGGAATATTGATATCTATATTGTGTACAAAATTCTTCGTGATTTCTTACATCAATGCTAAACAATAGGAAATTTAAATTTAAAACAGCTCACCTGAAAAATATTGTTTTTTAAGTTATGACACTATTGTAGCAAATGAGCGATATATATTCAGTATGTACACACAGTGGTGGTCAAAACATTTGCAACTAAAGCGGTATTCCAGCTCTTCAGTTACCCATTTCTTTCCGATTGGTTTTTAATCTTTGATTTTTGGTATATTTATAACTTTGGTGTTGATTGCTTTTTTGTAATAGAAGGAAGAATCATCTTCTGATTAAAGACAACAACAAAAAAGTAATATTTGAGCAAGAAAGTCTAACTATTGCTGTTCAAAACATTTGCACATCTTACCCCTCTTACTCTATATGAACAACTTTTTACTTACAAACCTTTAGGAATGCCTTGAATTACATTTTCTTTTCATAATGCGAGTTTAGTAGCAGAATTTCACAAACGAAATGTCAGTAAAGTATTCTATTCCAAAACCAACAATTTGTCCAGCCAATAATGGCAACAACAGCATACGAAGACGGAAAAATTAAAAACTTTTTTGTGAAATATCATAAAGTAATACCTGTGAGAAAACTTAAACTCCCATTAATGTTGGTATATCAACCATTAATAGAAGAGCCAAGAAATATGGTCTCAGAAGCTATAAGTATACAAAACAATCGTATATATTCGAAAAGAACAGAGAAATTCGTCTTAACTTTGTACGAGCACATGCAAATTGGACTCTACAACAATAGAAAACAATACTTTGGTCTGAAGATTCTTTGAGGATCAAAAGGAAAAATTTGTGTCAGAAGCCCGTTTGCAAATATTTTGACCACCACTGTATGTCATACATAGTTACATAAATTATTTACAGAACAATTTTTGTAGTACATATTTATGTAATGTGTAGTATAGTATAGTATAGTATAGTATAGTATAGTATAGTATAGTATAGTATAGTATAGTATAGTATAGTATAGTATAGTATAGTATAGTATAGTATAGTAATAGTATAGTATAGTATAGTATAGTATAGTATAGTATAGTATAGTATAGTATAGTATAGTATAGTATAGTATAGTATAGTATAGTATAGTATAGTATAGTATAGTATAGTATAGTATAGTATAGTATAGTATAGTATAGTATAGTATAGTATAGTATAGTATAGTATAGTATAGTATAGTATAGTATAGTATAGTATAGTATAGTATAGTATAGTATAGTATAGTATAGTATAGTATAGTATAGTATAGTATAGTATAGTATAGTATAGTATAGTATAGTATAGTATAGTATAGTATAGTATAGTATAGTATAGTATAGTATAGTATAGTATAGTATAGTATAGTATAGTATAGTATAGTATAGTATAGTATAGTATAGTATAGTATAGTATAGTATAGTATAGTATAGTATAGTATAGTATAGTATAGTATAGTATAGTATAGTATAGTATAGTATAGTATAGTATAGTATAGTATAGTATAGTATAGTATAGTATAGTATAGTATAGTATAGTATAGTATAGTATAGTATAGTATAGTATAGTATAGTATAGTATAGTATAGTATAGTATAGTATAGTATAGTATAGTATAGTATAGTATAGTATAGTATAGTATAGTATAGTATAGTATAGTATAGTATAGTATAGTATAGTATAGTATAGTATAGTATAGTATAGTATAGTATAGTATAGTATAGTATAGTATAGTATAGTATAGTATAGTATAGTATAGTATAGTATAGTATAGTATAGTATAGTATAGTATAGTATAGTATAGTATAGTATAGTATAGTATAGTATAGTATAGTATAGTATAGTATAGTATAGTATAGTATAGTATAGTATAGTATAGTATAGTATAGTATAGTATAGTATAGTATAGTATAGTATAGTATAGTATAGTATAGTATAGTATAGTATAGTATAGTATAGTATAGTATAGTATAGTATAGTATAGTATAGTATAGTATAGTATAGTATAGTATAGTATAGTATAGTATAGTATAGTATAGTATAGTATAGTATAGTATAGTATAGTATAGTATAGTATAGTATAGTATAGTATAGTATAGTATAGTATAGTATAGTATAGTATAGTATAGTATAGTATAGTATAGTATAGTATAGTATAGTATAGTATAGTATAGTATAGTATAGTATAGTATAGTATAGTATAGTATAGTATAGTATAGTATAGTATAGTATAGTATAGTATAGTATAGTATAGTATAGTATAGTATAGTATAGTATAGTATAGTATAGTATAGTATAGTATAGTATAGTATAGTATAGTATAGTATAGTATAGTATAGTATAGTATAGTATAGTATAGTATAGTATAGTATAGTATAGTATAGTATAGTATAGTATAGTATAGTATAGTATAGTATAGTATAGTATAGTATAGTATAGTATAGTATAGTATAGTATAGTATAGTATAGTATAGTATAGTATAGTATAGTATAGTATAGTATAGTATAGTATAGTATAGTATAGTATAGTATAGTATAGTATAGTATAGTATAGTATAGTATAGTATAGTATAGTATAGTATAGTATAGTATAGTATAGTATAGTATAGTATAGTATAGTATAGTATAGTATAGTATAGTATAGTATAGTATAGTATAGTATAGTATAGTATAGTATAGTATAGTATAGTATAGTATAGTATAGTATAGTATAGTATAGTATAGTATAGTATAGTATAGTATAGTATAGTAGTATAGTATAGTATAGTATAGTATAGTATAGTATAGTATAGTATAGTATAGTATAGTATAGTATAGTATAGTATAGTATAGTATAGTATAGTATAGTATAGTATAGTATAGTATAGTATAGTATAGTATAGTATAGTATAGTATAGTATAGTATAGTATAGTATAGTATATAGTATAGTATAGTATAGTATAGTATAGTATAGTATAGTATAGTATAGTATAGTATAGTATAGTATATAGTATAGTATAGTATAGTATAGTATAGTATAGTATAGTATAGTATAGTATAGTATAGTATAGTATAGTATAGTATAGTATAGTATAGTATAGTATAGTATAGTATAGTATAGTATAGTATAGCATAGTATAGTATGGTATAGTATAGGAAAGTTTTGTATGCCTACTTCGCGAAATCGAAATAATTATATGTAAAAGATGCCTTAATTTGGTTACATTAAATACTAAAATTTTATTATTGAAAATAAGCTTTAGAGTTACAAAATGTCATTATTTTTAATTCTTTTTCGGGAAAGATGACTTACTAAAATATATAATATGAATGATTGATTTATGCATTAGCAAAATCACAATTAACATTGCAAACTTATTAAAGTATCCAAATGAAATTGAGAACTAATTTTTCTCTATTCAGTTTGTGTATGTGTCAATCACGCGTAAATGCCGTGTGAACGAGAGTGATTTGTGTGAGTAATTCAAACAGCGACCAACGTAATTTGAAGTGTGCTGTGAACATGCCTTAAAGAAGAGAGTAAAAAGGGTATCCCATAATGAAACGCCCCTCAATTTTTGTAGCTTTTATGCAGTTTACTAATTTTTAACAAATTAATAAGCATAATGCTAATTAATAATTGATTAAATTTAGTCTTTAAAGCTTCTGGTAGGTCCGAGTTTATTGTGGTTTGCAAGATATTTTTTTTTACAAATAATTGCAGCTGATTTGATCGATATCAATTATTTAAGCAAAGAACTAATAGATATTTGGTAAAAATTTCTTTCTTGATGACGCTGAGCAATCGGTTACAAATGTTATAATATTTACAACATTTCTTTCACGTTATCTGCCATCGGATTAAATTTGTTCTATCTATTTCATTAGTAACTTATAACTGTTGCAATCGGACTTAATTTTTTCTGCTATAACACAGAATTTAGATCAAAGCGGTTGATTAATATGTTCTCCATATATATAAACTATCTGTAAAGATAGTTGAGCTGACATAATCTGTCATTAAAAAAAAAGAAATTAACATAAGTAAGATAATGTCGCCTAATTATATACTGTTTCGAGTTTAGCTATCATTTGGCCAAATATCTACATATGTATATAAGTGGGACTATATTGACATTAGGCTCGACTATTCGTTTTTCAGACGAGATGAATAGGACTTTTACATTGAGAAAATACTTGTCAATGTTACGAGCAAGTCGCTCAGGGCATCTTATGCCTGGTAGCGGCTCTATGGTCTACTTTTATTACGATAATAAGACCAGTATTAACCTATGTTGCTTTAGCGAGGTGGCCTAGGAAAGAGCAGAACAATGCGCGGGCTCTACTCGGTGGGGTCTATCGCCTTACTCGGTCTATCATCCCACACTTACCATTGTGGCCACCCTGCACTTTCCTTCATTGCATTTTGCAGTGATAAAGGAGGCCTGTAAAGGTGCTCTTAGATTACGAGGTGTGGCATACATTGTTAGTTTTAAGATTTCTATATACTATTATGTTCGTGAATTTTAAATTTTTTTAATATTTACTCACTAACACTCTAATTTAAAAAATTTTAATTTTGTTATGTTGGAGCTCAAATAAATAAATAAATATGAGGATATCGCGCCTATTTCATGATTATATGACAGCCACTTTAATGTTAGCGAAAAATATTTGTGTCCTTTTAACCGAGAGAAATTTCAGGTTGGACTATACTTTGTGTCGTAATATGTACTACAAGCTAGGCTTGGTTTACTGTCGGCTAAACTGGCATCGTTTAGTTTGTCCGAATCTCCAAATGGCAGTCCCTATAGGCAAATAACCTTAAATTTTCCTAGCGGAAGCATACGCCATCTTCATTTGTGTTAGGCAAAGTTTGAGGAGAAAATCGAAGGGTTTTGCCACCCAGTGAGAAGGCAGGTAGAATGTGCAGCTAACGGAAGAAACGATAGCTGCATAACTCGGCGACCGAGTGATCTATTGTGATAATTCTGGAAAGTTGAAGAAAGGGGAGATCTTGTAAGAAAATGTTAAAGGGTTGTTATGGATTGTTTGACATCTCTCCATTAAATGGATGTTCACAACACAACAGTTGGGAAACGAAAAAGCTGACTGTTTGGCAAACAGAGGAGCTCGACTGGTTTTTGTTGGTCCTGAGCCATCTTTCGGTTTCCCTAAGGGATACTCAAGTGGGTGGATTGACCCCTGGGTTGGGAGAGAATACATTGTGTGGCAGTGCTTCGAGTATGAAACAGGCGAAGATGTATGTCTCTCTTCTACCCGGTAGATCTAGGAAGATGATACTGAGCAACAAAAGGGAAAAAACGCACTGCGGTCTTAGATGCCATTTGCTCAATGCATGTCGAGATATCTGACCACGTTATTTTCAAGTACTCCGTTATTTTAGTCCAGAGTATGTGGTACTGAGTATTAAGTAACCATAGCAAAAAGTATAACTGGCTCACTCACCAAATAGGATAACTGATTTTATCTTTGTGTTTAAATATTAAATAATATATCCTTTTATATTATTTTCAATGAGTCTAAAAACAGGATTGTGTGCAGATCATTGATTGAGAGAAGTCCCCCTTGTTCTAATTGACATGTTGCGGGAATTATGTATGTATGTATTCTTTTACATTTGTTCAGAGGAATTTGTATCAAAATTTATAATTTTTAAGAATTTAATTAAAAATATTTATTTAAAGCATTTTTCAATTTTTATTTTTTATTTTTTATATTATTTTTTGGATAATGATACGTTTCATAAAGCATTACTTCTGCTTTTAGAACAGACTTTGTAATGTTGAATATTGCTACAGTGTATAATTTGTAGAGCCATCATCAACAAGGTTACAAGCTTATATTAAAATTGAATTTTTCTTATAAATTTGTAGAAAATATATTTGCATACGTTTTGGTATCAACGTACGAGTACATACATACATACATATGTATGTATACAGTATATATGGTAGGTACATATAAAAACTTTGTATTGCGACTACATTGTTGAGTATTTAAATGAAAGAAAAGAAAATAAGAAAAAGTAAAATAAGTTTAAATCATACCTTCAGATAATATCGAGGCTGTATCAATGGGAGAAGCACCGCCATTAGAAGCTGTACGACGATGACCGGCAACAACACCGCTGACACCAGTTAAAGCGTTGCGCAAATTCTTATGATTGAAAAAGCGACGTCGTGTCGGTGGTGTGGCAAATGATGAAGCATGAATTTCGCTAAAGTTATTTGTAGATGTGTTGGCAGCAACAATATATTGGTGACCATTATTATTCGTTGAAGCTGTTGTGGCAATGCTATGGATATTGTTGTGGCCATTGTTCGATGAAATGATGGACGACGATGATGATGTACCGTTGTTATGACCATGACTGATGCCGTTGTTGTTATGAACATCCACTGTAACGGTATATTGTAGTGATCCAGCTTTGCCTGTTGGTGTTGTTCCTGATGCTGAAGTGGTGGTCGTTAACTTATGGTTATTGTTGTTGTTAGTTACACTAACACCAGGCAGCAATGTTGATGATGCTTTTGGCAATTTACCAATACTGGCATAACGATGATATTCAGGTGATATAGACTCCTGCCGGTTATGCTGAAACAAAAAAAAAAAAAAAAAAAAAAACAAAAAAAAAATAAATAAATGAAATAAAAGAATTTTTAAAAAATTTTTGTTTTGTGTATTGTTTTGATTTTTAATAAGGAAACATTTAAAAATTTGTTTAAAAATCTGTTCAAATGGTGACCAAAGAAAGAAACTTGCTAACATTTCACTATGGTTGTTTTGTGTTCGCTTTTTTCTCTCTTTATCAGTGATGAAAGTCTGTGAAAGAAATATATAATTTTTTTATTTTGTTTTGTTTTATGCATCAAACTTTAAAAGACCGCTTAATAAAAGCCGAAAACTGTGGCAAATCATTCATAAATATTGTTTGGGTTCCAAAGTTCAAATAATGGACAAATCAACAAGTCGATATCTGTTCGAGTAAAGAAAAATAAAAGAAAAATAATAATAAAAAATATCAAAATTTTAAGATACAAAAAAAAAAAAAAAAAAAAAAAATTCGAACTAAAGTAACGGTTTAAAATCATTCATCCTTTATTGATTAGTCACATGAGCAAGCAACCACAATCTGTTGGTCATATTTATTTGCAAGTTACTTTTGGTTTGCTTGCATTTCATAAAAAGACAGACAAAAAAAAAAAAATAATAAATACAAAATTTAAAAAATAATTCTTTATAATTAATATCAGAGTAGAAATAAAAATTAAAAAAGGCTTTTTATGACTCTAATTCGCCGTCTCATATGGTTGGTAGTTTAACATGTTCGGTACAGTGACGTAGCTCTGTAGAAGTAACGATTTTACTTGTATCGGTGTAGTAGGGTTTTAGTATAGGGTCGTTTTACCCTGTTATGAGCTTCATTTTTATTATCCTAAAAATAAAACCGATAACTTTAAATTATCCACTAACAGATTTCTTTTACAGATCAGTCCATTATAAGGCAAATCATCTCTTCTGTGTCTCCAGAAAACAACATTTTTAAAGTTGCTATATTATGCAGCCAACATAATTCAAATAATATCGCAATGACAGGTAATGTGCTCTATCAACACCATCTGTTGCCTTTTTTTGAGAACTATATAAAAATCTTGTTTGCTAAATGAACCCTAATTTTTATTATAGTTTCCTCTTGCGCCTTCATAAATGGGTGACTCTATCCAAAATAATAATGTCTGATTAATGGTTTTACTCACCTCCAGCCATTTTTGTAAAATTTTTCGGAAACCTTTTATTTTTATCAAACTGACGCCGCTTCACTCTAAACCATCGCCTAGGGACACGTATGTATGTTTGGTTATGTATCGTAGTATAGGTAATGAACATAACAGAAACTCAGTGGTCGTGAATTTGCAAAAATTCTCAAGCGAAATATTTCAAAGACTAGATACCTGACACAGGTTGATTAGACTTGTTAGCTCTGAGATGCGAATTAAAATTTTATTTTTGGTAGTTTATAATTAAGTACATATTTTTTTTTTTAATTTGTGACCAAGTGACAGAAGGGGTCATTGTGTCAATGTCGTAAGAGACCACAGACAAACAGTGCGATTAAACAAATAATGTATGCATTGTGTGATTTGCTGGGCAGTTAATAACAAAGGAATGCGCTCTGTGAGAAATACGAGTGCAGCGTAAGAATATGTGATTATTAGAAATGAATTCTTTTATTTCGTAAAAACACATTCCGTTATTGAATCGATAGTACAATGAAACACACGCCATATTGCTATCATGCCCTAACGAATTGATAAAATTGACTACCCTACTTCTATCAATTAGCACATTTGCCCTCTCCTCTATGCGATCAAGAAATTTCAAAACAGATTTTGAAGCACCGGCCCATACATGAGAGTTGTATTCCAATTTGCGTCGGTTTTGTAAATATCAAGAAGGTCAGATATGGTGAAGTATATCATGCATCGTCTTAAAAAACCGAGACACTTGAATACTTTTTATGAAAGTGATCATTCCATCGGACAATACAATGAATTCCGCCTCCACAATATTTACATTGACATAGATGACTCGACACTATTACCACCATCACGTCTATATGTCATAAAGCAACATAAAGTGTTGCATGCATTAAAATCGACTTTTTTCGCATGTCCCCACTCGGATATTTTCGTCAGGTCACTTGTGAGTGAGTCATTCATATTCCGCAATAACCTCCAAGAGGATCTGCCTACAATCAAAAAAATATGAATGACAAATTTTGCTGTCATCTACGAAAGAGCAGAAAAAAGCAAGTCATTTATCAATATTAATCTTGAACTCGTCGGAAGGGATCTCATTTATAACGACTCTAATAGTACAATCACTTATAAAGTTCGATATAAATCGAGAGAAGTGACTACTGACAGTAAAAGTAATAACGCTTTACTCTTACCAAATTCATGAATGGACTCATTCCACCTTTCAGAAAGTAACGTTAGCAGATCACCAGTAGAGCGGCTCAGACAATTATTGGACTCTAAATACTTTAAAAAGTGAATAATCATACTTTTGTTCGAGATGGAAAAATATCGGCGAATTAAGATGCATTGAAAAGATTAGACAATGGGTGAGCAAAAGCCAAAAACATGTTAACTTTATGATATGCAAGAACCATTTCAACTGCGCATGATCGACCCGGTTTGTGAATGCTTGGTCATTCTTTATAGTGACTGGAACCGAATTAACACCGTTCCTAAGATTATTAATGAATGACCAAAAGCTTTAACATTCCCGACACAAAGACGCTGCTCATTAAGTCTTTTCTGTTGAAGATCTCTCCTGTTTGCGTAGCGAATCAAATCCGTTATTGTGCCAAATCCTGAATACTTCCTCTCAGGATATGACAGCAGACTTGCACGTCTTTTTAAACCAAGATTTATTCCTTGGTTTAGTATAAAGTCTTTTGGGTAGGAAAAAAATATCCAGCCCCAGCTTATTTTTATATTTACCTTTTCAGCCTTGAAGAGCTTTCAGATCAAGACAGAGCTGTTTCCAACTGGCCATTCTAACAATAAATTTTGTGAATCTTCTTTCTAATAATGTAAATATTCGCAGACTTATTAATTGTATAAGATCATGTTGTAATTGTTCTTCACATCTTCAATGGCAATAGAATAATAACTTAAGTAATGCGTATGAACTTCTTAGAAATTTCGTGTTTCTTTAAGGCGACTTTCTGGACGAATTTCGGGTATATCAGAAAAAAAGCATTGATCGCTCTTATCCAAGTAGAATGAAATCGAATGCATCCCATTATTAATTTCTAATACACAATTCAATTTAAAATAATATAATTTCGTGATTAACCTTATCAGAAACCTTTGGTTGTCAGTATAAATCGCACCAGTTCGTAGACCAAAAGTTATAACATTAATAATACACTAAGAAAACTGTATCAAGCTTACTAGAAGTACACAATGACATCTGAGCAATGTTTGTTATAATTCGTTGAAAATCGTATCTTTTATGGATCAGTTTAGAATTTGACTAATTTTAGGATAACATTTGTGATACATGCGATATGTGAATTTAGGCATACTTTTGTTCAAAATATTGTCACATAAAATAAAGTTAATCCCTATAATTATTGTCAATACTGTTGTAATACATCCAGAATTTGAATTGTTGCAAACACGTTGCTGCACATGCGTTCGAAGCTTTAAAAACTCAGACAAGATAGGACGTTGTATTTTAAAACAATATTGAAGAAAGAAATTGTGTGGCACCAACAAAAAAAAAAAAAAAAAAAAAAAAAAAAATTTCTGTCTGATGTATTTTCTGATTGTAAAAGAAGAAATATTAATTTTCATATGTTCATATAAGGAATAAAAATATATGTACATATCTGTCTGGCTGTCTGTTGGTCTGAACATTGGTCTATAACAAATGCAATATGAATTTTAACGTATGTTCTCGTATAAACGCCCATTCAGTAAATAATGACAAGTGGTTTTACTTGTCATATAATATGGGCCATTCATACTATGTACGATGAATATGCTCTTGGTCCATATGCTACATATAGTAGCACATTATTTCCTGACACTTATGGAAGAAAGAGAGAGAAAGAGAGAGAAAGAGAGAGAGAGATAAATACAGAACGAAAAGAGGAATATAATAATATTGATTATTAAGACCAGAATTTTCCTGGTGTCTAATATGATGAAGTTTATCGCTACGTCAGTCTCATTATGAATTCATGCCTATGCAATGTGCGCGTATGTATCTGTATGTTTAAAATGTTGATTATGTTTATTACCGGATTTTATGTTGTAGGTTTTTACTTAATGAACGTAAAATAATCGTTTTAATCATTTTAAGCCAAGCAAGCGGCGTTTACCTGTCATTTTTTTCCAACATATTTATGTTTCTCTTTTCAACCATTTTTATTCCATCCATTTCTTTACACAGCGAATGAGTGTTTAATGTTTTGAACGTCTTTTTTTAAATAATAAAGGCTGGTCCAACCATAACGCACGATGTTATTAGTGAGTCACACCTTAACGTCAAATTTTTTGCCCAACTTAATTTGACATTTCTTTGTTTCAGTGTTTGCCAAATTCAACCATGAGGAGGTAGACATTTGAGCAGCGCGTTAAGATTGTTGAAGGCTTTCGTACATTTCGTGATCTTTTTGTTCAGCATAATCGACCAAATGTGTCGACAATCGGAAGAATTATACGCAAATATAAGCAAACTGGGTTTGTAGGAAATGTTGTCCATGCTCGCCCAGTTCGTCTACCTCGACTCGTCGCCGTGCCCAAGAATTGGACATCTCACGAACATTAGTGATGCGAATTTTGAATAAACATTTGAATTTATAAGTTTACAATGTCCAATTGACTCAAGAGCTGAAGACTACAGACCGCTTAAAGCGTCGCCAATACCCCGAATGGTTAGTTGAACAGACAGAAGTAAATGGTGTCTTTACAAAGAATTCGTTACAAGCAGAATTGCTGCATTTGGGAAAATGAAAATACACGAGTGATTATTGAAAAGCCTATGCATCCACAACGAGTGATTGTTTGATGCGGCTTATGGGCTGTTACGTCATCTGGCCGTACTCTTTCGAAAATGAGCTCGGCCAATTAGTTATCGTGAATGGTGTTCGCTATTGCGAGATGATAACGAACTTCTTGTGGCCAGAAATTAGCAGCCTGTTTTCAGAAGACGAGCGTAAGAAGACGTGCGACAAACAAGTTTAGTGGAGTTGTCTATTTATATTTCAAACACTAACAAAAATTGATTGCTTTGTTTGTGTTTTACATATTAACAGACAAGTCACTCAACTTGTTTGTGGCATGTCTTCTTACGCCTGTCATCTAGAAACAGGCTGCTAAGATTTTGAACCTGAACGATACGTAGTTCCAACAGGATGGTACCACTTGCTACACAGTCAACGAAACAATGGCTCTTTTGTGCGAGAAATTCAATTGACGTGTTATCCCCATGTCCTGGTAATGTTAATTGGCCGCCACCATCATGTGATTTGGCACCATAGAACTTCTTACTTTGTGGAGACTTAAAAGAAAAAGTGTACGTCAATAAGCCGAGAACAATTCAAGAGCTAAAGGATGAGATAATTCGGCACATTAACGACATTGAAAATATGGTTTGACGGATAGAGGAATGCCACCGAAGTCGTGGCGAGCATTTGGCCGATATTTTGTTTCACAGATAATTATCATACATTCTTCTATCATTATAAAAAATATTAAGATAATTCTCTAAAAACTTTTTGTTTTGTTTACAATTAACATCGTGCCTTTTGGTTGGATCACCCTTTATTTATTTTTTGACGTGGCTTGTTGGTAAGATGGTACAACAAAGAAACTTAAAAAAATTTTTAAAAGAAATTAATGGAAGGTTTCATTGAACGTACGAGTATATGCATCACACTTATTCCTTATACATACATACATATGTGTCTAAGCGAACTAGAGTATGAAAAAAGATTGAAATGGTAAAAGAAAAACATCAATCGATGAAAAAATTATATTAAAAACAATGTTGAGATAGTGATTTGATTCGATAATGATGATGAGATTTTTTTCTTATTATTTATTAAGAGCTTTTAATGGACTGACCCATTAAAATAGGAAATTACTACAGGAAATGAGTTTGAAATATAGAGAAAAAAGTCACATGAACGCTTCAGCAAATGTCAAGTTTTAAAAGCCATTTTCGAACCATCTTTACGCAACGTACTAAAAAACACTGAACTTATAATGAATACATAAAATTATTGGTTATTGGACCTATTCCTGGTTCAATAACTTTTCTTTCTTCTTCGACTTTTAATTTTTAGCATTTTAGTCATATTTATTAATTGACTCGTTTTTAATTTAACTTGATTTATGTTATATACATACATACATACTCGTATGTACATAGTATGCAGATTTTTTAACAATTGTTAAGGTTGTTTAAGGAAAAATACTGATTTTTATTGCATAGAATAACAAATTTGATCAAATTTTATACAAAACAAATTTGTTGTGGAATTGTCTACAATACTACAATATATGCTGAGTTTTTGGTAAAAATAGTGTGTTAATCAGATTTTTTAAGAAATTTGTCTACATAATCGTATGTACATATGTATGTTACAGTCATTAAGGCTTTCTTTTTCTTGATTTGCATAATCCGTATACGACATATACAATATGTACTCATATCTCTTTATACGGTCTTTCTTTAGATATAAATTTAAAGATGTTATTGCTTAGGTTGCAGGATTCTATCAAACAAGGAGTTGGCAAGAAACTTTAATGAAAATTGTATGCCTATAATTGCATTTAGCCGGAATTTGTAACCAGTAAAAATTTAAGGAAAATTTCCGTTTTGGCAAAAAATATTTAAGGTAATTAAACGGAATATTTAAGGAAACCCCACGGGGTTTTACTGAAAATTATAGAAAAAAAGGTGGATTAAGAAATTGATTAAAATAAACGTGGGCTAACCCTAACCCGTTGGTTATACTGCTATAGAGAAAAATTAAACCAATCAAAAAGTTTTGATAAATGTTGGTACGTTTAGTCTCATGAAATTGAAATTAAAAAATGTTGAACAAAATTGGTTCTGCATTAAAATTTCAATTTTTAAGAATTAGAAAAATAATCTGAAGAAGAACCACGAATTTTAAAATGTGTTTTTAATAAGGCTCTTCACTAGTTTTTTAAAACTTGTTGCTATTTTGTAAGTGAAGTGGTAAAATTAATAATAAAAGTAAAATATATTAAATAGATGTTACCTATGTATGTAACTATGTTTTGTTCATATCTATTTATATATAAATGAATTGTGGTTTGTTCGGATGCTTAAAACTTGAAAACGGTTAGACCAAATTGGATACTTCCTGTTGTGATTTTGTTCGTAATTGCTACGCGAAGGTTAAGGAAAAAAGAATAGTCGAAAAATTCTCAACAGGTGGCGCTGTAGACGGTTATTTCTTTACCTCTGCTTCTGTTAAAGGTATTTGAATTTAATTTGGTACGTCTAAGTTCTGCAGCAAATATAAACGGGATTGGATAAGTGAGCATGATACATCCCACACAAAGTAAAGATTAATTTTTGTATATCTTGAGAACGGTTAGAGTGGAAGTTTCTGAATTTGGTCTAAGTGACTTCGTAGTTAATTTAAATCAAATCGAAATCGCATAAGTATGCATGGTACCTCTCATAGAAAGTAAATATTGATTTTCGTATATATTGGATAAGTTAGCGTGGCATCACCCATGTATAGTAATTTCATTTATGTAGTTATGTTTTGAGAACGATAATAGTAGAAGTTTAGTGGTTCAAACAATGTAGTGGACAATACACATCGTCAGTTACTAACTGGCTGAGATTGGACAAGTGGGTGTGGTGTCTTCCATTCATACTAAATATGTAACAGTTACAGTTAAACCAGAGCAGTAACAATTAAAGCTTCGTTACCCATCTATCGGTTTAAATTTGAACCAGCTGTTATTTCGAATCTGGCAATACTTATGTCATTCTATTTAATCACAAAATTCAGTATATTATCTCTACTGAACGAAATGAATCGATTTACGCTTGAGCAATGTTGGAATTTATTGAAAATTTATTTCCAAAACAAAAACAATTGGTCAGAAATTGTATGAAAAAATCGTACAAAATTTGGTCGCAGAGAAGGACCAACAGTGCCCGGTATACAGAAGTTTATTACTAAAGTTTGTGAAACCAGTTTCATTGTTGATGCGCCAAGACGTAAACGTGCTCGTACAGTGCGTACACCCGAAAATATCGAAGCTGTGACTGAGAGTGTGCTTGAAAATCCATCAAAATGAACTCGTTATCGTTCTCAAAAATTGACCATTTCACTCACCAGTTTACGTCGAATTTTGTGAAAAGATTTCGATATGGTGGCTTACAAAGTTCAATTGGCTCAAGAATTGAAGCCGCATGACCATCCGCTTCGTTTTCGTTTCGCTAGATGGGCCAACGAGAAACTACACGATGATGTTGATTTTGCCAAAAGAAATCATCTTTTTGGATGAAGCTTATTTTCATCTTGGTGAGTACGTTAATAAGCAAAATTGCCGTACCTCTTGGTCTTACAAAAGCCAATGCACCCAATATGCCAATGAGACACCTATCGTACCATGATAACCGATTTTTTTGTACCCGCTATTGATGTGAACGGTGTTTGGTTTCAACAGGGTGGTGCAACTTGCCACACATCTCATACTACAATCGATTTATTGCATCAAACTTTTGATGGGCGTTTAATTAGCCGAAATGGTAATATCAGCTGGCCGCGAAGAAGCTGCGATTTGACACCAATGGACTATTTTCTGTAGGGCACCTTTAAAGACAAGTGTCCGATCAAATGTGGTACTGTGAGGCCAGCCACGGCAGCCATATTAATGGAGTAATATTCCATTTCTAGCCGTAACAATTTTACTTCACAACAAAGAAATAAATTTGGTAAAATTTCAAACCGTTTTATTGCATTATTGAATTTAAACTTTTAAATGGTCCACCCGATACAAAAGCCTAAAGACAAGTGTTATGCCGACAAACAAGAGATAATTAATCATTTAAAGGTCAACACTCGTGATGCCATTGCCGAGATATGACCCCATACATTTGAAAAAGTTCTCGAAAATTGGTCCGATTAAATGTGGTACTGTAAGGTCAGCCACGGCAGCCATATTAATGGAATAATATTCCATTTCTAACCGTAACAATTTTACTTCACAACAAAGAAATAAATTTTGGTAAAATTTCAAACCGTTTTTTTTATTGCATTGCTGAATTTAAACTTTTAAACGGTCCACCCGATACAAAAGCCTAAAATGCGGAAAGGTTGGATAAGCACAATCATCATATACAAAAATAAACAATGCCTAAAAAAAGATACACTAAATTAGTATAGTAGTAGTCTTAGCTATAAACTTTATTATGACATTTATTGGTTTGTGTCAAGGCTGCTAAATCAACAAGCAACAACAAATATTAAGAGCTGAAAAAGTTTGATGTTCACATACGCATGGCTACAAAAGAACGAAAATGAAATTAAAAGACAGAAATGGAATCTACCTGAAATATCGAGAGGTTCGAGAGCTTTCGATATATTGTTTACTCAGCCATATAAAAAGCACATCGAAGCGAACAACAATCAGAGAGTTTATAAGGAGTAAACTCGCGAAGTGAATCGTGAAGTAAGAAACCAGTTTAGTTGGAGCTAACTCAGTAAAGAGAGTTAAGTTTGGATAACCTCTGGTTGAAAATGTTGTGATCGAACCTAAGCTGTAACTACGACCGGGTTGGAAGATTTTTAAGTAGAAAGATCTGTCGAGTAATTGTTGTTGTTTACAAGATTGTAAACAGACGGCGTAATTAAGAATTGAAAATTTTTGTTGCCTGCAAAAAGATTATAAACAGTGGTGCACAAAACTGTGTTGAATAAAGGATTTTTAATTAAAACCAAACACAAAATTTAATTTATTTTAGCTACAATCTACGAACTCATAATTACACGTTTTTAAAATGGTAAAAACGTAACAATATTAATATCATTATATTCTGAATTGAGTAACTTAAAGATGAACACTTTTTAAAGAAAATTGATTTTGTCTACCCCTTATTGTTGTAATGATTTAAATTTGTTAGAAATTAATTATTGAAAAAGTAACAATTTTCCCAAAAATAAAACTTATTTGTTGCTTAAAGTAAAACAAGTGTCATAATGTCTAATTGCTGCTCGTCCCGATTTTTTTTTTACCATGGATTATTTTCGTAAAAGCAAAAGTGGAAGTTCAAAGTTTGGAGTTTTAATATAGGATTTTTATGTTGCATATAAAAAAAGAAAAAAATTCCCACATCATCCAACTTAAAGGAAAAAGTGAAATTTAATTTTCTTTTAAATATAGTTTAATCAAAGCTTTAATACTTTTTTATCTAAAAACTAATAAAAGCATATAAGAAGTAATAAATCATTTCTCCACAAAAGTTTTTAATACTTTAAATGGCATAAATCTTGTTCAATCTAGCCAACCAACTTAAGTAAAAGGCATTAAAAGAGAATGAATGTTGTGAAGAGCTTTTTAATCTTTCTTGATTTTTAATTACAATACAAAAGAAAAAAATTTATAATATAATTAAAAACAATCAATTTCCCAGTTTACGCTTCCAAGAAGCACACAATTTGTTAATGAAATTATTTACAACTCAATCAAAATGTTGCAATTAAAATAACACCTTAGGGGTCCGCAGCCACAGAGTGATAGATAAGAAACATTTCACCCAACCGTTAAAGAAAACATGTTCACAAACACTTTCAAAATACATATATACATACATATGTATGTATGTATGTATGTATGTATGTATGTATTGTTGCTCAAATACAAGTATATGATGTGAAAAGAAAAGAAAAATTAAACTCCTCACTAAGCGCATTTAATAGACTAACGTAGAAAGATTTTGAAATGTCCATAATTACATAGTGTTGCAACAAACATGCACAACATCATCACTATCATCAACAGCAGCACAAGTAGCAACAGTATAATATTATATGCAGATGATTGAAAGCCTAAATTGAAAACATCCTCTGGTTCTATTTGATTTATTCCCAACTTTCCCCACAATTCAAGAGAAGTTGCCAATCAAATATATTTTAATTCGTAATGTTAACTCAATTTCTTTATTTGTTTGCCAGAAGTAAGAACATATCTTTAAAAATATACATATCGATTATTGTATCACATATAAAATTTGATATCGATGTTATCAGCCAAAGCCGAGAAATTTAGAAATAACGCTCACCTGTAAAATGTGGTTTTTGTAGAATACGATAATTTTGCGCAAAGAGATCGATACAAAGAGATCGATACAAAAACATAGGAGATATTTTTAATATTTTACTTTATAAATTTATAATTTTACAAATACCATATATGTACACACTCGTATGTAACATACAAACATACATCATACATATGTAATAAATTTGTTGGGTTTCTTCCCTTGCTTTTCAAGAGGGACAAAGTGTAAAACCACGAAAGACTTTTCACTATTAAAATTCAATTTTTTTTCTCTTTTAGTTCGTCAAAAATTTATGCATTTATTGTTTTTAAATCGATAAATATTTTCGAAAATTATTTTACATCTCTATTAAGACATTAATCGATATGCAGTGAAGTTGCTGTTGTTAATTTAAACTTATAAATGCGATTTTTAAGATGCAGTTTTTTTTCAAGTTACCAATCATGCAACGCAACATAACTCTTGTAAAGCCAAAGTTTCAACAACGACTTCGTAGCTTATTTTTTATCTTTATTTTTTAATTTTTCTTTATTAAATGTTTTTCTATCTTTAGTATATGTAGTATGTAAGTATCTGTACTGATGTTGTGATTTGATTTAATATGTGTTTTAGACACGTTTTATGTGTTTCATTATTTTTTATTTTTCCTTTTATTCATTTTCAATTTGTTTTGTATACATACTGCTACAATTATAGAAATACTATAAAACAAAACATCAAAATAAAATACTCGTATACTGCACGCAATGACATTATGTTGTCCACACGATGCTCCGTAAACATGATCAAGTTTAATAGCATTTAATACATTTAATACATATATTTCTTGTCGTTAACAAACACCAGCCACTTATCAATTGATATGGCAGTTATTAAATCTAATATTTTGTTAACATAAAAATTAAATGACATTTTTGACATCGTTCCGTGAAGGTCAGCTGTGATGATTTTTTTGAAATATTTGATTTAGAAAAATGGAATAAACATCATGGATAAAATAATTATCTCAAAAATAAGCCTTTCAAATGTCAATAATGCAGTACTGCCTGCGTAAGAGTATTGCCAATAATCCTGGATACCAATTCGGCTTTAAAAGGCTCTTACTACAGATATGTGTCCATATGCTTACAAAATTCAATTGTCTCAACAAATGAGGCCTAATGACTATTTAAAAGTACTCGTATGTGCTGATTTCAGCAAAATCATCTTAATCAGTGAAGCACATTTTCAAATCGACGGTTTTGTCAAAACTGCAGTATTTGGGATTTTCACTGAAAGCTAGTAAAACGTTGGTCGATATTGCCACATGCGAAGCTAATGGGGGTGGAATTTAATCAATGGACTAGAGTGACTCATGTGAATTTTGGTTGCATGAGATTTTAGGAAGGAACACAAGAACCCTATGGGGAAACCCTGATAAGAGCAGAGTAGGGCAAAAGGTCAAATTAAGTAGATTCGAATTTAGAAGGGTTGTGACACTGTGTAGAGAAACTCTAGATTGAGAGCACAACTATATAGGTTGGGCTGTGTTGAGTCAGATGATTGTAGAGCATGTGGCGAAGATGTTCAAACTTTCGACCACTTCCTCAGTATATGGGCGCGATCGAGTATCGGACATCATCCTGATGAACTATGTTGCAGCGGCTGATTTTTTCTTAATGATGAGCGTTAACGTTACTCAATTTTCTCGCAGAATTTCTTTTTGGTCCATAGGTCCTTTTTTGACTTAAGCCAACATAGTTGGATTCTCCTATCGACTTAGTCTTAGCTAATTAATTTCTGTCGAAATTGAAGTATATTTGCAGAAGATGCTGACACGTAACGAGACCCTTTTTGCTTAAAATTTAATTTTTCTTTGCTCCGACTTCGTTGTATAGAAGCTTTTGCATATGTACTTGCAAACATATTTATATTTTTTTGTTTTAAAACTGCAACTTTCCCATTTTACTTCAATCTGACTTCGTTGAGCAGAGGCGCTTGAATGACTACTTCGTTATATAGAGGTCTAATAGCTCAGAATTTCTCCGTTATAGTAATAGCGAAAAATTTTGAAATAGAGTTATTTTGTTTTAAATAAAGTGTTTTTTTTTCCATAAGCCATATGCCACCATTCACTTTTTGAACTGCTATTTCTTTTTTAATTTATGAATCCACATTTTTATATTAGTTTGTTAATTTGTATCGTCTTTGTGATCAAAAAAACTAAAAAAATATGCATATATTTTTGGGAAAAAACTATACAATAACGGACTTCGAATAATCACCTATATACCTGTACATTTAGGAGAAAAATACGGTTACGATTAACGATTGTTTTCCACAAAAATCAATTCAAAAGCTAAGAAAACCTTTTAATTTAATATCCTGTATTAAAAATTGTTAGTTTAACAGATTTAAAAAGCCGTATGGGCTTACCTTGTACCTACAGGAGACATTCTAAGAAACTCATCGGAAAAATTAATTTTTGATTATGTTAACAAACCAATAAATGAAATGTAATTTGCTTTTTCCCATGTGTTTTTAAGTCGTGACCACGGCGCACTTTATTATGGCCTAGGTCTGCCATTTTAAAAGAAGATTCAGTAATTTGTTAAAAATCAGTGACAATATCGCAGCTAACGTGTATAATAAAATGATAAAGAAAAATTTTAAGATATCTGCCGAAATAATGAAATTGGGGTCGATTCTGTTCTAACAGGGCAACAATCCTGAATACACATTACGCATTGTAAGGTCATTTTTTGTAAATAATAAAACCCAAATATAGTAAAGTTTGTTGAGATAATCAAAACTGAACTCTATTGATAAAATACCATAAGTTCGGGACATTAAAATATTTTTAAATAGTAAAACTAAAGCCATAAGCTTGTCAACAAGGATACAAGTTATATACACAAGGATACCATTAGAAACATTAGGCAAGTTGGTCAATAGTATACCGAAACGACTTTAAGGTGTCATTTCAAAATAAAAAACGAGTAGTTATAATTCTATGTAGGAATTGATTTCATCTAATGTGTTTGATCTTTATACTTTAAATTGTCGCGTGCGAAATATTCTTTAATTTGTAAAAAATAAATAAAAATTAATTGTTTTTTAAGTTGTGCGAGTATATATCCAAATTGATTTTTATTTTTCAGATACGTTACTACTTGATATTTAAAACTAATTTGGATATTCATTAAGTGGTTTTTAATTCTTAGCAAAATGATCATATTCATTAAAAATGTATACTATAAATTGTCGCGTAGTGTACATATAAAATAAAAAAAAATATTAAGAAATAAATTTTTTATAAAATATAATTTCATATGATACAGCTAAAACGCGATCTGTTTCGTTATCCATATATTAAATGTTTTCCTAGTTAAAATTTTTTACCCTATATTCCCATTTTATCCCGTTTCGAAACACGTGCGTACTTTCTTCCAGAAAGACAGTATAAAAAAGTACACTCTTTGGCTTATTGATGGTTGCAAAAATTTTCGGCTTTAATTCAATGATAAGTTGGTAACAAAAATAATCAATTAAACTTAAACGACCATGTACGTAAGGATTAAACGAGAAAAATACGAAAAACATGAGCTTTAATATTTTATGTGCAACTAATCGGTTAAGCCCCCCTTTATGGTGTTCTAAGTTTTTTATTTTTTTCTATTTTAGTTACTTCACATTTCACATTCATTGAATTGCAAAATATCCTGCTTAGGCCAATTTAAAAGAGAAATATTAGTCAGTTTGCAAAATAGGTATTATTTATTAATTTACTTTTGCTGTATGGATTACAATTAATTACGAATTAAAGTGAAGAAAGTGATGTGAAACTAGCGTTGTATATTATACGCATTATAATTACTGACTTAAGGTTTAGCTTAAACTGAATATAATAGATGATAGTTAATAAGATTATTTGTGACAAAAAAGGTTTTCACGACAATGTTTTTTCGTATTTCGTTGTTTTATTTATAGTTCAACCCCTAATTATGTGCCGAACTATATAATTAACAAAACAATAAATATAAAATCAATAAATTAAAATAATAGGAAAGAACCATCAGAATCATAATAAGTATAATTAAGATCGCATAAGTAATTCAAACAGAGAACAAAGTGATTTGAAGTCTAATAGGAATATTCTATAATTGGCTGAACTTTTTGTTTCATACTTTTGGATGTTAAAACTTTTTGCAATTAAATAGAGGAACTTGATTGATTAAAAGGTTTATATGGACAAACTAATTCTAAAGCATTTAACACAGCGACCCGACTATACGGCAAAATGCAGTTGCTGTTGTTTAGAGGTGCCATTTATAAGCTCTTCACGCCAGCAAAAATACAATTGCTTGTTTAAAATATATTTTGTATGTATGTACGAGTATCTCTCTGTATGTCTGGAAGGAACTATAAGCTATACAAATTTTACAAATTTCTACTGGGCGGTGTGAGGTCCATACAAAGCAAATATTTATTTGTCTATATCTTCAAAACGGTAACAGTAAAAGTCCTATACAAGGCAAATATTGATTTTTGTCTGTCTTGGGAGGGGTCAGAATGTAAATTTCAAAATTTGGTCTAAATAACTTCGTAGTCAATACAAATCATCAAACCAAATATGGGCGAAATTGGATAAATATATTTAATATGAAGTTTTTTATATGTGGAGAACAGCAAATAAAGCTTCGTTATCTCTTCATATCGGCCAAAAAGCGGGAAAGACTAGATAAATGGGTGCTTAATAAAGCACACCCAATAAAAGCCGTCTATAAACATATATCCTCTTGAGATCTCGGGTACACATATGTAGCAGATTATACTTCTTTCTGGAAGGAACTATAAGCCATCTTATATGCTTCGTTTTGAAACGGAAGGGAATAAAATGTCGATTAGTATTATCAATTATAAATAGTTGTTGGACTTTTTTTAAATTGGTGCAATCTTTATATATTCCAATCTTTAACGGTGAATTAGGGTATGCAATATTAATATTAAAAAGAATATTTCAAACAATTATAAAAATAAAAATTAGAAAAGAGTAAAAATAAGTAATTTGTACAAAAATCATGTTATTATTTCAATGTTGCATGCATTTTTGCATGTTGCGTTGTTTACTGCTTCTATTTTTATATTATCGTTAGAAGCATGCTTATTTTCATTTTTTATTTTCAGCTTGAGCGCTTAAACTGCAACTTTTGGTTATTGCCTGATTGAATATGTATGTATATCCTTACTATAGAGTGCATTTTATGATTATTCCTATCGAATATTAGCACTAGAGGAAATATTTATTTAAATACTCGAATCTACAACTACTGTTTTAAGATTAATAAATTTACTTTATTCGTGTTACTGTTGTTGGCAACAGATAGTGGTAAAACAACAACCGTGTTGCGCAAATTAAGTTTTTGAAAATGATTTTCTTGTTAAGAAAATTGCAATTTTTGTTTTCATTCCATTTTATTTTATCGATTTGAAATATTTATAAATTTTCTTTGGTGTTGCATGAAAATGACTTTATGTTGTCGATAATAAATTATTAAATATCATGCAAATATTGCTACCTCAATAGGTTGTCTTTAGATTTTTTTGTTAATAGTGTTGGAAAATCAATTAATTTATGTTTTAAATTTTCGCAAATACGTAATCGTTGGGATTTCTCAATAGAGAATTATTTTTTTAATATGTAATTGATAAAAAGCATTAAAAATATTAGCTATTAGCAGTGGATTTCAATTAGGGGTAAATCTTTGCTAATGTAGAGATACATTTTTAAAAAGGATATAATTTAAAAGAATTAAAATTATGACTTCGAACGGATCAACGACCAATTCATATAGGGATACTTGAGCTCAAGTGACGCTGGATTGGTTACACACTGCGTAGACCTTAGAGTGAATCTGCCACAACGGCTGTTGTTGAAATCCCCAGGGTAACACAGGCAGAATTGGCCATCCGTCGCACACTTGTGGACGTCAACTTGATGATGAAGTCAATTGAAGTGAAAAAAAACATCAAACCGAACCGAGTGGAGCAATTTTTTTATGGGCCTTTGTTTCTTATAGGAACGACAGGACATAATACACTCATACATTTTTATACGGCCTAAATAGGTTATGAAAATGTAGGTCATAAATCGAAACACCGTAAAACGAAGAGAATATGTGTTGCTTTTGCTTCTCTCACATCTTTTTGATAAAAATTGGTACATCATTGGTTTTTTAGCCGTATAATGAGGTTATTTGTGACGTAAAGCGAATGCGTTCCACAATTCAAACAGGCCTTTATAGAGAAATGAGGTATGAGTGTAATTGAAATTTTAGTTCTCTTCTAGCGGCTAAGTTAACAAGCGAAATTGCAGAAATTGTAATCGATGCAATCCACAATAATTCAACCGATAATTATGCATCCATAAATTTTGCTTGTGGGCGTTGTTTCTTTTGAAATTGTAAATGAACTTGGACAAATTCTAACATCATCGGCATATTAGAGATGGGGTTCCAACAAAACTACCCTCATATAGAGGGTGTTTTTTTAAAAAGCTTGGGAACTTAAAATGATAATACATACAAGACAGAAATATTGATGAAGTGAAATTGGTTTTATTATAATCTGGTAGATAATTTCATTAGAATTTATTTCTTAAATATGATTTCCAGCATATGTTCGCCGCGGCTACGAGTTACATAGTCCACTCGATTAGCCTGATTTTTAACTACTTCTAATAAATCTAGCGGTATAACGTCAATGGCGGCTTTAATATTAGTCGACACAAACCACTAACTCTATGACTTAACATAGCCCCTTAAAAAGTGGTCGAAGTATAAGACCACTTCTGGAAAGAAAGTTGTCACCAAACTAATTTTGCAGTAAATCGATTGCTAAGCCCGTTGCATGGAAAGTTGCGCCATCTTGCGTAAATCGAATGTCGTTGATGTTTAGTTGATTAGGTGAAATTCTCAAGGTAGTCGAAGGACAAAGACCAACAAATTTAGAACGGCGACGAAATTATATTTCGACGTCTTCCTTAAGACTTTGCGCTACAGCAGCAATATTCTCTTCGGTAAGAACATTTCTTTGTCTTGTTGATGGGCTTGAATCGAAAAAAGTAAAGTTAGTGCGAAAACTATCAATAACTGCACGAATGGCCGATATTGACCGAAAAATGGACGAAGTGTTCTATAAACTTCGCGAACAGATTTTGAAGCGTTGTTCTGGAGTTAAATGACTCATGATGACTTCCCAAACCTTACTAAACAGAAATGTTAATACAGTTTGATATTTTCGCTGTCAAACCATAGTTATCTATTTCGATAGTTATCATGCAGCGAAATAAAAACCCTATATGTGAGTGAAGTATAGCTTAAAGGTGTAAAGATAAAGATATAGTGGCGTAGTCTTTTTGCTGAGAATTTGCTGGTTGAAACTGGCATTAACCACCGATTGAATGATTATGCTATTCTATAAATTAGGATATAAATGCAGCCTAAAAAAAATAAATTGCTTTTAATATATCACAATCAACATATTTAACAGTTTGAAGGCCAAATCTTAGATGTGAAGACGAAAATGCTTTATAAACACAAAGAACAGTAAGATTAACAATATTGCTCCTATTAACCAAATAGATATTTGTTGATATTGTAAGATATAAACATTAAAGTTATACAATTACTCATAAATAAAATGTCATTATATAGTATGCATATAGTTTTAACAATAAAGAAATAGCATAAGAACAAAAAAACTTTAATGAGCAAATGACATGCAAAAGATATTAAGTAAAAAATATTTAAACTTTAGCAAAATTTAGTTTAAATTAGAAACAAACTACTCGTATGGTGCATGAGTATAAATCTTAAGCAATTTGACTTTATTTTCAAAACATTTTATGGGTGCGACATGATAATATTTAAACACTTTTATTAAAAAAAAAAATATTTTTTATTCAATGATTTGCAATTAAAAACTTGTGGTATTACTGTATTAACAACACTTGAATCGCTACATATAAAGTTCATTGGAATAAAGTGTTGTGAATAAAAAATTAAACATGATTTCAAAAGCTTAAAATTTACGAAGAAAAACCATTTAACGGTAGCAAATATTTTGACACATTTCCAACAACAACAATTTTACATTTTGCAAAGCAGAAATACTTCATAAGTTAAGATATGTTTATGCAAATCTTTTAAACAGTCATACCTTAACACAATCAGTTTTGTTGAGGATATTTTTAAATTTCTGATGTAGCAAAAAAAGCTAGATTTTTAATATTTTAAGGATAGAAAGTATAAAAGATATAAGTAAGTAAAAAAGAATATCAAACAATTTATATAACAATTTTAAACTTGATATATAATTTCTTATTTTGAACTGTAATAAATAACCACGCAGACCTAATTACCTATCCATGAAGAAACATCTGATATGTAGATCGTTAGCAATAGCTGAAGCATTTTCAGATGCAGAAAGATATCGAACCAATGTACATTTCACAATATCAAATTTTTTTGGAGTTCCAGGTACCTTTAACAAAGTATTGAAAGCTCTATTGAAAACAGAGTATAGAATATATTTTATACTAAAAACGTATTAATCCATCACGTAAAGCGAATAAATGCTTGTTAAATTTTTGATGATTCTTAGCAAATGGCTCAAACTCGACATTAAAGTTAAAAATCGAAAGAAAAGTTTTAATAGATTTTTTTATATCTTAAAAATTAAGGCGCCAATTTAAGGGTAGCTATTAAGTACAAAATTTGGGTCAGTTGAACCTCAAGCAATGTGTACAACTGATTTTAGCTTTATACTTGTGATAAAAAGTGTTGTAGCTTTTGTATACTAGCTTTACTCATCCGGCGTTAATCCGAAATCTGTATACATACATATATGTATGTGTATTATAAATGGCAGTGTAAACGTAAAACGCGTTTACTCCGATACGGATCTTGGCTATGGCTTGAATTTGAATGAGTCCAGAATAAAACACAAAATTTTAATTTTCTAATTTATTTATCAGACTGCATTAAATTTCCTATAAATTATAATAATATAATAATTTTAATATTTCAAATTATAGTTATTTACTCGTATATTAATTTATATAAATTATTCAATTCAATTCAATATAGTTATTATTCTTACATTTTGGTGCAGTAGCCAAGAATATGCGTAAGATCAATTACTACTTGTTTCTTAACCAATGTATTTTTCAGGAATGCTTCTAGAAAATGTTCGAACTATTCGTTAACTTTAACAATTTTATGCTTTTCACAGTTTTTCTCTTTTTTTTAACATATGTTCTTAGATATTCAAGTAATATTGTAATATTACAATAAGTAATATAGAAGAGGGACAGATATATATATGTACGCTCTGTAAAATACAGTGTTGAGAAGCGGCGGTAACAGGCAGATAAATTCATTTTTTCCCGATTCGTTCTGTTTTTTCTTGTCACTTGTCTGCAGCGTTGCCGTTGTGACACTAAAGTATCACTTTTGATCCTTTTTCATGCCAATGACACTTTTTATGACCCTTTTTAATGTACCCATTTTTGATCCTTATTGGAAATGAGTAAAGGTCGAAAATTCCTCACGAAAATTCTCAGTCCACTTATATATGTATGTCGTATATACACATAACATGCATGAGTTTTGTGAACATATATATACAAATTGCATTCGATATTAATATTACAACAACTGACTTTTATGCAACTGTCATATTCTATGCATACCTATTTCTTTCATATAAAGTTTAACCATTGTGTAAAATGAACTGATCATCGATCAACTGCTGTTATGACCTGATTTATGTATGTGTTTCGGCTTAAGTTTTGACAGCGAGAAGCTGTAATATATTTTTTTAGTAGATTTCCATTTAATTTTGTAGTTTCGCGTGCCAATCATATACACATGTGTTCATATTTGCAACAAAATAAATGCGAATGGACAAGTCAGTATTACATTCCCAAATATCTAATTATATTAACTTATGTATAAAAATATATTTGTTTGTTTGTGGTTAAATCAAAAGTAATATATGAGCAGCAGGCTGGTATTAAAATTTTATGTTGAAGAATTTTGGAGTAAAGTTGTATTAAATGATGAAAGTAGGAGTATTAAATTTAACTGTGACGAAAACAAAAAGTTAAAAAAGTTAGAAGTCCCGACATCAAAACTTGACTTGACGGCTTCATTCTACTTATTAGTCACCTGACATAAGTCCCACAGACAATTTATTTGATAAATTGGATAACCGAGTAAAAAAAGTGCAATTAAAAACAAACAAGGCTGTAAGACTGCTCTTCCTAAAGGATATCACAATAATTCAAGTGAAACTACGATAAAAAAGTTTAACTTAAATTTAATGATTAAATAAGACTCTATATATTATAAATTAACAATAAAACAATTTTTTAACATTTTTTGGGTATAATTAGTTACTTAATATATAGATGCGGAGCAGAAAATTGAATTTCTTATTTTTCTTTAAGCTTAAAGGATATGTTATGCAAAAGCTCATATACTTTTGTTTTATTTTTCGCGTAGATTTACATTATAAAGTTTTTGAAAGTCCAAACCTTATAGATCTATTTAAAATCCAGTTTTCGAGATGATATTTATACTTTCCTGTGCGACTGTATATTCAAATTTATGTGAATTCGTTACATACATATATATTTACTTTGCCTTCTAGTAGAGTTTACGCTAAAAGAATTTTTCAAAATTGTCACTGATTAAATATAATCTTACAAACAAACTTAAAATATAAACTTTGTGAATCCATGCTTTCCTCTTTCAATTTGCTCGAATCGGGGCTGGAAAAATGGACTCCAAGTAAAGAATTAATTACAAAATATGGAAAAAGTATTTCTAAAAAAGTGATAAACAGTGTCAAGAGTTTTTGTAAAAGTAACTTTTTTTGTGAATATGACTAATATTTGAATGTAACTGTGAATTGTTTTTTAGTTTTAACAATATTTTAACAATTTACTTTTATTTTAGTTTAATGTACTTAATTAAGTGTTAAAATTATTTTTTTTTTTTAATTGAAATATATGTCATTTTTTTTTTTTACAAAAAACTTGACCCTATTTTACTTTAAAATACCATTTTTTTGGCAATTTTTTTTTCTCAAAAACAATTTTTTGACACTATCGAAATTTTTAACGGTAACACTGCTTGTCTGTTCTTATTCTTTATTAAGATGTAGGATATTTATTAATTTTTATGGGACGTACCATGCCCACTCTTCCTGTAAAGTCAAGATTTGATCTTAATAGAATAGCGTGTTTGAAGACTCCATCTTTTATAGTTCCCAAGATATACAGCGATTACTACGTATTTCGTAGAAATGGATGATGAACTTAAAACTCTCCTTTTAACCCTATTAGCTCCTCAAAATGCAACCAAAAAAATACATTTTTGTATAACACAAAAATCTTCACTTTAAGAAAAAGAAATGCGTGTTATTTTAGAAAAAAATCACTAACTTTGTCAGTTTTTTTCTCTGATTTTAACGCCCCCCAGATCAATAAAAAAAAAAACATTCTATTGCACTTTTGTTAGCTGCATCTGAATAACAAAGTTCTCATATGACCTAATTCGGCCAGTTTTCCCCCGATTTTAAACTCTCTTAAGTCCAAACTTGAAAACAAAGTAAAGCCTATAACACTTTCGTTAGCTAGATGTATGGTATCTGTGTTCCAAATTTCAACAAAATCGGTTCAGTCGTTTGCATCGTGATTGAATGACAAGCAACAAACTTACAAAGAAATTTATAATTGTATATATGGATTATTATTATTAAGAGATTAACCATTACTCATGCAGTGTGGGAAAGGGAATAGAGAGTAGTAAATTTACTCATGTCATAAGCGGCAGGGAAAACTTTCGCACAAACGAACTGTGCGACCAAAGAACAAATTCTCCCTATAATGCGTTTTGCGATTCAATAGACAATCAATATAATGCGCTCTACGAGAGATACGAGTACTACGTAAAAATTTATGATTCTTAGGAATAAATTCCTTAATTTCGTAGGAACACATTCCGTTATAGTACCGATAGAACAATGAAACACACGCCACGCTACCCTATCGTCATTAATAAGTACCTTCGCCCTCTCATGTACAAGGTCGAGAAGCTCCAAAATAGACCATACATGAGAGTTGTGTTCCATTTTGGGTCGGATATAGGTCTTGTAGATATTAAGGAGATCAGATGGAGTGAAGTGTTTCTGGCACCGTCTTAAAAATTTGAGTCACTTGAATGCTTCTTCCGATCGTTCCAACGAACGTCACAGTGAATCCCAAAACATCAAAACTCCTGATTCCACAATATCTACATTACCCTTAGACACAGATGGCAACACACCACCACGTCTGTGTGTTAAAAAACAACATTGGGTCTTGCGTGCATTAAAATCTACCCTGTACGCACGATTCCACTCGGAGTTATTCACCATGTCACTCGTGAGTGTGTCGTTCATATTTATCCTTGACATATGTTACTATCATCTGCAAAAGAGTAGATAGGACTGGAAGTAAGAAAAATAAAGTCCTTTAAGAAATATTAGGAATAGCGTAGGAGAAAGAACAGAGCATTACGGTACCTCTGAGTTTATCCTAAACTTATCAGATGAGACCCCATCTATAAAAACTCTTATAGAGCGATCTCTGAGAAAATTCGATTAAAATCGAGAGATGTGACCAATAGCAAGAAGTTTAGAAATGAGAGCCTGATGCCAAACCCTGTCAAACTCCTTGGAGATATCCAAAGCCACAACCTTACTCTTGCCAAAACCATGAATGAATTTGTTCCAAAAGAAAAGTATAGAGCCTTTTCGCGTCTAAGTACTGTGTCACACGAAGATCTCTTCTGCTTGCGTATCGAATCAGTAAGGGCGCAGTTGTTATTGTGCCAATTTCTGAATGCTTCCTTTCTAGATCTGACTGCAAGTCTGCACGTCTGATTGAACCTAGATTTGTGTCTTGATTTAATCGAAATCCGTTTGGTTTGAATAAACGACCATCTCTGCCATGGTATTGACGTTCCAGTCAAGGAAACATAGTTTCCAATTAAAATGTTCAACGAAATTGTTGAGCTCAGCCCAACGCGCATTTTCGTAGACAAAAATAGAGCATCTCATAGCTGGAGTTGATTTTGCGTGTTGCCCGTGGTAATAAGCTTCATGTGTAATTTGTGTGTAATTTGTGTGTAATTTTACTTTTTGTCCTACCGTTTTCTTTAATTGCTATATTTTGATCGATATGTATAGCAGTTCGCTTTGGCTTTGAACATTTTTCAATCGTTACTTCTTAATTCAGTACTTTCGATTTCATTCCCGCTTGTTCCGTTGCTTGAAACTTCGACCAGGTATATCAATAGCAATATAAGTGATGTTATCTTATGGACTTTTCTCCTACTTTCTTCTTATGATTTCGGTATCGTTCAAATTAGAAAAATTGTCTTTAGTGAACAAATAGAATTGACGGATTTGTTATGAAGGAGAGCCAGAGGCAGTTCAACAGCTGCCAATGTATTCTGAAAAATGTACTGTTTGGTGTGGTTTGTGATCCGGCAGCATCATTAAACCGTACTTTTTCAAAAACTATAAAAATTGCAAAGTTACAGTCAATTTAGTAAGGTACCGTGCGATGATTACTACCAGTTAGTTAGGAATGTGGTTTTAACAAAGTGGTTTTTTGTTGGGATACCTAAAGCCTTTCCTGTACAGGACAAGTCAGCTACAATTCGAGCCCTGAAAGACAACATTACAGCTGCCATTGATGAGGTATCGACCGAAATGCTGGAATAAGTATCTCAAAATTGGAGTTTACTAATGCACCTACACGGTCCACCTACTTCGTAGACGCGGGCAACAGTTATATGAAAAAATCTTTATAAAGTAAATGGCAGGCATTCATTTATAACCCCAAAAAATATTTCATTCACTTTTGGGATTTCCCTGTATTTTTTTTAATTTTCAAAACTCGAACGGGTAAAAAATTAACCGTTAGAATGTATGTATATAATATTTGAAGAAGCAGAATTTTGTGTGCTCTATGCAAACCATAAAGCTGCTGGTGGCAACACTCTTTCTGTCAAATTCAACGCTAGCACTCGCGTTGTTATTTAGGTAAATCTGTAAAAAAATTAACTTGTTTCTCGCTGGTTAAAATAAAGTGCATTTTGTAACGATTAAAATCACACCAATGTGTATGTATGTTGAAAAAAAAAAATTCGAATGGTTATTTGAATGCACAAATATAATTAACCATTGTTTTTGTTTTTCTTTTTTTAGAAATCTGTTTTGTTTTATTATTATTAATACTGAAATCATTGATTACTTTTTAAATTTTGTAAAATTTTTAAGAAATTTACTTGATGGTTTTTGCAAATAATAAATATTGTCATTTTGAGTAAAACTAATTATTGAGGTACATCAGATTTTTGTATTTGAAGGAAATTTAATTTCTGATAGATATTTAACTGGGCCACAAAGTAGAACGTCAAAACAAAGGTAAGTTTTACACAATATCCGACTTAGTTCTTAAGCCAACAATTTTCTTTCGAAAGGTTTTCCTGTTAATTTCTATGTAAATAAATACATACTAAATGCTCATAAACAGTATATTGCATTGCATAATAAGTGGTCATAACTTTACTGCTGGTTGCATAAAAAAACTATTAGAGTTATTAGGGATGGTCTTTTGCTCTAAAAGAACTGGTCTACAAAAAACCAATAATTTTCTGGCCTTTGACTAAAACTATATGGAATATAATGATTATGATACGCTGAATTCAAATCCGTTTTAAGTTTATTTCCATCGGGCTCAATTTTTTTTATGGGCGTCGCTAATTTTTCGCCCAAAATATGGTAGTTATGTCAAAATGTATCATCATAACTTGAAAACGACCGATTTTAAGGCAAGTACGAGCAAATATTTAGGCATGTTTTTTTATAGAGGTATAGAACTTTAAGTTGGCATTACTTTTCAAGCGCACTTCTGGTTGAATGGCTATGTCAACAAACAAAACTGTCGCATTTGGAGTGAAGGTAATCCTCAAGTGTATGTGGAAACACCGTTATATCCAGAAAAACTGACTGTTTGGTGCGCTTTATGGGCTGGTGGAATCATTGGTCCGTACTTTTTCAAAAACGATGCTGGCCAGAACGTTACAGTCAATGGTGATCGGTATAGAGCCATGATTACTAACTTTTTCATTCCTGAATTGAATAACCATGATGTCCAGGAGATGTGGTTTCAAAAAGACGGCGCAACATGTTACACAGCTCGTGCCACAATAGATTTATTGAAAGACACGTTTGGTGACCGCCTAATTTCACGTTTTGGACCTGTGAATTGGCCTCCAAAATCTTGTGATTTAACACCGCTAGACTACTTTCTGTGGGGCTATGTTAAGTCATTGGTTTATGTGGTAAAGCCACAAACGCTTGACCATTTGGAAGACAACATTCGCCGTGTTATTGCCGATATACGGCCACAAATGTTGGAAAAAGTCATCGAAAATTGGGCGTCCAGATTGGACTACATCCGCGCCAGCTGTGGCGGTCATATGACAGAAATCATACTTAAAATGTAATACCACAAGATTATCTTTCGGATAAATAAAATTCATGTCAATCGAATAATCCATCGTTGTTTTATTGCAACTTAAAGTTCTATACCTCTATAAAAACACCCTATTTGCTATTTAGAGTGTCGAATAGTTTTTCGTAATCTAAAAATGCCAAATACAGACTTATGTTATATTTGATCGATTGCTCTTTAATAATTCTGATTGCACATAACATGTGAGCAACACAGAAGAATAACTTTGTTGAAAAATAGTTTCTCCAAACATTAATTTGGCCGTCTTTCGATGTACTGATCTGACTCATTTGCCACAGGTATATGGCTATTCAAGGCATTTTTACCTCTCAATTGTCATACTGTTTTGTGGAAATCTTCGATATTTCCCTTATTAGCAGTAGAAGTTATTCAAACAATTGCTGACCATGAATCGACTTACAAACGAACAACGCCTACAGATTATTGAATTTTATTATCAAAATTCATGCCTTTTTTATCAGAAAATTCTGTTCAACGACGAAGCTCATTTCTGGTTGAATGGATACGAGAACAAGCTAAATAACTGTATTTGGTGTAAAGAACAGCATAAAGAGCATTGCAAGAACTGCTAATGTATCCCGAAAAATACACTGTTTGGTGTGGATTATGGGCCGGTGGCATCATTGGACCGTGCTTTTTCAACGACGACGAAGGCAGAAATGTTATTGTGAATGACGAGCGTTACCGTGTGATGATTACAATTTTTTTTGGCCAAAATCAAAGAGCTGTACTTGGCATTCATGTAGTTTCTACAAGGCGAAGTCACATGCCACGCAGCACGCGAAACCATGTCCCAATTGAGAGGCGAGTTCGGGGAACAGTTTATTTCACGTTTAGATCGTGCGATGGGGCTATGTTAAGGCTCATGTCTATAGGGACAAGCTCTTAAAAATCACCTAATAAATGGTTGATTTGGTTTTCATAAATTTTGCAGTGTTAATCTCTATGTAGTTTAATGGCACTGTTTATGCGAAAATAATTAATGTTCATCCATAATTCTAACAGAAATTGCCCGTTGATCAGGGTTGGCAATCTACTGGGTTTGATTGGGTATTATTTTTAAAAAAACTGAGGGGGAGGGGTTTTATTTAAAGGTTTTTGTGGTTCATTAACAACAAAAATAAGTGTAATTTATATATTTGTTCCGGTTTTGAGCTTAAAAAAGATAATGATATAAAGAATTTATCAAATCACTGCTTACATCTTTTCCCCACCTCTGAGCTAATTACCAAATCCCGTCTCAGAAAACTTCTCGTCTTTTAAGGCGCTTCAACTTTAAAGCCGATTTTGTATTTTTGCAAAGGAAGTGATTCGGTGATATGCTGAAAGATAAACTCGTTCCTCTTTATACGGTCTAGATAGTTTCTAAAAATGTAGGCCGTAAATCGAAATGCCTTTAAACGAGATGAATATGTGTTGCGTTTACTTTTCCTTCACTATTTTTTAAAAAAAAAGGTGACCACGGTTTTTTAGCCGTAGAACGAGGTAATTTTCGCTTAAAGCGAATGTGTTCCATAATTCAAACAATCCGTTACAGAAAATGTCATGTAAAGAAAGCCCGTACAAAGAGGAGTTAGCAATGTTCGGAGAATACGGCGGATGCGGCATTTGATCGTTTCTAATAATTGTTTTGAAACTTTTGTGACATGAGGTCGGTTATTGTCATACAAAAGAATAACTTAATAATGTCTATTTTTATACTCCGGTCGGTTTTCTCGTAATGCAGGAAGTAATTGCAGTTTAAGCAGCTGTATGCATAAACAAACAAAAAAGATTGTCGACTTCAACGAAATTTGAAAGCAGTTATTAAGCCCAATAAAACCGCCCAAAAAAAACTATCAAAAAACCCAATAACATAATGCATAACCAACGGGTTTTGGTTTGGGTTAAAAAAAAACAGGTTTTGCCAACCCCGCCGTTGATATTGCGACATCTTATTGCTATTTTCCAGCATTGTCCGAGCTTAATTGAGCTTTGAAGAACTACGAAGTAGTACTATATTTTCCCATATATTATTAAAAAGTTTAACACTTTCTTTTAAACAAATAATAATTGAAATTCGAGAGAAATATTAAACAAAATAATTTTCTTCATTTTAAAAATATATGTATGTATGTATATACATGTATATATGTGTGTATGTATGTATGTATATACATACATGTGTATGCATTTTAATAAATGCCTTCTTAATATATTGTACAATATGTGTGTAAGTAAAGTTAGACAGTTATTACTAATAAATAACAGACATTGTTGGATTAAAAACGATCATAAGAATTGGAAAGTAAAAATAGTAAGTGATAATAAAAAATTATACAAAATTTCAATTGACCACGGCTTAAAGCTATCAATTTTATTGTTGTTCGTGTTGTTTTTGGTGTTTTTCAATAATTTCATAAATTTGAAGATTTTTCAAAATTTCATGATTTCACACAATCACCGTCAATGCGGTGTAGAAAATAACAACTACTTTTAATAATTTTTTAAATATTGATCAAAAGTATTGTAATAAAAAAAAACAACAACAACAACAACATGAAATTGTTAATGCAACTTGAAAATTTTACACAAAAATAAACAACATGCGCTTAATCCGAACATAAAATGTATATCTATTTTTTGAAGAGGCTTTCACTTTCTAAACATATAATTCGAAATTAAAAAGAAAAAAAAGCGACAAAATAACATCTTTTTGACTCTCAAGAAAATCAGCTAAAAGCAAAATGTAAGAAAGATGTTGGCAATAGCAATAATTTTTTATGCACTAAAATAAATAAAACTTTTATTAAACAAAAAAATGCAAAAATAAACTCCTTAATTGTTATCTTGATATTAAAAAAAAAAAAAAATTTGCTGATTAGTTATTAAATAAAATATTCTTTTTTCGTCGTTAATTTTTTTTCATAGTTCTACAGGATCAGTAAGAGAATTTCAAGTCCTGAATTTATCTTTAATTAATTTAAAATTAAAAAGATATAAAAGTGGGTAAAAAATGTCAAAAATCATTTTGATAATACTGATTTATGTTGAGTAATATACTGTAATCGTTATATTTTTTGGTGTTACATTTATTGCTTATTCTACAGTGCAACGGAGATGGATGCTTTCTTTGGAATATTTTTATAGTTTTAATTCTTGTCTACTGTGTTTTATAAAGTTATTGTGGGTCAAGATCGATCATATGATACCCTACACAATATACTTCTTGCAATAACAATTATTATGTTCATTTTGAACACCTAAATATTTCCCTTTAGGAAATCGGATATAAATTTAATTCTAAATTTTTCTTACTCAAAGTTGATTGGAGTTAAGTTTCATTTGTCTAAAGAATTTAAAATTTTTCCTTGTGATAAAATAACTTATCTGTTCTAAATTCAATTTTAATTCTTATTCTAAAAGTACTACTATTTTGGCAAAAGTTTTTGAGGTAGCTAGAGATTAAACTTGGGTAGCCAGATATTTAATTGACAAAAAATTACGTTGAGGAAAATGAACAGTACAATAAATAGAATAAAAGTATATTGTCTTTTCAATTGAAAACGCATTAAAAATTCATTATATAACCTGAAATAACATTTAGTTCAACCAAGAATTTAAAAATGCGATCATTCTGCAATGGTAATTCTTTCGAATACTTAGCAAGAAGGTATACGTATACGTATTGTCACAATCAGGAAAATATTGGACGAAAAATGATAACTACTTTATATAAACACACTCAGCGTTGCTGAGATTCTTTGTGTTGCATACCCATAAAATCTGTCATAAGAAAAATTTAAAGGAATACACACATTTAATATCACGCTTATCAAATGTCTCCTGTTTTTAACTGATGTGGACAGATAACGAAACTTTAACTGGTAAATTTCATATTTCGTATGAATGACAGCTGCTATGCTCACCTATCCTCTTTCGCTCAGTTGTTAATTGAAGATGTGTCTTGCCCAAGACGTTGTATAAGCCGTTGCAATAGGAGAGACCGAATATCATTAGTATGTCAAAAATTTAATGATTTGCATAAAAGTACCGTTCTAACAGCAACAACAACAATAACACATACCTATGATGCAGGTATATAGCAAGTGAAAAATCGAATGGTCAGCGAACAAATAAAATGACGATCAAACGACTCAACGAAACAACGACTGAAAAAATTCAGCTCAACATTCCAATTAGAAAGGCTGAATATCATTGTAAACATAAGACATTGCGCTACATGGTTTGGTAACTTTTGGTGGGTGGCATTTTGTTGATATTTGTATGGAAATATATAGGAAAATCGAAATGCCATATCTCCGGAATCACTGGGCCGCTTTCATGCACACTTCACATATACCATCTAAAGATCATTCCCAAAGTACCCTGAAATTCTGGTTGATATCGGTAGATCCGTTTCTGCAGTTAATGGTGACATCAAAGTGTACATTTCTTTTTATATATACGAGAGAGATTATACGCAATTAAGGCCTTAATTGAGTTCAATTTGCCATATAAAACCACAAGTTATAAATTGTTCGATTAGTACTTAATTGTACAATTAACTGAATAAAGTATAAGAATAAATAAAAATATGTTCAGTGACGAGTGACATCTATACACAATAAGAAAAATATATATTCATACAAATTTTTAACAGGATTTATTAAAATTATTAGTTTTTAATAAAATAAATATTTAAAAAAAATATTTTTTATGTGATTTTACCATAAATGAGAAGGTTTTATTACTTAAAAGAAATAAAAAACGGCAATTAAAGCATTTTGTTTTGTAGAAAAATATTAAAATTCAAGTAAATAAATTTGTTTAAGGTTGTATGAATACGGATTTCGCGTACTGTACAATGTCATATGAAATAACATAACATTATCAGTATAAAAAAGTAAACAAAAATTTTTAAATTGATTTGATAAAATGATTTTTGAATGATTTGTTTCATTAAATTTTATATTCTTTTTAAAGCTAAAGTTTTATTAATTCTAAGTTTCATATTCCAAATTCACAAATTCAAATTTTTATGGTATATTAATTTCCATAACATTCCATGAAGGAACATGGGGACTTCTCTCAGTCAATGAGCTGCACCCGATTTTAAAACTCGTCGTATTTTTAAACTCGTTGAAAGGAGCCTACAGTTTAATGCCGGCTCTGAACGGCAAATGCATTAGAGAAGTTTTCAATAGTAAGTAATACTAATAACCAGTTACTAGCTACTTTTTCTTTTTTAAGATGGTCTGGCCTGGTATTGAGCCGAGTACCTTCTGGTTGGTAGGGGGTGTCTTACCTTCCATACCACAGCGGCACAAAATGAACAAAATGAAAAAATTTCAGCTGTCAATTGCTAATTGTGTAACAATAATTGTGCTATGTGTGAACACTAAATACAATAGCGCAATTTAAAAAGTAATTGACTCAATTAAAACGTATGTATGAACATGATATAATAGTGTAAAAAATTTTAAGATATTTTAATAAGTAAATTTGAAAAAATAAATAATAAAACACAAACATTTATAAAAAAGTCATAACGCTTTTTGCGTATACATTTGCCTAGAATGACCGTAAAGTTTGGAAGATAGTCTTTACCAATAAAAAATTTGACAAACGTAAACATCTTTTTCGTTGTTAGCGTTGTAATTTATTGGCCTATTTTAGAAGGTATGTCGTTTCGAAGTCCCTAAGAGGTACAGTAACGGGATGTGTACAAGAAACATAAACATGCTAAGAATTTGTTGTTGGAATGCTCAAATGTAAATAATAATTTAACTTTTTTTCTACTTTGCATTGAGTTTTTGTACAAACTGTATATAAAAAGCACTTGAAGTAAAAAAGCAGCTATTTATAAATAAACTTAGATTGAAGTGAGTTGTGAACAAACTCAGGCTGAAGTGTGTTGAAGTTGTTGTTGAAGGAGGTTGGAATCGCCATAAGTCTCACCGCGAAAAGGTTGTGACAACGTTTTTCTTCATTATATAAATTTAGGTCACTTCCTTGCATTATAATACGAGCAGTCTCCTGAATGTTATTTCAATTTGAAATACAATACTCATCATGGGTATAAATGACTCCAACGAAGATTCTCCTTAAGCTCTTTCGGGGAAATTACAGTCATCAATTATACAAAACATCATTATGACAAGATAGTTTTCAACAAATTCTCCAGATAATACGTTTTGATAATGCATTTTCAATATCAGCACGTAAACAAACAGCGAAAGCTGCTCCTGTCACCTATATTTGGATAATGTTGATAAAGCGTCCACAAAGAAACTATTATTCAGATGAAAACGTGACAATGAATAGTTATTTAAATTTAGTCGCCGAACCTGTTTTACTCAGCATATGCCCTTAGAATTAGACAGACATTGGCTATCTTTTAAATGGGATCATTTACACAGGCAAACCATCCGATAGTCAGCAGCAGGTGAATGTAGGAGAATATATTGTTTTAAATTCGGTTGATTTTTACAAACAATTCAGAATAAAGGGGAATAAGTCTCGTTGGTACCCTTCGACAAAACAAAATATATATTTTAAAAGAACTAAAGGCAAACCTAACGGATGATATACATAGGTACACTCCAAAATGGTTTAAACAAAAATGGACTTTTTGTCTATCGTGGTCAAGAAGATGAAGAGACGACTATTCTCGAGGGAAACCAGCTTTTGACAATAGAAAAAATAAAGCTAAATTACTCCTACAATAAAACAAAGAACGGAGCAGATGTTTTGGGCCAGATTTTGTTAAAGTATGTATAGCATTAAAAGCAGAACAAATATTTAAATGCACATTAGGCGTTTTTCAATATAATTTACGTGTCTGCATTGGGTGCATTTTACGTATACTCTAGCCTCAAGCCAAGCGCTAAAAAATTGTCGAAGCTTTTGTCCAGGAATCTTGACATCACTTGGTTTTGCAGTTTTTAATTATAAACATGAACGAAAGAGCCAATCATAAGCGAATAACATGATACGCTTACGTCTGTGCAGCTACAGTGATTATGACAAACAAAGCAATCAATAAAGAAGTTTGACAGAATGCTGCAGGCCTTGTCGGTTACTATCTTTGTGTGGCTGATAATGATAGTTGTTGATTAGTTGATGATGATTGAGAGCTAAACATTGTTTAAGAAAAAATTTGACTGTAAAGAACGTTCGGATATCGCGTTACCTGTGGCGGGAGAGGTAGAGTTAATAAAGAATAGTTGTTTATATAAAGATTCTAATGAATTTTAATAAAGAGTTTTTAATAATTCAGATAAAAAGTTTGTTTTTCTACGAACTCATTTAAAATAACGTTTTTAAAAATTAAGAAGGATATATGCACGTTGCAGCACCATTTAATGTTTTAATTTTGATCAAACTGACTATCGACTACAAGCTGTCAAAAATAGAATACATGTGTGCATATGAGAATAATTATTTTAGCGGCAACACGGCTACCGACTACACGACTATGTAGCCCGTAGCCACTTACCTGGCGTTTACACATGCAAGTGTAAATTCGAAAAACTCAATACATTCGTACTTTTTTACCAACACCATCACATGTTTCGCACTAGTAGTCCAACTTGCAAAATAATTTGCATGCAAGTAAATTTTTGCCACTTGCGACAAGCAAAATGACAAATGAAAAAACAGTTTTACCGAGGCTGAGTTTTGTATAAATTTATAGCTGATTTTCACTGTATTCATAGAAAATTATAAATAAAAGAGAACAGAACTGTCCAAAAAACATCTTAAATGTATTTTTAAACATATATTTCATGTATTTTGAAAAAAAAATTGATATCAAAATATTTTTTCAGTAATTTTATGAAATTGGACACTCGGGAATACTGGAACATTTTAAAGATGAACTTGCAAGTGGCTGTGTAAGCACTCAAGCTACTTGCAAAATTTTCCGCTATTTTTTCACTACTTTGGATGTTAATACGTATACTCTCCTCGCAAGTGATTACTTGCATATGTAAAGGGTTAGGCTAACTTATATTTTTCTTGGAGACAACAAACAGTTAAGTGCTTACAATACAATAAGATGCATGAAATAAACGCTTTAAAAACGTAGTACATGAAATATAGACATTAAAAACGCTAAAAAATGTATAAATGTATTCTGAAAAAGAATAATCATGTGTCCATTTGTTTACATTTATTTCGTAACAGTAGTCGTAAAATTAAATAAGTAGTTGGTTACTTGGTTACTTTTGTACTCGATGGGGGGTAGCCTTGAATGTGTTTATAACATTAGGATTACAAAACAAGTATAAAATCCTACAGGTTTTGATATTTGCCATCAAAAAATAATAAAAGTTGTCCGGCTTCTAACTGCAGTATATATCACATCGAACTTAGTACATAAAAATCAGACATCGTATATTTCAACTCTACTTTTATGTAACATATCTATATATACTGGAGGCTATGTTAGTAAAATTAGCTCCTTCTTTGGGAACAATAAACGAATGTAACGATCTGACATAATTTGATACCTTTGAAATAAATTTATTTATGATTTTTTTTTTAATTTAATTTTTAAACTGATCAGTTGCGTCTTGTGTTTTATTGATGGTTTTTAAACTTGTTTTAAACAAATTTTTATCAGTTTTATCTGTTGTTTTAAACCCAGGCCTTAAATCCTCTGAACATTTTTCAAGTTTCACTTCTTTTTTGTTAAATTAAATTTTTTTGTCTAGTGCTATTTTTTTCGGCAACTGGTAAATAATTACTACAATCTGAACTAAGCTGGTATATTTTTTTTCCTTTAATATTCAATAATGGGTCACTTTTTTTTTTGCAAAAGCAACAAAGTGAAGTATTTGTTTTGCCATTACGAGTGTAATTGGTGCTTAAGATTGTTGGTTTGCGATTTTAAATAAACTGTGCCACAATTTGTTGAAAGCTTAAAAGGCAATTTAAGTTGAGTTTTAATGGAAAGATGGGTAAATTTATGTTGACGCATTTTTATGCTTTTTATGTTGTTTCTGTTGCACATATTTGATGCTCTACTTTTTAAGCATCTGTGTGTGACTGATAACAATGGGGACACAGAGTATTTGTTAAATTTTTTCTTTCACAACAAAATTATGACTGCACTTTGCGTATTTTGAAAAGATATCATAAATTAAATAGTCTAAGTTGACAAACTAAGTTAAATTTTTGGTTTCACAAAGCTATTGTTTAGTTAAATCACTTTATAAAACCGTTCAGTACAGATATTTTCTTCGTAACCTTTGACTGATATATCGAATGAAATAGCGAATACCTGTCTATTTTTAATTCTTCGAAGTTGTTAAGTCAAGTTTTGTTCATAATCTTCAATAAATCTATTGATCTAATCTTATATATTTTACAAAAGTGAATGTGTGCTTGTATGCATGTATGTTTGGACTTTAGACAGCTAAGCAGCCGAACCGATTTTCTTGAAATTTTTACAGTATCTCCCTGTATGTCTGAAAGTGAACTATAGGATATTTATATTTAAGGAATTCCGACTGAGAGTTGCCACGCCCATACAAAGTAAATATATATTTGTCTACTAGGTGTACCGGTAATAAAACATTAATTTTTAATAGGAAAGTAAAAAACGTTTCATTCAAAGTATTGGTCATTGCTGGCTACACATTTTTCCCATCCTTCAGGCAATTTGTGGATTCAACGCGAATAAAACTGTTCGTCTTTTGAAGCAAACCAATTAGTCACCTAATTTTCGACTTCATAATAGGAATCGAAGAGCTTCTCAGCCAATTGTGTTCCATCGATAAAAACAAATATCAAGTCTGGTTGATAAGGCCAGTGGGGTAGCAGCTTCCAGCCTATTGCTTTGATAGTATCCTGAACCAGTTGTACTTTGTGTGCAGGTGCATTGTCATGTTGCAAAATTACCTTGCCGTGGCCCATTCTGGTCGTTTTTCGATCAATGCATACTCCAAATTAATAATTTGTTATCTGTAGCGATCTGTATTAACGGTTTCACCAGGTCTTAAGAGCTCGTGATACACCACACCTTTGTGGTTCTGAACCGTTGAAACCATTTTTTGCATATTGCTTCTAATAGAACATGCCTCGACAAGCGTTCGATGCGACTCTGCAGCACTTTTCTTCAAATGAAAACAAAAAAATAGTGCCTTCGGCAAATGATCATTTTCTTGGACAAAATTCGTCATCTTTTACACGATGAAAAAATATGATGTTGTTTGTTCACTGACTTGATGTATACAGTAAATGTTTGACAGATGTCATTGCCAACACACAAAAAAAATAAATTAAGGTTCGTTCACAATAAATGTTCCATAGTGAGGCATTTATGTGCCTCTTATGGCCAGACCATCTGAAAAAAAGTAAAAGTTTTTCAACAGCGGTATTACCTCATAACATTAGCTAGTAACTGGTTATGAGTATTATTACTATTGAAAGCTTCTCTAATGCATTTGCCGTTCGCAGCCGGCCTTAAACTGTAGGTTCCATTCAATGCGTCTAAAAATAGAATCGGGTGCAGATCATTGACTGAGAGAAGTCCCCGTGTTCCTTCATCAAATGTTATGGGAATTAATATATGAAGAAATTTGTATCTTGACGCTCTCTTCATACCAGTACACCTGCTATATCTTCAAAAAAGTAACAGTAAGAGTCTCTAACTTTGGTCCAAATAGCTTCATAGTCAATACAAATATCAGTAGGCGGAATTTGACAAGTGGGCATGGTACCTCCCATTTAAAGTAAATATTGGATTTTATATACCTTGAGAACGTGTAAGCGAAAGTGAAGTTGGCCTCTTCATTTATATATAGTAGATGATACGAGTATCACTTGGCATGTGATGTCTTTTACACATGATAACATTCATAAAAATCCCAAGTTTTTTGTGTGCCAAAATTTATTTGCCACCATAAAAGTCAAGTAAAGATCTTTTTGTTGTTGGTAATGTAATGTGGAATAGACCCGCATTCGAAAAAGGATGATCGCAGCTTCTTGGCGTCCAACTGACATCACTATTTCGGCTAATTAAACGTCCATCAAACGTTTGACGCAATAAATCAATTGTGGCATGAGATGTGTGACAAGTTGCACCATCCTGAACCAAACATCGTTTACATCAATACCACGAAAAGCAGTTAAAAAAAAAAACAAACAAAAATCGGTTATCATGGTGCGATAGGTGTCTCCGTTGACCGTAATGGTTGCGCTGTTCTCATTTTCAAAGAAATATGGGTCAATGATGCCTTCGCTCCATAAGCCGCACCAAGTAGGCACTCGTAATGGGTGCATTGGCTTCTGTAAAACCATGTTTGCATTTTCTCAGCCCCAAATACGGCAATTTTGCTTATTAATGTACCCATTAAGATGAAAATGAGCTTCATGCGAAAAGATGATTTTGCAATTTTCGACCAATTGTTTTTGTTTTGGGAATAAATTTCTAATAAATCCCAACGTTGCTCAAGCGTAAATTGATTCATTTCGTTCAGTGGAGATAATATACTAAATTTTATGACAGAATAGACTGACATAAGTACTGCCAGATTCGAAATAACCGCTGGTTCAAGTTTAAACCAATAGATGGCCCACGCGATACATTGATTTTTTCTCTAAAGAGGTTTTGATTTGTTAAAAAAAGTTTCTGAAATCAAGCCAGTAATAAGTGTTGTATGCTATTTTTATTTCCCTGGGTGTATTATTGTGTCTATTATCCAGTAACGATGGCAGGGTTACTCTCGTAATAATAAAATTTATGTATTATTTAACATTGAGGAAAATTCGTTCATTCTATAAAAGCATTGTTGCGTACCGTATTATAACATATTGGCTGTCCCGACTGACTATATGTAATTTTCTTACTTGTATTTTACTTGTAACGTCACAAAAGATATTATATTATTTGTAGTTTATTTCTAAAAGTTTTAACTAATTTCGTGTTGTTGGCGACCACCTGCGGTGCACTTTTTAATATTACTTCTTATCGCTTATAGTGCACGTTTGCCATTTGTACAAGGTTCCATTGGGATTTAATTATAATTTTTTGAATCGGAGCTAATTAAATATGTATTTTATTTTTCTTTATCGATAGACAACGTTTGTGTAGTTGCTTTTAAATATCTAAATATTTTTTATGCATGTTTTAACACTTACTGTTGTTCAAAATATTTGTATGAAGATAATTGAATTAAGTTGTTGGACTAATGTTTGGAACCGACATGATGTTGTTTACGAAACATTTTAAAAAAGTTTAAAATATCTTAATATATAATTTGGCATTTAATTATGTATAATTATCTTATTAATTAAAGTAAATAAGCTACACAGTATTGGTAAAAATAATAGAAACACACAAATTTGAAATTTGTCCCTTTTTCTTTTTAATTTGCACGTAAATAAAAGCAGGATTATTTTTATACCCAAAGATATCTATTTTGCCACACAAAAATGTAAAAACAAAGTCCAGTCCTAATGTGTTTGTAAAATTTTTCTACTTTAAAAAATGGTTATACAAAACAATAGAGACGTTTTAGCGATTACTTCATTAGCGATTACTTTCTTTCACTTAAGATCTGAAAACAGAAAAAAGTCGTTGGGGACTAAACCTGGAGAATACGGTGGGTGGGTTAGTAAAGCGAAGCCAAATTCATTCAATTTTGCCATAGTTTTCATCGATTTGAGACACGATTTGTGAGGACAGAGTTTTGAACAGAGTTTTCGCATACCCAAATGTTCGTATAAAATGGGAAAAACACTACCATCTGATATCTTTACAATGTCAGCTAGTTTGTGCACCTTCAATCTGCGATCGTTCATAACCGATTTGTGAACTTTTTTGATGTTTTCTAGAATAACAGCCTCATTTGAGCATTTAAATTCAGCAAACCACTTCTGTACCATTTGTCTCGATGGAGCAGAGTTCGGATAATGTTTATCAAGGCATTGTTTGGTTTCCACTGTATTTTTTCATCAAAAAGTAACGCTTTATCAAAACTCGGAGTTCACTTTTTTCTATTTTTTTCAATAACAAAAATGCTATGACCTATGAATCAATAGTCAGATTGCTGTCAAACTTATACACATTTGGATAATTATACACGGGAGAAATTAGATAAGAGGGTATTACTTTTTTATAAAGGGATAGAGGAAGCATACTGGGAAAAACTTATCTATATAACGGATATAAGAATATAAGATATGAGACATTTCCGAAACCTTCCAAACTTTAGGCAATTAGGTATATAAAGAGGCTGCTTTATCTACTCATGAGTTAGTTATCGTTTTTTTGTCGTAAGATAAAGACGTGTTTAAGCGGAAATAAAGGTGTTGTACAAGCGAATACTAAGTTGTTGTAAACTGTATTAAAGTTATTGTGTAGTAAATAAAAATATAACTGTAACAACAACAAAGAAGTGTTAATTTTATTTGAACGCAATTTAAACGAACTGAAACGCTTTAAAAACGTTAAACGTAACAATATATACATACATATGTACAAATGAATATGTTTTTGAATGAATGTATGAAAGTATGTTTTTGAAGCCTGTATACCGCTAAAAGGCTGAATATTTAAGCCTTTTGGTCGGAAGGAGATGAAATGTAGGAAAAGAGTAAAAAATTTTAATTAAGGTAGAACTTATATGGTAATAATATAAGGAGGCTTTTATGTTTATGCAGAAAAAAATTAAGTAAAACTGTAATTAATTTCCTTCTTTTTTCTGCATCTTTAAAAATGTTAATTCTCTTTAAAAAAGAAAGACAGTTTGATAGTTTGCTATTTTAACGAAATCCATACAGAACAAATACTAATATCGCTTAAAAACTGAAATAAATTGAATATAAAAATTGGGTCAAACATCAGTTCATTTAGTCTGCAAAATTAAAAAAAAATCGTATAAATAACAGAAAAACGGAAAAATATATTAACTCTTAAAAACAGAGCTTAAATAAAACTTTTTATTAAAAAAGTTTTTACTGAATAATTTAAGCACATTGTTTGTTAACGATTTGACACGTGACATAAAATTTCACTTTAAACGCCACTTTATATGTATTTTTGCTTCGAAAGCTAAGAAATCTTTTGAAGTGATCTGTAGGATTATTTGACAACCGCATGTTTCACTGTCTGACTGCTTGTGCGATTCAAAGTTTTTTAAAAGTTTTTCTCTAGGCATTTTTAAGTGTTTATTACATTTCGTTTAAAGATGCTGTCAAAAAAGTTTACACTATAGTCGGTCATGATTATAATAAAACTCTAGGATAGTAATCATTTGATTAATTTCTATTAACAGTATATATTTGTTTATCGGCGCACATATACACATATATCGGTGATGTTTAGAATGATTTGTTTTGTATTTACTACTAAAATAATCAATCGAATAAATAGAATCTATGTGACCTTGACTTTGAGCCACCGAAGGAAAGATATGGATTATTTACTTCCGAGAATACTTGAGCCCGATCTGAAAGAAGAAGACTTGAGTTTTGACAAGAGACTTAATTACTGCAATTTGGTAAACTTTTGATCACAGTCGCCAAATATGAAGATGAACACTTGATAAATTTTATAAAATCAAACATTTATAGTGTAGAGTAACTTGCTGCCAACTACGCACTTGCCTGAATGGCCACACACTTTGTACTTGTTTTTCTTTTATTTAAATAAATATTTTCACAAGACTAAAAGCGAATGAATAAGTTCGTCAGTGATATCGACTTTTAAGTCATCATCACCATTAAATATTTTAATGTTTTTGCTTAAATATCGCACTTGTATCGCTAAAGTGAGTCAACACAAAATTTTCAAATTTTTGGTGGAGGCAAAAAAATTTTCTGTTTATTGTAATATGAAATTACATCACAAAATGTGGTCACAAGTGTATTTGTTTGACGAAAGAGTAGAGAAAATAATGTAAGATTTTTAGAGTGGGTAGATATGACTGACCGCTGCATATCGTTTTCTTGCAAAAAGTGAAAATTGACAAATTTTTAATTAACTCTCTTCAGCGGTACAAGTGCCATATCTTGTTGAGTTTTTGCGTTGAGTACTCTTAAAATTAATGTTGTATTACGCTTAATTGAGTTTAAATTGTCATTTAGCTTAATTAGATCTCTTAAAAGAGAAATAAATAATTTAAGAAAGTTAAATATTTGTTTTTAATCACATTAAAATTATTGTTTTTAAAGCGTTAAACGAGCGAGATCAAATATATCAAAGTTTTTCTTACTCAGAATAATAACAGAGGAAGTCTATAAGTAATAAGTGCTATGTATATTTACTGGACCGGATTCGCGAATATTTGTAGTTATTGAATACAAAACTCATAAGTCAAAAAATTTCTCCACATTCCGATCAAAGACATTATTGTAAATTTTAGATAAGTAAGAATTTGTATAACGACTAGGGTATATAGGTAATCATAGACTGATTTTTTCAAAGTGTACTACACTTACTAAATCATATACATATTTCTTGTATAAATAATCATGATAAAAGTGCATTTCTACCCGATATAAATTACAAATATGTAGTGAACAATCGAATGGAGAGGCATGCTTCATTTGACTTAAAAATTATATTTGAATCGATCGGTATAGCGTAAGGTGTACAAAATTTACCCTATAAATAGTGAATCCTTACCACTAAAGGTGTTGTAGTGTGTAAAAAAACTTAAATTTTATATTGAAAACATTTCTTTACATGTGCCATTAAAAATTTAAAAAGGAGCAAAAGTTTAATACCAACAGAGCAGATATCAACCACTCGCGACAGTTTATTCAAAAACTTTATTGATAATTTTGATAAAAGATTGGTAGCCTACCGCGCCAGTAGAGGGTCACTATTATCGCTCCATAAATATACAAAAATCACTTATCCAATTCCGTTCACTTTTTAAGTAATGATTTATATTGACCACAAAGTTATTCAGACCAAATTTACAAATTGTCACTATTACCATTCTCTATATATAAAAAAATCAATATTAACTTTGTGTGAGAAGGTGCCACACCCACTTGTTAAATTTCGCCCATATTTCGACTAAAGATGTGGATTGACTACGGAGTTATTTAGACCAAATTCAAAATCTTCCACTATTACCGTTCCAAATATATACAAAACTCAGTATTAACTTTGTATGGGAGGTGCTACATACAATTCCGCCTACTTTTTGACTGATGATTTCTATTGACCACAAAGTTATTTGTGCTAAAATTAGAAAATCTTACTATTAAAGATATGTATACGCAAATAAATAGTTTTTTTTTATGGGTATGGTACCGCCTAGTTAAAAGAACCATTAGTGAAAGTACATCTTTTCAACGTATGTATTGATTTGTAAATCGGTTTAGTGGTTCTCGTTATATATATATATATATATATATATATATATATATATATTATTTATATATATACATACATATATATATATATATATATATATATATATATATATATATATATATATATATAACCTAGATTTCGTAAGCAATTCTTACTTACGATTCATTTATGACGCATTGGTGACTATGTCTGTAGTACGGAAATTGTCCATAAAATATTAACGAAACAAATATATACAACAAAAGTTTTACGTTATTTTTAATGAATCAATTACATATTACTTTAATATTATTATTTGTTTTGTGATAGCCACAAAAGTTTATTCCAGTCTATTGGCGTACGTAGCTTGTGACAACTTTACCTCAACAGTGGGATCTAGCGTAAGCGTCAAATTTTTCACAAGTGTCGAAGCTTGTGCAATCTATATATTTAAGAAATAAATGGGGAAAAGAAATTTCAAGTTCAAAACGCAATAACTTGGTAATAAATTCCCTTTTTTCAAACAGCAGCCAAGTACACATTAAAAAAACATTTATTTGTTAACGGAGGCTTGGAGCAACATTATGCTGCAGCTTTCAGCTTGGAATCATAACTCATAACAGATAATGTCGATAAAACTTTCTTTAGTATGATGACAATACAATAACTTTGTCGTACATAACTTCCTTCGTTTGCACTTGTATCATTGTCAAGAGGATTTGTCAACAATATTTTTCATTTACAATAATTTAATGCTAATTTTGACTTTATACTGATTCTGTGACAATGATAAAAATTTCGTAGTGACGATGTTGCTCAAAAACATCACCGGGAAAGAAGGAAAGAAATATACTTATTGTATGTATGTGTGTACGTATATTAATTCACTAAAATGTTCAATAGATTTGTACAAAACTTTGTGTATGGAACATTCATATTTTTTCTTGATTCTTGACAAGCAGTAAAAATTTTTGTAAATCAAGCGAAAACAAACCCATCTGGCAAGCTATGTATGTTCGTTACAAGCGTTATAGCTTGTACCAAAGAGTATACAATACATAGAGTGTGCATCTCACACATGCATATATGCAAAATTGTTCGGAGCAGCGTTGCCGGAATGGTGATTTTTATTTTTAGCAATTATGATTATTTTAAGTAGTTTGTACAATATATATCCTATATTATTAAAAAAAGCGAAGTAAAAAGTCAATAGTTAATTTTTAAAACAAAAAAAATTTGTTATGCACAAAAATATATCGTTGTTTCAGGACATAACAGAGTAATTTAAAAAGCATTTTTGAAGAAATTTAATTGCAAAAATTATAAGTTTTATAAAGTTTGATACATAAAAAATACATAAATATTTATTTTTATATTTTATTCATACGTTTGCAAACATACTATTGTATGCTTATACTATTTAATTGTTTTCAATACAGTGTTTTCGAATAAAAACACTGTTTTCGAATAAAAACTGTTGTCTAAAAAGGGCTTTTATGTTTTGACCCTTCAAAAATTATAAATAAAAATATATCTTCTTTGGCATGATTATAGAGCTTAGAGCATTTCGTCTTGTCAATAGCAGATAATCGTAGTTATGAAGAATTTTGTTAAAAATCTCAAAACGAATGATGCTGATGATGGTGATTTTATCTAATGTAAAAAGAGATTCGTGATATGTGGAAATGTCAAAAATGCTCAGAGGTGTTTGCAATTTAACCACGAATAGACTAACAAACGAACAACACTTGCAAATCCCTGAATTTTAATATCAAAATGCATGCTGTGTGAGAAATGTTTTTGGAACCGAAAACTACTTTCAGTGACCAAGCTCATTTTTGGCACAATGGATACGTCAACAAACTGAATTGACGAATTTGGTGTGCAGAGCGGCCAGGGCCAGTGTAAGAGCTCCCAATGTACACTGATCATACTTCATAAAATACGATTAAAATCGCATCGGTACAGTCAATAAAGCAAGGTACCATGTGATTATTACCAACTCAAAATGAAACAATTGGACTTTTCTGACATAGAGTATCTACAAGATGGTATCACATGCCACAAAGAACTCGCTACCATGAACCTATTGAGAGACATGTTTGATGAGCAATTAATATTACTTTTTGAAGCAATTCATTGGCTACAAAGATCATGAGATGTGACCACACTATACATTTTTTTAAGGTATACTACAAGTCAGAGATAAGCCAGCTACAATTCTAGCCATGAAAGATAACATTACAGCTGCAATGGGTGAGATACCGGATTAAGTGCTAGAGTAAATATGCCAAAATTTTAGCTACAAGATGGACCACGTACGACGTTGTCGAGGGCAATATTTAAATGAAATAATCTTTAAGTAAATAGCAGGCATTCATTTATCGCTCTAAATAAATATTTCAATCACTTTTGCGAATTTTCTGTTTCTTTTTTCAATTTCCAAAACCCAAACGTTTAACAAAATGACCCCTTACAATGTAACATCTGTTTTTTACAAATTAATTATTATTATTTTAATGCTTTTGTAATAAATTTTTTGCATTCAAAAATGATGATTTGTTTTTTCAAAATATGATTTTTTTTTCGCCAAATAATGATTTTCTTTCCAAAGCTTCTGGCAACGCTGTCTATGAGGGTTGTAATATTAAAACCAGTCTTGATGTTTGCTCTCTTAATTTTTATTCTTGTGTAACATATCATTGTTTGCTTTCTTTATAACCACGCTCACAAAAGCGAAATTAAATTAAAATAAAATTAAAAAATTCTAAATAAATTTTTCTTTTAGAGATAAGCTTATAAAATCATTTATTTACTTTTATTATTATTTTCAATTTTATAAGAAAATACCAAAGTCAAATTAACTAGAATATTACCAAAAATACTTAATTTCAAATTCTATTTTTGTACATTTATCGAGTATATTGTATATTATTTGCTTGTACTAAAAGTCAATATGAAATTCTTGCGAACAAGCAAGTGGGTAATAACTATGTAACAACATATATCTGGTAGTACTGTTATCCAATGAACAGTTTTTTTTAAACTACAGTACATCAGATTTCTTTAAAGAAATTGATGTTCTCTTTTATAATTAAGAACAAAATATCTTATGAAATCAATTGGTGATTTCAAAACCGGTAATGATCAACTTGACTGCACTAATGCCCCAATTTTTTTGTTTGTTTCTTGAGCAGAATTAAATACAAAAGGAGATACAATAGGAAAATAACAAAATTGTATACGTATGTACAAGTCTATTTATTTTATGGCCAGTGTAATATAAACTCTTGACTTTAAAGAAGAAATATAAAAACAAGCAAGAAAATTATCGTAGGTCAAGCTCGACTATCCTACACGCCTGTTGAATAAAAAAAATAAAAAATAAGAGAATTCTCCATAGCGATAAAAAATGTAATCTTTGGTTATCTGAGAAAAATATCGCCTGGATTCGTCACTAAAGCATCATATCTTAACATTTTTATATGCAGAAGTTAGAGTTAATTGGGAACTTTTGCTTATCAAATCAAAAAAACCTTTACGTTTTATGAGGATTAGGGCATAATTTGATCTGAACTCATTACTAAGGTTTAACGAATTTTGGTTTGATACCTTTATGAAAATTATTTTAGATTTTAAATTTTGTATAAAAAATGCTCTTTTGTGGTATAGTATAATAGTTGAAATAACTGATCTATACCGAAGAACTAAGGATAAAGTTTGTCTTCAGACCATACAAAAATCTTGCCAATTGAATTGCTTATAAAATTCCAAGCAGCATTTTAATTTCTGACTAGATAAGCATTAAACTTATATGGGAAGCTTACATTTTTTGAAATATCGGAAACCTCAACACACTAACTACACTATACTCGTGTAGGGTATAAAAGAGTTTATGGTAAATCTGTATAAAAGTTAAATATTGTAGAAAAACACTAAAACAGTATTATTTGTTCTCTAAGTAAGAAAAAAGAAAAGCAAGTATTAATATAGGAAGCTAAGTATTCAAGTAACTTTTATGTTTATTGACCAATTTTGTATTTAGAGTTGAAAAACAAATGGATATGAAGAAAAAAAAAAATGAAAAAAACAACAACAAAACACAGATTATTAAATGAACGTTTTATAATATTAAGCAACAATAAAAAGCGTTGTTAGTTTTGATTAAAAAGAAACTTTTAATTGGAGGAAATGAAAAGTAAATGTTCGCTTTTTATGCCTGACAAGTTATGTGTGTGAACAGAGAATAGCTTTGCATCAATTAAATACTTTATGGATAACAATCTAGTTTTACGAAATACAATCTTAGAGGAAAATTAAGTTTTTATTTTTGAAATTTTGAAAAAATGAAATACTTACATACGAATGAGACAATTGCCAAATCGATTAACTCTACTTTTTGAATATAATTAGATAGTTATGTCAAACAATGTATTGTGAACCTAAACTATATATATTATACTCAAAACAAATTTATCTTATCGTAGTATAAAGAGCATACAACCGCTAACGGCATGAGAATGTTTTCCTTCGCCGACGTCGTAATATATACAAGGCTACATTGGCATCAGCTGATCGAAAAACAGAAAATCAAATTGATTATTTTGTTGTGGAAGAGCGACATTTTTCCAGTGTGTTAAATGTGCGGATGATCCGGGGGACTTATATAGACTCGAATCATTACCTTTTCGCAGTAAGATCTTTGAGTGTTGTGCGGAATGTATAGGCCACTGTACTAAAGGCTCAAAGAACTTATGCTGATAGATTGGAACTTCAGTGTCCTATACCCCTTTCACAAAAAGGAGACAAAACTATCTGCGCTAATTATAGAAGCGAAAATCTTCCACCCCTTGCATATATGTTGCTGGATGAAAAATTAACATCTAAAGTTGACGAAATAATTGGCCTGTATTAAAATTCACATTGACCACATATTCTCGCTTCGTCAAATCTTACAAATTACAGTTACCACATATTTGTCGAGACTATGATTCTGTATTTAGAACCCGATACGTGCAAAGGTATTTGAAGCTGTGTCTGAATTCGGCGTACCTATAAACCTAATCAGATTGTGCAAGATGACTTAAACACAAAACCGTCACTGAAAATCGGAAAAAATCTTTACGAGCCGTTCACCACCCTCTTCACAACTCTTCAAGATTTTATTGGAGAAAGTCGTACGTGACGCAAGAGTAAACAGGAACAGCTAAATCTCACTTAAAGCCACATGCTGCTAGCCTATACTGATTATATAGATGTTATGGGACAAGCACTGAAAAACTTAACAGCTGTCTTTACCAACATAAGCTGTAAATGAAGATAAAACTAAGTTGATTGTGTCAACAAATCGAAAATCCACAGGACTGGAAAATTCAGTGAATGCTTATGACTTCGAGGTAGTGAATAAACCACCGTAAATAACGAATGATACCAGTTTGTAAATAAAGCTAAAAGTAATACTTGCTAACAGATGCTATTTCGGACTATACAAACAATTTAAGCACAGAGCCCTCTTCTTGGAGTGCTTGAGAGAAAAATACTTCGCAAGATATATAGAGCAATCTCCGAAAGAGGTGAATATCGGTATCGTACTAACCGAGGGTTATACGAGTTATATACCGACATTGATGTAGTGAAGCGAGTAAATATCCAAAGATTGCAAAGAAGAAGGTTGAATATGATACCGAAGCAAGAAGCAAAAGGGGCCGCCCGAAATTCTGTTAGTAAGATCAAGTCCAAGAAAACCTTCCAAAACTGAACTTGATTTCATGCCAGTATACAACAGCGTCCGGAAAACTAATATTAATGCATTTTGCAATTGTGGTTGTAATTTGAGAGCTCTCGCTCAGGCCATTCTGCACTGTATTTTAGTTCTCTTTGTTTATATTTTGTTTATTTTTTGCCTAAGTGTGTGAGTACGTACGTACGTGTGAAAACAGAAGAGGAGAGCTGCTCTTTGCGTGCATCTGGTATACAAACACTTGTTGTCCCTAAATAGCTAGCCACCAGTGTATATTTTAAAACCATTTTTTATTTTTCTCAATTTTGTGTTTTATGGAGTTAATTGATTTGGCATTTGAGACAACTGTAAGATATTAAAAATGTAAATATGTAGTATACATATGTTCGTTCTTTACAAAATTAAGATTTCTTCTCATATTCACTTAACGCCATATTATTGTTACTTACATACATATATTTTTCAGTATCTCATTTGTTTAACAAGCGGTTCTATACAATGTTCTAAACTTGTGAAACTTCAATATACTATTGGTCACAATTGTCATTTGTAGAGTATTAATTGGCTTTAACACATTTTTTAACATTTTTACCAGCAAAATATCTGAATTCCGTATAGTTATTAGAAATGCCGCCTAATTTTTATTGGGTGTTTGGCCGTTCTAAGTTGAACTATTTGATTTTTAACCAAAAAAATAAAAATACAAATACAAATAACAAGAAAAATAAGAAGGACCATCAAAACGAATTACAAAGGTGCCATGTGAACATGGTAAAAGTAATTCAAACAGAGTAAATAAACCTGCTTTAAGTTTCAATTGGATAAGGGCAAGGAAATAGTTGTTAAATTATAATTTGTAAGACACGATGATCGATAAATGAAGGGGATGACCTTGATTAAATCATTAGTGTGGTGCTTCTTTAAATTCATCACATTTTGATATTAAATGGTTGGTTAAAAACCAATACAATTGAAATTTCAGACTGTTTTTTTTATACATATGTATGTATGCAAATTTTACAAATTCACTTATAGTTCCTTGAGCGATATATACTCTTACCATGTTTTATATCAAAAAGTGAATATGAATACAAATGTATGCATATAACATATTATTAAAATTTACGCATTTCTATTAATTTCTTTAATTTTTACATTAGTAAAGTAAATCTCAAACGATTTCTATAAAATACAATTACAAATGACAACCGCAATTACTACTCAAAACATCAATGCGTTTAATTTTTATAGGCATACATTTCATTTACCCCAAGCGAAAAATTAGGCCTCTTCCACAGACAAGTACACACACTCGTACTCTGATTGCGTTTCATTTTTATAGGCATACATTTCATTTACCTCAAGCGAAAAATTAGACCTTTTCAACAGACAAATACACACACTCGGACTCTGATTATAACATAAAAAAACAATCAGTTTTTTATTTGCATACATGAGTAGTGTACTCGTTTACGTTATAAAATTATACTCAAATTGCATTTTAAATGTATAAACTCCATTCACTCACCTGCATGTAACGAGCCAAAGCGGCTGCATTTGTACGTTGCACTTGTGATCTTAACTGAGGCTGCGGTGAGCCCAGAGGGCTTACAATCGTAGATGTTGAACCACCAATGCCCGTGTCATAGCCTTGGGCATTGCTACAATCGACATCTGAAAAATAATAAGAAAAACGTAAACAGATTTTAGAGTCAAAATAACAACGACAATCATTGAATAAAATTGTTGGAAATATAAATAAAAGTACAGATGTTTGTGAAAAAATTACTAAAACGAGATACAAGTAACAAGAATAATTGTTAATTGCCAACAAATATCACATAAAATGTTTTTCCTAAAATTTTATGTAAAATTTAATATTTCTTAAGGAGAATAAAAAAAGAAAATGAAAACGGTTGACTACGAAAAAAAGAATATAATGGCGATACACTGTAAAAAAATAACTCGACAAATGGCGCTGAATTAAAAAAAGAATGATTAACTCAAAAGCTACTGCCCTGGTTTTGATAAAATTTTATTTATTTCTTCAGTTGATCTTAAGTAGTACATAAAAAAGTGAACGAAGCTACTGGCCATAGCTACGAACCCTAACTTTTTATATGAAAAGAACGTAGCAGTTTTCGACATCAATAGAAGAAATTTAGTATGAAGCGAATATATTAGAAAAATATTTACGTATATCGATCCATCATCAATATCTACGTGAATCGCGTAACCAACAACTCCCAACAAAAAATTCAGTAAACATAATTAAGGTGCAATCGGAAAAAAAACGCTGCGTAATAGGAAAGTATGAGGTCCGATAGAATTCTGTCCGTACTACTAAAATTAATAGATGATGAAAACATCCAACTCTTTGTGCAACTTTTTAACCATATGTACGAGACAATAGCTTCAGGGCTGGTTGAAATCTTTATTTATTTTATGAGCCACGCCTTCAAAATTTTCCTTAGAATAATTCACTCTAGAATTTATTGGAAATGTAGGATAATTATTGACACGAAATTTGGATTTAAAGAGGGTATGAGTACAAAAGACTGTTGAGTACTTCCTATGTGAATGTTCGGCCCTCATGAACCGTCGCCGTCAGACCTTCGGTGAGTGGTTTCAAGACATTTGCGCAATGGACCGGAGATACCTCAACCTGACGAAGTAGGTATAAGGCTTTTCCTGACATTGTGCAGTTTTTAAGTGTTTGTGGCAGTTCTCAAAACGGTGTTCAAGGCCACTGCTGGAAAATCGTAGAAGCTACGGGTGGCCAAGTAAAACAAACAACCAAACAATGGGTACAAAAGAAGCACTGTTCTCTATACAGGTCGTGATACAGAAATGCAGAAACGTATGATAAGGCTTTCGATACTGTACTTATACTAAGCTGTACAAATCGATATTAAGTGAGAACTAAATGAGGATATCACCATATTCAAAGTTAAGGGCTAGTTAATTGCATGTAGGGCTTAAAAATTAATAAAGTGAAACTTCGATATGTCGAACTTCGTCATAATGAACAATTTAATATAAAGAATTTTTTCTGAGTCCCTTGAAAAAACCTCTTTATTGTAAAGTTTTTCATACAAAAATGTACTATAGCTATAAGGAAGGAATTCTGAGCTTCAAAAGCTTCCATACAGCGAAATCAGAATAAAGTAAACAGGGAAAGTCCGGGTTTTAAAACAACGAAATCTAAATATATATATTCACAAGTGCATATGTAAAGCCTCGATACAGCGAAGTATCACTCAAAAGCCTTATACAATGAAGTCAGAATAAAGAAAAATTAAATTATTTCTTGAATAGGAAATCTTTTATTAGTATTTTCATGCAAAATATATAAAATATGTATGTGATTGTAAGACAGATAATTACGCCACAGCCACATTACAAATAAATAATAAAAACATCAATATAGTACGGAACTTTAAATATCAAAATTAATGAAAAATGGGACAGACAATTCAAAATAAACACGATGCGGGACTGAAATGCCAAGAGATGTATATTTCAGACACAAAAAGTCTTCACAGTCAAGACATCAGTATTGAAACAAATCTGAGCTCAATCAAAATTTTATGTGGCCTTTTTTGTTATTTGCTTCAGAGGTGTGAAGAATAAAAGCAGTAGATGTAAAGAAATTGGAATCGTTTGAAATGCGGATTTATCGGCGTATCCTTAAACTCACTGAACGTGCTTTATACATAATTCAACAGTTTCAAAAATAATAAATTGGGAAAGGAAACTTGTGACAGCAATAAAAAGAAGAAATACATTATATCTGGAGCACATCAGAAGAACCCTGAAATGTTAGCTCCAATAGACTATAATTCGAAAGAATGTTGAAAGAAGACCATCTAGGAGAAGAAAGGAAACTACATGGCTTGTTAAGATACAAACGTGGACTGGTATCCGAAACGTCAAAAGCAGAGATTGCTTTGCAGAAACGTTAAAAAGTAAAGGAAAATATTTTGAAATATGACAAAAATTATATATTGTTACGATTGATAATGCTGAAGACTAAATTCACCACATCAGGGATTTATTATGAGCTTTTAGCTATAAAATTTATTGGCTTGTGTCAAGGCTTAATAACTGCCAAAATTACCTGTACTAATTAAGAGTGCTACCATCCGCATGTCTGACGAAGTTGCCAGTTCGATTCCTTTTAGTTTTTATAAAGTTATTTTAGACCATTTGAATTAACGTAGATAAATCGAAGATTCGTGTCTGTACTAGAACATTCGAAACTAATGATGAAATAAAAGTGTTGTATAAACGAGTATTAAGTGTTGTATTAAGACAAACAGTATAAAAGTTATAGTGAAGTAAATAAAGAAACTGTAAAACAATAAAAATAGCGGTGTTTATTTTATTTTAATGCTATTTAAACGAACTTAAACGTTTTAAAAAGGTTAAAACGTAACAATATTATATATTGTATAAAAATGAATATGTGTTCGTATGTATGTTTAAAGTCAATAGATAGTGGCTGAACCCACTTTTTTAATTTTTACAGTATTCCTCCGCATATCTGAAAGTCATATGGGCTTTATAAATTTTGATAAATTCCAGCTGAGCGATGCCACACTCATACAAGAGAAATATTTATTTTTAAGAGTTGGTCCAAATAACTTGAGTCAATACAAATCATCAGCCAAAAAGTGTGCGAAATCGGATAAGTAGGCACGGTACCTCACATACAAAGTAAATATTGATATTTAAATATCTTAAAAACCGTTAAAGTGTATTTTCCTAAATTTCGTCTATTTGACCCCATAGTCAATACAAATAGGGATGCCAGATTCTGGATATGTAAAAAAGGACATTTAAGAGAAAAAGACTAAATTTTTAAGTATTATTGTGGATCTAAGCCACCATTGCATCCACATAAAATTACTGTTTGGTCTGCTTTACGGGCTGGCGGAGTCATTGGTTCATATATTTTGAAAACAATGATGGCCAGAATGTTACTATTAATGGTAAACTGTATAGAGATATGATTAGAAATTTTTCGTATCTCAATTAGCTGTCATTAATATTGCTGATATGCGGTTCTAACAGGACGGAGTCACATGCCACACAGAGTGGCATTTGATTTATTTAAAGACTCCTTAATTGAAGAGCAATTTAACGTAATGGCCACCAAGAATCTTTTTGGGGTTATGTTAAGTCACTTATCTACGTCGATAAACCAGCGAAAATTAAGCAGTTGGAAATGAACAAAGTTATTGGCGAAATGCTGAGAAAACTTTGTAAAAATTGGTGTTCTAGATTTCGCATTTTACTGATATAAATACTAGCAGCACAAACACAAAAATACTTTGATTATAGAAAGATATATTGAACTGAATTTTTATTTTTTTAATGCAAGTTTTTCCCAGGATAAGTTGCTATTTCATATTTTGTTGCGTTCCCACTGGAAAAGTCAGTTTCACTGAATTCACAAGGTTCTGTCCAAAGCTCGTTATTGTTCTACGGCTTAACTTTTGAAACTGCCTTCTTAATATCACACACAAATTCTCTATAGGATTACGGTTTGGCGACTTCGCGACCACTCTATGACACAAGTAACACTTTCTGCCAAAAAATTTTTTACGTCTTGTCTGATGTGTTTGGGGTTGATAGCATGCTCAGAGATCCAGAAAGGCACCACGACATTTGCAAACAATCAATATATTTGGAAGCATTCATTATATCTTTTAGCTAATATATTGGATAATACCATAATATAAAAAACATGGCCAACCCTTACACTGGATCCTTCGTGTTTAACTGTTTTAACAGTATATCTTGAATAATATTTTTTTGTAAGGAGGTCTCCTTAAATACTGCCGCGATATCCTTCCACCATATAAAACAATTACTGTTTCGTCAGACCACAATATATTCCGCCATTTATCAACTGGCTATGAAATATTGTATCGTGCTGATATTATTTATAGCTCGGCTCATAAAATTTTCTATCCAACAAAGCATATTTCATTAATATTAAAAATATATTTTTTGTTTTATTATGATTTAAACTTGAGTAACTGTAAAAAAAAACACCCGATACATGTAAAATTAGTGTGTTAGTTCGAAAACTGTATACAGCTTTACAGCAAATTTACAGACTTTCTGAAAGGAACTATAAGCAACTTTAAATATTTGGATTTGGAACAGAAAGGGATAAAATGGAGAAAAATGGTAAAAAAGATAACTAAGGTACTGGTTAATATAATAGTTAAGATAGGGTTAGCGAAGCACGAAGGTTTTTGGTTCGTGTATGTAATATTGTAGTGGTAGCAGATATTTGAAAAAATAAAAAGCAAAGAAAGGAGTAGTATTTGTTTAAAACAATTTGTTTTTAATACAAATTATAAAAAAGTATTTTTTTTATTAAAATTATACTGATTTGACTGAAACTCAATACTTTTGCATAATTTATTTGACCAAAAAAACAATTTGTATAAAAATGGAAATAAATGAACTGAAAGGCTAAATGATATAATGAAAAATTCATTTTGTTTCAATTATACAATAAAAGTATAATCTTGTTAAGAAAAATATCTTAAAAAGTAATCTTTCTTAAAAACCTTCTAATATTTTGTATGTATAGTCAACAATTGGCTTATGTAATGAAATGAATATTTGTAGAAAAAAATTAATTTAAAGAAAAAATCGAAAGAAAAACATTTATGGTTGAACTCACTACTCAACTCATTCACTGAGTAAAAACAATTGCTTTTTATTAGCCACGTGATAAAAGGTTGATGTGTTCATTGAATATATTCAAATGTATTATAAAATGGTTTAGTCTTTTTATCTGTTTTTTGTTTGTTCTTACCCCATTGCCATTTTATGGAAATATAATTTTTTTTATTAACATTTTTAATGCGCTTTTAGTGTAAAGTTTCTTTATTATTCAGACAATGTGTGAATTTACATTTCAAAATGCTATAAAAGCACTATTTCTACAAGTGTTCCGCAATAGTAAAATTGGCAGCAGTAGTAGTAACACAAGTAGTAGTAATTTCCATTACAATTGCTACTATTTCTTGTATTTTATAGTAAAAAAAATTGTACAATAAAAAACAGCTTAGATGACCTTTAATGCTTGATTTAAATCTAATATATGTTACAATAAATAAAAAAATATATGTTTTTAAAAATATCGTTCTCACTCTATTCTACCTCATAGAATAAGGCGTGACATTCCAATTGTAAATCTCGTTTTCTGATTAACTAGCTGACTATGGTGAACAATTATTTTTCTATCAATAGTTTAATAATTATTTAATTTGTTCGGAAATAGAATAAAAAATTGATGTGATTTTCGAATTGATATGTAAAACACATTCAATAATTTACCACTACTATACCGTAGTGTGAAATACGATTTGTAATTACATATACTGAATGGAATGCATGTAAAAAAATTATTTTAAAATTTGACATTCATTAACGTCTATCATTAATGCATTCTTTTTATTCTTTTGAATCACCAGCAATTAAAATTATTTATTTGATGTCGATTTGCTGGAGCACATTCTTGCATTCATTACTTCTGAGATAATTATTCAGATAATTGGATACTTTTAGAATATATTACATAATAAAAATAAAAAATTGAAAATACACCACTACTATTGCTCGCCACTTGAATAGCATACCCTTCGTAGTTTCGAAAGAAAGTTTTGTATCTCAAAAATTATAGCCCCGGTAAAGCTATAATAATATGTGGCTTTTAAAGCTTTATTCACCTCTTGTTTAGAGAAAAAGATTTTTAAAAATAATTTTTTGGTATTTTGTTTTATTTTTACTTACAAATTACTGTGAACAAAATACACCACGTCAATAGAACATCTCATTAAAACTTAGTTATCAATCAGATTTAGTCGTTAAAGTTCATAAGTTAGCTAAATAGGATTCTTTTTATGAAAAATTATTAAAGATGAGGCATGAAAAAGCACTGGCGGAGGTTAAAAACGGAAAAAAATCAAAACTTAAAAGGATATAAGCTATTTAAACGCGTTTAATTGAGTTCCAGACAAGATTAACGGCTTGAATTAACTCTGGAACACTCGACTAGTGTTCGCTACTCTCATTGACTTTTTTGTATAATCATCCCCGTACATTTTTGATTCTGCTTAAACCAGGAAAATATGGAGCCGATTTAAATTTCAATGTTTTGTTTCTCTATACATATATCCTTTTACAATTCGTACAGTGTGGATAAGTTAGTTATTTTGTTGAATAATCCAAGGAAGACGTCCAAAGAACTTAGTAAAAGTCAGAAAAGTCGTCTTCAGTAACTCAATATACATAGATACTAAGGAGACCGATTATTCGACTTTTTTCAAAAACCGTTTTTTCGAATATTTCAAAAAGTAGCACTTTAAAAACCGGTTTTCGGTTAATAATAAATCAAATAATCGGTTAACCGGTTCTGTTATTTAAATAAAATTGTTCCTAATTCTTGAAACGCAGAGCTGGACCACGTCGTTTTAAAAATAAGCAGAAGCTAATGGAGAGCTTAAAATTAAAGTAGCAATCAATACTGACAATAATTCTAACAAATCTCATAAAAACTATGCCAAAACGGTGTGCGGAGGCCATAAAAAACAAAGTTTATTACACAAGTACTGAAAAATGCTTAAGTTTCGAACAGCTACTCAAGGAGCTAATTTCGTTTTTGTTGTATTACTTGGTAGAGAATGGAATTAAAGGTTTGTTATTATAGTTATAATTTAAGTGCCTAAGACAACAAAAATTAAATGTTTTACTTTGAATAAATCTACTAATAATATACGAGTCCTTAATTACCTCGACAAGCAAATTTGCTTAGATTTCGAGCAGCACTGTATGTACATTTATGCACCACGAATTAAATAGTGCGTGTGTTACTGTGGTATGTTACGTAAAACCCCACCTTCCAACCAAGAAATCGTCGGTTCAATCCCAGGCCACACCATTTGACAATTTTCAACAGCAATATCACCTCACAATATTACTAGCGACTAGTTATGTGATTTACGCTGTGAAAAACTTCACTAACTAATATACTCATATCTGTCGTTTGGAACCGGCGTTTTTAGGTTTGTGGGCTTTCTATGAGTCTAGTCGATCATTCTCCATATATAAAAATCAATATTTATTTACAGAAGATGAGAAAAGGTTATTTTTACTCAAGAGTGCATATCTTTATCGATCTACCTTGGTTTTCACGTTCTTTGTGAGACGTTTAAGGTTGTCATATATACACAAAATTAAATTTATACAAATAGTTAAACGATGAGCATATTTTCAACAAAAAAATATACAAAAATATACAAATTATACTTATTTAAATTAACCGGTTATTCGTGTTAAATAAATCGTTTTATTCGGTATTCGAAAAATTAAAATTTTGAAAAGACCGTACTCGACAAAATCAAAAAAACTGGTTAAAACCGGTCGAATAATAACCGTCCGATCTCCCTAATAGATACATATACATAACTTCTATCTTCGTGTTTACAAAGTTAATGTTGTAAATGCCGCAATATAAAAATGCCCTGTATGCCATAAATCCCGCTGAACGGCTATATAGGCGATTCATGTAATGCGGTTCCTGCCAAAATTCACAATATTAACAACAATATTGCACAGAGTCTTCCAAATTGAATTTTTTTCTAGCACATGATGCCACTCAATAATATAGGCCAAGTGAGTGCAGTAAAAGTTGTGCTGTGTTCTTTGCGGGGCTTATTAAGGAATGCATTTTCCTTAGTTTCATTCTCCTTATATACTCAGCTCTTAAATTACCTCGGCGTATTGTAGTTAGGCCTAATTTCACTCTTGTTTTTCATGTTATTATCGCTATTGAGCCCTATAATTTACATGTTTGTTGTAAAAATAGCTGTTGTCTTTATTATACAATAATACACTCTCTATATGGCCTTCATTTTTGTAATATCTGGACTCTGTGGACATGAATGATTTTGTTACCTTCCGACTTTTTTTAAACATTTTTCGATATCTTAGCAATATATCGACCTACATATGTCCTTGTAAGTTTTGGTTTTTTTCGTTTTCAATCTCTGGAAGTGATTTGCTCCGCCGCTTTTTTAATTATTATTGTTACGAATGTAAACAATGCCTAAAGAAAAGATACACTTAATTAGTACATTAGGAGTCTTCTCTATAAACTTTATTATGGCGTTTATTGGTTTGTGTCAAGGCTCTTGTGTATCTGTCGCTGCCCTTTGTTTGTGCTATTAAGATTGCAACCACTTTAACGGTGTTGCCAGCTCCGACTCCTTTTTGTGTATTATGATTTTATTACCTTTTGAATTAACGTAAATAGAAATCTGTAGTAATTACAAGAATATTCGAAATTGATGATGACTTGCTATAAAATGTGGCATATTGCGCTTAACAGTTCGGTTATAACTTGGCAGTCATAGTGTAAAGTTACTGAGAGTCGTGTATTGAGTAAATTGGTGTATTAAGCGGATATTAAAGAAGTTGGAGACTATAGTTAAAAAGTGAAAGTTAAATAAAAGACTAAAACATTAAATTTATAAGAACTCAAACGTTTTAAAAAGGTTAAAAGGTTATTTATAGAAACAATCCTAGTTAGCTAACTCATTAAACTTAACACTAAAATTCTGACTGATAACTAAGTTTTAATGAGATGATCTATTGAAGTGATGAATTTTTTTCGCATTAATTTGTAAGTAAAAATTATATAACGGTAAATATGTATATTTGTAAAATTTTTTTTCTCCAAAGAAGAGGTAAATGAAGCATTAAAGGCCGGCCACATATAATAATAACTTTACGGCGATTATAATTATTGAGATATAAAAAATTTTTTTGAAACTACACATAGTACACTACAGTAGAGATAAGTACAATACGAGGTTTGCAAAAAATCGTATCTTGAAACACTTACCTTTTAGTGAACTATTCATACACATCGGACACTGGTCGTTGCGAAACATACAGGAATAACAGCGTTCATGACCACAAGTATCAATTAATTTTCGTCTTTTACCTTTATCGAACGAAATACGACAACTGGGACAAACTGAACCGCTGGTGTCATGTTCCAATAAACGGCGTATGGATTGCAAATCTAAAAATAAAAATAAAAGTGCACATACGTATTAAAATGTATATGGAGCAAACCATAATATAATGCACGTTACATATAAAATAAGGTTATCGTCAAAATAAATCTTTAAAATAGTATATTAATTAAATATTACATTAAAATTATTTTTGTTTTCCAAAAAAGGAAAAAAGTGTTGAATGAAAATTTATGCATTCACACACTCACGTTTTGTGTGGGCACGCACTATGAATAAATAATTTTTAAAATTATTCATTCGATACAATGTGGACAACAAGGCCTGTATGAGAAAATAAACTTAAACTACTAAACTTGAAAACTTGAATACATCTACGAATTACATTTTTGAATCGCTTGTAGCGCCTTGTAATCATATTTCTTTTTCTTAAATTTGTCTATTTAAATTACTGTCTTTACATTATTTGTAGGTTTTTACTGTCATATACACAATTTTTTTTTAATACTTATACATATTGTTATAAAAATGTCTAAAAAGAAAATACACCACATCAGGGACAGCAATGTGGGATTTTAGTCTATTGGTTTGTGTCAAGGCTGCGAAAGTGTTACCCTGGTAATGTCGTACTAATTTGTGTATTTGACGGCATTGCCAATGAACGGACAAAAAATAGAGGATTTGAGAGCGTTTGAGACGTTTCCGGAACTTTCCAAACTGTAGGCAATTAGGTACATAAGGAGACTGCTTTGCTTACGTCGATATAATTATCGTTTTGCAGTAAAGTTGTGTTTAGGCGTAAATAAAAGTGTTGTACGAGGGCGGATTGACACTGAAACTACCTAGCGCTAGATGGCAGCACAAACACAAAAACTTTTTCTTTCTTAGAAATTACGATCTGTAAACGTCAGCTGTTAAAATTTTAGCCATCGATTAGTTTATTTGTTGTAGTCGTTTGAAGTAAGCAACTTTGGTGTTTCTTGGAAATTGAAAAAAGTGAATTTCGTGTGTATTATTTGAAAGGCAAAACGACGAAAGAGACAAAAGAAAAGCTTTATAAACATTACGGCGAATTTGCTCCGTCAGATTATATGGTAAAATATTGGATTGCTAAATTTAAGCGAGCCCGAACAAGCACTGCAACAATACCATCAACAGGAAGGCCAAAAGAGGTGGTTACTGAAGAAAATATCAAGAAAATCCTCGATATCGTTATGAATGTTCGCCGGGTCAAAATACGTGGGATTGCTCAAATGGTAAGCATACGAGTAGTCTATACAAACCAGCAGACAAAAAAAAGGCAAATTTGACACGTGGGCGTGGTACCTCCCATACAAAATAAATATTACTTTTAATATATCTTAAGAACAGTCACAGCTAAAGTTTCAGAATTTGTTCTACGTGACTTGATGGTCAATAAAAAGCATGTCAAAAAGTGTGCTAAATTTAACAAGTAGCCGTGGTATCTCACATACAAAATAAGTATTGATTTTTGTATATCTTGAGAGCTGTAATACTAGAAGTTTCTAAATTAGGTTTAAAGAAAGTCGTGACACACCATCAGCCAGTAACTGGGCGAAGTTGGTAAGTTGGCGTGGCGCCTTCCATTCATACTAAATATTGAATTTTGTATATATGGAGAACAGCAACAGCAGCGTTATTTATCCTCATTAGCCAATAAGGGAGTATTGCAGAAAGCACGCTGGATAAAAGCTATATATTTATGTATATATATGTACCATATATATTAAAATGAATGTGTGTTTATTTGAAGACTGTGAAGTTAAACGACAGATTCTATAGTGTATTTATGGAAGCAACTATAGGCTATCTCAAATGTTTGGATTTGGATCGGAAGAGGTGGAAAAAAGGTAAAAAATTTAACCAAGATAATAACTAACATGGGGGTAGCGAAGCACGCCAGGTTTAAGCTAAAGGGTCCGCCATCTAAAGTTTTTTTTTCAACTAGTACTTATTTCATGAATGGTAACACTTAGCTCATGTCTGATTTGACAGATAATTAGTTTTATCCTTTCGCTGAACGAATAAGGTTGTGTATACTCTTGAACGACGCTGGGAATCTGGGCCTGCGATCGACTTACAGAAGATGTCGATTTTGCCAAAAAATTCATCTTTTCAGATGTAGCTCATTTTGATCTTGGCGAGTATGTAAACAAGCAAAATTGTCGCATTTGGGGCACAGAAAATCCGCACGCATACATTGAAAAGCCGATACACCCAAGACGAGTCACTGTTTGGTGCGGATTTTGATCCAGAGGCATAATTGGGCCATTTTTCTTCGAAAATGCGCAAGGAATGGCCGTTACAGTCAATGGCGAAAAATTGAAGAGGAGGATATTAGCAACATTTGATCTCAACAGGACGGCGCTACGTGCCACACAGCCGAAGCTACACTCGATGTTTTGCGCCCTGTTTTTGAAGATTGCATTATCAGGCGCAGAGTTGGTGTCGTTTGGCCACCACGGACCTGCGATTTGACACCGTTGGACTATTCTTTGTGGGGTGCCGTCAAAGATAAGTGTTACGCCAACAAGCCAGACACAATTGACGCTTTAAAGGACAATATACGTGAAGCCATTGGTGAAATACAGCTGCACACAATCGACAATGTGCTAAAAAATTGGACCGATCGTGTAGGCTACTGCATGGCCAGCCGAGGCAGCCATTTGAGTGAAACTATTTTCCATTATTAACCGAAAGGATTGTACTTTCAAATAAAAAAAGAAATTTGAGAAAATATTCAGTAGTTTTTTTATAGCATTTTCAAAAAATTTTTTTGGCGGACCCTTTAGTAAAAATATAAATTATATTTTAAGTAAAATAAAAAGTGCAATGGGTCTATAGTTATGACACGCAGTGTATATTGTATTTCATATTATCAAATTTTTTGGCGTTAATCTTTATTATTGAAATTTAAAGTTTTTGATTCCTATTATGTAATTGTGTTAAATTTTTAAGGGTAATCAGTGTATACATCCTCTTTTACAACTCTCATTAAAATTTTAAAAATTTTTAATATCATTTTTACGTAAAATTAACATTTTTAAGAAAATCTCTTTAGCACATACGATTGTGTATTAAATATAATCGCGTTAAAAACTTCCGCTGCTATTACATTAACCCTTATTTTAAATAAATATGTTGAAAGCTTTAAAAATACAATACGAGTACGTTTTAAAAAATCACACATAATGAAATCAATTCAAGTTATAGCACAACCACTTCCTCACAAAGTGATTTTCTAAGCTTTTTTTTGCAAAATGTTAAATTCAGTACAATAACAATGAATAATAAATAACCCGCATTAAAGAATAATAAAAAATATGCAAAAAAAAAAATGGATAAATACTACAACTGTTGTAATATTCAGTACCAGACTTTATGTCGTGGTTCTCAATTTTGTAAACGTTGTTGTATATTTTTTTAATGTTATATGTAGTTTGAACTGTTTTGAATAAATCGTGGTTTGCAACCTACACGCAAATTTTGTAAATGAAAAAAAAAAATATATATATATATATATATATATATATATACATACATATAATATACATGTAGGTATGGTATATACAATGACGTTCGATGAAATAGAATCACACCTAACCAAAATCGGTGGATTAGTTTAAAACTCAAAATAGCATTTATTTAAATTTTTTATGGAACAATTTAGCACTGAACCCGTTAAATATTAATAAGTCTGTATTAGAATAATCTTTTTCATAGATCACTCTTATTAGGTGGATTCTTTTCTTTGAAAGCCACTTAACCTCTTGGCACAGAATCTTAATAGGAGTTAAGTGGTGATTGTGGATATACGCTGGTGGAACAAATAATAGGGATTCAGTTTAAGAGTTACCTTAATTTGTATTTATTCAACTCAAAAAAAGTACGAGTTGTAACTAAAATATGTTCGTACGTATGATTTAGCATCTGACCTAAACAAATTAATATTCGTTTTGACAGTATTGCTTTCGTTTTCTGAGAAAAAATAAATTTCAAGGGCTCCACAAGCTTTAAAATCTCAATCCATCAAATTTTATGACATATTATTGGAAAAATTGAAAACATCCCTATTATTTGTTTCAACACCATGTATACATTTATATATGCCCCCCGATTTATAAGGAGCATATGGCTTTAACAGTTGATCTCTAATTTGATTTGATTTCGTAGATATTATGCGATTCTCAAAATCCATTGAGGAGCTACCTGAGTTAGTTATAATGCCACCTAGATAGCAGAAGTTGTCTACCTCCTCAATACTACTCTCGCCGATTGTAAAGGCTCTGTGTACTGATTGTGGAGGCCATTTTAAAACTTCGTCTTTGAAGTTTATACCTATCCAAGTCGTATTACAGAATAAACCAATATAGTGTTATTCAAAATAATTGTGTGAAATTGAGGTCCTTTATCACAGTATATACAAAAAACAACAGCGCCATGTTTTATTGCTCTTGATTGTCGATTGGTGGCGGTATTCGGTGTTGGCGAGAATGCGTACAGGAAGTCAGCTACGTTTAGAGTGAAAAACCATTAATTTTTATTCGACTTAACTCAAAATTTTAAGCCACGAAGTTATTTGCTATTCCGTATGTTCTTTAGACATGGAACTTTTTTGGTACTTTTCGTTTTTAAATTGTTCTTTATTAATATTATTCTTATACTAAAGATGCCAACAAGTAGTTCATACTGCTTTTTTAGGACGGATGATTAAATGCAAAAATTTTTTTTTTTTGGTTTCTGTTTTTTTCTTATACAGGGTGGCTCATAAATTTTGCTAATTAATTTTTAAAAATAATTGATTTTAAATGGATCCACGCTGAGAGGCGAACGCAAGTGTGAGATCTTAACAAAAAGCTGTTCATGACTGCCTGCAGATTTGATGTCGAAATACCTTCAGTTATCGATGAATCAACAGTTTGTAACAATTTAAATTTGATGGCTTCGATTAACACACTGTCTGTTTGCAAGAAACAATCTGCTGCATTTAGATGTTGTGACCAGGAAGGCTACAGAATTGTTGAATTTTTTAAATAATTTAATTTAAAAGTTTTCAGTGAATATGTGAACTTGCCTCATCTTGTCGAAACCACACAAAACTGAAAGGAATTATATTTCGGAGCTGTTTAGGAAAAAAATTTCTTGTAACATTTTTAAATAACGATCTGCAGTTACAGTTACAGAGCGACCGTCTTCTTAAATAAAGTATAGCCCAACAACACAGCTTACTGAAACTGCACACTACACTTTAAGTCGTGCTGGGTGTAATTCTCTGTCTTGAAGAATTTGTGGATTGGAGTCAAGAGCATATTCCACTATGTTCTTTAAAAATTCAAGTATTATGTCTTTTTGACAATAGCTTTTACAGGCTGAGATATTGGCCATTAGGATAGTATGCTCACCACCCTTTCGTAGTGTACGCGAGGTCGCGTCTGTATTTGTGAACAGTCTGGTAGCTATTTCTGCCAGAAGACCACACCCTACCATCTCCCAGTAGAAGAGACGGTTGAGTACTTCCTTCGTGAATTTTCGGCTCTTGTTTACCGCCGCCGTAAGGTATCTACAAGATATCCTGAACTCCTGATGGAGTGGGTATGGGGTATTGCAGACATTGTACGGTTTTCTAGTTTTTGTAGCAATTCTCAAAACGGAGTCCTAGGGCAACACTTGACACTCGTAACAGCTAAGGGTGGCCACGTAAATTAAACTACCAATCTTTCTCTTCTTTATTTAATTGACTTTATTTTATTGCACACTATTTGCTATACAAAGTCATCCATAAACAATTACTGACCTATACGAAAGCGACACTCAAATTTTATAAAAAATTAAGGGATTATGAATTAAAGAAAATATACAGGCAATACCTTGTTTAAGTGCTTTAGAAATGTTTATAGTTTTGAAAAATGGTTAACTCTATTTCTTCGCACACCACTGTATTAACACTCAAACACAACTAAACTATTTGAGATTTTCATAGGGGATAAAATTATTAATAAACTTTAAATTTTGGCATACATTTTTCTAAGTGTACCGGACGTTGTATGAATATGTGTTTTCATTTTGTTTTCACATAAAAACCCACTTCATTTTCAAAATTTAAAACTCACAATATCTAAATTTTTTATATTGAGAAAAGATTTTTTTACAGACGAACTAAATAGGCCTACATTTTCGAAACATAAATAAAGAAAACTGCAAAATGTTAATTAATTTAAAGAAATTCAAATAAAAGTTTTCAACATCTAAGCTCTTAACTTTATCTACATATAATGCTAAATAATCTTCAATGATTATCTTATTTTAATTAATTTAAATTGATTTCAATACCATATAATTAACCCCTTAAAAATTTCTTTGGATTTTAAATATACATCTATGAATTGAATATTGTTATCTAAAAAGTAATAACTGAGAAGTGACTAAAAGGAAAATAAAAAAACAACGTAATGTAAACTAGCAACCCACATTTATTGGCTTGTAAAACGTGGAGTCAACAAAGCAGCAACAACTGTTTGCTGTTTACTAGTTGGTAACATTATCTCAGCTTATATACAAGAGGTTTGTTAACTTAACAGGTTAAAATGCGACGTCTGTTTAGAACTACCCACACTTAAATGCTTCTTACAGTTTTAGTAAAAAAAAAAGTTCGTTTGAGAATTACTCGTTCTTCGTAAGTTCATTTTTGTTTTTAATATTTTTTTAAAACAACTTCGGTGTATGTACATACGAATATCTATAAATGAATGTATGTACGTAGAATTACCTTTGTAAAATTAAAAAGCCAGTTTTACAAAAAATATTTCACATTTATGCACATACTTAGTACAAAGTTAAAAATTTTATTTAACATACTTTACATATTTTAAAAAGTAAGCTGAGTGACAATTTACATTGCGATCTCGTCACCATTGAAGACCACGTGACATAAACACCAAACTCTTCTAATTTGCTTTGGCGCTATTATCCTCAAAATCACGAAATAGAACAAAGAATGTTTTATAAAAAAAATTTGTTTCTTGAACAAAAAGCTTGAATAATTTCGTATGTCAAATTATAAGCTTTTAAAAAATTTAAAGGTATGTAACAAATTCAAGATTTTGAAGTGTTTCGAGAATTTCAAAATAAATTTCTTATGTACTCAATAGTGCTGATCAGAGAAACAGTATCACTTCTTAGGTATTTCTACTTAATTCGGTTATGTCGCAGAGTGTAAAACATTCCGAGTACAAATGAATTTGACGCATTTAGAAATATGATAATTATGTAAGTGTTGCTTCGAAAAATAAAAGAATTTTATTGTTGACTAGCTTTACCTTTCCGGCGTTGCCCAGAAATATATGTATATGGCTTTATAAAGAAAATGCTAAGACCACTTTTGAAGTCTCTTCCTGTGAAGCTAATTTTTGATCTTAATGTGCAGCTTGATAACAGTATAACATGTAAAAATTTTAAAGACTCAATCCTTTATAGTTCCCAAGATATATCGAAATAACCACGTGTTAGGAAGGATTGGACTATGAACCAAAAACTGTCCCTTTACCACCTATTAGCTCCACAAAGTGCAACTTGTATGTTACGAGTAGCAAACAAAAAGCTTCACTTTAAGAAGTAATTAATTTTTACCGTTCTCCACTAATTTTAACGTTCCCAGGACCCAATTTTGAAAAAAGCACTCTATTGCACTATATATGTGTGCTCTAAATTTTAACAAAATTAATTTAGCCGTTCACGCGTAATTAACTCGTAAACAACCAGTATCAATAAAATATTATATGACGTTATTTAGCACGTTTTTCATCGATTTTAACCTCTCACAGGTCCAAATTTGTAAAAAAGCATATCCTATAACATTTTCGTTAACTAAATCTATCTCTGTTGCAAACTTTATAAAAATTGGAATGTAAGTACACAAAAAACTATGTTTTGAAAAGATTAAAAAAGAAAACTCATATATTTTACCCCTTTTCAAACAAATTTTGAAAAAATTAGCACTTTCACTAGCTGATCTATCTGTATTCAGCAATTTTGCGAGGTTTAAAACATTTTAATTAGGAGCTAAAGAGTATGCCTTACTCTCAAACGGTCATAATTTGTTCCGTTTTCGCACGAATTTAACCTCTTCAGGCATACACTTTTTTGACCTAGATCTATCTCTGTTCCAAATTTCAACAAAATCGGTTAGGTCGTTTACGCGTCATTGAATGACAAATAAACACATACACTTACAAAGAAATTTATATATAGGGACTGCAACAGATTTCTGAAATTGTGTCTATCTCTGTATTTGTATTTAAATTTGTAAATTAGTGCTTTTTAACCATGGTTGGGTAACCGAATTGACCGGGTTTTATTGGGTATTATATTTAAAAAAACCCGTGTGGGTTTTTTATTTAGAGGTTTTCGTAGTTTATTTACAACAATATAATTACATTTTACGTATTGGGAGTATAATTTAATTCGGTCCGTTTTTTTTAGCTCAAAAATATAATGAATTTAACAAAGTAAAATTTATCACTGCTTACTTCTTTTGCTCACCTTTGAGCCAATGTCCGGAAACTTCTCGTCTATTTTATCGCTAGACTTTGAAGCTGATTTTATATTTTTTTAAAAGATGTGCTTCGGTGATAAGCCAAAAGATATTGTATCCGTTGACACAGACAAAATTCAGAAGGATCAATATTTGGAGATTACGGCTGATGAGGCATTTGATCGTTTCTAACAATTGTTTGGCAACTTTAGCAACGTGTGACTGAGTGTTGTCATGCAAAAGGAAAACTTTACTTGTCTGTCTCTTTTTATATTGTATTACGGCCGTTTTCTCATAAGGCACGGCTTAAAAGAAATAATTACAGTCTGTTCTGATTACCGAGTTTTAGTGACTCATAGTATACAATGTTGCCTTGATCGCACTATTTGCATTATAAATAAGAAAAAAAACTGTAATTGTCGACTTGAACGAATTTCGGAAGCAGTTATAAAACCCAATAAACCCCAATAAAACCTGGTGGGTTGGGTTGTATTTAAAAAATCCAGGTTTTTGCCAACCCTGTTTTCAACACTTTTTTTTGTTCGCGGCACACATTCAACGATTAGTTTGAAAGTTATTCTTTTCTAATTTCGACAAAAGTAGGACATGCACAGAGATAAAGTTTGAAGATCTTTCCCGCATGCCCTACATTCATAAGATTCAACATAGCCCATTCATGCTATAAAGCTGCGTTCTTAATTTAGAGTATCCCGTGAAAAAATCACACTACTCCTCTAATCTTCGTTAAATTTTTATCTGGATGTATTCATAAATTTCTTGTGGTTCTGCCCACAGGGGCTTCTACAGATCATTGTTTGAATCCGGCCGTTGTTTATTGAAATATGGAATGTACTCAGTAGAAGAAACGTCGAAGAAGATGTCATCATGATTATAAACAGGTCTTCATAAAAACTTCTTGAGCAAAAGAGAGGTGACTACCAAAACAAAATTAGCGATCTATAACCCTATAACCCTTCCGTAAGGCTACGAAACTTGGGTGCAGACAACGAAGACACAGAGTAAAATTCAAACAGTTTAAATGAAATATTTAAGGAGAGTAGCGTAAAAGACAAGAGGAAACAGAGTAAGGAACGAAACTATTTGAGGGCACCTTAAAATATAACGCTTACTTGTGAAAATAATGCGTTGTAAGCCGAGATGGTATGGGCATGTTGCAGGATGCCAGATTCCCGCATACCAAAAAGAGTTTTCGAGGCTAGGCCTGAACTATCAAAAGGAAGATGGTGAAAGATAACAACATGCGAGGACTCGATCGACAGTATATTCAAAGAAAACGGCTTGGATAGAAAATCTGCCTAAACAACAGTACAAGATAGACCAAAATGGCGCAGCATTTGAAAAATCCCCTACACTGGAAGGTAGATGAAATAAATAGTTTGCTTTGTTCAATACCCTCTTACAATTTAGCACTGCTCCGGATTTAACACCATCGATCATTATTGTCTTTTCCCTTAAAAAGGAATTTGGTCTCTCGGTTCTCATATAGACCCCAATCCGGTTATACCATTTAACTTACATCCGTGTATCAACTCAGGAATTTATCTTGTCTAATAGTATAAAATTTGGCGGCACACAAAAGTACCGCGGCACAGTGGTTATGAGGCACTGTCATAAATATGTAATTTTTTTGTTTGCATTTAAACTTTACTTGTTTCTTTTTGTAAAAAAAAATATCACTTGAAAATAAGTAGTCAAGTCTGCAAATGACAGACTCTTTGTTGTGCAGTTAACGAGATGACAATAAATGAAGCCAACTGTTGTTAAAAAAAAGAAAAAAGTTCAGTAAAAAAAGCTTTTAATACTTTGCATACATCACTAATATGCATGAAACTCATTCAGTAAATGCATGATGTTAGGTGTACAGACGATATTGCAAAATGGCTTCGAAAGTAAAGTTGTTTTGAGGGGAAAACAACATGTGGTTTGAAATTAAAAATGAAAAAAAATAATTATTCATTTTTAATAATTCCAGCACTCAACTATACTATACTTTGTATTCTTCGTTACTTTATTTCAATATTATGCCTTTTTGCAAAATTCCTGTATATAAAGACGAGTTATTATCAGCCAGTAGGTTATCCAACGGCGGGCACCCTGATCTAAACGTGCTTTTGCTTCCAAAATGATATAAATAAGTAATTAAATTTGTATTTTCTTGGTTGGTTGAAATGTTGTCAATTTGTTTTTCCACTTTTAGCTTGATAGTGCGCTCTTAGTAGCCTTAGGCTGTAATTTTAAAATGCAATATTCTGCAACGGTTACATCATCACTAAGAACCATCATTTGTTTGCTGGAAACATTACCAAAACAAGAAACGCAACAAAATGAACGTCTTTTCGTTTAACATTTTGTTTATTGTCCGCATTAACATGACAAAAACAAATATTTGCACTTGTTAAATAATTTCAGGAAAACATTTTTTTTATTCGAACAACATTTTGCATAAAACACATTACGAGTAGTACACATCCACCTTGTTCCCTACTTTTTTTTTGTTTACTTTTTTACATGTCAATGTCAAGACTATGGCTGACATATGGTTCTGTTTTGTTTTTTAATTTTTTTTTTTAATTTTTTTCTTTGTGTATCTTTTTTTTTTTAGACGGCAATGGTCTCCTAAATTTTTTTTTAATATATTTTTTCTTTACTCTCATTCTGCATGTTAGGCTACGTGGGTTGGTTTTTGTCTGCAATTTTATGTGTTGAGCGCAGGCGTATGTTGACACTGTAAACCTTACGGTGTAAAATTCGCTTTAATTTCAACAATTAATGGCAGGATTGTGAACGTTTAAAATTTATAGAAAACAAGTAAAACCCGGCATGCTTCGTTACCCTTAAGCTAACTATTATCCTAATTATATACATATGTAATAAAGATAGCTTTTACATAGTCTGCTTCGCTATTTAAAAATATTAATTGCAATAACCATTTACCAACCCTCCCTCGTTTTTTGGCTGATAAGGATAGATAACGAAGCTTTTATTGTACAGTTGGAAGTTGTATAAATTATCAGTGACAAAATGGGCGAATTTGGATAAGTGGGCTTGGTACCTAATACACAAAGTAAATACTGATTTTTTTATATTTTGAAGACGGTAAAAACGAAAGTTTCTAAATTTGGCTTAAATGATTTCAGAGTCAATACAAATCATTAATCATTAGCAGAGAAATAGGTGTAATTCGATAAGTGGGCGTGGCATCTCCCAAACATAATAAAAATTGATTTTAGGAACGGTAATAGTAAAAGTTTCTAAAGTTGGCTTAAACAACTTTGTGGATAATACACATCGTCAGTCAATAACTGGGTGAGATTAGATAAGCAGGCGTGTCACCATTAATACTAAGTACGAAGAACGACAAAAGTTAAAGCTTAGCTATTTACCCACATCAGCCAAAGACTGTACTGAACAATCCAAACGAAGTAAAAGCTATCTACTCATACATACATACATATATCTTACATCTCTATACATATATAAAAATAAGTTGTTCTTTGTTCGTCATTTTAAACCTCGAGAACCACTAAAACGATTTAAAAACCAATACAATAGTTTTGGTTCAACTGGGCGGTGCCACGCCTATATAAAATATTTATTTATATGTCTATCTCATATGGGAGTGGCACCTCCCATACAAACTAAATACTGATTTTTATATATCTTTGAAACGGTTATAGCGGAAGGGTCTGAATTTGGTCTAAATAACTTTGTAGTCTATTCAAATCATCAGTTGACATATTAGTGAAATTGAATAAGTGGGTGTGTCACCTCCAATACAAAGTAAATATAGTTTTTTGCATATCTAGAGAATAATTCGAATGGCAAATACACAATACAAATAATTAATTTTAAGGCATTCCTTTACATTTTTCGTATGAGGAATATATTTTATAGGTATACAACACAAAAATGAATGTGTGTTTATTTGTACAGATAAAAAAGCGCCAGTTATCTTGATATTTTTGCAGTGTCTTTCTGGAAAAAACTATGGGCTATCTTAGAGATTTGGACAGTAAAGGGATAAAATGGGGGAAAGAGTAAAAAATAATAGGTAGTATGATAGTTAAGATCAAATATTATTACGAAAAATGAAAATTATATTAAAAAATTGGGGAACAAGTCCGTAGCGTTTTTATCTTTTTTTTACGACTTACTCTCATCAATTGTTTACTTTGTCCCGCCAAAAATCGCCTTAGGTATCGAAGAATTTGTTAAACAAGTAAAGTTGCTCTTTATTGTCGAAGGTAGCGTCTTTTACATAGTTGGACAATGAGCAGAAAAGATGGTAATACGGCAGATGCAGTATGACTTCTCAATCGAGTTCTTGGAGTCCACCTTTGATGAGTTGTGCAACATGGAAAGGAATATGTTTGGCCATGTGAATGGGCCAAATTCGATAAGCCTATTTCACACGGCGTAGCTGGGCTATGTAGAACGCCTTGTTGAACCTGGAATTTCTTTCAAGCATTTCACAGTCCATTTATCTTTTTTCGATAGAAGTTAGGCTTGACTCTCTGCCTCGGCGTATCTCCTAGAGCAAATAACCCGTAATTCACTACCAAAAGCGCTGCTTATAGAAACATGTAGCTCGATGACGGGCAATATATTTTGTTGTTGTTGTTTTCGCTGAGCTCACAATTCACCCAAGCTTAGGCCAATTTTTCGACAAATCTTATTGAATGAAAATTTTAAAAAATCGTTTTGTGAGCGAAATTCATTTTTTCGGCCAAACATATTTTTTCAAACGACATTAACTTATTCCCAAAACTATAGAAATGTTGTGATTGTATTGTGTTAATACATACGATCAGAGATATTTGTTTTGTATATTATGCAGTTAAGAGTTAATTAAGTGTCTTGACATTACTATCTAATAAAATTTAGAAAGTGGAGTTAATCGATTTGCCAAGTGAATAAATAATTGATTTTATTTTATTTTAAATGATTATTACTATACATTTTGTAACTTATTTGGCTTTAATGATCAAGATTATTAGTATGAATAAGTACTGCTGTTGGACAGTTTCATTTCCTAAAAGCTCGGAAAACTCTTTTCTTTAATATTTTTCGTTTAATTAAACTTAAAAAATAATAAACCAAGAATAATACTCTTGATGGAATTTCATGAATGAATTGAACTTTGTGCGCTTATTAAAGCAATTTATTGCATTGTTGAGATTGCAAACGCAATAGCAGCGACAGCTACGCCTACACGCTACATATTCGTACTGTCGGTCGTGGGCGTTAATTTACTCAACAGCAAACGATAGAACGGTGGATGAAAAAAAACCTATTAATCTGTTTGGTATCCACATATGTAAATAACCTCACGGCGTATAGTAAATGCAGTAATAGCCTGGCTAACTGCTAATGATTGCTGGATGATGGTTTCCCCAAAAAGTTTTTTTTGCAGTCTAGATATAAAATTGTGCATTTGAGTGTACGATTAAATAAACTTGTTATTCTATTACTGCGCACTGCGCACTATGTACATACATAATTTGTATTTTTCCTTTAGCACGTCGGATTAGTAAATTGAATTTGTTGCCGACATATTATTAGTGTGTCTGTCTGTTGACTATTGACCGTATAGAAAACAATTTAATTATAAGGAAGTTTTAAAACACGCATCGTATTTTTTGTCGTAGATGCTGTACGACTGTAAAAATTATAATAGATTTGCAAAATTATTTTACATTCTTTTGTTTGCATAAATTCCATATTTTCCCTGGATGGGGTTAAAGTTTAGTGTGAACATTATTCATTTAAATTGATTTGACCGCAAAACTGTGATAAGTTCGTTATGTCTCGCTAGTTTTTTATTGTTGTAAAATTCAATTTAAAAAGCAAAAACAATTTATAAATTTACTTGAGAAAATTGGAAAATATATACATATTTTTTTAAATTGAATTGAATTGTAACAAAAACAAATGGTAACAATTACGTTTAGTAAAGGGTCAGAGCTAATTTATAGGTTTAAGGTAATACAACTAAAGATGCTATTTCAGATATAGTTTTTTTGTGTGCAAAGTAGCTGAAATAATAGATCTTTTCGAGGTATATGACCGACATATAGACAAATTGTGAAATTCATTAAAATATTTTCAAAATTACAATCTGAACTGTATTTTGAGTATGTATATGCCAGTTTAACATAGATGGGTGGGTGGATGACGGAAAACATTAGAAATTTGATATAACAAATTATTCTTCCTGTTTTAAATCTTGTATATCTACGTACATTTATTAAATACTCGAAATTATAAATTCTTTTTAATTCCAACCAAAACTGTAATAGAGGTGTGTCATTCAAATATGTTGACCTTCAGATATTAAAAAAAATTTAAATTACGGTTGAATTATTGTATTTTATGTCAATATTTCATGTGATTCATGTTTGTAAAGTGTTTAAAATGTAACTGTAATTCTAGTAATTTTTTTTTTTTTTTTTGGAATAAATTACACTGGTCTACAAGAAACAAAAAAAATTTTCGCCTTTAAATAGAACTACATGGAATGCAATGATTTTGATGCGCTGAGCTTAAATCCGTTTTCAGTTTTTTTCCACCGGGCAAAAATTTTTTTATGGGCGTGGCAAATTTTTTGCCCCAAATATGGTAGTTATGTCAATATATTTCTCATAACTTAAAAATGACTTGACCGATTTTAATGCAATTAGAAACAAAATTTACTATAAATCAACTGAATGGATTTTTTTTGTATTTTCAACAGTTTTGGAGTTATTCGTAACTTAGTTGTGAAAAAAATTTTTTTTGTGCAAAATTAGAGCAATTTTTTTTCAAAATTTCATTAAAAATTTTTCAGAATGAAAACTTTAATTTTAAAATGGAATTGCGATATATTAAGAATATTCCAAACTGTGAAAAGAAAAAGATTTCACTATTTGGGAGCAACAAAACACGGGAACGCCATTATTGCATCAAACGGCTCAGGTTATATTCGCAGCACCTGCTACGAAAGTAAGCGTCGGGAGGGCCTTTTCGGCCTTGAAATTAAAATGGAAAGGTTAAAAAGTACATCATGCACTTGATTTTCCTAGGAGCGCATGACGTGTCTAAGAAATCATTTGAGTTTAGACGATATTTAACATGCACAACTCTCTTCACTTCATCGTTGCTTGTATCAGCCATAAGAGAATAGGCAATTACAGTACTTCGGTGAACATTATTTATCTATTTTTTCATTTATCACTTAAGAATATTGCTTATGATTTTTTCCGAATGGATCTACTAAAAGAAGAGTAAATATGTCACCACTTCCTGACGAATATTATAAATTGATTTTGAAGGTATTGAGAAAAAATTAAAATTAAAATCATATCCCAAGCAATATAACAAAATTATAATGAGTAGAATGAGAGTAGTATTTTTAGTCCTGTACGCCTTTGGCATGTCAAAATTTTAATATGTCCATATTTCCACATTTGCTACGATACTGCATTTGGAAGTGTACATGAAAGGCAAGAGGTTGCCTCGCAGTGTGCGACAAAAAAAAAAACCTGGCAAATGATACTATTTTTCTGATAGGCGCTGCCGAGCACAACGGCAAAAAAACCGGTTTTTCCTACCTTAATGCGCTTCTAAGCAAATTACTGAGCATTTCTTGCATTGCGAAAAGGGTTAATAACTGCGTCAATTTTCAACGGATTTCTAAACCGTGTGTTTCATTTTATTCACAACTTCATATAATTCTTCTATACATTCATCAATAGTAAGGTTCCTATACAAAATAGGAATGCGCAAAAACGCATCAAAACTTGAAAAAATTTGTAAAAAATTTGAAAAAAAGTCTGGTTGCTTGAGAAATACACCTAGATTCTTCAAGGCTACTTAAGCAACGTATATATCATTAAAAAGTTTATCTTTTTCTTTTCGAATCCGGAAAAAAACTTAAAATCGGGTAATATTCTGCTAAGTTATTAGCTTATAAGTGCATGAAGGTCTAAAAAACTGGTTTTTTACCCGTTTTGAAGATGTTTTGAAAATTTCAAAAACAGATCCTTCTTCTACTAGAAGCGCCTATCAGAAGCGCCTGGAAGTAGTGTCATCTTCTAGGTATTTAAACTTCGTTCATTTTTGTCGCACCGTGTAATTTTTACTTTGCGCAAAAAATCCTGACCTACAATTAAATAAAACCACAAAACACGCATGAATATACATCACTAGCGGCTCTTTATGGGGAAATATTTATTTAAATGCAAAATTAAAGCAGCTCAATCCTTAGTTTGGACCATAAACTTATCTTTTATAACTTAATATAAAAGAGGGTATTTTCAAACGAGATGGGGTACTATCTCAATTTTAAGCAAAGGAAAAATACAAACAAAAAACTATGAATAATTAAAAATTCACAAAGAATAGAAGAATGAGCAATAGTGTTAACACGTAATATACCGATGCTTAAAATATAAATTATTAAACATGCTGAAGCTTATTTAGAGATCCATTCAAACTCATTGTTCTGGGCTATTCTAAATGGCGTTTTTGTAAAAATCGAAGACTAGGAATGTCTTAAGGTGGACTTACACGACATGTTTTTTGCATGTGTTTTGTAAGTAAGATTCATACATACATATGTATGTTTTTCTTTGTGGCTATCAAAATTAATCAATTTACTTTTTACAATTTTCATTATTTTTACTCACAAGCGTATATGTATAATTACATGCATATGTAAATAAAACCAACGTCATTCGTTTGCAAAACGACCAAAAACCGCCGCGAATTTGTTTGATTGTGTCATTAATGTACTGGCGACACAATCATTTTTGAAGTTTTTTCTTGTCTAAATTACAATTAAAGTTAAAATTGTTAAACTTGTATTAAAAAATTAATATATTACTTGTCTTATTGTTATTATAAAGACAAAACTAAATAAACAAATTAATTTATTACTTCTATCAAATGTTTCTTTCTGCCGGCTAATGCCACCACACATAATCCAGCGCCGACGAATGTTTGTGCGCGGCATAGACATTTGATATAATATGTGTGCACAAACGAAATTAGATCATGCTCTAATTGAAATTTTGTCAAAAGACTTTTCTTGTGTTTTTCACACAAGCAATGTTTTACAAGTTACACACGACATGTATGTAGCTGTTTAAAAAACATGTCGTGTAAGGGTGGCTTTAATAACAGCAATTTATTTGGCATCAGTTAGATATATATAAGATATAATTATATACATATGTATATTGATTCCAACGGTTACACGGTGAAACAAACGGCAGCAAAAAATTCTTCTATTGAGATCTGCTCTGTGTCATTAGCTTCACTTTCGATCAGGTCCTTCGCATCAGGCTCGCTGCGATTTAAATTTGTCTCCTCCAGATGTTAGCGGGTCTAACTCTTAAGGATTACATTCAATGGCCATCTTAACCACGTTTGCAACTCCACTTTCTTTTTGTAATTTAATTTGGATTGGCGTTTCCTCTGCCCTTTGCCAGAATGTTGTAAATAACGGCTGATGAAAACTTGTAGCGAACATTGTATATATACTTGTATTAAATATTGCATAATTCTTGACATTTACTCGTATAGAAAAGATCTTGATTTTGAAGAAAAATCTTGACAGTTAGATATATTAGTGTTCGAAAAACTTCGATTACAAATTGTCGGTAGACAATGTAATATTTCTGTTAATATTAATAGCATTAGGCAACACTAGGTAGTTCCGAATGATTAAGAGCGATGAAAAGTGGATTACGTGCTACAATAATGTACAAAGAAGATCATAATGGAAGTAAGACAATGACAACGCCACACCACACACATCTTTGATGACCCGGCATAAACTGAAAGGGTTTGTCTGGAAGCCGGGACCTTAGACCTTCAGATTCTCATTAGGGGTTTACAAAATGCAATTGGATCAGTTTTACGTTCAGGAAACCCAGTAGTGATTGAATAATGGCTTTACCAGAAAGTGACGAAAAGTTATCGATCAAGACGACAGATATATGGATTTAATAAAGCTCGTTTCAAATATAAGGAAAAGGTATTTCATTACTGGTAAATTTGTAAACGAACATTTACGAACATATATTAAAAATTTTTATTGTAAATTTTTTAGATAAACTTAGCTAAGAAAAAAAAAAACTTCGAACGCTTTACGTTATTAATTCACTTAAATATTTAATAGCTTTTTATAAAACTTTGTGTTTATTTTACTTTAATCCCCATTGCTTACTTAAAAGAAAACCAAATTATGTAATTTTTTTTTCAAAAAATAGTACACATTGTTGGATTAATATAAAATACAATATGTACTAGAATATTTAAGCGATAAAGCACCAAACAAAAAATAAAAATAGATAAAATATATAAAAGATATATAAATTAAGTTTTAGAATTATGTATTTGAAAGCTACCAGATGGCAGGCAGATTATTAAAAGAAAATCATTTGCATTAAAGTCACCGAGAATACAATGAATTTACTTTAATTTAACATGTTTATGTTAACTTTTAATTTCCTGCCAAAAAAAAAAAAAAAAAATTATAATAAAAGATCTTCGCATTTATTTTTTATTTTATTGAATTTAATATGTCGTTTTTTTAATATTCATATAGACAGTCGAATCTCGAATAAGTTAACTCGCGTAGAAGATAAACTCTCGGATAAGTTATTATTTCAGCATCACCGTGGTACTCTAAAAAGTTAATCTTTCAGTTAACATATCTGAGTGTATGATTTTTCTAACCACAATTTTTCCGGTCATAAATGTGGCAATTTTGATACTTTTAAAATACTTTTAAATCAAGGTATTCAAGAAGAACGATTGGCGTTAGGTTATGGTGTTTTCTTAAACAGCCATCTATGAAAAAAGAAAAAAAAGTCATAAAATCTTAGGATCTTTGTCGAACACATATGAAAAAGCACACAAGAAAACACTTCACAAGCCGGAATATGTTGATCTTGAGGCTAGCTTCTACAAATGGTTCTTGAACCAACGACAGCGTAATTGTGGTCCAATTTTAACGTTCAGATCTAAGCACGAAATCGCTATAATGCACCCTGAAAAGAAATTTTATGCCAGTGCTTGATGGCTAGCCATCTTAAAATTTGTGGGGAAATCTTTTCAATCAAACGTCGGGTGCTACACCCTCCATTGATAATTTACGAGCACAAATTACAGACTTTGAACTTTACGACAGCCAGTACAAACTAAATCTTACATTATTCAATTTTTAAAAAAGCTTACCAAAGTTAACAGTTTGAAAAAGTTGATTGCCCTTGGAACACTTCGGTTAACTTTTTCGGTTAACTTTGTCGATATTTAATTCAACTGATATCTGAAAATCTTGAGATGTTTTTAATTAATTTGTTAGTATTTTTTATTTATTGTGCTTACGAACAAAAATCGACTAATTGAAGTCTCTTTGTGATTTTTTTACTAAAGCCTCTTATTGGGTTTTTTCTTACTAGTATCACAATGGTCCATAGGGCCTCCGAGTGAACTCGCTAGCCGCGGCCGACCCAAGTAACCAATATGTATAAAATATATTTTAAAAACATAAATAACTCATATTAGTGAAATATATTTTGTCTATTTTATAGAGTGCCCACTATACTACATATGCTAAGCTTACTATTTAGTAAAGTTTAGGAGTAAAAATCTACTACTTATGAATCGATATTGCGAATAACATTTTCATTAAGATATACAAAATTTTTATTTTTCTGATAGAAGATATAGTACAAAAATCTGTTTTTTAAATATTAATTTAAGGAAAAAGTTCGGTTAATATTTAGCTATGTTGTTAGACTATAAGTGAATAAAAGTAACCGGTTTTTTACCCGTGGTATCGTGTTTAAATATTACATTACTCATCTACGATTGAGACTACGTATTTCTTGATATTAATTCGTTTTAAGATGAGAAAAGTTTATTTATCTACCATATTAATAACATGAATGCTTGAACTATTTATTTAAAGGTTATCTAGTTAAATATTTCACTCGTTAAGCCAATTCTGGAGTATATATAAATAATTTGGTATTTGTACTATCGGATTTAAATCAATGCAGAGACAATTTTGTATTCTTGCTAAGACAGTTTGAAGTTACTCCAGGTTGAGAAACTCATAGCCAAAGGGGAGACAAATTTGTATATTAACTAGAGTAACCCTTCACGCGTTGCTGGGAGTTTGTGTATTGTATACCTATAAATTGTATTTCTCATAAGAAAAATTTAAAGGAATGTACACATTTTATATGAGAAAAACACACCATTACAAAAGGACAACTTATTTTTATATATGTAGATAAGGGAAGTGGAATGGTGTAATAGTTAGAGCTCACGCATACCATAACAACACAAGCGACCAAGGTTCGAGCCCCAGCAGAGGACATTACGAAGGAATTTAAAGAGGCTCCAGACAACTGCATCTTACCTCTGGCGATGTTGACAAATATCAGACGAATGATCAGAAAAGAAAACGCCACCTAATGGAATAAAAATTGCGATACTAAAGTAAAGATCACCATCAGTTAGCAAGGATATTCACCACTACACAATCATATGGAGAGGGCAACAGTGGATTAATCATCTACCAACCTTGAAAAATCGGCTTTATTAATGAAACTGAAACAAAGCAGTGGATGCTTTGTAGCTTGGACCCGGTGTGCAGATTTCTCACGTTCTCGGTTATCAGAACATACCCAATAAATTTTGATTGTTTGTATTGTATATACATATGTATGTACACATGTAAATAAACATGTAAATAATAAGGCAACACTAACGTCAATAGCTAAAATCTGGCAACACATAATAAAGTTTGACATTTTTAGCATGAACGTACTCATATCGTGTTGATGTACAAGTGCTATTTGCTTTGTTTACAGTGAGTTAAGAAAATCAATTTGGCCAAAAAATTGAAATTTCAAGAGAAGGTTTTCGTTGGATTATTTTTCACAACTTTCGACGTGGATTATCTCAACAAAAATGTGTCGATGAACTCAGTTATTTGTACAGCTATAAAGATTGACACATCCTTGCTTATCAGTTCCACTTCAATACATACGATTTTGCATGAACACTTAGTTGTAAAAAAAATTTGTTTTCGTTGAATAGGCCACAATTTATCAACCGCCCAAAAAAGGTCGAGCCGGTTGGTGTAAGGAAATAATTGAAAGGTTCGTTCGTGGTGCTTCAAAAGACGTGTATAAATATCGGGCAGGTGACGAATCATGGATATGTGCGTGTTAGCCGGAAACAAATAGCAATCAACCATGTGGGTATTCCAAGACGAGCTAAATCCAATAAAAGTTGTTCGTGGAAAAAACATAGCGAAATAAATGGTCGCCAGTTTCTTCGGCCGAATGGGTCCTGTGGCCACTGTTCCGCTTGAGCAACATAGGACGGTCAATTCTGAGTGGTACACGGTAATTTGTTTACCGGTAGTCTTCGGAGAAATTCGTAAAACCAACCGCCGAATAAGAATCATTCTCTATCATGACAGTGCGAAATCTCACACATCTGCAAAAACTGCTTTGAAAAATGGTTTGAACGAATGCAAAAGTGTATGTATAAAGTGTGTATCAAGGGGAATATTTTGAAAAACAATAAATCCATTTTCATTTAATAATATTCTTATTATTTGATTTTCCCGAAGTATAAATAGTTCCCCACGTATCAATTTTTTGTTAATTTTTAATAAAACTTGTTTAACCGCGATAACTTAGAAGAAAAAATTATTCTTGTAAAAAAAGATACAAATAAAATTGGCCCACAAGGTATGTAGTTCAAGGGTGTTTAATTTCGCCCTCAAATTTCTCTAACATGTGTATAACATGACAGGATCAATTGGTTTGTTCAATGGGCAATAAATTCGACTTCACACAACTCTCTACCAAATACCCTCAAAATAAAAAATAAAAAAACGATTTTCTATCTTTAAACAAAAATTTTGTGAGAGACTATATCAAGAACCGATTTTGGCAGAAGTTTGTCAATATAAAGTTTTATAGTCCAATCATTAGGATCAAGTTGAAAGCCAATAATGCTACGGTAGTGTAGCATTTTAAAAAACACTGTAATGTTGTAGACAACAGCACTTAAATAACAATAATAATTTTTTTTGTGAGTAATTATTGTAGAAAATAACAACAACAAATTTAAAATATGACATTGTAATAAAAAAGGAAAAGAAAAATTGTTGCAAAAATATACCGATATTTTTTTCTTTTTAATATGGCAAATAAATCTTGCCTTATGTAGAAGGAATATGTAGCCATAAAAAGAGGAAAACAAAATAAAAATAAATCACTAACAAGTTCAAACATACATACGAACGAGTACATGAAAAATCTTTCTCCTTATAATTTATGTGTTTTAGGCCATGTAAAACATCATCGCAAACGGTTGTTAAACTCATACTTTGTTGAGTGGAAGAGAAATTTGTTTGCAACGGACATTGTTATAACGAACTCGTAAATTAACATTTCGCTTAAAAGTCAGACTGTTTATCATAAAAAATAGTTAAAAAATCACAATTTTCTTCCATAATAAAAAATTTAAAATTTGTAGCTTTTTTTATCTATGCATGTATGTATGTATGGTATATGAGAGAAAGAAAACTTTAGTGGTTGCAATCAGTCTTTAACAGAAGTGAAAATTCAAAATATGAATCGTGAGACTTTGCATATTTGATGAACCTATTTTGTGTTTTGGCATACTAGTATACAAATTTTATACGGGCAATAAAACGTTAATAAATACAATTCAACAGCTATGGAATAATTTATTCATATCACATATGTGTACATATGTAAACAGCGTTTAATTATAAAAAATTATTAAAATTAATTTGCAAATAATTTGAATAGATTGACTCATCGTGGCAACTGCTTTATTGATTTGTGTTCTTCAGATGCGACCGCACCTACCATCCTCCTCGGCGGTTACCTTGTGGATTCCAATCTATTGCAGTTTGGGATATGTCATTATTGGGCTTTCATAACGTATGTATGTCTAATGTGTTTTTCTTCCAAACTTGAAACCTTTACAGTTTCTAGAAAGGGAAAAACGAATGTCTAAGATAATAGTTAAGATAGGTGTAGGTAGCGAAGCACGCCTGGTGTTAGTTAATATAAAAACAATGCAGATCGCATTTCGTCGCATTTAACTTTTTTACGTAGCCTCTGCATGATTTCTGTGATCGGGGCCTGCCAGCTCTGCTCTCAGTTCTGGTGGTTTTCTCGATATCTAGTTTGAGATAATGTGGACAATATCAGGTGTACCGGTATGAAGTGAGCGTCAAGATCAAATGTCTTCATAGGGAACATTATTGTGAACGAGTCTTAATTTCTTTTTGTGTTGAGAATGACGTCTGTCAAACATAATCAGTATATCAGTATAGATGGAATTCTAACTATATATGGGGTACATACCGGATATATTCCTTTTCTGGAATTTACTTGGGTATTTACAAAAAATATATGAAATTCAGCAACTGGTAACTTCTCTTTGTCAATCAGCTAAAACATAATTTCAATGCATTTGGCTGCTTGTTTCCTTGATACCAATTTTATCCGATTATCTAATTGCAATGCAGTTTATTTGAGATATGGCTACCAATTTTAATATAAATGCAATGGTGGATTTAGCAAAATATAAGGCTAGAGAGGATTGTGGGCTAAAAATTTTTGTGGAGCTGCATACCACAGAATTCTATGTCCACAGAATTGAGCAGGATAGCGGACAACAGGATCATCAACTCAAAAAAAAAAAAACGAAACAAATTAACTGCACATAATGCCGCAAAAGGGTACTTCGAAATCATCAATTCTAATTAATTCTATTCGATTCTAATTGATTTGAAGAAACACATTCCACTTCCACTGGTGTCACCCTTTCTACATTTCAATCTTCTTTTAATTATTTTTGAAGGGAAACTGACAATGACAGTCATTTCTATTAGTGTAATGTAATATAAAAATAAATATATCTATATAATATAGTTATAGTTATTAAATTAATTAATTTATTTTTAAATGCACTAAATTTTGCTGCACAATGTGTTTGTTCACTAAACTGTCTACAACATAGTTTATACACACCTTTTAGGTAAATACCTAGATACTTACCCATTTTTACCCAATTTACCCATTTTACCGGGTATTTACTCTTTTCAAATCTCTAATGGTGAATTTTGTATCAGAAAATGTTGATTTTCGGGAAGCATTAATTTTTTGTTATCATTTGAAGAAAAGTGCTGCAGTGTCGTACCGAATGCTTGTCGAGGCATGTGAAATATGGTTTCGATGGTTCAGAAATAACGATTTTAATGTGAGACATGAATAACGTGGATGACCACCAAAAAAGTTTGGTCTGGTGGAACCAGAAAGGAACCGTTAAGGCAGATCGCTACCGATAATAAATTATCAACTTGAGCAACGTATTGATCGAAAAGCGACAAGAATGGGCCACAGGACACGACAAGGTAATTTTGCAACATGACTATGCACCTGCACACAAATCAAAACCGGTTCAAGATACAATCAAAACATTAGGATAGAAGCTGCCACCCTACCCGCCGTATTCATCAGACTTGGCTCCTTCCGACTACTATTTGCTTTCATCGATGGGACACGCATTGGCTAAGCAGCACTTCGCTACTTAGGAAGGAAGTCAAAAATTGGATGACTAATATCTTTGCTTTAAAAGACGAACAGTTTTATTAGCGTGGAAGCCACAAATTGCCTGAAAGATGGAAAAAATGTGTAGCCAGTTATGGCCAATACTTTTAATATATATTTTTTTAATTCCCATTAAAAATTAGAGTTTTATAAAAAAAAATGGCTTCAGTCTCTAAAATTTCCTTTAATAGGCGACTAAACGATGGTGCACTCCTTAGACTTCCTCACTAGTTCAGATATCCAGTTGGTATATGCATAATATCTTTCATATCCGGTGGGCCATTTAAAGTTTACATTTAAAAATGCAATAAAACAAAACGGTTTGAAATTTTGCCAAATTTATTTTGTTGTTGTGAAGTACCGGTTAGAAATAAAATATTATTTCATTCATATGGCTACCGCGGCTTGCCTCACAGTACCCCATTCGATTGAACCAATTTTCGAGATTTTTTTTGAGTGTATAGGGTCGTATCTCGGCAATAGAATCACGAATATTGGTCTTCAAATGCTCAGTTGTCTCTGGTTTGTTGGAATAACACTTGTCTTTAACGGCGCCACATAGTAAATAGTCCAACGGTGTCAAATCGCACCTTTTGGGAGGCCAACTGACATTACGATTTCGGCATACTAAGCTGCCGTCAAACGTTTTACGCAATAAATCGAATGTGGCATGAGATGTGTGGTAAATTGCAGCATCCTGTTGAAACCAAACATCGTTCACATCAATACCATGAAGAGCGGGCATAAAAAAATCGGTTATCATGGTGCGATAGTCGCCTCCTCCAATGATGCCTCCGCTCACACGCCGCACCAGGCAGTCACTCGTAATGGGCGCATTGGCTTCTATAAGACCACATTTGGGTTTTCTAAACCCAAACATGGAAATATTGCTTATTAACGTACCCACCTATATGAAAATGAGCTTCATCCAAATGATGATTTTTTTTTTTGGAAAATCGACATCATCGTGTGGTTTCTCGTTGGCCCATCTAGCAAAACGAGAACGAAGCGGATGGTTATGCGGCTTCAACACTTGAACCAATTGAACTTTGTAAGGCTTCATACCGAGACCTTTTCGCAAAATTCGAAATTCAAAACTGGTGCGTGAAAGTTCAATTTTTGAGAACGATGACGAGTTGATGATGTTGGATTCTCACCCACACTCTCAGCCACAGCTTCGATATTTTCGGATGCACTGTACCATAACACTGTAAAATAAAACCAGTTTCAGCAACTTTAGCAGTAAGCTTGCGTATACCGGGCACTGGTGGTTCTTCTCTGCAAACAAATTTTGTACAATATTTTCATGCAATTTCCGACCAATTGTCTTTGTTTTGGAAATAAATTTCCAATAAACCCCAACGTTGCCCAAGCGTAAATCGATTCATTTCGTTCAGTAGAGATAATATACTGAATTTTGTGATAAAATAGAATGACATAAGTATTGTCAGATTCGAAATAACCGCTGGTTCTAATTTAAAGCGATAGATGACCCACCTGACCTGACCTATTTTAGACGATTCTAACCAGGGGTATGACAATTATAATCAATATATATTTAAAAGAAGTGAGTACATATGTTTTTTACTACACTTATTACTATGTTTACTAAGCTCAGATCAACTAATTTTCAAGCACTGACACACATTTGACACAAATCGACTTAGTCAGTGATTAAAGATTGTTGATCTGAACTAAGTAAACATAGCAGAAAGTGTAGTAAAAATCATACTTATGCTCGACACTTGCCAGATTTTTTTTATAAATACGCCCACTAAATTTCATACATAATTCAAAATTATTAACATTGACCCACTTTGTCCTTATCATTTTACAAAAGTGTAGGAATAATTTAATAACTAACTATTCAAAGAAAAAAAAAGCAACTGTGTGGATCGACAAGTTGGCATATTGGTATTTAAAGATTTATTACCGACTGCATTTTAACTAAAACTGTAACAGTGAAACATCATCAATAACACACAATGGCCCATAAGTCAAAATCTTGAATCAGACAACATATGTTAAGGCAAGTACATGCATATGTATATGACAATCCAGATGGAATAACAACAAACTCAGCCATAACCACTTTTAAATGTGTGTCAACAATAACACACCGGAAGTCGCCATTAAATATGCGACATCAACAGTAAACCATTTATGTGTGTATGTGTGTGAGGTAGGTCTTGTAGTTTTTGGTTAAAAAAATTTTATTCACATACTCGTATCTTGTTTGATAATAAATAAAAAAACAACAAATCTTCTCACTTTTTGAATGAAACCCAACAGATAAACAAAAACAAATAGAAAAAAGTGTGAAATCTACCAGCAACTAAGAATCAATAAGATAAAACAATGACAACCACTACACTTCCGTTTAACATGTTCTGTTTTTTTAGATGGGGGCAGTCAGTGCTTTAGTCTGCTGTTGCTGACTTTCATTTTCGTAAATTTTTTTTAACAAACAATTTTTGGATGACAAATACAATAACAATAAAGGTGATTTATTTGACGGCAAAAATCAACCCACTTGTTTACAATTTTGCTCTTATTTTTTAGATGAAGTGAAAATTAATATTTTTCATGTTTATATTACATTTGCACTTCCTCAATGAAACACTTTGAAACAGATCTTAATTTTTATTGCTTTCAAAAACATAAACTCTATTATGTATATAATTAAATTGAATTGATAGACATTATCAGGTCACTCAACAAGTTCGTAAGATGACACATAGATGACGTTACTAAAATTTTGCCCATATGATTGTTATTAGTACTAACCTTCAAACAATAGGTGTATAAATTTGACAGCAATCTGACTATTGATTCGTGAGTTACAGCATTGTGTGTAAAGCAACTTTTGTTATTAAAAAAAAAAAAAAATTAAAAAAGTGAAAATTTTGAAAAAGTATTGCTTTGTGATGAAAAAAATACAGTAGAAACCACACAATGACTTGATAAACATTATCCGAATTCTGCTCCATCGAGACAAATAGAGAAGAAGTGGTTTGCTAAATTATGCAGAGCGCATTGGATGCCCAAATAAGGCTGTTATTCCAGAAACCATAAAAAATCCACAAATCGGTTTTTAACGATTGCAAATTGAAGCAGACATTATGAAGATATCAGATGGTAGTGTTTTTTCTATTTTACACCAAATTTGTGTATGTGAACGCTCTGCTCAAAGTGCGTGCCGCATGAACTCACAAATCGATGGAAAAATTAAATGAATTGGAACGTTGGAAAAATTAAATGAATTGGACTTCGAATTGCTTACCCAACCATCGTATTCTCCAGATTTAGCCCCCAGCGACTTTTTCCTGTTTTCAGATCTCAAGAGAATGCTTGCTGGAAATAAATTTAAGTCCAATGATAATGTAATCGCTGAAACTGAGGCAAATTTTGACGAGAAGGGGAATTTTGCTATAAAAGTGGTATCGAAAAGTTGGAAAATCGCTATACTCGTTGTATCGCCCTCGAAGGCAACTATATTGAATAATAAAATTGAATTTTGTAAAAAATTTGTTTTTTCTTACTTATCCTACGGACTTATTGAGTTTCCTGTTAGTATTGCTTAGCCCACCGGAAAGTGTAAAAAAATAATATTTTGCAATATAAACTATAACAGTATGCGACAAAAAAGAACGTAGTTGAAATACCCTTGAAGTAATACTCTTTTTCTAATAGGCGCTATAGAGTAAAACAAGAATATGTTTTTGAGTTTTTCGAGCTCATAACTTAGCTCAATATTTTCATCTAAAGGGGGGCTTCTTTTAAATGTATTTATCTAGAGTGAGGCTGATGTCATTTTATTAAACACTCGCAACCGCAATTAAACTTATTTTTTCATGTGCTCCGCTGGGGATTCGAACCTGGACCGCTTGTGTTGTAAGCGCCACCACGCCACACACCATATTAACCGATTAGGAAAATATTATTACTTTCTAGGTATTTCAATTTCTATAATAAGACATGTGGAGGATGACGCTATAGATGTTATGTTATGTGACAATAGTTTGGTGGATAAATTTATTAGGCTAGGAGACCGTGATTGCTTTAACACGTTTTCACATCTAAGTGTTGAAGGTGGTTCATCACATAGCATAGCATAGCGGTAATGTACTTCAGCAGAGCGTCCCAGACTGCATCTGGAAGTTTGACTATTCTACGCAAGGTGGTTGAAAACCCATTTTTGATTATGGATATCATGCCTTTGGAACTGTGCTTAAGAAGGAGACCCAGGGTTGAGGTACCGGATCGGGAATGTTAGTCTAATTGGGCTTAGTTCAGGGTAAGTTCGATCTAGACCGATGGCCCCGAAACAATGGTGTTGGTGTTAAAAATTAAAATTTTACTCTATGCCTTAATTAAAATTATAGATTCAATTAAAATAGACTAAAATAATTTCCAGACTATTACTAATTAGTTATGACAAAATTTAAAGTGTTTGATTTTTACACTGTAAATTTCATTTTTTTTAACCCCGCTATTAGCTTTGTACTATTTCGGTATATTTTGTTTTTATTTTTGCTTTTACTATGAAGCCGTTCAACATATCGACTTAAAACGTTAGCTCAGGTGATATTTTTATATGTTATTATTTCTACGACATTCTTAGTGTTCTATGATGTAAAGGAAGATAACAAAATAAAAAGTTACAAAACTTAGGACCATTTTGGTCCGTTAATGTTTATGGACTTATTTTTATGAATTACTTTTACAGATCAAGTGAAAAAAATGTTTTCTCAGTAAAATAAGAGCAAATTATTTTTCATTGCTTTTGTGACTACAGTACATCTATTCGCAGCAGCTGCAGCAGCTCCCTCTTTTTCTAGCAAATGGGATTTTTGGTACACCGCTCGCATATGCTGCGCAATGAAATTAATGTAGCAGTTTCATTGAAAGAAAATATTGATGTGTATAAAGAAACTTTTTCAAAATATTGAGGAAATAAATGTTTTATTGTTGCGAACTTTACCGATGTACTATGTCAGCTTTCATTCAACAACCTTTTTTTCTAATTCATATTTTGACATTGCAAGCCTGACATTCAAAACGAATTGATCCACCTAATATTTTTCAGGCTGTAAATTTTTTGATTTTAAAAGGTACGTTTGCACTTTTCATACATATGGTTTATAATTACTTATCGCCAATTGGGGTTAGCATTTTGGTTTTTAGTGAAACAATAATGGATCGCTTCACATATTTGAACCTACTTAAAGATAACTCGAGCCAATCTTCTTGGAAGCCGGTACTTCCAACAACACAATAACACAAAGAATACAGCAAGCTTTTTAAAGGAGTAGAGTGAAAGAGAAGTAATAAAACGTTTCCAAACAGCTTTATTCTCCTTCCCTGTCACCTGAAACAAGCCTCTTAGAAAATTTATTAAGGAAAATGAACCGTTGAGTAGCAAAAAACGTAATTTAAAACAAACAGGGCTAAAAGAAAGCTCTTACTGAAGAATGGCACAATTTTTCTAGTGAAATTATAAATAAAAAAGTTGGATTTTCATTGAAGTGTTATTATAATAAGCAAAATTGACTCATTATTTTTCGCGTAGATCCTAATTGTAACGTTTTTGAATGCGTAGAAACCTATAGTTCTGTGTAAAGTCTAGTCTTAAGGGGGGTATGTAGACTTTTCTGTTCTACTGTATATGAGCGCTTTACACTTTTTGTCGAAAATTTCTTTCCCACACTTGTTTGTATTTTTTCGAGTGTTGGCCAAAAAATTTTGAAAACAGAACGTAATACATCGTGGCATCTGGAAACGGAAAATTATGTTGTGTTGATATGATATTCTGTCGTAAAATTCATACATCACCGATTGAAGCATAATCTTATTTATGCTCTAAAGAAATTTATCGCATTGATTTCATATAAATTTTTTTATCTAAAGCCCTACGACATGATAGATATATCGGAGTTATAGAGTTTAAGTGATATGATAAACTAGATTAGAGAAATTACGGATATAGAACTCTAATAACCCTACATTTTAACGCGAATAACCGGTTAATTTAAATATGTATAATTTTATTGCAAATATGCTCATCGTTTTAGTATTTTTCCAAATTTAATATATAAAATCTTATTTTCATACCATGGCTACTTTGAACGTCTCACAAAGAACGTGAAAACCATGGTAGATATACTTGAGCAACAATGATTTTTTCTTTGTTTTTGTAAATAAATATCAATATTTTATATATGGAGAAAGATGATCAAGTAGACTCATTGAAAAGCATCTACAAATGCCGGCTACGAACGGAATATATATTAGTTACTGAGGTTTTTACAGCGTAAATACTCATAGCCAGTCGTTAGTAATATTTTTAGGTGATACCGGTGTAGAAAATCGTTAGATGGTGTGGCCTGAGATTGAATAGAGGATTTCTTGGTTGGTAGACGGGTGTCCTACCTAACATACCACAGTAGCACACACTATTAAAGGCGTGGTATATGAATTTATGTTTCTATAGATATCCTCTGAAATGTGAAAATATTTGGAAACCGTTGAAAATGAAGGTTAGGCTAGGTTAGTTTAAATGGGTCGCTCGCATTTTGCGAGTTCACTAGAAGGCGAATTTACTATGGCCCATTGTGACACCTCAACAAGGACAGACCCATTAAAGAGGCCAAATGGCCGGACATGGTAGAGAAGAAAGATCCCAACAAAAGACCCAAATATCAATTACCTCATTTGAGCCAACCGGTACCCTTGACGAAGTTAATCAACTTCGAAAGTGACACATCCCTAAGACAGTCTAGATCATGGAAGTGACATGAACCCAAATGCCTAAGTCTAAGCTCCCATAGAGCAGGAAAGTCGCAGAGAAGGTGTTGTACCGATTCCTCTTCCTCTTTATCCTGACAGCTCCCACAGTAGCTACGACCAGGCATTATGCAATGCCCGGTAATTATGCCTGAAAAGCCTGATCAGCCTCCTTCCAAGCCTAAGAAAAGACCTATTTTTTCCATGGAAAGAGAAGGCCAAAGCAATCTAGATATTTCACAAGTGGTAATATTGGTCCACTTGTGTTCCATCCTGCTCAGTGCCCATTTATCTAACAAAACCGACGACGCACATAGAGGAGCATGCATGTCCTCCTGTACGAAAGACAAAGAGGGCTAATCAGCAATTTCATTCCCTCGAATGCCCGTATGACTTGCAACCCATATCAGTTCGACATAATATCATTCCAGATGGGCCAGTAAGCATAGGGTAGTCTGAGAGAGACCCTGAGGTCCAGATCATCAAAATAAAAAACAACTGGGAACGAAACTACGTTGTAAGAAATTAATCACTGGATGAAATATTAGGACGTTGTGTTTTCGAGGAAGAAATGTTTAAGGCCATAAAAAAGCCGAACGTTGTTCCAGCATACCTCCTTGCTAGAAACTACGACATGATGCAACAAGAATTGAGAAGAAGAACCGGTTAATTAGTTATTTTATTTATTCTTAACCGAAAACCGGTTATTTTAAAATTGCAAATTTTCGAATTATTCGAAAACCGGTTTTAAAAAAAAGTCAAATAGTCAATCTCGCTAGTGAATTACAAATAAATTTTATTATAAAATGTTAGAAAAACACATTTTAGTTTTTTTATTGTTAAAAATGGAAGTTTTTTTTTGAACTAACAGTGGAATTGAATTTTATCTTTGTTTTGTTTTGAAATTAAAAGTTCTTATTTTTGCAATACTCTAAGCGTATGGCATACACGATACATATTTTTAATCGTACTTTAGTTTACAGCAGCATAGCAATACCAGTTACTCTTTTATATAGGGTCCGCCAAATAATTTTTTTTTTTTTGAAAATGCTATAAAAAAAAACTACTGAATATTTTCTCAAATTTCGTTTTTTATTAGAAAGTACAATCCTTCCGGTTAATAATGGAAAATAACTTCATTCAATGGCTGCCTCTGATAATGCGATCTTCAAAAACAGGGCGCAAAACATCGAGTGTAGCTTCGGCTGTGTGGCACGTAGCGCTGTCCTGTGGAAACCAAATGTTGCTAATATCCTCCTCTTCAATTTTTGTGAACAAAAATTCGTTCAACATGGCCCGATAACGATCGCCATTGACTGTAACGGCCACTCCTTGCTCATTTACGAAGAAAAATGGCCCATTTATGCCTCTGGACCAAAATCTGCACCAAACAGTGACTCAAATCAGACATGAGCTAAGTGTTACCATTCACGAAATAAGCACTACTTGAAAAAAAACCTTAGATGGCGGACCCTTTACAATACTTTCAATTGTCGCCCAGTGTATATTTTAAATTAATAAACATTCACAACTTAAAGCCGTTTAATTTTTTTATAAACCTGTTTACTGAGCAACTATTTGGCTATAGCACAAATAAGTTTGCGATATCTTATCTTTAATCAAATCAAATTTGGTTAAATTTGATACAAATTTGGACCACGCTTCAAATGCTACTGGTTGATAAAGTTTTAATTTTGAATACAACGGCTAAAACATTAATAACAAACATTAACTGGTTAAAATGATTAATTAACATATTTTAACCCTTAAATGCATACATTTTAAGACAAAAGACACACATTTATTTTAAGTAATAATTACCATTACTTTTTGAATAAATGGCGAAGAAAGTAATGTTTATTGCAGTTTTGCTGTCAACATATAAGGCGGCAATGCCAATAGCGCTATGTTTTTATAAAATAATTGTCACAAGCAAATTATAAAGCAAAGTTTTTGATGAATTACAAGTGCTACATGATTCATAAAGATATTATAATAATACATTTATTATCTGTTTAATTGAAGGATTTACAAACAAAATTATAAACTTAATTTACTTTTTGAATAAATCCAATTTATGTGTTGTAAAATATTGAAATTGTTAAATCGAACAATATTACGTCTTTACCCTTCGTTTACCATGGCTGAATTATTAACTACTTAACTGCGAGTTTTATAGCTATTCAATCATACTTAAGTGACAACCCACGCATTAAAAAAATTATATTTTTCTTGTTTGATCACAACGCTTTTTGGCTTACTTTTCAGTTATTTAAATTTCATTCATTAATTTTTCACATTTTATTGTTGTTTTTTAAGTAAGCGCTTGTCAAATTATTGCGTTATATGTACGTCTACATACATACAGGTTTGTTTCTTAAATAATTGTGTGTTAAATGTCCGTTTTTATGTTGGTGTGTCTGGCTGTCCTACATCGATTTAAAAAATTAAAAGGAAAAATGCTACAACATATCGATTTAAAATGAGATTTAAATTTTGTCACAGTAACAGTACCTATACATACATATATTATGTTTAAATGCCACAAATGTTGTTGAGTGGCAGTTAAGTTTTTCAATTATACACTTATTTGAAAATTACAATTGATCATGTATAGTTCTCATGATTTATTCCTATCATATTGGTTAACAGTATTTAGAAAGTTGCTTTATTTAAATTAATTTTAATATGCTCAATCGTTTACACAATTCAAATATAAAAACAATAATATTTGTTGAGCTTAAAAGACTTATTTACTTAGTAGAGGGGAGTTTGAGAAGTTTCGCCGTCTGAACACAGAGGGCGATACTACTACTTTCATTATTGTTTGAAATACTTGTAAAACTGTCATTAGATTACATCTGAAGTCTAAAGCTGGGGTCACACGATTATCGCAATGCATAATTATTGGCACGGCAATAGAGTTACGGCCCAGTAGGTAATTATACGACAACAAAAATATTAAAAATGCACCAATATTTATTGTGTTCTTGCGCGACAATCGAAGTTAACAATACGTACCAATATTTAATAAATAGGAATAATTTTATTATTGAGCGTCAATAAAGCACAATTGAAATTGTATCATATTGGTTCATTTGCGAAAATCATGTGATTCTAGCTTTAGATGATTCGGTTTATTTATTATTTTGCATTTGTTGCAAAAATATTAACTTTTGAATTAATTGAGATATTTTTAAAAATTAAAAAGCTATTGAATGAGGATATTTTAGGCTTTAAAGTAATGTTTATATTATGCCGCTAGGACTACAGGGTGATCCAAAAATCGATTAATTTTTCCGGTTATTTTTTCCGGTATTTAAATTTTTATTATTGCTAATAGATATTTTTATATGTTTTTAATACCAAGTCCGAATTAATTTATATTAAGTAATTAATAGCATAAAATAAAAAAAAACTTGTATCGCTCTCTTAATCACAATTGCTACAATTGCGTGGCGTTTAAACGTCATATACAAGACACATTGAACGAGGTAGTGTTGTCCGTACAACAACTAATTTTTTTTTACAAAATCAACAGACAATATTGTTTGTGTATGTTAACGTAAATGTCAAAAAAATTCAATACAAAAAAAAAATCGTAATCAATCGGTTTGAAAATTTAAATTTAATTTCAAATATTTCGTTTTATTATATTCTACATATGTATACACTATACTTTAATCCGTTTCGAAGCATATTTTTTCAATAAGGTATAGTTTAATGATATTCTAGGATTGTTCTATTTAGTAAGCTTTGCTGTACATGAAAAACTTTTGACAGTCTCTCGATCATAAATTAATAAAAAAAAAAAAAACAGTCAGCCGAACGGGCAACTTCATTCGCCATACATAATTTCACCATGATCATTACGTGTTATCATTTGACAACCCTGCTGAATATACAAATGTCAAATAATCAAAAACTATTTTTATTAAAATGAGAAAAACGGTTGCAAGAAAATAAAATAAAATTACAATGGCAGAGAGAGAGAAAAAGAGAGGGACAGACTCAATTAGAAATTTAAAAGTCGAAGAAGTTCTTAATCTTAAAAGTTTTGTTAAAACTTCTTTTTTTTTCAATTAAGATTTACTTTTTTGTTATACATTTTGATATTTGTTTAATTTTCGCTTGTTTACCTTTGTTATTTTGACTGATAGTTTAGATAAACTTTCGATAAAAAATAGAGAATACACCAAATATTCTCGTTTCCGAAGGTGTTTTATACTGAAAAACTTTAAACGAGATGTTTTTCTCTCCAAGTTTTTTGTGACTAAGCATGTTAACTAAGTAGTGTTTGAGGTATTAATTACGAATGAGAGAGCGTAACATGAATATTTACCTACGTGGAACAGCGTTACCGTTGAATTTTTTCAAATAGTGGCACAAAAAGGGGATTTAAAAAAAAAGTTGCACAATAAGTTGCATTTTAGAAAACAAAAGTCGCACAGTTTGTTTTATCGTTTTTATTTAAATAAAAAGTTAAAAAAGAAAACAATAAAAGTAATTCAATAGCTTAATAAATAACAAATTATTCCTTAATAATGTTAAAATCAAAGTTTTTATAATATAACGTTATAGCCATATGTACAGAGCTGGGATCACACGATTGACTTAAATACACCAATCTGATACAAATTTTATTGTGGCAACTTAGCGCACAATAATAAAATTGTCCCAATTAAAAATTCTGTATTCACACGGTTGTCTTATTTTATACAAAATTTATTGTCACAAGATGGCGCGAAACGATCTATTGACAATAATTGTCCCAATGCTGTCACACGATCGTTCTAGTTTACGGCAACTCTGTAAGTCAGCTGTTGTGGTAAATTAAATTATTTTCTTCTGTGTTCAAAATGGTTCGTTCTATAAAAAAGAAAATAGCGTCCTCTTTATTTACATATATTGAGGTCATTTAGTGAACGAATAAATAAAAAGAAATACAAAAAAAAACAAGAAAAGAAGAAGAAATTTCAATAAAAAATTAATTCACTAAAATACGTATTTAATTAAATTGGAATATAGTTACAAATTATATTTAATTCCCTAAAGTAAGACGACTTATTTTTAAATAATAAAAATTCCATCGGCTTTGGTTATCAGGTGCCCTCTTGATAAAAAAGTAAAAATAATGAACAAAAAAAAAAAAATAAATAAATAAATGGTGGAAGCTTTTGATGCAATTAACATATAAATAATTTAAAAAATGTATATTTTAAGGGATGACAATTATAAATACCGTATAAACATGTGTTTTTTCAGAAACAAATCAATTAAAAAGTAGAAATTGGTGGTTAATTTCTTCTTCAACTTCCACACAAGAGTACAATAAATATTGGTGTATTTTTGGAATTTACATTGGTGTATGATTGCCGATAAAGCTTTCACACGATTTTCGAAACATGGTTGCATTTGATTGGGATAAATAAGCACAATAATGTTGTGAGTTACCGTATAAGCCAATAAATTGTATAATCACACGATTGACATATAAAAACACTAATTATTGGCGCATTACGACAATCGTGTGATCCTACCTTAAAATTTATTTGTAAATAAGAAATACTAATTCATTAATAGTGATAAAATCACATTTGTTGTACTTTTTTATAATTATGTAAATACATATTTAGATATTTATATTTATATGCAAATAAAATATTATTCAATTCAACAATAAAATCCGATTTTTATAATTTTTTTAATAATTATTTGTAAAGATATACAAATAATATATTTGTATGTATAACGCATATATGTAAATATAGAGATATGTTTATATATTTTCTCTAATACATAAATATGTTAATAAATATATGTACATGTATGTATTCAAAATTTTATACATACCATTTTTAACGACCTTTTTAACACAAAAATTTATTATTACTAATTCCCATAACATTCCATGAAGGAACATGGGAACTTCTCCCAGTCAATGAGCTGCACCCGATTCTATTTTTAAGCTCATTGAAAGGGACCTATAGTCTCCTCCGAACGGCATATGCATTTAGAGAATAGTATTTATATTCATAACCAGTTACTAGCTAAAGTTATGAGGTGATACCGCTGTCGAAAAACTTTTTTTTATTTTTTTTAAGATGGTCTGGTCTGGTATTGAACCGACGACCTTCTGGTTGGTAGGCGGGTGTCTTACCTACCATACCACAGCGGCACAAAAATGTAATAGGTTTATTTTGTTAAAATAATTAATTCTTTTAACATTAAGTAATAGCCAAATATCGGAAGTAAACATTGCTAATAATGATCCTTAAGTGCAATACAAATTTTGTAATTGTTTTAATTTTATTTTAAATTAATTTTTTTGAAACTTGCCTTCTGTATTTTTCTATAAGTTCACTACTTGGAATATAATTTCCTTATCTAAAAAAATTATTGAATACAACATGGATGCACAAGTTTCTACTTTTAATCTATTTGTTAACTTATTTTTCACAAGGCCTAATTTAAAAAAACTCATTCAGCGAACGCACTGCTGTGAGTTAAAATATACACAGTCAGCTTGTATAAGTTTAAGTACAAAGGTTCGCCTTACTCTCTAATAATTTATTTTCGCAAATAACAGCCTTTAGATCACTTATAATATAATTATATTCTAAAATGAGATCTCTGTAAGCAATATCTTCATTGCTTGTAAAAGAGCGCGGTTGAACAAAACCTAAGACTTTAAGCCTTTTATCATTAATGTGGATTCGAAATAATATTTTGTCACTTAGTTGTTGGTAAAACTTAAAAATATTTGTTTTTATTGCTATACATTCTACATTCTAGTTTATATAAAATATATATATATATATATATATATATATATATATATATATATATATATATATATATATATACATACATATATATATACATATATAAACCTTCTTGAGTAACGCTAATTTTTCCTAAAGTTAATATTATTTATTAATATTATAGCAGTTTTAAAATTTGAGTGTGAAACATCTGATGTAAAAGATAAAAATTTTTAGTAGTGCTAATGTCACAAAAGAAGTGGCAATCGTGGGAAAAACAAATGGAAAGTAGCAAAATTTAGTGCATTTTTAAAAGTCACACAAAATGATTTTAGCCATCAGAAAAGTTGCAAAATGCGACTTTAGTCGCATCAACGGTAATGCTGACATGGAAACATGCTATAAGTCCAGTGTTGCCGTTGAAAATTTCGAAAAAGTGTCATAAAAAGTTTATTTGAGAAAAAAAGGGTCAGAAAGGAAATTTTAAAGTAAAATAGGGTCAAGTTTTTTGTAACAAAAGTTACAATTTATTGCAATAAAAAAAGAAAAAACAAAAACTAATTGTAACAGTTAATTAAATAAATTAAACTAAAATAAAAGTAATTATACATACTTAAATTATAAATCAATGTTATAACTAAAAAACAATTCACAGATACTCGTACATTCGAATATTGGTCATATTATCAAAAATCTATATAATGTTTATCAGTTTTTAGAAATACTTTTTCTACCTATATATTTTGTAATTCTTTACTTGGAGTCCAATTTTCCAGTCCCGATTTGAGCAAATTGAGAGAGTCTGTTTAAAAGTTTATTTTTTATCAGTGATAGCTTTAGAATACTCTTTTAGCGGAAGAACTAATAGGAGGCAAAGTAAATACATATGTATGTAACGAATTCATATAAATTTGGATACACAGTCGCACAGGCAAGTATACATATCCCCTCGATGTCCCCTCATATATCGTAGTTTCACTTGAATTATTGTGATATTCTTTAGGTAGAGCAGTCTTACAGCCTTGTTTGTTTTTAATTGCACTTTTTTTTTGTACTAGGTTATCCAGTTTATCAAATAAATTGTCTGTGGGATTTATGTCAGGTGACTAATAAGTAGAATGAACTTCTAGTTTTTTTAACTTTTTGTTTTCGTTACACTTATATTATTCAAAACAACTTTACTCCAAAATTCTTCAACATAAAATTTGAATACCCACGATTATATATGTATACAGTTTTCTTATGTTTCAACATTGCTTGATGAAGCCTGCTGCTCATCTTTTCTTTTTGATTTAACCTCAAACCAACAAACATATTTTTATACAAAGTTAGTATAATTAGATATTTGGGAATGTAATACTTACTTGCCCATTCGCATTTATTTTGTTGCAAATATGAACACATGTGTATATGAATGGCATGCGAAACTACAACATTAAATGTAAATCTACTAAAAAATATATATAAAAGCTTGTCGCTGTCAAAACTTAAACCGAAACACATACTACATAAATCAGGGCATAATCGCAGTTGATCATCAGTTAATTTTACACAATTGTTAATCTTTATATGAAAGAAATAGGTATGCATAGAATATGACAGTTGCATGAAAGTTAGTTGTTGTAATAGTAATATCGAATGCAATTTGTATATATATGTTCACAAAAGTCATACATATTATGTGTATATACAACATACATATATAAAAGCTAAGTAGACCGAGAATTTTCGTGAGGAATTTTGGACCTTTACTAATTTTCAAAACGGATCAAAAAAAGGGTCATAAAAAGTGTCATTGGCATGAAAAAGTGCCAAAAGTGATACTTTAGTGTCACAACGGCAACGCTGTATAAGTAATCATTGTACTCATTAAAAATGAATGGATATTTGTATGTATGTGTGTATGTATGTTTGAAGTTTATAGACAGCTAATTAGCTGAGCCGTGTTTCTTGAAATTTATGTTACGCTCAATGTAAATATTTATTTTTGTTTGTGGTAACAGTAAAATTCTCTAAATTTGAACTAAATAGCTTCGTAATAACTTCAAAACTTGATTATTTACAGAATTTTGAATTCAAGGTGTGAATCACTTTATTTTTTATTTTTATTTAGAGAAATTAATAATATATTTTGCAATTTCCGCTTGCGTAATAAATTTCTAATCATTTCTTTCGGTTGAAGTTAGGCATCACATTAACCAACAATAGAAATGCTTAACTCTAGCGCCACGAGACACAAATTGTGATACGTGACGTAACAAAACAGTATCGTAATATCGTTTAAATGTTAAAAAAGTGTCAAGCCATTAAGCCAGTATCTACGTATGTATATTTTTATATGTGTTAAATAAATTAATTGTATTTTCGAAAAGATTTTAACGAAGAATGAAATAAAAATAAAAACATTTTATGGTAATTTAAAATAATAACATCATGTGCATACATACATACATAACACATGGGCTGAAAAGTGCCGGGCCTAACACATAGATGGCACTTGCCTTATTGCATTCACCTCTATTTCAGTTAATGCTAATCTTCAAAAGACAGTGGTTAAAATTTCCTGATATATCATCAATTAGTTTGCGAGGTATTGCGCTAATGGTGACGCTACTTTTGTTATTTTCAGCACAATGGATTATAAAAAATTTCGTGTTTTAACTCTACACTGCTTTCAAACGTGGTCGTAGAGCAACGTTAGGCAAAATTATATTAATGCATTCTGGCCACTTTGTGCTGTATTTTTCCACTTGTTTTCTCATTACTTCTCTTTGTTTATTTTTTGCTTACTTTTCGCCTATGCGTATGACTACGTACGTGTGAAAATAAAAGAGAAGAACAGAACAGCTCTTAGCCTAAATCTGTGGTGGAGAAACCGACGTGGCAGAATGCAATGGGCGTCCAAAAGAGGCGGTAACACTAGAAAACATAAAAAAAACAAAATCCACAAATTCGTTTTGAATGATCGAAAATAGAAGTCGCGTGAGTTAACTGACTTCGTTCAGATATCCGAAGAACCTGTTGGCTTTACCATATGTTGCATGAGCATTTGACTATGAGAAAGCTTTGTTCAAAGTGGGTGCCGCGTTTGCTCATTGTTGACCAAAAACAAGAACGTGTTGATGATTCTGAAACAAAGGCAAAACTTTATGAATTAATCTTCGAATAGATCCCAAGTCCACCGTATTCGCTAGATTTGGCTCCCAGCGACTACTGGCTGTTCGCAGACCTCAAAAATATGCTCGCCGGTAAAAAAATTCGCATTTGAAGAAGTTATCGCTGAAACTGAGGACTATTTTAAGGCAAAAAATAAATCGTTGTACAAAAGTGGTATGGAAATGTTAGAGCAGCGCTGGAATGATTTCATTGTTCTTGATGGTAATAACGTTGATGACGATTTAAACAAAAAAAGGTGCTTTCTTTGTTAAGCCCGAGACTTTTCAGCCCATGTATTCAATATGTACGTGTGTTTTATACTACATAACACTTTAATAGCACAAATAAAAAAAATAATAAAAGCAATGTCAATGTCATAATCTAAACATTTCATGGAACTTAATCAACTCAAAAGAAGAAAAAAGAATATCGTATTCTTGTGTAAATTGCTTGACAAGAACGAAATAATCAACGTGATTTACATATGTATTATTCATTTGCTGTTCAATGTAGTTTAGCCGCCCTAAATGAAGCCTAATAGAATAGTTTTAAAATTACTAAAAGTATGTTATGATGACATATTTAGTAATATTCAGGGCAAATTAAGTCATCAGACTAATTTAGTAGGAAACAAACGAATTTCAATTAATTTTTAACCTAAAATGTTTGGATTTTAAAAGTAAATTAAATCTATAACAGTCAGCAGTGATAAAATTAGAAATTGGTCTTCAGATAATCTTTAAAACTGAGCACCATAGGATAACTTTCAAATAAACTTGAGAATTGTATCTTTAACACAATTGTAAAGTACATGGAAGGTTAGGAAGAACGTCGTAGGAAAGCTACAAACCTTGTTAAACAAATGCCTGCAATTGTGCTCTTCAAATTTTCTGGCCGAAGAGAATAACAACTGCAACACTATACTCTAGAAATGCCGCAGAAAAAGGTCATGGGTAGTGCATACACTTTGGAATGATATAGGTGATATCGTTATATCTACATGCCTTAAGTGAAATCCTCAGAGTAGCAGTACTAGAGACCAGTCAAAGTTGACATGGCGCAGATTTATTGATGTTGAATTTATCCGGATGAGAGTGAAGTGGCCACTAGTAGGCAGAGTATGCAATTCACTTGGTAACTCAATTAAACCCACCCGGTTTTTTTTTCGTCTCTTTTTGCGATCCACTTTGAAGCCGATTTTATATATATATCTTCAAGAAAAAAAGTGATTCGGTAACATGCCAAAAGCAATGTTTGTAGAATACGGCGGGTGCGACATTTGATCGTTTCAAACAATTTTTTTGGCAACTTTTTCGACGTGAGACCGAACGTTGTCATACAAAATGAAAACTTTATCTGTCTGTCTTTATATTCCAGTTATTTTTCTCATAATGCACGGTTCAAATGAAGTAATTGCATTCTGCTCCGATCACCGATTTTTACAAGCTCATAGATACATACATTGTGAGGTTCTCGTGGTCCTATCGGAAAGACTTGGGGTCTTAACCCCAACCATGTATATCATGATAGATAGACCTATAGATCCTTATGTATCGATTGTATGATAGCCCAAGGCTGAGCAGAGGCTTTGCATAAAAAGATGAATGAGGCTTCAGAGACGGGCATATTTGGCATTAACTGGTGCAATAGGAACCTGTCCCGCTATGGCCATGGAGGCTTTTATAGGCCTGAGCCCTCCGCATATCTTCATTATGAAATGCTCTGGTGGCCGTCAGGTTGTTGACACATGGCGGTCTCTTGAGACTCCGGGTACAACTAGCGACATTGTTGGGAAGCTGCTGGACTTGACATAGAATCTAGAGTTTCTAAAACTATCAACAGATGACATTTCTACCGAAGATATCGCCATTTTTTTACAATTAAAAAATTTCATTTTTTTTAACTAAGCCCACGAATGTTTTAATAATGACCAAAAGGAAATGATATATAAAAAAAATAAACTGTTATCATATCATATTCAGGTCTCAAGAGGTTAACTCAGTGGACCATATGGGTCACATGAGCATCGTGGGCCGTATCCCCGACTTTGAGCTGCTGTGACTGTGAGCAGCAGTGACGTGTGCACTGGTGGCTTGAATTTCTATCGCAATTGCGAAGTTGGGGAGTGGGACCACGGGGTCCTTAAGGTAAACTCCGGCTATTTACCATGGTACATAGTTGATCTAAAATGGATAGTGGTGTGAGTACTAGGATATTCGGGCACAAAATTAAAGTCTGGGAACTATCACAATATGGCCCCCCGTTTTCCAGGCTGAGATCCAGGCTATCTCCATCTGTGCACGTATTAATAAAGAACGTGGAATCAGGGGAGCTTCTACTATTATATGCTCCGATAGTCAAGCGGCACTCTGGGCCCTTTCTTCGTAGTATATAGACTCTGGACTGGTACTCGAGTGCTTTAGGAATGTCGAACTGGCATTGAGGAGCAGAGTAAAGCTTTGTTGGGTCCCTGGGCATACTGGTGTTCTGGAAAACGAATTTGCTGAAGCAAGGCGTCCACTGCTTTCGTGGGACGAGAACCGTATTATGGCTAGTCTACAACCAGGCGGAAAATCGACGAAATTTTAAAGCAGTTATAAAACCCAATAAAACCACAAAAAATTCATCAAAACTCAATAAAAGTCCGGTTTTTTGCCCACCCTGCTAGTGCAACGCGGAGTAACACTTATATTTACTCGATTTCATATATTGTAAACTAAAATGTTGACTAATTAAAAAGAGATGTTCTATTATATTTCAATTTATTGTTGAAATACATTGTACACTTGGTGTACACTTAACCTTACAATTACTGCACATACATATGCATGTATGTATACAAAATATATTTAAAAATTTTTTTTTTTTAATTTTTATTATGTTTCAATATTTCGAGAAAAGACCAACGACTTTTCATGGCGCGACTTTTATTACTTTTGTACTGATAATAGAAGTTTTAAAACAAATTTGAATTGTTAACAAAACTCAAATCAAATATAATTTTTTATGAAATATTTAAAAGAATAAAGAAACAAAAATTATTTGTAATAGTCAGAGCAATTTAGGACAAGATAATGCATTAATGTTTAGAAACATTTCACTTTTGCTTGTGAAATAGGTTCAAGAAATAATCAAAATTTTTTAGTGTTAAAAGTGTATTTAACTCTTATGTGACAACAAACTACACATTTTGTACTACAAGGTATTCGGGTACCTTCATACAAATCGCAAAGAAAATAAAAAATTTTGGAATAAATTTAGAAAAATATAATTTAAAATTACAAGATTACACATTAACAAATGTAGCTGCTAAAAACAATATACTTAAGACTTTCGGAGCAGATGAATTAAATTCAATTTTTGGTACATATTTGATATACCACATACTGGTGTTCATAAATCACACAGAGAGCGTGCAGCTGTGGTATAGTAGGTAAGATATCCGCCTACCAACCATGAGGTCCTCGGTTTAATCTCAGGCCAGATTAGCTAAAAAAAGTAAAATTTTCTACAGCAGTATCATCTTATAACATTGCAAGTGACTGGTTATATGAGTATTACTACTATTGAAAACTTCTCAAATGCATTTAGCGTTCGCAGGCGGCTTTAAACTGTAGGTACAATGAGTAAAAATATAATCGTGTGCAGCTCATTGATGTTCCTTCATGGTATGTTATGGGAATTATTATTGTGGCTATCAATTCGATAATTATGAAACTCGTTCATCAAGTGCCAAATCGTGATATTTAAGTTATGTTAAAAGCCGTAGATGACAAATTAGACAGATATCGAGATATCGCATTTCACACAGTATATGTTGTTAAAGCCTGAAAAATACGTAAACAAATTATTCTGAGCTTGCGGTTCTTTCAACTCCTACGAACGTCAGATACACATATATAGGAGAAATAAGGGTTTTATATCTTGTCAGTTCATAAAGTAACTCAGGAAGAAATATAACAACCGATATTTGTTTTTCATTGCTCAAACCGTGGACAAAATAAGTTTGGGGTTCCAACGATCGTAGAACAGTTAGAAAAAATAAACGAATATTTCAGGGAATTACTTTCTACAAATTTCGAATTTAGCAAAGAGGCGACTTATTGTGCGCATGTGCAAAACAAGCCGTAATAATGATATCTACCATGCCATTCTACATCTGCAGAAAACACTTTAATGGCTAAGTCAGAAGTTATAAGTTATTATAATAAAACTAGAGGATAAGATACAGAAGATATTGGGCGAATATACTTGCAATCGCAGGATAAGATGGTGACCGCTATTCTTATTTTCTATCGCTGTAAATGTAGTAGGATTGACACGTAAACAATTCAAATTTATTAAGGAGGCGACTTAATGTTCGCATATGCAAAAAAATACATAATAATGATATCTACCATGCATTCTACACCGTCTGCAGAAAATACTTTGATGGCTACGTCAAAAATTATAAGTTATTATATTAAAACTAAACTATTTTAGATGTAGTAGGATTGACAAGTAAGCAATTTTTAAAAGATCTTAGCTCACAATTATCTTTTGAAAACAAAAGCAGCATGCAAAAAGTTCTAAGTTGATGGCTAAAACTTGCACTTGAACTCCAATAGAGATTTTACTCTGTAAAGAATCTAAAGCGAGTGTAAAGCCAGATATTAAAATCAAATTCACATGTGTAAATTAATTTTTGTTACCTTTTGCTAATATAATTTATAATAAAACAGAGAAACAATATGTGACATTAGCATTTTTCATAGATATGCGTAAAGGTACTCGAGTACCTCGTCGGACAGTTAAGCATGTTGGAAGAAAGTTAACTAAAATAAAGTTGGGAGCTCTCGGGAAGTATAAAGTACGATATTTATAAACCAATACGAAAAAATTAAGTTTCAAAACACAATAGGTACCCAGGTACCTTGTCAGCTACATAAGGGTTAATAATAATGAGCTAGAGCTTAACTAAATAAATATTTGTACACTCAAATTAGATAATTACAGTTAAATAGTGTAATGAAGTTGTAACACAACTATTTGACAAATGTTTGTTCAAAGATTCTTGTTTTTATTTAAAATTTTTTATCATTTTCATTAATTTGTGTCAAGTTTTTTAGTCTTCAGTGCTAACGAATTGTTTATTAATTTTTTTAATCAATTTTAAAATAAAATTCTCTATCTTTGTATTAAATTAAATAACAAAATTTCAGAAAAGAAACTTGAATTTGTAAATATTTTATTTCGGTAGCAGTTTTATAGCTTTAATGTTGTTAACACAACATTCAATATTTCAAGCAACGTACCTTTGTTTTTTTTAACGTATAAGAGTTGCCATTCGAATCAAGTAACTTTGAAAAACGCTCTCTAACACTTTTCAAAGCAGTAGAGTTATTACATTAGAGCAGTGACGGGCAAACTTATACTATTGGATTTTACAATTGTATGAGTAATTGCGAGTCTGCCTCTCAAACCACACTGGAAGAAAAAATATATTTTTTTCTCAAACAAATGGTTATGTATACTGGAAAAAGTGCTTTTACATTTTATGTTTACGTATTTTAACAGAAATTTTTAAAAGAACAACAAAAAATAATTACAATAATAAAAAGAAAAACGATAAAGGCATAAAAAAATTATGATTTTTTTAAATTGCTATGAAATTTATTTTATTCGAAAGATAATCTTCTGGCATTACAATCTAAATATAACTTCTGGCATATGACCGCCACAGTTGTCTCGGACGTAGTCTAATCTGTGGGTCCAATTTTCGATGACTCTTTACAACATTTGTGGCCGTATATCGGCAATAACGCGGCGAATGTTGTTTTTCAATAGTTTCGGGCTTATCGACGTAGACTAGCGACATCACATATCCTCATAGAAAAGTGAGCTTCATAGCAAAACAAAATTCGCTTATAAAAATCCGGATCAACAGCAATCTTGCTTTGGGTCAATTTGGAAGCGTTGTTCAGGCGTCAGTCTATTCAAGCTGAAATGAAAAACCAAACTAAACATAAATTATTTGACAACTGACAATATGGCCGCCAGTTAAAAGAGTGTCGCCAACTTAAATTTTTATACCTCTATAAAGAACATCCGGTAGTTATCAACCATTTGAAGAAACGTGGAACAAACAAGCTCGATGTTTGGGTGCCACATGAATTAACAATGAAAAATTTAATGGATCGAATTTCCATTTGCGATTCAAATGGACCGAAGTAGAACCATTTCTGAAGTAAATGATGAAAAACGGATCACATACGACAATAATGTGCGAATCGTATTATGGAGAAAGCAAGGTGAATCTTTTCAGATGGCGGCAACGCCAAGATTGACACAAAAAAAGTAATCCTGTCAACAATTAACGAGATAAAAGTAAGCAATTTAATTAAAACGGTCAAAATTTATCAACAGAAAAGGTGTTGTGTTCCATCATGACAACGCCACACTGCATAGATCTTTGATGATCCGGCAGAAACTGAGATCGTTTGGCTGGGAAGTCTTGATGCATCTACCATATAGACCGGCGCTTATATCTTCAGATTGCCATTTGTTTCGATTTCTGAAAAACTCTGTTAATGGTGTAAATTTAAATTGCGTAGAGGCCAGCATAACGCAAATGAATGAGTTTTACGCTTAGAAAATTCAGAAGTTTTACTTTGATGGAATAATAATAATGGCTATACCTCAAAAATGGCAAAATGTTATTCATCAAAACGGCACATCTTTGTTTTAATAAAACTCTTTTTAAATATAAGAAAAAGATGTTTCAATTTTAGTCAAATTTTTAACCGAACTTAACCGAACATCCAATTACTATAAGTAGCATTTGGATACTAACTGTTGTATAGGGTTTAACTCCTCATTAGGTGTTTTATTTACATATCTCTGTCTTTATTTTTGCAATAAGTATTCAGGAGTCATTTGAGAATCCCTTATGATTTAATTTTATGATATTCTTAATGCTTTCAATTAATAGTGAAATGCACTTAATTTAAAATTACATTTCTCCATTGATTCTTATACTGAATACAACAAGTTTATTGATGTAAAGATTTACGGCCATATGCAAAAAAAATCTAAAATTAGACTTGTAGCACACGTTAGTTACTATAAACTTTAAGCTTAACAAACATTTGTTAAAAAATAATGATTGCTTTACTTTATTTTAAGTTTTCATGCTGGTAATACCATGTTTTTTTTTACATTTTTTTTTATTAATTTGTTAAATCATTTCATTAAGACATTGTGAAGTCTTTAAAAAAAGGTATGATATTCAAATACTGGAGTGGGAGAAGGCAATGTTATAAAAGAGGTACTTTGTTTTGCACTTTTTGCTTTAAATGAGAGGAACTTCTATTTTTAACACTATTCTTGAACTCCTACCCTTTGTCATCTTTGACTGATTTCTCCAGGATAAGGGTGGCCGCAATTGCGAGATTTATTTTGGACACCAAATGGTTTCCTATGGAAACCGTTTGATCGCCAGGTTGTCATTTATGCATGTGGCATCATAATGAGCCAAACTCCTTCCCTTTAGAGTGTCCACTACCTTACCTTACTAAACCTAACACTATTTTTAGAACTCCTTTTTTGGGGGCGTTTTTGTAGAATTTAGACGTACCTTCTAGAATATTACCCAAAAACGTAAGAGAAATGTGGTCCTATTCATGTTATGTTCGTTACATAGCTCCAACATGTACCTCGAAGTCCAATTAAATTTTTATAGGCGTTTTTTACTATTGTCCAAAAATTCTCCATTGTGTTGGAATTAGGGCTTTACGGTGGGCTCAGTTTCAAAACGTCATTTGCAAAGCAACTGAGCAATGTCATTCGTTCCTTAAAGCAACTATGCAAACTTTTACAAAGTCATCCATTCCTAAATGTAAAGTAAAAGTTTTAACTGCGCAAACAAAAGCAAACTGTGTAGTATAAATTTTGTCGATGCTTTTTGTTTGCAAATTAAAAAATTTTTGTTTAAATTGAAATAATAATAGACTTTCGAATGGAAACAGCAATTGTTTACAAAATGAGGATGAATGAATTTGCCTCAAAAAAAAGGAAAAAGGATTGTTTTATGGAAAAGGTGCTGACTGCAGCAGAAAGACTGTCTAAATGCAAAACTGTACAAAGATTTTTTTACAAAGCAACAAACAATGTAGTTTGCTTTGTATCGACACAGTGGTAAAACCGTATGGATACAGTAGTAAAACCGTATCGCTACAAAGTATTTTGACGTTTTAGAATTCAGCAGTGATCACTAATTTACCTTAAATTTCTGTTACAACAGCCATTCTTTGACAATTTTAGCGGTCTGCCTTTGTTCACCATCAGGGTTAATGCCTCCAAAAAATGTTCCTTGACACCAAAACACGCTATTTTTATTTTTATATTAAATATTCATAACACACATGTCATTTTAAAGTAATCTTAAGCTACCTTCTTCAAAATCTTTAAACTTAACGTAGGTTTAACAAAGGGATTTTAAGCTAATAATCGTTTTTGCATACAACATTAAGGTTTAACAAACATTGATAAGTTTTTTTTGGATATGGCCGTTAAATTCGACTAAAAACAACTTCCGAAGAATGAGTTGCTTTTTTATACTTTTAATATTATTTTTGTTTTGAAGGCATATGTTTTAAACCGGCTTTCAAAAACGAATTAGTTTTTTATTACTCGTATATCTTTTATTTTTGTCTAGGTAATGGCCTATAAATTATAAATAAATTAAACAAACAAATGCGTAATTTTGACTTTTCTTACAATTAATCAAATTTAGTTTATTGTTATGAATGATTGACTCTTAAAAACCAATGTGGAAATACTACAATCATCAATATTGTGTTTTTTTTCCAACATTTGAACTTCTATTTATATTTTTGAAGACAAAAACCCAACAAGAAAACAATATTTGTGAGTTTTTATTTAAAACAAAGTGACAGTTTTTTTTATGGGTTTTAAATGGTTCTTTCTTATATGCTATTAGCAGCAACCACATTAGGTATCGCCTTTCAATATAAAGCACAAGATATGGCGCCATTTTTAAACCTAAAACGGAATGCATATAACGAAAAAAATTACTTAAATAACATTTTTTATGTTTTGAAATTTATACTTAAATTCATTCAATAGCCTAACCTTCTTTTTTAAAGGGTTTAAGTTCTTCTCGAAATACTTCTGTTAAGCCCTTTTTTGTAATTTTTTTAGTACCATTAGTTGCAAATCTCATCTATCTCATTTATGGTTCACTTCGGTTTTCGCAAAGAAACAGATAAATTTTTTCTTTAACTAAGGACAATCACAAGCAATAGGATCATAGTGCTGCATTATCATGATGCAAAATCAAAAAATAATTTTTTTTTTAATAGAGGAGGTAATCGTAATGAACTTTGAGCTATCTTGTCAGGTTTTCTTATGGTTCTGACTCTTCTTACATGGCGATCGGACTTAGGGTTTGGTATTATAACCATGATTTGACTAAAAGCAATCATGCACATTTCAAAGAACTTTTGTTCACGCTCAATTTACACCTATTCTTAAGCTCTTGTTTTTAGTCGTCAATGAAAAAGCGGCGAGTGGATATGCTTACGGGTGTATGCTGATGTTTTCATCTTTTTTTTACTATTATTTATTTATTTTTTCAGATAATAGGTACTAAAATTTATCAAAAAATATTAAGATTTTTACTTTCTTAATAAAAATATGCACATGGATACTAATAATGCTAAATATTCATTAAAATTAATTCTCAGAGAGCAATTTTCATGTTCTCACCAACACAACTACATATTTACTTTTGGACACCACTGCTGAAAGTATCAAAAATTAGAGCAACATTATGACCATGATGTCACACAGTTCGTGCCACAATTGATTTATTGAAGGAAACGTTTGGTAACCACATAGTTTCACGTTTCGGACACGTAAATTGGCCTACAAGATCGTGCGATTTTACGCCGCTATACTATTTTCTGTGGGATATGTGAAGCCGATAGTCCACGCCGATAAGCCCGAAACGATTGACCACTTGGAGGACAACATTCGCCGCGTAATTGCAGATATACGGCCATAAATGTTGGAAAAAGTCATCGAAAATTGGACCCACAGATTAGAATATGTCCGAGCAAGCCGTGGCGGGCATATGTCAGAAGATATATTTAAATTATAATGGCAGAAGATTATCTTTCGAATAAGGTAAATTTGTTCTATTCCATTCAAAAAATTCTATACATTTATAAAAAACACTCTTTACATCAGCGTGCAAATTGTGAGTTTAACTTGAGACTCTGGTCTATTACACAACACTGAGCGGCCGATGCGCTACATCACTGGTAACAGAAACTGGTGAATCGATTATGGTATTGTTGGGTATTAGTTTTGTTCTCCTGATGTTTATTCTCAGGCCAAGGTTAAGTTCATTCTCATGTAAAGCATTTAGTTTTTGCTCTATGTGCTCGAAAGTATGGGTATGGAAGCAAAAACAATCATTGTTGACCAGATAATTAAATTTCGGTAAGTGACACCATATGAATATCCGGACTTACGAAGTAGAAAAAGCAAATGTGAAAGTATACAGCCTGACTTTACGCTAACGTGTGTACGATAAGCAGTTTTTGATAAGCAGTTTTTAATAAAACTACATTTTTTGCTTCCACGTACATGTCCTTGATAAGATTCATAATCTTGGGGTATCCGTTTTTGTCAAGGGCGTTCCAGATGCCCTTTCGGTGGATGCTGTCGCAAGCTTGTTCATAGTCGACGATTAGGATGTACATCGAACAGTCGAATTCTCTAGCATGTTCGACAGTGATACATAGAGAGGAGATATGATCGACATAAAATCTGCCATATCTAAACTCTACCTTAGGATGTTGTTAAGGGCCAATAGTCGATTAGGTTTACTGTGATCAGAAATAAAATACCCCGTCAATTGTTACATTACCGCAGGTCTTCTTTTTTTGGGCAGATTAACTACCAAAATTTCTTTCCATCACTGAAGTATATAAACGTTCGACCTAGCCTCTGTTATGAAAGCTTGCTTTAACTTTTTAATTGTGGCGACCATTTCCAATGATTTGGTGGAGAGTATTTTATCCGTAACCGATTAGATGGGGATGTAATAACTTTAATTGTGTTGTTATTTGAGACAGCTGCTATACTGCTCAACTCGATATGTTGTTCTATCTTCAAAGACGTGGTTGATTGTGGTTAAAAAGTTGCAATGTTGGTCGAATAACGGCTAAGTATTGCTTCGTCTGCATTTTGCACTTACTGCAACTATCGCCCTGTAGGTGCCTCACAAGTCATTTGGTGACTGGCCATGTTGCCGATCGTTGAACCTCTTAGCTTAGTTTGCCATATTCTGTCGTAGTTCTCGCGCAGATCCAAAAGAGAAAATGGTAACAGTAAAAGTTTATAAATTGCATCCAAATAACTTCGTCCTCAACACACATCATCGGTGTAAAAGTTGGCGAAATTCTCTAAGTGGACGTGCCACCTCATCTACGTAGTAAATATCGTTTTTGTATATCTTGAAAAGAGCAAAATGGAAGTTTTTGAATGCGAAAGTAGTAGTAATTATTCATTATCTTGAGAAATAGTAGAATAGTAGTTTATAAGTTTGGTTCAAACAATTTCCTTGTCAATGTATATCATCAGTCGATAAATGGGCGAGATTGAATAAGTAAGCGTAACACCTCCAATTCATAGTAAATATTGAATGAATACACTGAAGGGTTAAGTTATCTTACTTAATAATATGGTAATAATATGCTCTTAAGAGCATATGAATTATAAAGAATTAAAGTACAATTTAAAAACCAAAAAAAAACGTCTGTCGTCTAAGAATGATAGACACACAGACAGTCTTTTAAACATAATGAACATGTAATCGGTAATTTAACGCTTCTATTATCGAAAACCCGTATATAAAACAGTGAATTAAAAAATAAGAATAAAAAGAAGAGATGCATTACAGTGATGGCATCATTAAAGAATCTTATGCATTACTTAAGAAAATATAATTAAAAAATATCATATATAATCATATATATATATTAATATATATTATATAAAATATAAATATATATATTATATAAAATTATATATTAAATCAAATCGAGGCAAAAACATTTATTTTATTGTTTAAGGAAAAATACAATACAAACAACTATGTATTTGTGGTATTAAAAAATAACTATGTATGTATAGTTATTGAAAAAGTTCTAATATAACAGCTTTTTTTATTCAAAATAATGATGTATTTCTATTCAGAAAATTTGTTTGTTTTCTTTTTTTAGCCCACACACCTTTTTTTTGTGTTTTTCTATATATTAATGCATAAAAATACCATCTCATCAATATTATTAATGAGACTTCAAGGCGTTTAATTTAATTTAAATGCACTACACGCAGGTGCATCAACAACAACAACACATTCATATAAAGTATGTATGTAATGCACTTTATTTCATTATCGTCATCTTTGTCTCTCTGTTATTTCCACTTCATATTCACTTTCTTCAATGCGCAGAGTCAACGGTTTTAAAGAAAATTATTAACAAAAAATTATACAAAATCTTTACAAAAAATTTTTAAAAATTATTTTTACGATTGATGAATATACACATTCATACATGTATTGTAAAATAAATCAATAAATGCTTTATGAACCCCAGGCGCTACTGTGACTTATGTGGTTGTGAAGCGAGCGTACGAATTTACAATCTTCTTTTGTTTAAGATTCTTGTTGCCTCTCGTACGTGTTTTTATTATTTATTTGCTGTAAACTTAACATGCAATGCATTTTAAACAATTTCTTATATTGTGTTTATACAAAAAAATATTAAAATTATAAGAGTTTTGATATTTAATTGACCATAAAATTTTATTTCTTTCCTGTCTTCTCAACTATAAATTATGATCATATTAAAAGTACAACATTTTTTATAAAAATTTTTTTGGTAACATATTTTTATCATAACATAATAGATAATTAAAAAAAAGTTATATGTAATATACAACGACCAGTAGCTTGCAAAGTCACACTATATAATGTCCTACATCAGAATCCAAGAGGAACATTCTGGTGCTTGCACAAGATCCCAGATAGTGAATCATCGTGGCAAACGCTGGCAATAGTAAAGCATCGATGACTGTCAATAAATTTTCTTTGACTTTTCATGACTTTTTAAAGTAATTGTCCAAATAGTCATAGATGACAAAAGTTGATTTTGTTATGCAGGCATCAGTTTATTAGTGAGCCCTAACGGACAGTATCATTAAAAGTTGTAGTAGACAAAATCTTGCATCGGTCAGCACGTAGTGTACTCATAATAGACAATGTCGCTAAATTTCCGCTTTCTTTTGTATGGTGACATTTAATAACGTTGTCATACATAACTCCCTTTGTTTGGGTTATTGTCACGAGGATTCATCAATAAAATTATCCATTTATAATAATTTCATACAAATTTCGACTTGATACTGCTATTGTGACGATTATTCATCGATGGAAATATCACAGTGTCAGTGTCGTTCAAATTCGCCCCGGGTTTAGTAAGTACGAGTAGTAGTTTTATAGCATGTATTCACAATCTTAGCTTGATTTTAATAGATCCATAATCACAAGAAGCGTGAAAGTGTAATTTTAAACAAAATTTAAGTGGAGATTATGTCTACATTTATGAATCTTTACAAAATTCACACACAAATTTTATTAGTGATATGTATAGGGAGTGGATCCAAATACAAATGAATCTAGAATAGAATCTAGACTTAACAGGTCACTTACTAAGTCCGTAGGATAAGTTAGGAAAAAAGCTAAATTTTGACAAAACTCGATTTTCAACATAGTTTCCTTCGAGGGCGATATAACGAGTATAGCGATTATCCAAATTTTGGATATCACTTTTATAGCATGATTTCTCTTTCTAGTCAAAATAGGCCTCAGTTTCATCAATTACATCATCATTGGATTTAAATTTCGTTCCAGCAAGCATTCTCTTTAGATCTGAAAACAGAAAAAAGTCACTGGGGGCTAAATCTGGAGAATACATTGGGTGGGTAAGCAATTCGAAGCCAAACTCATTCAATTTTACCATCGTTTTCATCAATTTGTGACACGATTTGTGAGCTCAAGCGGCAACCATTTTCGCATACTACCATTTGATATCTCTACAATGTCAGCTAGCTCGAGCACCTTCAATTTGCGGTCGTTCATAACCAATTTGTGATTTGTGTTCGGATAATGTTTATCAAGCCGTTGTTTGGTTTCCACTGTATTTTTTTTTTCATCAAAAAGCAATGCTTTATCAAAACTCAAAATTCACGTTAAAATTCCAATTTTTTTTCCAATAACAAAAGTTGCTTGACAGAAAATGCTAAAACTCACGAATCAATAGTCAGGTTGCTGTCAAATTTATATACGCATCGTTTGAAGGTCAGTAGTTAATATGTGTCATCCTACGGACTTATTGAGTGACCTGACCTTGTGCAATATTTTTGCATTAAGCTCAACTCATCTTTTTACCAACAAAGTTAAGTGTAAATTTTAATAATGGTTTTATTCAGTGTGTGATCTAAGTATTAATAGGTCTGTTCCTCTTCTTTTCAAATCCGCTAAGATTCTTAATATCGATTAATATCGTTTTTTAATACCGTAGACAGACGACTGCGTTAATATTCATTAAGAACTCACTCGCAAATTACAATTTTACAGAAACAGACGACAGTTTTTGCTTTAAGTAAACTGTTGTTTGTTTGTCAACTATTTTTTTGGCATTTATATTTAGATCAAATAGATAGAAAAGAGAAAGTATGATTAGCATTTAAGCTGTTGGTGAAAAAGCACTATTTATTCTAAATCAGATTCTTGTTGTACTCGATAGGACCTATGTTATTAGAAAAATTATATCACTTCCAAATTATTTATTCGTCATTCTTTTTTGTGTTATAGTTTTCTTCTTGTACCTGAATGCTAGGCATTTCATGATCAGATGGCGAGACATTTAAACCGGGAGATAAATTGGTCAAGAGTCAAACCCGTCGTCTAGGCAAACTGAGTGGTGGATGAACTGGCTAGAAATCGTTTACTCTTAAGTAATGGATATTGTCCACATATCTGGAGGGCGCAACAACGCTGGTAGAATGAATCATCGCCCTACTTCGAATCAAATCTGACCCCTATACAAATGAGCTCGGTCAGAAAGCATTACAGAAATGCCATGACTTGATCTTCTCTTTCATGACTGCTGTACAAGTTTTCAAGATGAGGAAAAGTCTTTTGGAAATCAGAATTACTAATTTTGGTAGTCAGATTTTGTGCGTCTTGTTATCACTATCCTATCTGATATAGATATCTATCAGATATCTCTTTTTTTGTCTGGTTGATTCGATCTTTTGTCGCGATCGACACGTACACGTAGGTACACTATGATACTATTTGTAGCTTTCAGGTCAAGACCAACATAAGTATGTAACCAGGTGATCTGGACATGAATCTAGCTATGTATTAGATATAACTAACTAAGCACTCAACTATTATAATTTTTGTTGACGCTCACAGTGTATAGGAAACTTGAAATAAGAAAATGCAGATTTCAGATTCATAAGTTAATGAGCCATTCACTGAAAATTTATATTTTTTTAATAATACACCAGCGAATTTATAATAAATGTGAGGTAGCAATGGGCTGTATCCAGTTTCTTTTTAAAGAATGCATGAGTATTCGCAAAGCTTTGTTTTGAGTTCAAAATCTGCCTCAAAATTGCTGAGGTACAAAAATATACATGTATATATGTATGCCTTTGTTTTATTGATTACTAGAAAGCGGTTAATAGAGCACAACTCTAAAGACTTATCAATATATTAAGAAATTAATGAAAACCTGTGCATTAAAAATTTCTATTGGAATAGTACTTCAGAGGTGGAAGTGGGAGAAATAACAACACATGCCATACCGATTAATAATGGAGTTAAACAAGGATGATTCTATCTCCACTATCATTCAGCATTTATTCAAAATAAATGTTTTTAGAGATTCTCTAATTAATAAAAATCTACATCAAAATCAATGGGTAAATAAGATACAGTGCTGTTCAAAAAAATAGACTCGCCATGATCTAGCATCCTTGAGACCAATGAAGTATTAGAAAAACGCGATTACTAATTTTTATTTATTTTTTATTATGGTAAAATTATAACATAACTTCAAAACATCGAAGCTAAAAAAACCATGTATTCATCAATATTGTTCAAATCAGCAATTTTTTCCTGTTCAATAAAATAGATTAACTAAGTCTGGTGTTTTTAAAAAAATATTTTTAATAATTAAACTAAATAATTCCTTTTAATTACAATTTATTTACCTCACTACTTATTGGAATAATCCTTATTTTTAATGACTGCTGAGCACCGTTTTGGCATAGTCAACAAGTCTCTGTGATGTTTCTATCGGAATGTTTCTATTCTTTATTTGAAGGGTTTGTTCTTCGGAGAGCTGCTTTGACAATTTCCATAGATTTTCGATAGGATTTAAGTCCGGCGACTGTGCCGGCCAGCGCAAAACATTGACTTCTAAAACCAATGTTTTGCTCGCTTCGATGGGTGTTTCAACAAGACAACGACCCGAACACACTTCGAAGCGGCATTTCCCATTCGGCGTAAGGCATCTTGACTTCGTTTAGTGTATTGGTATAATAATGGCATCCATTATTCCTTCTATTCTAAATAGAGACCTTGTGCCATGGTAGGAAAAACATCCCCATACTTATATACATACTTCCTACACCATGTTTAATGGTTTTTATTATATACTGCGGAAGGAGTTCAGTGTTCAGAGGTCTTCTTACAGCCAAGCTACTTCTGTCAGAGTTAAACATACTTCTGTCAGAGTTATGATAGGCTAATTTATATGCTCTTTTGTAGGTAAATCTATTTTTTGAACAGCACTGTGTAATATAAGATATGCTGATAATATAGAAATCTAATAGCAGATAATCTGCTACTAATCATTGATGCTCTGAATCACCAAAGTAGGATGTTAAAACTAAAGATTAATGTTAACAAAATCAAGCTATTGATCTTAAGTAAAACTACAGAAAAAGTGCAAAGCTAAGTGCATGCAGATCATACTTTTTGTTAATGTTTTTACGAAAGTTCTTCACACTGAATAAATGTGTAAAGTTTTGTTTTATTTCAACGAGTATTTAAATTTTTATAGGAACTTTTCCGTTCAACTTCAAGACATCCACTTAGTTTTGTTCCCCACTGTACGTAGATAACAACCTTAAATTAAGATTTTTAAATTTCTTTGTTGACACAGTTTTGTTCTTTGTAATTAAGCTATAATGCGAGGGAGAGACATTTGTTCGGGAGTGATCCAATAAATTGAACAATTTCAACCAAAGTTTTGTTTTATTTCAACGAGTATTTAAATTTTTACAGGAACTTTTCCGTTCAACTTCAAGACATCCATCTAGTTTTGTTTCCCACTGTACGTAGATAACAACCTTAAATTAAGATTTTTAAATTTCTTTGTTGACACAGTTTTGTTCTTTGTAATTAAGCTATAATGCGAGGGAGAGACATTTGTACGGGAGTGATCCAAAAAATGAAACAATTTCAACCAGCGTAAATAGTTTTTTTAAATTGTCTTTAAAATTGTAATTTTTGTGGTTCTGTGTATATTTAAAATGGATGTGGAATGACTGAGTTACTTATATATATCAGCAACAAAACCCATTCCCACTAACAGTGATAAAGATATGTTTATAATTTGTGAATAACTATTAAATTTTGAATTTTTTATATTTTTTTCTTGTTTTTATTAAATAAAAAATTTGTACACAATTATTTAAAACATCAGTCATAAGATTTTGGGTAAAAAATTCTTTATTATTCGAATAAAAGTTAGAGTACGAGAACAAAATGTTTATTACCATTTTAATGTTAAGTAATAGGATACTGAACATTTAAAACAGCTCTCCTGAAAAGTGTTGCCTTTTGAGTTATAACACTATCGTTGTAAATAAGCGATATGTATAAAACGAATTGCCTATTTTATATAAAATATCCGCTACTTTGCATTGAATTAATACTTCTTCTCTTCCCTTTTTTTATAATTAAATGTTCAACTTTTTACAGATTTTTTAGACAATTAAGCCAATAATTTGTTAACAAATAGCCGGGACGCGAAACAACATAAAAATTATAAACAAACAAGAAACTCAAATATTTCTTTGAAAACAAGCAAAAATTATTTTAAATCATTATTATGTTGTATTCGTATTTATTTCGTAAGATGAGGCATTAGCCTTCAAATATTTTCTTATTATTTTCAAACATTTGTTTCTTACGAAAATTCTAAATTTTTATTATTATCATTAAATTATTTATTTGTTTTTATGTATGTTTGTCAAGATAAATAAAAATCGTTTCTGCTATTTTTATTGAAAAGTAAATAAAAAAAATCTAAGTGCTTAAAATCGTAAAAAAGATAAAATGTAAATAAAAATTTTATGTAAAAGCAAGCTAAACTTAAGTAATATGACAGAAAATTACTATTGCAATAGATTAACAATCTGCTTTATTATAACTACGAGTACACTGAAGCTTGATATAACGAGCCTAAGGGCCAAGGGCCCATAAAATGTATTTAAAATATATTTTAAGAAAATTTTAATGAAAAATTAGAAATATAATATGCATGGTGAAATTAGATAAGGTGAAGTAGTCTGTACAACAATTAATTTTTGTACAAAAACAACAGGCAATATTTTTTGTATATTGTATTGCAAATGACAAAAAATGTATTATTTTTAATGCGTTTTGAAGCATGTTTTTTGCAATAAGATATAGTTTAACGATATCCTTGACAGCATGTAAACACAAAAAAAGCTATTATCCGGACAAACAACTTCACCTTATATAATATTACCATGATAATATGTATTTTTATTGTTTGAACCTTTTTAAAACGTTTGAGTTCGTTTAAATGGCGTTAAAATAGAAAAATCACCGTTTTATTTTGTTACAGTTTTAATTTATTCCACTATAATTTTTATACTGCTCGTTTTAATACAACACTTAATATTCGTTTATACAACACTTTATTTCCGCTTTAACACAACTTTATTTATTGACATCCAAACGATAACTAACTGACGTGTATATAAAGCAGGCCTTTATATACCTAACTGCCTACAGTTTGGAAGGTTCAGAAAATATCGACCATCTTCCATTTCCATATCCTTTTATTCAAAGGTAACGTTAAGATGGTCGATGTGGCAGTGCTGCCAAATTAACAGGGTGACACAAAATATACCAAAATCCCACAAAGCAGTGTTTTATTTTTATTTTCGTAACAGTAGGTACATTTTAAAATTATCTGAAATTTTATTTGGAAATAAGTTTTTAACATATTAATAAAATTTTTTGATCTACAGTATCTTCAATAACATGTAATACTTCAGTACCACCAGCGGTCATACGACCACATACGAATAAAGACCCCATATTTCAATGATCGATGGATAATTTTTTCTCTGAATTATTTATTAGCTTCTTATCAGTTTTTATATCACTAACATAGATGCTGTGAGTGAGACTTTTCCAGAACTCCATTTCTTCACTCCAATTTATATTTGGAAGAGTAAGAATAACGAATTCTAAGAGATTGTATTTAAATTAGATGTAACTGCTTTACAGTAATCCTCATAAACTCTACCTCATTTTATGAGATCATTAAGAGAAGACAATTAAGAAAAGAGAACTTGTGTACAAAAATCATTTGGGCTCTAAGGAAATAATTGAATAAAAATCAAGCGAAGCCACAAAAAATCCTCAAAATTCTGTTTCCAAAAGGTTATAAAAGCAAAGGATCATAAACCTATTATTGATCTTCTACTCCGTAATCACTTAAGGTTCGTACTCTTTCATAATGATTATATATTTGCGATTTGAATTGCTGGGAATTTTACAAAAATTGCCCGATTTTATCCAAACTCCACTCATTTGGAAGATAATTGTAACGTTTTTTTTAAAATTAAACGTAAAAGGTTCGTACGACTTTTCAAATGGAAATTCAGTAATTAGTAACATCTCCCTTGGCTTTAATAAGACTATTATTTTATTCATACAATTAATTAAACTTTTACACTCGTCTGGGATGATGGCCTTTCGTTTGAGAATCATTTCTTAAGCGACGCTTCATTACTAATCATACAGTCTCAATAGGATTCAGGACTGGAAGGCGGCAATTCCAGTAGAATTATAAACAATTTTCGTCAATTTTTCTGTCTTATCGGAAAATAAATTCTTTAAATCTTTTTAAGTCAGCTATTGATGGCATTAAGTTTTCATTTAATGAGGCATAGATGACCTCATCCTTTTGCAGACATACAACCCCAAATCAGAACATTTGCACTGAATTTAACGGTGTGCTTTAGATAATCTTTGTGATATGTCTCTTCTTTTGTTAGAATAACTTTCAAACCTGTTTCTCCTACACATAGCTCAAATCGTGATTTATCACTGAAAATAATTTTATCCCATTGCCTCTGAGTCCATGCTTGCTCATAGTAAACGTTTTCGTTTTTGCGCCACAGTTAAAAAAGGTTTTGCTTTTGCCTTGGATAGTAAAATTTTTTTAAAATAGGTTATTTACCTTTTAAAACCCGTAATTTATTTTTTCAAGCATTTTATCGTCATTTCTCGCCCTACAGATTTCCCTGTAGTTTTTGCAAGGTAAGATCCTTTTTTGGTCAAAATAGAAAATTTGCATTTTAACGATGACTTTTGGATCATGGCTGTATAAAGAATTGATTAAATTAGACAAAAATGTTAGGACTGCAATAAATTGGACTATCAATTGCCTATATAATTAAAGGCTGAAATTTCAGTATGAAAATAATGTAGCAAAAACTTAACAGAAAGTACGAACCTTTAAATGGTTAGGGTAGTGTTTTTTGACTTAAGTTCTTGAATATATTTGAAGCGATCACTCAAATTTTGGAGTTGAATTTTTGGTGTCAAAAGAGTTTTTATTTATATTTTTTTAATGCATTCTGAAAAATTTTTCTTTTTTTATTTTTGTTCAAGAATTTATTACTATCATTGTAATAAATACGCCAATAACCCGATTTGCGTCGCTTCAGTTTGCGTCAGTTCAGTTTGTGTTTTAAAAAGTTTTGTGATTTCAAAGCTGTGTCGTTTTCGTTTCAATTTGCGTCGCATGGCTTCAAAGTTGCATCGTTCAGGTTAATTTGTCGTCAACTATTGTTCATTAAAAAAATTTACGCGTATGAAAAATTGCAAGTTACACAGCATGCGTTAAAAATACATTTTTTTGTCAGCTGTTTTATCTGTTTTCCTATTAGTACATTGGAAAATGAATTATTGTAGTTTGTTTTTTTTTCCGTTGTCAGCTGATAGCTGTAAAAAATACACAACGCGTTAAAAAGTAACCCAATTTCTGACGCCAACGCGTCAAAAAGTTTTTTATGTAACTCGTTCTATGCAAATACACTAGTTTAACTTTTTTTGACTTAAGTCTAGTGCTCGTACACGCACTAACGCGTGCTATGCAAAAAAATATCTAATAGTAGACTTGTGTGTACGTTAGTTAGCAAACACTTTAAGCTTAACAAGCATTTGTTTAAAAAAAGTATGCAGAAAACCTACATTAGCTAATGATTGCTTTACTAATTTTAAGTTTTCATGCTGGCAATAACATTTTTCATTATCATTTTATATTTTATTTAATATTTAATTTATAATTGATTGCAAAAATTCTTAAAATCCTTAAAATTAAGGCAATTAATTTAATTAGTAGAATAACAAGTACCCGAGTAACGAGCTTTGTGTATTTGTTTTGAAATTATATACATCACTGAAGGAAAAATGTTTTTTATTGTGTTTAAAAGAAGAATTTTATTAGAAAAAAATTAGTTTTAAAAGAAAAAGTTTCGAAAATTATACCGAGGATGATAAAGTGGATGTAAAAATGTATGCATGTATATACAGTGGGGTGCAAAACCAACTGCATGTTTTGAAGTTGAACAGAAAAGTTCCTATAAAAACTTAAATACTCCATCAAAGAAAAAAAAACTTCACACATTTATTTATTTTAATTGCTTTCAAAAAACATTAAAAAAAGCTATGACATTCAAATACTAGAATGGGAGAAAGGCAATGGTATAAAAAACTGCATGCACTTAGTTTTGCACTTTTCGCTTAAATAGATATGAACTTATATTTTTTAACACTATTCTTAGAACTCTTTTTATTATGGCTTTTGTAAAGAATTTAGACGTACTCTCTACAATACTATCCAAAAACGTAAGAGAAATCTGGTCCCATTCATATTATATTCGTTGTTATAGCTTCAACATGTTTCTGGAAGTCTAATTATACTTTTCCAGGCGTTTTTTTTCTATTGTTCAAAAATTCTTCGTGGTATTGAAATTAGAGCTTTACGGTGATCACTAATTTATCTAAAATTTATGTTGTAACAGCCACTCTTTGACAATTTTAGCGATCCATCTTGGATCACCATCTCACTAAAAGATAACTTTTTCTTTATGTCTCCAAAAATTGTTCCTTGACGCCAAAATATGATATTATTATTTTTATATTAAATATTCATAGCCTAAATGTCACTTTAAAATACTCTTAAAGTAGCTTCCTACTTTAAAATTTTGAAAGTTAACGTAGGCTTAACAAAGAGATTTTAAGCCAATAATCGTTTTTGCATACAACATTAGGGAATTTTGTTTAACAAAGGTTTAACAAGTTTTATTAATTTTTTTTGCATATGACCATTAGTGTGCAAGCAGCGTGGTTTCTCGTTTAAGTCATAGACTTTTGCTTTTATACTACTGTTTTTTTAATTTTAATCTTAATAAACTGTTAAAAAAATAAATAATAATGATATGTTTTGATTGAATAATCTTTTCATTGCTTGATTTAAAATTATTAATTTTTACTATATTTCTTCAGCCAAAATTACACTGGTTTACAGCAAAAAAAGCCTTTAAATAAAACTATATGGGATATAATGCTGTTAACGCGCTGAACTCAAATCTTTTTGAAAAAAAAATTGTTCTAATTTTACGCGAAATACATTTTTTTCGCAACTGAGTTATGAATAACTTCGAAACTGAAAATAAAAAATTTTGCTGGTACTTGGATTAAAATCAGTCAAGTCATTTTCAAGTTATGTTGAAATATATTGACATACCTACCATATTTTGGGCGAAAAATTTGCCACGCCCATAAAAAAAATTGAGCCTGATATAAATAACTAAAAACGGATTTGAATTCAGCGCATCAACTTTGTTTTTTGTAGACCAGTGTTATTAACCTTGAAACCAATTAAATGAAACTCGGTACGAATGTATGAAAATCTTGAATGGGATTGCGTTGCTTTTTCCGGTCCCAATTAGCGACACAAACCAGGGTGTTGGTGTAAAAATCAGCCATTATTAAATAATAATTTGAATTTATTTATTTTGAAATATTATTTGAAGCTGTAAATAATAAGTAAGAACGCACTTTTGTCAGAAAATATATCATATTTTTTTATTTAGAGTTAAAGACATTTTTAAAGTATGTACATACTTCTAGTTTGTATTTATTTTATTAATATAAGAAATCGAATAAGTTTAAAAAAGAAAATATAATTATCTTTCCTATATTCTTTTCGAATTTCTAAGCCGAATATATTAAAAAAATATAGTAGCCACTAAAACGCTAATAATAGATATTAATTTTGTCTTTTGTTTTAATTTCAAAAACAAATTTCCGTTACTTAAATCACTCACGCCTACAATTAAAAAAAAAAAACAAACATTATTAATTGGATTTGTAACCTCGAAATTAAAAATTGAAATTATTTATATTTTTACAGACAATTTACTAAGCAAATAAAACCATTTAACCAAATTCATTCTGCAAAAAAAAAGAAGTAAAATGTGAGTAATAATCATAACGGCCAGTAGAAATTCAAATTCATCCTCTATATGATGTGGGAAGTATTTTCGTTGGTACAAGTGAATAAGTGCGTACGCATGTCATGTGAGATAAAATAATAATCAAAATTTAACAGAAACCATTTAACTTTAACTCATGCTGAGCATAGTTTGAGTAAGATCTGCTTAAAAATCCAAAACCAACATGATTTTCTTGCTTTTAAGATTAGCAATTTGATTTATTTAACGTATATGATATGTTTCCTTCCATCATGAATTACAAAAAGTTATTTACATACATACGAGTACATATGTATGTCTTTATGTGGCTACTTTAAAGATATATTATAAAAATATGTATAAACCAAGTTTTAGGGACCGCAGTTAACTTTTCTTAAACTGTATTTTTAATCAATTATATTTTGACATTGTAGTGATAAGAAATTAAAATATTGGGTGGTTTTTTAGCAACTTTTTTTTGTCAATACTTTTTTTTGGCAGCTCAGTTGTGTTCGTGTAACATGTTACTGTCAAACATGTTCAGTTTTATCTATAATTTAACCGTGAATCGACTTACAAACGAACAACGCTTGCAGATTATGGAATTTTATCATCAAAATTCATGCTTCGTTAAGAAAGTGAATCGTGCACTTCTTCCATTTTATGGTCAGCTTGGGTGACCAAACTTCGTATCAAAATTTACATTATTAAACATTAAACTAACAACACACGTACGTAGAGTGCAGACAGAGGAAAATATCGCAGCTGTATATGCCAGTGTTGTTGATGACCGTGAATTATCGATTCGGCACCGTTCGCAGCAATTGGGCCTCTGTTACTTCACTACGTGGAAAATTTTGCTGAAAGATTTGGGTATAAAACCTTTTGAAATACAGCTGGTGCAAGAATTGAAGCCACACGACCTACCACCATGACTAACTTTTGGTAAATATTCGCTGGCGAAGTTGGATGAAGGTCCACTTTTTTATTGGAAATTTGTGTTCAGCGACCAAGCTCATTTCTGGTTGAATGGATACGTGAACAAACAAAATTGCCTTATTTGCTGTGAAAAGCAGCCAGAAGCATTGCAATAACTGCCAATGCACTATTTGCTGTAGCCGGTGGCATCATTGGGCCGTACTTTTTCAAAGACTACAAAGGCAGAAACGTTGCTGTGAATGGCGAACGCTACTGTACGATGATTAATTTTTTTCCCCCAAAATGGAAGAGCCAAATGCCACACAGCACGCAAAAAATGGCCCAATTTAGAGGCGAGTTCGGTGAACAGTTTATTTTACGTTTGGGGCCGTTCAATTGGACGCTTAGATCGTGCGATTTAACGCCTTTAGACTATTTTTTGTTGGGCTATGTTAAGGCTCATGTCTATAGGGACCAGCCCGCAACGGTTGACACACAAGAAACCAATTTTAAAGAACTTATTGGTGAGATACCGGTCGATATGTTGGAGAGAGTATGCCAAAATTGGAATCAGGGTATGAACCATTTAAGGTGTAGCCGCGGTCAGCATTTACATGAAATGATCTTCAAACATTGAATGACGTAGGTCATTCTATCAACTCAAATAAAGATTTCATATATTTCTCTAAATTTTAGATTTTTTTAAATCAAATTCGAAAGTTCTTAAATAATCACCTGATGAATTTAAAACTACATCATGATTTGGCAGCTTATTTATAGCAACAGCGTCATATCGTTAAAATATGAAACTTGGCATAATGTGTTTTGCATAAAACTTTGTTACAAATTGAAATTTTGATTTGTTTTTGTAATTCATGTTACAGACTAGCTCTATCCATCCGGTGTTGCTCTGAAATCTATATATGCATATGTACAGATACCATAAATGCCCAATAAATTCTATAACGTCTTTTGCCACCTTTATAATAAAAATGCTACAGCCATTTTTAACGTTTCCCTCTGATATATTCATTGAGATATATGATACATAACACTGTGCGAAAAAAATGAACGAGGTAGAAATATCTGGGAAATGATACTACTAAACTTGAACAATGTGGAAAAGTTTAATGAAAAATGTATTTCAATGACATATATATCATTTAGATCTGTTTCTCTTCTTTCCAAATTCAAAAAGAAACTAAAAATCGGGTAATATTTAGCTAAGTTGTTAGCTTATAAGTGCGTGAAGATACGAAAAACCGCTTTTTTTACCCGTAACTCGAGATTTTGGAGGTGTTTCGAAAATTTCAAAAATATATTCTTCTTCTGCTCGGTGGCGCCTGTCAGAAAAATAGTATCACTTGCCAGGTATATATATATATATATTTTTTTTGGACCGAGCAATAAATATTATTTTAACGGGAGGAGTCGCGTCCACTATTCATGTGAAGTTAGTTTTTAATATTAATGTGTAACTTTAGAGAATAGTATGTGTCTTTTATAGTCCCCAAGATATAGCGTAATAAACCCGCGTTTCATAGGAATACCTCTTTTGAAAATGTACTTTTGTGGAACACATTTTACAGGATGATGAATGTAAAGAAAAAAGAACTTTGCATTAAGAAGAAAAAGTGCGTGTCATTGCAGAAGAAGAATTATTTATTGTGATCGTTATCCTTCAATTTTAATCTCTCCCAGGAACTATTTGAAAAGAGCATACCTTATAGCACTTCCGTTAGGTTAATCTATTTGTGTTCCACATTTTTTGAAGTAGAAAACAGTTGACCTGAGATTTGATTAGATGTTCGTTGAAATACTTTTTCTTATAATCGGGCTTTAATTAGCTCACATGATATAATGATTTTTTAAATTGGTGTTTTAATACAAGAATTCTATTTTAGTTACTTAATTACGTCTTTGTTTTACAAATTGTAATACACTTGCTATTTCTGCTTAAATTATTTAATTATTCCATCTATACTTACTATTTCCGTGAATTTTAGATTTATTAACACTTACCTGAAAATAAAAGAAAAAATCGTAATTAATAATTGTACTTAAATACCAATAAAGGTCTTTACATGTAAAAATTTTCGCATATTTTGCATAGTCCCAATATTATTATGTACGACTATGTATTATTTTTATGCAAACTAATCAGATTTTTAATTTTTGTTTCATGGAATTTTTTTAAGACATATTTATGTACATATTTATAGCAAACAATTTGTAAAATAAAACACTACTATAGGTAGATGATGGTTGCGATAGTAAATATCATTCACAGATAGTTGTCTGTAAAGTATAATCCAATAAATACAAAGTAGAGTTTTTTCATAATTAAAATATTTTGATAAATTCCGAAATAGTACACTTCCTATATATTGTTATTATTCGGGGCCAGCCATTACAGCCATTACATTAATCTCCTCTATTAAGGCTTTTAAGGAATTTATGCACTGTTCGATGTTTGGTGTTCCAAAATTTATGTGAAGGAACAACAATTTCACCAAGGTTTTAAAGCCACTGTCTTCCGAGTGCAGGACAATCACAGATAATGTGCTCTGAACTTCCAGTTTCGTTTTCCCAAAAATGATAAACATTGGTCTCCGCCAACCACCAATTTTTTTCTAGTGTAAGCTCAGATAAAATGGTCCGTAAAATACACTGTCAAAAGGCTTAAGTCTGGTCCATTTAGCGAAAGATACCGATAGCATGAATTTCTGTTTGGAAATTAATTAATTAGACACCCATTGGAATCGATTTCTTAAATCTTTGTAAATTCATTTTTGGTCCTGTTTTATCATTTTCCAACTTACAATACTTGAGAGCCCATATTGAAATTGATAGAATTGGTTCTCCGGCCCTAATAGCTATTGACAGTCATCTAGAAGTTTCTTAAGAGAGCTAGTTTCAGTGATGTTATGTCAGCGCTCAACTATCACAAAATTATCTTTATGCCCCCACTTTTCAATTCAGAAATGGCCTTGAATCTCATGACACTAGAATAAGTTTAATTTTCAATCATGATTGAAAACATCACTTATAACTTGACCGTGATGATAGATGGTTTGATGTAGTTTACGTCCCTAGCCTTTCTCTGAGTAGCGTTCAGCCAATATACCAAAGGCGTAAAATGGCGATAGGTTTTCTACCAAAGGCCATTCTGGGAATCAAGCTCGAGCCCCACCATAAGTCCTAGTACATGCAAAAAATGCTTTTGTTGCCCTCTTGGTAACCATCTAAAAATGTGTATTCGAATGAACGTTTTCCCGACATAACACCCAGATGGTCCGGCCGCCATTTTAAGATGATGACATTTAATTTAAGTAAATTTAATATCCGTAGAGGCTTGCAATTGTGACCGTTTTTCCTTCAGAAGTCCTGGAAGTTAAGCACTGATGGAATATTGATTGAAGGTAACCGATCAAAACGGCACATACACATATATGTATATCGTTTAACAAAGCTTGGTTCAACATAAGAAAAAGTATTTAATATTACGTCAAAACAAACAATTTTTACGAGACTTGTGTATTTTAGATTTCGCTAGAGTTCATACTTCATTATAACAGATATTAAAAATGTTTTAATACATTTTTTTTAAATAAGACCAGCACCCAGGGGGTAATAAATAAAAAAATAACCCCTATTCAAGCAGTGCATTGGGCTGGTACTACGAAAATAGGTTGTTGGAAGGAGAATATAGAGAGCAGTGGACTAAAGGCCAACGACTGAATTCTCCCTATAATGCGTTCAATGGACAATTAACTACAAAAGGATGCGCTCTATGAGAGGTACGAGTACTACGCAAAAACATATGATTATTAGGAATTAATGCCTTTGTTTCGTCAGAACATATTCCATCGCATCGGAGCTATAATAGAACAATGAGCTATAAAAACACGCCACATTGCGACGATGCTCTAATGAATCGAAGGAGTTACTTACCCTTCCATCATTAATAAGTACCTTCGCGGTAAGGTATCTATCTATTACCTTGCTATTATCTGCTCAGTTTTGTTCGTTTGAGTACATATACACTGTAAATAATTCTCAGCCAGATAAGGTTCGTACGATTTTATCTGTTCACGTATGCCCTAAAGTACCTTCCTAGTTTTCCTCAATTCAATAGTATGATATGCACTGTACATCGTTGTCCTTTTTTCATTTTTGCTACGGAAATTCTAACAAATATAGAGCAGTGTAGAGTGTCATATAGTCTAGTTTGACCACTCATGACTGTGCTACTTATTGTATATTTTTTAACAAAAATGTTTTAAATAAAAAAAATCGTATTTTGCTCGTCATATTGGCAAAATATTCATTTGATATAATGATTTATGTTCAAGAAAACATTTATGCTAAAAATTTAAAAATCATAAATTTTTTTATAATGAAAGACAATGAAACGGCTATACAAACATATATCAGAGCCAATATAACATAACATCAAGAGAAACAAAAACTAAAAATGTTAGAGAAAGAATAATTTATTATGTTGATATTTTGTACATTATATTTTTTATATACAAACATACATATGTATTATACGTATATATAAAGTACATGTGCTTATTTCGCAATATATGTATGTATCTCGTATATGAAATGAAAAAACAAAAACAATAGACAACAAACTGAATTCAGCGATAACAACAAAAATAATGTACTGGTAGTGTTCAGAAAAAATAATAATATTCTGTGTGAATAAATCCATCAGGGATTCCAAATTAGAAACATTTTTGACTACAAAAATAATTTCGTTTTTTCTTTAACTAAATAGTAGAAAAATAATTAACATTTTTGAACATTGTCATCTTTCGCAAATATATAGAAAAATATTCAATACAATCTCTTTTATTAAACTAAAAAGCTTTTACTCCCTGTTCTTTAAAATATTTAACTATTTTCTAACAAAATTTTCGTTTAAGCAGGGGTGCGTACAATAACAGAGAACAGCCTAGGCTGAAGCAAATATTTGGACGACCACCTTTAATATCTTCACAGGTAAGGTAGGCCAAAACGATTGTCGCAATGCACCAATTTTAAACAATTTTTACAGTGCAGAATTGAGGTACAATAAAGAAATCGTTCCAATCAAATTCTCTGCAGTTACATGATTGCTCCTGTTTAAATAAATTTGATTGCCGCAAGTTAGCGCAAAACGAATAATTGGAAAAAATTGCCGACTTTCAGTCACAGGATTGTTCTAGTTTGTGGTAAATATGAGACACTAGATTGTAAATTTTATTTTGGTTGTTGGTTAGATTATAAATTCTATTTTGTTTACATTACAATAAATTAAAAAAAGTTAATTCACTAAAATATTTATCTATCTAAATTGTAATATAATTACATATATAATGTTTAATCCTCTAAAGTAAAGATAATTTGTTGTCTAAAAAAATAAAAATTGCATAGGCTTTGATTATCCTGTATCCGCTTGATAACAAAATGTAAAAATAATGAACAAAATGAAAATAAGAAATCGAAGAAGTTTGTAATGCAATTTACATATAAATAATTAAAAAATGCACAATTTAAGTGGTGACAATTATAAATACCGGACAAACACATGTTTTTTCAGAAAGAAATCAATTAAAAAATAAAAATTGGTGAGTATTGTCTTCTTAAATTTTTGCACAAGAATACAATAAATATTGGTGCATGATTGGCTTTAAAGTTTTCACATGATTGTCGCACTAGGATTGAATTTGTTTGGGGTAAATAAGCACAATAATGTTGTGAGTTGCCGTATGAGCCAATAAATTGGAAATCACACAATTGGCTTATAAAATACACTAATTATTGGTGCATTACGACAATTGTGTAAATCTACCTATAGTCTATAAGAGGACAATAAATATCTTCGCGGAATAAACTGGTGATTAAAGCCAGTTTTTATTTCCAGATTAGATAGCAATAAGCATTGCATGCATTTTCAAAATGTGTTTTTTTCAAAATATTTAAGAAATATAATTTATTATTGCTAATTGCTTGGGAAACACTGCATTTAAAATTGTTGCGATATTTCATATTATATTTATGAACAAAAAAGTTTCAAAATAAAATATTTTCCTTTTTTTAAATTTAAAATATTTTTATCTTAAACGTAACATCTTTGGCAAAAGACGTTCGTATTACAGGTTTGGCTGTAACATTTATTTTAAGTCTGAATATTCTTTAGGGTTTTTAGTTGCCATCGCTTTATATTTCCAAATTTATTTTAATGTTTAAAAAACGTGCAAAGTTTTTTTCCAGTCACTTATTCCACAAACATACAAATCTTTTTTTTAAAGTAATCTTACCTCTGCTTCATAATACCCTACACTATTTATACACTTTTTACAATTTTTTCTTGGATAATATGTATTAGCAATTATTAACTATATTCATCAAATAAACGATTTTTCAGTGTAATAAATTGTATAATATTCGGAGTCAACTGACATTCATATATAAATGGTTATAAATGATTATATATAAATGATTATATATATATATATATAAATGGTGAATGTCAGTTGACTCCGAATATTATACAATTTATTACACTGAAAAATCGTTTATTTGATGAATATAGTTAATAATTGCTAATACATATTATCCAAGAAAAAATTGTAAAAAGTATATATATATATATATATATATATATATATATATATATATATATATATATATATATATAGATATATATAACTGGTCTTGTCTTGATCTTGTCTGATTTGAAAATTATAACAATTCGAAGTTTCATTCGCTTTCGGTTTATAGAACATTCCCAATAATTTATTTCGTAGTGTTTTTTTATATTCGAGCATAACACAATAAATTATGTGTGATGTACATAAATAATATGATATAATGACACTGTGCTGGAATTTTACACTTTTTTCCGACAATAGGGTCACCTGGCGGGTGAAGCGGATTCGAGTACGTTGAATCCAGTGGTTCTAACTATTTAATTAGGCCAGCTCTTGCTTTCGAAAATGGAGAATATATATTTGTTAACTTAATAACGAATTAGTTTATTGAATAAACTAAAAAAACAAAATTCCTCAATAATATTACCCTTAGGTAGGGCTAAAAGATTTTGTATCTGCTCAGTCGTCTAAGAAGTATAAATGTCTTGGCAAAATAACAGTGGATTCACATCACTACGTACATAAGTACTTACGTATATTTTATTATTACGTACTTAGTATGTAATGTAATCCCACTGTTATTTTGTCAAGAAATTTATATTCCTTTCTTAGACCTAAATGTGAGTATCACACACTATGTAAAATTTCTCTTTCTTTGTGACCAGTGATCCAAAAAAAAGGATTATTACATTGTCGCATTAATAAAGGTACGAGTAAACCGCATTACAGTTATGTTTAGCAAATGTGGTGAAATATTTACTTTAGAAACTGTAATTAAAAGAATAAAAAAAAAAACTGCAAAATACAGATAAATTGACAGCACTGATTACATCTAAGGTGAATTATGAACTGAATAGTTTCACAATAATACTCAAGTTAGTTTTCCACATATCTGCTTTTTTATGGAAAATGAAAAAATTATAGTAGTTTTTCAGGCCATAACAACTATGACCAATATTTTTTATAATAGTGTAGGGCAATGAAATATTTGTTAAATATTTACAGTTTTGTCTATGTTTTGAATAAATGTTTGTATATCGTTCGTACAGACATTCAATGCATTTTTCACACATAAATAATAAACATTACTTCGATGGAATATCATCATTATTATGAAATATAATTCGCATATGTACGTACATACATATGTATGTAAAGAATAATAACTATATTGTAAGTAAACACTTGCTGAACATTAAAATAATTTTTTTTTAATAGCAAAATATACAAAATATTTTCGAATGTTATTAGTCGACTTTAGGAAGTCCTGTATGAAAACATATAGAATATAATGAGAAGCCACTGATAAAAATTTTAATGTAAATTTATGGCGTTTTCTTTTCTGAAACGAATTTTGCATTTCTAAATAGTAATATTTTTAAAATGTCGTCTTCATAATAGAACAAAGAAAAGTTCCCTTTGTACAGCTGTTAAGCAGCCGACATTTTTTGTATACACACATAGGTATTACTTAATATATTTACCGCAAACAAGAGAAAACCTGTGCTTCCTTTCCTTGATTGTTTTATTCCCTCTTAACAAGAAAGCGAGTATTTTTCCATTTGATACATGAAACTTTCCCGACTAAGGCGCAAATTTTTCATAAACTGAAGTAAAATAAGGTGAAAATATAAACATCGTTTTTAAAACGTAAAATTACATCGGTTTTATATTATTCTTGCCACTCGTGCTGTAAGATTTCATCACCATGAGCAGAAATTGTTTCCATTTTAGTATTTATATATATTTACATACACTTTTTACGTTAAAAATTCGTATTTTTGCAAATATATATTTTTCCACCAACAAACAAACAAATACAGTTGACTGTCAAAACAAAATAACACAGGTGGCGTCATACTCGTATGTTCGAAGGTGCAACAATCTCACCCAGTGATTTTATTGAAGGTGAGGAGTGCAAAATATTTTAGTTTTTTAAAGGTTACATTTTTTTGCATACTGGAGCTGTATTAAGCGAAGACGGAAAAGCAGACAAAGACCTTGTCCGCAGAATATCTGCAAATGAGAACTTATATTTATCCCTTGGCAGAAATTTAATCGGCAAGAGAGAAGTTATAATGGAATCATTCAAGCAAAATCTTGTTTTTATAAAATGACTTATTTAAGCTGGCATGGCTTTTATACGGGGCGCATTTAAGCGAAATTTTTGTTAGGCAATATATACCAATTTTTTCGTTGCCAGCAATTTCTGTGCCACGCATCAGGGCGCATTTAAACAGGAACTACTCTACCGATGCTTACACACGGAAGTGATCGTGAACACTTACAACAAAAAACCATGTGGCAATAAAATCCAGAAGGTATGTACTGCGAAATGAGATTATAGGATCAAGTCTAAAAACAGAATCATTGGACAATAGGACGGCGTAAAATAAGCTTGTTTTTTTTTGGTCACGTCACCAGAATGCCTGAGACCCGCTTGTCTAAGCTAGTTTTGGGGTAAGAGCTACTGGTTCGCGAAGCAGGGGAAGAGGGGGAAAATGCTGGATGGATACTGGGGACAATATATTGTTGTGAATATAAATAATGACTAAAGGAGATACAAAAACATCAGTGCATTTAAAACTGTATTGTGTGATTCTAGTCTATTGGTTTGTGTCAATGCTGTCAATGTGCCATCCAGATAATGCCATATTTAAACGTAAGCGCACCGATTTTGAATGTTACATTTGAATTAACGTAGTACAAGAACATTCGGAAGTAATATCAATTGTACTTAAAAGGCGGCGCATTATGCATCAGTTATAGCTTGGCAGTCATTGTGTAAAGCTGTAATTTAAAAGTTATAAAATGAAGTCGTGTTAAGACGTTCATAAATTGGGTACTAAGTGGAAGTTAAAGTGGAAGTTAAAGTGGAAGTTGCTGTATAAAGATAAAGTGTGGAAATAAAATAAAAGATTTTAAAGTAAAACATAAATTCGCTGCATTTATTTTATTTCATGCAATTTAAAAGAACTCAAACGTTTTAAAAAGGTTAAAACGTAATAATATTAATGGAAAGGAACGTCGGCCTGGAAGGACCAGAACGGCGGCACAGAATAGATGTACATTTAGAAGTCATTGAAAAAACCTCTACAATGCAAAGTAGAAAGAGGTCCGGAATTAGTAAGTAAGTAAGAATAGTGAATAGTAGTGGCTCCTCACTTTCTGTATGATAGGCGCCTAGGTGCCTCTTTCTATAAATATGATTTATTTATTAGTTACAATCGGCAAAGTTGCTACAGAAAACGTTGAAAAAAAAAACAAATAAAATATTATGCAGGTAACTTTGCGCTACTACCACGTGGTTCAAATACTTTAATTGAAAGGCTTGATCAATTCAAGGCAATCATTTAAAAGCAATGTTGATTAGTAAAAAACCTATAAAATAAATACAATAAAATCAATAACTAATGTAAGCTTTAAGCCTGTAGTAAGAATTTTTTATGAATTGGACCCTTAGCTTTATGAAATTTTGTACAGAAATTTTAGTTTAATAAATACTTGTATTTCAACCACTAATTTTATTACAGAACGAAAACAAAAAATGTTCAAAATTATTTATGTCATCATTTTAAAGGTGCAACTTGGTGTCATTATTTTAAAGCATTAAAGGTGGGTAATAAGTGAAGGTACGAGTAATCAGAGGGAGAAACAAAATAAATTAAGAATCCACCTAAAATATTTATTTTTGATAAATTATGCAAAAGCATTATTTAGATGAATGGGGATGCACACGAGCAATATTTTACGTAAGTCAATACGAATATAAACATACATACTTACATACATTTTTGTTCTGTAGATTTTGTTATTGCTTTTGGTATTAATTTTTGGCTTAATTCTTCTTTTATTCATGGCTGTTAGGCTTAATGATCGTTTGTCAGAAATTTTGATTTATATCTTTAACTTTATCTTATGAAAGAAAGAAAATAAAATTTATCATTTTAACTTTCAGAAATTATTACAAAATATAAAGTCATTAAAGTAACGAATATTTTAAACGTTTCTCCAAACATACATATATATAATATGTATTGTGTAATATATGAATGAGATTGGTATTTTGAATTCTGTATCATATCTATAGTGGATTTTTTGTTTTATGTTGGTATACTTTTTCTGAAATTATGTTTTAAATTCTAACTGTTATTTGTTGCAATAAAATTTGTTTTTGTATATGGCCATTCATAAACTCAGTTGGTCAACAGTTGAGCATATGAAAGCACAATTGCATCAATCTTGTGAGAGTCTTCTTCTCACTAATGCCTGCGACATGTGACATGTTGGCAAATGTGCAGATTTATCTGTATTTTACAGCTTTTTGTAGCATTGAGCAGTTTTGAAGTTTTTTGTTAAAAAAACAGTTCTTCCGTTAATTGTGCAGATTTTGTAATTTTTAAAATTTTTGTTTTTTGCTTATTTGTTTGTTATTTTAATTACAATTTCTAAAGTAATAATTTTTAATATAACTGTGGTGAAGTTTACGAGTAATGCTTCAATGTAGTTATGCCTTTTTTGACCACTAAAAATAAAGGAAAAAATAATTCTCATAGTGTGTGATACTCACATTTATATCGAAAAAAGTTAAGTTTTTTTTGGCAAAAGAACAGTGGAATGACAGTACATACTTCTTAAATACAACTAATAAAACATCACTCATACATACATTGATACTCGTGATACCTGTTCTTTTGAAAAAAAGAAAAATAATATTTCTAAAACGACTACGCTGATTGAAAAAGTTTTAGCCTTACTTACAGGAATTTTATTGTGAAATTTCGAATTCTTTAGTTTATTCAATAAACTTAACCGATTTTGAGTTACGCGAATATATGTTGTATATCTCAAAAACAGGAGCTGACCTAAAAAGCGGTTAGCACCACTTGATTCAGCGAACACGAATTCGGCATACCAGCTGGGGGCCCCGCTTGTCATTATATATATCATTTATATATATCACATTTAATTTGTTGCGAATAAAATAATTATTTAACTTTTTTTCCTGGCCTTTTAAAAGTTTACCTGATATCGTTTTCAGTTTACAGAACGTACCCGATGCGGGTTTATGCATAAGTTTATTCCTTTTTTAAGTGTGTGTAAGTTTTGCACTTGAAAATCTGTTTGTTTTCTTGTAAATTTTCAGTTTTTCTTAAAAAAAGTATTGCAACACTAGACATGTGTCAATCAACGCAACTGATGCACTTTAATGCTCCTAAGCACGTTAATATCGGAATACAGCTTAGCACTCATACAGTGTCGATATTTTTGTTATTCAAAACAGCGGTCCTTATATTATACGAAGAATGTTCTTTCGAAAACTTACAGGATCGTCTGTGCAATCAAATAGGGTATAAAAAATTAGAATCAATGGGAGGAGTCTCATCTGTGCATGTTTAGAAGATGTCAAAAAGGTGCGCTAATCTCAATCATATGTTTATCAATTTCGATCATTACTTTTTGCTGTTATAGTAGTGTAATACTGCAGAAGTTTTTATTACCTGCTAATGACTTTCGCATCAAGATCTGCTAAGTAAATAGTAACCGGTGATTGGTATTTTGCAAAAAATAACGCTACTATCATACTTCTGCCACAATATTCTCCTGTACTTAAAACTAAAGATATCAACTAAACAAAAAAGAAAAAAAAAACTCCAACGTGGCTTTGCAAAGACGCAATTTAAGAGATGGTACTAAGTACTACGGTCAAAAAACAAATGCTTTAAACGCTAGGTGTTGCTTATGTAATGATTTTAGAACCATTTCTTTTGTAGCAACGGATACTGTTTAGAAAATTGCCCACAAACCGGCTCACTAGGATAGTGATTGGTACTCAAAACGAGTTAAAAAAGCGCTAAAGCATCAGGGAAAATTTACGTAAAGTTGAGAAGGCAAAAAGAGCTGACCTAAAAGCCGTTGAGCTTTTCGATTAATTACTCACATTAATTTGTGGTTAAAGCCACACTATGTGGAAGAAAATTTTGATTTGATGCTATTCAATATAGAACATGATGGCAAAAAACTTAAATATCTTGTACCGATTTGGACTCTCTTCTCCGAATTGCACAAAAAATTCTGACCTGCCCTGAGGTTAAGCAAACTCCAAGCATGGGGAAAACTTTGAGTTCAAATATTATAAACTGGGAAGAGAAGCGTCGGTCCCCAAGGTATTCTTGGCATTGTTTGCTTTTAAAAGGCTTTTTGGTGGGACTTGAGGTTTTAATCAAAGAATGATTTTCTGGGAATTCACTTCGGTTGTAAAACTCATAGATAGCTACGCGTTTGTGATGTGGTGGCCAAACTGTATTTTACCATCTGTGTTTGCATCACAGGGGAAATGAGAACTTGTCCGACTGATGATCTGGAAGAAATCCCATTCTGGTGCCCGGCGAATAAAAGAATTTTTTTTTTTGTTGTTGTCAAAAATGGGGGGATATCAAGAGGTTTTTGAGAATCTTGCGAGACTCTCTATACAGTCCCATTCTTCATAATGATGATATGACATAACCTAGCTATCGGTGATCGTTAAGATCCCTTGGTATGATATACTGATAGTCCAAGCTGGAAAATGATAAATCAGTAGCTGAATTAGGGAGCTTGAATTTGGGAAATAAATTCCAACAATACTCCAGTCGAAAATTCATGCCATTGGGATATGAGTAGGACAATGTTTCTGTAGGAGGATAATAGAAAACCCATATTTATAATCTCTTGGATAGTCAAGAGGGTTCCAATGTCGACAATGATCACCTCGAAAATGGTAGGCGAGTGCCTAGACCGTCAACTTTAGTATCGTTATATTGAGTTTTGTGTCCATACATGAAGGTTATGATGGTGATGATATGCTCCTAATTTGTGCCGAGTCATTCTGTGGATTAACAAAAAGCCACAAAAAGGAAATCTGTAGGAAGAAGGATGAGTGAGAGTTCTCTGCTCAATGGCATAATTGTACCGGCCAGCGTCAGTCCAAACAGTTCTTTATTCCTAACATTGAATCTCATCCAGCTGGATCTTTTTGACATGGTACTAACATTGCAAACTGAGGTACCACTTGAACAAAATTGGTTTCTGCGATAATAACTTCTATCAGTTTAGTGAAAGTGACACTGAAAGCTCAGAGCTGCACTCGAAAGACAGATCCTTCATCACTGTTGTACATCTATATCAATTGTGGAGCACTAAGCTTCAAATAGTCTCTAAGTTCCTTAAAAGCCGAAATATAGGATGTTAAAGTGATGAGTTTTGTACAACAGATCTTTCTTGGTTGGAGTGTATTTTGGCCTTGAAGGATAGTAATAATTTTGATGATCGTCGGAAGTTATACTAAAATCAAAGCAAAGCGATGAATGCACACACAAGTGGTAGAAATTGGATATCAAGTTTCTGTTGGATGGTCATTCTGAGAAGAAGTAAAGGGTGTCACACTATTACTTTAATGTATTACAAATATCAGTGCAAATACTATAAATCGCAACCACTTGCGTTGATGTAGGGGGTATGTCGAAAAGAGTACAAATAAGTCTTAGTATGAAGCCTATAGATTTTGACCGAAGACTATAAGTAACTCCCAAAAAAATGAGCTCCGGTTTAAAGCGTTAACACACAAATATATTTGAACAATTGGATATATGTTAAGAACATAAACTTTATATGTTTTTTTAACTCAACAATTCGATCCATTAACCAAATCGATTAATTTTGAAATCTAACAATTTTAAGGTCTGTGCTAGATTCAACTCAACAGTTAACATCAAACTGTCACCACACGAAAGTTGTTAACTTGGAGGTCAATAAAAGTTGTTTTCTTTCAATATTCATATTTTGGTAATAATCACTCAATCAAGAGACTATTTTTACGCTTTGGTGATAAAGTATATATGCAATTATATTGTGGTTTAGGGTATCATGTAGTCGGACTGAAGTAATTATATTTACCGGACTTGTTTTTCTCTGTGTCTCTTCATGTTTTTATATTTATAGTCTACGATATCAAAAAGCTAATGTTAAACATTTATTAAATTATTTATTTACTTCAGTAAATTTAAATTTTCCATTTTATTCTCTTTTATCAATTTCTGTATAAAATATTAGCTTTTATTTTTCTTTATTACCTTATAACATAACAAGTTGTTGTAATTTTTTTACTTTCTGGTCTGTTGATACGAAACCGTAGAAGTTAATAAATAAAACGATTTGTTAGTCAGGCAATTTGAATTATTAGACAGTTGTGATCGAAGCGGTTTGGCTGGTAAGTCCGTTTGTTTGCAGGTTTATTTTTAATGTTTGACAAGATTGACTATGTATTTCATTCATGATTTTATTTTTTGCTTTTTATTGTGCCGGTTTTAATGATTATTTTATTTGGTGGGCTTGTTTTGTTTTTTTGTTTAGTTTTTTTTATTCCTTCACATACTGGCTGTTTGATTTTTATAAAATTCTATTTAAACGTAATTAAGTTGTAATAATTTTTTTTTAAACTTTACCCTGACGACTATGCTTTAATGCGAGTTCAAAGTGATTTAAAAATATGGCATAAAAATAAATTTACAAAATTTATGCAAAAAATATATATTTGGTAACGTTTATTTTATGAAAGTAAATTTCATTCAAAATGCCATTAAAAATATTAAATTTCTTTTATTTATTTGTTTAAGATTGTAATTTGTCCAAGAGTAATTACTTTATGTCCTCAAAAAGTAAATAAAAGAAAAAAAACGATGAAAAATACTCGTATGTAGCACACTTTTCTATTTTCCTGTACTGAAATGGAGTTTTAACTTCAAAAAGAAATGCCACATTAATGATAGCAAACAATAAAGTTGTAAATTTTATTAAAGTCTTACTGCCATATTCATAAACAAATAAATGCATTTTAAATTTTATAAATATGCGAATTAATTTATATCTAAGGCAGCGTCAAGCAAACTAACATTACAGCTTTTTACAATTGTGGTAGTAATTTGACAGTCACTCACTCACGATACTTTGTACTCAGGGATGCCAGCTAATTTTGATCTCAAGCACACGTCAGGTGTCACAAACCTTTCGTTGATCTGTAACTATTTAAAACTGGAAATACCCGCGCTGAATTCAGAGGTTTACGTAATTGAAAATTTTTTGGATTAATTGGCTAGGGGAGTCCATAAAAAAGAATCGACAGCTTAAAGCAGGGTTGGCAAACACTTTTTTTAAGCCCAGTTAATGTTTTCATTGCGTTTTATTACTACTTTTAAATTTGGTACAATTCTACAATATAAAGGGTCCGCCATCTAACGTTTTTTTTCAACTAGTGCTTATTTCGTGAATGGTAACACTTAGCTCATGTCTGATTTGACAGATAATTAGTTTTGTCCTTCCGCTGAACGAATATGGTTGTGTCTACGCTTCGCTAAGTGGGCCTGCGATCGACTTACAGAAGATGGCGGTTTTGCTAAAAAAAACTCATCTTTTCAGATGAAGCTCATTTTGATCTTGGCGGGTATGTAAACAAGCAAAATTGTCGCATTTGGGGCACAGAAAACCCGCACGCATACATTGAAAAGCTGATACACCCAAGACGAGTCACTGTTTGGTGCGGATTTTGGTCCAGAGGCATAATTGGGCCATTTTTCTTCGAAAATGAGCAAGGAGTGGCCGTTACAGTCAATGGCGATCGTTATCGGGCCATGTTGAACGAATTTTTGTTCACAAAAATTGAAGTGGAGGATACTAGCAACATTTGGTTTTAACAGGACGGCGCTACAGCCGAAGCTACACTCGATGTTTTGCGCCTTGTTTTTGAAAATTACATTATTAGTCCCAGAGCTGATGTCGTTTGGCCACCTCGGAGCTGCGATTTGCCACCGTTGGACTATCATTTGTAGGGTGCCGTGAATGATAAGTGTTACGCCGACAAGCCAGAGACAACTGACGTTTTAAAAGACAATATTCGTGAAGCCATTGGTAAAATACTGCTGCACACAATTATATTCCATTATTAACCGGAAGGATTGTACTTTCAAATAAAAACGAAATTTGAGAAAATATTCAGTAGTTTTTTTTTATAGCATTTTCAAGAAAAAAAATTTATTTGGCGGACCCTATATTTTTATTTGTATTATGATTATTATGTTTTATTATTATGCACTCTTGGTAGGACTAAGTGGGCGTTATATACCACGAGCAGCTAAGTTCACAGTAAATACTGCAATTACTTTGTTTGCACCTTGAATTATGAGAAAAATGGTCGGAATATAAGGACAAACATGATAAAGTTATTATCTTGTATGCCAACGCTCGGCTTTACGTTGCAAAATTTAGAAACGATCAAATGCGATATCATACCGCATTCGCCCATTTCTCTACACATTGCTTCTTTTTACTACTTGCTGTTTTGACGGATACAACATGATTTGGCGGTTCGCCGCTTCACATTTTTCGCAGAAATCGAATTTTGGCGTAAAAATTGAATTGCCTCAAAAGACGAGATGTTTTTTCTAAACGACATTTCAAAATTAATTAGTTTGTACACATAATACATACATTTTTATTACTTGTTTGTAAATATACTGTGAAAACCTTTAAATTAAATTAATTTTACTAATTATACATAAAAAAACTTAAAATCCCGCCAGGATTTTTTTTAAATATAATACCCAACAAAACCTTGGTGGTTTACTCGTAATTGTGTTACCAAGTCGGTTGCCAAAGCTGGCTTTAAGTGTCGTTGTTAGAAATATTGAACTCCGTAGAGCCAAAAGTATGGCAAAATTCTTCTAAATCAATTCTACGATGCTTTCTGTCTACTCTAGATAACAAAGGATATGAAAATTGCTACTAATTGGACGATTATTGTATTTTTATTTTAAGTATGCATATGTTACTCTGTCCGACTTAGTAGTTATATATGTAGCAAGTATTTAAGTGTTCTCAAAAATTGTAAACTTTACTAAAACAAATAAAGTTGCCGCGTTTTTAGATTTCCTCGAAAACTCGGCATTTTTGGAGCAAAAATTGGCAAATCAGCACTTTGTTAATTTTAAACAAAAAATCAGCAAAATGCCGATAAATCGGCAAAAATGGCAGGCCTGTTTGCACTTCTCTTTGTTTATTTTTTGCTTATTTTTGTTTATGCTTGTGTGTACGTACGTGTGAGAAGAGCAGCTCTTCGCCTAAATCTGATCTAAGCTGATTTCGAAACTAATCTTGTTTCATTCTGTTAATACAATCGTACTTCTTTATAGTGAACTTCTATACCATGAAGTTCTCCTTAAATAAATAATAAACAATATAATGGAATAATTTGAGAGATGTATTTAATCCTCATTCATTTTTCCCTCCTTATAATGAATTTTTTCAAACAATTTTCTGTTACAAGTACTACATACATTGAAATGCATTTCTTCATCAATTTACATACTCCGAACCAATATGAAGATAAGGAGTAACATGCCGACTAATGTACTTAAATCTTTAAATGTATTGTGATAATGAAATTTCTATATAATGAAGTAATTTCCTGGTCCCATGCGATTTTATTATAGGGAAGTTCGACTATATTTGTACTTATATATATACAGCAATTTCTGAAGTATATTTATCTAAAGGGTTCTATTAAAAGCTTGTTCGATTTTTCGGAAGCGATAACTAATTTTTTATTTCAGTCTTTAAAAATTAGATGATGTTATATTTGTTTAAAACTACAGTATTGTTCGAAACCTAAGCAAATTTGGAAACAAAATCAATTAAAAAGTCGTATAATATTAATTAATAATATGTTCAAAATAAAACATTCATTTCTTATTGTCTTATGTACCTTAATTATAACTATAATAGCAAAAGTTTATTTTCTAACTAGTAAAAAACAACAAAAAAGAAATTTGCTTCTTCAATAACTGTTCGAAACTTAAACAAGTTTCAGTACTTTGTGTGATAACCTTTGGTTTTTATGACCTCCGAACATTGTGTTGGCATAGATTCTATAAGATTTGTTAAAATTGTTGTTCGTTTAATTTTAAGCTGTCCATCAGTTTCTGCTTACTTTCTAAACGACGTGATTCAACTCTGCGCTTCAAATTTCCGAAAATGTTCTCAACAGGATTTAAATCTGGTGATTGAGATGGCACATCGAATACTTGACAAATTTTGATAAGTGTTTTGAATCGTTGCCATGCTGAAACTTCTACCCAGTGACATTTCTCATTCGGCACATGGCAGCATGTCGTTAGCTTAAATGTTCCTATAAAACAAAACGATTCAATTTTGTTTTTATTTCAACAGAGAGGCCAACTGAACTCGCTGAGAAGCAGGTCCAGGTTATTAGATTTCTGTCCTTATAATAATGCAAATGTAGTCGTTTTCCCTTTGATCCCCGAACGTGACATATTCCAAGTGGCAAGTTAAACAAGTCCAATGGCGTAACCTAAGAATTCGCCACAGTCTAGTGTCTAATTGGAAAACAGTTTTATTTAGCGACGAATCTAAATTTAACAGACGGAATATGACGAAAGATGTTTGAGAATACTTTTATAATCGCAGATCATTTTTCAATCAACTGTTGTTATTCGTGCTGTAGACTTGCATATGTCACCTCCGTATACTTCGTAAATGTCTTTCGCGCTTTTTTGTACTCAAATCAAAGTAATACAAATGTCGAAAATATGCCTTTTTACCTTCTGGATATTCCATTTTTAAGCCCAAAAAGTAACAAACAAAGTAAAGTACCCCTAAATACGCTTTGCACAGTTTTTAAAACTGAATGAGCTCTATCCATGGAATATAATAAACTTTGAGAAAAGTTGTTGCAATACAAAGATTTAAATCTCGGTTTTAAATTATTTAAAAGAAGATTTTTTAATTCGATCCTATTTAGGCTTTATTCCCAACACTTATTGCTATTTACCGATCATAAATATTATTGATTTCTTTTCAAGGCTTGTAAGATGATTTATGATTAAATATTAATTGATTTTAAAATAAGTATTGATTATAAGTAAATATGATTTTGTTGCTAAAGCACATGAAGGAACTATTCAAGTACAGTTTCATGTTCATATACGCTTTTCCGCAGGTTTTATGACTTAAAAGGCAATTTGTATAATGTTAAGAGCATTTTCTGTCAAAAAGTTTAAAAAATTTATTTTTTACAATGAATTATATTGCAATTAAAATTATTATTTATTAATTATTTCCGCTTTTATATTAAAAAATTAATTAAAACATTGTTAAGCGCCACTAAAAAGGTTTTTAAAAAACTAATCTTTTATTCAAAACTCTGTTTAAATAAAATTCTTACCGACTTCCGGTCTTCGATAAACACTTCAACCATTACCCACTTCTAATTTAAAAAGTTAAAGTTTTGATTTCTATCTATTTGGTAAATTGATTTTTAAATTTTATTCATTCACGAATTAAATAAAATGATGGGCAGAAGTAGTATATTTGTTGCACTTCAACGTCTTAACTTTCACTCTTTTTTTCTCTTTCCTTTTTGATTTCATTACAATAAAACAATAAAGTGTGAAGAAACTTAAAAAAAAACTTTTGATAAAAGTCGGTATCATAAATGACTTTTGTGCAAAGAAATGAGATTTTTTTATTTTTATATGAATACATAGTACGGACACTTCATGAAAACAATACCGACTGTTTTAACAGAAAAAAATGAAATAAATAAATAAATAAAATTGGGAGAATGTAATAAATTATTAAGAAGTGGATATAAATGTGTTACGAGTCATATAAAAATGGAATACAATGGAAATGGTAGATATGGGCAAGTGCTTATTGTTGGATATGACCGTTGTAACTTATACGTGATGTGGAGATATACATACACATTTTAAAATAAACACTGATACGATTTGTTGACATCATATACGTTTACAAGTTTTTGCAGGTGTGCATCCACCAAGAGCTGCCAACTAGTGGTGATGTTTTATAATCAAGAGATTTAGAATTACATACAGTGTTGCCACAGTTGGTCTTTTCGGACCAAATTTCGGTCGGAAATTATGCGATTGGTAAGTTGGTCTTTTTGAGAAAATGGGCCATTTTATTTTAAGAAATGAAAACACTTTAAAGGATAGTTTTGCTTATTCGAGCTCACTAAGTCAGATGCTGTGTCAATTTTTATTCTTATAAAAAACTTTATGAACAAACAATATTCCTTTGAAGTATTTGATTGCATTAGCAACAAACGGCGCTAACGTTATGGCTGATAATGTTGGCGAGCTTAAAACTATACTTAGCAACGAAGTTTATTTATTTTACATTAAGTGCGCGTGTCACTCTCTCCACCTATGTTCCAGTTATTGAGACTCTTTGTCGTAGTATATACGGTTTTTTTTTTCGCACAGTCTCAAAAGAATAACTGGACTGAAAGAATTTCAAGATTACTGTTATGTGCCGTCCCATAAGATTTTAGGTCTTTCTTATATAAGATGGCTATCATAAGACGGAGTTATCGTAAGAATTATAGAACAATGCGAAGCTTTGAGACTGTATTTTGTATCCTCTTTTTATGAAATCAATGGTATAAGAGAACGTGCGGAAAATATGGCTGTTAAATGGCTTCGTTATGTAATTTAAACGCTTTATGAAATATTTGTTTTTAATTATTTAAGAAAATTGGTCTTTTTTAAACGGTTTTGTTCGTTTTTGGACAATTTTAGTCCGATAGAAAATTTTTAAGTAACAACGCTGATTACGTAATAAATTATGCACATTTCATAGAACTTTATTTCACGCTCAATTTACGCGTATTCCTATGCTCTCGTCTTTAGTCGTCAATGAAACAGCGACGGTGTATGCCGATGTTTTATTTATTTTTATTCATTATTATTTATTCATTTTTTTCCGATAATACTAATATTTTCCAAAAAATATTGAGATTTTTAATTTTTTAATACAAATAAATTCAACATAATTTTCAGAGAGCAATTTGTATATGTCACTAACACAACTACTTTACTAAATTGATCATGTTCCAAGATCGTCTAAAATTCTCTCTTTTACTACTTTAGCATGAATTCTCACATTTAGTCTGAGTAGTTTTGACACATGTTCCTTTCTTTAGCCATCCAAAAGTGGACAGGATGGCTAAAAAGCGGAACTGTTGAAATAGTGAGACTAAGACATAAACAAAAGCTGGGTATAGCAGATAACCATTTTTGCAGAATTTACAATTATGAAGAGGAGAAGAAGTCTTTGAAAAATTTTCTTTGCCATTGTCTACCATTTGACGACTATACAATGTGCTTGGTGGAAGAAGATTCGACGATAAAAACGGTCTTAAAACTGCGATTTGGAAATCTACGTCTTCATTAGAGTGACTGGCGATGGCTGCCGAAAACTGTACAAGAACTGTATTAACTTTTATCCGTGTCTTTGGCCCCAAGTCAGCCATGGCTTACCATGGACGGCTGCCAATTAAATCTGACCTAACTTAACCCTATTACCAATGTTGTTATAATAAAATTTGAGATAATCAGCTTTGTTTATTAAAGCGATACATTTTTTGTATTGAGTTAAATGCGCCAAATGCGCCGTTTGGCTTTACAAAATTGCAAAAGTGTATGAGTTATTTATTTTGGGCGATAAGTGGAAGCCAGCGATTTATTTTTTTAAGATAATTTCATGTAAGTTATGCCCTGGCTATGCCGTAAGTGCTTTATACGTGAGCTACAATTTGACATACATTTTCAAGCTTTTCAGCCGGTGTATAACTAATAGTGGCATGTACGCAGCGTCCGGCGAACTAATATTAATGGATTTTACAATTGTGGTAGTAATTTAGAAGCTCTCACTCAGACCATTCTGCACCATTTGTTTTCTCTTTAGTTCTCTTTGTTCATTTTTGCTTGTTTTTGCCTTTGCGTGTGAGTACGTACGTGTGAAAACAAAAGAGAAGAGCTGCTGTACACGAAAGACTTTACTCATACCCAACTTTGCCAAATATGAAGATTTAGACGTATTTTGCAATTTTTTTAATCATTGAGCAGTTTTGAAGTTTTTTATTTAACAAAAAAGTTATCCTGTAAATTGTACAGATTTTGTTTTTAACATTTTAGTTTTTTACTTTCAATTTTTTTATATTTTAATTACAATTTTTTTTATTTAATATTACTGTGGTGAGGTTTACTCGTATCTTTTTTAATGCGACAATGTAATTATCCCTTTTTTTAGCCACTGATGGCAAAGAACAATAAATGTTTTTGGCAAAAGAAAATGCATTAAACGTTTAAATAAAGTGGTATTTAGCCGTTTCATATGTTAGAGTATATTTTTACATCGTTTGCTTAAATACAGTGGTATTTAGCCGTTTTATGAATTTGTATGTATTTTGGCATCAATTTGTTCGTGTATATTTTTATATATATTGCTCATAACAGCATTTTTTGTATATTTAAGTTTTAAGAGCATGTTTTCGACATGTCTTTCGCATTTAAAAAACATGCAATTGCATATTCGTGTTTTCCCCGGTAATAACAGTTCTACCCTAATATTTGTTTATTTTTTAATTGTGGCATCTCTGACCATAAACCGGCTCTATTGGAAACAAAAGCCATTTACATTTAACACTGACCTCAAGAAGCCAACAAAGAAAGAAAAACAGAATTACAAGCACGTAAAAAACTGGCATTAGTAACTCAAAAGAAAATAAGAAACATGAGTACGTATAATAAGCTAAAAAACTGTAAATTTTTTTTTTTTTTGGTTTTTGCCTATTACTTTGATGTACTCAAGGAAAATTAAATTAATAAATAAGTATTACAGCTTAAAGGAATAGTTTAAAAATTTTGCTTGAAAAATTCATTTATTATAACAACAAAATGAATTGATACATTATTCAATGTATTGTCCATCGTTAGCCACCACTTTTTCCCATCTTTCTAGTAGCGTATGGATTCCGCACCAAAAGAACTTCTGCAGTTTTGAGGTAAAGAATAAATCAATTCAATTTCTGATACCAAGCGAAGCGTATTCCAGTAAGAGCGTTCTGCATCGATCGAAACAAATGGTGGTCAGAAGGGGCAAGGTCTGGGCTATAAGGCGGGTGAACCAAGACATGCAATACACTGTTTCCCAAATAGTTTTTGACCGGTCTCGCAACATGTGGCCGAGCGTTGTCATGATGGAATATTAAGGCCTCGTGTCTGGCCGAATATTCTGGTCGTTTTTAATTGATTACTCTCATACGGGTCCCCTGTGATCGTCTGGCTCGATTTCAGCAGCTCGTAATACAAAACACCCTTCTGATCCTTACAAATACACAGCATTACCTTGGCGTCATGGAGATTCGGCTTCGACGTTGATTTAGCTGGTTAGCCGTGCTTTACATATGACTTTTTGAGCTTGGTGTTATCGTAATGCATTAATTTTTCACCACCAATAATAATACGATGCAAAAATTACTTCTTTTTGTAGCGTTCAGGCATCATTTTAATGCAAAATCGCATTTCAACGTTTCTCGGCTTCAATTCATATGGGAAGCAATTTCCTTGCTTTTGAATGAATCCCAATAGGGAAATGACTTGTTGTGTGACTCCCAATGATAATGCAAGTTCTTCTTGCGTTTGACAACAATCTTCCAATTCGTCGTCTTCAAACTTTTTCGACTGACCAGGCGTCTCTTGTTCTGTCTCGAAACCGCCACTTTTGGATCACGCTAACCATCGTTCACAAGTTTTTTGAGTTGGTGCACGTTGACCGTCAGCTTTTACCAACAATATATAACTTTCAGCAGCCGTTTTCTTCAAATGAAAGAAGTTCATCAGACTCCCCGCAAAACATTTTTTAGGCACAAAGTTCCACATTATTATAGCGATTAAAAAAAGTCTGTTTACAGTTTGGCGTCTATCAAATACTGAATTATAATGACAAATGCTTACCATCCAAAATATTATATTTGTAGTTATTGACACAAACCATATGTGATAGTTGTGCCATATGATGTCCCAAATCGACATTATTAACTTGTATACCCAATAATAGAAACTTAAAAAATTTGTGTTAATATTCTTTTACGACTACTATTTACATATGTCATAATGACATGAATAAAAAGGTGCTAAAGTCCCCTTAATGAAAATTTTCTCTATTTTGTAAGTTATATAAAAAAAATATATTTCTATTGTTACTTTTTCTTTAGATATTTTCATTTATTTTCAAGCTATTGCTCTTAATTAACAAATCATTAAGTAGTTTTAGTTGTTTTTAAGGGCAAGTGTAAGAAAACTAAAAGTTGTTTTTGTTTTATTGTAAAATTAAAATCTTTTATTTTAAATGATTTAAAAAACAAAGAAATATTTCTTTTTTTCTATTTTAATGGAATTTTGATTATTTAAAATTTAGGTTTTTGTTTAATGGTTTATTAGATAAATTTAATGGCTATTTAGTTGGGATTCATGAATGTGCTTGTTTCTAAAATAAATTAAAAGAAAACTTTAAACAGTTACAACAAATTAAATAATTTCAGATGAATATTAACAATCATTAGTTATTTTAAACTGATGAATTTAAAGCGGGCATTGAAGGAGAACTGGTCGAAATGGAGCGCATGAGACATTTCAGAACAAACACATTTCTCCAAATACTAAAGAGCAAAATCCCACACACTTCAGATATTGATTCTAGATAGCACAAAATTTGTAAATTGTATCTTTCGAAATAAAAAAGCGGTTCTATTTTACTAGTTTAAATCGATCACACGGTGCGCCAAAAAAGCGAAGTTGAAATACCTGGAAAATGTTACTACTATTCTGATTATTCTGATAGGCGCTGTTGAGTACAAAAAGGATCTGTTTTTGGAATTTTCAAAACACCCTCAAAATTTTAATTTACGGGTAAAAATCATTTTTTCGGACCTTCATGCACTTATAAGCTAATAACTTGGCTGAAAATTTCTTTCCGGACATGGAAAGAAGGGAAGCAGACCTTTTAGATGATATATAAGTATGTTGCTTAAGTAGCTTTGAAGAATCTGAGTATATTTCTCTAGCAAACACATTTTTCGTGCAATTTTTTTCACAATTTTCAAGTTTAGATGCGTTTTTTACGCACTATTTTATGAAGGAACCGTACTATTGATGATTAAATGAGACTAACGGTTTAGAAATCGGTTGGAAGTTGACGGAGTTATTAAGCTTTTTAGTAATGCATCTCATGAAGAAATCATAAAATTTTTAGCAAACTGGTGTTTTTTTTATTTCCTTGAAACTGTATTATAAAACAGAGTTTAAAATTTTTTTAAAAAATGTATGATCCGAAAAGAACTTAAAATCGGTTAATATTCAGGTAAGTTTTTAGCCGAAAAACCGTAACTCGAGATTTTGGAGGTGTTTCGAAAATTACAAAAATCACTGTTCTGCTCGGCAGCGCCTATCAGAAAAATGGTATCACTTGCCAGGTGTTTTCTTTTGTCGCATCGTCTTATTGTTCGTAAATTATACAAGTTTGATGATGAACCCACCACTATACTGATTTGAAGGAGGTACTTTTATTAATATATAATAAACAACAATTTCGTAATACATAGTTTTAAATTATAATTGTAATGGACAAGGTATCTATAGTATATATGTATATTAAAATTTGTCGTTCTATGTTCGTCATTTAATAACTCGAATACCATTTAACCGAATTACAAGCGAATACAAGGTATACTTTTACTGATTGTATTTTTTAAAAATTTTTATTTATTTTTATTTGTCTATAACCTTAAAACGATAACAGTGAAGAGTCTCAAAATTTGGTTCAAAAAGATTCGTAGTCAATACAAATCATCAGTCAAAATGCGGGCGGAATTGTATAAGTGGGCCTGATAGCTCCCATACAAAGTAAGTATTGACTTTTGTATATTCTGAGAACGATTAAAGTAAATGCATCTGATTTGATCTGCATGATTTCATGGTGAACCCATATCCTCAGTTAAAAAGTGGTTGGAATTAAACAAGTGGGCGTGGTACTTCCCAAACAAACTAAATATTGATTTTCGTACATCTCGAGAACGGTTAGAGTAAATGTTTCTAAATTCGGTGTAAATGCTTTGGGCGAAATTAGATAAGTTAGTGTAGAATCTCCTTTACATAGTAACTACTAATATATTATTACGAAAATGAAAAGGCTGAAGAGGAAATTCACCACATCAGGGACTTATTGTGGTATTTTTTTAGCTATAAAATTTATTGGCTTGTATTAAGGCTTAATAACTGCAAAAACCTCTACTAATTAAGATTGCTACCATCCGCGCGGAGTTGTCACCTCGATTAGTTTTTGTGCTTATAAAATTATTTTTGATCATTGGAATTAACGTAGATAAGTCGAAGATTCGTGTCTGTACTAGAGCATTCGGAACTAATGATGAAATACTATAAAAGGATGGCACATTGCGGCTGGTGAGTTCAGTTATCATTTGGCTGTCAATAAGTAAAGTCTGTTTAGGCGCAAATAAAAAGTGTTGTAAAAGTGAATTTGCTGCATTAAGACATATTGTATTAAAGTTACAGTGGAATTAATAAAAAAGATAAAAACTGTAAAACAACGACAAGTAGTGTTTTATTTCATGTTAACGCAATATGTGTATTTTGAGAACGGTAATAGTAGAAGTTCTAAATTTGGTTTAAACAACTTCTTGGACAGAAATCAATAATTAGGCGAGATTGGATAAGTGGGCATAGCACCTTTTATTCATAAGCTCAAGCTTTGTTATCTATCCCCATCAGCCAAGAGCAGGAGAGATTGGATAAGCAGGTATTGCACAAAGCACACCGAATAAAACCTTATTGTATATACACATATGTAGTCTTATTTATGTGTGTATACTACGTTTGCCATTTTGTAACACGAGAATGACTCAACCGCTTTACAAACCAATATGTGCATTGTTAAAATCTACTTTCACTGAGTTTTTACAAAAAATCTAAAAATTTCTATTTGTGTTGGTGTGCTTTTCCCACATAAGGGTTATGCATTCCTTGAGAAATACATTTTATAAGTATAACACAAAGGCTCTCAGTAACGCAGGAATGGTTACTCTAGTAATACGTATATAGATTTTAATTCTATATATTGTATAGAGACACAAAGAAATTTGTGTATAATAAGTAACAAAGTCTAAATAACAATATACAAATACAGAATAATAATAAAAAATATTTAAATTATTTTAAGTATTCCTTAGTAGAAGATAAATTATAAAAATTTAATTAACTTCCTCAATTAAAAACACAAAGTACTCATAATTAATGCATTTAAAATTTAAATATTTGCACAGTGTTCGTTAAGTCATACATGCTCCAGTAAAATGGTTTATTACTCATGCCATAGTCTGAAACCCATTCCTTGTTTATTTAACACATAAAATTTTAAGAATATTTAAAATTAAAATGAGAACGTTTTAAAATCATCACCGTATAAAAAATATAAGTATGTATGTATATGGTTTCTTAGAATTTTCACTTAAGAATCTCATCTATGCAACATAATCGTATATATTTTGCATTTTTCGAAATTCCAATTGTTTAAAACAGTACGATCGATGGCGGACAAAAGCAAAATGGAAAGAGAATACCCTTCATTATAATTTTATTTATAAAGACTGCTGCTACGAGTATATAACATATGGTGTAAGGACAAGCCAAAAGCATAATAGTAGCCAGACAGTAAGCCTTTCAAACTACGCAAAACACAATGTAAGCGTAAAAAATGCTATAAAAAATTATAGACTTTTATATGCCATTGAGCCATCAAGTCCATACATCTAATAAGTATGTACACTGGTGGCCATAACTAAAGCAACTGATGTTACATAGCGAACTTTTGGTCAATACAATGCCTTAGAAACAACTTAGACAGAAAACTGTTCTGTTTTTATATTAACAATCTACTCACAAAAATGTAAATAAATCTATTCACAAAAATGTAAATATTTTGTTATCAAAATAATAAAACAAGTTTAAAATATGCCTGTTCAAAATGAAAGCAACTTTTGTATTTCTGTCAAAGGACTTCAAAACAAAATTAGTAGGCGTAGCGTAACATTTATTTTTAATGATAGCAGCACATTGCATCAATAAATACATCAATTTGAGTCTTAGAAATGGTATACCATACCTTCTAGACACGATTAAAAATGGTGTGTTTGTTCTTCTTAGAACCCTTTTTTTTCTTGCTATCTATGATATTATCATTATTATGTATATATTACCATATTCATCTAATCTATGAAAATTCCCTAACAACAGACAATCTGCTGTTAGGCCCCGACACAGCTGTATTACTGCGTTAGGGGATGTTGCTGAGGAATTAAATGCTAAATTGGACCAAAATATCGTTTAATTTCTCGTATTGCTTGATCACTCGAAGGCCTTTGATACTGTTGATCATAGTATCCTGTGTTATAAACTGAGTAGCAAATTTAACTGTTCATTATCTGCCGTTGAATTGCTAAATACGTACTCGTGCGACAGAAGTCAGCTAGTTCACTGGGTATTAATAAATCAGCTAGTTCTATAGTGAAAAGAGGCGTTCCGCAAGGTTTAATTCTCGGCCCGTTATTATACTCACTGTACTCTAATGACCTACCTTCTCAGATTGCTCACTGCAACGTACAAATGTATGCAGACGACGTTCAGCTCTACATAAGCTATCATAAGAGTGATGTTAACAATGCATTATTAAATTGAAGAACGATCTCGACAATGTTTATAAATGGGCTGCAGCAGACGGTCTTTGTATTAATGTGAAAAAATCCAAGGCGGTTGTAATTGGGAAAATGAATTGTTTGGCAGATACGCTACAACCACTTTGCGTTTGTAGCGCATCAATACAATTAGTTCAGACTGCTAACAATCTTGGTATAGTTTTTAATAGTTAGCTTATCTGGTCTGACCTTGCGAATGTTATTTGCGGTAGAACTTATGGTATGTCAAAAAATTTATGGAGATCTCAATATTTTAGACTTTTGAATATACGTCTGTTATTGGCGAAAACATATTTAATTCCCAACTTCTTATGCGGATACTAACTTTTCTCTAATCTGAATACTGTAAGCAAACGTAAACTTAATGTGACTTATAATAACATCGCCAGATATATTCTTGGACTGGGCAGATATAGCAATGCTCACATTTTTCGAGCAAATATATGATATTTCGTTGGAAAAATATACCGTTCTCTCATTTTCCTCCATAAGATTATTAATACTGGACAACCTACTTATCTATATAATAGGCTGGCTTTCTTAAGGTCAAACAGGGGATACAGGCTAAGTACAATGGGATACCGGAAGCAAGTTTCTGAGAGGCATTTTTATATTACCGCTATTCGATCATGCAACCAACATTCATCGAATATTCAGTTGATAAGCTATGCAATGCAGCTTAGGTCAGCAATTAAAACATACTTTTCACAGTTCTAACACTATTTAATTTGTTGGATAATTTTGTATGTATCGATTATCTTCTTTAGTTTTTGTTTTGATATCTTTTAACGTTTAATTTAGTTTTATTTCTATACGTATATTTGTTGTTCTTTTACTTAAGATGCAATATTTCAATATATGACCAGTACTATTAGATAAGAGTTATGCTTGTTGTACTGTTTTTTTCGAATTTTGAATAAATAAATAAATAAAAAATAAATATGATTTCCATAGGCTTTAAATAAGGTGAGGGTCTTGTGATTCAGCTGGCTACTCGAAAACTCTAAATTTTGAATTACCCAACCGTTCTTTAACAAGTTTTAAAGCTTGTTTCGGTTCATTATAATGTTGGAAAACCCAAACCAGACGCTGATTTTCTTATGCATAAGGCAACATAACATTTTCCAACAAATTTTTTGGAAAACCAAAAGTTGCTTCAGTTTTGACCAGGCATATTTTCGACTTGTTTCATTATTTTGATAATAGAAAATCTTTTAGAAAAGTAAATGATAAATACCTTTTTTGTTTGGATTTGTGAATAGATTGTTAATAAAAAACAAACAAAAAATTCCGTTTAAATTGTTTCTAAGGCAGTATATTGGCCAAAAGGTCGCTTTAGTTGCTTTAGTTATGGCCACCAGTGTATATACTAGATTGTATGTACATACTCGTACATATACATTTATGTATTTACGAAGGTAAATGAGCCTATAAAAATATGTAAAATATATGCATTTAGTTTTTAAGCAGGCACTGATGACGATAGTGATCATGGTAATTATTATGATAAAGATCAGTGAGTTAAATTGCAAGTTCGAATTTAATATTCAAAAGAAAATTATATAAAAACGAAGGTATTCGCAAATAATTGCACTGGAATACTATATTCTCATCTTGCTTTCAACTTGAAATAAAAGTTCTCTGCAACGCATGAACAACAATGCTGGGATATGAAAATTGTATTTCAACCATATAATGGTTATGGCTATAAATTGTAAAACATTTTGTAGCTTTCAGTTCTAAGAACTAATTTACTTTCTTAGTTACGAAGAAATATTTGATTAAGTTATACGACCACAGATAAACTTCATTTTTTAACAAGTAATACATAGCAGAGTAAGGAAAATTGCGCATTTTGATAGGCAACATTAGCTATAAATGAATTTCATTTGAACATAAAAAGCAATTAAATTCAAATTAAAATTATCAGGTAAAAAATTAAAGGTATTAATGGTGTTAGTTTTTAGTCTATATATATAAAAATTAATGTGTGACTGTCGGACTGCCCGTACCCGATAAAATCAAAAATCATACATCCAATCGCCCTAAAAATTTGGGAAATTATTATTTATATCCCCAGGATAAATCAGAGTTGGGTTCTAGGTGCTCCCGAACAAAGGTCCCAAAAATATAACATTTATTTAGTAATATTTGGTAATATTTGGTAATATTTAGTAATATTTGTGTAAACATGGTAACTATAAATAAATTCAAAAATTTAATTTAAAAACCAATACATGCGTTGGAAAGGTGTACTTTCACTGGTGGTTTTGTCACGCCCATATAAAATATTTATTCATATGTTCCTACAGGGTTGCAAAGTAAGAACATGAAAATTGTACCCAGAAGCTCATAAAATTGTATTTCTTCGACCCAAATTTTACTAAAAACATTTTTTTTAAATTATTTTAAATTTTTTATTTTAAGTAGAGCACGAAAAAGTATAACATAAAATTGTATATAAAAATTCATTTTAATAATAATAAAACAGCTAATTTTTCTTTTAGGAGCTGTCAGCTAGAATTGTAATAAAAGAAAACTACTAAAAACAAAGTGAAGTCAGTTGAAGTTGTTTTGATTGTTGAACAATAATTAACCCTACAGTATCATTATCAGACACTTCAAGATCTTCGTTATCTTCTGTACTTTGATCGTTGGTCCAATATTTAATGTCATCAATGCTAATTTCAACATTTTAACAAATATCATATCAACATAGTGTATCGTTGGTCCAAAAAATTCATACGCTTAGAAAAGTTTAATTTTATTGCTTAATAAGTTGACTCTTTAAAGCAGTACGTGGATGCTGAAATTCGGTTAACTTCGCCGAGCTATTAACTTTTACGCGAGTTAAATTTTTCGAGTTTCTAGTGTATATGACTGTGTATATCAGATTTCGGCAAAGAGCTGCTCTTCTGTTCTATTTTCACACGCACGTAGTCATACACATAGGCAAAAAATAAACAAAGAGAAGTAAAGAGAAAACAAGTGGAAAAACAGTGCAAAGTGGCCTGAGTGAGAGACTCTCAATTACTACCACAATTGTAAAATGCATTAATATCAGTTTGCCGAGCGCTGGTATATACTTATATTAATTTCGAGGTGAGTGAGAGAAGGGTGTTTTTAATCCCGCTGTTATTCAGGATATAATCAGAAAAGACTTTTTAAGATTCAATTGACAACATGGATCAGGGTGTCAAACTTCATGGTGTTTTATTTAACAATATACGATTTGCAGATGACACCACTCTGATTACCGATAGGACTGCTAGAGTTATTAAACATTGTTGTCCTAGTAGGCAAAGATTTAGTTCTGAGAATTAATATAAATAAGACGAAATATATCGACCCCTATGCGCGAAATTATCTTATGTTATATTTTTTACGAAATTGACTTTTTGATGCAAATGTATTATAATGTCAAATACTCACCGAATAGTAAAACATTATATCGATTTTGTCGTCTGTGGTATTGTTCTTTTTCCTGTGAACGAAATCAGCCTATGTTTCATATAAATGCTTGCATACAAATAAAATAATACAACAAATAAAATATCGTCTAAACTGAGTCTCGCAATCTGTCAACTTTCATTGTAGATTTCATCGTGTGCATTCGTGTTTATGATCGAATGCATTCATTACGTCATCTTGCATCCATATTACGATTTATTTCTTCAATCGTACTTCTTTCGCGATGTTATGCTATAATATCAAATACCATAACTGATATTGCGTTTACGATTTCATTGTTGATTGCAGTGTGTGTGTCAAAATATGCATTTTGAATGAGAAATGCGTAATAACCATGTTTGCATACTTTTTAAGTTTTTCTAACATTGTCAATAGAATAACAATTACTTCCGAGCCATACTACGATGCTAGTAGATTCCGTGCATAGCTCGTTTTCAATTTAAGGTGATATTTCAGTTGTTTTAAATTATCGTAAGTACCTCACTTAAAAAAACACGAATAAAACTTTGTGGGCAAAAATATCGTATGTATGCAAAAACCTAAATATTTCTGAATATACAAGTTTTTCAATTAAAGAAGTATGCAATGTATGTTACATATCGGTTATTGAACCACATTACAAATTTAATATTGATATAACCAACAAAAGCAAAGAAATTTAGAAAAAACGCTCATACGATAATTTTGCGCAAAAGCGTCGATTTGATAATAAACGAGCGATTGAACGAGTGCAAAGCTTTCGAGTATCTTGGGTGTCATATTAATGAAAACTGGAACCGATCTCAATTTCGAAACAAAGATCTGTACGAAGATGTTTACCTCTTGACACAATGGAAACTTGGACGTTAAAAAGAGCGTACATCAGAAAACTGGAATCTTTTAAAATGCGAATTTTCCGAAGACCGATCATGTGATCATCAGTTGTTAAATACCATAAAGAAAATAAGAGGATCCTAGTTAGGGAATATTATGAGAAACACCAAATACTTGCAGCTGCAATTGATAATCCAGGGGAAAATTTAAGGAAGACGGCGCGTTGGTATAAAGTAGTACTCATGGTTAAGAAACATTTGGCAGTGGAGCGAATAACAAAACGTTGGGAATCCAATTCCTGGAATTTAATCAAGAACTTGATATTGTGCATATGTATATAGTATATGTTAATGTATTATACGTAGTACTAATATTTTGTAGTTTATATTTTTCAAATTGTATTTTAAATTATTCTCAATTTAAAGTAAAGAAAGAATTAATTGGATATGTTCGTAATCGAATTGGAAAATAAAGCAGAAGAATCTTATTTGGCACTGCGTTCCATTTTTGGGTAAATTGAAATGTCAAGACATTTGAATAACACTCCATTGCATCCATAAAAGTTTATTTTTTGGTGTTGATTCTTCTACTTCCGTAGAAATGCGGTAGACTCTGTTTACTTTACAAATTTTCTTTTACTTTATGAATTTTCTGAAATTCATGAGTAAGCATCAATGACTAGTGATTGCAAGAGGTTGGTGATACGTGGAATATATCTCATTAAACTATCAAACTATTGAGGAGTAATTTTAGTGATAACTTGATAACTTTATTGACGATATAGATCTGTTTCTTGGTTTCGAAGATTATGCGCCTATCATGCAGCCTGTTACATTATAGGAGTATTAACAACCTAAAAACAAAATTGTAGTATAAAAATCATAATTTTTTTTTTTAAATTTAAGGGCTTTAATGAGATTCTGTAATGTTTTGTTAAATTTTCTACATTTTAAACATATTTATTTAAGTGTGAGAAAAAATAAGAAAAAGACCTTTTAGAACCAACACCAATCATTTTTATAATTACAAATTAGAAAAGCACCATAATGATTTTACCTAAAAAACTGCAGCTATACCCACTTCCAGAACGGCGACCAGTTGTTTTATTACAACTCCAAGTATTTTGAAAATTTATTTTATCCTTTGCTGTGGACATAATCGGGCACGTTCAAACAGACGATTAAATATTTCAATGTCGATAATTTTACGAAAGCGAAGGTATCCAGACAGTGATGGTGGTTGTATCTGTTGCTGCTGAAGATGTTGTTAAAAAGAAATTCAATCAAATTGTTGTTATTTTTGTAGACGTTGTTGTTAATATTGAGTTTAGAGGATAGAAGATCCATGTAGAATGAATTTGCAGTCAATTCTTTTTGTTTTTCAAACTAAATTGACGTTTTATTGGGAAACAAAATAAGAAAAGACACAAAAGAAGACAGATCCCAACACTTCACTTTATAACACTCGCATTTGATGTTGTATTTTGAACTGGAATTCTTATTTGTAATTATTTATGGTTTAATGATGGTTTTGTAATCTTTTGTTTTATAAGAAGAATTTTTTATTTGTTGTTCTTTTTTTTAAATTTAACACTTCCAATTTAATTCTAGTTTTTTTTCTTGTTTTTAAGGCGGCTTTTTAACAAAGGATTTCTTTGTTGTATTTTAACTTAATTTTTTTTAATTTTTATTTCAACTTTGTTTCATTCTTATAAAAATATGTGAATCATTTATTTGTGTGTTGTTATTGTTGTTGTTTTCACCAAATTCTTACAGTTGTTGTTGTTGTTTGTTAAAAAGAGATCATTGCCTTCGTTGTCGGTGTCATTACATTTGTTGCTGTTGACAATTGTCATGTTTATTTTGCTGTCGCTGATGTTGTCCATAGTAGTCCGTTAACTAAAGCCTGCTGGACCACTATTGTTACTTTTGTGTTGGCTGTAAATGCATCCAACATTATACCAGGCATGGGCCGGATTTTTTATTTTTTTTTGCTGTATATATGTTTTTTCTTTAACAACCAATTTAAAAATTATTAAACTCTTGTTACTCTTTAAAGGAAATTTATTTCATTTCTCTGATTTTTTTATTTGTTATATTATATGTATTTCATGTTATATGCTGTTACCACTATAATTATTGTTGCTGCTGTTGTTTTTGTTCATCTTGATTTTCCTAACACCATGTTGGGTAATTGTAGATTTTTATTTACCGGTTTCTCTTATATTTCTTTTTATTTTTTAAAGATTTCTTTTTTATTATCGTATGTTTTTCATACACTTTAAGTTGTATTTTATTTTAATTATTTTTTAAGTTCTTAGAATTACTCGTATTTTGAATTATTTTCTACAGTTGTTTTTATTTTCGTTTTTCTCTTAATCGTATTTAAAATGCATTCGTATATACTACATAGATATATTACCTACGTTTAGATTAATTTCGAACTATAAAAAACAATAGATAATAAGTTTAGTGTTCAACTTACATTGAAAAAACAAAACAATAATAAATATTCATATAGTAGTATAACAATAAATTTCTTTTACAATATTCAATATTATCACAAAAACAAAGAAACATCAAATTTATTTCTAAATAATAATCTCGTTTTGCTCGATACACTTCCCAGTGATATCATTTGCTTCGATTCCCTGTTTTTGTAAGAACTGTCTAAGTCATTAAAATCAGGGTTGGCAACCCACTGAGTAGCCAAATAAAATCAGGGTGGGTTTAATTGTGTTATGTTTAAAAAACCCGCGTGGGTTTTTTTTATTTAAAGGTTTTCGTTGTTGATTGACAACAAAAATAAGTGTAATTTACGTATTGGGACTACAAATTTATTTGTTCCGTTTTCGAGCACAAAAAAGATAATGAATCAACATATTTATCAAACCACTGCCTACATCTTTTCTCCACCTCTGAGCAAACTTCCAAGTCCCGTCTCAGAAAAACTTCTCATCTTTTAAAGGCGCTCCAACATTGATACTAAAAGATAAACTCATACCTCATGTAGGCCGTAAATCGAAATGCCTCTAAACGAAATAAATACGAGTATATGTTGCGATTGCTTCCCTTACACTTTTAGTTAAAAAACGAAGAATCCACGATTTGTTTTAGCCGTGGAATGAAGTAATTTGCGCTTAAAGCGAATTTGTAAATGTATTCCATAATTCAAACAGGCCATTATTGTGAAATGCCGTATAAAGAGGTGTGAGCAATGTTCCGAGAATACGGCGGATGCAGCATTTGATCATTTCTATTCTTTGTTTTGAATCTTTTGCAACATAAGGTCGGGTGTTGTCATGCAAAAGAATAAATTAATCAAGTCTGTCTTTATATTCCGGCCGTTTTTATCATAATGCAAGATTCAAATGTAGTAATTGCAGTCTGCTCCGATGATCGAGTTTTAGTTGCTTATAGTACACAAGCAGTTATAAAGCCCAATTAAACCCACAAAAACCCATAAAAAAACAATAAAACCCAGTGGGATGGGTTTTTGCCAACCTTGATTAAAATAGCCATCAACTTCAGACTTTATCTATTCATTATTGACAAATTTTGTATTACCAAGATTGGATATAGAAAACAGTGCATGGAAGCTAATTCTGGCGTATTAGGCGCCTAATGAAATAATTCGAACTTTTAATAATTTTCTCATTTTAATAGTAGTTGTGTGAACGGGGCATTGCCTTGATTGAAAAACATTTTTTTCGCCAAATTCAGCTCTATTTTCCTTTATCTAATTATTTTAACGCTGCGATTAGTTAAAATAATACAGTGCACTCGCAATAATATGACGTTTATCTCATAAAAATAAAAGTTATTCATGTTAAATTTTTTATTTATTGTTTATTGAAAATCTGTGATTTTATTTTCCTTAGTGCAAAAGCTTTAAAATATGAACAGCTAATTTAAAAGCTATTGAACTAAGTTCATATTTTAGAGTAATCAATGAAAGAAAGAAAGTGTCTATATCTTGGACTATTCATATAATAGTAAGTGGCACTGTACTTATGCAATTTAAAAATTATAGCAGAATTCAAATTAACTTTTTATGCAAAGACTCCCGGGTAAAGCTAGTTTAATTATATTTTTTTAATTGCTCCATTTAGCTTAATTACAAGTAATACGAAGTTAATTTCCTGTTATATGCTAATAAATCAATAATTATATCGAATATTTTAAAACTGTTTAAGTGGACTTGAGCTAGATTAAATCCTATGCTTAAAAAGGAATTAAAACAATATATTGAGATATGTAAGTATCATGTCTGCCTAATGCTCAAATCACCTGTAATTTAAATTGTTACATACATATTATGGTCTTAACAATAAGCTTCTCTTCTGCAATATTTTGTGGAAAGAAATTATTTTTTTTGTGTATATTTGACTCAATTTGTGCAACCCTTATGTGAGTGAAATAAACAGTTTTAACGGAGTGACAAGGGTACCCGCTTACCCATTAATTTTGGACACTAATTAAATTCTCTTTATAGGATAATAGCCTTTTTATTTCGTTTCAACAATATCTATTGATTTTTGTACATATGCCTTTAAAAAAACATGATTTTTAATAAAAAAAATAAATTAATTTTTAAAAATAATGAAATAGTAAGTGTTCTCAAGAAGTTTTGTTTTTTTAGACCAATTACTTCTGTAACTAATTCCTATTTAAAAATGCATTAGATATCCAGGTACTCCGTCAGCCGGGTTAGGGTTACAATAATAATGACTTATTTGTGGCGCTCATAAAACACTTACAGAGCTAAAATGGCATTAATTATGAAAACAATGGATATATAGGAGTTCTCAAGAAGTTTTGACTTTTTAGACCGATAACTTCTGTAACGAATTACTATTTAAAAATGAATTGTGTACCCGTTTACCCCGTTCTCACATAAGAGTTAAAAATTATTTCTGGTCGCTGAAATTTTTTGAAATTAATCTCATTAAAAGTAGTTACTAAATCAAATTTCCAAAAATATCCAAGAAAAATACTTTACTATTGACTATGTCACCAGTACTATTGACAAGTTGTACCCAGGCAACCAGACAATGCTCTGCGCTATAGATATAACACATATGTTTGTTCTATTGACTTGGTATTTCTTTTGAAAACAGATAATCACCACTACACTATAGGAACTTTAGTTCACATTTTTGAAACTTTTTATTTGGTTTCTACACTACAGTGTGCTGGTAGTATTGGAATGAAGATAAGACAATAATTTAATGTGATACGTCGAAGATTTTTTAATGATAACATTTTTTTTATTATACCAATATCAGTGTTATTGACTGATAAGTTGCCAACACACACTGGTTTATACCTTATTGTTTCAAAGTTTTTCTAACTATTACTTGCAAGAAATATGTGTCTCTTAAAAACAAATAAAATTATTAAAAAAAGCATGCACTCTAAGGTTGAAATTCGTGCATGAATTTAATGCCTATATATTTATGAAGATGCTTCGTTGGTAATGTCACCAAAAATAGTACAGAAAAGTTGTTGTTCCAAGTTTTCTTCAGAAATATTTGTATATGGGCATTTCCACCGAAATGTATATATACATATGTATATATATATATATATATATATATATATATATATATATGTATAATGTATATTTATATATATGTATATATATATGTATATATATATAAATATACATTATACATATATATATATATATGTGTACATAGGCGGTCCCTATACAAAGTAATTATTTTTTTCTATATCTCAAAATGGTAACAGTAATTTTCCAAATAGGTTCATAGCCAATACAAATTATCAGGCAATAAGTGGGCGGAATCGAATTAATGGGCATGGTATCTGCCATACAAACTAAATATTGATTTTTGTAGATCTTCTAAATTTCATAGTCAATGCAAATTATCAGTCAAAAAGTGGGTTGAATTGGATAAATATGCGTGGTACCTCCTACATAGACTAAATGTTGATTTTTATATGTCTTAACCCTCTAACTTTTTTGGCTGTCTCAGGGCAGCTATCAATTATTTGTTTACATTAAAGCAATCATAAATATTTTTAATTTAAATTTTATTCCATTTTGTTGCCAACAATTCTGTTCATCATTATAAATTTGTCTCAATCGGATCGGATTAGTTTTGTTCCTTCTGTAAATATTTTCGTAAAAGAAAACAGTCGAAAATTATCTAGAAAAAAGTTTGCTTTTAATATAGAAAAAAATTTTAAAATACCGAACAATCGTTACAAAAATTTGTTGATGAGTATATTATTTACAACAGATTGTTCTAAACGGGAAATTGGTCTAGCAAACATAATTTTGTACGATCTGCAATTAAACACTTAATGGAGGCCTCTGGGCACGCTTGACCGTTTATGGTAAAAATGTTCGTGTATGCATATTTTTCATTTGACAGTACTATTTACATAAGTAAAATATGGTGAAAAGACCCAGTTTTATGCAATAGAAGAAATAATTTGGCCAATTTTTCAGATGGACTAATAATTGACTCCTTGGATGCGATGAATTCTGGTAAAGAAATATCTGATTATAGAAGCGATAAATGCAGCATTGGTTTTAAATGATAATGCTACGAAAAAATAAAAGTTCTAGAATTTCAATCATGGACTACATCATCTATTATTTCTGTAATTAACGATTCATATTTGCCAAAATCTTCTTTATTTTAGTACATGATGGCGTTTTTAATAGCTCAGACAGTTTTTTATACTTTTGTTTTAATTTTACTGTGATACATTATCTTCTTTTAAATAATATCTATAAAACAAAAATATGTTGGTTGTTTTTGTTACCGTAAACGGTCATGAATGTCTTAAGGACACCTTTGGTTTTTCTTGTTTATTTTATCAAATAACACAATTTTAGACAAAAGAAACATATAATAAATTATTCTTACATAGATAATTACTCGAAAAAAAAATTCCCATGTTGCTCGGAACAAATTTATGCTTTTGACCGTTAGAGGGTTAAGACCGGTTAAATTGCAAATGACTTCGTAGTCAATACAAATTATCATCAAAAAAGGGCGATATGAGATAAATAGGCGTAATAATTACATAGATAATTACTCGAAAAAAATTCGCATGTTGCTCGGAACAAATTTAAGCTATTGACCGTTAGAAGGTTAAGAACGGTTAAAAAATAAGTTGCGGAATTTGGTATAAATGACTTTGCAGTCAATACACAATACAATACAATACATTAGAAACAAAAGCGCGAGATGGGATAAATAGGCGCGACACTTTCCATTCATTCGATTTATGGAAGTTTGACTGTATATATAGGTGGACACAATGCTTTGACAATAAAAAAATTCATAAGAAAATAAAGAAATTTACATTTAAGATGGACATTCTTAACCATCATCACCTTAAGGAGATAATTTTTTATACTATTGACATGAGCAAATTTCATTAATCATTAAATAGTCGGTTGTAATCAATACAAAAATCATACATCCATATTTACATACATTTGTACATGTATAAAGTGTACACTATATTATGCTATGAAAATTAATATAAATTTATTATTGACTTCTTGCCGACTTGGTTTAATTGAAAATAATGTATAAAGTAATTGACTGGTTTGATATTCAAGAAGAAAATCAATTAAAAGTTTTGCCCACAAGCTCTTCCCCTGCATATACTGTCGCTGTTGGCTTATCAGTTAATTGTCAATACTTTGTGATCTTTTATTATTTATTATTTATAAATATTCTGTTTTTATACGTATGTATGTATGATATACACATACATAAGTATATATATATATATGTATTTCTTTTATAAAATTGATATTAAAAAAAGTTGAATAATTTCACTTTTTTATTATTTTCAGTTCTTTGATCAACGGGTAAAGATAAGCGTCTGAGTGGACGCAATCAGAACAACATTGGCGTCCATTACATTCTTTTATTCATTACGGAAATAGTAAAACAATACGTTATAAACTCTTTTAAAATGTGAGGACATGTCACTATTTCATCGCTATTATTTTTTTTTATTTTATTGGCCATTAAAACTTTTATAAAATAGTTAAATTATGATTAAAAAAATGAGTTCATTCTAAATATTTTATTTTAAACAGAATTTTATTCTTTGTTGTCATAGCCTAAAAAATAATAAAAATTAAACACGCTGTAAATTTTAAAATAAAACTAAAGCAAGGCCGACTGTATAATACTCTACACCAAAGTATACTTTTGGGGCAAATAACAATGTGCGAAAAAAGAAAAAACGTGGGAAGTGATACGATTTTTTGAAAAGCGCTATCAAGCATGACGAGAATAAGTTTTTGAATTTTTCGAAACAACTTCCTAATCTTGAGTTACGGATAAAACAATTACAGATGCTATTTAAATTTTTTTTAGGACTTAGGTTTTGATCGTAATAAGCTAACTTTTGTTTTTTATTAATGATACAGAAAATATATATACAATATAATATATTATATGTGAATGTATACATTAGCGAGTAAAAGTGAGCAAATGTTGGGAAATTTAGTATTAAAATTTTTGTTAAAATGCAAATATGCAAGCAAATAACACAAAAGTTCTTATATTTATAAATGAATATGTTCTCTTTAAAAAAAATAAACAACGAGTATTTAAAACATCCATTCAAATGAGAAGGAGGCAGAATTATGAATAATTCATTATTTGCTCAGTTTTGCACGTTTTGTTTACTTGAAAAAAGAAATTCTACAATGACTAAAAACAGTTATAAAATTCGCTTTGGCGAATGGGTCCACTCGTAAAAATAAATGGTATAATGAGAAAGGAGGATTATTTAAATATACTGCAGACGAATTCGCCAGATTTTGTAGATAAAAGCCCTTACCCACAAAAGGAAGTTATCTTCCAACAAGATGAAGATTCGAAGCACACCGCTAAAATTGTTAAGAAGTGCTTGTCAGAACAAGAGTTTCAGTTATTGGATTGGCCCGCACAAAGCCCCGATCTAAGTCCAATAGATGATTTGTGGGCAATAGTGAAAAAGAAGTTAGGAAAATACCAAAATGCTTATAAGAATTATGGCAACGTACTCAGCTCGAGTGAAATTGAATTGAAATTGAAATTATTCAAAATCTTGTTGAAAGTATGCCCAAGCGTTTGCCCCAAGCTTGTGGGCAAAATATTAAGACTTATAAGAACTGTCATGGAAAGAAAAACGTGCAAAATCGAGCAAATATGAAATAGTATAAAATTTTGTTTTTTTCTATTTAAATAGATGTAATAAACATTTTTTTGAGTGCTTATTTTTAAGAACATATTAAAAATTAAATTCAAGAATTTTTGTGTTATTTGCTTGAGTACTTTTATTTTTAGAGGGTATTTCCTATTTAACTTCCAAGCATTTGCTCGCTACTATATATGAATGTATGTATGTATGTCTGTTTGAATTCTATAGACATTTTAGCGGCTAAACCGATTTTCTTGATATTTTTACAGTATCCCATTGTATATCTGCCTATATAAATTTAAAAAATTCCATCTGGGTGATACCACGCGCATTTGGAGTATTTGCCTATATCTTTAAAAAAGTAACAGTAAGAATTATTAACATTTGGTCCAAATAGCTTTATATCAATAGAAATTATCAGTCAAAAAGAGGAATAAATCAGATAAGTGGGTATGGCACCTTCCATACAAAGTAAATATTAATTTTTGTATATTATGCTAAGGGTTAGAGCTAAATATTCTAAATTTTGCCTGAATGGTTTTATAGTCAGTACAAAACATTAGTCAAAATCTGAGCGGAATCGGACAAGTCGGTCGATTTGTATATATCTTGAGAACGTTTAAAGTGACTAAATGATTTCATAGCTAATACAAATCAGTTAAAAAATGAGCGAATTTAGGAAGGTTGGCGTGGCAGCTTCCATGCATAGTAAATATTAAATTTTGTATATCTTGAGAACGGTAATTCTAGACAACAACTTCGTGGCCAAGGACAGGGAGAGATTGGATAAGTGGTTATGTGTGGCACCTTCCATTTATACTAAATATGGAATTTTTATATGTGGAGAACAATAATTAAGACTTCGTTATTTATCTAGATTAGCTAAATAGCGGGAGAGATTTGTTAAGCAGGTATTGCACAAAGCACACCTATTGCACAAGCTATCTATATACACATATGTAAAAATAAGTTGTCCTATGTGTGTCATTTTATAACTTTAGTGGTTACTAAATCGATTTACAAACCAATACAAGCGTTAGAAAAGTGTACTTTCACAAATTTTTTGGTTTTGGGTCAATTGGGTGGTGCCACGCCCATATAAAATTTTTATTTATATGTCGATATCGTTAAAACGGTAGTAGTAATCGTTTCTGAAATTGGTCTAAATAACTTTGTGATCAATACAAATTATCACTTAAAAATGGGCGGTTTTCGATAAGTGGGAGTGCCACCTCCCATTAAAGTGAATACTTATTTTTGTTTATCTTAGGAAAGGTAATGTTGGAAGGTTCTGAATTTGGTCTAAATAACTTCACAGACAATACATATCATCAGTCAAAATATGGGCGAAATTGAATAAGTGGGTGTGGCACCTCCAATACAAAGTAATTATTGATTTTTGCATATCTAAATAATGGTTAGAGATTCAGTATCTGAACTTAGCTTATATGACTTTAATACATTGCTTTAATTTTTTCTTACGTGGGATACATTTTATAGGTATACAACACAAAGACTCCCAGCAACGCGGGAATGGTTATTCTAGTCACATATATATATATATTAATGTGTCTTTGCTTGATGACTGTAAACAGCTAAGAAGCAGAACAAATTATTCTGCAATTTTATAGTGTCGTCTTGAAAGTAACTATAGGCTATCCTTGGGAAAAGGTATAAAGAATGATAACAGATAATAGCTAAATAATGATAAAGCTATGAGTAGCGAAGCACGCCGAGTTTTAGCTGGTATTAGATGAAAAAATTTAAGTAATTTTAACTCAAAAAATGCCAATTATTGAAAAGAAGTACTAAAATAAATAATTATAATCTTATAACATTTAGGAACACAATTTTTATATATAAACTTTATAACTCAGGAAGATAATCTATTAATAATAATTTATTTTAATTAAAACACTTATTTTTGTATATTCTGTAAGCTTTCGTGATGCGAAATAATTTGCAATTTGTTTAAAAATGTGCAATAAATTATGGTAAATTAATTCTAATTTTATGCATTCGATTATACTCAGATAAGTTGAAATAATATAAAACATGAAAACAATCCACTGTGAATGAATATGTATACCTTGTTTTGATTTTGCATCTAAGAGACTCAAGGTTGTAAGTATTTATTGAGTTTTAATTAAACTGAATACTCAAGTGAATAACATTTGTTAATTGCAATTTTATTGAAATTCTAAAAGCTAATAACGATTTATAAAAAGATTACATGACTTTTTGAATTTGAATTTGAATTTGAAAGGAAAGCAAAGCATCCGTCAAAAGGCATCTGTTAGTAGACTCCGGCCAAAATTTGGCCAATCACTGACAGCAGACTACCACGTGATTTAAGGATGATATGGAAAGAAATACTGGTCATTAAGCAGTATTTTTCGAGGTCGTTACGTAACCGCTGATCAACCGGGGATCCATCAAAACACATCAGAGACTAAACAACAGTAGGGTGAATATTCAAAGAAGACAAAATAGGGTTTATCAACCAATAAAGTCATGGCGAATGTATTTTGGGATACACGAGGTATAATCCATATTGACTACCTTTAAAATGGTAAAACAATCAATGACGAATATTATGCCAACTTATTGGATCAACTTGTTGGCAAAGAAGGATGCTTTAAGCGGGATAAAACTAGCCACAAAAAGGTCGTCGCTACTTTAGAAGGGCCGATGATTTAAAATCTAACCGAAAAACACTAAAAATATGCGATGCCTGTAAATAGCTTAGATACAACATGCATAGCAATTAATTGTTAAATTTAATACTATTATTTTACTGTTTTCATACTAAATTTAATAAGATAGGTATGTACGGGTACCCGAATACACTTATCACGAGAGACTATTTCACTTTAGGTGGCTATAAAGCCAAACTAAATCAAGAGAGCTAAGAATGACAAAATACCAAAAAATGTTTAGCGTTTTATGCGAATTCAAATTTATGCGGTTGTAAAATTTTCGTTTTTTTATGTATAATACATTTTAATTTGAAACAAAAACACTATGTCAGTCTACATATGGGCATTTCCACCGAAATGTAAAGTATTGCCAGACCAAAATTGCTTATATCTTCAAATCCTTTACGACGGTTGTTATCGTTTTATTACTAAATTTAGCATTTAGTAGCACTAGTAGAAGTATCCGATGACAACAATATTAATTTAACTACAGATAATGACGAAGACAATCATAGCGAAAGTTATTGTGAAGAAATAGTTGAGAAAAAAGTTTAAAAAACTTATGAAGGTCTTAACAAATTTAATGCTGTACATAACAGAATTTTCAGTGCGGATCCAGATACGTATAAGTAATGAACCTTCAACGTGGACTTGACGATCTACTTTCTGGATATGAGACGTTGTATTGAAAAGTTTAATCTTAAAGAGTCTGATGGCAAATTATTTTGCAGGAGAAGAGAGAGATGAAGCTCTAGAAAACTCGTCGACTGTAACTTAGTCCCCGTTTACACGAGAAAACATTCTGAAGGGAAACATTTTGAATTCTCTTTTGTTTTTTCCATTCGCGTTCACACAGCGAACATTTTGTTATCAGCATTCCATTACTATTGTTATTGTAAAGAAGTAAAGCTAATAAATACAACAATGCTAATATTCAACAATGCGAATATGACCACAAAGCGTATCGCCGAGTACCGAAGACAAAAACGATTCTCTCTTCCCCACCCGTAATTTGCTACCAAACTAAATGTTTCCCATCAAATTGTTTCCTCGTATAAACGAGGACTTACAGTCATAATGAGAAAATTTCTGGTGGTGAATATGATGATCTACGAAATGATGACAATACATTAATTGTTTCCTCTAGTAATGAAAGTGAAATGGAACCAATTCAAAAACGGTGTAGACAAGTATTTAGCGAATCCGGTATATAAAATGTGATTATATTATAATTATAAAATTTTTTTTCTTCTTTTGATTGTATTATATTTATTATTATTTTAATTGTTTGTTTTTCCTTGTTTTCGGAAATGAAATAAATTTTTTGACTTTTTTTAACGATTACGTTTGATTTTTAATGCCTTGATAAGAATTTATAAGTATTTTCAAATTCAGGAACGAATCAGTAGCCTTTATATGCAGATAGTGTATCGTTTTATGCGAATTCGGTTTATGCGGATTTTCGTGCAATGAATTGGTCGCGTAAAACAAAGTATTTTGTGTTATTTAAGAAAAATTCGACTTTAAAGAATATTTAGACACCGGGATATCCGTGAAAGGAGAGTTAAGGTTAATTACACTTAAATTTGCACTAAAACGTATTGTATTTCATTTTTTTTTCTTTGAAATTAATCAATATGTTAAATAATTAGGACATTTTTTGCTTTCTTCTAATTCGAATTTTTTTCATTAAAAAGGTTTGAATAAAATTATAACAACATATGTACATAACATAGTAATGTTTTTTCTCAAAAAATAATTTTTAACACACAATACAATTTATTTCCTTTTTTAAATTTCTTCACATTGTTCACATAAATATCTTTTATCTTTTACTTAATGACTTCAAGAAATTTTAATAATTAATGAAAATAATTAGTTTATTAGCGGTATTTTTAAAACATATTTGCACTAATTGTTATGCCTTGTATTCGGTAATTATTTTAAACAATTTTTCGTTTGTTTTGTGCTCCAGGAATACATATTTCACGTTATTGTGCAAATTAAAATTGCAATCATTTATATTAATTTTTTTCACTTAAAAAAGCAAACAAATTAACACACAATTATCATAGCAATGCAACTGAAGTTTTAAAATCTTGTATTACACTAAAGTTCAGTTAAAATGAACACTGCGAATTTATGCGTAATTTAAACACTACTCTCTTAATATATGTTGTTCTCTTAGGATATAAATTATTTCGTTTTATTGCTCAATTAGTTGGTAGCTAAGATTAGAGGTGAAAATTTTTCTAATCCACAGTTCGTTTTCTTGTATTATAATATAAGATTTATGAAATTTTATACATAACTTGAGACGTTGGAGATTTTGTTCACTCATATTAAATAATTCTTTATATTTAAAGTGTAATTTAATCGTTTTATGGATTGTAGTTTAAAACTATTTATTTTTATTTTATATTTTGTTATTTTTTTTTTTTAGCTTAAGGTATTGAAAAGGCACAATATTCTTTAAAAAAATCTCTTCTTTATAAAATTCTTATTTGAATTAATATTCACCTTAACTAACTTTTAAAATGATATGATTTTGTTGATTTTTTGATTAAGCTTTAAATAAAATAAAGACATAGCTTGTGAGGACACCCAGTTAACAGACTATTCACTTTTAAAAAAACTTTTGTAAATTTCTTTATACATATATAATTTGAAATATTATCTTATTCATTTTTTAAAGATACTTTACAAATATTTTCGTAATTTCATAAATATTATTTCTTTTTGAAAATGGAGCAAGTCCATTTTTTTTTGTTTCGAGATATTTAAAGGTTACAATTCCAGTAAATTTAAACATATTGGTAAGTATTAATAGATATATTTTTAATATTTAGTGGCCTTAGAGTGTGTAACCTTATAATCCAATAGCGTGTATGTTAGAGCTTTTTATAACTAAATAGCTTTGCCTCACTTTCAAAATTAATAGATTACTTTTATTGTTCATTAAATTTTTTAAGAATATTTTTATCAGCCTTAATATAAAATCAAAAATATTACACGGTGGACAAAAGGGAACTAAGTTGTATACCTAGAAAGTGACACTACTTTTCTGATAGGCGCTGCCTAGTAAAACAATAAAACTGCTTTTGCAATTTTTCAAACACTTCCAAAATTTTGAGTTGTTTTTCGTAACTTCATACACTTATTAGCTAATAATTTAGCTAAATATTTACCGCTTTTGAGTTTTCGAACGGAAGAGAAGCAGACCTTTTAAATAATATAATATGGACTAATCCAAATTTTCTTATATTACAATTATTTAAAATTTTTATTTATATAAAACATACATTATAATTGGAAAATATACGAACTTCAGAAAACGTTAATTTAAGAAAATTTTGATGTGCCCCTATTATTTCTTCCACCACCGTAAATATATCACTTAAGTAACGTTAGGTAAACTGTGTATTTTTCTTAAACAAACACATTCTTCATCCAATTTTTACCAAATTTTTCAAGTTAACAGCTGCTTTTGAGCACTAATTCATACATGAACCGCACTATATACAAATTAATTAAGGAACTACGCTTAGTTACGGATATAATAAGGCTTAGGCTTTTTTTTTCATAATGGGTAAGTTTTTATTTCCGACGTTACTGGCGCTTTCTCGCGGTGGTAATAAATCGATAATTTTGAATTTAGCAGCTCCATCTACCGAAGTTTTGTAAAACATTTTGTATGGTACGTCCTTTGTAACTCTGATCCAGCATATATTTAATCAATTAAAGATTTTTTCATTGGTATTTTTCTTGTTTTTCAAAACCGCTCTTTCCAGAGTTTGAGCTGAAACAAATTGTCGAGTTTTATTTCATGGACTAAAAATCTATTATGTTTTCGACAATTTCAAATTACTTGACAGTAATTCTGCGGAATATTAAGAAACTTGTTTTGCGCATAGCCAATTCTAGCACTATTAAATCACATTCTTTTGGTAAAAATAAATGTTTTAAATAAACAAACTTTTAATAAACGACATTTATTTAACTGAAGAATTTTCACCTTTTAAAATTTCTTTACTAGCTTTATGCCATTTATGCTATTTTGACCAGTGTAGATGACAAATGAGTTATTGTGATTTTACAGTCTGTACATTTTTCAAGCAGCTGTTAGCAATGCTCTAGTTTCATCTCAAATATATCATCTTCAGACATGTTGTCAAATGTTTACATTGCTTCACCATACATTAACCGAAGCTAAAATTTGCCATAATACATTCGACCGAATAACAATTTCAATCTAAGATGGACTTGTACCACTTTTAAAATAAACGTATTTTCAGTACTGTTAAAAGGTAAAACTTCCTTCTCCCAAATATTAGATTTTTTTATAAAAACTTTTTTCATCCAAAAAGATTATAATTTTTATAATTTTTATCTATATATAAATGAACTTGTCCTACTTTCAAATTAAACGGCTCATATTTATGTATATATTTTAGAAAAGTAATTTTTTTTTTCAACGCAAGTAGTGAACAGCTTTTCTAGTATTAAAATATTATTATTTAGCATTTTATAAGCCGCCTGCTGTATTTTTATTTAAGTTTTAATATTTTCCACACTTTTTTGTTGCGCTTCACATGAAAAAAACACAATAACTAAGTTTTCTTGATTCCTATTTCTTTACTGACACTTTAACAAACTGTGTATCTTTGTTTAAAACTTTAATTCGAACTTTAAATCTTATTAATTTATGTTTTTGCTGTAAATATTTATAAATATTTTTATGCTTTAAGCTTTAATGCTCGATTTCTTCAAAACATATTATAGAAAACATATTTCATTTCAAGATCATATGTTTTTTATTGCTGTTTATATTCCATTAAATTTTATTTCTATTTTTGTTTACTTCTCATACATTTTAATTTACTTTATACACTTAAAGTATCTTACAGATACTTAAAAATAAATATAAAAAACTACGGGATGCTTTTGTTTATTTTTTTAACGCTTTAAGGTTAAACATTTAAACGTTTAACAAAGACACGACGCCGGTTTAACCGTTAACACGTTCTTAAAGCTTAAACTATTGTATTCGTACTGACAAGATACTTTTCGGTTTGGCAGTAACAACTTCAAAACATTGAAAGCAACTATAAGAACGAATAAACGAACGAATTCAACAAGTGTTTGAGATACTCTAACACTAAAGAGAACACAAATAAAAGAGTGCGTTGCTCTTAAATAAATAAACTCTACAATTTAAAAAGTGTAGACAAAATACAATCCACAACGTGTACTTTATAGATGTACGACTGTGTATGTATGTATGTATGTACCTTGAAATTTGTGTCTGTATCTATAGAAGTATCGAATACCGGTAACTTTATGTATCTCAACTACATGCAGTATTATAGCGCATGAGAATTTTCTTATCAATCTTTTGGAAAATTGGAAATTTGTTGTTGTTTTTGTTTTTCCTCAATAACAACTTTTCACACCAGTTGACAGAAAGTGAGAGTATTCAGTTGATTGTAGTTTTTTTCGGATTTTAGTTTTGTTTAGTCTTTAGGGCTTAACTACGACTATTTGCTTGTTAAAGCAAATGATCAACTGAGTCAATGTAGGAATGATCAATGGATGTAGTTTATGTTTATTTCTTTACTTATACTTTCTAGTACATATCTCATAAATATCGTTTTTTTCTATTATCAATTTTCACTTTTTAGCGTGTTTTTTGTGTGGAAATTTAAAACTAAATAAATAAATAATGCTTTTCTATGTCAGTAACTTAAAATAAAGGTGATGTAATTGTAATATCTTCCCATTTGAAATAAATAGTAAATAACGTGTTATAAAAAAATACAATGCAACAAAAGCAAGTAGCAATTGTTCTTTTATAAGATTATGGTCGACTTTTGTTAGTGCTACGCTATGTTATGAGCTTTATATGCTCTACTATATAAACTTTAGCCAATAGGTGCTACAACTCCGTTAATTCCCATCCGATTTAAAAAAATGAAGTATCGTTTTGTTCATAACTAAATAAACTACTTTAATAAAACCGCAACCTATATAAAATAGCATGTTAAAACGTCTCTAAAGTAGAGTTTAAGTTACTTAAGTAAAAATATACTTTAATAAATCCAAAAATAGTACAGGTCCTATATAAAATAGCGTGTAAAACGCCTTTAAACTTGGAAAATTGGGAATGAAAATTTGAACAAGAAATGTTTTTGCTTGATAAATATACACAGGCTCCTTAAGTTAACTTAAGTAAAGTATACACCTGCAAATAGATCTGTTTCATTTCTTCCAAGATTTTTGAAATCAGTTAACATTTAGCTAATTTATTAGCTTATAAGCGCATGAAGGTGCGAAAGATCGATTTTTTGCGTAAAATTAGATTACATTTCTGCTTTGTTGTATAACCTTAAATGTTGTAAGAATTTTGTTGTTTTTCCTTATGAATTTTGCAAAACGATATAAAATAATTAAATTCACCGTATTTTAAAAAGCTGAATAATAAGATTGTACAGTTTCTTTTGACGCCCATAGTATGTATGTACGTCTATATATCGTATATGTTTTACTACTTGGCATAGATCTATTAAGTATTAGGTGATGATGAAGAACAGGGAGAATAATCCGATAGCCTCTACAGCCCGATTTGTTCAGGAATTAAACAATTCTAGTTGGGACTATGACCAGTAAATTGTACTTGCTCCTACACTTGCTCAACACAGAAAAACAGTCCTTTTCTCATTGCCGTCATTGCAATGGCCCGTGCCAGGTGTTGACTGCGACAAACGGGAAAATGTTTCTTCTTAAAACTATTACCAGTCTTTAGCATATCATAGAATGGCCGTGTTTTCGTAGAAATGGTGCACTTTAACACTTCCTCCATCTATATTTTTCCTTTCTCAGAAACGACAGTCGTATTGAGTTTGTCAAATAATTTTTTTCAAAGTAAAAAAAATATTAAAAGTTTATTTTCATTTGAGAATCCAAATAAAAAACTCATAACAAGTTTGCTTTTTTGCACACATTCTATTACTGTAACTGTTAAGAGTTTGAGACGTCACAATTTTAAAAATGGAAAAAACATTTTTCGTTCAAAATTAGAGCAATTTTTTTCAAGTCACAAATTTTTTCGGAATAAAAATTTTTCATTTTAAGCATTTAAATTAAAGCCTAAAATGTTGAGAATACAATAAGCTATTAATCATGAAAATCGGTTGTCTATTGCTGATTTGATTCAATTTGATTCTAACTTTGAACAAAGTTAGCGGAAAGTTGTTCTTAAAAAATTAGTGAATTTTTTTTTTCTTTTATTTCCAAAAAGTTATAAAAAAAATTATTTGAATATAATTTTACATTTTAAGCGTTTAAACGAAAGCCAAATATGTTGAAAATAAAATAACCTATAAAGGCAGGTACCTAACTTTGATCTAAGTGCTTAAAATTAAAATTTTCATTATGAAAATTTTTTTATGACTTAAAAAAAAATTGCTCTAATTTTGCGCGAAAAATTTTGTTTTCGCAACCAAGTTTTGAATACTTCGAAACTATGAAAATACAATAAGAAAAAAATTTTATTCGGGTTATTCATAGGAAATTGAATTTTTATGCATATGCTGTAACTTGGATTAAAATCGGTTAAGTCGTTTGGAATTCTCAATAAATAATAATAAAATTTCAATATTTTTTCTACTTTGAAAACATATATTTTACAAACTGTATATCGTTTAATTATTCTCATTATGGTACCTGCACATAATGAAGGAGGGATGAAGTAGTCACATTTCGAGCCAGCATATTGGCTCGTCTATCTCAATATCACAACGTCCAGGATCCCAAAACAGTAATGCTGCTATTCATGAGTCTCAGAGGCTCTCTACACATCTCGACCAGCCTTGAGATCCTCACTGTCGATGTCAGTGCTCGTATCACTGCTGGGTTGTCAATAACAACCTGGATGTCCTTGCTGACATTCAGCCTTATCACTTCGTTTGAGATCATCAGTACTGAATAAGCTTCCGACTGAAAGACGAAAGCCTATAGAGTCCACCTTCTTGACGGTATTCGGGAGTTTTGAATTGGGGCTTATCCTAAAAACACACGCGGTGAAGCAATTCACCATCTGACCCAAATACTCGGTCATGATTTCACTCGTTGTCGATAAGAATTTGGCTGATACCAGTAGTGCTACTCGTTCGCTTAAGGATATAAATAGCACATGTTTGCATATGTTTGATAATTGACCATTATTAATTATAGATATATAATAAACAACTAATTATACGTACTTAGCAATTGACCCCAGTAATTTTTAAATTTAAATAAATTACTACCTAATCTATATATATTTAAATAAGTTGTTTTATTACAAATCAATACATGCGTTACAACAGTGTACTTTCAGTGATGATATTTGTTCAAGTGGGCGGTACCACGCCCATACAGTAAGGGGTTCTACGATTGGCCCATTCAAAAAGAAGTGGGAGTGGCACCTCCCATACAAAGTAAATATGATTTTTGCATATCTGTGAAAAGGTAATAGTGGAAAGTTCAGAATTTGGTCTAAATAACTTCGTAGTCAATCCATATCATCAATCGGAAAATGGGCAAAATTGACACCTCCTGCACAAAGTAAATACTGATTTCCGCATATCTAGAGGACGGTTAGAATAGCTGTTTCTGAACTGGGTCTAAATGACTTTGTAGTCAATGCAAATCATTAGTTTTAAAATGGGCAGAATTGGATAAGTGGGCGTGACATCTAGCATAAATAGTAACTATAATTTTTGTATATCTTGAGAACGTTAACGGTAAAAGTTTTAAATTTAGTTTAAACAACTTCTTGGACAGAACACATCATCAGTCTAGACTGAATAAGTGGGCATGTAATCTCCAGTTCATACTAAGTACCGAATTTTGCATGTGCGGAGGCCGCTAGCTGTTATCGTTATCTATCCACATCAGTTCAAAATCGGGAGAGATTTGGTAAATGCAAAGCAAATCTGGTAAAAGCTATTAAGATGGGAATGTTTATTTGTTAAACCTTTTTTAAAGCAGATATGGTTAAATGGTTATCTTATATAATAAATAGAGTAACCCTTCCTGCGTTTCTGTATACCACCTTAATCAAAAAGTTCCTGGAATAACCCTCGGGTGGCGGTCGCATCAGATTAGAGTTTTTTTTTAACTTGGTACATCTGTTGTTGATATTCCCGCTTAATCTTAGCGTCATAGCTTGATGTTAGCAAAAGCTACGTAGCCAAGAGTAAATCTATCTCTATGTGCGTTGGCTCTTTTTTACAATTTTAGAAATGAATTTTAATTTGCAACAACGACCTTGTATGAAACTTTGCATTAAAAACGGATTTAATGGTACGCGAACGTTGGAAATGTTGGAAAAGTGTTTCGGCAACGATTCTCTAAAGAAAACGGTCATTTACCAGTGGCACGAGTGGTTCAAAACTGGACCATCGACATCGAAACCCGACGAAAACATTGATAAGTAAAAGAAATGTTGTTCAATAACCGCAAATTACCCATCAGAGAGATAGTGGAGGACTTAAACATTGCCTATGGATCCGTCCAAGACATTTTGGTTAATAATTTGGGTTTCCATTGTGTAGCAGCAAAGTTGGTGCCAAAAGGCCTCTATTTCATGCACGAAAGAGACCGCGTTGAGCTCGCAAACAACATGATTTGCGAGGCTGAATCCGACCCCACATTCATCAAAAAGATCATTATTGGAAACGAGACGTGGGTTTATTAGTACGACATGCAATCCAAACATCAGGCAAGTAAATGGCGTTCACCAAATGAGTCGAAACCAAAAAACCAAGTAGTTTTCGGTCAAAAAAGAAGGTAATGCTCACGGTTTTCATGGATTACAACGGTGTAGTGCATCATGAATTTTTGCCATAAGGTCCAGACAGTAAGCAAAGTGTATTATTTGGGTGAAGAAATACACCGAAAGAAACCAGAATTGTGGGCAGAAAACTCGTGGATTTTGCACCATAATAACACATCGTCGCGCAGAGTCATCATTATTCGAAATTTTTTGATTTGGTTCCCTGTAACTTCTTTCTGTTCAATCGAGTTAAAAACCCATTACGGGGAACGCGTTACAGCAGCCGAGAGGAAATAGTGGAAAAATCGCAGGAAGCACTGATGGACATACCGAAAACCAAATATAAAAAATGTTTCGAGGATTGGATCAAGCGCTGACATAAGTGTGCTGCTGTCGATGGGGATTAGTTTGAATGGGACAATATAGATTTAGATGAATAAACTTCTATTGTTAATTTTCTGAAGAAATACCTGGAACTTTTTGATTTTTGAATATTATATAAAATAATTTGTCGCTTTGTAATGGTATGTTTTTCCAACATAAATGTGGTCATTCTTTTAAATTTTCCTTATAAGAAAGACATTTAAGCAGTGCGGGAGGGGGGGGGGGGTACTCTAGTATTTGATAAAAATAATTTATTAATGTCTGGCATTTACTGGGTATTAAAAAATACCGGATTTTAATTATTATAATAAGTGATTGGTAATAGTTAAATACGTATTATAATTAAAAGATAATTGGTAAGTATGAGTAAGTATTTGTTTTTTTTATTGATGAATACGCATTGCAATTTAAAAATATTAATATTCGACAGAATTTGTTCTTTTAAAAGTTATTGGACTGTCGTAGAGTGACTACTTTATTGATTGAACAGACAACTATATCCGTTCTTAAGATGTACAAAAATCAACATTTTCTATATATGGGGGTGAAATGCTCACTTATTCAATTCCGCAAATTATTTTCACTGATGATGTGCATTAACAATAAAGTCATTTAGACCAAATTAAAAATAAATATTTACTATTTATATTACGGAAGTTCCACTTCCACTTATCCAATTTGCTCCACTTCTTAACTGATGAATTGTGTCTTGACAAAATTTTGAAATTTTCTTACGACTTTCTGCAATAGCACGCCTCCTGCGTCTTTATTATTACTATCTTTTAGATGTTCTAAAAACCTACTACATTAATTGTTATTTCCCGAAAAATTCTCCATACCACCATCTTTATAAGTTCCTTAGTCACTACAGTCTGCCTTCGCTAGGTATCGCGCATCAGAAATAACCAATTTTTATGACTTCGGAGCATAAATCAGGCAGTTGGCCGCTGTTTTGTAGCTGATTGGCATAAACCTGTGACTTAATGAAACCACATAAGAAAAACTCTAAAAAATTAAGGCTTCACAGGAAAATACCATCTCCTCAAATTGTTTGTACAGCAGAATGGCTTGAGCAGTGTGCAAGTAGCGTCGTCCTGTTGAATCCACTTGTCGTTGCTGTTCATATCATCCTATTCAGGCATTGGACGCTTGTAAATCTCATATGGACTGGTTCCCAATTGCTTCAGCGAACATACCTATGTATGTCGCATTCATGGAACACACGTCGTTAACTGAATTTTTTACGGGTGTCGTAGACCAAATTCTTGCCTACGAAAGGCTAAGTTCGTGTGATCAACGTGAAATCGACTGTTTTGAATTATCCTATGCACTCTTACAGGAATAATTTTCTCGTTAAATGTACCTTATTTTTTACAGAAAACATGACAGAAATGGGAATTGCATCGCTGAAAGTGACTGAGACTGAAGATTGGAAGAATATTACCTTAAGAACAGTAAAAGATATTTTGTAAAAACTCAGTACATTATGCAATTCGTAGTGTAGGGTATTTAAAAAATTTAGTCTCCATTATTATATAGAGAAGATAAGCTTTCAATTCAGGTAGTTTTTCATTTCAATCAAATATTTTTTTTTTTTTGGCGATGTAAAATCATTATTATGTACTTATTTACTTATGTACCTATGTTTTTATTTCTTCATAGACTATGTAGTAATTCTTGAAATTGTTTTTTTCTTTTTAAACAATTTAAAATGATTTATTTGTTTTTAATGCAAGTACGTATTAATGTGGTTTACCTATGGGTTTTTTGTTGTTACACGAGTAGGTTGTGGTTTGTTTTTCTTTATTAAGTAGCGATAATTTTTCAAGGATACATATTTTCATCATTCGAGACGCTTCGTTTTGGTTTTGTAATTGAGTGTATCTATCGTTGTAAATTACAATATTGTTGTTAGCGTTCTTATTTGTGCTAGATTACGTGGTATCAAAGTAGTTCAATTACTTGAGGGCTGTTGTATTACACATATCAGAAATCATAATTAATCTTGTAAATTACTCGAAAAATCAAATAGTAAAACAGAACATGAGATTGTATGACAGAAAGATGACATAGTAAAACAGACTATTTGTTGCAACACAAGAAAACATATTCAATCAGCTAGCAGTTCATTTATTTATTGATTCATTATTTAATTTCTATCAGTAATTTTATTTGATTAAACATGAGCCCTTATGTTTATTCAATATTGTTTTTTTTTTTTTGTCAAAAATACATTTTTAAATGCATATAAAAATAATTTTTGACCCAATTTTTATATCAACATATCTCAGTGATTCCACTTATATGGATTTGGCGGCCAAAAATATTTCCAGTTAGAATAGCAACTTAAAGCATTCACAACTGTATATCGAGCCGTAACCGCCAAAAAAGTGAAACCAACACAATTTTCAATTATCGTTTATTTTAATAAATGAATTCATTGACAACACCTACATCATCTCCTTAAATGTCATTATCATAAAAAGTGCCGTTACAAACTTGTAGCAAATTTGTAGCACTTTTAGCTAAAGTTCACACTGTTTGTTTGTTTGCAGCATGTTGGTTAAGCTAAAATTCTCTTTAAAAATGTAGTGAACAGTAAAAAAAAAAACAAAAAAAAAAACATTTTATAAAGAGTGCTCAAAGGTATAGCGTTAAGTTATTCATCAAATAAGCTCAAAAGAAATCATCGTGATGGTGCACAACGTTCATATTGGAGCCCAATGAACATATAAAAGAATTACCTAAGAATTCCGCTGGGCCTAAAAAACAAGTCGTTAAAATGAGTCCTTTATTTAAAGAACCTTAGTTGCAGGCCGCTTTAAGTTCTCAACTCCAATTCAAAGAGAGTTTTTAACAATATTTGGCATTGACATCTCTGCTTAAACAATTAAAAGAGGAAAACATGAAAAAAATTGTTGGGATGCATTATAAAACATAAGGTACACGTATCAAAAGTTCAGAAATTTATTTTCCTTGAGCATCCGCTAAAGCAAAGATCTTTGGGAAAAATTTGCTCTAGAGTGACGAGTTCAAACTTTTTCGATTTGTATCTGATGGAAAATATTATATATGGCATGGCGTTCCTCAACATGCAACACAACCCCAGTTGCATGTACATGATAGTAGGGCATGGTGCCGGAAATGTAATAGTTTGGGTCGCATTTTCAGAGCATAGTATTTGTCCTGTAATCAAAACGATTCCCACGTGGATCAGTACTCTTAGAAAGAAACACTTTTGAATACAGTAATTCTACTTGCAGAGGAAAACTTGCCACTTATATGGCATTTATGTATAATAGCTATACAAAACAAATTTCAGGTACTGTAGAGTATTGCTTAGAGCAAACTAGAATCGCAATTTTCAGTTGGCCAATTTAATCACCAGACCTTAGTTCTGTAATGAACCCATGGAATGATGTAGAGCAACACATTATTATTGTTAAACCTAAAAATTTGATTGATTTTTAGACAGAAATTAGAAGGAAATGCTAAGCAATACCAAAGGAACTGTGAAGATGTTATTAAGAAAAAGGGTTCCTACCAAGACTTAGTTCTAAATAAAATAAATAAGTATTTTTGCTTTTCTTCTTGCTGAAAATAATTTTTTTTTTCATTTGTGCTATATTACTTCTCTGCGATTTTCTTGGGTTTTGCTCTATTTAACACAAAATAAATTAATTGAAACGAACTAAACTTAAGTAAACTAATGCTACGTATTCATCGTACACATAGATAATGCGCTAATCCAATGTCCATATATAATATACATTTAATTCTTAAAAAATGTTTAGCTTAACTGACACAAATATCATTAGTAGGTTATAAAAGTGACAGCGAAAAAAGCTTAAGTGACAAGAGTTACCGTCATTATACTAAAATGAGAGCAATATTAGCTGTATTACTTCTATCGAGTAATACAACAATTACATACCAAATTTCATGGTAATAACTGACGAAAAAGCATAGATATTGAAAAAAACCTTCTGTAAAATTTTATTATTCTTGGTTAAGATTTTTTTAGCGGTGGCGGCTCGATATAATTAAAATGGGTGTGGTTGATATACCCCCTAACACTTACTTCTTTCCCTTGCACGTAAAACTGAAAATTTAGAACAAAAAAACTGATTTTCAAGTGAAAGAACTACACACTCTTAAAAAGGTAAAAATGCATATATGCCAGTTATTTTACGCTTTTGATAGTCCAAGAAGTTATTTAAAACGTAATTAAGTGAATTATTCAAAAATATATAAAAACTTGTCTGATTTGAAAATTATAGCAATTTTCAGTTTCATTCGATTTCAGAAAATATAGGCTAATTTATATTTTAGCGTATTTTTTGTTCAAGCATAATATAACCAATTACATATGATATACATAAATGATGATATAGTGACAAAAGTGTAAAATGGGCCATTTTTCACTTTTCCGACAAGCTTGGCTCTTAGCGGGTACAACGGTTTCAAGTACGCTGAATCCACTGGTGCCAACCATTTTTTTGGGTTAGCTCTTTTTGCGAGTTACACCGTTATTTAAAAATGGAAAATGTTGCACAACATATATTCGCAAAATTTTTTAATGTATTACTAATAAAGCAGATACATACGAACTAATAACGACTAACAGAAAAATTATGCTTTGTTAGACCTAAATGTGAGTATCACACACTGTGTTAATTCTCTCTTTCTTTGTGATCAGTGGCCAAAAAAAGGGATAATTACATTGTCGCATTAAAAAAGGTACGAGTAAACCTCACCACAATAATATTAAACAAATGTGGTGAAATTTTTATTTCAGAAATTGTAATTCAAATAACAAAACTTAAAGTAAAAAACTAAAATGTTAAAAACTGCAAAATTTGCACAATTTACAGAAAAATTTCAAAGCTGCGCAGTGCTTAACAAAACTGCAAAATAAAGATAAATCGGCACATTTGGCAACGCTGCTTGCAAGTGAAAAAGTGAAAGAAATATTTTTACAATTTGTTTCACATAAAATTAAAATAAATTTGAAAATGTTAAAAAACGTCAGAAGAATATATATTGTTACGTTTTAACCTTTTTAAAACGTTCGAGTTTGTTTAAATTGGCTTAAAATAAAATAAACACCGCATTATTTTGTTGTTTTACAGTTTTTATTTATTCCCCTATAACTTTTATACTGTTTGTCTTAATACAACACTTAAAATTCGCTTATACAACACATTCATTTCCGCTTTAATACAACTTTATTTATTGATAAACGATAACTAACTACGTAGGCAAAGTAGCCTCCTTATATACCTAATCGCCTACAGTTTGGAAAGTTCCGAAAATATCTCAAATGATCTCCATTAATTTTAAATATGTAAGATTGTGTAATCCAGAGATGATATAATTGGCAATGCTGCCAGATACACAAATAAGTATGGCATTGACAGGGTGACACAAAATATATCAAAATCCTTCAATTTAAACGTTTTTTTATTTTCGTAACAATATTTATCTAGAAAATCAAAAACAGATGACAATAAAATTAATATTTACTTGTTTAAATTTAAAAATGCAATAAAACAAAAACGGTTTGAAATTTTTCCAAATTTATTTTGTTGTTGTGAAGTACAATTATTCCGGTTAGAGATGAAAAATTATTTCATTCATATGGCTGCCGCGGCAGGCCTCACAGTACACCATTCGATCGGACAAATTTTCGGCAATGCTGGCCTTTAAATGTTAAATTATCTCTGGTTATTCAGTATAACACTGGTTTTTAACGGCGCCCCACGGAAAATAGTTCAACGATGTCAAATCGTAGCTTTTTGGCGGCCAATTGCCATCATCATTTTGGCCAATTAAGCGGCCATCAAACGTTTGATGCAATAAATCGATTGTGGCATGAGATGTTGAAACCAAACATCGTTCGCATTATTACCACGAAGAACAGACACAAAAAAAAATTGGTTATATGGGGCGATAGGTGTCCCCATTGAACGTAATGGTTGCGAAATATGAAATATGGATCAATGATGCCTCCGCTCAACAAGCCAATGGGTGCATTGCCTTCTGTAAGACCACGTCTGGGTGTTCTGAGTACAAATACGTAAATTTTGCTTATTAACGTACCTGTTCATCCGAAAAGATGACTTTTGCATTTCTTTTTATATATTTATTTTTTTTTTGCATTTTCCGACCAATTGTCTTTGTTTTGAAAAAAAAAATCTACAATAAATCCCAACGTTGCTCAAGCGTAAATCGATTCATTTCGTTTAGTGGAGATAATATACTGAATTTTGTGATAGAATAGAATGACATAAGTATTACCAGATTCGAAATAACCGCTGGTTCAAATACTACATGAATGTATTGTTGCATTTAAAAAAATTACTTTTTCAAGATTATCGTGCATATATGTACGTACATACATATAAAAAATTAATAAAAAATAATTTGTTTTTAATTAATTTTTTATGCCACTATTTCAGCTATAAACTTTAGTTTTCAGTAATGCCACTACAATTTATTGCCATTTGCTAGTAATGGCACTAAAATTAACGCAAGGTGTTGAGTGGAACAAAATGCTTTAGGAATTAAGAATTCAAAAAATGTTGAATTTAAACCCAATAGAATTTTTATGGAAAAATTTCAACATTTTTATAAATTGATGGTAGATGTTGAAAAGTGGGTAAAGTCTTTACTGTAATGGTAATTGTAAAATTGTTAGTTCAGATAAATTATTAGGTCTGTTTCTTTACTCTACGTTGGGAAATCCCAATCTTATCAAAAAACAATCTTGTGCTAATTGGCTAATCCTATTAAACACACCCGGATATTATTGAATTTTTTATTTAAAAAAATTCGGGTGGGCTTTTTATTTAAAAGTTTTAATAGTTTATTTACAACAAAAATAATCAAAATTTACGTATTGTGAGTACAAATTAATTCGGTCCGATTTTTAGCTCAAAAAAAAAAAAATGAATTAACAACTTTATCAAAAAAAAAAAATTATGAATCACTGTTAATATCTCTTCCCCACCACTGAGCCAATTTCCGAATCCCGTCTCAGAAAAACTTATCGTCTTTTAAGGCGATCCACCTTGAAGCTAATTTTATATTGCTTCAAAGGGAGTGATTTGGTGATATGACAAAAGATACTGTATCCGTCGAAACAGCTAATTGTCAAATAGAGCTATGTTTGGAGAACACTGCTGGTACGTCATTTGATAATTTCTAAAATTGTTTGGCACATTTTGCGACGTGAGACTGAGCGTTGTCATGCAAAAGAAAAACATTATCTGTATGTCTTTATATTCCAGTCGTTTTGCTCATAACGCACTGTTCAAACGAAGTAATTGCCGTCTGCTCCAATCACCGAGTTTTAGCAGCTTATAGTACGCAATGCCGCGTTACCAACGTAATTGTTATAAAACCCAATTAAAAAAATCCCATCAAAAAACCCAATAAAACCCGGTGGGTTGGGTATTTTTTTAAGCCCGGTTTTTTGCCAACCCCGTTGGTTAGTGTTATTAAATAATTTTTACAATCTTATACAAATTTAAACACAGTGCCAATTTTTGTGTCAATTCTTCACTCAGCGGGAGTTCTGTAGCATTGTAATAGTCAAGCAATAATCATAATTAATTTTTGGATTTTGCAAAATGAAATACAGTTATTGCTATACAACATGTATTCAATCCTTATATCCATATCTTATCTTATATGTATATAAGGTGTGCTTCAAAATGATAAGGTGATCTTAATATTTTTAAATAAGTGAATAATAAGCCGGTTTTGCTTTTAGAGATGTACCATTATATTATGTTTATTTAAGTTTATGTAAATAAGTGCAAAATTCAACTTATTTGAAACGTAGAATTTTTTTAATAAGGTGACCATACGTAACATTTTATATTGGATGAATTGAGCAAATATTAAGGTGACCTTATCATTTTGAAGCACACCATAGGAATGATTGTGTGCGTGTATGTATATATGTATGTAATTTTGTATGTATGCTTGTTTGTGCCTTATAGACAGCTAAACTGCTGACCCGATTTTCTTAGAATTTCTACACAGTTTCAGTGTATGTCTGCAAGGAATAAGAGTAGGGTAGCCAGATATTTAATTAGCAAAAAAAGTACATTGAGGAGGAAAGAAAAGTACTATTGACAAAAAAATATATTATTTTTTTAAATAAAAACATCTTAAAAATTCAGTAAATAATATGAAATAACAATTAGTTTAACAAATATAAAAATGAGATCATTTGCAATAGTAATTTAAACTACGGTCACATTGAGACAAATATTGGACGAAAAGAGCGTGACCACTACTTTTTTCCTTTACCACACTTCATAGAAAATGATTTGAAAACAAATAATAGTGCAAAAAATTTTATGATATTTTATCATAATAATTAAATAGAAATAAATAATAAAAAATAAATATTTTGATAAAATACACAGTGATTATGATTTTTTCATTAAATATTTTTTTCAATGTGATCCTACCTTTAGTTATATGATTTTATCAAAAATTGAAAAAGAGAAGTGTCATATGAGCTCTAAAACGTCGTCGTAAATATGTATTTTACCGGGATATTTCAAACTGCATTTTCTACACTAAAAAACTTTATTTTTATTAAAAACGTTCAACACAATAAAAAAAGTACAAAAAAGTTAAAAGAAAGTACTTTAGCTTACTTTTGTTGGTCTTATGCAGAAAGTACGCGTACTGTTGAAAACAGTACGTCTGGCTACCCTAAATAAGAGACTATATAAATTTCAAAAATTCCAAGCGGTGCTACGCTCATACAAATTCAATATTTATTTGTCTATAACTTCAAAATGGTATCAGTAAGAATCTCTAAATTTAGTCCAAATAGCTTCAGATTCAATACAAATCATCAGTTAAAATGTGGGCGGAATGGATGGTTAAATCTAAAGTTTCTGAATTTGTTTCGAATGACTTCATAGTCAATAAAAACTTCAGACAAAAAGTGGGCGGAATTGAACAAGTCGGCATGATACCTCCTACTCAAAGTAAATATGGCTCATAACTACAGGTTATACCAGTTAAGGCCAGGACTGACCATCAGCTTTAGTCGTTAGATGTGTCAAAATTTTTATGCGTGTTCAGAAAGTATGATGGTGTGGACAAAAAGTGAATTTGTATGACAGATTTTTTGACAAGTGTGTCAGATTTGTTACTCCTTTGAAAATTTTTAAGAAATAGTACTTTATGTGCGATCAGACTTGATTTTGGTGAAGCATTTTTTTGACAGTGTAGCATTCAACCACACATTTTGTTTCGATTTTCTTATCAGATTTTTACTTGACTGTGTAGGATAGTCAGTAATGGCCTTTATAGATCGGTACTTACATACATACATATTATCGAAGTAAAATCTTTGTAAACATATCAGGTCACTCAATAAGTCAGTAGGATGACACAGATGGGGTTAGTAGAATTTTGTCCATATGATTTTTATTTAGTACTAACCTTCACACTCTACGTTTATAAGTTTGACAACAATTTCACTATTGATTCGTGAGTTACAGCATTTTGTGTGAAGCAATTTCTGTTATTGAAAAAAAAAAAAAAAAAAAAAATGGAAAAAAGTGGATGAAAAGTAAAAAGTTTTGATAAAGTAATGTTTTTTGATAAACAACAATACAGTGGAAACCAAACAATGGCTCGATAAACATTATCCGAACTCTGCTTTATTGAGACAAATGGTAGAGAAGTGATTTACTGAATTTAAACGTGGTCATACTAGCACAAATGATGCAGAACGTAGTGGATGCCAAAATGAGGCTGTTATTCCAGAAAACATCAAAAAATCCCAAAATTGGTTATGAACGATCACAAATTAAGGGTGCACGAGGTAGCTGACATTGTAAATATATCAGGTGGTAGTGTTTATACGAACATTTGAGTATGCGAAAGCTCTGTTTAAAGCCTGACCTCACAAATCGATGAAAACGGTGGCAAATTTAAACGAATTGGGCTTCGAATTGCTAATCCACCCACCGTATTCTCCAGATTTAGCCTCCAGCGACTTTTTCCTGTTTTTAGACCTCAAGATAATGTTTGCTGGAAAGAAATTTAAGTCTAATGATGAAGTAATCGCTGAAACTGAGGCCTTTTTGACGACAAAGAGAAATCGTGCTATAGAAGTGGTTCGAAGAGATGGAAAATCACTATACTCGTTGTATCGCCCTCGAAGGTATTATATATTGAATAATAATAAAATCGAGTTTTGCCAGAATTTTGTTTTTTCTTACTTATCCTACGGACTTATTGAGTTATCTGTTATCATATTTGTATATAAATCTATTAAATAGTTAGAGAAAGAAAAAAATAAAAGTATATACTGATTTTGGTATACCTTAAAAACACTTAAAGCATAAGATTCTGAATTTGGTTTGAATTCATAGTAGATGCAAATCATCGGTCAAAAAGTGAGTTGATTTGGACAAGTGGACCTGCTACCTCCAATACAAACTAAATATTGATTTTTGTAGATCTTGAGAACGGTGAAAGTGTAAGTTTCCAAACTTGCTTTAAATAATTTTGTAGTCAATATAAAATATCAGCAAAATTGGGCGGATTTGGATAAGTGGGCGTGGCATCACCCATACACAGTACACATAAATTTTTGTTTATCTCGGTATTGGTAGAAGTATTTAAATTTGGTTCAAACAAGGAACAGACAATACACATCATGAGTCAATAACTTGGCTAGATTGAATAAGTGGGACTTTCCAACACTTTTAAATATAGAATTTTTTTATGAACAACAATTGAAGCTTCGTTATCTATTCACCAAAAAGTGGGAAAGATTGGATAAACGGGAATAAGCTATCTATCAGTGCCAAAACTAAGTAGACATCTACATTCTCTGGAATTTAGTTTATATTTTAGTCTTTTAAATACGATCAATTTAGACATTTTTTATTTTTTCAAGACTCTATAGTTCTCCTCTATTCAGATAGTACTACTCTATTCTTTCTTATCGCATAAGTTCTTGACTTGAATACTCATTTTTGACGCGTAAAAAACCAAGTTTTTCTGTTTTTTTTTTTTTTTTTTTTTTTGTATAACTTTAGTTGCTTTAATAATTTTGATGTTGTTTTTTTAAAGCCGTAAATACAGTCTTAAAAAATATAAAATCTTTATCGTATTTTAAAAAACTGAAATATAACACAATAATAATACATATAAAGTGTTACGTTTTAACCTTTTTAAAACGTTTGAGTTCGCTTAAATTGCGTTAAAATAAAATAAACACCGCTTTATTTTGTTGTTGCACATTTATATTTTTATTAAGTACATAATAACTTTTATATACAATAACTTAATATTCGTTTATACAACATTTTTATTTACGCTTTAACACAACTTTATTTATTGACAGCAAAACGATAACCAACTCTTTATATACCAAATTGCCTACGGTTTGGAAGGTTCAGGAAATATCGATCATCATCTTTTTTCATATACGTTAATTCAAATGTAACTTAAAGATGCTCGATGTGGCACTGCTACAAAATTGGCAGGATGACACCAAATATACCAAAACCAAATTGTTATTTTCGTAACAATGGTAAACTAAATTCCAAAGAATTGTAATGAACAAACTGAAACAACTCCTCATAGTCTGGCATAATACAATTTGGATGATGGGAGCCATCGAAATGCTGCCTGCAGTCGTGTAGGGGCTGTCCTTTTCTAAAGTTTACACTTTTCCATAACAAAATTTTACTATAGACTCTCTATTTTTTATTAATTATGATAACTAAATATAAATGACTGGAACTGTTGTTGCCCCACTATAGCCATAAGAAAATATAAAAAGATATATATAAATACAAATTGATTCTTTGATGGCCGAGAGATTATGCCTCGTAACTCTCCCTACCTTGTTGCTCCATTGGGCGTTACATTATTGGAGCCCTAAAAATATTTTAAAAAATTTTTGTCCGCTTACCTCATTATTTGACTTTAATATTTCATTTTATCTATAAAATTTCAATATTTATTTACACATTTAAATACATTTTTTTTAGATTTAATTTTTTACGTACATATATTCATATAAACATTTTGGATAGAAAATACCTTATGATATATTATATTTTTGTCCAAATTTTAATGGTTAATATGTTATATACATATATACATACATTTAAATACAAAGTTTTATTTTAACTCACCACCTTATTGAGCTCTGTTGAAGGCCTTTCAAGATTTGAACTGATGAGGATTTCAAATAATCTAAGATTTTTGGAGAATTAGGTTATGAAATGAAAATTTAATTGCGATATACATATGTATGTGTAGCATTTACATTTGAATTAAATGTAATAAATAAAAAGAATACTCGTATAATAAGTTTTACATTCATTAATTTAAAAAATTATCTTAATTATCTAATTACTTAAAAAAATAAATAAATAAATAAAATTAACGTTAACTAAAAGAAAAAGTATAAGTATAAGTATTATATAAATATACTAATAATTATATAAGCTTGAATTAAATATATGAATTTAAAAATATACATTCCTTGTATATTATTGAAAAAAAAAACAAATATTTATATAAGTATTACAATTAAGATACAGTCTGAACCAAAATTTTAATACAACCAAAAAACTTCGAGTCTTAAGAAAACTAAACGTATTACCAAAGTTTTAAGTATACATTTTTAATAACATTTATAAATAAGTTACAACGAAGACAAAAATCATCGCAAATATAACGGTAATTTTTATAAATATAGAAAAATGTACTGGACAAATGTTTAAACACACCTTGAAATAGGTATTAAAATTTCTAAACAATGGATACAAAATACCAATTTAGTATTTGTTGTGGCGTTCCTGGTTCTCAAGGACTGCTTGTAGACGTCGAGGTGCAGAAACAACGCCGATATTTCTGACTAGACTTCCTAGAGATGCTCTTTTAGTGAATCCTTCCTTGTAATTGTATTGTTTTCCAATTTTAGCCCTATTAAATCTCAAATATTTATATGGGATTTAAGTCTAGTGTTTAGAGAGGGCTATTGAGCCACCTCTAAGCATGGCTTAACAGTCATTCTTTAACAGAGATTGCGATCTTCTTTCAGGCGGTGATTTCTTCACAGAAGTCTGCCAATTTTTCTGCAATATGTTCTTGTATACATACTAATCCATTACACGATTCAGAAAGCCCTAATTCCCAAATATAGGTGCACCTATTGCTCTCCAACAATCACATTGCCACGAAGGGCAGTTATGAATTTTCATCAAACTTCTGTACGACCACCCTTAAAAACAAGTTGAATTTGAATTCTTCTATAAAAAAAAATAATTTTCCATAATTCCACGTCCTTGCGTCCCACGTCTTTTTAATAATTTTTTTTTTTAATTATTTATTTAATGTGTTTAATGTCTATTTAACTTCAATGATTTTTTAAATATTGTTCATTTATTTAAAAGTTTTTTTAATTCATTTTTTATATAAAAGTATTTCTATTTAATTATTATATCATAATGTTTTTTGTTATTTTTAATGTCAAAATGTGGACAGAATTCGATAAGAAGTGGCATCTCCCATACAAAGTAAATATTGATTTTTGTACATCTAGAGAACGGTTAGAGTGGCAGTTTCTGAATTTGGTCTAAATGAGGTGGTATTGAATACAAATAATTAATTTTATTGTATTCCTTAAAATGTTTCTTATAAGGAATACATTTTATAGGTATAAACCACAAAGGCTCCCAGCAACTCGGGAAGGGTTAGTCTAGTACTATATAAAAATTAATGTTTGTTTGTTTGAAGACTTCAGTATACAGCAGATTCTACAGAAACTAAAGTCTATCTTAAATACTTGATTTGAACTGGAAGGATAAAATAGGAAAAAAATAATAATGATAACACAATGCGACAAAAATGAACGAATTCGCAACACCTGAGAAATTACACTACTCTTCTGATAGACGCCGTCGAGTAGAATTTTCAAAACACCTCTAAAATCTCGAGTTACATTAAAAAAACTGGTTTTTCGGACATTTATGCATTTATACGCTAATAACTTAGCTAAATATTTCCAAACTTTAAGTTTCTTTTCGAATTTAGAAAGAAAAACAGACCTTTTAAGTGATATATATGGCGTTTGAGGAGCGTAAAGAATTTGGGTGTATTTCTCAATCAAACAGATTTTTCATCAAATTTTTTTTCACATTTTTCAAGCTCAGAAGCATTTTTGCGCACTATTTTATATAGGAACCGAACTATTGATTAATTAATTAAGGAATTATATTTATTAAGCTATGAATAAAATTAGACTTACGATTCAGAAATCCGTTAGAAATTGAGGGAATTATTAAGCTGTCTCGTAATGCAACTCATGAGAAAATCAATATTCATCTAAGTTATTAGTGCATGAAAGTGCGAAAACCCGATTTTTTACGCGTAATACGAGATTTTGGAGGTGTTTCAAAAATTAGGATAACAGATTATTGTTCTGCACGGCAGCGCCTATCGGAAAATTAGAATTATTTGCAAGGTATTTTTTGCGCACCGGATAAGAGTTAAGATAATAATAAAAATAGAGGTAGCGAAGCATGTTTTGTAGAGCAAAAATAATAAAATGTCCCACTGTTATTTATATCTATAATAATAAATAAACTGAAAACTAAAAATTATTAACCAATAATAATATACGTTGCATGACGAATTATTGTATAAAGCTAACTTTTTTCTGCTTCTTCTTTTTATAATTATGTATGTAGCTGGATTATAATCGTATTTTTATAAACCAGATTGGAAATCAAGATAAGCTGTAAACCAAAATTAGTAAGTCTTATTCTTTCAAGCACATTATAGAATTCAAACGAATGTGACGTTGCAAGTAAACAACATAAATTATATATATATATATATATATATATATATATATATATATATATATATATATATATATATATATATATATATATATATATATATATATATATAATATATATATATATAATATATATAAAATAAAATTTTTTTGAAATGCTTCCTTGTTTGTAAGGATATAAATTTAAAGGTAAATTTATATAAATTATGATCAACTTCTCAAACTATACATTAAATAAGTGGCAGCGTCAAAAGAAAGGATTTAAAAATAGTAGAACAGATCAAGCCGGACTACAATACCATATTCTGTTATTTGTAAATTTTTACATATATATGATGACCAAATCCATACTCATAAACATAAAAAAAAATTTTTTCCGTCACTCCTCAATGGAGCATATTGGCTTTCCATAAAGCAACCATGCTTTGTTTCAGTTTCATTAATCAATTTGATTTTCAAGCTAAGTATATGATTCATTCACTGCAGCTCGCCATCATATGATTGTGCAGTGGTAACGATCCTTGCCAAGTGGTGGTGGTGACCCTTACTTAGCATTATAATATTTTCCCAGTAGGTGGTGTTTTGTTCTGATCATTCGTCTGATGTTTGTCATCATCGTCAGAGGTAAGCTGGAAGGTCAGGGGTGCTTTTTAGGGAGTTTGAAGTCTCTTTACTAAATACTCGAAAGCGCAATTAATTTTTTTTCCATCATGTCCTATACTGGTGAATCGAACCAAGGCCGCTTGTGCTGTAAGCGTGTGCTCCAACCACTACACTACGTCACCCCAATCACCATTTATTATAGGCAACATACCACTAAAAAATAGTGATGGAATTTATCTATCTCAGTAGCTTACTAACATCAATCAGAGTCCCCGCAATGGACATATGTAAATAACTGGATGAAAAAGACAAGAGAAGAATTTGGAGCCTAGATCTATATCTCCAAATCATCAAAGATTAAACGTAAAGACTATTCAAATCAGCTTAAACTTTGTTTTACTCTATGGACAAAAAATATGGTATACAATCGCAAGAAACATTTCCAGAATTCAGGCATCATACGTAAACAGATCAGGGTTGCAAAATGAGATAATCAAAATTGTACTCAGAAGCTTACTTACTTTTCGACTTTTTTGTACCAAAAAAGCGACAAAAGCGTACATAAAAATTCATTTTTATAATAATAAAATTAACATTTGAACTTAAAAGTTCATTCATACTTTAAAAGTATATCTTTAAAAAAAACTACACTAAGGAATATAATATAAAAGTCTATCGGTATGCATACATGTGTACATATTCATGCGATCAAATTGTTTGGTATTTTAAAATTAAAGCAGCAAGAACTTGATAACCGCAACAAAACTTTTGTCTAAATAAGACCGAAAACTGTAGGCATATGAAGTCTATTTCGTTCTTTCGTTTTAGTAAATCAATTAAATGATAAACTAGGGATATTCCATTAAAAAATAAACTGAGTAAGTTCGTAAATTGTACCATATGAGTAATTAGTCTATCATTGTACTTTTGAGTCTGAAATTGTACCAAAAAAGTACAATTGTACTAACTTTTTCAACCCTAAAACAGATGTCTCACGAGAATCTTGCGAAACTATTGGTCAAATATTATTTCGCAAGAATATCTATATGAAATGTGCAACGGAACGTCCATATACAATATAACGAGATTAAAGACATAAACTGACGGTGCATAGATTATACACTGAGGAAACCAAGAGCCAGTATTACCATGGGATCCCTTGATTGAAGCCACAGGGTAGACGAAATAGAGGCCGACTCGCCCAAACATTGAAACGACAAGTTCACCCTCGTTGCATGGTGATATATAACATGAAATACGATTAACCCCACAAAACCCACGGTTACCATATGGTAACCTAAAATATGAAGATACATTTACACGAATAAATCCAAAACAAAAATAACAAAACTGCAAAAGAAAACCTTTTGTATTTGATGCAAAACTTTTGTGGGTGTTTTCTTTAGGGTTTCATACCTTTGAGTTGGCAACACGGCTTTATTTGACAACCGATTAAACAGCTGATATTTCATTATGATTAGACCACCACCAAAACACAGAAAGTTACTGTTTGGTGTGCTTTATGGGCTGGCGAAGTCATTGGTTCATATGTCTTCAAAAACGATGATGGTCAGAATGTTACTGTCAGTGGTGAACTATATAAGGTCAAGATTAGACATTTTTTTGTACCTCAATTAGCTGACATTAATATTGCTGATAAGTGGTTGCAACAGGACGAAACCACATGCCACACAGCGCGCGCTACAATTGATTTACTCAAGAAAACTCTTGACTAAATAGTAATTTCACGTAATGGTCCATTTAATTAGCCACCAAGATCGTGTGATTTAACCCTATTGGATTATTTTTTTTGGGGTTATGTAAAGTCACTTGTCTACGCAAATAAAAACCTGAAAATAAACATTCGGAGAGTCACTGGCGTAATATGGCCGCGTATGCAACGAAAAGCTTGTGAAAATTGGTGTTCCAAATTGAAGCTTGTACGCGCCAGCCGTGACGGCCAAATGGCCAAAATCATATTTAAACGCTAATGTCATAAAATGTTCTATCCAGCGAAGCCCGTTTCGTTGGTATTAAAAATATACATATTTCTTAGTTTATTGGGGGTTAAGCTTGTTTTTGTAACTATAAATAAACCCCGATATTAAAATTTTTCTAACCTGAGTTCATATAGCAAATTATCATATGATAAATTGGGGTTATCAAAAAAAAGTGGGTAATTCTAAAAACATTAAAAATTACTTTTTCAATCAATTTTAATTATAACACTGATTAATACACTATGTTGCAAGTTTTCCGGAATAGTGTAACAATGTATGGAAAACTGGACTTCATTTTCGTGCTCAGGAGGTCTAAATATGTAAGTATTCCTCTTTTCAACAAAAAAGTTCTAGGCTTTACCGGGATAAATTGTTAGCATTTAGAATAATATAGGGTCCGCCAAATAATGTTTTTTTTTTAAATGCTATAAAAAAACTACTGAATATTTTCTCAAATTTTTTTTTCATTTGAAAGTAAAATCCTTCCGGATTGGACTGCTGGCCATGCAGTAGCCTAACTATCGGTCCAATTTTTAAGCACATTATCGATTGTGTGCAGCTGTATTTCACCAATGGCTTCACGAATATTGTCCTTTAAAGCGTCAATTGTCTCTGGCTTGTTGGCGTAACACTTACCTTTGACGCCACTTCACAAATAATAGTCCAACGGTGTCAAATCCCAGCTCCGAGGTAGGCAAACGTCCTCAGCTCTGCGGCTGATAATGCGAAAAACAGGGCGCAAAACATCGAGTGTAGCTTCGGCTGTGTGGCACGTAGTGCCGTCCTGTTGAAACCAAATGTTGCTAATATCATCCTCTTCAATTTTTGTGAACAAATATTCGTTCAACATGGCCCGATAACGATCGCCATTGACTGTAACGGCCACTTCTTGCTCATTTTCGAAGAAAAATGGTCAATTATGCCTCTGGACCAAAATCCGCACCAAACAGTGACTCGTCTTGGGTGTATCGGCTTTTCAATGTATGCGTGCGGGTTTTCTGTGCCACAAATGCGACAATTTTGCTTGTTTATATACCCGCCAAGATCAAAATGAGCTTCATTTAAAAAGATTTTTTTTTTTTGGCAAAATCGGCAGCTTCTGTAACTCGATCGCAGGCCCAGATTTCCAGCGTTGTTCAAGCGTATACACAACCATATTCGTTCAGCGGAAGGGCAAAACTAATTATCTGTCAAATCAGACATGAGCTAAGCGTTACCATTCACGAAATAAGCACTATTTGAAAAAAAAAAACGTTAAATGGCGGACCCTTTATATTATATTAATTCCCATAACATTTCATGAAGGAACACGGGGACTTCTGTCAGCCAGTGAGCTGCATCCGATTCTATTTTTAGACTCATTGAAAGGAATCTACAGTTTAACGCTGGTTCCGAACGGCAAATGCATTAGAGAAGTAGTTTTCAATAGTAGGTAGTACTCATAACGAGACTCTAGCTAATTTTATGAGGTGATATCGCTGTTGAAAAACTTCTTCTTTTATCGGATGGTCTGGCCTGGTATTGAACCGAGGACGTTCTGGTTGGTAGGCGGGTGTCTTACCTACCATACCACAGTGGCACAACAGTTAGAATAAATGTTTGAAAAATTTTTGTTGAGACCCGATGTTCCACCTAGAATCTAAGATGATAATAATAATAATAAGATGTGTGAAAAATTTTTCGAGTCCAGTTTCAAAAATTACTACTTCTTCTCATTACTTCTTACAGTGTAGTGTATTCATACAAATACTACGAATTTAGTGGTATTCATATAAAAAATAAAAAGTATACGAAATTATAAAAATAAAAATTGAGAAAAAAGTTAAGACAAAAAGCGCTTCCTCATCTGCATAAAGACAGACTTACCAAGCCATCGAAGTTAAAGAAAATAATAAAAGATGTTCAGACAACTCCGTACAGACTTGTGCATGTACGTTTATATCACACATATATTAAACAGACAGACTAACGGTCAGACAGTCTGATAAAGATTAAGAGAGATATAAAATCAAAAGACAACAACATGAAAATCACGTGCAAATTGCTGAAAAAAAAACCGAGTGAAGAAGTAAGAAGTCATGAATCACAATATGACCACATGCAGCAACAATGAAACGAAATCAAAAAATAAATAAATAAAATAAAGAAGAAAATGTTGCAAAGCAACATTAAAGTGATAATAATGACAATATTCGCCTAAATATGAATCTTCAGACGCTTGGATGGATAGCTTTAGTATTCTTATATTTCTTCATATAAAGGAACATACATCACACAGTTTTTGTAATGATGCTCAGGCAAATACTCTCACACATTAAGATGGGGAAATATAAATCTGGTATATACGGCAACAAACACTTTCAGAAATAATATTTTAAATCACAAGGTATGGATGGACTCACTTACTCAAAAGCATTTGTAAACAACGCTTTTTGTTTAGAATTGGAACGTTCTTAGATTTCCTTAAATTAATTTTTTAAAATTTTTTTAAGTGTATCGATAAAATACTCCTTTTCCAACAAGTCGTCTATTTTTTTCCATGCTGTTGAACGTTGGCATACAACAATTTTAACGTGCACTCCAAAGCAAACGTTTCGTATTTAAGTGTTTTTTTTTTTTGTTTGTTTCGCAAAACCTTTCAAAACCACTAAAGGTACACTGCCAAAGACTGCTTAAATGGCAAAATCTGCAGACTTCACATTTAAAATGTGAGCAAAAGATCAGTAGACACAATTCCAGTTTTAGTCCCAGACCCAGTACACTTTTAAAAAGTTTAGCACATACAGACAATCATACAAACAATTCATGTCTAATAACCGTGTGGGAAAACATTCATATGCTCCTTTTATATGTACGATTATTGCACATACATATGTATGTATGTATGTATGCATGTATGTATGTATGTGTATCAAAGAAAAAAATTAAAGAAAAATCAAGAATATGTTGGAAGACAGTATAAAGGCAACTGATGAATTAAAAGTGTAAAAATAAAGTTCTTCTTCTACTTTCACATTAAGGAATAAAATTTATATTTTATATAATGAATGGAATAGTAACTAGTAAAATGAAAAATGTGCTCCCCGAGTGAAGCAAGGTTGTAGACTATTGCTTACTTATAAATAATCCTAGATGTTTTTAAGAAACAAAAAAAACTGCAATCTTTGGATTTATCCTGGCATCCAAATCGAAAAAAACTTGCAGAATTGGAATACGCTGACAATATAGTTCTTTTAACCAATAGCTACTCCGGCATGCAAAATATAGGTTACTAGCTGAAATCCAGCATGCCCGCTTTATTAATTAGTACCTTAATAACTATCTTAGTTATCATAATTTATTTCCCGTTACAAATACAAGCATTTAAAATAGCCTATAAGTTTGTCCAGAAAGAATACGTAGAGTCTGCAATTTAGCCGTAAACAGCCTTCAAATAAACACACATTAAATTTAATACAGTACAGTAGAATCTCGGTAAAAGTTCAACTCTCGGATAAGTTAAGATTATTTCAGTATGAACGTGATGAACCTTTTGGATAACTTTGCTAAGCGAATGATTTTTTTAAGAACAATTTTTCCAGTCACAAATGTGGCAATTTTGATACTTTTAAAATATTCTCACTGATAACGCTGACCTTTAGTTTTGTTTGTTGAATAATGGTAATCCGCGAACTTCATTTTTATTTGTATTGTTAATTTTAAAAATGTAGAATAGATTTGATTGATAAAGGAATTCAAGGAAAGCGGCGCTTGGTTATGGTATATCTGAAGCAGCCATCTCAAAATAAAGAAAAACAAGTTATGAAATCTTAGAATCTGTGTCGAACGCATATGAAAAAGAAGAAAACACTTCACAAGTCAGAATATGCTGATCTTAAGGCAAGCATGTACAAATGGTTCTTTAACCAACGACAGCGTAATTGTGCAGTAACTGGTCCAATTTTAAAATCCAAAGCTAAGCACGTATTCGCCATAATGCACCCTTGAAAGAAATGTAATGCCAGTGCTGGATGGCTAGCAAGTTTTAAAAGGAGACACGGTATTCGCTATCTTAAAACTTGTGGGGAAATCCTTCCAAGCAAAACGTCGGGTGTTACAGCCTTCATTCATAATTTAAGAGCAAATATTAAAGAAATTAACATCTCCAACCCGCAACTTTATAACGCAAATAAATCTGGGCTAAAAAATTTAAAGGAGAGAATAACTTTTTTTTTGTGTGCTAACGCAGATAGTTCGCGCAAGTTTAAACTGTTGGTTGTTGGTAAATCTGCAATCCCACGTTATTTCAAGGGATTTAAGGACCCATTAGACTATGTTAATTCGAAGAATTCGGGGATATATTCTGAGATGTTCTTGAACTGTAGCAGATCTTGTCAGTGATCAAGACCTATTACATAAGAGAAAAAACCAACAAGTTTCGACTGCTTCTTTCAGCCACTTCGTACAAATTAATATTTTTTACGGGCAAAAATATTGAACGGTGACTTGGAACTTTAATACAGCCTGTACAAATTAAATCTAAGTTTTATTTTTGTAGCGATGAAAACTAATTTAATAAATAAAAATTTAACATGTTTTTTTTTCTTTCTTTATTCAATTTTTATAAATGCTTGGAAAAGTTGACAGTTCGGAAAAGTTGATTGTCCTTGGAACACTTTGGTTAACTTTTTCGAGATTCTACTGTATGGTAGATAGCTTTTACATGGTGTGCATTGTTCAATACCCGTTTATCCTATCTTTCCCGCTTTTGGATAGATAGTGAAGCTTTAAGTGTTCTCCACATATGAATAATTGCATACGTATTTAGTCAGGGGTGTTACAGAATCTGATTGTTGTAGGAATCAGAATTTAAATCAACAAAAAAGTTATTTTGGTTTCCCAGAAACCAATATTATCGATTTCATATTCGAATCGGAATTGTTTTTAGTATTTGCTGTCATTAAATCTGTATTTTTTTTTTTGTCAGAAATAATCCGATATGCTTAAGCTATCAGACTTACATTGTGTATTTTAATTTTTCCTTATGGAGGTTCTTTATTATTAAAGTGAAAGTAATTACAAGTAAAGCACTTAAGTAAAAGTAAAATAACTATATTTGGATGTATGTATATAATTTCTTAAAATTTTTCTTTTGATTTCTTCACAAAACTATCATCCACAAATGCTATTACCGTCTTCCTCAACCATTTTAAATTTGTTGAAAAATATTTGCTCCAAAATTTATTTACTAATTATTTATTATTATTTTATTATTTATTTATTAAATTATTAAAAGTTAATTTTAAAATGTTAACAAAACTCAAAATTGTACTCCACAAAATTATAAACAAAAGCAACGAAATGTAAACAAAACCTTAACGGCTGTTCGAAGATTATTTCATGACACCACTTCATATCAGAATCGATTTTCAATTCTGAAAAATATAAATTATGACTTGAATTCCGTAACACCCTTGATTATAAATGGAAGATGCCACGCCCACTTATCCAATCTCGCTTATTTTTTCTGACGACTTGTACTAACTCAGAAACTTGAACTTAAACCGTTCTCAAGATATACGAAAATCAATTTTTAGTTTGTATGGGAGGCACCATGCCCATTTGTCCTATTCCACCTACTTTTTGACTTATTTTTTAACATTCACAAGATACATACATACATATATATATATTAATATCGGGTTTTTTTTAACAGTGACACAAGTTTAAAACACAAAACAAGGAAATGTATTTTTAATATCAATAAATAGGCTTTGTTGTATAGACAATTTCATGACATTAATATGTAAACATGGTTTCGGCCAGGTGGCCATCATGGCTGGCGCGTACAAGTTGCAATCTGGAACACCAAGTCTTAAAAACTTTGAATGTTGATTTCCAGGTGTTTAATTTTCTCTGGTTTATCGACGTGGACAAGTGCCTTTACATTAAACCAAAGAAAATATTCCAATTGGGTTAAATTACACGACCTTGGTGGAAAATAAGTAGGACCATTACTTGAAATTACTCTTCTAGCAAAAGTTTCTGTAATTTTATCGCGCGCGATGTGGCATATGGTTTAGTTCTGTTGGAACCACATGTCAGCAAGATTAATGCCAGCTAATTGATCATGTCTATATATGTATATCGTTCACCATTGACAGTAACACCCAATTTACACGTTGAATTCAAAGCCATGCATTTTTTAAAATTCTCTTCTAAATATGCTTCTAAAAACCAACTGAAACCAACAGAAATCGTGCTTTTTTTTTTGCCCCTCTTTCTTCTCTACTCCTCTCTCCTTCAAACAAAGAAAATCATCCTGTAAATTAGGGGTAACATTCTGACCATCATCGACAAAAGCTTGTGGATTGTCCTCATTTCAAATGCGGCCATTCGCTTATTTACGTACTCATTCAAACAAAAATGGGCTTTATCGGAGGACAAAATTTTGAATTTTAAGTTTGACGAACAAAATCATAATTTTGATAAAATCTTTCAGCAATTTACATGCTGGTTACTCTAGTGTAAATCTAACCATAATGAAATGTCAAACCGAACTAAACAAAAAGAAGCTATCAGCCAAGGTATATTGAACAAGGTAGTGTTGCCTGTAAAACAACTAACTTTTTAACAAAAACAACATATAAATATTAGTTGCTTTTTGTTGTGAATTTTGAATGTCAAAAAAATTATTATAAATTATATCTTAAATAAAAAACACCAAATCCTATTCTTACACTCTAGATAAATTCCAAACTATACCGTGCATAAAATAGCGTAAGTACAGGATTAGGTGTAAAATAAAAAACGATTGAAATTTATAATAAAATACACCTGAACCTGTTCGTACATTTTACTTACGCTCCGAACACTATCGTGCAGAAAATCATGGAAAATCAAGATTAGGTGTAAACTGAATAAAACTATTGACAATGAAGAATCACTGCATTACATAGAAAAAAAAACAGTCAGCCGAACCGGCAACACAACCTTCTTAAATGTGCCTTGCTATCAGCTATTAAATCGGTTTTCCAAAAAGCAGTGTTGCCAATTAAAAGTTGTGAGCCCTTAAAAAAATACGTACTGTACATAATTCAAATCAGAAGCTATATGATTCTGTTAAAGTAGAACTGATGTGGCTTACAAACGGGTTTATGACAAAAAGCCAGTATTCTGAATTCTATCATGTTAGATACATACCTATCTTATCTCAAAGTAAGTAGTATTTCCACATGATGTTGTAATACCACATGAAGTGTCCAGGATCCAGACTAACCGTCCCTGATACTGAACCAGAGATACCGCACAGACGCGCAATTTTCTTAATTGAGTCGAAAATAAGCCCAACAGCCTAATGAGACTGGCTATAAGCCTGATGTCAAGGATTAATGGCTCCGATAAGCTACTGAGAAAGTTAAGGCCTAGTGTGAGAAGCCTCCGCCGAACGAGAGACGGACACACTGGCAGCTGAAGTTAACTACGCTCTCTTACTCTTCAATCGACCCGCAGCCTCGACAGAAGTCATTCGCAGGTAAGCGCACACTTTTTGCATGCCTGCCCATGACGCAATGGCCTGTGAACATAGATACAGCAGAGGCGACGCTCCAACTGTCTAATTTAAACAGTTGGCCAACCTGGGCCAGGTGAATCTAGAGACGAAGCAAAAGTTCCCTTCTATCCAGGCTTTTTACCTAAGCTCAAATGAATTTAATAACACTTAGTAACAAAAGACCTACTAAACTGTATTAAATTATCTATAAAATTGCACTCGTCTTTATTTGATTTGTGGTAGTAAGTGAATCCAAGTCGACCGTCGTAATAAAAAGTAAAACATATAATGTCTCTTCCTATTATATTTTGATCCTTGCAATTGTTATCTTACCCTTCGCATCCGTACAAAAAAGTAATAAAAGCCAGATTTAAAAATAATAATCTGATGTCTATTTGATAGCTATGCAAAGGCCACTCTTAATTGCTCAAAATTTTGTTGCTTACGCACAAAGAAAGTTAAATTTTACTAAATTTCGAGTTAAAATGTATGTATGACGGGAGGCCGTGGGTGGCGTAGTGTAGTGTAGTTAGAGCTTACGCATAACAACACAAACGACCCAGGTTCGAGCCTCAGCAGAGGACATGACAAAGAAAATTTTAATTGTGTTTTCGAATTAATAAGAAGGCTTCAACTTCCCTCCAGACAACTCCATCTAAAAAATAAAGAAGAAGACATCGTGATCTTCCCGCATACCTCTAATGAAAAATATCAGACGAATGATCAAAAATACACGCCCACCTATGGTAAAAAAATTACAATGCTAAAGTAAAGATCACCACCAACTAGCAAAGACTTTCACCACTACGCAAAATGGAGGAAGCTACAGTGGATAATCATCTACTTAACTTGAAAAATCAAAAGAAACTGAAACTGCTTTGTAAAAAGTCAATATGTGGCTTAGAAGAGTTACGGATAAAAAAAAATGACGGAAGGCTAAGGTCTATAATTTTCCAACCAATTTGATTACAATATTCTTTGTTACTTTGCATAGTTTTATAATGTTGTTTTGTAATGTTGAGCATAAAGATAGAGTCAAAACAAAACTCTTGGTCTGTATTGTATTAAAAATGTATTGCTATGTGTATATATAACTTGGTAAAGTTTATGATATTTCGAGTACCTTTAAAAGACTATCACTGACTTACCATTTTCGGCAGCACTTATGCACTTAACCGCCGTTTCATCAGTCATTTCTTCAGCTGGTGAAGAGACACCATAAGCCGCAGCACTTTCCCCAGTCGAATTCCACTCTGATTTTGAGTTATTCATGGAATTACTTAAAATTTCCAGCGGATTATTAGCGGAGTTACGTGGTAAACTTACATTTTGCGCACCATTGCCGGAAACACTCATATATTTTAAATCGAATGACGAATTCAATGAGTCGCCATATAATGAGCTGGATTGTGAGAGGCAAGACGAATCAAAACTTCGATTACAATCTCGACGCTTTTCGGGTGTTGCATATATAGGCTCCGGCTTGTTTTGACATTGTTGCTTAGTAGGCGTTGAGTGTTCGGGATAATTTGAAGGAGGACCAGATGCTTCACTGCCGAATGAAGTATTCAAGGCACCATAACAAGATGTGGTCATTATGTCTGGTATATTGTTGCGGCCACCATTGTAACGAGAACGATGAGCAGGTTCTGACATTGTACTTTGCCACAACTCATCCGTGTCATTAACACCAAATTGCTCTTCTTCTTCTTCTTCAATATTCTTGGCCACTACTACACTGGCACTTAGTTCATCAAAATATTCCATGTCATAGATTCTAGACTCATCTATCGTGTCTATATGATCAAATTCATCCTCTCCTATATCGGGCCAAGAGTTAATACTTGTACTAACTTTCTCTGAGACAATTTTTTTAAACTTCTCATCTACATCTGTGATCATTTCAAAGGCTGGTTTTGGAACAGATGATGAATGTAGGGAATCAGAATCATTCTCTTCAATACAGGATAAATGGCGAGTGCGAAATCCATAAACAATGCCTGTATAAGCGTTAGCCGTTGAGTTTTGTATGTTTATGGCTGCAGTGTTTGAGGATTGTTGTTGCTGCTGCTGCTGTTGCTGCTGTTTGAAGGTATATTGCAATTCATTATAGATGTGAAATGTACAATCTGAATCATACGATGCATCCGTACCTTCAGAGGTAAATGATGCATTCAGATCATTATAACCAAGCTGTGGCTGATTCATGACTGTCGTCAAGCCTGAAATTTATAAAGACTAAGATTTTAATACGTTTTTAGGTATGAACTCTTGTTTTCTATACTTTTTCAGTATTTTAAACAAATTTTCTCTTTTTCTAATACTTATAAATAGATTTTCTATAATAATCTTGGGATTGAAATCAACCCTCCTTTTAATCTCAGACTTTTTAAAATTCTAAGTGTTGAAATAAAAATTTATTGGGGATTCAATCTTCAAGTTTGTGGGTTATTGAACTCTATATATGTATGTATTTATTTGGATTTAATATAATTTCGTCGAAATAACGATGCAACAAATTACGGATAAAAATGTAGCAAAGCAAAACGTGCCACTGTACTATACATACTACATACATACTACCTACATACTACATACATATTTTATACAGCAACAGAAAATAATTATCCACGTGAAGGTTGACAAGCAGACGAATCTGTCATGTACTTGCAACAGATATAGAGATATATTTGAGTTTTCAAAGTTCATTGACATTTAAGAGTAAAAAATCAAAATTCTAAGATGTAAACAACAAAACTATTTCAAGTCAGAAATTAATGAATTAATTTTTATGAATGCGATATCAAATTTGTGTATCTAGGCTTAGTACTCCTATCTTTGTGCGATTTTGCCATTAGCTCTCTATCTTCAAAATGTGAATTTGTAAGTCAAGTTTTGCCGTTGAACAATTGGAAACAGAGGCATCTAATTTTCAATTCATTATTTTTTTTTCAAAAATTTATTTCTATTGATTTTTAATTATCAAAATGAAAACAGTTAAAGCCTTTTAAAGATTTTTATGTCATATATGGTTGCCAGACTAGAAATCAAAAAAATCAGTACATTCAATCAAAAATCAGTACATATTTCATTACGACAAAAACCATATTTTTATATTGATCTTGTATATATTTGTATGAAGAGTCTATGTATTTATACCAGGGACTAAAAATCTGTAAAAAATATGTTCGAGCTCGGTTCAAGTTTTGGGTTGTACAAATGTTTTATGAGAACGATATTTATTTATTTCTCAAATAAATTTTCATTTAATTTTATAATTAACATACTTTTTAACTCTTCTTCTTAAAAATTTGTTTTTAAATATACTTCGGGACTGATGCTCCCTCGACGCTTACTGGCGTAGCAGGTACTGCAAATACAATGTTGCTCCCAATATAATAAAATGTTTTTTCTTTTTGTGTTCTCAGTCTCAAATATTTTTTATACAGTGCAATTTTATTTTTAAATAAGCTATCAATCGAACCGCTGACATTTACATTCAAAGAATTTGATTTACAAAATCTTTGTCTTGTCTTTCTAAATGTGATTCAATAAAATTTTTGCCACGATCACTTCGGAGGAGAGCCAACTGTCGAGGTCAAATTGCTTGGCTATTTCAGACAAGATTTTGCGTTTAGTAATCCGATCCTGGCATGACTGCAAGTCAATTTAAAATAGAAGCTCTCAATTCCAAGAACTAATTGCAAGTTAGGGTTTCAGTAGTGCTGGCATCCGAAAATTTTAAGGAGTCTGCTTCAAGCAAATTCTTAAGGGGTAAAACTTCCAAGAGTCGTAGAGGGTTAGTTATCCATCATAATAATAAAATGCACTCAACTTAGGTTATACTACATTAAAAACGAATAATAACGGTAGCAAAATGTATTGATTAGAGCGCAGAGATACAACACATACGGCCCAGGTCGAATCCCGCAAAAGAAAATTTAGCTGCGGTTTCGAATTTGTAATAAAGAAACTTTTACCTCCATCGAGACAAATTGATGTAAAGAAGACCTTCCAGCTTACCTCTGGCGATGATAATAAACATCAGACGAATGATCAGACGAAAACGCCACCTTCTGAGAAAAAATTACAATGCTATGTAAAGCCATGTGTACACTAGCAAGCAACTTGCGGAAGAACTGCTGCAAGTTTTTACATGTTTCAAGAAAATTAATTGATTAATTATTGTAATTAATTAGTTAATAATTAAATAATGATCCTTTTGATCTCAGTTCTCTTCTCCTGAGAGTTCTTGACCTACATATTAGGAACTCGATCAGTTCTTCACCCTTGTCTGCCTCTCAGCATACATATATATAGATACAAGAGGGGTAGATCAGTAGAGACAGCACTACTTCTCGCAGGTGGAGAAGTTCTTACACGTGCGGGAATATAAGCCTGCCGTCTTCCTTGATATTGAAGAGGCTTTCAATAATGTTTGCCGTGACCTTGGAGTCGATAATGGCTTAGTTGCGTTAATCGAGCTTCTGCTTAGATCTCGGCTCGGCTCCTTCACTGGGGACGAACAGTGTACAGAATGTGGTCAGTAGTGGTAACCCACAGGGAAGAGTCCAGTCTCAGCTTCTCTAGAACCTCGCAGTTAGCACGCTCCTTAATCGGCTCGACTCCTCTAGTGATAGAGTAGTTGATCACGAGGATGATATCGCCATTGCAGTGTCCAGTGGTGCAGAGAGATTGCACTTAACTAGGAGTATCAAGATACCTCACTTTCCGTTACCTAATATGAATGGTGCCATGCTTAGTTTAAGTTCTATGGTCCTATTCTTCACCCCAAGTTGACTTAGAAAGCCAACTTGGCTGAGAGAGCTCGCAAGGCAGCTTGTGCCACCGAATACATAGAGCAGCAGTTGGCGTGAAATGGGGTCTCAGTTCTATGAATGGAATGAAAATAAGCCACTATTATGGGTTATGATTAGTGTTGCATTGCAAAGTGTTCTAAAAAAGGGTTCGATGAAAACAATATCACTGTATTAGACGGGCCCACACAGTCTCCAGATTTAAGTGCATTATGGAATTTGTGAAATGTGGTAAGAACAGCAACCAAAGGCATGTGTCCCACAAATATGAGCTTTGGTAATTAATTCTCGCTCCATGCTCAGATGATATTTGGCAGTTTTAAGCAACCAGGGAGTCTCGACAAAATATTAATCGCTTTAGAACAACATTAGAACTGAAATTAATGCAAATCTATTATCATATTATTTCTTTCTTATAATAATTTTGAAAATACCATGAAGTTATTTTTTTGCCCAAAATTTGTATTTATTGTTTAATTTAATTAATATTTTCAAATACAAGCAATAATTTGATAATAATTTAATGAAACATGTTTCTTTAGTTTATTAACTGAAACTAAGAACAACTATTTATCAGCAATTATCTCATTTTATCTACTTTTTGATCAAATATCAATATGCCGCATTGGTTTCTTATTATATATAAATGAATTGTGGTTTGTTCGGATGCTTAAAACTTTAAAACGCCTGCAGCAAATTGGTTACTTCCTTCTGAGATATTGTTCATAATTGCTACGCGAAGGCTTAGTAAAAAAATCGAAAATTCTCAACAGGTGGCACTGTTGGCGGACATTCCTTTATTTCTGCTCCTAGAGGTATTTGAATAAGATTTGGCACGTCGATGTATTCCTCTTAAGAAAAATTTTTAGGAATCGATCTAATATAAAAAAAACACACTCTCACAAATAGTTTTTCCTTTTTCATAAATATGGAATCTTGCATGTATGAAAAACGGTAATAGCTAAGTTAAGTTATCCATCCACATCAGTTAAAAAGTGGGACAGATTTGATAAGCGGGTATTGAATAAATACACCGCGTAAAAGCCTTTTATATATATGTGTATTGTAACTTAGCTATTACCGTTTTTCATACATGCGAGATTCCATATTTATGATGAATGAGAGCTGTCACGCCCACTTTTTTGGAGGTGCCCCATCCACTCATACAATTTTGACCAACCTTGGGATGATGATGTGTATTGACAACAAAGTTATTTAATCAAAACCTTCCACTATTACCGTTTTAAAGGTATACAAAAATCAATATTGATCTTTTATGAGAAGTGCCATTCCCACTTAACCAATTCCGTCCACTTTTTGTGGGACGGTTTATATTGACTACAAAGTTATTTTTGCAAAATTTAGAAACTTTTACAATTACCGTTCTCTAGATATACTTCTCTGGGTGGTGCCAAATCTACTTATATTTCGACTGATGATGTGGTTTGACTATAAAGCAAGGGTGACCAAAAAAAAAATGTATTTGTGTAGTAGTGTTAGTGAATTTTTGCTGTGTGCGTTAAAGAGAATAACTAAAAAGGTAAACAACAACACAAATAAATAATTTTAATATGCAAAGCGACATACACCCGCTTCCATCTATCACACAACTGAATGAATTTGCTGCTTATTTATTATTATCTTATTATTATCTCTTCGCTCTCTTTCGGTTGTATACATATACGGTGTAGATAATTTCCAACCAGATAATGCTCGCGCGAGCTTATCTTCTCATCAGTGCTATAAAGTTATTTAGACTAAATTCCGAACGTTCCACTATTACCGCTCGATAGATTTACAAAAATCAATATCTGCTTTGTATGGGAGGTGCCACACCCACTTATTCAATTTTGCCCATATTTCGACTGATGATATGGATTGACTACGAAGTAATTTGGAACTCTCCACTATTACTGTTCCAAAGATATATATTGTACAAAAGTCTGTGTTTACTTTGTATGGGAGGTGCCACTCCTACTTATCCACTTCCGCCTACTTTTGACTTATGATTTGTGTTGATCACAGTTATGTGGATTTAATTTAGAAACTCTTACTGTTATCGTTTTATAGATATAGAGATATAAATAAAAATTTTATATAGGCGCGGCACCGCCCAGTTGAAAAAAAGCATCAGTGAGAGTGCACCTTTGCAACGCATGTATTGGTTTGTAAATCTAATTAGTGGTTTTTTAATTATAAAACTACGAACATAGGGCAACTTATATTCATATATAAATATATGTATAGAGATTATATTTTTATGTTTAGACGATTTGTCTATGAGAAAGATTCTTGTTCGTTTACGCCTTCCGGACATACAGAGAGACACTATAAAATATTTAAGAAAATAGATTCAGCCATTTTGTTTTTTTGTTTATAAGCCTCAAACATATATTAGACCGGTCATTGTATTCCAAAATCAAAATTTTTTAATGGGAAACCTCTCAAAATGTCTTCCGTAGAAATTTTAAATTGATGTCTTAATTTTAGCACGTGCCGCTTCGAGGATGATCATTGCAACTAAAGGTATAAAGTTCAACCTCAATTAGGCAAGTGTACAAATTAAGATATCGATTTCAAATTTCCGCAGAATACTTTTTTTTAATAAAAAAAAAAAAAACAAATTGAGAGGATCCCCATTGAAATATGAAAAAATTGTGCCGTATAAAGACCAAATATGTTTCGGATATTTTGCTTGTATTTTTCTTCGAAGAATTTGTAAATTTTTTCATTTGTGATTACTATCAAATTCAAAAAAATTTCTAACCCCACATAATACAAAAAGTATTATAGTGGGCAACACTGCATAAAGCAGAGTTCATTAGCATTTCAAATAGCATGCGCCAAGCAACCATACGTTACAATCCAAACCGCAGCAGATCGTTTCAATATAAAGAATTGTGAGGAAACGCACTGAGGATCAACAGCAACATACTGTGTTTATTACATACAGTAACGAAGTTGTAACGAAGGCATTAGTCAGTAGTAGCTGGTGTTGTTGTTTGTTTGTTGTTTGGCTTGATGTTGATGAGAGTCGTAAAAAAAATATGACACGTATGCGCATCTGTTTATAAATGTTGTTGCAACTACACGACAACAGCATCAATAAGAAAGGGAAATCAAGGAAAAGGAAGGTGCTGTTTATTTTTCTTATTGTTGTTATATGTCTAACGTTGCAGGGGGTTTAAATACACACACACACAAAAAGGAACACACTTTACTTCTATACATTCATACATACATACATATATATTTCAAATTATTATAAATACAATTAAAGCACTTGAAGGTGGGGAATGAATTTTGTTTCCTATTATTTTTCCGTTTCTTTAATTCTCTTTTTCTTTTATTTTAAGAAAATTTTCTTCAGATTTTATTGGGGGGAATTTCCTGTATCGCATATATTAGATTTTCAGAGAATTTGCTGGCAGTCTGTATGTCTTAACATAAGAATATGGAAGCTGCAATCAACATGTGTGTGTATGACAATTTGATGTCATTTGAAAATTTAAATTTGGTTTCTACATAATTTGACTTACGTTAGACAACTTTCTTTATGTTTTTGGCATAAAACATAAATATCAGGAAAGTTTCTTCCACAAAAAATTTTAATGAGCAGGCTTAGAAAATGGTAATGATATAAAAATGGACCAAATGCAACAGCTTAGAAGAAATGAGGAAGAAAACATGCCTTAATGTCAATTAAAGTCTTAGGTTTTACCTAATGTACTGCAGAGCATGAAGAACTCTTCCGAATAAGTCGTATGGTCAGTATTATCTTAAAAGAAGCCGCCCAAAATAGTGAAATAACCCACACCAATTGCTACTTAACTTACTTAAAAATATTTATTTTGTATAAATTAAAAAAAGCGTATAATTTTAAACTAATTGCATAAATATATTCAGTTATTCGAATAAAAAAATTTAAGTAAAAAAAAATACTTCAACTTATTTTCAACATTGTACTTATTTTGAAAATAATTTATCTTTAAGATAAAGAATTTTATAGCACAAATGCGCAGCTGTTACCGTCAAACTGCTGTTGTCGCCTTCAAAGATAATGTTGCTGATATCCGCGTGATTGTGAATGTATTTGTTTATTGTTGCTCCAATACGAGTACAACTGCAGAGAAGGTGGCGGAATTGGTTGGTGGTTGTAAATATATATTTTTTTTTTTTCTAAAAAGTGTGTGAACTTTGCAATTAATTTTATTCTTTAGATTGTGTGTATTTGTAAATTTTTCTAGTTGTTGGTGTAGTTGTCGTGTATATTTTAATTTCTTTAAAGAAGGGGATCAGTTGAATTTATTTGAACAGAAAAACATAACGAAATGGAGAAAGAAAACCTGTAATAGAAAACTTTATTAGGGGGATTTCTTAAGACTTACACTATCTTCCTTATAGCAACCAACCATGACGTTTTTCTTTTTTAAAGAAAATTTACACACTGATCAGTTTTTATATTTAGATGCAGCTCATTAAGATCACTGCATCATGTACAGTTCTGCCTAGAAAAACTAAATCTATTGTGAACAACGTTTATTCAGTTGACTTAGATGTCCACCTACGGATTTTTTATATTTTTCAAATCCAAAGAAGCTCCTTAAAATTACTACGATAAACCTCAGTCTGCTTTTAAAATTTTACTGGTATGTGTATTAGGATTTACTTGCTAATTATTTAAATGCTCATTAGGGAGATCGGACGGTTATTATTTGACCGGTTCTAACCGGATCTTTTTGGCTATGTCGAATACGGTTTTTTCAAAATCGTAATTTTTCGAATACCGAATAAACCGGTTAATTTAACACGAACAACCGGTTAATTTAAATAAGTATATTTTTTATATATTTTTTTTTTTGTATATTTTTTTATTGAAAATATGCTCATCATATGACAACCTTGAACGTCTCACAAAGAACGTAAAAACCAAGGTAGATCGAAAAAAATATGCACTCTTGAACGAAAATATTCTTTTCTCATTTTCTGTAAATAAATATTTTTTTTATATATGGAGAATGATCAACCAGACGCATTGAAAGCCCACAAAACCACGAACGCCGGTTTCGAACGGCGGATATATTAGTTAGTAAAGTTTTTCACATAATCAATCGCTAGTAATGTTGTGAGGTGATATCGCTGTTCAAAATTGTCAGATGGTGTGGCCTGGGATTGAACCGATGATTTTTGGTTGGAAGGTGGGTTCTCTGTGCTTCAAGAATTAGAAACAATTTTATTTAAATGAAAGAACCGGTTAACCGGTTATTTGAGTTATTATTAACCGAAACCGGTTCTTTTTAAAGTGCTACTTTTCGAATTATTCGAAAACCGGTTTTTGAAAAAGTCGAATAATCGATCTCCCTAATGCTCATGGATATATAAGAATTTTACTTATGGTATAATGGTGCCATTAGAAATGATGAAGTGACCATTTAGCTCAATTTTTTTCGCTTAAGCAAATACGAGTAATGAGCTTGTCTCATTTCTGATGTAAATTTAAATGCTTAGTTAACTTTTGAAAACATATTGTTACGAAAATAAAAATGCCTAAAAAAAAGATACACCACATCAGTGCCTTTAAAACTGTATTGTTTGAATTTAGCCTATTGGTTTGTGTCAATGTGTCACCCTGGTAATGCCATACTGATTTATGTATACTTATGACAGCATTGCCAAATCGACCATCCTTGGGTAATCGTGTTAAAGCGTTTAAGACTTTCCCAGAACTTTCTAAGCTGCAGGCATTTAAGTATATTAGAGAAGCTGCTTTGCCTACTTCAGTTAGTTATAGTTTTGCACTCATTGTGTAAAGTTGTGAAGTAAAGTCGTGTTAAGGCGTTCGTAAATGTGTTGAGTAATTGTGTATTAAGTAGAAGGTTAAGAATTTGCTTTATAAAGATAAGGTTTGAAAATAAAATAAAAGACTATACAGTAAAACATAAATTTCCTGCATTTATTTTATTTTACGCAATTTAAAAGAACTTAAACGACTTGCACTTATGTATACATCTTTATAATATCGAAAGTCCCAAACAAATCATACTTTGTCGTGAACTATAAAAGCTTTCAGTCACTCCACCAAAGCGCTACTTCAGAGCAGAAGCTTCTGGCGATACAAATGTAGAAAACAATTACATGAATAAACAGTAAAACAAATTAACAAAATGAGATTAATAATACAACAAACAAATAATTATCATATATATATTAAGCTTGTTGTCAGGAAAACGTAGACGAAAGGTCTCCGTATTTTTCTATCTTGTGCCATATGACGAATTTGTGGCCATGTGAGTCCTCGTTCTTAAAACTCGACCCCTACTGATCTTTTCCATGTATCTGACGCCTTACATGTCTCTGTCGTCGAGGATTCCATTGCTATGCTATGCTATTGCTATGTTATTAATATCCTTACGCAATATGTGCCCAATCCAAGTCTATTTGCAGCGAGGGACTTCGTGAGCAATGGGGCCTAATTTGTTAGTTGATACCAGATCAGCGTTTGTCCACAAACATATGTTCACAAACACTTATAGTTTTGACAATATCGACTCTCGTTTCACATACGTTAAAAAGAAGCGACATCTTACTGAAATTGAAGATATTTTGCTCGGCTTATTCTATTAGTTGCATCTTCTTCAAACCCACCATCTTTTCTTATGATCAGTGCAGGCTTTATAAACATTTTGCTTTAAAAATATTTTTGCTTATTTTCTATGCTCTATGGCAACATATTTTTAAAAAAATGTTCTTCTAATTACCCGTTTATACCTTTTCTTACATATTTATGTACACTGGTGGAAATAACTAAAGCAACTGAAGTTTCACAGCTACGTTTTATCCAATATAATGTCTAAAAAACAACTTAGACGGACAATTTTTGATATTTTGTTATCAAAATAATGAAATAAACAACTTTTGTATCTCTGTCAGACAACTTACAAATAAAGTTAGTGGTCGTCGTGTAACCGTTATTTTTAATCGTCAATCGATCGAGCTGAGCTGGCTACTCGAGAACATTTACTTTTTAATTACCCACCCCTTCTTTGACAAGTTTTGAAGCATGTTTCGTGTCATTATCATCTTGGAAAACCCAAACCAGACGCACACCATATTTTCTTCTGCATAAGGCAACATTACGTTTTCCAGCGCATTTCTATAAATAAAGCGATCAATTTTCAATTTTTTTATTTGATGAATTCCATTCAACTCTAAAGCAACTTTTATACTTTGATAAAACTCCAGTCGACACCATCAAAGAAGCCATTAATTTCTGGAAAACACCAAGAACAGATTTGCTTTTGCAAGGGCTCATATTGGGTGGTGTATTGCCAAGTGACCAAACATATTGTTTTGGGATAAGTCTACATTTAATATAAAAGGATCTGACATAAAGAATTTCACACTAAGATAACTCAAAGATGAACGTCTTTAACCTCAATATTGTATAGGCTTGGCAAAACGTGGTGGTACGAGGGGTTCTATTTATATTTCGGGAGCTGACAACACTAATGTCAATAGCTAAGATCTGAAAACAGCATAAACGTACTCACAACTTTTTGATGTACAAGTGCTATTTGTGTTGTTTACAGTGAGTTAGGAAAATCAATTTCGCCAAAAAATTAAAATTTCAAGAAAAGGATTATTTTTAACAACTTTCGACGTGGATTATCTTAACAAGATAATATCGCTGAACTCAGTTCTTTGCACGACGGTAAAGCACCATCAGAAACCACAGTATATCGGAGGCAAACTAAATTCAATTGTGGAGGTCGGCCTAAATCGATGGTTGTGCCACAAAACATCGATGCAATGCGTGAACTGATAGTGCAAGATCATCATGTGACATATATATTATGAGATAAGGGCATCCTTGCACATCAGTTCGACTTCAATACATATGATTTTACATGAAATTTTTCATTGTAAAAAAAATTTGTTCTAATTGGATACCCCATAACTTATCAATCGCTCAAAACAAGGCTTGCGTCGCTTGGTGTAAGGAAATGATTGAAAAGTTCGACCGTGGTGCTTCAAAAGACGTGTATAAAATTGTGACGGGTGAAGAATCATGGATATATGCTTATGCGCCGGAAACAAAACATCAATCGACAGTGTGGTATTCGAAGACGAGCTAAATCTAACAACAGTTGTTCGTGAAAAAAGCGCAGTGAGTCGCCTGTTTCTTTGGCCGAATGGTTCATATGGCGACATTTCCGCTTGGGCAAAGTAGGACGGTCAATTCTAAGTGGTACATGACCATTTGTTTGCCGGAAGTCTATGGAGAAATTCGTAAAACCAACCGCCGAAGACGCATCATGACCATGATAGCTTTCACACATCTCGTCAAACAGGTGAATTTTTGAGCAGTCAAAACATCGAATTGATGTCTCGGCCTCCGTACAGTCCTGACTTGACACCCAAAGCCTTCTTCTTGTTCCCGAAAATTAAAGGTAAACTGCGTGATTAACGATTTACGTGCGCCGAAGAAGCAGTGGAAGCGTTCAAAAACCATGTTTTGGAGGTGTCTCAAGAAGAATGATATACCTGCTTTGAGACATGGTTTGAACGAATGCAAAAGTGTATTGATCATCAAGGGGAATATTCTGAAAAACAATAAAGCCATTTTTATTTCAAAATATTTGTTATTATTTGCAATTCCCGAAAAATAAATAGTACCATTCGGGTTAAAAGCCGATAATTCTATTTAGTTTTATGAAGATTGCGAATTTTTAAAAATTATTTTTCAAATATGTTGCATGTTATATATCTAGGTGGTGAGTTGGAGATTTCGTTTGTTAACATTTGCAAAACCGTTCTTCACAAGTTACGCAGTATATTTATCGCTTTAAAGCAGATTTGTTTACAATAAATAATTTTTAAAAATTTCCATGCCTCCTCTCGCACTAGTTAATTGCATTCAACCAAACAATACGTAATCGCTCTAAAACCAATACGATCGTATAGGGATTTTAGATTAAAGCTGTCGTTTACTAAAGCGATAATTTTTCAGAAATTAAGACGGTTTTTATTTGACTTTCCAATGAAGAGATTGAATTCTTTTGTAAACCAAAATTGTTATTTGAAAACCCATCTATAAAACCTGATTTTACGTACTTTAAAAATTAATTTAAATGTAATTGGCAAAGTATAGCCAAACTAGAAAACAGAGGACTTCCGTCATAGAAGACGTTATACAAAAAATGTAGGTCATACAAAATTATGTAAATCTTTTTTTGAAGAGCTTGTTTTATAATTTTCAATAGAAATGTTGGCTAAAACCGTTCACCAAGTCTAAAGATAACTTTTACTTGAATAAAAAAGAAAAGTATGAATATATTGACTTATTAAATTATTGATTTTTGACCCTGCTGTTAGACTTGGGCCAATTTGATGAAATTTGTTTCTATTTTTTATTTTACTTCGAAACGGTTCAAAATGTGAACCTAAAATGTTAGCGCATTTTTATATTTTATTACTTTTACGAAGTTGTTATTTATCTATGCTGTAAAGGAAGGTAGCAAAATAAAAAGTTACAAATTTTAGGTAAAGAACTATTTTGGTCAGTTCATGTTTATCGATTTATATTTACGAATAAAGTTTACAGACCAAGTGCAAAAAATGTTTTCTTAGTAACTGCAAGTTTTTTTCGTTGAATTTTGCATATAAATTCACTGCATATGATGCACTTACTACAGCACATAAATTTGTAGCAGCTACATGTCCCTCGTTTTCTAATAGATGACATTTTTGCTACAACGCTCGCAGATGCTACACAATTAAACCAATGCAACAGTTTCATTGAAAGCAATATTAATGTGTATAAAGGAACATTTTTGAAAGTAACCATCGAACTATAACCGATGTATGTTAGCTTTCATTCAACAAGCTTTTACAGAAGTGTAATTTTAACGTTTCTAGCCTCCGATGGGATCCAAAACGGCATGCTCCACTGTTTTTTTTTAGCTGTCATATCGTCATTTTGAATCGACAGCCAGCCAAAATTTTAGGCCATACTTCAGATGTTTTCAGCGCATATATTGCCTAAAAACACAACGACCTCGTAGAGCCAACCAACATGGTCTTGTACCTAAGATTCGTAATTTTTTTACCTAACGGCAGAGTTAAATATGCCCCTATAGCCTCTACTGATGTAGAACGAATATTTTCAACGTAGTCTTCTGCGACTATCGAAGATTACTTCAATTTGAGAACTTAGAAAAACATATGATTGTACATTGTAACGAACATTTATTTCAATAAAAATAAAATTTTGTGCTTTTTCTCTGCATATTTTAAAGAAATATTGTACTTTTTTTCTTGTTTTTTTAAATATTTTTTGGCATTTTTTGCCTTGCCCTGCTGCCAAGATAGGTCAATTTACTTACATCCTTAATGACGACATCGTCCAGAAGTAGTAGGCTTGGGACTGTCGTGGCTATTCTAAGCAACTTTGTCTTGCAGACGTTTGTTTTGAGCCCGATCCACATGCCGTACAAGCGCCCTTTTTTGTAAAACAGAAGCATAGATATTATTTCGAACTAGACAGACTGAGACCCTGGTTAGCTCTTATATGATCGACAAGGTACCCAGATTATTGGATTTTTGTGTTGAACTTGATAAACGTCGTATTTTAATATTTTTATTGGTTTTCACAGCTTTAAGAATATATACAGTATTTTTTGCTTTACCCTGCTTATGATGCTGTCAAGATATGTCAATTTACTGACATCTTTAATGACGACTTTCTTCTAACACCATTAACTGTCGTACAAGGTACTCTACCCGGGTATCTTTATACACTTTCTATGAAAAAATTCTAGTTTCACATATTATTTCTTTATTTTCTTATAAATTATATTGAAAAAAGGTAACAAAATTCAATTTGGACACATGAACTTCAAAAATAGTATTGGTGAATTACTATAAATTTTGGAGGTATCTGGTTTCAAACTCGTTTCGGACTCTTTTAAGAGTATACTCTCTATTGGACTTCAAGTGAAAGTTTTAGTCATTAACTTAGAATTTTTAGCACGCTGCTTTAGTTTTCAATAGAGAATAGTGAGCTGAGATCTCTAAAAATTATCTACGGCGGTCTATGAAAGTGAATTGTACTATGTGTTCGATATATGGTCATATACATACGACACGCAATATTGTTTTGCTTATATCTTCAAAACATTTGTCTTGATTATTTTCATGTTTTTACTGAATTTAGTAATTCAGTAGCACCATATTCAATAAAAAAAAAAATAGAACAATCGAGTCTAAGGCTATTTAGAGATATCTATTTAGAGATATAAGCAAAACAAAATTTGATGAGACTACATTTTTCCTGGAAATGCCATTGTAACTAATGTATGATGCCAATGCTACTACTAAAAAATTAGGACAGCGGTCACCATTGCCCAATAATTCGTCCATTTTGTTGACATCTCCAATAGTTTTATCATAATAGCTTTTAATTTCTTACTCAGCAGTCAAAATGTTTTCTATAGACGGTGTAGAATGTATGGTACATACTCGCACGACTATAAAGTTACCTTTTTTACTAAATTCGAAATTTGTAAAGAGTAATTTGCCTGAAATATACATTTTTCTCTAACTGTTAAATAAGCGTTAGTTCCCACGAAGTTATCTTTTTTTTTGAGACTTATTGAATATAAAACCGTTCTTCCCTTTATATTTATTTGACGTAAGATATGTATTGGTTTTCCAGTATACAGATATCCGTATAATTGCTCATCTATAGTCTACACTTCCGGGATCGTAACTTTGATGTAAATTAGTATTTAACACAACCTAAATATCACGAAATGCTGCGGTTTTATCGGATTTGACACGTGATAAACGAGTTTCATAATTAGAGTAGTAATTGCCACAATTTATGGCATATTAATGGGTATCCATAACTCTGATAAATGCTCTGTATTTGTCTTATGAACACCAGCATATAACGAACTACATAAAATTGAATTTATTTAATTTGGCCGAAAGCCTTACTTTACAAATCAAAATGTTTAGTTTTTTTTCAGTCACATAAGGATTAGAAAAATAAACAACATTAGAAAATGTAATTTTTTTTAATTACAAATTTCTTAAAATTTCATGTACATATTTGTACATAAAAATAGTTTCTTTTGGACTTTGGACTCTATTTTAAAATTAATTTCGCAAAATGTGTCTTCTCTAGAAAAAATCGTTTATATTAAATACGCACATCGATGTTTTTTCTTCTATTTTATTTCGACAATTGGAAAGTAAAAGTCTATGTCTAATGTTACAAATTTATGTGAAGGGTCCGCCAAATATATATATTTTTTTTTTGAAAATGCAATAAAAAAACTACTGAATATTTTCTCAAATTTTTTTTTTATTTGAAAGTACAATCCTTCCAGTTAATAATGGAAAATAATTTCATTCAAATGGCTGCCTCAGCTGGCCATGCAGTAGCCTACACGATCGGTCCAATTTTTAAGCACATTATCGATTGTGTGCAGCTGTATTTCACCAATGGCTTCACGAATATTGTCCTTTAAAGCGTCAATTGTCTCTGGCTTGTTGGCGTAACACTTATCTTTGACGGCACTCCACAAATAATAGTCCAACGGAGTCTTATTGCAGCTCCGAGATGGCCAAACGACATCAGCTCTGCGGCTGATAATGCGATCTTTAAAAACAGGGCGCAAAACATCGAGTGTAGCTTCGGCTGTGTGGTACGTAGCGCCGACTTGTTGAAACCAAATGTTGCTAATTCGTTCAACATGGCCCGATAACGATCGCCATTGACTGTAACGGCCACTCCTTGCTTATTTTCGAAGAAAAATGGCACAAATATGCCTCTGGACCAAAATCCGCACCAAACAGTGACTCGTCTTGGGTGTATCGGCTTTTCAATGTATGTGTGCGGGTTTTCTGTGCCCCAAATGTGACAATTTTGCTTGTTTATATACCCGCCAAGATCAAAATGAGCTTCATCTGCAACATTACTATGATTCTCAAAGTAATGTTACATTATTTCCCAGCGTTGTTCAAGCGTATACACAACCATATTCAGTGGATAAAACTAATTATCTGTCAAATCAGACATGAGCTAAGTGTTACCATTCACGAAATAAGCACTAGTTGAAAAAAAAACGTTAGATGGCGGACGCTTTACATGTGTATGTATGTATGGAAATATTGTCTGCTCTTTTGTCTATTTTTAGTTGAAAAGTAAAAAAATCTACACATTTTTGCATATCTCTTCTAATGCTTGTTTTATTAGATGGCGTCTAAAGCTAATCAAAATTGCAGTCAATTGGCCCAACACCATGTCATGTTGCCAATAGAAGAAATAAAAAAACATATTAGAAACAACTAGAAGACGAAAGTATTTGTTAAGAAAACAGAACTGCAGTAGAATAGAATATAAATGGTGAATAAAAATAGAACTTCATTTGGCAGCAAAACACTCGAAGGCTTTGGTTTCTAATTCAACAAACTCTAATACAGACACACAGTAAGTTCAAATTTAAAAATTATAACTGTAACCATGTGCCATTAATAACGTGACCAGACGTTAAAATGGAGGGCCTCAAACGACTACACAACGGAAGTTTAAAAAATATATTATATGCTTATAACACAATATATGATAGAAAAAAAATACATATTATTTCATAACAGGGACCTGCTTGGAATCCCAAAAATTGTACGATTTGATTTTTATTATTACCAATTGCTTTCGCGACGTTTAAGCGGCGCATATTTAAGCACAAAATTATCTAAATTTACTACGATCTTTAGCTAGACCTTAATCTGTTTCCAGCTTACATATTTCCTCGACAACAGACTGTACCTTGTCCGGATTTCAGTCGAGAGCTAGTCTTGCGACATTAGCTTCCGCAATGTGTGCCCAATCCAGCGCCATTGCAGATAATGATTGTTTGTCTGCATTTTCTGTGAAGCTCTGAGTTGGAAATCTAGTTGTGCGCCTACCATATACATAGAATATTCCACGGGCATTGGTTGTTGAAAGTTTGTAGTTTGTTCGTTGCCTTCACTGACACAAGCCATGTTTCACTTCCGTAGAGAAGTACAGACTTTACACTCGCACCGCCGTACTTTTCGAAAGCTTGCACATGACCCTTTTGCCTTCGCAAGTTGAGCCTCGATATCCGTTTTGGCACCGTCATCATTAGTATAGTATAACATCAGAATACCGGATGTTTCTGCCTTATGTGTAATCTAGGTATCTGGGAATGCAAATCGACAGAATTTTGATATCCTTGGATATCAACTGTTTTCCGTTTTTAATTTTCATCAGAGCTCTGCAATGTGCTAATGAACTCATTTTACCAGTGGTATGCAAATTTAATTTTAAAATCAGGGTATAGAAGAAAAGAGGTTACTGAAAGAGAGGTTACTCTGTTTAGCTTCGACTCTCTTCCCGACTCCATATCGAGTATGTTTGACTATTGCCCACACAGTAAAATTGTTGTTGCTGGTGATTTTGAAGTTTACAGTTCATCTTGGCTCCGCCATTAAGACTGCAAAACTCCAGAATATCAATATGTCGAGGTGTTCATCTTGAGCAATTACCTCTTTAACCCTTACATTAGTGACACGGGTATCCCGGTACCCAAAATATTTTTGTGTTTTTCGATTAGATTTCAAATCATTAGTCCTGCAAAAGTAGTAACGAAGTACCTTTAGGGATGGTTTTGTTTGTCATTAGCTTAAGAGTTGTCCGGACGTTAGCGTATCGTGTTATTCGATCATGAATAGCTTTTCCGTTAATTTTTTGAGTTACCAACTCTACGCCAAGTGATGCCAAGAATCCTCGACAAAAGCATCGTTTTTTTGGCATTTGGGATGAGACTAGAGCATACACAAAATTCGCCCAATGCCGTCACGCCAATGCCAATGTCCATCTATTTGTTATGCCTTTGGTGCTATATTTTGACACCATCGGGACCATAAGATCTATTCCGTTTTTTGTTTTACTCAAGATCATTGATCCCCACTGTTGATAGAAAGTACACATTCCTTATCTTGTTGGTTACGACAGGCAAACAAGTTCCGTTTTTGTTAAAACTATGTCTGGGTGCACCTATACCATTCGATGGCTTTGGAATATATACCTTGATTTGCCAAAGGGTACTGACGACTTACCCAACTTAAAGTCAACTGACTGTTATCATTTCATTTCATATTGCCTGTAAAAATTACACACCATAATCGCCTGTAATCGCTGTCGACGGTAAATGATTCCATTCAAATTTTCACCCGGATAATAGGTTGTAGATTGTTATCTACATATGTATATCATATATCGGAGATGGGATAGGCTTTGTGTGTTTGTTTACATGCTGTACTTGTACAAGAATCATAAGAACGTATTACGCGTAGTACAATATTTGCTTAAATCAATAGCAATTTAACGATGCTTTCTATAATGAAGGACTGTAATTTCCTCACAGTTCTGACGGAGAATAAACGCTGGTACCATTTATAATTGTGACCAGTTAAATGCCAATAAACGCATCGAGTTCTTCCACAGAAATCAAAAAAATTTGCGAGGTTAAATCTTTTTAAGTTGCAATATCCGCTGTATACACACATAGATGGATGGGTACCTACATATGCTAGGAGTCTACGTGTGTAAACGCTATTAGGGCTAAATACGAAAATGCTCGTTAAGTTGAGCTCAATGATTTCTTTTGGCATTTAAATTGTAAAATTTGTTTCCTTTTCTTGAACGTTGATGCCACGGTAGACATGGTCAGGAATATAATAAGGCTGAGGATGATATTCTATCGATTAGAAATAAATCTGGAACCAATCAGATATAGAGACTAGCTGTCAGATCTAGAGAAGAAGAAATCAGTGCCCTTATAAGTTAAACCCTTTTGATAAAGTAGTTTCTAATCCTAGGAATACTGCTTGTTATAAAAAATTACCTCGCATTCACTAAACCGATTGAAAAGACAAATCTTTTAACCGCTTTTGACCGATTAATAAAAAAAAGAAAATATAAAAAGATAAATAAAATCAGTTTATGGTTCTCCTAAGAAGGTAATATTTTTTCAAATCGAACCCTAAAAATAAATATTAAAATATGGCATCAAAATTTAGAAACTCTGGTCACGTTATCCATAACAGTATTACAAACATGAGAATCTTAGGATGTGTTTATAAAAGTGACGCAATGAGAAAATGTGTGACTAATATTTCATAGACAGCTTCTACCGCAGCTATATGTAGCTGCGACTAAAAAACAGCAAAAGTCATAACGCGTTGCTGCTACGAAAGAGAGATGTTGACGTCGGCAGCTCTAGGATCCCCAGCAAACTGCATTGATCTACATTTTACCATTTTAGTTGTTTACATATATTTAAAAACACAAATTATCTTGCGGTTATTGTCGTTGTTGTTGCTGTTGCAGCATTATATACTGTATATTTTAAAGAAAATAAAAACAAATACATACGGTGTACAAATAAAAAAAAATTAATGCAGAAGTTTTGTAGTGCTATTGCGGTTGTATTCAGAGAATCTTGAACTTGTGCGTTCATTCGCCTGTGTTTATACAAAAAAAAAAAAAACGAAAAAATAAAAAGTGAAAATTCAATATGATTTTTCATTTTCCCTCTTTTTTGGAGTCTCTTAGTTTTTTTTTTTTAAATTCTTGTTGTTGCGTTTTTCTTTGTCATCTGAAATGTGCGTAAGTTTATGTGTTTTTTTTTTTTTAATGTCTGTGCTTTTGTTTGTGTAAATTTTATTTTATTTGTTTTAAGTTGTCGATTTGAATGCTGCCCATTTCCATTTTTATTGTGAATCAAAAACAAAAAAATGTTTTAAATTATATTTTAATTAAATAAACATAAAAAATTCAGTGGCATATCGCTTACATGATAAACAGCAGATATACAATGATTTCAAAGAGCACCCTACAATTTAATATTTTTTTAAAGAAGATTCCAAAAGCAAAGACCTTTTTTTATCCAACCGAACAAGTTCAATTTGCCTTTTTATAGATTTTTTAATAATGACCTTCTTTTGCTTTTTATGATAATTTCCAATTAGTTTTAGTTCATTTCGAACCAGTGTATGTTTATTCATTGTTAAGCACAGTCTTTGGCATACATACATACAGTATTGGACATAATTTTGCAATTAGCATAGACTCTTTCCACTACAACTTGAAGGAAATATAATATTGTAATATCAAAAAGTTATTTTTATTAATTACATAAAATGAACTTTATAAGTTTTGTTAAATTAAAATTATTTTAATTTCCCTAGCCCTCTAACGTTATTGGCTGCCTCAGGGCAGTTATCAATTATTCGTTCACATGTATGTAAGCAACCATAAATTTTTTAATTGAAGTTTTGTTCCATTTTGTTGTCACCAATTCTGTTTATCGTTCTAAATTTGTCTGAATCGAATAAAATGAGTTTTGTTCTTCTTTCTGTAAACATTTTTGTACAAGAAAACAGTCGAAGCGAAAAAAAATTTTATTTAGAAAAAAGTTTGCTATTTATATCGAAAAAAACAAATTTTTGTAAATACCGAACAATCATTGTAAAAAATTTTTGATGAGTATTTACAGTAGATTGATTGATCTAAACATAATTTTGTACGTTCTGCAACTAAAAACTTAATGGGGGCCTCAAGGCACGTTTGACCGTTTATGGTAAAAATTTTCGTATACGCATATTTTTTATTTGACAGTTTTATGCATTAGAAGGAATAATTTGACCAATTTTTCAGATGGACTAATAATTGACTCCTTGGATGTGATGAATTCTGATAAAGAAATATCTGATTATAGAAGCGATAAATGCAGCATTAGTTCTAAATGAAGGCGTTTTTAATAGTTCAGGTAGTTTTTTATGCCTTTAATTTCACTGTGATACTTTATCTTCTTTTAAATAACATCTATAATATAAAAATATGTTGATTGTTGTTGTTACTGTAAACAGCCAATAATGCCCTGAGGCCGCCTTTTGTTTTTCTTATCTATTTTTATCAAATAACAAAATAAATTATTCTTACACAGATAATTAATCGAAAAAAAAATTCCCATGTTTCTCGGATCATATATAAGCTTTTGGCCGTTAGAGGGTTAACATTTCGAGTTTTCGGTAACTTCAACTGAATAGAGGCAAAACTTTCGCTAGGCAATACAATTGCAGCCAGATCAAATCATCTGTTTAAGTCCGTCTTATTTCAGTATTTTGTGATAATACCTTGAATAACTGCCTTGTATGATTGATTGTATCCTGCCATGTATCTTAGAACCGTTTAAATAACTCATAGGCATTTTTACCGTTAGCGCAACTTACCCTTTGTTTCGCAATTGGCCAGAGGTTTTCAATCGGATTAGGATTTCGTAACAGAGATGGTTATTATATTACAATAAATTTTGTTGCCCAAAGCAAGCTTATACTAACTTCGAGATGTTCGTCGTTTCCCACTCAGCATATGGAAACACAACATGCTTAATAATGTCTTTATACACCCATTTATCCATTATATCATTAAGACTATAAAGTGGATCCAAGCCTTCGACAGAAAAATAACTCCACACCATGACATGGCCACCTCAATGTTTTACCGTCTTAACGCAATAATCTTTTAGAACTCGTTTTCATTTGGGCGTTCTTAGGTGGGTAATGCCATCCCTAAACTTTGATGTGTCATCAAACAGGACGTTTTGCACTTAATATAGGAATGTTTTTAGATGACTGATATGCTTGCAACCGAGTGTTAATGAAACGTCTAAAAATGGTTTTTGTATTATTTGTCAACATTTGACCCAATTTAAAAGGAATTTCACTTTTACGGAGTGTTTTCTTGCGGCAGCGTTTTGTGGTCGACAACTTTTGTGCCACTTTTACTTTAACAGATTTTGTTTCTTAAAAACCTGATAGAAAACAATGATCTGTGAAATTTATATTTAACAGAAGGTAATAAACTCCTTGATTAAAATTGTCCGCTATAAGTTTCCGTAGTTATTTGCCGATTTTAGCTGGTGACATATCAAAATTTCGTCGAAGTGGACAAACTATTATATCATTTTAAATTTTTACAACCATAATTTAGTAAAAAACTACGAACGTCCCGAAAACAAATCAAAACATAACTGTTTTTTGCTTCTCAGTATAAAAAAGTAAAGAATTGTAATTGTGTTATCCCGCCAAAAAATTATAATTCTGAATTAGACACTACAAAAATATTATACCATAATAACTTTACGAAAAATAATTTAAAAGTTGTTGCTGTGACAATCATGATGAAACATTCGCAAAAGATGAGAATATACTGATTTTACTGACGTAGAATAATATTTTAAATATTAGTTGTAAATTTTGTCCGATACTGTATGTATGTACATCACTGTTAGGGTGATGACTATTTTTCATAGTGGAATAAAGGATGTTTGTAGCAAAGGCCTCTGAAAGAAGATTGTTTCACATACGAATAGTACAATCAAAACTCAAATTGTGCCTGTAATGCATAGTGCGATTCACTAGCATAACAACCGCGAAAAGGTGTGTTCTACGAGAAAAACGAGTATATATCGATGTAGCATCGATATATCAGTGACACATTACATTGCGATTATGATATAATTAATCAATAGAGTTCAGTACACTTCCTTAATTTCCGAACATTTTTGCCTATCAAAGAGTTTCAAAACGAGCTTTGAATTATTGGCCAATAAATGAGAGATGTATTACACTTTCAGTCGAATAAAGATCTTTTCAATCGATAAATATTTTCATTCCGGCAAACCTCACACCATAATTCTCATGTCCAGAACATCAAAAGCATTCTAATGTTTCGAATTAATAAAGAAGTCAACAATAATATAAAGAAGTTAACAATATTGATATATACGGGCTGCAGTACCTCACTCATGACACTTTTGCATTGCAATTGTACTACAGTCTCACCTTTTTTAATTGTTTTAGCTGCTGTCGATATACATAATTTCGCTGTTTAAGTTAAGTCATGATAGCACTTCAAGGCTTTTATAACAGGTGATTATTTTAGCGTTTCGTTTTTCATTGTTATGTAAACCACGGTAAGCTGTTTTACCATGAATAGACTGACAAACGAACAACGCTTGTAAATCATTGAATTTTATTATCAAAATTCGCTGTGTGTGGAAAATGTGTTGCGTAAATTACTTCCATTTTATGGACGTCATCATTATTTTTGGCTCAATGGATACGTCAACAAACAGTGTTGCCCAATTTGGTATGAAGAACGGCCAGGATTGGCAACCCACTGGGTAACCCAACTAAGCCCACCCTGGTTTTATTGTATTATATTTAAAAAAAACCTGGGAGGGTTTTTATTTAAAGATTTTCATAGTTTATTTACAACAAAAGCAAGTTTAATTTACGTATTGGCGGTTGTATTTAATTTGGTCCTTTTTTAGCTCCAAAAAGATAATAAATTAACGAATTTGTTAAAATAAAAATTTATGAAACCACTACTTATATCTTTTGCCCGCTTCTGAGACAATTTCTAAATCCTGTCTCAGCAAAATTTCTCGTGTTTTGAAGCGATCGAACTCTGAAACCGGTTGGGTTTTTCCTGTGTGCAGTAGTTGTCCAGCAAAAAAATGACTTTATCATGTATGTCTTTATATTCTGGTCGTTTTTCTTTTCGTAATGCACAGTTAAAATGAAATAATTGCTGCTCCGATCATATTACACAATTCTACCTTTGTCCCTCCAAAAGAGAACAAAATTGCAGTATAAATACTAAAACAACGTAATTGTATTAACAAATAAAAAATATTGTCTAATTGAACGAAATTATAATTATAATTGTGATTAAAAAAAACCCAGGTTTTTGCCAACCTTGGCCAAAGTAACCTGAAAACTGCTCTCTTTGGTGCAGGTATTTCTTTATCATTGAGACACCGGCCGAAATGCTAGAATAATTATATCAAAAGTGGAGCTCAGTTATGGAACATCTACGGCGTAGCCGCAGGCAACATTTACATGAAATAATCTTTAAAAAGTAAACGACAGTCATTCATTTATTGCTTTAAATTAATATTTTATTCACTTTTACAAATTTTCTGTATTTTTCAATTTGCAAATCCCAAACAGTCAAATATGTCACCTGTTATTGTTAAATTGTTTCAATACAGTGCTTAAATTTAATTGAATGATTTAAAGACGGCACTTTACTATTATAAGTGGTTAAATTGACTTAAGAAAAGTAGCTTGTTCGTCCTAATATTTAAATCGCAAATTTCAGATCATTCGAAATTTGCTCATGTATTGTATAATATATTTGAGCCGTTTATTTTGAAAGTGGACCAAGTCCTTTTTTGAACAAAATGAAGATAATGGTATTCATATGTAAATAAAACTTGTTATGATATTTCCTTGCGAAAACAATTTTTAGTAAATTTAAATTTAGGTTCTGATATTTAGGTGATGAAATTTTAGCTCTTAATTTTGAAAGTGGAGCAACTGAATTTATTCACAAGAAAACTATTATTGTTTAGTAAGCACTGTAAACACTATTGGATTATAAACTTATATTCTCTGGGAACACATAATATTGAAATAAATATCGCTTAATAATTACCAATATTTGTAATAAAAAACAAATCTTTATATATCACGAAATAAAAAAAAGTGGGGCAACGCTTTCAAAATAAACGGCTTATTTATAGATATAAGCATATCATATGAAAAAAAAAAAAAAATGAAGCGGTTATATTTAATCTATATATTCGTCCATGATCGGATAAATTTTGTTAATTTATTGATTCTATGATTGGCTTTGTGTCTCAATACGAGCCACTTTTTTGTTCGATATTTATTCAAAAGACCAAAGGGATCCACCATTGAGTAACATACATATACATATATAGTATGTTTAAAGACAAAAATATGTGTGTACATATATTTTAAAAGTAAAAATATAAATACACTCATGCCTCTGCATACGGCCTTTCTATTTACGGCATTTCGCTATAACGGTCTGTTTGGATTATGACACACCTTCGCTTTACGCCATATACAACCTCGTTATACGTCTAAAAATAGGGGATTCACAATTTTTTGAGAAATTGTATGAGGCAAGCAAAAGTAACTCGTTATACAGCACTTTGATTTCTGGAACTTTTATAGGCTGTATAAAGAGGTATATGTATACATTTTTTGCCGTTGAAAAAAAACCGAATAAAAACAATCGCAAACTATGTGCATACAATTAAGGTTTGTAAAACTATGAATTAATGTAAAATTTTTACGAGCTTAGTCATTAAGTTAAATTTAGACCATTCAATTAAGAGAGATTCTACAATTTTAAAAATGCAATTATAAAGGAAAAAAATCTAATATACATAAATTATTGTAGATAGAAATGTTTACTGAAACTATTTATTTAATAAATTTGTTATTCTTGTAAGGGGAGTCCAAAATTGAGAATTTATTTTAATTTTAATAAAAGACTTTTTTGCAGATATTAAAAAAATTTGTATTCCTGTTTATTACAAATAAGTTCCGATTAAAAATTAAAAATTATGTCGGTCAAGTGAGCCGTCCTATTGGCTTTTCAGGCTTACAATCTTTTGCCAACAATCACGTTTTCAATGTGAAAGAAAAGTTCGAAAATCGTATTATTTCTCGTAGAGGAGAAGTAGATTGTCCACCAATATCGTCCGATTTGACAACTCTAGATATATTTGTGGGGTTTTTTAAAATTGAAAGTGTACAGCAATAATCCCACAACAGTTCAAGAGCTTCAAATTTACATTATCGAGCTGATATCAACCACTGACCACAGTTTATTGAGAAACGTGATGGGTAATTATGGTAAAAGCTTGGAAGTCTGCCGAGTGGAGTAGGGGGTCACTTAACCAACATAATTTTTAATTTTTATCCGGAACCTCTTTGTAATAAACTGAAATAAAAAACAAGTCTTTTTTATTATAATTAAAATGATACCTCACTTTTAGACACCCTATACAATACTTTATAGGTAGCATGTGGTTCATTCTCCACTGAGGAGGTAATTAATACTGAGCACTAATGTATTGTAGGGGCATAAGAACACTGGCTGGGGAGTTTTCCCTAAACAGCTGAGTATCAGACTGCTTAGTAAGCTTTTGAAACGATCATAGGAATAAGATTCTTCGCTGTAAACAACGAAAACTGTTCATGCATGCTTGGAGTCTCTTGTCGAGACAGCGAGCCATTCTACAGTTAGCCTTAGATTGGTTCCTAGTCGTGGAAACATTGGATGTGACTGCACATCAATTTAGACGAGTAAATGGTACTTTGGATATTTTTGAATCAATTAGGTATATAATCTTCCAAAAAAGTTAGTCAGCTGATACTACGTGAAATTTGCTAAATTATCCCATCTATAGATAGTCGAGAACGAGACTAGTTTTAAAATTGCCTCAGCTGAACATAATATAAGGAATCTTATTAGGTGTGTAATTCACATTAGACTCTTAGTAGACGTGCTCAATAACCTTCTTCGGTTCCGGAAATAGGTGACATGTAGAAAAAGAAAAATAGCTATAATTAAGATAGTGTTAGCGATGCACACCGGGGCTTAGCTGGTTGGAATTATTAAAGCTAATGTGGATTCTCTTCTTTAATACTCAACTGAAAAAGGTGAACGCTTAATAAAGAAGCTTTCAACTTCCCTCCAGAAACCTTCATCTAAAAAATAAAGAAGAAACCCCCCTGAACTTTCCGCATACCTCCGGCGATGATGATAAACATCAGACGAATGATCAGAAAAACAAAGCCACCTACTGGAAAAAATTACAATGCTAAAGTAAAGACCATCACCAATTAGCAAGGATCTTCATCATTACGCAAAAATCATATGGAGAAAGCTACAGCGGATTAATCACCTACTTAGTTTGAAAGATCAAAGTGATTAATGAAATTGAAACAGAGCCATGGATGCTTTGTATAAAGTCAATATGCTCCCTAGAGGAGTGACGGAGAAAGAAAATTTTTACTATAGAGAAAACTAAAAATTATTTGGTTTTCAGGGTATCCTAGCAAGCTAGTAAGTATGTAGTATGCTCTAATATCAACGCGGAGTCGTTCGGTTTCCACCAGAGACTCTGACTTTTTATGCTACACCGTGTGTTTATATCAACAACAACAATATGTCTAGTAAGGAAATAACCAACTCTTTATGCCTTTACCATTTTTACAAATTGTGTGGTTATTTATTTATTCGTAGGCAAATTATTGCAAGTTTTCATTAGACATATTGATGCTGTTGTACAGTGGATAAACTAATTATCGTTTTAAGTAGACTAGTGCAACCCTTCCCACATTGCAGGAAAATTAAAAGAAAAATTTAAACGAATGTAAACATATTATATTGGAAAAACACGTATCAGTTCAGAAGTGTTCATAACGTTGTCGGTAGTTAAAAAAAAATTACCTACAGTTGAGTGATAAAATTAAACGGCAAACGTGGCTGATGTGGATAGTTAACGAAGCTTTTACTGTTGCCGTTCTCCATATATATTTAGTAAGAATGGGAGTTGCCACGCCTACTTATTCAATATCGCTTAGTAATTGACTGATGATATGTCCTGTCCAAGAAGCTTTTACTGTTACCGTTCTCAAGACCCAAATTAGAATATATAGTTTAAACCGTTCCAAGTGAACGAAGGTCCGAATAACCGGTTTTTTATCCATAACTCGAGATTTTGGATGTGTTTTGAAAATTCCATAAACTGATCCTGTTTCTACTCGACAGCACCCATCAGAAAAGTATTGTCTATTTTTTAGAGCCCGTATTACGCTTTCTTTTTTCGACTTCTATTAATCTAAGATTGATAGGCCAATATTCGTGATGCCATTGCCGAGATACGATCCCATACACTTAAAAAAGTGTATGGGTTCGATCGAATGGGGTAGACTGAGGCCAGCCGCGGCAGTCATATGAATGAAATAATATTTCATTTCTAAACGAAACAATTCGCGCATTTATTGCAACACTGTCATAACTCAAAAAACGTAATTTTTATAAAGGGTCCGCCATTTAATGTTTTTTTTCAACTAGTGCTTATTTCGTGAATGGTAACACTTAGCTCATGTCTGATTTGACAGATAATTAGTATTATCCTTCCGGTGAACGAATATGGTTGTGTATACGCTTAAACAATGATCGACTTACAGAAGATGCCGATTTTGCCAAAAAAAATCATCTTTTCAGATGAATCTCATTTTGATCTTGGCGGGTATGTAAACAAGCAAAATTGTTGCATTTGGGGCACAGAAAACCCGCACGCATACATTGAAAAGCCAATACACCCAAGACGAGTCACTGTTTGGTGCGGTTTGGCGAACGTTATCGGGCCATGTTGAACGAATTTTTGTTCACACAAATTGAAGAGGCGGATATTAGCAACATTTGGTTTCAACAGGACGGCGCTACTTGCCACACAGCCGAAGCTACACTCGATGTTTTGCGCCCTGTTCTTGAAGATCGCATTATCAGCCGCAGAGCTGATGTCGTTTGGTCACCTCGGAGCTGCGATTTGACACCGTTGGAGTATTATTTGTGGGGTGCTGTCAAAGATAAGTGTTACGCCAACAAGCCAGAGACAATTGACGCCTTAAAGGACAATATTCGTGAAGCTACACTTGATGTTTTGCGCCCTGTTCTTGAAGATCACATTATCAGCCGCAGAGCTGATGTCGTTTGGCCACCTCGGAGCTGCGATTTGACACCGTTGGACTATTATTTTTGGGGTGCCGTCAAAGATAAGTGTTACGGCATGTTATTTTCCATTATTAACCGGAAGGATTGTACTTTCAAATAAAAAAAGAAATTTTCTCCTGAAAAATTTTGTTTTTTGAGTTATGATACTGTTGCAATAAATGAGCGAATTGTACTTCACAAAAAAAAAAAAAATAAATAAAATAATAATAATAATAAAATTTAAAAAATTAGCAAAATATCAAACTATTTTTGTTTTATCACACTTTTAAATTTAAACTTTTAAATTGTCCACCCTATATATACATATGTATATAAAATTATCAAAATTTCATAATCTCTAATGGAGTTTTCTTTTCTAAAAAAAACATTTGTTTTATGCCATAAAACGTCGTCAAAAATTTAAAAATATCAAAGATTTTTAAAGGCATCAATTGAGGGGTTAAGCACAATACCCTTTGTTTGTATTAATTTTTTTAATGGACACAAAAAAGAAACGGCAAAAAATTGCAACATTGTTCCGGAAAAGAAAACGTTATAACATTTAAAAAAAAAAAAAACAGAAAAATAGTTGCAATATTCCACAATTTCATTTTAGTATGTAAGACATAATGGTGTTGTTATCTCAATTTTCAAATATACGAGTATATATAAAATTCAAGAGGCTTCTGAAATTCATTATTCTAAAAATGTTTAAAAAAATGTTTTTTAAATAGATAACTTACCTTTAAAATATTAAAAAACAGCGAGAGATTTTTAAAAGCAGCAAAGAACTGAAACGTTGTGTGTATATAGGATTTTAGTGAGAGTTTAAATAATAAATTTTAATTTTAATTGTAGGCATTAATTTCTTTTTAATTTATTTTATACATAATAATCTAAAAAAGCAATTTTTATTGGTTTTTACTCCAATTTTTTTTTAGTATTTTGTGTCATAAAATTTTCAATAATAATTATGAATCTTTATATATTAACGAGTATTTGAATTTCAGATTTTCTTTATAGGTAATTGATTTTTTAACCTTTTTTGACTTTTTGTTTAAAATTGAGTTATTGGTTATTTTAATTATATTATAAAACTGTAATTTTTATTTTAGTTATTTAGTTTTTATTTTATTTTTTTTCTAATTATTGTAGGAACTTTTTTAAATTCAATGTCTGATAAATCACCTTTTCTTAAATATTCACAATAACTTAGGAACTTCTATTTTGGTTTTGTTTTGTTTTTCTCAGATTTGTTTGCATATTTATTGTCTTTTATAGTTTATCTTACATTATATCCTTGGTATATATTTATTTTTATCTATGTTTTTCCATTTTTTGTTTATTTCATGTAACTATCAGTAGTTCGTACACGCCAGGACGTTGTAATTGCTTGACTAATGAAAATGTGGTTCTAAATGTAAAATATGCTGCAAACAAATTTGTTGCCACAACGTCCACAATCTTTAAAATCTGAAATAGTATTGAGCAAACAAAAATTCTGATAAAATGTTTCAACCTCAATATCAAGCGTACTATAGGCGAATGCATATTTATTTCGTCTCCGTCGCTGCAGCAACTAGCAACTGCTCCAGCAATAAACCGTCGGTTGAGTTGACTAATGCATATTTTGCAGTCTAGATAAATTCCTTATGTTTCCCTATTTTATCTGAATATATCCATGTTTATAATGCGTTTGTTTAGTGTTCAACTCACTAACTGATGCAGACAGACATGCAGACAATAAATAAGTGACACCCGAAATAAAGAAGAAAAACTCTTGTTTTCTTTTTCAATTTTCCTTCTATTTTTTTGGTGTTTCTCCAATACAATATATGGTGAATAAAAATAGAAGTGAAGATCATTTCTTTAAGCATTAGATAGAAAACACTTTAATTGCTTTTATACACCGAATTAAGCTGACAGATACAAATTGAAAGAAAATACATTTTTTTTAATTTTATCTAAAAGTTGTATACGGCTGGAATTCTTTTAGAACTCCCCTCGTCAAATCTTGCTAAAAGTAGAAAAGAAAATGTAATGACCTCTTAAAAACTGTGTGTGTTTTTGTATACCTATAGAAGTTTCTGAAGTACATTAGATTTTGCATGAGTTATGCCAATGCCACTCTTCTAAAAACTTAATATTCCGACTTCATTGTAAACTTGTGAATATAAATTTCATTTTAATTTTTGTGTTTTTTTCATTTATAACAGGAATCGTGCAATAATTTATTGGTTTGTTGTTATCTTTTTTTTAGCAAAATACGTCTTTATATGCCCACCACTTTCTGATTAAAGTGTAAAATACGTTTTCAATTATGATTTTTGACTCTTTTAATGTTAAAGTGTTAACAAATAATTCGGTTACTTATGGTATATGTCTCGCAGTGAGTATAATTTAGTTGATATTTAAAATTAGACTGAATTACGTCACTCTTATAAAAAAACAGAATAGATATTGCGAATGACAAAGTTAAAGTTACACTCACAACTATCAAAATTCATTTATTTATTGAAGTCCCAAGCACTCCATATTGGTGCATAATGCCTTCAACAAAAACCAACTTTCCAATGCCAGACGCTGCTATAGCTCACCAAACATTCCCGCCGCCTTGCTTAACAGTTGGTATTAAATTTCGGAGCTGCATAGCCGCATTTATTTTTCTTCATATCTTAGCACGGCCATCACTTCCGAATATGTTGAACTTTGTCTCGTCAGTAAATGACACTTTGGAACAGAAATCCAACCCGTTATCAACATGCACACATACTGCTAAAAAGTCCATTTTCCTTAAGAGCTCTTTTGACAGATCTAGAATGGACACTCTTACTGGAGACATGGGCGATATGGAGCGGTAGTTCGAGGTTTTTGTTCACTTCTTTTATAATGGCACTAATATCTCTGCTGGAAAGCTTCTGTTCTTACTTTGCCATTAAAGGAACCAGTTTTATTGAAGTTCTCAATAATGGTTTTTAATGTTGCACGGCTTCAATTTAATATTTTAGCAATTTTAGCATACGACTTATTTTCTTTTCTATGTTTTACGACAAAATTTCTTATTTCAGTTGAATCTTCTCTTTTCTGAGAAAACATATAAACTACAACTTTTCGTTGCAGAAACCCTACTATGACACAAATAAAATTTTAAAAAGTTTTACTTTACAGTTACTTCCCAGGGAAATCGAATATTCGACTATTTTCAAAAACCGGTTTTCGAATAATTCGAAAAGTAGCAATTTTCAAAAAACCGGTTTTAGGTAAATAATTATTCAAATAATCGGCTAACCGGTTCTTTTATTTAAATAAAACTGTTTTTAATTCTTGAAGCACAGAACTGGACCACGTCGTTTCAAAAGTAAGCAGAAGCTGACGTTAAGCTTAAAATTAAAATGGCAATCAATACTAACAATACTTCTAACACATCTCATACAAACTATGTATGCCAAAACGCTGTGCGGAGGCCATAGAAAATAAATGTTATTACACAAAGTACGGAAAATTGTTTAAGCTTCGAACAGCTATTCAAGGACCAAATTTCGTTTTGTTGTTGTATTACGTTTGTTTTTGTAGTTATATTTTAGGTGCCTAAGATAACAGAAATTAAATACTTTGAATAAATCTACGAGTATTTGTAATGTACGTGTCTTTAATTGCCTCGACAAGAAAAGTTGCTAAGGTTTCGAGCAGTACTGTGTGTAAATTCATGCACCACGTATTTAATAGTGTGTGTGTCACTGTGGTATGTTGGGTAAGACACCCAAATTCCAAGCGAAAAGTCGTCGGTTCAATCCCAGACCACACCATCTGATAATTTTTAATATTACTAGCGACTGGTTATGTATATTTACGTTGTGAAAAACTTCAGTAACTATTATATTTGCCGTTCGGAGCCGGCATTTGTGGGTCGCTTTCAATGAGGCTTGTTGATAATTCTCCATATATAAAAATCAATATTTATTTACAGAAGATGCGTAAAAGTTATTGCTACTTTAGTGTGCATATCTTTTTCGATCTACCGTGGTTCTTTGAGAGACGTTCAAGGTTGTCATATATACAGGATGGGCAAACTTGAAGTTAGGAAGGCTGTCACATGATGAAATGTCAAGAATTGAGCTGTCAACCTTTGACACTTATTTAGTAAAAAATTGGGAAATTTTCATTATAGAATTCTACACTCTTGAACCAAGAATTTTAATTGTGAAAATTTACTGTTTGAAAAGCTAACGAAAACTACGCATTTTTCGACAAAATCATCTTTAGTAATCAGGCCCATTTTCAATTAGGCGGTTATGTAAACAATCAAAATTGTCGCATATGGGGCTCACAAAATCCTAAACAGTCCTCGTAAAATCATTACATCCAAAGAAAGTGACCATACGGTTTGTGGTTAGGCGGCATTATCGGCCCGTATTTTCTCGAAAATGAACAAAGAAATGCCGTCACCTTGAATTCCATGCGCTATCAAACCATTATAACCAATTTTTTGTAGCAACAATTGCCGAATGTTAACATCAGTGACCTTTGATTTCAGCAGGACGATGCAATAAGCCACCATGAGAAATTTCCCGTTTGCGTAGTTTCTCAATTTGGCAATGTCAATTGGCAGCCTCGTTCTTTTGACTTAACGCCGCTGAAAAATTTTCTCTGGGGCAATTTGAAAGACCTGGTTTACGTGAACAAACCACAAACAACTGACACTCATAAAGTTGAAATTCGGAGCTGCATTGACGAGATAAGCGAAGCTTTCTTGCAAAATGTGGTTCAAAATTTTGTTAAAAGAGCGGACGTCTGCCGACATGCTAGAGGTGGACATTTGCCTGACATCATATTCTATTATTAATTCCAATATTTCTATATTATATTTGTATGAACAAAACTGAATTTGTCAAAAAAAAATTGTTTTTAAGCCAATTTACAATAATAATTTAATAATTTACAATTAACATCAAACCCTTTAAAAAATAATAACTAAATTTATACAAACAGTTAAACGATGAACATATTTCCAATAAAAAAATACAAGCTTACAAAAACTACTTTTTTATTTAAATGAACCGGTTATGCGTGTCAAATCAACCGGTTTATTCGGTATTCGAAAAACTAAGATTTTGAAAAAACCGTATTTGACAAAATCCAAAAAATCGGTTAAAACCGGTCAAGCTTTATCCTTATTATACAATATGTACATACAAACAATACTGTCAAGGTAAAAAGGCTACATACACCCTTTGATTTAGGGGTTTGTGAAGAAAAATAAAAAATGTTTATATTAATATTTAAGGCATTAATAAATAAGTTTTTTTTTTTATAAAATAAGACAGTAATTCATTTACATAATAATAACAACAATAACAAAAATATTAAAAATTCATAGAAAAAAATCTAAATGTAGCTTACAAAAAAATAATTGTTATTAAAAATTTTATACATAGAAAATAAAAATTTTACTTTTAATATTTGGTAGATCCACCTTGGGCATCAATGTCTCCAAATTCTTCGTAATGAAGGGTGTTTTTCGGCCTATACACGAATAAGAGCAGTTTTTAATGTTTCACGGTTACTAATGCCATGTTTTCGTGACTGAGTTGTGAATTTAGCCGTTTTTGAGCATAGTAAAGAAGCCAGTCTCGAAAAAAGTGCGCAGTATAAATAGAACGAACCAAACGAACCACTTTATTTGACGTCATGGCGTCCCAAACCATAACGTTGCCTCCACTATATTTGACTGTAGGTACAATATTCTTTGGATCAAGTGCATTTTTTGTATTTCTCCAAACTTTGCAACGGTCAACTCTTCCGATAATGTTATAATTACTTTCGCCAGTAAATATAACACTATTAAAAAATCCATACCCTTGTCTACATATGATTCAGCAAGCTGGAGTGAAGCTCACGATTTTTTACTTTGTCTGCTATTCTGCTCTTAAAAAACGATTGTGATGTAAACCTTTTATTATTGTTCGTAGAGCAAAAATTTAATTGGAGTATTTTTTCGATGTGTTCCGCCAGTTCTGGGGCGATTATTGTCGGATCCTGACGGACTAATTTCACAATACTGGTAGCACGTCTCAAAAGCTTCTTAGGTCTGCCAGATCGTGGTTTATTTTCGGTACTATTGTTGTTGTTATAATTTCTAACGATCGTCTGTACAGTGGCACAATTGAATTTTGTTGTCTTCATATAATTTATATATGTTTTGGAGATCTAAAATATGTATCTCTTTTCGATTTGCCATTTTTGAGGATAAAAATTCAAATAATATTTTCTTTTATTACCACTTTGTGCACTTCAACAATTATAATACTTGTAAATTTGAATAAATCAACAAAGTTACCTATTATTTCGTTCGCTTTGTTTTCAAATTTTTATTTGATATTAGGAATTTCACGTTGTATGTAGACTTTTTTCCTGCTAATTATTATGTTTTGCCCTAACAACTTCTAAGTTATATTTTTTCATATTATTTTTTCCTTCAGATAATCTTAATTATAAATACCTTCAACATTTCTTTCTTAAATTTAGTCACTAATTTTCTAATATTTCGAAATCGTTGGGTGTATGTAGACTTTTTCCTTGACTGTACGTACATACATATTGGGTGTTCGAAAAAGTTCAATTACAAATTTGACAAAAGTTAAACACTTTTTTATATTTGAAGCGAGCTTAATTAAGCTAAATGTGTACTGTTTTGATTGATGACCTTTTCCAATTTTGGGGGTATAGCCCTTATTCCATCAGTGTACAATTTCTAAGCTTTCTGAGCGTAAAACTTATCCAATTCTGTTTTGCAGCTAACTACGGAATTTAAATTTACTCCATTAAGAGAGTTCTAGAGAGATTAAAATAAATGACAATCTGAAGTTGGCAGGTTGGAGCTGTATGGTGGATGTATCAAAACTTCCTAGTCAAGCTCAGTTTCTACCGGGTTATGAAAAGATTGTGTGTTCGGGCGTTGTTATGATAGAACACAACAACTTTTCTGTTGATCTATTCTGGCCGTTTTAGTTAAATTGCTTACATCAATCTCGTTAATTTGTGGCAATAGATATCAGAATCAATAATTTCACCAGGTTATATAAGTTCATAATGAACACTTCCCTTTCAATCGCATCAGACACACAGCATTACTTTTCTTGGTAATTACTTCGTCCATGATCTCTTTAGCACATTATTGTCGTTGGTGATATACTTTTTATCGCTTGTTACCATTCGCTTCAGAAATGGTTCGATCACAGAAATGGTTCGATCTTTTAATGTATGCGGTACCCAAACATCGAAGTTTTTTGCGTATCCAGTTTTCTCGATAACTGTTTGGTAATGAATGCTTGGTTCCCCACGCTTTTCCTAAATTTTTTCCATAATTTCATTGGATTTTTCGTGATTGGTTGACCAGAACGAGGTGCAATTTTAACATTAAAATTATCCCATCAGAAACCAACAAACCGTTTCGCTGCTGTTGTTCTAGCTACTGAGTTGTCTCCGTAAACACCAGCAAATCCACTTTTTTTAAATGTTTCTTAATTCCATTTTTTTCTCTGGATCAGTAACGAAAATATCCAATGAGGACAAATTTCATCATACATGGCTTCTATGCATTCATTCGTTTACAGAAAAAAAGGTTGACATTTATGTCATTCACATTTTGGACACTCCTGTTTGCTTCTTTGGGTCTCTCAATTTCGGGAAATTTACCTAATTGTCGTAGTCGTAAAGTTTTCACGATATCATTGAGTTTTAAATTCGACTACAAATACGACAGTCGACTAAAAACACCTTAGGCAACCACGACAAGTATAAATATAAATGTTATATGCTAGAATGCGGCTGATTTTGTCGGCCACTGAGTACACCAGTTTAAAATTAATAATAATTCACTTATTTAAATTTAAAATAAATAATTATTTAATAGGAGTAAGTTTTTTATCATGATTATTTTACCTTAAAATGCTGAAAATTTCACGCTCTTGCGATCGTCATATAATGAGAAAAATATATTATTTTGTCTGGTGTGACGTTATATTAGAATACCATTAAGAGCAAACCAAAATTTTACCTTTATTTGATATTAATTTGGTTTTTTGTATCTATTTTACAATTCATCATTGTAGCAAAAGTTTTGCGGTAATAGTATTATTGTACCATCACTGCTAGAAATGTAAATTTTAAAGAGAGAGATTTTAATCGAAATAAAAATATGAACTTTTTAGCACAGTATCTTATCATCGCAACTAACAAGTGCTTAAAACTCTTTAGCTTAATTAATTTTGAATACCAATTTCTGTTGGCTAACTTTTATTTGTTCGGTCAGGGAATAAGTGACTGATGACAAAAGCTTCATGGTTTTTAGAAGTGCTAAAAAACCTAAACTTGTCCATGGTTAGCAAAAAAATAACGAGGTGTGCTGAAGCGCAGGGATGAGAAAAAAGGTTTTCAAATTGTACTAACTTTCACTTAACTTAACCAAAAGACACTGCAAGCTTATATGTGCTAAGTACTGTTAAACAAATTTAACAATTAATGCACAAAAGGTAGATAAAAGGCTAATAGTTGTTAGGAACTAAATCAACGAGGATCATTTATGATACACTTTTTGATTGTTAACTCTTTTCTTAATTGTAGTAGCACGAATTAGACGACATCAGCAAACCCTTCTTTTTGATTAGATTAAAGACAGTAGAAACAGTCTCGACCCTCCCTTATCTTTTATTATATTTTGATAAGAATGTGGAATTTTAGGGGCTATTGTACTTTTGACTTGCAAAGAGTGCTAAAAAAGTACAATTGCACCAACTTTTCCATCCCTAAGTAGTAGTCGATGAGATGCTGTAAAACAGCTGATTTTCAGAAGCTGTCAGCTAGAATTGTTGCAATAGAAGAAAACTACTGAAAACAAAGTAAAGTTAGTTGCAGTTGTTTGAAAATAAACAGGCAAATTCAAAAACTAAATCATAAGAAAATGATAGTAAAGATGAGCTGCCACTGTAAATTAATTAAACTATAAGCTAAGGAAATTCCATTAAAAAAGAAATTAACTGAGAAATTTCGTAAATTTTACCAAATGAATAATTATTGTACCATTGGACTTTTGAGTCTGAAATTGTACCAACCTTTGCAGCCCTGCTGAAGCGTATTTGAAGAAGCTAGGAGTTTACCCTAAATAAGTACTCCTTGCAATCATTTTAAATGATGCTGGTCATATCGTAGAAGAAAAGGCATTGAAAATTCATGAAATTTTGTCCTGGCTTTGATACAAAAATTGTTAGTTCACTTTGTTGTTTTTTTTTTATATATAAGACCAGCACCCAGGGGATGGCCCCTACGCATGCAATGAATTATGCTGGTACTAGGAAAATAGGTTATTGAAAGGAGGACAGAGGGAGTAGTGTTTATGGACGTTAGATATAAATTTACTAATGTCGTAAGTGGCAGGAAATACTTTCGCTGGAAGATTATTCCACAACCGAACAGTGCGACCAAAGAACGAATTCTCCCTATAATGCGATGTGCGATTTACTGGACAATCAACTACAAAGGGATGCGCTCTACTAGAAATAGGAGTACTACGTAAAAATATATGATTTTGAGGAATTAATTCCTTAATTTCGTTAGAACACATTCCGTTATAGTACCGATAGAACAATGAAACTCATGCCACATTGCGGCGGTGCTCCAATGAATCGATAGAGTTGGCTACCCTACCGTCACTGATGAGCATCTTCGCCCACCCATGTACGTGGTAGAGAAGCTCCAAAATAGACTTTGGAGCACCGGCCCATACATGAGAGTTGTATTCGGGTCGGATATAGATCTTGTAAATATTAAGAAGATCAGATGGAGTGAAGTATTTCTTGCACCGTCTTAAAAAACCAAGGCACTTGAATGCTTCATTCGACATTTGAAATATGTTATCATTCCAACGAACGTCACAGTGAATTCTCATGCACAGAACATCAAGAGCATCTGATTCCTCAATATCCACATTACCCATTGACACAGATGACAGCACACCACCACGTCTGTGTGTTGAAAAACAACATTGAGTCTTACGTGCATTAAAATGGATCCTGTTCGCACAAGCCCACTCGGAAACCTTCACCAGGTCACTTGTGAGTGTGTCGTTCATATTCATCCTTCTCGCCCCAACCTCCAAATGGCTCGGTCTACGATCAAAAGAATATGAGTGACAAATGTTGCTGTCATCCGCAAAAGAGTAGATAGGATTAGAAGTGAGAAGTAGAAAGTCGTTAAGAAATATTAGAAAAAGAGTAGGAGAAAGAACACAGCCTTGCGGTACCCATGCGTTTACCCTGACCTCGTCGGATGAGACCACATCTATAACCACTCTTACAGAGCGATCTCTGAGAAAACTCGATATAAATCGAGAGAAGTGACTACTCGTGCCAAACTCTATCAAACGTTTTTGTTGGTGAGGATTAACTTTAATAAATAAATAAAGCGGTTTAAACTTTATCAAGAAAAAAGGTATAGTAAAACTTCGTATTTTTAATTCGTTCTTTTCATTAAAAATGCTTAAAAAATCAATTTTATACTATGGTTTTTTTAGATGTTTTTATTTTTTTTAATTCTATCACCAAATTAAAAGTGCAGGGGCAAAGTGTGGGATACAATTTAAAATTAAAACAGTTGAGATTTAATGTTGCTTTGAAATACATAAGTCAAACACAATTTGTTGTTGTCGTACTTAAGCAGTCATTTTAAAAAGCGAGAAAACAATTTCAAAGTGAAAAAACATAACAACAAAAATAATGAATGATTTCAATTCATTACAGATCGTGTTTGTTATTTAGTCCAGGCGTAAAATACGTAACACGCGCTTATTCCATAATGATAACAATCATCTTACATACATATTACATGTAGCACAGCTACATAATAAACACGATGCTCATATTCTTTAAAAAAAAACCGTAATTTAGTTTTAGTTCAACACATGTTAAGTTTTGTTTTTCTTAAATTCTAGCTTTAGTTTCACTTTTAAAGGTGAATAAACTCTGCTTCTGATGAATGTGTATGATGAAGAATGAAATTCTCGTTGCATTGATGTGAAACGAAAACATTTTTTTTTTTTTCTCTTTTTAAAATTGTTCTTCTATAGTTCATGCTTATGAACAGGGTTCAACAAACTCCTGAGAAATTGAATAAACTTCTATGAAATATTAATATTACTGATCTCTGGTTATAGAATATTATTTAGAATTTGGCAACATAAGTACCAACGATAATTTAGAATTTACATTAGGGAGATCGGACGTTTATTATTCAGCCGGTTTTTTTGGTTTTCTCGAATACGGTTTTTTCAAAATCTTCATTTTTTGAATGCCGAATAAAGCGGTTAATATTGATAAGCGTAATTTGTATACGTTTGTTTATTTTTTTATTGAAAATATGTTCATCGCTTGATTATTGGTATAAATTTAATTATTTTTGTCAATATGACAACCTTGAACGTCTCACATAGAGCGTGAACGTACTTGAAAAAATTTGCCTTCTCTCATCTTCTGTAAATAAATATTGATTTTTATATATGGAGAATGATCAACTAGACCCGTTGAAAGCCCACAAACCCACAAACGCCGTTTCCGAATGGCAGATATATTAATTACTGAAGTTTTTCATAGCGTAGATACACATAACTAATCGCTAGTAATGTTGTGAGGTGATATCGCTGTTGGAAATGTTTTAGATGGTGTGAACCGACGACTTCTTGGTTGGAAGGTGGGTGTCTTATCCAACATACCACAGTGACACACACACTATTAAATTTACATACAGTGTTTCTCGAAATCTAAGGAAATTTTCTTGTCGAGGCAATTAAGGACTAGTATACTACTAATAGATTTATTCAAAGTAAAACATTTAATTTTTGCTATCATAGGCACCTTAATTATAACCATAATAACAAACCTTTAATTCCATTCTCTACCAAGTAATACAACGAAAACGAAATTAGCTCCCTCAATAGCTGTTCGAAACTTAAGCATTTTTCAGTACTATGTGTAATAAATTTTGTTTTTATGGCTTCAGCACTCCATTTTAGCATAATTTTTATGATATTTGCTAGAATTATTGTTAGTATAGATTGCCACTTTAATTTTAAGCTCTGTGTTAGTTTCTGCTTATGTTTAAAACTTCAAGAATAGGGAACAATTTTATTTAAATGAAAGAACCGGTTAATAGGTTATTTATATTATTATTAACCGAAAACCGGTTTTTTAAGAGTGCTACATTTCCAATTATTCAAAAACCGGTTATTGAAAAAAGTCGAATAATCGATCTCCCTAATATACATATAATGTTTATGTTTTTCAACCCAGGCTATTTCAGAATAAATACTAAAAGATATGTATTGATATGGGAAATTTGAAGGTTTTATTAAAGATTCGTTTTAAGTTGTTGTTTTTTTTTTCATTCTTTTCTTTGCATACACATTTAATATTTTGGTTTGCCTTATATTATGGCTTAATAATCGAATTCGAAAAAAAAAAATTTATGTGAAAAATGGGATTTTGTGAGCAGGGTATGGTAGCACAAATTTCAACATAAATGTCAGATCGCCTTTATTGTCAAATGGTAATTTGTCAGCAAAAATGAGAGAGTGGCACTATCTTCCATTTTCTTATATCATATTACTGGCCCACAAATCTGGTTAATTTTACAAACTTGATTAAATTACACAAAATTGTGAAAAATTTCTGGAAATATTGGCCATTTTCCTTCATGTGGTTTTTTAAAGGTTATATACAACAAACTTCAATAATCTCATTTATTGTCAAACAATTTTTAGTGGAAATACCTTGTATTTCTTATATTATGGGCCAGTATTATTCATAATTTGATATTCCGTAAGAAATTGAAATTTCGAATTGTTTAATAAATAAATCTGAAAAAATTTAATTATTTTATTAACCCTTTCATGCACTAAACTTTATTATATTTTTTTTAAACTTTGTTTCTACATAAATTTGAATCAAATAAGATAAAAAACAAGCAAAAGTTCAATTTACACTCGAAGCGTAGCTTATAGAAAATGTTGTACACATACAGCATGGTGCATAAATGGAGTAAAAAAGCATTTTTTTATATTAGAAGAAAATAATGGATTTATTTCGTCAATTTATATGGCATACGTTAAAACCGTAAGCTCTTTTGGATGGAATTCTGACCATGTTAAAAATTTTTTCTATAGAATGTACTATACCAACATTATCAAAATGTAAAATCATTGTCAAAAAAAAATTTTTAATATTAAATTCACATTTTTAATAGACATCTAAAGGGTCCGCCAAATAATATTTTTTTTCTAAATGCTATAAAAAAAACTACTGAATATTCTCTCAAATTTCTTTTTTTATTTGAAAGTACAATACTTCTGGTTAATAATGGAAAATAATTTCATATAAATGACTGCCTCGGCTGGCCATCAGTTGCCTATACGATCGGTCCAATTTTTAAGCACATTATCGATTGTGTACAGCTGTATTTCACCAATGGCTTTACGAATATTGTCCTTTAAAGCGTCAATTGTCTCTGGCTTGTTGGCGTAATACTTATCTTTGACGATGGTGTCAAATCGCGACTCCGAGGTGGCCAAACGACATCAGCTCTGCGGCTGAAAATGCGATCTTCAAAAACAGGGCGCAAAACATCGAGTGTAGCTTCGGCTGTGTTGCACGTAGCGCCGTTCTGTTGAAACCAAATGTTGATAATATCCTCCTCTTCAATTTTTGTGAACAAAAATTCGTTCAACATGGCCCAAACAGTGACTCGTCTTGGGTGTATCGGCTTTTCAATGTATGCGTGCGGGTTTTCTGTGCCCCAAATGCGACAATTTTGCTTGTTTACATACCCGCCAAGATCAAAATAAGCTTCATCTGAAAAGATGATTTTTTTTGTGGTGAAATCGGCATCTTCTGTAAGTCGATCGCTGGCCCACTTAGCGAAGCAAAAAGAGCGTATACACAACCATATTCGTTCTGCGGAAGGATAAAACTAATTATCTGTCAACTCAGACATGAGCTAAGTGTTTCCATTCACGAAATAAGCACTAGTTGAAAAAAAGTTAGATAGCGGACCCGTTATTACATATAATTAACTAGCTTCTTGTTGACGAAACACTCTGTGCAAAATTCTGGAATTAGCATGTGTATTGGATCATTCTCACCATGCTTTTTAACATAGACAAGACCTTTATTGATAAATTCAGCAGATATAATTTGGTTTCTCAGTAAGCGACGAGCTTGCTGCAAAATGCCGTAATTCTCCGGTGTCAGATTTTCTTTAACATAAAAAAGAACCGTACCACAAAATCTCCTTCTTAGATTTTAAGTAATTAGTTATGGATTTCAGTACAAAGTTTCTATCATAGAGACATTTGAATTTAATTATAATATCAGCATCCTATTTTACTCATTGCTATTTTTAATTTTGTTGCTGTATTTATTTTAGTGACATAGACGTGACGGCTGTTAATGGGCCAGCGTCTACGGCGTTTAGTTTTTGGTGGAGGGAGTGTGATAACGGCAATCACGTAGAGATTGCTCTCACAGACGTGTCATTAATAAAGCGGCTGTAGTTGTAGGTATAATGGTGTTTAGGCGGTGTCTGTTTACGATCACGTTTGCTTTACTGAGTAGGCACCACTCCATGTGGTGGACATATGAGGTAATGACGATGCGGGGACTTGTTTGTCACATTCGAAGACGATTTCGGATGGGTAGGTATGCCGATGCCTTCGACTTGTCGGAGCGTAAAGCTGAGTATATGCGGAGCCTATGAGAATATAAGAATAGAAGGATGACTGGAGGAGTTTTGTTATGGAGAATAGGAATATCGGGTATACCATATTTTAAGGAGTAGGAAGGACGTGTAGTTGTGTTCTCTCCGGCTTGATGGTAATGTGCTGTCATCTTGGAGGGACTGTGCTAGGGCACTTTTTGGGGTTTTCTTTCCAAGCGTGGATGCTGTGATCCACTTGGTGGGGTAAGAGCTGACCCGCCATATTTGGAACGAACAAATTTTAAGGCTAGCAATTGAGGAGTCAGAAATAGGAAAGTTTCCGACGTTGACAGAATAACGAGAGTTTTGTGAAAACATCTGGAAGGCCATTCCGGAATGTCTGGAGTTGATCTTTGATAGATCTATTAGTTATAGTATTTTTTGCAGTAAGTTGAAGACAGCTCACGTTGTAGTCCTGCTGAAGTCTCCCGATAGAGTGCAGAGTAATACGCCTCTTCTTTCAGAACTTGGAACAATGCTGGAAGGAATCATGCTGTCTTGACTGAAGAAAGTCTACAACGAGGGTATCGGCGACTGCCAACACGGTTTGGTGGAAGGTAAGGGCGTCGAGAATGATTGGACTTAAGTCAAGCAAACTGTCAGTGTGAGTACAGCGAATTATGTCTTAGGCATATTTAAGCGTTTTATTACCTCTCGTGTTCTCGAGAGGATAGGTAAGGTCGGCGGTTGTTTCAATAGTAGCAATACTTATAACCAGTTATTAGCGAATGTTATGAGGTGATACCGCTGTTGAAAATACTTTTTCCTTTTTTCGTATCGTGTGGCCTGGTATGTACAGAGGACCTTCTGGTTGGTAGGCGGGTGTCTTACCTACCATATCACAGCGGCACAAGTCTAGATATATTAATTATCCTTAAATACTGAAAAGGCTGTTCTACACAAGGAATTATTAACCACCTTAAATATGACTTTAAGATTGACGTTATTGTGCAGCAAAACTTGATGCTATACCAAGTGGTCTCTGGACGCTGGCAAATAAAACATTTTGCAAAAACGCTGTAGAAAATGAATCAGTGTAAAAATATTAGAACGTTGTGTTGTTGAAGAATAAATGCCCACTAAGGACCTAAAAAACCTGAACGTTGCTTTAGCATACTTACTTCTTGGAAACTACAATATGTGGCAAACATTTTTCAAATATATTTGCTAGTGCAACAACAATTGAGAATTTTATTATAATAAAAGAACCGGTTAAGCGGTTATTTGATAAACCGGAAACCGGTTTTTATAAATTGTAACTTTTCAGGTTATACGAAAACCGGTTTTTCAAAAAAATCGAACAGTCGAATTTTCTAATGCATACGTATTTATGTTTTTGCCTACAATACAAATTATTTCTGTATTTAAAGTAGTTACTTCCCTGTCGGAAACTGAGTTAACTTAAACCTAACTTTAATCTAACTACTTCGCAACGAGTGCTGACTGACACTTAGATTATTTTTCATTGGCTTCTAGGCGGTAATCAATTGTCCATCTCTGCATTACTTTCCAACTAATTTAAAGTTGACTTTGTAAACGTTAGCTTCTATTTGACTTTTTGGTGCTATCTGTGAGCTAACCGCTTTTCCGTCGGTTATAAGTGGGTTTTGTTAATTAACTGTAAATTAGTTTTATTTAAATCAGCTAAAAGTTACTTGTTTGCATGTTAGATTAAAGCTAATTTTTTTTAGTTAGCTGCAAACTAACTATTTTTCCGTTAGCTGCTATATTTATCTTTCCGAATAAAATAATTTACTCAAATTTTTAATTTCTTTTTATATTAAATTCACATAAATATATCCACATGATCTCAGGTAGTATACTATTTTAATGAAATACTTTATTGGAATATTTCTTATTTTATTATTTATTTATATATTTTTTAATTAAGTAATTATAATTATAATTATTAAATAAATTTTGTACTTTTATTGATTTATTTTTTTTTTTAATATTTTAAGTAACACTGACATACAAGCAAATTTATATATATAAAAAGAAGTATACACTTTCATGTCACCACTAACTCTGGAAACGAATACGCCGATTTCAACAAAAGCTTTCAGAGAACGTTAGTCTGTAGATGGTTGATGTGAAGTTTTCACGAAATCGGCCCAGTGATTCCGGAGATATGGCATTTAGATTTTCCTATATATTCCCATACAAATATCAACAAAATGCCCTCCAGTTTTCATATTATAATTTTCCATTGTCACTTGAAGAGTTACCAACCCATGTATCGTAATGTCTTATGTTTTCAATGACATTCGGTCTTTCTAGTTGGAATGTTGATCTGAATATTTTCAGTCGTTGTTTCGATCGTCATCATAAAATCTCAAAAATAAAACAAATTCTTTAAATTTTTATATAAAAGAATTGTAGGACTTTGCATTCTTTTTAGAGTAGTGAAGCACTACAGACCCAACTTATGTTTATGCACTGCAAAACAATGATTGATCTTTAACCCCCTCGAAGTTGCTATAAAATAGTGGCTAAGTTTTTTCGTAAAACATTTGACAAATGTAAACGTAGCTTAAGCTGTTCACTGAAGTTGAGGGCGCCAACAGCTAGGCGAATACAGTGGCCGATAGCTGCATGAAGCTGAATGAAGCGGATATTTAACTAGAATATACTCAAACAAATTTTAACTGAGGATTTAAGTAGATCCTACAGTGTCCTTCTGGAAGAAACTATAGGCTATCTCAAGTATTTGGATTTAGACCGGAAGGGGAAAAAGGTATAAAAGGATAAAAAAATAAATAAAAAAATGTATAGGGTGAATGTACCAATAGTCGGCAATTTAAGACTTATTTATTTCAAGCTACTGCCCTTACGCTCGTGAATGTGGTATAGAATTGATGACTAGTAATTACAATTCATTAGATTGCTTTGTTTCGGATTATTAAGTTAAATTTAATTTTTTTTTTTCATTAAAATTGAGAAATTTACTGTTTTTGTGAAAAACACCAAATTTGCCACTAGTCGGCACTAATTCTCCAGTTTTCGGCATACCATGTTCCTATTGTCGTCATATCATATTCTAGTACAGAAAATAATAAATCGAGATTGATTTCAAACTGTTACTGTTACTGTTATTTAAGATAAATGTTTTTCACATTCTATATGTTCACTAAAATCAAGATAAATTCATATCAGAAAATCCTGAATATTATTTGTGCATAATTCAGATTTTGTACATACTCGTAGGTTACATTTTAAAGCTAAAAACGGGGAAAAATAGATCACAAAGGCATATATTATATGGAATTATATTATATGGCTTCTGAAAGCTAGCCCTTAAAGCTTAATTCTATAACTGGTATTTCAAAATGTATCAGCTTTTACCATGGAGCATTCTCACAAGTCCCTTAGTAACAGTCCGAACGTAGCATGTCATTAAAGCTTCCAAATCAAGAACTCTGCTCTTTCCTCTTCTGAAATAAAAAGTCATAACACGTTAAATTAATATCAACCAAAGTTCATGAATCCAATCGTTGAAATAGACTTGAATTTTCGGTTTTAAAACGTAATACCGGACACTTGTAAAAAATCCAAAAGCCTTTTAGAGAAGTACGATGATAATTTGGTCAGAAAAACTTTATTTACGGATGAAAAATGTTGACCGAACCAAAGAAGTATAATAAACGAAATGACAAGATGTAAGGCACAGTAGTCTAGAGAAGTATCAGAACTCACCTACACCTCGAAAAGGTAATCCAGTTTACTATGAGGTCGCCGACTTGCATTTCTATGTATAAGGGATCAAAACATTAGCCAAAGCTTACCAGAAACCCGTTTTGAAAGCGGTTATTAAGCCACCTAATCATTCTCCTTTCCAAAATTAACTGTAGATTTTACAACAGGATTTTTAGACTGCCCATAAGGCTAAAATGACGCAAACGCGGCTCCTAAAAATTTGCCAGCTGTGGTAGCGCTGATCTGGACCCTCTGTATTACAAATTGACCCTTGAAACTATTTAGTATTAAAAGCCACTACCGACCATAGAAACAAGTGATTTTCAGTGGTGTCTTAATAGTCGGCATTAGAGTGCCGACTATATTAACTAAATTTGATTTTTGTAGTTAACTACTCATTACCCGACAGGGTTGATTACAGTATTACATACTTTATACAAATTATGAAATCAAATGATATGATTTAAAGACTCAACAGGTTTGCAATGCTTAAAATGAACAAGGAAAATTAAACGGTGGCAAATGCTTGAGCTACGTTTACATTTGTCAAATATTGGACAAAAAAACGTGACCACTATTTAATAGAAACATTGTGTGAAAACATTTCTTTTATGTCAGCGTTTCTTAAAAAAATTATTTCAAAACTAATAATAGTACAAAAAAATATTTAGATTTCTTATTAATTAATTTAAAAAATTAAATTATATAAAAAATAATACTTTTATAAATTAGTGTTGAAGTTTTTTCCATCGAATATTTGACAAATGTGACCGTAACTGTAGACCCACTTCTATCAACTATATCTATGAAAAAAAAAACACTTCACGAGTCCATATATGTAGAATATGTACATATGTATGAATACAAAATTTAAAACAATTTCAACATTCTGTGCATGTTGCTACTCGAACATTAATGTTGTACAGATACTGGTATTTTGTAATGATCGAAATCACACCCTTTAGCAGGTAAGTATGAAAAAATTTAAATGTTCAATCAAATGCAATTGATAATTGTTTCTATTTTTGTGTCTTTTTCTACAACGATGTAAAACGTTAACTTAACAATTGTGTTTTGCACATATTTTATGTCAGCGATTCTCTTTATTATCAGCAATTATAACTCATTTTCTTAATAATTTTGTGTCTGTTTTTAGAATCTTTAATTGATGTTTTTTCATTTGTTATTGTCATTAAAACAAAAACAAAAATAAATTTAAGCAAAAAATAAATGTTATTGAAATTTGAGAGTCATGTACATAACGGGTAATTTTTTAACCGTTTGGGTTTTGAAAACTAAAAAAAGATTAGAAAATTTGAACTACATATGTATGTTTGAATATAATTAATTAATTTGCCCTAAATAATAAATAAGATAGAGGTAGCATGCCGGGGCTTAGTATGTTCACTATAAAAACACATCACCATACATTGTTTCAAACGAAAAATTATAATTTTTTTTTTATAGGCTTTTACTTTTAAGCAACAAGAAATCGACGAAATAATTTCAGTTCAATAGATCTGCTCCAAACAGGAGGATATAATGAAAGTAAAGTTTTTATTATTAACAAGAGTTACCGCTTATCCAATCTCTCCCGTTTTTTGACTGATTTGGATAGATAACGAGGCTTTTACTGTTAACGTTCTAAACAAATGCAAAATTCCACATTCAGTTAAAACTGATGGTTTTATTGACTTCCAGGTCAATTATACTAAATTAAGAAGCCTTTTTCTCTTTGCTAAGATGTGCATTACAAAAATCAATATTTACCTTGTATAGGAGGTACAATGCCAAATTGTCCAATTCAGTTCTTTTTTGAAGTGATGATTTGTATTAACTACTAATTCATTTAGATCAAATTTAGAAGCTTCCATTTTAACCTTTCTCATGATAAACAAAAACAAATTTTTTTTGTGTGGGAGGTACCAAGCCTGCTTTTTTAATATCGCCCATTTTTTGAATAATGACTTTCATTTACTACCAAGACATATAGACCAAAATGTAGAAACATTCACTCTAACCGTTCTCAAGATATACAAAATCAATATTTACTTTGCACAGGAAGTACCATGCTCACATATCCAATTCAGCCCATTTTCTAATTGATGATATATAGTCATCCAGACCAAATTTAGTAGATTTAGTTTTTTAAAATAAGATCTCTTTAAACTTTTGATTACGATTAAGTTTTTAAAGTTTCAGAAAAATAATATTACTGTCTTAAGTCGTTAATAAGACCTTTTTGGCCTTGAAAGTCTGATAGGGTAAACTTGTTCCATCATAAAAGCAAAACAAGAATAAAAATGAATCCAATTTTTTACATTTTTTACTGGTACGCTTCTATATGCATACAAATGGTGTCCAAAAATTAACGCAAGATTTGAATTTGTCGCCATTTGTGTAATAAAGTGTAGGCAACCCTAAAAAAAAAATTCGATAGCTGAGAGTTTAGGGTTAGTACAAATAAAGCTTTACAAGATAAAACAACGTGTCTTCATTATTGAACAATAATTTAAAAATAATGAAAACTTGGAGGAAGCAGGGTGAAAATATAATACAAATTATGGTCGGAATAGTGTTCTAATTTCGTCAACGTTGAAGAGATTAAATGAAAAATTCAGGGAGGCTGAGAAATCCGGTGTTAATACAGCAATCTCAATTCGGCGTCGTGGACAAGAATTGAAAATTTCAAAAACCTCTCTATAGCGTATACTCACTAAAGATCTGTGCCTTCATTTTTACAAAATTTAATTAACACCACAGCTGAAGCCTAATTATCATGCACAGCGATGAGAGTTCGTTAAATAGATTATCGAAAATCAACAAATGGATAACGATTTTTTGACAAAAATCACCCTAAGCGATGAAGCACATTTTCACCTTGATGGCTTTGTTAATCGCCAAAATTGCCACTTACGGGGTTCTGAGTACTAACAATTTAAATTCATCCACAACGTGTCACTGTTTGGTGTGGATTTTTGGCTGGAGGCTTAATTGGACCATACTTTTTTTGGAAATGAGGCTGGTCAAGCAGTGACTGTTACTGGTGCTTAATATCGCGACATGTTAACACAGCTATTTCTGCAGAAATTTAATGAAATTGATGTGGCCAATATGTGGCTTTAACAAGACGGTGGCACATGCCATACACCCAGTGAGATAATTCAATTATTGCATGAGACATTTCCAGATCGTGTACATCCCAGATCGTTTCGGTGATCAGAATTGTTTTAACATCATTAGATTTCTTTTTATAGGGTTTACAAGTCTATGTCAACAGAATCACGACCAAGCGTGCATTAAAGGAGGAGATTCAATACTGTACCAACGAAATTTTGTCACATTTATGTAAAATGGTTTTTAAAAATGTCGACAAATGAGCGGGCATGCGTATGCGAAACAGCGGAGCTAATTTGCCGAGGTGCTATTTCATAAATAATTCAATAATCCTTTACGATTCAATAAAAAATAACAATCAATTGACTAATTTTACGACACCCTTTACATGTGAATTTATATGAAAAATTAAAAAGTTTTTTATTAAATTTGTTTGCATGAAATGCATGTTGTATTTAAAATTCATCGCAAACAGGTTTCACGTAGTTTATATATGACTTTCTAAACTTATCTTGTTTACTTTTCTCGTATTTTCAAACGTAACAAGTTCAAACATACAAGAGCGGTTAAACGCTTACTTAAAGATACTATGGAACCACCTTCTGAACTCGGCTTCTCCTCAATATATTGTCTCAAAAAATATTTTTTTATAACCAATTTTTTGCTACTACGTTTTTTCACTTCTGGCATATTTCAAGAACTATCATTACTGACATTTTGTCTTGCATCATGCTTGATGCTCTCTATATACCTAAGATGCTAAAACGGTGAAATTAATCATATTCATATCATATTTAATGAATATTATTCACATTAATCATAGCATAACGCAGGAGGCCATCCAAAATTTCGTCGCTATACCGTATTTTAATCAAAAATTTTATACATTAATTTACCACACCTTCAGTTTTGTTATAGTAACTGGTGGTCCCACCAAAACGCACGAAGTTAATTGAAAATAAGACAGAAAATTTTCAGACAATTACCTTTATATTTTTTATAATGATAGAAGGATCTATGAAAATTATGTGTGAAATAAAATATCAGCCAAATGCTCGCCACAGCTACGGTGGCATACCTCCATCCGTCGGTACATATTTTTTATGACTCTGACATATAATTGATTTTCAATATCATAAATGTGCCAAATTTTCTCTTCCTTTAACTCTCGAATTATTATTGGCTTACTAACATACACTTTTCTTTTAAACTGCATATCGTTCAAGTCCATATCCATAATTTTTGGCTACAAGAATTCTGTTATCACTGACGAGATTGACGGCTCTTCTGCCACACTATCGTGAACAACAGCAATATTTTCCGAGGAACGAACTGGCCAAGCATGCACAGGTTTGCTGAAATTTGCGCACAATTCCCTCGATTGTGAACACATTTAGTCGATTATGTTGATCAAAAACATCACTAAGTGCACTCATTTTCGTAAAAGGCTTCAACAATGTTAACGCGCTGCTCTATTGTGTACTTCTACATGGTTGAATTTGTCAAATACTGAAACAAAGAAATGTCAACTTAAGTTGGGCAAAAAACTTGGCTTTAAGGTGTGACTTACAATTAACATCGTGTATTATGGTTGGATAACCATTTATTTGACAATTTCTGGTATTGCTAATTATGTTTTTTCAACATCTCTTGTAAAATGACTATTTTGTTCAGTATCTGAACATATAAACAGATTGCGATATCACTGTTGTAGACTAAGTTAATTAAATTGGACACAAGTCTTTTATATTTTCTTACCGTACCAGCCAATAAAATTTTGCAAGAATTTAATTTAGAGCCAATTCGAAGGACATAAAAAATACTCGTATATCAGTTACTGCGTTTCTTCCAGAAGATTTATGGTGCACACATCAATTATGTCAAATACATTTCTTTTACCACAGATGTGGACCGCCTTTTAACATTCTAGTATAAACGTGACGGTACGAATTTATTTCATAGGATACCAGAAAATCTTTATGCGATACCTTTTTAGGTTTTGGGGGAATATAAGCTTGTAAACTTGATATGGCCTCTAAATGGAAACAGTTACTAACCGATGGTGATGCATTCATATGGCTTGTGATTATTCTATATTTTTTTTCATCGTATGTCTGAAATTGATTTAGCTTTAACTATGCAGGTATATTTTAATTGTGAAATTAAATAAATCTCAGCATCACCTTGAAGCGATCGCAAGACATTGCTTCATGTATAAGAGGCAATGAATCAGCATTCAACAAACTGCCAAGCTTAGTAATACTGTATCTCTGTACATTAGATGAAACTTGTGTGCAACAACTTCATTCGTTAACCATAAAAAGTCTAATTTAAAATGATTTGTATTTGTAGGTACAATTGTAGCTTTACCGTTTTTTAAAGTTGTGAAATTCTTCCATTCGACTAGGGTAAATATATGCAATCAGTTAAAGTTGACCTTTCAAACGCATGTATTGTTTTGTAAATCGGTTGCGCCGTCATAGGAGAAATTATTTTTGTATGTATACGCATGTATATACTAGGGAGATCGATTATTCGACTTTTTTCTTAAAACGGGTTTTCGAATAATTCGTAAAGTAACAGTTTTTAAAAAACCGGTTTTTGGTTAATAACCGGTTTTGGTTAATGAAATAACCGGTTAACCGGTTCTTTCATTTAAATACAATTGTTCTTAATTCTAAAAGCGCAGAGCTGGACCACGTCGTCATAAAAATAAGCAGAAGCTGACGCAGAGCTTAAAATTAAAGTGACAATCAATACTAATAACAAAGTTTATTACGCAAAGTACTGAAAGATGCTTAAGTTTCGATTTTGTTGTATTCCTTGGTAGGGAAGGGAATTAAAGGTTTGTTTTTATAGTTGTATGGTAATTTAGGTGCCTAAGATAACACGAATTAAATGTTTTACTTTGAATAAGTCCGTTAGTAATATACGAGTCCTTAATTGCCTTTGGTTATGTGAATTAACGCTGTGAAAAACTTCACTAACTAATATATCTGCCGTTCAGAAACGGAGTTTGTGGATCGCTTTCAATTAGAATAGTTAATCATTCTCCATATATAAAAATCAATATTTATTTACAGAAGGTGAGAAAAAGTTATCGTTGCTCACGAGTACATACCGTTTCCAATCTACCTTAGCTTTCAAGTTCTTTGTGAGACGCTCGAGGCTGCCATATGTACAAAAATATTATCTAAATCTATACAAATAAAGAATGTTTTTATAGAGGTATAGAACTTTAAGTTGCAGTAAAACAACGATGGATTATTCGATTGACATGAATTTTATTTATCCGGAAGATAATCTTGTGGCATTACATTTTAAATATGATTTCTGGCATAAATATGATTAAATATGATTATCGGCAATAACACGGCGAATGTTGTGTTCCAAATGGTCAAGCGTTTGTGGCTTTACCGCATAGAGCAATGACTTTATATAGCCCCACAGAAAGTAGTCTAGCGGTGTTAAATCACAAGATCTTGGAGGCAAATTCACAGGTCCAAAACGTTAAATTAGTCGGTCTTTCAATAAATCTATTGTGGCACGAGCTGTGTAACATGTTGCGCCGTCTTGTTGAAAGCACATCTCCTGGTCATCATGGTTATTCAATTCAGGAATGTAAAAGTTAGTAGTTATGGCTCTATACCGATCACCATTGACTGTAAATAGCTGGCCACCATCGTTTTTGAAAAAGTACGGACCAATGATTCCACCAGCCCATAAAGCGCATCAAACAGTCAGTTTTTCTGGATGTAACGGTGTTTCCACATACCTTCACGCCAAATACGGCAGTTTTGTTTGTTGACGTAGCCATTCAACCAGAAGTGCGCTTCATCGCTAAATAAAATACGCTTATGAAAATTGAAAAAAAATGCACTTATGAAAAATGAAAATTGCACGATTTGTAAGCGTTGTTCAGGCGTGTGTTTATTCATGATGAGTTGCCAACCCAAACTGAAAATAAATCACTTGACAGCTCTTAAATCAGTCGCCATCTTGAAAAGAAATGCCAACTTAAAGTTATATATCTCTATAAAAAACACGCTTAGTTAAACGATGAGCGTATTTGCAATAAAAAAACATACAAACGTATAAAAATTATACTTATTTAAATTAACCGGTTATTCGTGTTAAGTCAACCGGTTCAACCGGTTCGGTATTCGAAAAATGAAGATTTTAAAAAATCGTATTCGACTAAACCAAAAAAAAAAACGTTTAAAACCGGTCGAATAATAACCGTCCGATCTACCTAGTATAGTATACCTTAAATTTATCCTAAACAGTATCACAATTCTGTTAGCAGAAAGGAATTATAAACGGAATAAAGAACGAAAATGATTAATTTTCTTTTTTATATCAAAATTAAAAAAGCCCTAAATAATTTCCTGTAAAACCTTTCAGATTTGACCTAAATTTCTCTACATAAACGAAAAAATTGTTAACGCCTTTCTTGGTAAATTATTATTTTTTAAAGCTTTATGATTAATTGAATATCATATTCTTTTTTAAACTTTATTTTACACACAAAACTTTAATTTTATTTTTTTCACTTGCATGCGAACACAAAATTTACGCCTCTGGATTTATCTTCTGTATATTTCACATGCAGCAGCAGATTTTACGGTCGTATTAACCAAGTCAATGCAATTTAAAAACGAGATAAAGAAAATGTCAAAATTTATTTAATCATGAATTAATTGTCAAATATTTTATATACATATGCACATAGATATATACATACATACATAAATACTTATGTATGTTACTCTTGGAGTCTGACTTGATACGTATACCAACCGCGAATTAACGGTTTGTTTTGACGTTTTTTTATTATTCTTAAATTTGTTTCAATGTTCAGAACTTCGATTGAATAAAAAAGGTGGAATATCTGCACCATAAAATATTACTTAACTTAGCCATCATCATGACTTAAAGTATTACAAAAGGAAACGGTATATTTACAGAAAAATTAACTGTTGTTATAAAATAACGTAATGACTACAGAAGATCTTTCTTTTTTCATGTAGAATATCTTACTTGTTAAGCTCAAACGTATTGTGCATGAATCTTTAGAATAAAATAACAAAAAAATATTATATTAAAAGTATAATAAATTTTTTGAATTTTAAAATGTATCTACACTGTAGTTCCTACAATCAGAAAGGAGAAACTATTGAGAAATATTACTCTTAAAGACCATAAGGAAAATAATGTTACGTTAAAACTTTTTAAAAACGTTGGAATTCGTTTAAATTGCGTTAAAATAAAATAAACTCGACGTTTCTTGTTGTTAAAATTTTATTTATTCCACTATAACTTTTATGCACTGTCTTAATACAGCAAATGCGCTTATACAACACTTTTTATTTACGATTGAACGCTACTTTACTTATTGACAGCCAAATGATAACTAACTCAGCAACCGCAATGCGCCATCTTTTCATAGTATTTAATCATTAGTTGCGAATGTTCTAGTATAGACACGAATCTTCGATTTATCTACGTTAATTCAAATGGTCTTAAATAAATTTATAAATACAAAAAGGTATCGAACTGGCAACTCCGTCAGATATGCGTACGGTAAAACGCATTAATTAATTAGTACAGATAATTTTGGCAGCTAAAAGCTCATCATAAGTCCCTGATGTGGTGAATTTTGTCTTCAGTATTTTCATTTTCGTAACAATATTATTAAGACTTCTAATTAAAAAAGGAATTACTTTTAATAAAAATTGTTGCGGTTCCTGTGGTAATCCTTCAATACAAATCCATTTCCATAGAAATGTCCCCCCTGACCAAAAATTAAAAGTTAGCCAACTGGTTTTTCTTCTTTATATTATTAAAGAGAAATCTTCAAAATTAATTAAACTAAAGAGTTCAAAGCCCATCTTAGTTGCAATGAAGAGATACGGAGCTAAAAAAATTTCAAGTTGTTGTTTAGATTAATTTTGCATAATTTAATGAGCTCTTCTCTTCTTAGGAGTAATTGTACAATAGTACTCTTATCGCAAATATTTTACTACAACAACTAATCGTAAAATAAATACAAAAGCCAAATAAATAACAAATAACTGTAAAATATTGGTTTGCTTCTAATGGTATCCTAATATAACGTAACGTCAGAAAAAATAATATTTTTTCTATTATATCTGTGCTGATGATCACAAGTGCGTGAAATTTTGCATTTTAACGCCACTTATTAAACAAATAGTTAATTTTAAAAACTATGTATGAAGATGAAATAAATACTAGGCAAATACTGGGTAAATTTCTTTTTTGGGAATTTATTTAGGTATATATATGAGAAGAATTTGAAATGCAGCAACTGGCAACTTATCTTTGTTAGTCGGCTAAAACATCATTTCAATACATTTGATTGCTTGTTTCCTGATACCAATAGTCAAGGGCACTACTTAACCTCATGCGATTGTCTAATTGCGATGCAATTTATTTATGATATGGGACTAATTTTATATAAAGCGTGTTTTTATAGAGGTATGGAACTTTAACTTGGCATTACTTTTCAAGATGGCGACCGATTTAACAGCTGTCAAGTGATTTATTCTCAGTTTAGTTTGACAATTCATCATGAATAGACTCACGCGTGAACAACGCTTGCAAATAGTGCAATTTTATTTCGAAAATAATAGTTCTGTTCGGAAAACGTATCGCGCATACGTCCATTTTATCGTCGACAAAATCGTCTATCAGAGCAGTTAATTCGATTAACCATGGAACGTTTTCGCACCACGTTCACTTTTATTGATAACTCGCATCCCCAGAGACGCTATACGGTGCGTACAGAAGAAGCTATTGCCGCTGTAGAGCGTAGCATTGAGGAATACCCGAATGAGTCCATCCGCCATCGAGCACAGGCATTGGATCTGTGTCCACCCACTTTATGGAAGATTTTGCGGAAGAATCTTGGTTTGCGTGCTTACAAAATCTAACTCGTGCAAGAATTTAAGCCAAACGATCATCAAGTAAGGCGTAGATTCGTCGAATGGGCCAAAACAAGATTACCGTTGTTCCCGATTTTCATAAGCGAATTTTGTTTAGCGATGAAGCGCACTTCTAGTTGAATGGGTACGTCAACAAACGAAACTGTAGCATTTGGAGTGAAGGTAATCCTCAAGTGTATGTGGAAACACCGTAACATCCAGAAAAACTGACTGTTTGGTGCGCTTTATGGGCTGGTGGAATCATTGGTCCATACTTCTTCAAAAACGATGGTGGCCAGAACGTTACAGTCAATGGTGCTCTGTATAGAGCCATAATTACTAACTTTTTCATTCCTGAATTGAATAACCATGATGTCCAGCTCGTGTCACAATAGATTAATTGAAAGACACGTTTGGTGACCGCCTAAATTCACGTTTTGGACCTGTAAATTGGCCTCCAAGATCTTGTGATTTAACACCGCCACTTTCTGTGGGGCTATGTAAAGTCATTGGTCTATGCGGTAAAGCCGCAAACGCTTGACCATTTGGAAGACAACATTCGCCGCGTTATTGCCGATATACGGCCACAAATGTTGGAAAAACTCATTGAAAATTGAACGTCCAGATTGGACTACATTTGCTCCAGCTGTGGCGGTCATATGCTAGAAATCATATTTAAAATATAATGCCACAAGGTTATCTTTCGGATAAATAAAATTCATGTCAATCGAATAATCCATCGTTGTCTTATTGCAACTTAAAGTTCTATACCTCTATAAAAAACACCCAATACATCTAATGGCGAACAAAGTAAGCTATAAAGCTAGAGAGGATTTGTGGAGTAGAAATTTTGAGCTGGATAGCGAATCGTGAATGCACTTCAGCAGCCACTGAACGCTCATTCAGCACTCAAAGTTTTATCAACTCAAAAAACGAAATAAATTAATTGCACATAATGCGGGAAAAGTAATTCGAGTCTCTGCAATAATCACATACGGCAAAAGGAAACTTCCTAAAAAATTTGTACCGGCTGAGTATGATATCATCAATACTGCCAATTCATTTGAAAGAGTACCTTCCACTTCCCCTGGTACCCCTCATTCTGTACTTCAATCTTCTTTTAATTATTTTCAATGTAAAACTGACAATGACAGTGATTTCGATTAATATAATATTATATTGTAAAAGCAAATATTTCTATATAAAATAGTCGTTATTTTAAGTTGTTATTATTAGTTAATACCTACCTTTTAGGTAAATACCCCAGATATTTATCTATTTTTACCCAATTTACCCATTTTTCCGAGTATTTACCAATTGAGTTACACCAGATTGTGAATAATTTTTGTTATATTAAATTTATTTCAATTTAATTTATTATCGATGCATCTGAGGATATAAAGAGAGCTTATGCAATAAAATATATTTTGACCACAATAGTAGAAGTGGAATCTCTAAGGAAGCAAAAATTAATATTCCAATGCAAAAAATGCCAAAATTTTTGTAGCACTAAAAATGCTGTAGTTGCGGAAAAAATCTCCCAGCAACATATGCAAACGAGTATTCTTCGCAGAAAAAGATTTGCTGAAACGCCGTAATCTGGCCCTCAATAACCATAGCGATTATGAAAATACACTGGGCCTTCACATACTTATGATCTGTTAGGAATATAAAATCAGAAAAAACATGCCAATTTTGTAAGCAAATGTTCTCAAGGGCCTTAATATCTACATATAGCATAAATTCTAATCTTTTGTCTCAAACACTAATTAGTTTAAATCAGCAAAAAGCATTTTTTAAATCGCTTATCTCTGCTAGAACAAATAACTAAACAACAGTAAGATACAAAATGACAATAAAAATCATGTTGTAAAATACTAATGGCTTTACGAAACACTACAGAGAGCTCGAAATAGTTTTAAATGAAGAAAAAATGGATGTACGTCTTATCACTGAACCCTATTTTACCAAGGAACAATATACTGCCAGGGGAAGTAGTGCTATTATTATAAAATAAACTTTAAAGCATTAAGAAAAAGCTGAGCTGAAGTCTTGAAAATTCTATGCAACAACAGTTAAACTCTGCACCACCTTTCAAACCGTACTGTTAACAGCCGTATATAGCCCACTGCGACATATAATAAGATTTGACCAATACAAGAGTCTTATAGGCAAACACGAAGCAAAATTTATTATGTTAGAAGACTTCAACGTGAAAAATACCAACTGGAGTTCCCGTTTGGTTACTAAGAAAGGGCGGGAGTTACTCAAAGGAATGAAACAGAAATGAAGTGTAGTTTTATCTGGTACTCCAACATACTGACTAACAGATCTGAAAAAGACACCAGAGGTCATAGATTCTTTTCATTACAAGGAAGATATCGGCCAATTTAATTGTCATGGGATCATTCTCAGATAATTATCTGTACACGAGAAAGCAGCCTCCTTTTTTGACCAATAAATATACAGATTGGCAATATTTTTAAACAATGCATTAAAACATAAACTTACCCATTCATGAAACCGCAAACACATAGCAATTGGAAGACGAGGTAGGGTTCGTTACTGCGTTAATAAATACAACCTGAAGTATAGGAAAGTATTTCAAGGCTTCCATTTAAAAGTATTGCAACAAGTTATTCAATAAGTATACGTGAAATACCAAAACTGCATCTAAACGGAAATTGAAAAAAGGGTGGCAACATACAAAATCATCAATTGACAAAGCTCGACTTAAGCAATAAAAACATATACAATAACCAATAAAAACATAGACTTAACAATAAAAACATATACAAACGTATAAAAATATATATATTTTTATATACTTATTTGAATTAACCGGTTATTTGTGTTAAATTAACCGGTTATTCGGTATTCGAAAAATTAGGATTTGGAAAAAACCGTATTCGAAAAAACTAAAATAAACCGGTTAAACCCAGTCGAATAATAACCGTCCGATCTCCCTAGCTACAACATATTCGTATAAACAATTTGGTAATCGAACCTCATATCCTTACAAAATATCTCATCCATCGAGTACAAATTTTTCGTTTATTTCTGCTGAAACCGTATTATCAAACCTACTTTGAAAAGCCGGCGAACTATGCTGAGTATTTCGCTTCTATGAAATTTAATTCAAGGTGACATCGATTCAGAGTGTCTATTAAGTCGTATTATTTTTAATGTTCCTACTAGACCAACCTGCAACTTTCAACTATTAATTTTGAAGCATTATGGATGAGTTTATGTAAACAAAGAAACCTTTCGTCAGATATGCTTGAAATTTAATAATTTTTATCATTTAATTGATTTCTGTGAATCTATTGATATTGTAAAAAGAAAAATTATTTTATATTTGAATTAATGTTTATGAATTTTCAATACCTGTTTTCATACTTAAGTCTGTAAGGAAATGTAGTCCGTAGACCTGAATAAAATTAATAAATTAATAGGGCTACTAGAATAACCCTTCCCTCGTTGCTAGAAGCCTTGTGTTGTATACATTTAAAATCTTTTCCTCATAAGAAAAATTTAAAGGAATGCATTAGAATTAATGATTTGTATTGACTACCAAGTCATATAGATGAAGTTCAGAAGCTGCCATTCTTACCGTTCTCTAGATATACAAAAATCAATATTTACTTTGTATCGGAGGCCACTGTTATTGCCACTTCCACTTATCCAATTCCACTCATATTTCGACTGATGTGGATGGACTACAAAGTGATTTAGATCAAATTTAGAACCTTCCACTATTACTATTCTAAAGATAGACAAAAATCAGGGAGGTGCCACTCACACTTATCTAATTCCGTCCACTTTTTGTGTGATGATTTGTATTGATCACAAAGTTATTCGGTCCAAATTAAGAAAGTTAATGTTATCGTGTTAGGAATATAGACATATAAAAATAAATTTATATAGAGGGGGCACTGCCTACTTGAATCAAAACCATCAGTGAAAGTATACCTTACCAACGCATGTATGGGTTTTTAAATCGGTTTAGTGGTTCTCGAGTTATAAAATAACGAACATATGACTTTTTTTTATAAGTGCATATACATTGATATAGACTATTAAGTGCTGGTAAGTAAAACTACCGACTAGGCAATAAAAGGTTAATAAGCTTTCATCAATATACTTTCAGCCTATCCATTTCTACTTTCCGGTGGTTTTCGTTGCTTATGTTGTTTTGTTAGAATATTTCGTTTATTCACATGTATTTACAAAATATAAAATTCTTGTCGTATCGACTAATTATGGATTCATGTTTAACTTCCGTATAAAAGAGGGATCCCTTAAGTTGTTGTCTTTCGCACCCCAATGCGCTTCTGGTCTTAGAGCTATTCACACCATTCGAGACATTATGCTTCCTAAATATGGTCTTTGGTCTTATCGTTAACGGGTATAGCAGAAGACTTCTGCAGACATGATACACTTTATTGGACTTATTGAGATCAGTATATAAAATGTATTTTTATTTTTAATTTTATTAACTCGAATTAAATTAGATATCAAGGAATTGGCAAATAAAAGGTCCGCCAAATAATTTTTTTTTTTTAATGCTATAAAAAAAACTACTGAATATTTTCTCAAAATTTTTTTTTTATTTAAAAGTACAATCCTTCCAGTTAATAATGGAAAATAGTTTCATTTAAATGGCTGTCTCGGCTGGCCATGCAGTAGCCTACACGATCGGTCCAATTTTTAAGCACATTATCGATTGTATGCAGGTGTATTTCACCAATGGCTTCACGAATATTGTCCTTTAAAGCGTCAATTGCCTCTGGCTTGTTGGCGTAACACTTATCTTTTACGGTACCCTACAAATAATAGTCCAACGGTGTCAAATCTCAGCTCCGAGGTGGCCAAACGACATCAGCTCTGCGGCTAATAATGCGATCTTCAAAAATAGGGCGCAAAACATCGAGTGTAGCTTCGGTTGTGTGGCACTTAGCGCCGTCCTGTTGAAACCAAATATTGCTAGTATACTCCTCTTCAATTTTTGTGAACAAAAGTTCATTCAACATGGCCCGATAACGATCGCCATTGATTGTAACGCCCACTCCTTGCTCATTCTCGAAGAAAAATGGCCCAATTATGCCTCTGGACCAAAATCCGCACCAAACAGTAACTCGTCTTGGGTGTATCGGCTTTTCAATGTATGCGCGCTGGTCTTCTGTGCCCCACATGCGACAATTTTGCTTGTTTACATACCCGCCAAGTTCAAAATGAGCTTCATCTGAACACATCGCAAACATTCTGCAACATTACCGTGATTTTCAAAATAATGTTGCAATATTTCCAAGCATTGTTCAAGCGTATACACAACCATATTCGTTCAGCGGAAGGATAAAACTAATTATCTGTCAAATTAGACATGAGCCAAGTGTTACCATTCACGAAATAAGCACTTGAAAAAAAAAACGTTAGATGGCGGACCCGATATAAAAAGCACATACTCGTATATCATTGAAAACTAAATTGCAACTGTTTTAAAGATATTGTACAGTTTTAGATGCTGTCTTAAGACTCAACTATAATATGCGTAGGCTAGCTTAAGCGACTGTGATAATACATAAAATCCAATTTAAATAACTATAATGTACTTAACAAACTTTTCGCCAAGTTGTTAGCGAAACTGATAGCACTTTACGTACGTAAACAGCCGTATATGTGTTATTTGCAAAACAATAACAAATGAAACACATTGTGCAATGAATGCTCATGCTTTTATTCGTCATTGAAATAGTGAAAATTAAACATGCGTATAGGGAGATACAGATTGTTTTAATTATTTTGAATTTAAGTTGTGTTATTTTTCTGATAATACTTTAATTTTGATACAAAATATTAAAATTTTTAATCAAAAATAAATTCATCCAGAGACTAATAATGCTAATTAACCCATTCAATTCAACTCTCAGATAGCCATTCTTATATTCTCAATAACACAACTATTCCAAAAGTACATTATAGCCACCAAAAAGTTGATTAAGTATTTGGCAGACTTTTCGTTGAGTTTTTGACAGTAGCTTAAGTAAGCAAAAGTATATTATGTTTGGGCCTTTAGTTTGAAAAAACTTTAAGTAAAAAACTTAAGAATTTCGTTTGTTCACTAGTAGTTATTATTAAAGAACTTTTAAGGTAGGACAACATAAAAACTGTGTACGCATTAAATTTTCAATTAATGTTAATGAACAGTATTAATGATTTTTTTCATTTTTTTTTTTGAATATCAATTAAAAGTATACATTACAATCAATTTATCATGTTTTTATAGATTTTCTTAATCAAAAGCAAAAAATACTTAATTTTTTTCATTTTTGCGTAATAGTACAAAAATAAATACACGATTGGTTTTAAGTTGGTAATTAAAGTTTTATTTTATGCTTTAATGAAACAAAAACTCTAAAGTTTTGACCTCTTTTATAATTTATAAATATTTGTTTGTTTTACCATTACATACTAAATAATATTTATGTATTTGTTTCTTGTTTTATCTTTTAGCATTTACAACAATAGTTTTTAAGAGTCTTAACTTTCAATTTAATGTACATACATATGTACCAGTTATATATTTATTGTATATGTTAAACGTTTTTGATTTAGACCCATTGAGGTTCAATTGTACAGAGAATCAACATGTTGCTATTTTTTTGTAGTTTGTAGTCTTTTGTATGTAAAACATCATTTATCAACTCCAATGCCAATCAAAAAAAGTCTGTTGAAACCTATTGAAAACTCTGTAAAAACACTTTAAAAACTATTTGCTGTATTAATGTCTTGAATCGCTTATGTTGTTTTTTAGTATTATAATTAAGAAAAAAAACCTCATTTATTAGAGACTTGTAACAGAGCCACAAGTTTGATCTTTAAAGTTACAGTTTAAAATTTGTATATGGATTACATAATACTGAGAAGAGTAATATTGAGATTAGATAAATCCTTATTACTGCTATGTGTTTGAGCGGTTCAATTTGGTTTATAGCTAACACATGGTCGGGATTAAACGACTTTTCATATGTTTTAAAATGTATACTTATGTCAATCACTTCACTGTTTTATAACATAAATTGCTAAATTATAACTAATTTTTGTAACTAATTTTTAAAGTGTAAGTTGGCTTTTATGTAAATTTGAATACAAATTTATCATGACTGTCATTAGAAAGTAATTCAGAAGACATTTAAAATGGCAAATTTACCACAAATTAAAAATCGTAAGATTATCTTTATGCTCTTATTAAAGGATAAACAACTTTAAACCGTTTTAAAAAGTTTTAAGTCTTAGGACCAGTGAATGCTTACAAAAGCTGTCTACAGAATTGTCCCAATTTTGTGTGTCTTGAGAAGAAGTACATAAAATAGTACATAATATAAGCTTATTTATGACTAGCTAAAGCCTGACGGGCTTGCTACCACTATCTTAATTATTACCTTAGTTTTAATTTTTCACCCCTTTTCTCCATTTCATTTTCTATCGGTCTAAGTCTAAGGACTTAGTATAGCCAATAGTTCCTTCTAAAAATACACAGTAAGACAATAGGTTCAGAGTTTTAGCTGTAAACTGTATTCAAACATACCCACATTCATTTTTATATGAAAGATAGACAGGGTTTATCCGGTTTATTTTGTGCAATAGGCTTTTATGCAATCTCCACCGCTTTTTGGCATATGTGAATAGGTAACGGAGCATTTACTGTAACCGTTCTCCACGTATACAAAACTTCATATTTAGTATGATAGGAACGCGTCACTCCCATTTATTCAATCTTTCCCATTTTTTGACTGCTGATTTATAATAACTACTAAGTCATTTCAACCAAATTCAGAAACTTCCACTTTAAATGTTCTCAGGATATACAGAAATCAACCATTTTTTAACTGATCATTTGTATTGACTACCAAATCGTTTACACCAAGCTTAGTAACTGCTATTCTAACCGTGCTCGAGATATATAAAAATAAATATTTAATTTGTATGGGAGGTCACACTCCTACTTTTCCAATTCCGGCCACTTTTTGAGTGATGATTTATATTGATCACAAAATTATTTCGATCAAATTCAGAAACATTCACTACTGCCGTTTTCAAGGTATATAAAAATCAATATTTACTTTGTATGGGTGGTGCCACATCTATTTATTTAATTTCGTTCATATTTCGACTGAAGATGTGAATTGACTACGAAATTATTTAGACGAAATTCAGAGCCTTCCACTATTACCATTCCCAAGATATACAAAAAATAATATTTACTTTGTATGGGAGGTGTCACTCTCACTTATCCAATTCCGCTAACTTTCTTACTGATGATTTGTATTGATAACAAGGTTATTTGGACTGAATTTATAAACTTTAGCAAGTACAGTTCTCTAGATATACTTTGTATGAAAGGTGCTACTCCCATATGTCCAATTCCGCCCACTTTTTAACTGATGATTTGTGTTCACCACAAAGTTATTTGGGCCAAGTTTAGAAACTGTTACTATTACCGTTTTGAAGATATAAAAATAAAATTGTTATGGGCATGACACAGCCCAGTTGAAGCTAAACCATCAGTGCAACTACACCGTTCCAACTCATTTATTGATTTGTAAATCGGTTTAGTGGCCTGAAGACAGAGTATTACCAGAAACAAATTTAAAATTCCTTCATTTTATAGTTGGGAATACAGCGTTTCCTTTAAGAAGATGTTTAATGCGACCATATCCAGGTTTGTGTTTAGACAATTGTCTCAAACCTGTCTCTAGAAAAATAAATATTCAATAAACGTTTATCACGAGCTTGGCGTGTTATTGAAAATGCTTTCGGGGTCCTAGTAGCTCGCTGGAGAATGCTTTTATCACCTTTGCAAATGCATCCATCATCAGCCGAAAAGGTTGTAAAAGCTGCATAATTTTTTGAAACTGCATCTATTGTCCGCCTAAATAAATGGATTGTGACGAAAATAAATTTTTGCTCCTTTACAAAAACATAGCCGAATGTTATCTAACAATGCACTAAGGGACGCATTTAAGTTAAGAGTTGAGCTAATGCGAAACATATTCAACATCCTCTTTAAATAACATCCTTTTACTTAAAATCTACACTTGTTATATAGACTGCGTGACGTAACTATAGACGCATAGAGTATTTAGTTAATACTTTAGCAAAAAAAGGAAAATTAGACTATAAAGTTATCATATTCGATAGAGTAGTACAAAACACACGTGATTTAACAAAACTTGTTTATTTATTTTTTTTTTTATTAAAGTTTACAAATTTACTTTTCTAAATGGTTAATTCCAGCTCCGCTACGCTATTGGCTTGACAGCAGGATTATTATTTAAGATTTGGTTTTATACGCTATTTTTGAACATATTGCAGTTTCGTAACTATAGACTCACATTTCCTATATTAACAATATGATAAAAATTAATAATGGGTAGGGCCTCCTTTTTTTTAACAAGTTCAAAGTTCTGTTCGTCATACTACTTACATACTTTGTTCGGAACTCTTCGTTAATTGATCGTCATTCACTGTTTATTGCATCTTTGAGGTCAAATACTGTTTGGTATTAGCGATTGTCCATCTAAACACGTCGAGTGAATAAAAAATTCTAGATCGGGTGAGCACGCAGGCCAGTCCATATCCTATTGGAAAATTAGTTTGAGATTGAATTTTTTTCTCATCTGAAAAAATCACCTAAATGAGAAGAATGAAATAATTTAAGCCGCATAAGTCATAAAATTTACCTTTTTGCAGTTTGTTTGCAATTTTTTCTGTGCAAACTTCAGACGAGCAAGCTTGTGACGAGCAAGTAACTTAGGCATTGTCATCAGTTTTTGCCTGGAAATGGCTTGGGACTTCTATAATACTTTACTTATTGTAGATTTAGACACTTTCGAACAGCACTCATGAGCAATCTGAGAAAGACTTTTCATAGAATTGCTGGCAGCGTTAACAACAACTCTTCGTCTGTTTCTGTCTGATAACATTTTGTTGGTCACCTACTTTTATTATTCCCGTATCCACGACAGAGCTGTAATACTTGATATTGAAGTACATTGGCATATAAAAATTAACTATAAATTCAACCACAATCCGTGAATTCTCCCTTATCACATATAATCGTATATAAATTCAACCACAATCCGTGAATTCTCCCTTATCACATATAATCGTAATTGTCTAGCGGCCTTGGTGAGCCAGCGAATATGTACAATTTTTCCTTGGTTTGATGTTACCCAGATCCACCGAAAAACCGCCGTTAGAAATTTCATGGGCTATGTCGTATAAGTACTTCGAATCGGTAGAAAATTCAATTTTTTCTGGATCAGGGGTATATTTTTCGTCGCAATTTTCTCAAAGCCATCCACCTGAAAATAGTAAAATAAAGTAGTAAAATAATTAAAAACGGTTGACAATTATAATAAATTTCACAAGTGTCGATTTGATTGCTCAGTTTTCCGATTGCCGATCTTGGTCCAGTGCTGGTTGACTTATCCAAAGCATGAAACAAATGCCGAAAGGGAAGTTCGTTGAAGTGTAGAAGGCAATCGAACCAATGCAATGGTCTTTTTAACAGCAATTCAAGCCGTCGTATAATTCCACAGTGTGGTCCAGTGTTTGTTGGCTCACCATCAGTGCATATACCAATTTATTAATTTTTATCGTTGAAAATATCATTTAATTTGGTCGTTTTGTATTCAGCCGTTTCATGTTCCAATCAATTGAGAACCTGGTTTTCTCAAAATAACAAGATGCGGTTGCTTAATCATCCTAGTTTGATACTTCTCATCAATTTTATCTCTCATTACTGTATCATCTTTTTTATCATCGAAAGAAAACGCTAATAAAATGCTATCGCCTAACCGTTTGCGAAGCACTTCTCGTCTGCATTTGCCTTTTTCTCTGCGAACTTTCGATTTATCTATGATGAGAGGTTCGCCATTCCGATCTTTCATTTCGAAATCTTGGAAAGGAGCGGTTCCCAATGCAGATGCTACTCTATAAGGCACACCAAATCTGTCACACATCAAGACAAAGTTAAAGCAGTCGTATCTTTCTGTGTATTGTGAACCATTGCTTCTATCCATATCTTCTTCAAACGATGGTGGTACGTATGTTGAATCATCGGGATGCATTGTTGGCATTGATGACATAATCGTTGCTCCTTGCTCTTCATTTTCCATCTCAAATGCATCGACTGTTACGTCTTCTCTGATTATGTTGATCGTGCATAAACTCTATGAGGCGTTCTGGAACCAACCCAATCAAATCGCATTTACATTTTCCAATGTAAAAAATTTTTTTCAGAGATGTTACAAACTCTGAAAATGGGTTATAGTGTCTTTGCTTGGTTTCGGCTTGATATTTGTTGAGCAATCTATTCAATTTAATCAATACACTATTTTTCGGCATTATTTCCGTACCAAGTTTTACCCAAATTCCAATCAACTTATTTCCTACTTGAGTAGTGAATGATTCATAGGAAAACTTTTTTTGATCTTTTTTAGCACGTTCTCTTAAGTAAAGATAATATCTCAAGATATCCAGCTCAGTGGGTAAATTAAGATCAGTCAAATCAGAACACGCACCAAAAAGAGTAACATCATGCTTGGGTATATGACTCATTGGGTCTTCGATAGTTGTTGATGTTGCTTCATCTTGCGGTGTAGATGAGGTGGATTCATTTCGCTGAAAAAAAAACAATACTTAAAATTAAATTAAAGACCATAATCAAGAGTTTTAAGAATTTTTTAGTTGGCACTCACCTAGGAAAAATATTCAAAACACCACAGCACAACAAAAAATGTCACAAAATATATTAAAAATATATTTTAAATGTGCTAAAATGTTAACAAAATTTTTTAACTTTTTTTTAAACTTTCTTTAAAGTTCTTTCATTTTCTTTATTTTTATTTTTTTTTTTGCACTTTACTTACATTTATGTTGAGTCATTTGAAATATAAAAAAAAAATTTCAACAACACATTATAACTACATTGGGTTATCCAAATTCCTTTTTGCCTGAATGTGGAGGTCAGTCATATATTTAGACTCGATTGGATTTTACAAAATTTTACCTTTGGATCTAAATAAGGAACATCAGAATTCATTTTAGTGATATGGTTTATTGGACAAAGTTTCTTATTTATTCCATAGAATACATTTTCCTTGTCACTTCGGCGATTTTTTTGCATCATTACAAATCGACCTGTCCTAATGTGCAGTGTTTGAAATGTAATCTTTTCTTAAACTACATTTTCCAATACTCGTTATTGTACAACATGTTCTTTACTTCTTAAATTATAAAAATTTGTTGTTTTTACCAGACTATGAATGATGGCGATGGGCTCTAAAACTTTTTTAAATTCTTATTTTTCATCTTATTTTAAGACGTGGGTTGATTTTTGTCTGCAAGTACGTTTAATGTTTTTTATGCTGAGTCGAAACACGCTGACGTGCATTGACATTGTAAAGTTCAAGCAAAAGTTTAGCAATTAATTTCAAAATAAAATAATAAAATAAATAGTGAATTTTAAGAAAATAAATCTGAAGTTTGATCGAAAAATTATAAGGGAATGTCGACGACTTTCTGCTGCAAAAAGGGATTAGCCGTGCTACTATCTTGGGATCATTTCATGACTCAAATTTAAAATGATCCTTTTCTTAACTGGTGGAATATATTGAAATGTTCGAATTTAATTATTTTAGACAAGATTATGGACTTAGAAAATTTTTTGTTGAAGTGTTTACACATATCATGTTGGGGTCATATTATGACCCCTTATAAATTTTTGTAAAAATAATTATTGCTACTGAGAATCATATATATGTAGTTTTGATTAAAAAAGTATATAAAGTATAGGCCTCATTTTAATTTTGCTACCACTGCCATGGTATGTGTTTAGAGTTATAATGGTGGCGTTCAGTACGTCGCGAAATATTTATATTTCTCTGCTAAATTTTATAGTTTTGATTTTGACAAAGCATGGAATCTTTTAACATGTGCTTGTCTATGAAGTTAGCTTGGAAAAATGACTGGGCATGAAATTTGTGCATTCTTGAGTGAGTTTGAAGATGAAGCAAATCATGATGGATATTGAATTCCATGCTTACCTGTGGTTTCTAATTCTTTTTGTATTTGTTTACACTGTATGCTTTCTATTATAACTATATAATAGACATATTATTCATTTAGGGCCTTACCGCTCATGCGGTGAAAGTTTAATTTAGGATGAATTTCATGGGCATTATTTTTTGAGAGCAATTAAGTCGTTGGACCGATTTACCAATATTTCCCGTGTATTAGCATTTGATGACAGACAAAGAGAAAGATCGGAACAAAGAGTGAATAAACCTGCCCCTTTTCGCAAATTTTGTGAGTAATAGACTCAAAACTTACAACTGCTTCACACCACAATTGCTTATATTACGGTTGATGTAGATGTCCTTTCAAAGTATACATGTTTAGTAAACACGGAAAGTATGGCGCGTTTTTTTACAGTTTAAAATTTATTTTAGTAAAGCTTTAGACGGTAGTGAACGGAACCAAGGCGAACGGGTTGTTCTTGATTTAGTGTCTTCATATCGTGCACAAATGTGACTGCTGATAATTTTTTTACGAGCCATAATCTTTTATTAAAACTGCTAAAGCAAAATATACTATTGTTGCCACAGTGAGTTAAACTTTTTTTACCGGTTCATGCTACAGCACAGCAATTGCGCGAGCTTCCGATATACTCAAGTAAAAAGTAAATTTTTTTTTTCATGGCAAAGGAACTGTAGTTATGTAAGTATGTGCCAAAAAAATACAGAATGGTTGATTTGCTTAGCACTTTTTACCATAACAACAATATTTTCAAAGGCGGTGTCGACGCAATGGATCAAATAGTTCGTACGTATTCATACAAAAGAAAATTCTGTTGCCTTATTCTCTAATATGTTAGATATTTCTGCTTTTAACTGTTTTATAATATGGACCGAAATGTATACTGAATGGCAGAAAAATAAACTACACAAAAGGCATTTGTTTTTGGAACAAATCGGTGAAGCTTTAGCTCAAGAACATATAAAGAGGCGTAGTCGACTTCCTCGCGAAGAAGCCTCTGTAATATATTAAAATTCATCTGTAATATATTAAATTTTCTTAATATAAATAAATATATGCTTTTTTTTAGTTAGGCTTGAAGTGCTTCAATTAAATTTATACTTGAAATGGTGTATGTCTGTTCTAAGTAAAAAATATTTTTTTTAATTGTACTACCACTTCAGAGAACCGGCAAAATTACATGAGAAAAGCACTGGAGTAAAATTTGCTTGAGAAATAATGCTAAAAGACTCTTGTAATAATGATAACTCTCGAAATATTTTGGAAGCGCTATCTTGGTCAAAAATAACGAAACACCTCAATCACCTTAACTGAGTTTTTTGTTGTCAAAAAAAAAAGAATCATAATTAATTTTTTGCAAATCGCTTTCTTGATGGAATGAAAGAAGATCGTTCTTCCTCTCAATATTTTAAATTCACTTTAAGGTAAAAAACAAGTCCTTTATGCAAACCAATTAAAACAAAATTGGCTTGATACACGGTTTTAAAAAGCTTTAAGCTTGGTATGAGACGCCTATTTTATGTTGCTTTAATTCAAACAGAAGCGGGAAAAGACGAAAATTCCCGGTATTCTTAGGTGAATTAACCCATATTTTGTCATCATTAGAAAGGTACATATATGTACAGATCAAATCACTATTAGAATAAAACGCAGGTTTTTCGATAACAAATCATTTTATTTTTGAACATAAGATGTCTCCATAAGCTTAGGCGAAAGTTTCTCAAATTTTTGTTATCCCTTCTAAAAAATAAGATTTGCCTAGGTCATCAAAATAGGTATTTTCTTGTAAGTTAACTTTATCGTTGGAGTCATAGGTTCGAAAATAATAACTAGTTAGTCTGGTTTAAGTATGGAGAATATGGCGGACGAGGAACAATCCGTAACCTAATTTAGGGCAGTTTGCCATGGAAACTGAACATGTATGCACCCTTAAATTGTTCTGAGGAATAATAACTTTATCTTGGTCAAATGCGGTTATTTTTTCTTTCAAATTATCATTAAACAGTGCAAAAACTTCAACATATTAGTTTTGAAAAACACCAAACGCTCCTGCTAAGTTGTCACATGTTTGCGTCCAACTGATCATTCAAAATTAAAGCCATTAAGTTGCTTTCACACTATTCCACAAGTCTTAAGATTTTCATCTGACTGCCAAAAAATCAAATGGAATGTTTGCTCATCACATTTGGTTTTCAATTTCAAATGGAATGTTTTTGGTTTCAAATAGAATGTTTGTTCATTACATTTGGTTTTACACTATCAAACATCAAATAAAATGAAAAATTTTTGTAGAATAAAAGAAACAGTAAAATTATGTGAAATTAATTTCAATTTCTCATTCCTGACATTCTGTCTTTGCTTCTGTAAAAATGCAACTCTGTTAAATGAAAAATCATATTATTTAGAAAAATGTCTAAAAATGACGAGAGCCATACGACTGTCAAATTTCTATCCGTATTTTTTGACATTTTATAACTTATTGTTTTCACACTATAATAGATACTTTTTCATTTTATTTGAGTTTTTGATATTTTGTTACACTCAGTGGGATGGTGTAAAACCAGTTGAAGCCATGAGTCGAATAACGTCAAACACTCCTATGAAAATGTCACACGTTTGCGTATGTGGCCGATTATGAACAAACGTGGCACCCATTTTGCGGAAAGTTTTTTAATATTCATTGAATATTGAAGTCACTTAACCATGTGAGATGCCTATGGCATCCCAATCTCTCGCAATCACCGAGTGGCCAACATCACATCGTGATTTTTTTCAATCGCTTAAGATTGATTATGAGCAAACGTGGCATCCATTTTGCGGAAAGCTTTTTAATATTCATTGAATATTGAAATCACTTAACCATGAGAGATGCCTATGGCATCCCAATCTCTCGCAATCACCGAGCGGCCAGCATCACTTAGTGATTTTTTTTTCAATAGTTTAAGGTTCTTCCAAGCTTGTACGGCTAAAACGATGACAGAATTTTTTTGCTGCAAAAAGTAATTCTTAATGAGCACACGATAATCACTTTTTTCCCTTTTCTCCTCAAATCATGTGGTAGTTTGCTATCAACAGCGGCCAAACACAAATTAAATGATGCAGATTGTTCAAATTTTGAAAGAAGTCAACTGTATCCTCTCAGGATGTCGTACTAGATTAGTTGTTGATATGCAGTACGATGCAGAGTTAGCCAGAATTATCGGATTATGCGACGTAAACATTGGTGTGTGTTGTCTTTCCATGGTTTCGCAATTATATAATTATTTATTTTTTATTTTTTTGCTACGACGTACTCTAATAAATCATTTGACCAGCAGACCGCTTACTCTTATATATTGTTTTCACATCGAATATACATTTTTCTTAAACGGTACTGAAACAGTTATATCAAACTTAAGATCATTGCAGACTTAATGTTATGCTGGTCCTGACGAAATAGGTAATTGTATCCTTAAAAACAGTTCTGAACTTCTTTATGATCATTTGACTGTAATTTTCAATAAGTCCCTTTAAAAAGGATACTTATCTTCAATTTGGAAAAGATCATTCATAATTCCTTTATTCAAAAATGGAGGTAGACTTGAAGTTTCGAATTATCGAGGAATCACCAAGTTGAATACAATACTGAACTTTTAGAAAAGATTTTAACCCAAATGTTTGTTATCAAGTTTCATCCTTTTTATCTTCATACCAACATGGTTTTCGTAAATCACGATCCACAGCTATTAATATATTGGAACTTACAACCATATATAAATGATGGTTTTATTAATTCTAAGCAAACTGATGTTATCTACACTGATTTTAGTAAGGCCTTGGATAATGTTAACCATGACATTTTTTACTTTTTAGCAACAATTTAATTCTCTGAATTAATTCGCATCTTTTTGGCAGAACTCAACAAGTAAAATATAAAAATGCTGTTTCTAAGGTTATTGATGTCCCTTCTGGAGTACCACAGGGTAGTCACTTGGGTCCGGTATTGTTTACATTATTTATCAACGACCTACCCCTGTCTATAATTTGCAGTTCAAATGTTCTTATGTATGCGGATGACGTTAAAATTTTTAGCTCTTTTAATAATATTTCTGGTCAATCATTTCTTTAAATAGACATCGAGTATTTTTCTTATTGGTGTGATACTAATTTATTGGACCTGAATATCAAAAAATGTAAACACAAGTCGTTTTATCGTTCACAAAAGTTTGATACTTCTTATCACTTTAAAGGAACGACTCTAGAAATGGTTTCTATTATAAATGATCATTCTGTGATCATATTTTTATTATGGATAATAAAGCTAATGGAGTACTAGGATTTATGAAGCGTTGGACGAAGGAATTGCGATTCATATATATATATATATATATATATATATATATATATATATATATATATATATATATATATATATAACGAAGAAGATATTGTTACGTTTTTACCTTTTTAAAAACGTTTTTTTATGAGTTCTTAGATTGTAGTTAAAATAAAATAAATGTTGTGTTTGGTTGTAATTAAAAAAATCTTTTATTCAACACAGTTTTGTGTACCACTGCTTGTAACCTTTTTACAGGCAATAACATTTTTCTATTTTAATTACTCTGTCTGTTTATAACTTTGTAAACAACAACAATTACTCGACAGATCTTTCTTCCTAGAGATCTTCCAACTCGATAGTAGCTATAACTTAGGTTCAATCACAACCTTTTCAACCAGAGGTTATCCCCACTTAACTCTCTTTACTGGGTTAGCTCCAACTAAACTAGTTTTATTACATCACGATTCACTTCACGAGTTTACTCCTTATAATCTCTCTTCACACCAATAACACATTCGCAGAGTTTCCTTTACTTAAACTCCACTCGCTGAGTTTACGACACATAAACTGATTGCTGTTCGCGTCGATGTGCTTTTTATATGGCTGAGTAAACAACACATCGAAAGCTCTCGAACCTCTCGATATTTCAGGTAGATTCCATTTCTTTCTTTTAATTTCTTTTTAGTTCTTTTGTAGTCATGCGTATGTAAACATCTACCTCTTTCAGCTCTTAGTGTTTGTTGTTGCTTGTTTATTGTCTGTTACTAGTTTTCTTTGCTGCTTAATTATTGTTGTTGCCGTGTTATTTTTATTTACTTTGTCTCTGCTAATGGTTGTTGTTGTAGATTTGATTATTTGTAAACAGCACGTATAGTTGTTCTTGCAGCTTTTGTTTATTTATTTTAGCGATGTAATAAACGCTGTGGTGCGCAACCTTATTATCGTAACAATATATACATCTTTGGTTCGACCGATCCTTGAATACGGATCTATTATATGGAATCCTTACTTTCACACTTACTCTAACATTATTGAAACAGTTTCTTTTATTTTGTCGGAGAGGACTTGGATGGAACTCATATGTACTTCCTTCATATGAAAGCAGACTCGCTCTAATTAGGTTACCTACTTTAAAAAGCCGGAGAATAATGCTAAGTGTTCAATTTCTACTCAATTTAATAGGTGGTGATGTTGATTCTGATTTTATTCTAAACAAAATTATTTTTAATGTTCCAGTTAGGCCTTCCCGCTACTTTCAGTTAACAAATATAAAATATCACAGATCTGTATATGCCAATAATGACTCCTTTCGTCAGATATGCTTACAATTTAATAATCTATATCATTTAATTGATTTTTCTGAGAGTAACGAAATTTTGAAAAGAAAAATAATACAGTATTTAAATTAATTATATTGTCTTTGAATTAATAATATTCATTTTGTAAATTTTGTATTTTTCTTTAATTATATAACTTTTGTCTGTACGGAATTAAAAATCCATAGACCAAATAAATAAAATAAATATATGAGTATGGGCTTAACTCACGACTTTTATATTTATTTATTGTCCGAAAGAGTCAGCAGACATTCACGCCTCCCTCAACGAGTACGTGTCCTGACGCTCTCTTTTGCGCCACTATTTTTCATAATTCTACAACCTGGACAGACGTTCTATGACGTTGCTATTGCGATTGGGGCTGGTATTATCGATAGTATGTGGTAAACGGTTTCGATTAAATACGTAAAGTCAAAAAAAAAAATATATTGTTTTTCTGATATTGTTTTTCTCCAAATGTATATTTGCACAATTTTCACAAAGAACTTTATGAATAAGTTTACTGAAAGAGCATATTTAAGTGAAATTATTTTAAAATGTATTCAACTTTCCACTCGTTTCCGTAAAAGAATAATTTATTTATTAAATTTGTTTCTCCATTGCATTTCCCATTTGACTTCATTTTAAGCAATAATTGCATGGTTGAGATAGCAAAGCCTACACTTGCGATAGACACTGCTTTACTCCTACACATTGTAAATCTTTGTTGTTAGGCGTTAATATATGTATTGAGACAAAAGATGGAAATGATAAAAGAAGAAGAGGAAAAAATTCTATTTTTATGATTAAACAAACTTGTTTTAGATTTTTTATATTTCCTATCATCAATAATAAAACTGTACGGGTTAGCAATTGAGTTTGTGGTCGGCATACTATCACAGTGACTGTCGTCTATAGGCAGTCTAAATACAATTTAATTTAGTTTTAAGATGGCTTTAAATTCGCATTACACAATAGTTGCTGCATAGATATTATGATGAGTTTGGATTTGCATCTTTCTTTGGGAAAATACAAGAGAATTTTATGATCGGGTTTAACTGCAACATGAAATTTATTTGCATAAATTGATTTGACCGCAAAACTTTTATAGTTTTTGTCTAAATGGATGTACATATGGAGAAAAATGTATGCCATATATATTCCCAAAACAAATTCAAAAAATATTTCTTAGGATTTTATTGTGTAAGAGTGTACGAGTTAAAATGAGTAAAGTGTGAAAGGAATACTTTTAATTTACATTCTTAATATTGTTACGAAATTGAAAATGCTGAAGATGAAATTCACCAATTCAGTGACTTATTGCGAGATTTTAGCTATAAACTTTATTGGTTTGTTTTAAGGTTTGCCATTATTGTCATAATTGTACTATATAAGACTACTACCGTCTCCATGTGTAACGGTGTCGGCAGTTCGATTCTTTTACACCATTTGAATTACCCGTATATATTGAAATTTGTAGCAACTACAAGTACATTCGAAATTGATAATGAAATGCTATAAAAAGTGGCGAATTGCGTTTGGAGTAGTAGTTATCATTTGGCTGTCATAAATTAAAGTCTGTTTAGGAGCAAATAAAAAGTGAAAAGTGAAAAGCGATATTAATTTGCTGTATTAAGACAAAGACAAAGTGTATAAAAGTTATAGTGCAGTAAATAAAAGAAAACTGTAAAACAACAACAAACATGGAGTTTATTTTATTTTATCGCAATTTAAACGAACTCAAACATTTTAAAAAGGTTAAAACGTAACAACACGAAAAATAAGGTAAAAATTTCGGATCAAATTTTGTGAATAAATTCCAGGTTTCAGATCCGCTTACAAAATAAATTTTCCAATTGGTTAATGTAAATCGCATACAAAAGTAATTTTTGAAAATGAACAGAAATTGTGCAGCCGCATCGAACAATACAGTTTGTACGTTTGACACTCGAGTAAAGTACATAATTCACCAAACGAAACTTCATTGTGAGCATAAAGGTATAATACTTTCTATAACTAAAGAAGAGTTGGAGGTGTTTTCTGGAATGATTATAGCAGTGAGTCTCCACAGATTGCTAGAAATAAGATTGTACTGAAAATTTGTGTTTTTTTTAGTTTTTCTGTTTCTTACTGAACTATTTGTGTTTTCTTTGTTCCTCAATTATAAAATATTAAATAAATTAAAAATAAAAAATACAAATTCTCCTTAATTTTTGCCTCTCCCAACGAATGGGACACATACAGTTCCATGCAGAAAAACAACAGTTATTTATAATACATTAACGTTTATTATCAGATTATAACCCAAGCTTTAATATCGGGTCCGCCATCTAACGTTTTTTTTTTCAAGTGCTTATTTCGTGAATGGTAACACTTAGCTCATGTCTGATTTGACAGATAATTAGTTTTATCCTTCCGCTAAACGAATATGGTTGTGTATACGCTTGAACAACGCTGGGAAATATTGCAACATTACTTTGAAAATCATGGTAATGTTGCAAAATGTGTGCGATGTGTTCAGATTAAGCTCATTTTGATCTTGGCGGGTATGTAAACTAGCAAAATTGGCGCATTTGTGGCACAGAAAACCCGCCCGCATACATTGAAAAGTCGATACACCCAAGACGAGTCACTGTTTGGTGCGGATTTTGGTCCAGAGGCATAATTATGCCATTTTTCTTCGATAATGAGCAAGGAGCAGCCGTTACAGTCAATGGCGATCGTTATCGGGCCATGTTGAACGAATTTTTGTTCACAAAAATTGAAGAGGAGGATATTAGCAACATTTGGTTTCAACAGGACGGCGCTACGTGCCACACATCCGAAGCTACACTCGATGTTTTGCGCCCTGTTTTTGAAGATCGAATTATCAGCCGCAAAGCTGATGTCGTTTGGCCACCGCGGAGCTGCGATTTGGCACCGTTGGACTATTATTTATGAGATGCCGTCAAAGATAAGTGTTACGCCAACAATCCAGAGACAATTGACGCTTTAAAGAACAATATTCGTGAATCCATTGGTGAAATACAGTGCACACAATCGATAGTGTGCTTAAAAATTGGACCGATCCTGTAGGCTACTGCATGGCCAGCCGAGGCAGCCATTTGAATAAAATTATTTTCCATTATTAGCCGGAAGGATTGTACTTTCAAATAAATAGAGAATTTTTAGTAAATTCGGTATTTCAATACAATTTATAAAAAAATATAAAAAAAAGTGTATCGAAAAATTGCGTCGTTCCAAACATTGTAGTGAGGAGGAAAAAAGGATAATTTACGAACTGCCACGAATATAGCCAGCGTAGAATTGCAGAAGTTCTTGAAAAATCGCAAAATAAGGTGAAAAATGCTTTACAGTCTGAAAAGACAAAACGTAAATGAGGTCAACAACGAAAATAGTCAAAAAGTGGAAATGGCCGTATTAAGGTATTGTTGACTTAAAATCCCTCTCTGTCTGCAGTACAGCCGAAAAACGAATTACAGCTACCAATATCAGAATGGACTGACTATTAGACGACGTCTAAAGACAAAAAATTGTTTGGAATATCCAATGCTAAACAACAGACAATGACGAATCTAAGATTAATTTAGTCGTACCTGATGGAAGAACTTGGGTAAGACGTCAAAAACCAAAAGCAAATGATCTAAAATATATCACAAAGACTATTAAGCATGGCGGTGGAAACATAATAATTTGGAGTTGTTTTTCCTGATACAGTGTTGGCCCAATATTCTGGATCAATGAAAATATGAATAAACATCTCTATCTCCATTATTATACTATCGTTATGCTATCTCCATCGTTGTGCCGAGTGCGAAATGTCTTCGCAGTTCTAATTTTAACAAGACAGTGACCCTAAACATAATTCTAAGATTATGAAAGAGTAGTTTTAAAGAAAAAATAATAAGTTAATGGAGTAGCCTTCGCAATCACCGGACTTAAATCCAATTGATATCCTTTGGAGAATTGTTAAGGATAAAATTGCATCTCTCAAGGCTAAAAACAAAGAAGATTGTGGAAAATATTGCAAGAAGAATTAGGTTGAAAACGTGTTAAGCCCTCGTGGAATCAATCCCTCGAATATGCTTGATAGTAATTCAAAACAACGGTGTGAAAAGCAATGTCCTACTATGGTACCTGTGAGTTTCAGTTTTACAATCTTCTTTCCAAATGCGAAAATAAACTTAAAATCGGATATTATTCCTCTAATTTATGAGCTTATAAGTGCATGAAAGTCCGAAAAACGGGTTTTTATCCGTAACTCGAGATTTTGAAGGTGTTTCGAAAATTCCAAAACCGAATCCTTGTTCTACTCGATAGCGCCCATTATCAAAATTTTATCACTTGCCGGGAGTCTTTTTTGTCGCACCGTGTAATCCAATTATTCACCCCTATTCTGCGTTTCGATTCGAATCGAAAGCAACTTTGGTAGTCTGCGTTTCATTTTCATAGAGTTTCTCTCGATTCTATGTTTATTTTTTTATAAATTGAATTCGCAGTATAATGTGTGCTAATAATTTGTAATCAAATTTTTAATCTAGAAATTATATTAATTTAGTCCAGCCCGAGCGGGACATAATTATATTAGTCATGTTATTAATTTGATGTTGCTCGAGCTTTTCTTCGTGTCAAGTCAGTAGTTTCTATTTTTCTCAACCGGATGTTCCAACACCATTCCAGATTGCACTGACGATTGGGTTATGGTGCACGTCTAGATCTCTCAGCATATATAGCGAATTCCTTTTTAACCATGGACATGTTCAGGTCTTTGTGAATCCGAATTTATTTTATTTATATCAGAGCATTTATTATTATTTATTTTCGGCACCATTGTTATCGTTAAATGTTTGAAGATGAGGCAGTACCAAAAGCTGTACTCCATAGCACCAGATTGGTTTCAATATTGCATTATGGCGAAGGAGTTTACAATTCAAGCTAAGTACGGGTTTTTTATTAATAAGCCGACTTAATTCTATCGCCTTTATTTTTTTTAGGAATTAATTAAGCAGGTACTAAGTAAGTATGTGGCTTTTCCATGTCAGCCGGAGGTCAAAGTGTATTCACAAATATATTTAACCTCAGAACTCGGGGAGATAATTTGTTTGTTTATTTTAATAGCTGTGTGAGGCTACTTACGCAAAATGAATGTCACGTGTGTATATTTTTGTTCATTAACCTTTATTCTTCATTGCTTTAACCATGTCACTAGCTGCGCTATATGCCATTGAAAAATCCGAACAGCTTCATAGGTGCTTAGAATAGTTGTATATGACTCCACCCTCGTGTGATCTTTTCCAGGTTAAGGGATCATGGAGATAAGCGATATATTACTAGCATAGTCCCAAAACAGCTTTAACAATAAAGAGTATTAATCTTCTCGCTAGATGGGGCAGCTCCATAATCATTTTATTGATGCTTTTATCAATACCAGGCTCCTTTTTTGGGCTTAAGTTGTTGATAACACTATCAATGTGACGCATCTCAAATCCTAAAGTGGAGGCGGCATTAAACCGTGGTACTAAATATGATAATTCTATATTTTCGTCAGCAGTATTCGGGGCAAATACCTGCTTCAAGTGTTTAACAAATAAATTATCCTGCTCGACATCATCTCTTGCCCAGTCTCGACTTTCGCAACGGATCTATTTCTTGTCACGTTCTCCGTAATCTTTTCTTTTCAGCTAATAATTGCTCCACATCTGCAGAATGATTTCTATTAATTATGATTTGGCAGGAAAGTAAAGCGGCATGCTGGCCAGCCAAGATTATTTTCCAGCTGCTCAATAGATTGGTATATAGTAGTTCTAAGCGGTAGATTTTCGATTTTTTAAATTTCTGCCAATATATTTGCGTGCTCATCTACGCAATGCAACCAATTGAAGATGTAATTTCTTTAGTACCCTACATGGTGTCTATAGTAGGCGGGTAATCCAATGTCAAATATGGTGAATCGCTTCTCCAGAAATACCCTTCCCAACACCAAAGTCGATCAAATCAGGAATCTTCTGTCGATCAGTGGAACAATAAGTGGGTTACAATAACTACTCCAAATAAAACACGTCCCATTTGGACTTATTAGAAGAGATCCCTAATAGGTATGCTTAGCATTGTAATCGCTGGTCGCTAAGAAACGGGTCCCAGAGACTAAGAAAGTTTGCAGTACTGCTCCTCAGAAATGGAATATCTGGATGGAAAATACACGCATTAATTCAGCAATTTCTATAGCAAATCTTGCATACAAACTGTGGTGTCCTGAGAGTAATCCTCTCAAAATTAATTTATTAAATTGAGCTTTATTCGCGATTTAATTAAAATAGCGGAATCACTACATGCTCTGCCTCTGCGGCCCTTGGTGTCATAAAAATTGTATCCATTAATTTTGAAGAAAATCCTTACTTACACCGAGATGAGTTCAGAGATTAGTATGACGTCTATTTGTTTGTTTTTCAAGATATATTATATTTACCTCGTTTTTTTATTGGCGGATGCTGTTTACGTTCCAGTACAGCCTGTGGTAGCATTTGCTGCAACCTCAAAATATCCGTCATCATGGTATTAGTGAAGTAACTCATCTTGTTACCTATGGTGTTGGTAAAAGTATTTGTTGACTGCACTAAATTTTTAATAGTAGACACTTGGTCTTACGATAATTGTATTGTTTTGAAAAGTAACGACAGAATTTTGGTATTCAGTAACTTTTGCTTACGATATTCCTTATAAAAAAATATCAGCTGTTGTCGTAAGCTAACGAGAAAAATTTTGGTATTATTCATTCATTTCGAAAATTGTTTAGCATGAAATGGCTTTTGAATACTTGGTACATAATATATCACATGTTGAATCATTTTTAAGGACTCCAATGGTTGAACGCAATATTCTTTGAGATTTGGAAAACCCATTTGAGTTATCTGCAACAGAATTCCACAAACTACAGATTAACTCCGAACTTGGCTGAAAACTTGGCTTGAGGTAAATAGTATTACACTTAAGCTTTAAAGGAATTAAAAAAATTTATTATGAAGTGCCCTTGTTGTTACCAGCGGGCTGTAGAAGTATAGTGGGGTATTTCTATGAGCCACCATAAGTCGTGTAACAAATGCGATTAACAACGTGCTTTATTCTAATGTAAAATTTTCAATGACCCAAGAGGAACCAGCTGCAAATTTATGTTCCTTTTGTAGGTGGCATTATTGGCGCCTAAAAATCATGAGGAGGCTAACATAATCATCATGACTATCAATCCATCAATGTGCAAGTGGTAATAAAAACATTTTATCAAAAAATGTACAATAAAGATACATTTTCTTTAACTTGCAGATATGCGCTCCAAACCTTAAAGTTTTAAATGTTTGTGCTTAATTTTCGGGAGCACGCCCCGCGCCAATGCAAAGGAGTTTTGAAGAAACATGTTTTTATTTTGTAAATTGCCTTACTTGTATAACTCATTACTTTCTTGTTAACAAATAATTTTACCTAAGGTGATTCTGGTTACCTATTGGAGCCTTGCAGCCATACATATCGCCGTCCACCCAAGCCTAAAAATTGGAATTAAATGGATAATGAAAAAGAGAGAAAAACAAAGAAAGATAATTTATTTTTAAAGTATTGGATGTAATAATTAATGCCGCAGTTTATAAAGAAGGTTGTCTCCTTGCTCCGGAGCTAAAGCCACTTTCTAGGCAGTCCATCATAAGCCTTAGTTCTCAAGGGATTAAGTATTTAGCAATAACCAGCGAGGAAAGGTTTAACGACGCAATCAAGGAAAAGTAGAAGAAAGTCTTTTCTGTATGGATCACAACACTTAATAAGTTGTATGCAAAATCGCCTCAGCAAGATTTTCAACAGTGGAGGGTATCCAATACGATACTAATGTTAATTACTTAATTACGGATCCATGTGCCAAATTGCATATTCAATTTCCGTTTAAAACACTATGGATGAGTTGTATTAGGCACAGATTTTGCGTGGTTATATAGTAAATGGTGGTCCAACCAAATGCCAAATGCTTGCCACGGTTTTCGGCATACCTCTATCCTTCGGTCCATATTTTCAATGACTCTGAGACATAATTATGGTTCAGTGTCGTTAATGTGCCGAATTATCTCATCCTTAAGCTCTGGAATTGTTCTTTAAACTATAAAATTATTAAATTAATAGTTGGTACTACAAAACACAAAATATAAGGTTTTCCGCTGAAATTAAATTCAATTTGTTTGGCGTAAAAATAAACGGTTCAACATGAAAGCTTATTCAGTGATTTGGTGGGATTATATAGGCGCTTTTGGCAATCTTCATTTTATGGAAGGTATAAGAAATAAATCTATTTATCTTGACCTACCATATTGAAGAATAATGTAATGAAAAGTGTACGCGTGTTGGGTATTGTTGATAATTGTAAATTTTATTAGGCATACATTACTGATAACGAAAATTTGGCTGTTTTACAACTTCCCATAGGTCTTGATAACGCCTCTAAAAAGTTCCGACTTAAATATTATTGCGTATTTGTGGGATGAGATTGGACTCTGAATGTAGTAACATCATCCGTGTACCAATAAAAAACTACTAAAAACCGTATCTATGAAAAAATAGAGTCAGATGAGTCATAATGTTTGAAAAAAATTAGATGAATACCTCCCAAAGAGACTTTAGCTGTGGAAAATAAAAAAGAATATGCAAGAAAATAATAATTATCATTTTAATGTTAGATATACAGTATGCAATACGAATATTCGTACACCCGATAAAAATAGGAAACTTTACAAAATATTCAACGCATAAGCAAATTTTTGAAAATTTCGTGCCGATTTATTATTTTTATGACAAAATATAAATCGACCGTTAAATGGCGAAGTATTCACATATTGAATAACAACAACCGTATTCGTACAGAGTAACAATTTCTATAAAATTAAGTATGTTATGCATAAGGATTCATATTAATATTTTGTTGGATATCCTTTTTGCTTTATGACAGTATTGAGACGTCATGACTTCGATGCCACTAGTTTGGAAGTTAATAGTGGTGATTTTTTAATCCATTCCGTCCCCATAAAATCTCTGGAAATGCCATTTTTCTGTACTTTACTTCACATTTTTCTTTAAAATATTTATATAGTCCCTTGCTGTCATAATTCCATCAATGAAATGTAGATTCCCAACTCCTAATGCTGAAAAGCAAACCTAAACCATTACCGAGCGAAATAAGCTCATGTTTTTCTCTCGCCAAATTTTAACACGTCTATCCGATAATTTCATATTTATTAAATATGGACTCATCCGTAAAAATAACTCTTCAGAAGTTGAAATCCTTATTTTGGTACTTTTTAGCAAACGCAACCCGTTTTTGCTTATTAGTCATGCTAACAAATGGTTTTCTGGCAGCATACCGACTTTTGAATACAAGTTTTTTTATGTAATTTCGAACTGTTTGAGGTGTAACGTGAATTCTAAAGTTCTGTTCTAAACTTACAACCAATGTAACGCCAGTTATAAAAGGAAGCTGCGATTTTTTAAATTGTCCGGTTGTTTATATTTCGACACAACGTATTGGATAGTAGAAGCACTGGACTGTTGAGTACATATCCTATTAACAGGAGGCAATATAAATTTTAAAATTCAGTTGGCACAACTTAAATCTATCTGCCACCATCTTAAAAGCTAACTTATGGTGTTGTTATGTTATGTCTTTAAAAGAAAAATAACGGCATTGACATCAATAATTTTTAATTTAAAATATTTTATAAACCAAAATTTTGTAGTCAGTAGTAAGTGAATTTAACTAAAAACAAGCAAAAAATAACAAAAAATAACGACTAACTTTGCAGTAATTTGATATTTTTATAAAAATGAATAAACAAAACAGCTTAACTGTTAGTAAATAAAATTAAATTTTTGATCAAAATCTTTTAACCGTGAAAAGTTTAAAAATCATTCTTATGGAAAATTAAAAAACAAAAAAATTGGCACAGACCAAAAACAAAGAAAAAGAAAATGTTTTTTTTTCGTAATACGTATTAAAGTAAATTATTTCAGCGAAAGTAATATGACTCCAGTGAAATGTTTTAAATCTATATATGAAAGCTCTTGAAACTGAAACATAAAAACAAAAACATAATAACAAGCAATAATTCAAAATTAATTTGGAAATCGCAATATGAAAGGTTTATTTACAGTATGATAGCGCATAACAAACCTATTGTGGATCTTACTTTCGACCTTACCTAACTATGTCATAATCTACCAATAAATAAAAACTTTTTCAAAATTAACGAAACTTTATTCAACTGCAGTAAACATTTTTCAACAATTACCCTTCAGAATATTAAGCGTCAAATGTCTAAAAGCTAGCACTGGTACAGCTGGCACTAGTATAAACGGGTTCATAGAAACATACTAGTGTTAGAAATGATTTAGAAAATTGTTCAGACCATGAAGAGATCCAAAACTAAAGTATTTACTGCAATCCAATGAAAGAAAACTGCAGAGAATAAGGGAAGGGAAGGAAGAAAGCGTGGAACAACTGTAGGTTTGGATAAACTTTCAATTCGTACCACAAAGATAATTCCTTTCAAGTCATCAAAGAGCCTGGAAAATGGACCTGTTGCTCCTGGTTCAAGTCACCAATAAGAAAAAAAACTTGTGGAGGCTAAACTTATGGATGAAAGTCGTTGAAATGTTTCTTTTCTCAGCAAACCAAAAAAAATAACTGCATCGTAATAGTTGGAACAACATGCTATGGTCTGACGAAACGAAGATGTAAAATCGTAATATGAACATATTTAAGTTACAATTCAAAAATTTAAGAAACTGGTAAACTGCGTCCCTATTATTTGTTCCATCACTGTATATTTAAAAAAAAAACGAAAAAATAATGAATTAACAAAGCTTACATTTAAGCAAAAGCCGAAAAGATTGAATTTGAAGTGTCCTATCATGCTGTTTCAACTACTTAGACATTAGAAATAAGATACTAAAAATAAAGAATTTTTTATACAATTAAAGTTCAACTTGCAATACTCGTAAATATTAATGGCATTCCACTGTCTCAGAGTTTTAGAATGTAGCTCTGCCCAATTAATGTAAAAAAACAAATAATGTCGAGGGCTTTTTGATAGGTCTCATTGAGGAAGTGAATTTTTTAAGTGGTAAACTGGAAATTTTTGGTAAATTTATTGAGCTATAGTTTCGAAATTTAAACTGTCTTTCGTTTGCTGTGTTCCCGGACGTAAGTTCGCAAGCGGTTGCTCAGATTCTAATTTATTTTTTTTAAGTGTTTATAAATATTTTAATAAATCAAAACCATATAAAAACTAATTCGTTTTACTTCAAATTTTTACTACGGCAACAAAGGAACCAAATCAAAAATTATGGGATTTTTTGTACATAAAAGAATTAGTAATAAAGTGGTTTTAAAGCTCAATTCGACCAAACTATACTAGTACATGACTACAACCAATAGTAACTTTCAAAATACTCTCAATGCTACTTTGAGCATTAAGATGGTATAGGAAAGGGTAAATTAAATATTTTATATATAAAAATGAATGTTTTTATCTACGTATGTATATTCATTGGTTTGTGCTTAATAGACAGCTAAACGGCTGAACCGACTTTTACAGTAGCTCTCCGTATGTCTAGAAAGAACTATAGGCTATATAAATTTCAAAAATTCCACGTCCATACAAAGAGTATATTTATTTGTCTGTATCTTCAAAATGATAACAAATAGATTCATAGTCAAGGCAAATCATCAGTTAAATGTGGGCGGAATTAGACAAGTGGGCGTATACTTTCCAGATAAAGTGGAAATTGATTTTAGTATATCTCGAAAATGGTTACACCTTAAGATCAGTATTTGGGCTGAATGACTTCATAGTAAATGTACATCTTCAGTCAAAAAGTGGGCGGAATTGGATACATGCACGTGGCACCTTCCATCCATACTAAATATTGGATTTTTTATATGTGAAGAACGACAACTATTAAAGCTTCGTTATCTATGCCTATCAACCAAAACTCTTTAATGGCAGATATCACACTAGTTAAAAGCTGTTTATATACGTATACTATATAAAAATGAGTGCGTGTTTGTTTGGAGACAGCTAAAAAGCGGAACCTACTGTGTTTTTCTGAAAGGAAAAAATTATTGGATTTTGACCGGAAGGGAAATATGGTAAAAAAATGTAACTAAAATAACATTTAAAATAATAAATTATAGCGTTTTCTTTTCTAACAAAAAATACTGAACTTCGATTGTTCTTTGATTGCCATAAAACGTCAGCAAGAATTAAGTAAAATTAATGAATTTTAAAGGCAACATATTTAGAGATTAACACAAAATCTTTTTATTGTATTAAATTTTTTTAAAAAGCAACACAATAAAAGAAATTTTAACGAAGTGCAACATTTTTACTCAGAAAAGAAAAGGCCACAGGATTGGGGTAGCGACGCTCGCCACACAGTGCGTTGTCCCATAGGCATAGGATTCTGATAAAATATTGTTACGTTTTTACCTCTTTAAAGACGTGTATGTATGAGTTCGTATATTAAAATAAAATAAATCTTGTGCTTAGTTTTAATTAAAAATCCCTTATTCAACACAGTTTTGTGCACCAACGCTTGTAACCTTTTTACAAGCAATAACAATTTTTATTCTTAATTACTCTTTCTGTTTACAACTTTGTAAACAACAACAATTACTCGACGGATCTTTCTGCTTAAAGATCTTCCAACCCGATCGTAGTAACAACTTAGTTTCGATTCAACCTCTTCAACCAGAGTTTGACCACACTAAACTCTCTTACACTGAGCTTAAACCAATAATACGTACGCTGAGTTTACACCAAATGTACAGATTCTTGTTCGCATCGATGTGCTGTTTATATGGCTGAGTAAAAAACACATCGAAAGCTGTCGAACCTCTCGATATTTCAGATAGATTCTATTAATTCTCTATATTGTCAACTAATTTATAGTAAAATATATTATGCAAAAAATTTGTTTTAGATACTTCAGAAAAAAAACTATATGTGCTATCAATTTAAAAAAATTAGAACCAACTTTGTCCTACAACTTAAAAAATTTTGAAATTTTAAAAATGTGTAATTTAGAAAATTTGTGGTAAATTTTATAATTTTAAATAGCTTGTGGCAAATAAAAAATTAAAAATAATTTGGAATATCACTTTATGTACTACATAATATATTAACCCAGAAAGCATTGCAATTATTATTCAAATTCAAAATTTGCAGTAAAACATCGTGTTTTCGCCAGATTGCAATATATTTTTTTATATTCACTAAATTGCATGCGTTAAAAACGTGTTGTTATATACATTTTATTTATTTATATCGGTAATAAGCACAACACTGTACTTCAGAAAACCTTTTTTTATTAATAAAAAATAAAATACCTTAAGATAGGTCCGCTGTCCTATTTTATAAAAATTTCGCGTATATCTATATTTAACACCAATAAATGTCTGCACGAAATTTCATTTATCTAAGGCGACTTCTATCTTTGTTTACACGCTCTGTGGATTTTGTATATGTGGAGAACGACAACTATTAAAGCTTCGTTACTTATCCACATAAGCCAAAAAGCGGAAATTGCAGTAATCACCCTAGGTTGAGCCGTATATTTACATATACTATATTAAGATGAATGTGTGTTTGTTTGAAGACTGTGTATACATATATAGCTAAACAAATATAATAATGGCGTTTTCTCTTCTAACAAAATTTTGCATTTTTTAAAATGTCGATGTCACATTTTAAAAATATTACCTTTTTTATCATCACAATAGAACAACGAAAAATGCCCTTTTTTACAGCTGTTCACCAGGCGACATTTTCTTTGCATATTTTTATATACATACATAAGTATTTCGCAATACGCTTACCAGAAAAAGCAGAAAACTTTTGTTTCCTTTCCTTTATTGTTTTCTTCCCCCTTGATAAGAAAGCGAGTATCTTTCCATTAGATACATAACACTTTCACGACCAAGGCACAAATTTCTTAAACTGAAGTAAAATATGTTGAAAATGTAATCATCCTCGTTATAACGTAAACTTACATCGGTTTTACGAGGGCGGATTGTAAGGAAGGAAAAAGTAGGAAAAAAACATTTTTATTTTTTCAAGAACCATTCATTTCTCAACATAATCTCCTTTTAGCCCAATACACTTAGTAAGACGATTTTCCAACTTTTTTATACCATCTGAATAATACGATTTTGGGGACTCCTTAAAATACGCATTAGTTTCGGTAATCACTTCTTCATTTGAGATGAATCCTTTTCCTGCGAGCCATTTTTTCAAGTTTGGAAACAGAAAAAGTGGACTATAAGGTAGATGATCAACCAATTCGAAGTGGATTTCTCGTAGTTTTAGCATCGTATCTAATGCTGTGTGAACCGGTGCGTTGTCTTGAAGAAAGAGCACTTTTTTCTTGTTTAAATGTGGTCGTTTTTCCTTGATTGCATCAACCAATTGATCCAATAATGCACGATAGTACTCTCCTGTGATTGTGGATCCCTTTTCAAAATAATCGATGAGCAATATTCCGTATGCATCCCAAAATACAGTGGCCATAACCTTGCCAGCCGATTTCGCTGTCTTCGCCTTCTTGGGAGCACTTCCACCAGCTTCCACCCATTGCTTCGATTGAGTTTTGGTTTCAGGTGTGTAGTGGTGGACCCGCGTTTCATCAACAGTTATTAATCTACGCCAAAAATCAGCAGGATTATGCTTTATCATGTCCAAACACCGCTGTGAAATGATCTGTCGAACTCGTTTTTGTTCAATACTGAGCAAACGCGGCACCCATCTTGCCGATAGCTTTTTCATATGCAAATGTTCATGCAAAATGTTGAACACACGTTCATATGATATGTTTACCATTTAAGCAGTCTCACGTATTTTGACCCGGCGATCATTTATAACGATATCGAGGATTTTCTTGATATTTTCTTCAGTAACCACCTCTTTTGTCTTTCCTGTTTAATGGTATTGTTGCAGTGCTTGTTCGGCCCCGTTTAAATTCAGCAATCTAATATTTTACCATATAATCTATTCTTTTGTCTCTTTCGCCGTTTTGCCTTTCAAATAATAGTGTTTAATCACCACACGAAATTCACTTTTTTCCATTTTCTAAGAAACACAAAAGTTGCTTACTTCAAACGACTACAACAAATAAACTAATCGATGAATTTGGCTAAAATTTTAACAGCTGACGTTTGACAGATCGTAATTTCTAAGAAAGAAAAAGTTTTTTTGTTTGTGCTGACATAGCGCTGGGTAGCTTCAATGCCAATCCGCCCTCGTATATTACTCTTGCCACTCGTAAGATAAGTATGTAAGATTTCATCCAACAAGTCTTCCGTGATTTGGTTACAACGTATAAACGCAAAAGTTTTTATTTTAATATTTATATATATATATATATATATATAATACAAAAGGGAAATAGAAATATAGCGTACATCTTCATAAAAAAGGTACTATTTTTTTGCTTACTATGACGTATTCGGATTTTCGGATTCTCTTAAAATATAACTACCAATAGTTTTTCACCTCTACTGAAAATTTTAAATTTTTAGTTAATTCTCTCTTGTTGATTAAGTGCGATATATATATATATATATATATATATATATATATATATATATATATATATATATATATATATATATATTTTCAACAACAAACAACCAAATACAGCTGACTGCAAAAACAAAACAACAAATATGGAATCATATGTCCAAAGGTGCAACATTCTCATCCTGTTATTTTATAGAAGGTGAGAAGTGCAAAATATATTAGCTTTTTGAAAAATGCAAATTTTCATCAGAAAATAAAACGCATTTTAGATAGCATTTTAGATAATAATTAAGTTGGAGGTAGTGAAGCACAGCGGGCTTTAGCTGATATTATATACAAATAAAGAACAAAAATAATAATTGAAAATTTATAATTGTTTAGTATTTTTGCTTAAATAAATGTGAAGTATTTCAATTACAATTTTCACTCTTGACGAAAAACGGTGTTAAATTTCACATAAACGCAAACTAATCTTAACAGAAGCAGTTGTTTTTAAAAGCAATTAAAGTTTTTAAAATATATTCTGTAGTTAGTAATTTGTGATTTATTTCAACTCAAATTTTGCATGATGTCACGTGAAATATTTTTTAAATAAAATAATTCAGTATTGAATTTTAATTTAAAATTGTATCTGTAATTTTTCTGAAAGCATTTCCCAAGCCATCCAGTGCAAATTCCAATCAAAGTCAATTACAGTATTTCTTGCTTGAAAAGAGAAAGAAAAGAACCTCAATTATACCAGTTTACAAATTCCGATCAACTTTTAGATCAGAGCCGGTGAGAACAAATCTTAACGTTATTTGAGACGCTGAGTTCGGTTTCGGGTTTCGTTTTTCAAGATTGGTTCTAATTTTCGAATTCTCGTATATTGAAAGCACTGCACTATTATTAAGACAACAATATTTTGGCATAAATTTAATTCTTTAAGTTATTTTTGTTCAAAAGCCTGTGAAAATTTAAAGACAAAAGTACAAAGTCAATTCCAAGGGTTTTTTGTTATATTTGCGGAAAAAGTGGAAGAAATATTATGAAAGATGCATATTTTCATTATTTTGGCTTCTTTGTAGCAAACACTCACTAACCGAAATTATTTTGAAAATGTAACACGTGGTTACTTGCTTAAGACATGCCATATCCGCCCATAAGCCCCAAACTTAATATATTTTGACAGCTTGTGGGCAAATGCGGAACGCATTCCCCTGATGCAAACTGTCTAAAATTTTCCTCAGAGCATTGCATAAGCGGGTATTGTACAAGGCACACGTGATAAAAGCTATTTATATATGTATTCTTATCTAAGTGGCATACATATACAGTTAATGTCATTAATATTCGGTTTTATTAAGGAGATATGTTTAACTGATTCGTCTTCAGCTAAATGTATACCTTTTTCAACATATTTTTCTTTTCAATAATAGTTCATTTAAACACTTGAAAGTTCACATTTGTATTTAGAAAAAAAGAATAACAATATAACAAAAAAAACTAAATTAATTCAGGTGGCATAAAATATTGCGCGTCAATAATATTCGGTTTTCTTTTAAAAGTAACAAATAATACATTAGAAAAATGGTTTTATATAAAATTCAGTATTTTGTTGGATAACCCCTTTGTTTTATAACTTCACTTAGACGGTTTGACATGTTTTTTACTATTTTAGCTGTATATGCTGCAGGAATACGATCCCATTCTTCTTGAAGCCACAATTTCAAGTCTTCAATGGATGTTATTTTGTAGTTGCGGATTCGCCGGTCCAGCTCATGCCATAAATTCTCAATCGGTTTGAAGTCTGGGGATTGTGCAGGTGGATGGAGAACTTTAGGGCAGTTATAGGGCAACCATTCTTGAATTAAACGCGACTTGTGCTTTGGGTCGTTATCTTCGTAGAATTAAAAGAGTCTAAAACAACCAGCTTATTTGCACTTTCTTTCAAATTTTGACGGAGGATATTCAAATATGATTCCTTATTCATAATTCCACTGATAAAAACCAATTTTCCCGTCCCCACACCTTAACATGTCCATTTCCATGTTTTACGGTTGGTTTTGAATTTTGTGGTTGTAGCTCCTCATTTGGCTTCCGCCACACCATTACACGCCCATTTGATCCAAATACGTTATACTTGCTCTCGTCCGCAAATATAACGTCATCCCACCAAGTTTCAGGCTTCTTAATGTACTCCCTGGCAAAACTCAAACGAGCTTTTCGGTTGCGTAAATTAACCAATGGCTTACGACGTGCTACTCGGCCATGAAAACCTTTTTTTCTTATGGTTCTTCGTATAGTAGATGCAGATATTTTCTTTTTAAACTCATTGAGCACCTCTGTGACTTATTTGAGAGCACTTAAGCGTGGGTTAGATTTTATTTTTCGCACAATTGAACTTTCTTCCCGCTCGGAAAATTTTTTTTTGGTTGACCTGTCTGCTTTATGAAGTGTATTCTTCCTTCATTTTTGTGCCTTCTGACAGTGTCCCCAACTGTATTTGGTTTCATATTCAGAATTTTAGCAATCTCTTTGTACTTTTTACCTTTTTCATAATGGAAAATAACAAGTTTTCGCTGTTCTAAAAGAGTGTTTTTTCCTTCGCGCCCCATTTGTATAATTTGCAGTGAAGTAGAGTTTTGGACAGACAAGAAAGGAGGTGTTATGCACTTTTATTAAAACGTATCTCTATATTGCTGGAAAAGTAGCTGAATAACATGTTTTTTTTTTGCAAATAGCATATAAATAGGGGAAAAACCGAATATTAATGGCGCTTAGTAAACAGGGCTAACAAATTTTGATCGATTTATCAGGGTTGCAGGGTTACCATAGAGCCATTTTTTCCATATATTTGAATACTCATACTGACAACATTTATTTAAGTTTTTGCTATTCTTCTGATTACCTATCCATTTCGCTAATGCCAGGGTGTTATTATCGATAAACTTAAAAACCGAATATTAATGACGCTAACTGTACATTTAAAAATACGTTGTCAATTAAGGTGAACTTTGGGTCTAAGATAGCGGAAAAGGAGCCTAGTAATAAATGATTCAGAAATTTTCTTACACCAGCGCTTAATATAACTAAGAATAATACTCAATCTTTAAAAGATAATTATAATATGAGAAGATTGCCAAGACCAATGATAAAATAAGCTATTTGCGAAATTGTATTCTTTTAAAAGTGATAAGAATTAGTCACATTTGACTCAGAAAAAGTTGTGTGCCTGCCCTTACTAATATTAAAAATTTAACGTGCACCATAAATGACATCTCCCAAAAACCTCCTTGTCTTGTAATATTAATTATTAATTGATACAATTTTACAGCATAAATTAAAATATTCGAATTTCAAACAACATAAACTGCGGGTATCAGGATAGCGCCCCCACTTTTACTAGCAGTTAATGTTAAATATTATCTGAACCAATTGAGATATGACCTTAAAATGAAGTATGAAGTTGACTCCTTTCAATTTCCTTTAAAATAAAACAAGAATGACTGCTGTATCAGTTAAGATAGTATTTTAGTTAATTTTTTTAGAAAAATTCTACTAAGAACGTAATGATAAAATTGGTCATCAGGATAGCGCCACCAGTAAGTTCAATTTAATTAGTATTTTAAGCAACTATTTAGCATTTTAGTTCTAAGTACTATATTTTAAACAGTATTAAGGACAATTAGTAATGTGTGGGACCGCTTTTGTCTGAAATATCCTCACATATTCGTTTGGAAATTGAATTGTAAAATTTTTCAATATATTCCAACGAAATCGTGGACCAAGTGTGTATGACTCCTTCCATTAATTTCATTTTTGTGATGTATGTATGTATCTTCCGGATTCGTACACTTCCCTAGCCACCGATCTCCATAGGTTTTTGATTGTATTTAGGACGGGTAAGTAAGGTGGTCATATAAGGGCGTCAGGCTTTTGTCTCTGAATCCACGATTTAACGGATCGGACTGTATGGATTTGAACGTTTTAGATTTCCAAATTAATTTTTCCAGATTCCCAAACAGGTAGAAAAGTCGTTTTTGAAGCGCTATTGTAGTTATCTGCATTCATACGCTATGGTAAAAACGGTAAATCGCAAGTGCCATAGTAGAATATTGCTTCCCACACTACCACAGCCTCTCCACCTTCTACTGCATTATAATTTCTTGTGAGAATCTTATGTCAGATCTCTCCCACATGAAATTTAAATGCAATAGAAGATAGAGACGCTGTGATAGTGTGGAAAGCAATATCTTACTATGACACCTTTAAGTATCGGTTTTCAACATCGCATATGAATGCAGATAAGAATAATAGCGTTTCGAAAACGACTTTTACTTATTTGGAAATCTGGCAAAACTTAAGTTGCAGAAACTTAACTGACGAAGGCCTAATATAAGACAAAATATACTTCAAAATCCTATCTTCAGATATAAAAAAATAGAATTTCAGTAACGAATGCTTGTGATATAACCCTTATCGTTTCGGATAATAGATTAATAAATAAATATACCAATAATAGACAAAAGAAACTTCTGCAAGTTTGTCACAGTAGAAAAATGCTTACGAAATCCATGCTCACAAATGGTGATACTTGAAAGGAAATATCATCAGTGGGGTTTTTCCCGGGAATTTAAATTGTTGGAATTGCCCAAAACTGAGCCAACAGTTAAAGAAAGCTTATATACTATTGTAGAAAAATTAGCAGCTGTTGATAGGTAAAAGAAGTGAATATATACATAAATCAAATGCAAGTGATATATTGGGCCTACGAAACGCTGAATACGCTGTGCATAATTGTATAATAAAAAAAATGTATTCTCTGCTCGCTAGACATGTTTTAAACCTAATTTTTCAAAGTTATAAGAAGTTTTACCAATGTAGGAACATTTGTGCAGAAGGCTGAAAACCTTGTTTTTCTAACCGCTTGTTAATTTTGTTATCTACCTATGTTGAAAGCTTCTCATTAGCTGCTTTTTTACCCAATTCTTTTCGTCTGATTAAATAGACTTACGTCATATGTCTTCATATAAAAGTAAACAACTTGATGCAAATAATGGCTCATAAGTAATGAAATTATATCCGGTCCAGCCGGTTCCATATTTGCTAGGCACTGGCAGATTTTCAATGACAATAAATGAGTGGACCAGTCCTAAAAGTAGGAGTTATATAAACATATCAGATATTTGTAATTTCTGAAAATCAGTACCATGGTACATATAGTATAATCACTACTAACTATTAGCCTACAAGCAGTATGGATATAGCGAATTATGTAATTAGAAATATTAGCAAAAGTTTCCGACTTGTATAGTGGAATTAAGAACGAATTCTTTTAGAGAGACGATTTTCATATTAACTGATCTGTTTCCGTATAAAATTGACACTTTACGACTTCAAGAAAATTGCTTAATTTTTCTGCAATTTAAAATATTAACTTTTTTCAATTTTGATCGATGGTACACTGAAAATCTATATGATGTTACATATATACAATATAACCACTTCTAACTATTGGCCTACAGGTAACTACGACAACTATTGTATCTTAAATAACAGCAACATATAGTAAATGCCAAATATTTTGTATTTTTTTGTCTTGTTCTTTAAGCGGGTAGACAGACAAGCGGACGTCTAAACAGACATTTAATACCCAACTTGTAAACCAGTTTAATGTAATAATTTGACAATTTTTTTTTCGTTTGGTTGTTTGCAAAAGTAATGATAACATACAAAAACTATAAAGAATTAATGAATGAAAATTAAAAAACTGAAAAGTCTGCCAAACAAGCAAAAAACACGATTTTTATTGTGTGGGTTGTCATTTAATTAAATGCGTTTGAATAAAAATATAAAAAATCGTAGTCAAGTCGTAAAATTCGGTAATGTCGTAAAATATGAGATACCAGACTATTATGTTATTTAACCGGATTTAGTTTTTTTCAACCATATCGACCTTGCTTTAATACCATTCAGCAGCCTTTCCTCAGAATAATGCTGTTGAAATATACCATATACACATATAGTAGTGATATCTTCGGTTTTTCTGTTAAAAAGGAATCATAAAAAATGAGAAGACATTAAATGAAATTAAATTTGTAATTTGGTAACTTATCAGTCGAACTGTAATTTTATAGATTTTTTTCTTATTTTTATGCATACATTTTAAAATTGTAAAGAAATTTTATTTCTTCTAGAAAAGATTTGTGTCTTATATTATCGCAATATAACAATTCAATATCAGCGAATGCTTTCCTTGGCGGTTGGGACCCGACTGCTCAGAGGACACAATTCTAGGAATTTCCTTGATATGCTATGTCTAAATTTTTGCAGTATGTGAGCTATCCAGATCAATTTCCTTCCCGTAATTTTGCGTCGTATTTTCTCTTCGTTGTCAGTCATTAAGTGACATTATCCAAGTTACATTTTCGTATAGAAGTGGTAACTTATACTAAACTGATTTATTTTAAAAATTTTTGTAAGTTGTGTTGAACCTTATATTTAGCTTTTTTAGGTCTATTTAAAACGTCTTTCTCGATACCATGATCGACAGACATCTTTGAGTCCAAATAATACTAGAAAACGTTTCAGCTGATTCTAAAGCATAAAAAAAATGATAAGCAATCACTTTACTGAAACACATTCTCAAAACATCTGAATAAATTTTATTTCGCCAGTCAAATGAAATATCTAAGTTTTCGAGTTTTATATAATGTTTCCAAGCAGACAAATATTGATAATTCGGTCTTTCATTAGTAATACAATACATACAAAAAACATTGGGAAACAATGTGCTTCGTCTTAAAAAAACTTGTTAATATTGTCACGTTTTAAACTATTTAAGACTCTTGAGTTTTTTTTAATTGCGTAAAATAAAACAAATGTAGCGAATTTATGCTTTACTCTATACTCTTTTATTTTATTTCAACACTTTATCTTTATACAGCAACTTCTTTAACTTTCACTTAATACACAATTACTCAACACTCTTACGAATGCCTTAACACGACTTTACTTTGTGACTTTTAACTTACAATTTTACACTATGACTGCCAAACTATAACTGACTGACGCATTCGAAGGAGCGTTCCTCATAAACTTAAGCACCTACAGCTTAGAAAGTTCTGGAAGAGCCTTAAACCCTCTCAAATCTTCTATTCGCCCGTTAACTTTAAATATATAAGATTGTGTTTTCCCAAAAATGGTCGAGTTGGCAATGTTTCCAAAAACACAAGGAAGTACGGTATTGCCATGGTGAAACACTAACAGCTTTGACACAAACCAATAGACCAAAATCCCACAATACAGTTTTAAAGCCACTGATGTGGTGTATTTTCTTAAGATATTTTTATTTTCTTAAAAATATTTTTGTAACCAATATTTCACTACCTCTTTTGTCTACATAGCATTGTCAGGTCTGAATTGCACGTGGGTGTCAAAAATTTGGCTAAAGTTCTGCGATAATTAGTCCATAACTAGGCGAGATTGGACAAATGAACGTAACACCTCCCTTTTACACTAAATATGCAAATTTTTGTATATGGTGAAAAAGCGTGAGAGATTAGCAAAGCATAGGGTAAAAGCTACATATCTTAATATACATTTTTTTTTTTTTTTTTGGTTCGAGATATTTAAAGATTTGCATTTCATTAAATTTAAATATATATATATATTGGTAAGTATTAATAGATACATTTTAAAAATTTTGGAGTCATAGAGAATGTAACATTATAATCCAATAGTGTTTGCTAATTTGTAATTTTATGCAATTATAAGCTGATAATTTATCTAAATATTAACTGATCTTAAGTTTAATTTGGAAAAAAGACAAACAGACCTTTTCAATGATATATATGGATGTATATATATAATTTATGTAACCTTACGGAATCTGTCTGTTTTCAAAACTGTTAATTAAAAAACTATGTTTAGTTATAAGCAAACTGAGTCTTCGGTTTTAGAAAGCCATTGCAGATTGACTAAGTATTAAGCTTTTTTCATGCATAATGGGTAACTTTATAGATACTTGGTGTGCCTAGCTTTTTTCTCAATAGCTCCAAAAATACGGATTATATTAAAATATGATATTAGAATGACTTAAAGTTGGTATAATTTGGAGTTTTTCAATATATGGCTTAATGAAATCGAATGAGTTATTTGAAAGTTATCATAAGATGTATGAAGCAGCCTCTTCAAAAATCTCACATTTTAGACAAAATATTAAAAAAAAAATTGATAGATCTGAAATGCTGATGATTTTTGAAGTTAGGTGACCATAGCGCATCAAAAAAATGTAGTGGTTAACCAAGGTCAAAAAAATTTTTCCATTTGTTACATAGTGAAATTAGTCGAAAACTGTGGTATAAATGGTTATAACACCACCCATAAAGAGTGGGATTTGCCGGTTAAAAAAGTATATATTCATTTTTTGTCTTGAGAACGGTTAAAGTGGAAGGTACTGAATTTGGTCGGAATGACTTCGTAGTGAATATGAAACATCAGTCAAAAAATGGCTGAAGTTGAACAAGTGAACGTGGCATAGTATATATCAATGTTTGAATATCTTGAAGAATTGTAACAGTAGAAGTTTCTAAATTTGGTTCCAACAACTTCGTCAATAATACGCATCATCAATCAAAAAGTGGTTTAGATTGGATAAATAAGCGGGCATCTTTCATTAATATTTAATTTGGAACTTTGTGAATGTCGGGAACGGTAACAATAAAAGCTTCGTTATTTATCCACATCAGCCAAAAGGTAGGAGTGATTGGAAAAGCGGGTGTTGACAAAGTCAACCGGGTAAAATATATTTTTTCGTATATATAAACAAGAATTTGCGTTTGTATGTATGTTTTTTGAAGTCTGTATACAGCTAAAACGCAAAACCAAACGTCTTAAAATTTTTACAGTATTATTCTTTGAAGAACTAGTAATATTTAATGCTTGGACTTGGATTGGAAAAGGGATAAAATAGGGCAAAGTGGTAAAAATGATAATTAAGATAATTGTTAGGATAAGATTTAAGATAGGGATAGCGACGCACGCCGTGTTTTATCCAACAAATTAAATAAAAATAAATCGATAGTGCCATTTTATTTTGAACATACCGTGTATACTGTAAGATACTGGACACAGACCCCAAAACTATTTCATCAAATATGATATATATTATATATTTATTTATTTGCTCACTTAGACCGCAAAAGAGTAAATAACTTAACGGACGATGGTTTTTTTACTTCACAACCCCTACAATCTGGCATTACTGAACAAAATAAATAAAACGTTAAGAAACGAACAAGTTTTATATTTCAATGGAGTAAAGAACATTTATTCAAACTTTTTTTATTATTTTACGAGTATAGTAAAGTGTATGTGTTTAGGCGTTAAACGCCTATTAAACAATTATTTTTTTTTAATTTTTTATTAACTTAAATTGATTTTTAACTCTTTTTTCACAGCCTTTGAAAGAGAAAAAAAAAACGTGTCTTCCAAAAATTATAACTTGCATTTTATTCAAGAATACAGGGCAGTATCGCCAGTAAGTGGGTTGGTTTTTACCGACAAATAAAATAAAAAAATGCTCTGCTTGTTGTTGTAATTGACATATAAATTTTGCCACAAAAATTGTTTAAGAAATAACAAGCGCTAGCAGACAAATACATTGACTGCCCCCATTCAAACAAAAAAGTGTTAAACGGAAGCACAGTCTTTGTTAATATTTTTATTTTTTTAATTTATTTTTCAGATTTGTCTGATTGAGAAATGAAACACTTTTATTATTTGTTTGAAGAAGAATTAATTTTTTTTTTATTACTTTTTATATAGTACAGGCACATCTAAATACGTATATAAGCATGTAATATGTATGAATCCAACACATGAAATAATTTTTTTAATAAACGAGACAAAAAAAAAGCACGACCTGCCTCACACACGCAAAAATGTATTACCGTTGTCGCATACTTTTTGTTGGCGGTTTCCGGTGTATTGTTAACATATTTTATGAAAAAGTGGTTTTTATAACTAAACTTGTTGTAGTTGTATTTCAATCTCAGCCTAATTGTCACATATGTATGTACACTTGGCTTGACACATGTTGTCTTGTTTCAGATTTTGACTTATTACTGTTTAAAAATTGCATACAACATAGTCTAGTTCCAAATGAAATTGGTGATAAACAAAAAAAAAAAAAAAAACAAAAATATGGTATTGGCATCCAAAATGGATAAATACCAACAGTAAGTGAAGGTCAGTTAAGGGTAAAATATTTTGAGTAGGCAGCGAAAACATTCAACAAATAGGTCACAACAAGCTACTGAGGCTGCAAAGTTTAAAACAATAGACACACGTTTATATTAACACGTTTATTTTAACACACGACCATTTGGTAACGAAAATTAGGCTGATTCTTATTTGTTTAAGAGAAAATAAGCAGATTAGCTATGCCAATATCAAGAAATTTTAAATCTATTTATTCAACACAGAAAATAACAGTACTTCATTAGCTTAGCCTTTTAAAAACGTTTATTTATGAGTTCGTAGATTGCAGTTAAAATAAAATAAATTTGAGTGTTTGGTTTTTGATTTAACACAGTTTTGTGTTCCACTGCTCGTAACGTTTTTACGAGCAATATTTTTATTCTTAATTACTCTTTCTTTTTACAACTGTGTAAACAACAACAATCACTCGACAGATTTTTCTACCTAAAGATCTTTCAAACCGATCGTTGCTACAACTTAGGTTCGAGCACAACCTTTTCAACCATAGGTTATCCACACTTAGCTCCCTCTACTGAGCTAGCTCCAAATAAACTGGTTTTTACTACATGAGCTTATTCTTTATAAACTCTGTTCACACCGAGTTAAAACAATAAGCTCTACTCGCCGAGTTTACTTCACTTAAACTTGTCACACTGAGTTTACAGTAATAAACGCCCTTTACGCTGAGTTTACTCATGAACTTGTAAGCTGAGTTTACATCAAATAAACTGATTGCTGTCTACATTTTTGTGCTTTTTATATGGCTGAGTAAACAATACTTCGAAAGCTCTGTTACCTCTCGATATTTCAGCTAGATTTCAATTTTTTCCTTTACATTCTTCTTAGTTATTAAGAAGCCATGCGAATGTGAATATCTCCTTCTTTCAATTCTTTTTGTTTGTTGTTTGTTATTGTCTATTACTTGTGTTCTCTTCTCCCTCTTTTTATTGCTGCCGTTTATTTTTATTAACTATAGTTCTGTTTATGTTGTTGTTGTCGATTTTGTTATTTGTAAACAGCATGTATAGTTTTTTTTCGGCTTTTTAATTTCTGTAGCAATGTAACAAACGACAGGGGTGCCCAACCTGACTTTTATATCAATATAGTGCATTTGTTAAAATTGTTACGTTTTAAACTTTTTAAAATGCTAAAAATGCGTCAAATAAAATAAATGAAGTAAACGTATTTTGTAGCAGTATTCATTTTATTCAATTATTACGACTTTTTATCTTGATATATATTTATTCATTTGTTTAACTATTAACATTATTAATTATCATTCCATCCTATAATTTTACTGAGAACCCTAACATATTGTATCTATGTATGTATATTAATTTTCATAATTGACTAAATTGATTAATTTTCTTAATTGTCCTAGTCCATTTTCAAAAATTCAAATAACCTATTACAATATCAACATTCAAACAATAAACATTAATTTTTTTTATAAAAAGTGTTCATAAAATTTGTATAACTAATTAAAATAATATTAAAATTATACTTAAATAATATTTTTAGAACGCAGGAAGACCCTTGAGGACTACTGTGTCTGGCAACATAACTGAGGGCGAATACTGGCATTAATCGTGCCTTATTCGAACCAGTTAATAATTTAAATCCAACCCCGTAACCTATTGGAAAACCCATTAATAAAGCGTTTTCGCTAAGATTTCATTTACATATCCGACTTATAGTGTTATTGTTAGCTCTGTTTAAGTAAATACACCAATGGCACCGAATTATTTATTTCTGTTTGCCCACGTACATAACAAATTTTTGTTGTGGAGACTTTGGAAATTACAAATAATGTATGCAGTCTATATTAAAGTATTTCCGGGTCTAGGAATATTTGTGGGTCCTCAAAATAACAAAATTTTAAATGATTTCAAATTTTACAATCCCATAGACTGCTATAAACGGGCTGCCTGGTTTTTTTTAATACTTGTTCTTTTAGAATTTTTAGGAAATTTTTTTTTCAAAATTTCAAAAGCATGAGTGTAAATATGTATGTACCTCAAAATTAATTTTTTATATTCCCGTTTGAACTTTTTCCAAAAATTTTGAAAATATGAGTGGCGAGCTTAGCGAATGGATTTTTGGGACCAGCGTATGTTGACTGTTGTTGGAGTACTATAAGAAAAACAAAAAAATATTTATATAAAAAAATTAACTTCTTAATTTTCACATTTTTAAGCTAAAGCAATTTCTAGACAGTTGGGCTGCGATAGGGTCTCTCGCTAATGTCACCTCGACTTCTATCCTAGTCCACGAATGTCGCAGGTTCATTCGAAGGTAACTCTTATATGGGTTCCGTGGCACAGGGATATCGAGGGGATTTGCGTTGCTGACGAATTGGCTAGGATGGGTACTGATATTCTCCGGTTAAGCTGGATATTCTCCGGTCAGTTTATGTCGCCGCTCAACATCGTTGGCAGCATAAGGGCTTGTGCGTTAATGCCAGGCTCTGCTGGACCGACCTCGACGGAAAGAGGATTAAATGTCTTCTCTCCCTGACGGGTCACTGTCTGATCGGGAGGCATGCCGATAAACTTGGCATTTCCTCGAATGATTTTTGCAGGAGTTGTTGTTTCGAGGAGGAGGAGAAGACTGTCTTTCACCGCATGTGTCAATGTCCGGCTCTTGCTGTCAGAAGGCGAAGGTTCTTGAACCCATACTTTCTTTACGTTGTGGAAATTTTTAGGCAGATTGCGTCAGTTGAAGACGTGCCTCATCCACCCGCAATAGGTTGTGCCTTATATGTATGAAGCAAAATTTTCTCTGAGTTGAAGGGCTTGCGGTCAATCAGTTAATGTAGACCTTTCCATTTCCATTTATATTGGTTTGTAAATCAGTTCAATAGTTCTCGAGTTGTTAAATGACAAACATAGAACAACTTATTTTTTTATATATTGATATGTCCTTTCACTAAGCGCTTCCTGTTTTTAAATAGAGATAAAACAAAGTCTATGTGTGAGATCATAAAAATATCTTGTTCGTTGGAAAGGTCTCATGACCTGCAACACATGGATGAATTCAACCTCATAGAGATGGCCAATACATTAGGGCCAATAGAAGTAGTAGTGTAGTTTTTAGTGCAACTGTTGTACTAATACACATCGATTTTTGAACTCCATTAAGTTCACCTACGGTAAATTCCGTCTTAGTCTCAGTCCGCCGATCCAGAGATTCATATTTAAGAAGAGGACGAAAACCGAACGTATACATGCATTTAACAATGTTAGGACCGAGTCCCCATTTCGCACTGTTTTACATTGGCTTACCCCTTAGCCAATTTCTCTAGCCAAGTCGTGAATAACCAGATGACATTGGATAGAATGTCACTAATCCAGTCCAAGAACAAAATAAAATATAGGGGTCATCACACCGTTTTTATTAGGTATGAAAAAGACGATAATTAAGTCTACGTTAAGTTAGCGATATGCATGTATTAATGGTATATTCGGAACTTATAAACCAAAATAAGATAAAAGAATAAAACTTATTCAAGACTTCAAAAAGTCACATTTATTTTCTAAAAACCTCGTATTTATCTATTTTATTTTTGTTATGTGTTATTTCACGAATTTAAAATTGTGCTCCCAACTATAGTGGGGTGCAAAACCAAGTGCATTTTGTGAACTTGAGCAGAAAAATTCCGATAATAACTTAAATACGCAATCAAATAGAACAAAACCTCACACATTTATTCGTTCCTTTCAAAAAGCATTAAGAAAAAGTATGATATTCAAACACTGGAAAGGGAGAAAGGCAATGCTATAAAAGACTTAGCATGCACTTAGTTTTGCACTTTTCGCTTAAATAGGGAGAATCTTATATTTTCCCACACTATTCTTAGAACTTCTTATAAAAATTTAGAGGTACTCTCTACAATGTTACCCAAAAAAGTAAGTGATATCTAGTTCCATTCGTATTATATTCGTTGCCATAGCTTCAACATGTTCCTCGAAGACCATTTATACTTTTCAAGGCGTTTTTTCTTATTGTCGAAAAATTATCCATTGGATTGGAATTATGGCTTTACAGTGGTCACTAATTTACCTAAAATTTTTGATGCAACAGCCATGGATCACCATCTCAATGAAACACGATTGTTTTTTGTTTTGGTGAGTGTTCATGACTACGAGTTTTAGCACAAAGGCTTGTAAAACATTTAATAGTTTAATTGAATATTTAGGTTTATATACGAACTTTTCTGTTCAACTTCTAAGCATGCACTAGGTTTTGCTCCCCACTGTACGTACATATATGTACGTACACATGTGTGTGTGAGGATTTCCTATTGCCTACAAATTTACATTTCTTTTCTTTAAGTGACTTTCGTTTAATTAACACCTTTTCGTTTCTATTTGATGACATTAGTCAGCACTTTAACCATCAGTGTGACATGCTTGAGTCTGGCGCCACAAAACTCAGCTTTAAAAGAATGTCGCAATAATCGAATATTGTAATCTCAAGGCAATAAAAATAAAGAAAAATAAACAATTAAGACAGTTCAGTAACATTGGTTTGAATGAATTAAATATGAACATACGAGATTCTTTGAACATAAAAGAATGACAGAGCTTTGAGAAAAAGAAGGAACAAACAAGCGATCATTAAATAGAGAAGTTCAACAGGTAAAAACATTGTTTGGAAAGTAAAATAAGACATTAAAATGTAAAATAATAAAATCATTCATGTGGCTTAATTCAAATACATTCTAATTATGTATATGTGTATGTATATATATATATATATATATATATATATATATATATATATATATATATAACTTTAATAAATTACATACATACATCCATAAATTTACACCAACAAATGTCGCAATCCAAAAAATGTCCCATAGAACATTATCATTTCAAAAGCGTAGACCAGACCGACATAATTAAAGTGATTTATTATTTAAGTTGTCAAACTTTGTTACACCAGCAATGATATGTAATGGAACAGTTTTTATTGACAACAACAAAAAAAGGTTTGTTTTGATCGCATAGAACATATTTAGAGCAAATTATGTCATAAAACTTATTTCATTCCATGATTTCATTTCATGTATAACATGATAACATGCTTTTGTTTAAATTCAAATCGAAACTAAAAATCCAACAAACAGCACATTCAGTTTATAGCTTATATATTAAAAGCGGTATGTTATCTTGAATTTTGACAAAAAGATCTTAATATTGCATTCATTTTCGATATAACCCGGTTATATTCTACACAGTTAAAATTGGTTTATTGAATGAATTGATCTAAAGAACATATTGAAACCAAATTTTTATTGCAGCTACAGTCATGGGTGTAACAACATTTCTTCATGTAGTCTAAGTTTTTGAGGCTAATTACCAGATTTTCGAATTAATTTACTCTAACTCTGCTGACACGGATACCCGAGTATCCGAACCCTCTTTAAAGCCAAATTTTACCTAAACAAAACAAAATACAGATTCGAGTTTCCGCATGTTCCTTCAGCTAAATATTTCTTTCTCCCGATTTGGGTTGGCTGTATAGCCATGTAAAGTCAAATAGTCCTTATGCTCCTAACAAAGGTACCCAGGTACCCTTTTTATATTTTCTGTAAAAAAGTACAAATAATAGTATTATATATTCGTAGGGAGCACTTATTTTGCTATGCGTGTTACATCGCATAAATTTAATGTTTTTCGATTATATTATACAACTTCCATTCCGAAATTTATTCAGAAAATTAAAAACACAAGTTTATTCATCTAAATCTATATTGTCTCCTTTAAAGTAATCCCCATCGACTGCAACACACTCATACCAGCGCTTGATCCAATCCTCAAAGCATTTTTATATTCGGTTTTCGGTATGTCCATCAGTGCTTCCTGCGATTTTTCCATTATTTTCTCTCGGCTGCGGAGCCAAATCAGGTTAATTTGTTGTATTTTTCGTCAAAAAATTTCGAATAATGATGGCACTGCGCGACGGTGCGTTATCATGGTGCAAAGCCCACATTTCTGGTCTCTTTCGGCGAGTTGCTTCACGCAATCATCTCATAACGCCCAAATAATAATCTTTATTTACTGTCTGGCCTTCTGGCCAAAATTGACGATGCACTACACCGTTGTACTCCATAAAAACCGAGAGCATTGCCTTCTTTTTTAACTGAAAACACCGTGTTTTTTTGGTCTCGGCTCATTTGGTGAATGCCATTCTCTTGCCTGATGTCTGGATTGCGTGTCATACTTATAACCCCACGTCTCGTCTCCAGTAAAGATCATTTTTATAATGTGGCATTGGATTCAGCCTATCAAATCGTGTCTTTTGCGTTGTTGCAAATTTAAATCCGTTTCTAAAATTGTAAAAATCGCCAACATACATAGAGATATATGTACTCTTTACGTGGCTTTTGTAAACGTCAAGCTTTGACGCTAAGATTTAGCGGGAATATCAACAACATATGTACCAATTTAACAAAAAAAAAAAAAAACTCAAATCGCAACGATGGACCGCCACACTGGGGTTATTCCGGGATTATCGGGTTATTTCGAACCATAAGCCCATCTTTAGGGATGGTTTTGTTTGTCTAAGCTCTAGAGCTGTACGGATGTTAGTGTATTGTGTTATTCGATTATGATTTGCTCTTTCGTTTATTTTTTTAGTTGTCAACTCTACGATAAATGTTGTCAAGAATACTCGACTAAGCTTCATTTTTTATTTTTGCGCTTAGGTTGAGCAGCACCCAAAGCAGCCACTTCAATGCCAATGGCTATCTATTCGTTTTATGTATTTGGACACCGTCTGGTCCATAAGATCTTGTCCGATTTTTGTTTTATTGTAGAAGTCTCCTCTTATCTATAATTAAAAACTGGCTTCCATCTGGTATAATGTATTGTTAAGAGGTAGTCCGAACTCTTCATATTCCTGGTCGCGACCGGCAAAAAGGTTCAGTTTTTTTTTTAACAATATCGGTGTGTACCTATATCATCCGTTAGCCGTAGCTGTTATGGAATATATGTATGTCCTGTTTTGCCAAAGGGTTCCGATTGACCAGAGGAAGTGACAAAAAAATAATAATTATTGCCACATTAATTCCATATTGGCTGTTAAAATCAAAAGCAAAAGAAATATTTAATTTTAAGTTTACATGTCGCTGACCACTGATAAATGAGTCCACTCAAAGGATAGCTATTGGCTGTGTTAAACACCACAGGGGATTTTTTCGGCAAATTGGTCAGCCACTAAATGGCAATAACTGTTCGTCCTCTGGCATATTCTCATCTGGATAATAGCTTGTAGATTATTATCAACATATTTCAAATATTGGAGATAAGATCAGACTTGTCCGTTTGTTTACGTGGCGATCTTGTAAACGCATTATCTGAACGTATTAAGCGTAGTACAATATTTGCTTAAATCAATAGCGACTTAACAATGCTTTCTATAAGGGGGCTGTACCTCAAAGCTGCAAAAGGACAATCGCTGGAAACATTTATACCCATAATCAGTTAAATTCTAATAAACGCATTAAGTTCTTCTGCAGAAATGAAAAAAATTGTAAGTATTCACCTTTAAAACCGCCATATCCGACGTAAACACACATGGGTGCCCGAGTTGAACTCAGAAACTCTTCAAACTTCCCTCGTATGTGGTTGTTACATTTTAGCGAAGTAATTTTTTCAAATTTCTGCCGCCATTTATAGATCAATTTGACCCTCGTACATTTCTATTTAACTTGTATCAATCATGAGAGGCTTTTACGAAATACTGATGAGTATTTTATTATAACCAATTATGAGACCGACTGATTTTCATCAACCTTTATGCAATAATTGACTAATTTTTAAAAATTTATTCAATTCAAGTTAATTATCAATAAGCACTTTACATACAAGTTAGCACATAAAAAACTATGTGCTTCCTAGGCATACGTAGAATGCATATAACGCGAAAAGGATTCGTGTGTATTTCCAGTTTTATTATTATTATTTTTATATTCAAGGAAATGTATTTTTTAAATTGATTATCATTTATTTTTGTGGCGCTATTTTCCCTTATATTATAAAAGCAAAATATTTTTTACTTAACCCTTATGTGTGTGACAAAAAAATACCTTTAATAAGGTAACAAGGTACCCGGGTACCATACAGAGAATATATTCAGTTTCATATTTCTATACTATTATCAAATACGAAAACTGCATGTTAAAACTCTAAAAATGTTTTTGTTTAGCGTAACATAAATTCCAATACCAAAATTAAGTAACTGGAGAAGTAGCATCGGAAACATCTGATGCAGAACAAGATTGATGTGTAGAATCTGATGAGATTATGGTGACCATAAACAGCATGAAATTAACAGTCAACTTTATGGTAAGAGTGGAACGATTGTTGAAATATTTTACGCCGACGTTGTGGCTCTGCTCCTGGCTTAAATATATATGTGTGAATATTAGACACTTGGAAATAAAGTATCCAAATTCCTGTGAACGCCCATCAAACAAAGTATTTATACCATTTATAGAAAAAGGGCTACAAGTTTTTTAGGAATATTAGCTTTTGGCGGAGTATATAAATCAAAAAGCATCTATTTGAATTATGGAAACCACATTACTTACAACTATTTTGTGCAGCAATATCATGTGAAAGATGCATACTACTTCTACACTTTATTCGGGCAAGGCATGTTGAGACATTTGAACCATGCTTAATGAGAATTTATTAAAAAAAAAGCCATGCGAGAGTATTATCGTTGATGAACAATTGTTTTGGTATTAAGAACGTACTCAGTTTATACAATACATGCCATCGAAGCCAAAAAAGTATTTCATTAATATCTTTTGGGCGTGCGACTCGAAAAGTTCGTACAATTCAAATTTATACTGATAAGCCAGCTGATAAGTGCCAAAGAAATGTAGGCGAAAAAGTAGTCTTAGACCTACTCAGTCCATACAAAAACTCTGGCAGAAATATAACCACACATATATTTTTTCACTTCTCTGCTTCTTGCTCAGACGTTACGTTAATTGAACCTAACGCTGGTGGGAACGGTGTGAAAAGCAAAATATTTCTGCCATCAAATATTTATTAATTAATACATAATTTTGTAAAACTATAAAGCTAAGTTAAAGCATACAAATTCACATATTTTATATATAGGGTCCGCCAAATAATTTTTTTTTTTTTTTTTTTTGAAAATGCTATAAAAAGAAACTACTGAATATTTTCTGAAATTTCTTTTTTTATTTGAAAGTACAATCCTTCTGATTAATAACGGAAAATAATTTCATTCAAATGGCTGCCTCGGCTGGCCATGCAGTAGCCTACACGATCGGTCCAATTTTTAAGCACATTATCGATTGTGTGCAGCTGTATTTTACCAATGGCTTCACGAATATTGTCTTTTAAAGCGTCAATTGTCTCTGGCTTGTTGGTGTAACACTTATCTTTGACGGTACCCCACAAATAATAGTCCAACGGTGTCAAATCGCAGCTCCGAGGTGGCCAAACGACATCAGCTCTGCGTCTGATAATGCGATCTTCAAAAACAGGGCGCAAAACATCGAGTGTAGCTTCGGCTGTGTGGCACGTAGGCCGTCCTGCTGAAACCAAATGTTGCTAATATCCTCCTCTTCAATTTTTGTGAAGAAAAATTCGTTCAACATGGCCCGATAACGATCGCCATTGACTGTAATGGCCACCCTTACTTATTTTCGAAAAAAAAAAAATGACCCAATTATGCCTCTGGACAAAAATCCGCACCAAACAGTGACTCGTCTTGGGTGTATCGGCTTTTCAATGTATGCGTGCCGGTTTTCTGTGCCCCAAATGCGACAATTTTGCTTGTTTACATACCCGCCAAGATCAAAATGAGTTTCATCTGAACACATCGCACACGTTGTGCAACATTACTATAATTTTCAAAGTAATGTCGCAATATTTCCCAGCGTTGTTCAAGCGTATACACAACCATATTCGTTCAGCGGAAGGATAAAACTAATTATCTGTGAAATCAGACATGAGCTAAGTGTTACCATTCACGAAATAAGCACTAGTTGAAAAAAAACGTTAGATGGCGGACCCTTTATTTTGTGTTGTGGTACCCGGCTACCCTGTCACCCCGTTAAGGGTGTAATATATAAGTTGATTTACCACTTCCTACCACGCTGAGACACAAATGTCTTATATGTATATAAAAAATGAATATAAACATAAGTAAGGAGTTCTTAGAAAGTTTCAAGCGTCTACGAATTTTGTGTACAAAGGAAACCACAATTGTACTTGGGTACACACATAAGGGTTAAACAAATATTGCCTTGAATGTTATGACTGTATGTATGTAAATATATTGTCTCAGAATTTTAATATGCACGATGTATACCGTGAGTATAATATAAAACAAGGGTTAAATTAATTGAACTGTTTGATTTTTCACAACGAATAGAGAAGAAAAGAATTTAATGCAATTAAAAATACTTGAAAGTTTTTATGCAGTTTGGAAACAAAATACATATTGAGAGACAATAGAAAATTTTTTTCGTTTTGATTAAGTTATATTATTTCGAAAAACTCAATGACATTTTGTCTTATGACTTTTGTTTTACTTGTATACGATTTTGTGTAGATAATGAACATATTTTGTAAAAAATCTAAAAACAAATTTTGAACAGCGTTCAAATTAAAAACTAAATTGTAAATGACAATTGAAATATACAATCAGAACTCTTAAAGAGAAGATAATACAAAACACTTGTAATCGAAATATTTACTAACAAAATTAATGAACAATATAAAGTACATTCCATTATTACGTACATAAGTAATAAACTGATAGAGTTTAATTGATATAAAATCCAACATACGTACATATGTATGTACTTTTCTCTTCACATATTCGAAATCATTTGATGTATAACTTTCAACCGCTTGAGACCTGAACATGAATCGATTATGATAATAGTTTATTATTGTATATATAGTCTCCTTTTGGTCATTATGGTCCAATTGAAAAAAAAAATTAAATTCTCCAATCGTAAAAACTGTAATTGGTGTAAATATAATTTAACATAAACATACTGTTACGTTTTAACCTTTTTAAAATGTTTGAGTTCGTTTATATTGCGTTAAAATAAAATAAAACTATTTTATTTTAGTTGTTTTACAATCTGTCACTTTTTATTAATTCCACTGTACTTTAATATACTATGTCTAAAAACACCAAATTCGTGTTTACAACACTCTTTATTTGCGATTTTTATTTACTGTTTGACAGCCAATTCAAGACTAACTAACTCACCAGCCGCAATTCGCCGCTTTTGTAGTATTTCATCTTAGTTTAGAATGTTCTAGTACGGGCACGAATCTTCGATTTTTCGCCATTAATTCAAAAGTTCTAAAATAACACAGAAAGTAACCGATCCATGCGCTTGGCAGCACTCTTAATAAGAGCAGCTAATTTTAGAAGTTTTTAACCCTTGACACAAGCCAATACATTTTTTAGCTTAAAGCTCTGACGTGGTGAATTTTGTCTTTAGCATTTTCATTTTCGTAACACTGACTCCCGTCTAAGCCTGTTCTTCCCGAATAGGCTCTTTATCCTTCATCCCATAGCTCGTAAGTGGTTCTAAATGTACAACCTTTATTTTTAATCGCGTGCTATTGTTCTTCTGTATTCTGTATACCATATCATTTAGCCTTTTCATTACCTTATAAGGTCCATCCTAGTTAGTTGGCAGCCGTGGGTTGTAGAGTAGAACCAGCTGTCCCTTATGGAAGCCCTCCGTATTTGTTGCACGATCATATCTGGCTTTCATTCTATCGCTGACCATTTCTAGTCGTGTATACATCATTTCATGAAGTTCTTTGGGACTTTCTTTTTGCTTGGCATTACCGACTGGTGCTCTCGATTTTTATTTCTGCAGATGATTCTGACTTGTTCTGACTGCATTTTTAGCCGCAATATTTTCAGTGCAGCTTACTATCCTTCCAGCGGCAGCTTGCTTGCATCCAGCCCAATGGTAACGCTGTTTTAATTTTTCAACTATCTTCGACACGCGAAGATGCCCTCTGCTATGTTCCTTATGAGACTGATTTAAAATTTCATTAATTTTTGAGGAAGGAACTACTATTAGATTAGAAGTAGTATTGCCGTCTGCGCTTCCCAGCTTCGGTAGAAACACCCATCTATCAGCTTTAAACTATCCCATTGAGCCCAATAAGCCTTTATTAGAGGGCTTTCTGCTGATATCTCTATACTAGTAGGCCGTCTGTCTTTTCCTTAGCCGCTATTATCCTCGCCAGTAAAAGGTCTTTCCTCTGAGCCGTTGACCAATCCTCGTTAACTTCCATTATCTTTTTGGCCTTATCTCCTGTTTTATCAGCGGCTATCTTGCTTTCACTTTTACTCTTTCCACTCCTGTAACCAGCTTCACTGTTACGTGGAAAGCTTTTCCTGCCACAATCTCTATGATACCCACTTCCATTATGGTCAATCTCATTTATATTACGGCGTTCATTATTCGTAACCTGTTGTGTGGCTCTCCTCTATCGGTAAGGCGGGCTTCGGGCTTTCTATAACTAGAGTTTTTCCATTTGTCATATTTCCAAGGTGACGCAAATCTTACAGTTTTGAGCGGTGCCCTACAATGCCTTTGAAAATGACCGCTCTTGCCACAGTTTTGGCACTTCCTTTTTGTCTTTTGCTCTTCTTCGGCCAAGAGACGCTCTACCACCTTTTTGATAGCTGCAATTAAATCTTCTTTGATATTTACGGTTTTCATGCTTACACTTTATGTACCTGTGGCTTGGATATCTCTCGAGCGGTTTCCTGTATCAGTGCAAATGCTACGGTATATACAAAGGTTTCCTTATGAGCAGTACACACCGCATGCTTAATATCGGAGTCCCTTATAGTTTATCGGTGTTTCTAGTAGCTCAATAGAAGTTTTCTCAAGCTTCGTTTCAATTTTTGCCAGAAAATTCTGCTTTTCGTCTCTAGAAGTCTCTTTTATCTGTGCCAAAAGTTTTTCGTTATCAGCTCTAGAAATTTCTTGTGCCTTCACCACAGCATTAATTTTTTCCATAAGCTTTTCATTATCAGCTTTATAAAATTCTTTTACCTGCGCCAACAGCTTTTCATTATCAACTCTAGATGTTTCTCGTAACTCATTAGAAGTTTCTTCAAGTTTCTTTTCAATACTTGATAGAAAGTTCTGGTTTTGAGCTTGCGTCTGTTGCATCATGGCTGCAAACATTATATTGATGTCCAAACTGCTTGCAGTTGCAGAGACACTTATCTCAGGATCATTTTCATCATCAAATTCGTAAGTGTCGATGTCTATGCCACGTCTCTGAAATTGCTCTAACGAACGTTTTCTAATTTGGTCTTATTACCAGTTGTTGAGAGCTCCAATTTAATTAACTCGCGTTTGAGTCTGTCCACTTTTAATTTTTGGAATTCTATTATTCTTTTTTTATTTATTTTTTTATTTTTATTTTTATATACGCAATCCCACTTGTGAGACCAAATGTCACGCTTAAACCTTTTTAAAACGTTTGAGTTCGTTAAAATGAAATAAAACTCTATTGTATTTTAGTTGTTTTACAATCTGTCACTTTTTATTAATTCCACTGTTCTTTAATACACTATGTTTACACCAAATTCGCTTTGCAACACTTTTTATTTGCGCCTTGGTGGTGAAGTTTAACTTGAGCATTTTTATTTTCGTAACAAGACTATATAATACACATACATATAGTACACGTACTATATATGTACCCGACGTATCTAGAGGTTAAATGCAACGTCACTTATGATATTGCATTTTATAAGGTTCTCAAATTTATTTGTAATTTTTTTAACATTTCTATTTATTTATTGTATCTTTATCACCTTTTATTACAAATTTATCTAATAACCTATACTTTATACATACAGTATGAGTCATAAGTCTGCAAGCAGGCAAGAAAATATATGTTTTGATTAAAAATTTTTAAAAGTAATTCAATTTATTAAATGCCTATTTCACTACTCTATTTCTGCATTTAATGCAGAATATATCTCAGCAAAATAATCGACATAATAGTAATTTTATTCCTCAGTCTAGGAAAACAAATGTTCAAAAGTCTACAAGCACTTAAAACAATAATTTGTATAAAAAAAGAACATTTTCAGCAATTCAATTACGTGTTCTACAACTGTGTATCTTATCGAGTTCCTCCAAGCAGTTTTTCATTGCAAATACACGTTTTTGGGTCTCTTCAGGTATTATTTTAGATCACTCTTCCAATATGATATCGTTGAGCTGCTAAAAACTGGATATTCTGCATTTCATAATTTTATACTCCAAAGTGGTCCATAAAGGATCTATGGGATTCAAATCAGGCGAGTGCGGAGTGTGTAACTGTTTTGGAGCATTATACAATAACCAGAGGCGTACGATTTCTGCAGTATGCTGGGGATTGTTGCCATGTAGGAAATAAAATCCTTACTTAGTCTCAATTTTTCAGCACTTAACCTCATATTACATTTTTCACTGTCTAAACATTTGTTTTTATTCATCGCTTTCTCTTCAAACTCTATGTTATCTGGACAACTCGCTTATATACAACCCCATAGCATACATCACCTCCACCATGTTTCACTGTTGGTATGAGACAAGATTTGTCGAATGCATCACATTTCTTTCTCCACACTAATTTGCGCCCCTTTGTGCGAAAAACACAAATCTTTGTCTCGTCGGAAAAGAATAATGTGTTCCAAAACTCATCAGGTATATTGACGTACTACTTTGCAAAGGCTATGCGATTTCTTCAGTTCACTACCGAAATAAAGGACTTCTTCCGAGCTACTCTGCCATGAAAACCAGCCCGTCTTTAAAGTCTACGAGCAGTAACGACAGAAATATTTTTGGAAAACTTTTCCTGTACATCGAGGGTAATTTCAGATGTATTTATACAGTAATTTTTATTATTGTGTTTAAAAGAGTGCGGCTTTTACAAATGGTAAGCTTTGGTGGGCGGCCAGAACGAGGGTTGGAAGTTATAACTCCGATTGCGCTCAAGTTTTTTATTACAGTGGATACTGAGCAGTGTGATCTGCCCACCAACTTCCTTCTTAGATTTAATTATTATTTGTCTCTCATCTACACTTTCTATACAACATCACTAATTGAAAGCACATTTCCCATGTCTAACGATATTCTATTTTTAAATGAAGTAGTGTAAAATGAAATTCTATGCCTTAAGATTAGCTTTTCTCCTTATTTAGCTGAAGTACAAAATTTGTGTGTTTTTTATTGTAGTTTTTTGTCCGGTCAAGTCTGCTGATTTTTTCGATATTTAAGTGCCAAATTTTTAAATAAAATATTACGATATTTCACTGAAAATTGTTTTTCAGTTACAATAGTTTATAAACAAGCGAAATACAACTAAAAAATATAAGCATTTTAATCAAATGATTTTTTGGGACTATAATTTAACTGTTGTGTATATAAGTATACAATATGGCGCATGAACTATATATTTTCTATTGCAATTTTAAAAACTATTGTATTTTTGTGAAAAGATAAAAGTGTTTAACAGCGAGCGATATGGACTCTTTCTCTCTGTAGATCCAGAAGTCTATAAATATGGGCGACCTCAGGATACTAACGGGTCTTTTTACTGGACGTAATACAGTGAAGCCTTTTTTAAAATCCTATATATAACGTTATAAAAAGGTTCACTGATAGACATGTATAACGAATAAATAACTATAACGAAGCATTATTCGATTTCCTTTAAATCAGTTATATCGAAGTTTCACTGTATGTATAATTCATATCAAACTTTTCATAAAAAGTTATCCGTAGTAAGGTGTGCTTCAAAATGATAAGGTCACCTTAATATTTGCTCAATTCATCCAAACTATAAAACGTTAGGTCACATTATTCAAAAAAATCTACGTTCAAATAAGTGAATAATAAGCCAGTTTTGTTCTTAGAGATGCACGTTATATTATGTTTGTTTTAATTAAATGCAAAATTCAATGCGTCAAAATGATAAGGCCAATGATTAATAAGCAATTAATCTAATCAGAAGGTATCACAATTGTTTTTTTTTTTTGTAATAATTTATAGTTTCAATAATAATATGAGTCGCGCGAAACCTTTGTCACCTTATGAACAAGGACAAATTGTGGCACTTCACGAGCAGGGATTGAGTATGCATAGAATGGCCAAAAAAAAACTAGGACAATCTTTGTGTGTTGTGCAAAATTTTCTTAAAAACAGAGAAAATTATGGAAAATTAAAAACCACGGGTCGTCCAAAGGTTCTGACTGCCCGTGAAACTCGGCTAATTTCACGAAAGGCCTCGAATTCCATGAAAAGTGCGGTAACAATGAAAGAGGAATTGAAATTACAAGCTTCAAAAAGCAAAATTCTAAGAGCTATCAACGGCCAGTCAAACCTTATTCGAGCAAAATTAAAAAATTCCCTGTCTGACTAAGCAGCATAAGATTAAACGTAATCAGTTTGCGAAAAACAACATGGTAACTAATTGGCATCAGGTAAATTATATATATTCCACACATTTTTTGGTTTATAAGTAATTTTTTTCGATGAGAAAAAATGGAGATTTAAGGAAGGAGCCCTTGTTTTTTTCCAAACGGAATTTCAGCGGTGGCAGTTTGATGATTTGGTCTGGCTTTAGCTCACATGGTACCTTGGAACACTACTTTTCTTCCACTCGAATGGATAGTTTAGTGTACCAGGGCATTCTGTCTGAACGTTTGCTGCCTTATTTGACCCAAAATGTTGACAAAACTTTCACCTTTCAGCAAGATAACGCAGCAATTCATGTCAGCAAGTCGAACAGACAATGGTTTGAGGAGCGCAATATTAAAGTACTTAATTGATCAGCACGTTCCCCCGACTTAAACCCCATGGAAAATTTGTGGGGACTTCTTGCGCGTAATGTTTATGCAGACAACAAACAGTATCGGACAAAAGATGAATTAAAAGTGGCTATCTGCAAAAGCTGGCGCGAAATCCGCTCCAACGTTCTGGACAATTTAGTAAGTGCGATGCCATCCCGTATTTTTAAGTCAATAGAAGGAAATGGTAACTGTAGAAATAATAGAAATAATTGATTGATGCTTAGTTTAAATAAAAGTTTAGATAAATGAATCGCTGACCTTATCATTTTGACACATTGAATTTATTTTTATTTCATTTATTTACATAAATTTAAATAAACATAATATAATGGCACATCTCTGGAAGCAAAACCGGCTTATTATTCACTTACTTGAACTTAGAATTTTATTTTTATAATAACATTTTATAGTTTGGATGAATTGAGCATATATGAATGTGACCTTATTATTTTGAAGCACACCTTATTACATGGAAATTTTGAGGATGATCGGCTTTGCACGGCCTGTACTGAAACATTTGAACATGTACTGTGTGAATGTCCAGTTATCTCAATCCAGAGAATGAAGTTTCTGAGGAACGCTATGCGGTCTCCGAAAGAGGTATTTTTTCTCTCACCAAATATGATAACTGAGTTTATTCGCAATACCAATTGGATGTGATGAATTTATGTGACTACACAAAAAGTTCTTTGCAGCGCGGCGAATTTTAGTCCCAAAGAATATTAACATTAGCAAGAGAAATAGAACAAATTTTTTAATTTGATTTGCGTAATTCTGTTGCTTAGGCAAAACCTGAAATACCATTAATAAAGATTCCTGCAAAGAAGCGAGCATTTCTGATGTTTTTTCAGAGTGTTGAGGTACTCAAAGAATTTAAAAAATTAGGACTTAGAGCAGGAGGAAATAAACATTACAACTTCTGAAGATTCTAGAATTAAGGTGGTGTTTCAAAAAATGGACCTAAAACACTAAAAATTAAAAAAAAAACTATGGGATAATCCTGTGGAGGTGTTTAGGTAGACATAGGGTCACACTGGGTGACATATCTACCATTACGGTTTCAGATCTGCTGATGTTCATTAGGAAAGCAGCATGGGTCGCAGTGTTCTGCAAAAATGCCTGGACAGGAGTATAATGGAATAATCCTACAGAAGACGATGTAGAACTATAAACCACTTGAAATACTTCAGAATACATAAAATATTATTAAAAAATATATAAAATCTATAATTTTATTCTAATGAAAAACTTTATCTTTTTACGTCGTTTATGCGCCATGTTGTCTGTGTACAACATTTTCTAAAAACTACACTTCGACAAGTAAATGGATCGACATTCGCTTCAACAACGTACTGAAATTATTAAAATTCACCACAACATTGGTGGAAATTTTCCAGTTACAGTTCGCAAAATTAAAGCAATTTTGTATTGTGGTGAAACACTTTTTCTGTCAGCAATTGTGAAATCGGTGGAAAAATTTTAGCTGTTGGGACAAGTTAGTGATTTGAAAAACCAAATTCGAGCATGTTCCTCAAGAACAACTGAGAGTGATGATGTTGTAAGCCATAAAAATCATAACAATATCCAATCGATCCTAAAAGGTGCCTAGGACCTCAATAAATCCCATCAACAACTTTTTGTTTTGTACTAACACCTTCGCTATTTTCGAAGTTTTGCTGCATCTGTATAACTCAGGCTCAACTTTTCTTCTCGATGTATGGGCTGGGCGTACTTCTCTTCTGCTCCGCTGTGGATTCCAATCTATGGAAATTCTGCTAATATCTTTCGATTGTCTTCTAAGTGTGGTGCCAATCGACTGTGGCCATTATATCAATCGATAGTAGTATGTGCTCCGTTTTACGCCAATGTCTATGATTGACACAGTATTCGGCCAAAAAAGGTCTAGGATACTATGTAGACAGAGATTCACGAAAACTGGTAACTTTTTTATAACACGAGCTGCAGCGTTTTATGTGTCGCAAAAAAAGGGTGGATATTATATTCGCATTTAATACCGCAAATTTCGTATGCAACGGTAATATGGATGATTTCTAAATTGATTTTAGGTGGCCAAAAGTTTGAAGATCTTTCTGCATGCGGCTTATAATATCTACGACCGAACATCGGTTTTGCGGATATAATACTCCACCAATTTTCCCGGGTTTATACGTAGAGTTTTAGACTTCGCAACATTTACCCTTAAAACTGTCGCTTCAACTTAAGCGTTAAGTTATATAATTTTGTCGCAAAGTGGAAAAACTATGAGCGAGGTAACAGAAGTATTACACATCGAGATCGTTCGGCCAGCCTTATAGTCCACATTTTATACCCTTGCCGTCAACGTCGGATCTCTCAGGAATCGTGTCCAGTACTACATATAAAGGGTCCGCCATATCATTTTTTTCTTTGAAAATGCTATAAAAAAAACTACTGAATATTTTCTCAAATTTCATTTTTTATTTGAAAGTACAATCCCTCCGGTTAATAATGGAAAATAATTTCATTCAAATGGCTGCCTCGGCTGGCTATACAGTAGCCTAAACGATCGGTCCAATTTTTAAGCACATCATCGATTGCGTGCAGCTGTATTTCAGCAATGGCTCCACGAACATTGTCCTTTAAAGCTTCACTTGTCTCTGGCTTGTTGGCGTAACACTTATCTTTGACGGCACCCCACAAATAATAGTCCAACGGTGTCAAATCGCTGCTCCGAGGTGGCCAAACGACATCAGCTCTGCGGTTTATAATGCGATCTTTAAAAACAGGGCGCAAAACATCGAGTGTAGCTTCGGCTGTATGGCACGTAGAGCCGTCATGTTGAAACCAAATGTTGCTAATATCCTCCTCTTCAATTTTTGTGAACAAAAATTCGTTCAACATGCCCCGATAACGATCGCCATTAACTGTAACGGCCACTGCTTGCTCATTTTCGAAGAAAAATGGCCCAATTATGCCTCTGGACCAAAATCCGTACCAAACAATGACTCGTCTTGGATGTATAGGCTTTTCGACGTATGCGTGCGGGTTTTCTGTGCCCCAAATGTGACAATTTTGCTTGTTTACATACCCGCCAAGATCAAAATGAGCTTCATCTGAAAAGATAATTTTTTTTTGGCAAAATCGGGATCTTCTGTAAGTCGATCGCAGGCTCACTTAGCGAAGCGTATACACAACCATATTCGTTCAGTGGAAGGATAAAACTAATTATCTATAAAATCAGACATGAGCTAAGTGTTACCATTCACGAAATAAGCACTAGTTGAAAAAAAGAAACGTTAGATGGCGATATTAAATAGCGATTGTGACGGTCCACACCCTTGCCGCATTCCAGTTCCATCTTCTATGGGTGCACTTATAAGCTCGCTATGCCTAACTCTGCAAGATGCGATATAAACCATTGTTGAGGTGAATAAGTTTATACGGATCTTCCTTTTCTGAACGAACTCCATATCACATCATGATCCGATTTGTCGAAAAGCAGGCGTGGCCAAAAAGAGAAAGTATTTTGTGCAGTAGTGTTAGTGGATTGTTGCCGTGTGAGTTGCAGAAAAAAACTAAAAAGGCAAACAACCACACAATTAAACAATTTTAATGTGCAAAGCGATACAACTAAATGAAGTTGTTACTTATTTGTTATTATCGTGATATTATCTATTCGCTCTCGTTCGGTTGTTTACATATACTAAATAGATAATTTTCGGCCAGATAATACTCGTGCGAGCTTATCTGGTCATATGCGCTATAAAGTATAGTTACAATGACAAGCGCTATTTCACAAATTTGTTCGTTATGATACGAAGGCTATAACATGCTCTATAGTCGACTTTTGGGGTCTGAATCCAGCTCGCTCCAATCTCAATACTAGTAGCAAATGAGCTGAGCGATAACCCTGTTAATCTTAGCTATTAAGACTGATAGCACCCATTTTTAACTCGGAGGCTACGATAACAAGCAGAGTTGTCGCCTCTTGAGCTCGAAAGACCAAAAAATCATTGTTAAAAAGCCTATGCATCTTCAATCCGTGAGAGTTTGGTGCGGTTTTTGATATATCGAACGATGGTTAATGATTTTGCATGGCCGGAGTTGAGAGATTTTGATGTGCACAACGTTTATTTTCAACAAAACGGCGCTATATGCCACAGAAATAGCGATGTCATTGTTCTTTTGCATGAAAAGTTTCGTGATCGTGTGATTTCTCAAAGAGGTGATCACAATTGGCCGCCGATATCTTGTGATTCATGTTAACAACTTTTGACTTTTTACTTTAGGAATAAGGTCTATGTCAATGACCCACAATCAATTCAAGACCTAAAGAATGAAATTCATGTCATTGTTGATAACATACAGCTGCAAATGTACGAATTGGTGATGGAAAATTTCACGAAAAGAAATTGGTACTGCAAGCTCAGCCATACCGGTCATTTGGCTATTGTTGTTTTCCATTATTAGAATAACCTCCTCTTTACCTTTGTTTTACATATTAAAATGAAACGTGTAATTGGATGACCGTATAACATAGATTGATATACAGATCGATAGGTATGAGTAGTAAGATTTTTTCGAAAATTTTGGACGGCTTTTATAGAATACTTATTCGTCGGTATGATTCAACCTCGGTATGATTCTTACGTGTTTTTTCATCATGTTTTTAATGAAACTTTCCTTTGTGGTGGACAGTATTTGAGTCGAATAATAGCACTTAATGATCTATTTATTTTAAAAGTGGGACAAGTCCATTTTTTTATTTTATTAAATTGAAAATTTTAGTAAGTATTAATGGATATGTACATATATATAAATTATTTATTTTTTTGTCTCCAGACTTGCCCCACTTTAAAAATCAAGAGCTAAAACTTCCATCTCTCAAGTACCAGAATCTGAATTGTTGTTTTTTACTACAAATTGATTTTCTTTTTATTTCATAAAGGTGCTACTCTGCAGATCATTAGCTTTTAACAATTTCGAAGAACTATTACATTCGCTTAAAGCCTTTATTTTGGTGTAGCAATTGTGATTGGCCCCTACTTTTCCTCAGTAATCGTCGTTACTAAAATTTTAAGTTTTAAGTTTGACTACAATATTCAAACTTCAATAGAACGAAAACAATACTTTGACTGAATTATTGAATTTGTTTCGAATGTTTTTTTGATCACAAAAGAGAAAAAATGTATAAAAACAGTTTCTTTTGAATTTTTGCAAGTAAACAATAATTCTTTGTATATGTTTTTATGTGTAAAGTGCTTATTTCTGAGTATTTTGTTAACATGTAAATTTGTTTAATAACTTTGCTAAAACTTTTAGGGTTTCATTTGATTACCTCAGCTATAACTATTAAGTAAAAGTTTTAAAAAGCTATACAAGGTGTTTTTTTAAGCCCGATAGAACACTTAATATGAAAAAATATAGCACAATTTTAAACCAAATAAATATTTTTATTCGAAAGATCAATACATGATATAAACACTTGAAACTGATGTCCGATATGTGTACACCGCAACTGTTCTTGACGAAGCGAGTTTTGAGCGTACAATTTTGGGTTGAAAGTTTCAAAATTGATAGTCGTTTTTCACAGTAAACCTGAATAATTAACCGATTATTCGCGTCAATATAGTCATACATTATTATTAGCCATACTGACCATAAATGCCAAAAAGTGTGTGCAGCAAGACAGTTCATTTGACAGTTAACCCTTTCGTTTTTTATAGCGTTATAGCGGGTTTAAATAAAAAACAACATATGCTATGAACATACAGTGCCTTACAGCTTATTTTATGCAATAAATTATTTTTGTTTATACCTCCAGAATAAAGCGCAGCTAACAGAGACAGAATGAAAAATTTGGTATCAATGAAAAAAGAATTTGTTCTTGTTCAACAAAACAAAGGCAATTATTAAAAAATGCATATCTTAAAACTAAACAAACAACTGGAACAACTAAAAACTGAACTGGAATATTAACCGATTTTAAGCTCGTCATATAATCTGGAAAAAAGACAAACATGCTTTTTGAATGGCATATATTTTATTTGGATGACCGTTAGGAATCTGTGTATATTTCTCAAGTTTCTGTGAAACTTTAAATCCTTTAACATGTAAATAAGTTATTAGTTTCTAATGGCAAGAACGCACAAAAAAACGATATTTATCCGCAACTCAAGATTTTGGAGATGTTTTGAAAATTGTAAAAACAGCTTCACATTATACTATATGGCACCACTCAGAAAAACAGTATCACATCCGATATTCTTTTTTTGACACGGTGTGTTCTTTGTTTAACGCAAAATATTTCTCTCTTTTTAGTAAAATTTTTAATGGTCCTTAAAAGGGCCGATTTTTTATAGTTGTTGTTGTTATATTAGACAATTTCAAAACTCAATATCTTGTTGTATGTGTAGAAATAAAATGAAACCAAAGCTTAGGATTTTCATAAATTCCATACAAAATCTAATCTATTTCATACATAAACTAAAATAGAACTTACATTAATATATTGTGAATAGATTTTAATAGAGCTTACTATTTGGAAATCAGTAAATTACATAACCTTCTGCAAAAAAATTTTTGTGTTTGATAAATGAAATATTTTATTGCATGGTAAACTTACGAAACTATAAATCGTGGTCTGCTCATACAATTTATATTTTAAGTTATGCATAGGTTTCACTTTTATTAATTTGTCACAGGTCTACATCAAGAAAATTTTTATTTTACTAACTTAAAAATAATGAATAGGGAGCGAGCCCTGACAGACATAGGATTCGTATACTACTTGTGTATTAACCTATACTACAATTAAAACATTGTGGTATAAATCTGGATGGTATACTATAAAAATGAACATTGTTTAAATGCAGTATATTATTACTACTCACTAAACACAGCTCCGTTCAACATGGACTGGGAAACTCTAGCATAAAGTCAGCTGGAAATACAGTATGCAAATCCCTTTTCTTACATATTTTCAAATGAAATTTTTTAAAAGCATTATATTTTAATAAATTCAATATTGAAATAATTTTTTTATACGGTATTATACATATTACCTACAAAAAATAAAAACTGACAATTTAACTAAAACTTTAATTACGAAATTCGAGTAAATAAAGTTTTAAGGTTGTGTGAATACAGATGTTTCATACTGCTAAATGACAGTTAATTTACTATTTTGATTAAAAAAAATGCCTTCAACATATAGTCACCTAGAATTAAAAAGGGCCAAACAACAAAACAAAATTGAGTTTTTAATTGATACTTAACAACATATTAGGACATACAGAACAAAGTAGTTTTGATTAAATTGTGGCATTTTAAAGTTTTTGTTGCTTTTTAGCATCATATTTATTGTCACAATACTTTTCATTTTATTAAGATTTTTGCGTTTCAGGTGACGATATAAAAGCAGTATGTATACTATATGTCTTTCACACTAATATATCATAGTATCAAAAACCGTAGTATACATACCATGGCTATATCAGTAAACTGTTGGGTATACAAAAAAAAAAAAAAATTGCAGGACAGCAAAAAAAAAAACGCCCATTTAGTTTCACGATGGGCGTTGTGTATAGGGTTTGCACTTAATCGTATGTTTCATAATCGCGATGACGATTAGAAAAGGTCCGTTAATCGCGAATATCGATTAATCGCAGTTTATTTAAAAGAAAACTAAAATTTATAATTCTTTAATCAACAAAACATTTTTGTTTTTATATAATAAATACTTATTTTATAAAGTGAGTCTACTCAAAAACGATATACGGTGCACAAAAAAAAACTTGGATGTCAAATTTAGAAATGCGTATTAGCCTATTTTTTGCAGAGTGCAATCTGGCGCTACATATAGTAGTAGATCACTCAGTACCGCTTTAAGGAAAATAATCCCAGGTTCCTCTATTATGAAAAAAGAGCAATTGGGGAAGAACTGGGCGAACAAAAATGAAACAAAACTTGTTGGCAAAAATCAGGTGTCTAATAACGGCATATGATATCGAGTAGTTTTGATCGATTAAATTCATTTTGGGATTACGGAATTCGATATCGAGTTTACGATCGAGTGTAATCTCGTAAAAGTTGTTCGATAGCAAATTTTGCAAAAACCTGTGGTAAATGAAAGTTAAATTTAATCTCAATTTAAAATTCTATTTATTAATATTACATTTTTAGGATAATTTAAAAAAATATTATATTAAAAAAATGTCCTCTTATTCCGATGAATACAAACAAATAAGAATAAATAATTTGTGATTCATTCTCTATTCAATACAACGTTTTAATTAATTTGTAAAAGTGTAAACTCCTATTAACGTTGATAGTGTTCTCTTTGCTTTTGTTTTATACATAATTTAGCTCAACATATGTAGCATTTTTTTTTAATTTGATAAAATCATTCATAATAAACATGAAATATCGATACGATAGCAATCGAATGTGATGTTTAGCTTACTAGACACGTATCGAAATGCTATTCGATATGATAGTAAACTCGATATCGTATGCCGTGATTAGACCCCTGAAGTAATATGTAAACTACAAAAATACGAATTTTCTGTCCTACCAGATGATAGCACAGATATTTCTTCTTGCAGAACAACGTGTGTCCTTGTTAAATTTTTTTAATGAAGAAAAGGAGCTCTTAGTCGTGCAGCTTTTAGTTTTATTACCTGTAGGAACGTTCCCTTCAGTGGAATCCCTCAGTTAAGTGTTCAAGGAGATTATTTTAAAATATTCAACTCCATTGTCTTTGGTGTTTCTAATTAAGCCAACGTCATGACAGGAAAATTTAACTCCTTCGCACCTCGTCTGCTCTATGACAATAAATAAGCTATAACTATCAAATGTACATACATTCATAAGTGTGTAAGTGTCAATCATGACTAGCAATACAGTGACGAATAACATGACAATGTACAAGCAACGATGAGGCATGGAGTAGTTGTAAAATAAGCTACGAATTATTATTAAATTAAAAAAAAAAAACAATATCTTATACACACAAGTGAATTTGTGTAAACCTAAATAATAATTAATAAACAAACGTTAAATATAGAAAACAAAACTATTTTCGTTAAAAACATTAACTGTAATCCTTTATGCCATACGGTACCAATAAGGCCAATAATAAGCACTAGAAGAATTAATAAGACAAATTGGGTCCTTTATATCTGGTAGCTCAAAGAGATGGGCCAAGCTAGAAGATTTTCCAGAATTTTTTGATGAAATAATTTCTGTTGCTTGATTGCTTCAACTACAATAATGCATTAAAAGAAGATTATCCAGCTGGAACGATTTACTTGAATAATATATGTGAGTGTTCGAGATAAATTGAAATCTGCAGAACTGATTTACGTTAAACTAAAAATTATCGCACAAAAGCTTATTTATTACTATTGTACATATGTAAATGCTCTTTTTCATTGATTCATGTGCTTTATTCTGAATCAAAAAAAGGCGGAATTACAAGTATATTGTTTTTTTAGAATACTTCACATATTTTGTTGCCGAAGAAGAACATTTTTGTCGTTCACAACAGTGAGGAAGTATAACTGTCTAGACTTTTACATATCATCACATCAGGATTTACAAAGTAGGCTTCCATTATGAAAATAATGATTCAATATTTTGAGAAATGGGATTTTTAAGCCATTGTCCAAACAATTTAACTGCAGACCAGTTTTACCGCTTTGGTCCAATCGAATCGTTTTTTAAAAACAGTCTTTTTTAAATGCTATTTTATATAGGACGAGTACTATTTATGAATTTATTAAAGTAGAACATTTAGTTATAAATCAAATGATACCTCCTTTTATAAAATCGAGTGGAAATTTGCGGAGTAAAACCACCTATATTGTAAAGCTTTACAATCTAGTCGTTTTTACACACTATTTTATATAGGACTAGTACTATTATTAAATTTATTAAAGTACCACGTTAAGTTACAAATAAAATAATATATGCTTTTTTATAATCGGGTGTATGTTGACGGAGTTAAATCACTTATTTGGTAAGGCAAGCAAATTTTGAAATATTTTTATTTCATTTCTCTCTAGAAACTATGTAACTCTGTTGACTATAATAACCACTTACATATGTATTTCGTAAAGCTGAAATCACACGATTGTCGTAAATGCACCAATATGACACAATTTATATTGTGCTTTATTGCCGCAAAACATCAAAATTGTAAAAATTTTTTTACGAAATTAAATTTTAAAAATAAAATTTTTGTACGTATTACCCACTTCGATTGTCCCACAAGAACACAATAAGTAATGGCGCAGTTTTAACATTTTTGTATGCATTATTGCCTATAGAGAGGTCACACTATTGCCGTACTATTATGACTGGTCTACAAACAACAAAAAATTTTCTGTCCTTTAAATGAAATTATATATATCGAATATAAGGAATTCAAAGAGGTTTTTAATTTTTTTCCATCTCGCTAAAATTTTTTTTATAGGCGTGGCAAATTTTACGCCCATAATATGGTAGTTATGTCAATATATTTCATCATAACTTGAAAACGACTTGACCGATTTTAATGCAGGTACCACCAAATGTTTAGGAATAAAATTTCCTATAAGTAACATGAATAATTTTTTTTGTATTTTCTACAGTTTTGGAGTTATTCATAACTTAGTTGAGAAAACAAATTTTTTTCGCAATTTTTTTTTTTCAAATTGTAAAAATTTTTCAGAATGAAAATTTTACATGTTAAATTAAAGCTAAATATGTTCAGAATAAAATAAGCTTTAAATTATAAAAATCGGTTGGTTATTGCTGATTTTATTCAAAATTATATGCAGGTACCTAACTTTAAACAAAATTGGCGAAAAAATTTGATGTTGCAAAATTACTGGAAATTTTTTGTGTTCATTTCCAAAAAGTTATAAAAAAAACTTAGAATATAATTTTTACATTTTAAGCATTCAAATGAAAACCAGATATGTTGAAAGTAATATAACCCATGTAGTCAGGTGTCTAATTTTATTCCTCAACATTTGGTGGTACTTGCATTAAAATCGGTCAAGTCATTTCAAGTTATGGTGATATTGACATAACTACCATATTTTGGGCGAAAATTAAAAACTGTAAGCCCGATGTAAAAAAAATAAAAATGCAGACCAATGTAATCGGTGCGTTGCGTCAATCGTGTGATTCCTGCTTAAAATTTAACACTGACATCTAGAAGCAAACAAAATAATTTGGACAAAAAGGTAATGTTACCCGAAATATAATGTTCATTATGCGAACGAAATATAAATTGAATACTTCTTTAATGTTTTAGTGACTGCTTGGCTACTCAAAATCCAAGTTTAATATCCCAACTTGAGCTTTAAATATTTTAACATGTAGTATAACTAGTGCAGTGCTACATAAATATTTATTATAAAACAATAAGTGAAATGCATTGCAACAGTAATTTAATACTTTTTATTGTGTGTCGTATGGACAAATAACAGAGTATGTATTACTAAAACTGTTGATGGTGACAGCCATAATAATGGCTTTCAAATGAATCTTTTATTTTTAAAGAAACCCATATTTCTTAAGCTTATAACACTACTTTTTTTTTGTATAGAATGAACCATATTTGTAATATGGTAACAAAAACCTTAACCCTGATGCCTTTCTATATTAATTTTTTTACTATGTATGTATGTATGTATGTATATTCTATAATGCAACATAATTGTTTGTTTTTTTCTGGTTTTCTTTGACACATTCGTTGTCATGATGTCATCAATTAAAATGTGTTAACAATTTTAATGAATTTTTTTCTCTGCTGTCGTTAGTGTTAATAAAAAATTAATTTTTGGTCATCCTCAAAGAACTATGCCTCCATTGTGTGGTCTTCCTAACAGTGAGTCAATTTTACGCTATTGATTTTTATTAGAAAACGATTGTCTGCCTAAAGTTGGTTGTAAAAGTAAGTGGAAACGAAGAGTCGATTTGTTTGTTCAGTTCAGCATGTGTTTGTTTAAAACTTCGTTTTAGTAGTTAATTAAAAAATTTATTATCCATCAAGTCAAATTTCTAGTATGATTTTAAGTTTGTTTTTCTTAATAAAAACAACTATAAAATCTATGAAATAAGAAATCTTGACCGAAAATATATTTCAACAACGCAAAAGAATAACAATGAAGTGCTAATTGAGCAAAAACTTTTTTTTTATTTTTTTAATAGAAAATAATTTTTAAGCAGATAAAACATAGAATTTAATACAATTAAGGTTACAACTTTATGTCATTAAGATTTATCAAATTTATAGCAAGTTGGCATAAGTAGTACATACGATTAGTCACTAAAGTAAGTAAACAACTGGTTCAATATATTGTTAGGAAAATAAAAATACAACACACCCGCGCTTTAAAACTGTATTGATGGATTTTGGTATATTTTGTGCCACCTTGTCAATTTAGCAGCATTGCTAAATCGACGATCTTTACGCTACATTTCAATTGACGGACATGAAAACAGAAGATGGTCGATATTTCTGGAAGCATCCAAACTGTAGGCAATTAGGTATATAAAGGCTGCTTTCTGTACAAGTTAGTTAGTTATCGTTTGGTTGTCAATAAAAAAGCTGTGTAAAAGCGTATACAAAAGTGTTGTATTAAGGCGAACAGTATAAAAGTTACAGTGAAATAAATAAAAACTGTCAAATAACAAAATAAAACGGTGTTTATATTAGTTTAACGAAATTTAAACTCAAACGTTTTAATTTGATAAAGAAAATATTATCGATGGGGTGACAAGACGTCCATAGTAGTGCAGGAAGACTTTGAATTTGATAAAACTTTATATTTTACCAAGACAATGATCCGAAGCACACACTTCATAGAATGCTAGAATGCTAATTGTTTTAATTGTATAGTGTATAGTTGTATAGTGTAATAGTAGCAATTCCATCACGATAAGAACCGTGTGCTTTAAGTAATTAATCTGTTAAAATATAAAAAAGTCATTCAACACTAACTGCATGGCTCTTGCTTTCTCAGGTACAAATACTAATTCATAATGCCATTAATAAAAGCAGGTCTTCCAAATCCGGATTTAGCCATACGCTACCACACTAAGTTTGAAGATTTTATCTCTCTTAGTTCCCAAGATATACTGTAATAACTACGTTTTTTATAGGAATGGACTTAAAATTCTCCTTTTACCACTTATTAGCTCCTCAAAGTGTAACTATTGCAAACAAAAGCTTTGCTTTAAAAAGCAGAAATACATGTTATTTCAGAAGAAGTCAATCAAATTGTTCAAAAACCACTTTTTTGCAGTTTTGTTGTGTGTGCTCCAAATTAAAAAAAAATCGATCTAGTCGTTTTCCCTGTTTGGCTCAATAACAAACTGAATATAAAAAATATTCCTCATATGACCCGAATCGACCAGTTTACTAAAGATTTTAAATTCTTCCAGGTCTAAATTTGAAAAAAGCACACCTTATAACACTTTTAACATTGCGTATGGTATTGAAATATGAAGTACAGATAAATCTAGCTAATGAAAGTGCAAATTTTTAAAAACTGGAAGCAGGAGAGGTTATAATTGGGGAAAAAAGGGGAAATAAGTGGACTTTTCTAAAAACCAAAAAAGGACCAATTTCTTGTATTCTGTTCTTAAGTCTGACGGTCAATGACAGGATTATAAGGCGGCTGAAAGTATTTTCCAAATAGTTTCAACAGACCTTGCAACATTTGGTCGAGCGTTGTCCTAATAGCTCTATTTTTCATCCCCAGTAATGATTGTATACCGGTACAATTTTTTCCAGCTTGAATAGCTTTTTGAGTCTGCAAATAATCTTCATAGAGTAATGCCTTCAATTCGTCATCTCCAAAAATTTTTGCCTGACCTGGTGGTCTTCCTTTTTCATGTCAAAATCATTACTTCTGATCGGTGGAACATGTTCAGGATAAACTTTAGCAAGCAATCAAAACAACAAAACTTCGTTGTTTATACTCTTTCGTTCAGTGGCTAAGTGAGAATAAATATCAGACACATTTCACTGTAACGCTATTGTTTGGTTCGGGTATTAAGCAATTTATTAAGATATCTATTAGTAAAGGCTATTGAGCTAACAGTATCTACAAATAATTTTTAAAACCTCTAAAGTAAACATATGAGCGAACGATATTTTCTATTGTGGGAAAATTGTTAATACATAGTTAAAATGTTTGCAACAAATAGGAGAATATGCCTCATCAATTTTTGTACAAAGTGTTTTTCTCCAGTCTATATTCAGTCAATACTGCTATAAATGGCATATATAAAATGATTTTTCATGTTTTTTGTATTAAAATAATGATTTAAAATTTTGGGTTACTTTTTATTGATATTCGGTTACAAAAAAATAGAAGTTATGGCAACTGTTGTCCCAATAGGTAAATTACATTAGTTTTTGTTGTGAACAAACTATGAAAACCTTTAAATAAAAAACCCACCCAGGTCTTTTTAAATATAATACCTAATAAAACCCGGGTGGGCTTAATTAGGTTCCCCAGAGGGCTGCCAACCTTGAAAATAATCCAATAGGGTTAAATCACACACAACTTGGTGGCCAATTAATTGGACCATTGCGTAAAATTACTCTTTTTATCTTAACTTTCATTGAGCAAATCAATTGTAGCGAGCGCTGTGGCATGTTGTCAGCAAAATTAATGTCAGCATTGTCACCATTGACAGTCACATTCTGATCATTATCGTTTTTGAAGACGTGTGGACCAGAAGAAGAAGACGTATGTCTCCGCCAACCCATAAAGCGCAACAAACAGTAATTTTCTGTGGATGTAATGGTGTTTCGACAAAAGCTTGTAGATTACTCTGACTTCAAATTCCGCTTATTTAGAAAAAATGGGATTTAGCGGAGAACAAAATTTTGAATAGAAATTCAATATCAATGTCATTGTGTGCTTTGGGATGAAATTTAACTCTGATCTATTTCATTACTGTATCAAAAGAAGCCAGTTTTTCAAAGATAATTGTTTTTCAATTTTTTATTTTTGTAAAAAAAAATCAATTTACAAATATTTGTATTTAATATCTGATACTAATTTTTTGAAAATATACTGTGTCGTAGAGCAGTTATAAAGGGTCCGCCATCTAACGTTTTTTTTTTCAAATAGTGCTTATTTCGTGAATGGTAACACTTAGCTCATGTCTGGTTTGACAGATAATTAGTTTTATCCTTCCGCTGAACGAATATGGTTGTGTATACGCTTGAACAACGCTGGGAATCTTGGCCTGCGATCGACTTACAGAAGATGCCGATTTTGTCAAAAAAATTATCTTTTCAGATGAAGCTCGTTTTGATCTTGGCGGGTATGTAAACAAGCAAAATTGTCGCATTTGGGGCACAGAAAACCCGCACGCATACATTGAAAAGTCGATACACCCAAGACGAGTCACTGTTTGGTGCGGATTTTGGTCCAGAGGTATAATTGGGCCATTTTTCGTCGAAAATGAGCAAGGAGTGGCCATTACAGTCAATGACGATCGTTATCGGGCCATGTTGAACGAATTTATGTTCATAAAAATTGAAGAGGAGGATATTAGCAACATTTGGTTTCAACAGGACGGCGCTACTCGAAGTTTTGCGCCCTGTTTTTGAAGATCGCATTATCAGCCGCTGAGCTGATGTCGTTTGGCCACCTCAGAGCTGCAATTTGACACCGTTGGACTATTATTTGTGGGGTGCCGTCAAAGATAAGTGTTACGCCAACAAGCCAGAGACAATTGATGCTTTAAAGGACAATATTCGTGAAGCCATTGGTGAAATACAGCTGCACACAATCGATAATGTGCTTAAAAATTGGACCGATCGTGTAGGCTACTGCATGGTCAGCCGAGACAGCCATTTGAAAAAAATTATTTTCCATTATTAACCGGAAGGATTGTACTTTCAAATAAAAAAAGAAATTTGAGAAAATATTCAGTAGTTTTTATTATAGCATTTTCAAAAAAAAAAAAAAAATTATTTGGCGGACCCTTTATAATTGAATTTTATAGGCAATAAATATTTAACTGTTAAGGGTTTTGTATTTTATATTACATATTTATATCCGTTTTATATTGTGTTGTTTTTTTTTTTTTTTTGATTAATTTTATTTATTTTGTAATATTACATTATCAGTTTAGGTTTTTGTTCATGATTCAGGCGGCTTTTTTTAAAAAAAGGATTTCTTTAAACATAATAATTTTATGAGTTTATCTCTATTCTTTTTTTTAATTTACAAACGTGAAGTTAATACATTTTGTTATTTGGTGTTTGAATTGTTTGTTAGGTACGTATATTTTCATTTTTTTTATTTTATTGTTTGTGTATTAAAAGAAGAACAACATTGCCTTTGTCAATGGTAATAACAGTATGTATGTTGCTGTTGACATTTCTTTTATTTGTTTTGTTGTTAGATTTTTTTCAGTAGGCTTTTCTTGACTGCTACAAATAAGGTTACTGCTGTTACCACTATGCGAGATCTTGCTTGGCTTCTTTGTTTCTTTTTCTTACCATTTCACTTCATGTTTAAACAACCAATTCAAAAATCATTCACTTATTTTTACCCTCGACTGGAAATTTGATTTCTTTTCTGTTTTCCCTTTTATAACTTTTGTTGTTTTTACCACTTTTATTGTGATTGGTTTAGTTCATGTTAAAATTCTTTGATATATACATACATACATACATACACTATTGGACAAAATAAAGTGCAAATAACCTCTGTTATATTTCATCAGAGAAAAAAAAGAAAAAAATTTAATTACGCTTACATTTCAATGCCTCCCAACGGTTGGACAAAATTAAGTGCAATTGCAAAATCTTGGATGATAACCGCAAAAATATGAAGGGATATTATAATAATCAGAACTTAGTAGCTCTTCCTTTATTAAATATGAACTCACAAAATATTTTAGTCTGACGAAATTGCCAAAAAAAATGCCATTTTTTAGTCATCATTGTCAAAAAAAGAACATATTCAATATCAGAAGCATAAATAGCGTACAATGCAGAAAAGGCTTATTAGATCGGTTTGAAACGTTATTACACAAAGAAAACCCCATTACTACGACACGCAGATTATGCATTGGAGTCATAGTTTATTATTATACATATACCATATGTACTATATGTATATTAATTTATACCAGCAAAATTTTGAAACAAATCAATTAAGCCAAATCCGAAGTCTAGACATTTAAATCACAGGATAACATTAAAATAATAAAGAAATTTTATAAGAATTCAAACATCGTAATTATTTTTGGCGTTATTGTAAAAGCTTTACAATTGTTTTTATACTCATATTCATATTTACTTTTCTTAAATTAGTTTAAATGAAAATTATAAGCGGTTTGAAATTCGGCATAAAAATTAATTAAACTCATTGAACATCTTATTCATTTACACATCAGCTTATCAGTTAATTGTCAATAAATTGTATTTTTATTATTGTTTATTACTCTTATTTATGTATATACACCAATTTAAGCTAAAATTTTATAAGTATTTCATATACAATATTATACCATTCGTGCATAATAACTTCTATAAATATTATTTCTTTACTTTCAGTTCTTTTATCTATCAACAGATTGAGATAAGAATCTTGGCCGCCACGATATAAACACCAACACCATTGTCACCCATACAATTCGTTTATTCATTAGGGGAAAGGAAAAACGTGAATGGAAGTTTCGTGGAAAATCGTAGAAATTTGTCTATTAAAACTGTGAGAAATTAATAAAATAACGATTTTTTTCAACATTTACAGTAACGCACATTGAAAACCGGGCAACTTGGTAGAATAACTATACGAGCACGTTTAAGGAAAAAAACTACACTTTTTTATATTGTTTTGAATTATATTTAATAAATCACTTATGAAGTAACAACAACAATCAAAAAAGAATTTTCCAGCTGCAAAATTTCATGGAACAAACCAAAGTGAGAAACTCCGGACGATCTATCAAACGTCAGCTGTTAAAATTTTAGCCAAATTCATCGATTAGTTTATTTGTTATAGTTGTTTGTAAGCAACTTTTGTGTTTCTTAGAAAATGGAAAAAAGTGAATTTCGTGTAGTGATTAAACACTATTATTTGAAAGGCAAAACAACGAAAGAGACACAAGAAAAGCTTGATAAACATTACGGCGAATATGTTCCGTCAGATTATATGGTAAGATATTGGATTGCTGAATTTAAAAGGGGCCGAACAAGCACTGCAAAAATACCATCAACAGGAAGGCCAAAAAAGGTGGTTACTGAAAAAAATCCTCGATATCGTTATGAATGATCGCCGGGTCAAAATATGTGAGATTGCTGAAATGGTAAACATATCATAATAACGTGTGTTCAACATTTTGCATGAACATTTGCATATGGAAAAGCTATCGGCAAGATGGGTGCCGCGTTTGCTCAGTGTTGAACAAAAACGAGTTCGACAGATCACTTCACAGCAGTGTTTGGACATGATAAAGCATAATCCTGCTGATTTGTGGCGTAGATTAATAACTGTTGATGAAACGTGGGTCCACTACTATACACTTGAAACCAAAAATCAGTCGAAGCAATGGGTGGAAGCTTGTGGAAGTGCTCCGAAGAAGGCGAAGACAGCGAAATCGGCTGCCAAGGTTATGGCCACTGTATTTTGGGATGCACACGGAATATTGCTATTCGATTATTTTGAAAAGGGATCCACAATCACATTATCGTGCATTATTGGATCAATTGGTTTATGCAATCAAGGAAAAACGACCACATTTAAACAAGAAAAAAGTGCTCTTTCTTCAAGACAACGCATCGGACAGCATTAGATACGATGCTAAAACTACAAGAAATCCACTTCGAATCGGTTGATCATCTACCTTGTAATCCAGATTTAGCCCCTAGTGACTTTTTTCTGTTTCCAAACTTGAAAAAATGGCTCGCAGGAAAAGGATTCATCTTACCGAAACTAATGCGTATTTTGAGGAATTCCCAAAATCGTATTATTCAGATGGTATAAAAAAGTTGGAAAATCGTCTAAGTGAGAGCTAAAAGGAGACTCTGTTGAGAAAAGAATGGTTTTTGAAACAAAAAAAAATTTTTTCCTACTTAAGTAGCTTCAATATCAATCCGCCCTCGTATATATACATATCTTTTTGATTATCCACAGCCTACTGTCTTCTTGGGATCGATTCAACTAATTTGTTGCACACGTTAGGACCTATCTGACTCCATTCTTCCTGAATTGCGATTTATAGTTATTCTTATTGGTACACCAACGATTTTGCATATGAAGTCCAAGCTCATCCCACAAATATACTTAAAAACATTTGATTCGGGACTTTGAGGTGGCGTTTTCAAGACCTTTGGCCAGTTGCCAACAGCTAATTTTTCACTATCCGTGATGTATGAGTACGAGTATGAGAATACTGTAAGCCATCATTAATGTAAAATAGGTGAAAGAAATATATATAATACTAGCTGTCCCGGCGAACTTCGTTCCGCCGAAAATTTATTTTTTTATTGCCCAAAACTGTTGTAGATCACATTATATGTTATCGCCACTTTCGATAATTTAAATATCGGATCATTTATCGTTGATCTAATTAATATAGATACTGGTTACTTTCAATATGAATTCTTGTAAGCAAAATAGAGAACTTTCTGGTATAAAAAACGCGCACTTTTTTTAGTTACTTCACAAATAAAATCATACTTGTCTTTGAATCCGAGCCGTCTTAAACATTAGACCTCTTCGTATATTAACTGCGCTTTGTTTTTGCACTAAGAAAGTAGGTTCATTAAATAAATTACTTTCAATATACATAATTTATAACCTTTGTGAATTCATATAGGAATTTTAACATATAAATATAAAACTAAAGTACTTAAATTTGGTGTTTTGTATTTGGTGTTTACAATCTGGCGAAAACTGGGCGCTGGGACTTTCGCGCAACATTATATATTTATTGTAATACTCTACGAAAGACAATAATATTTTTTGTTTTTCCATTTTCTTGAAAATAAATTAATAACACAGATGGTTTGCCGACTCGTGAATAGGTAACGTGAAAGAATATTGGAAATTTTAAGTTTATCCCACAAATTTCCAAAGACTGGACTTGCGTCTTATTAATGGTCAATCGAAAGGCAACATGCAGTGGAAATCGTATACGTTTAAAATCTAACGGCAAATCCGATGGTATCAATGCTGTTATAGTACTCTGTACTATTATACCAAATTTCATAACTATAGCTTGGGTATTTTCCAAGTTATAAGTATCTCTGCAAGGGGGATGTTTGCCACACACATTTTTCAAGGGATCGTCGACATCGACCCTACGAACTTACCCACCAAATTCCATTCGTCTGCGATCAACAGACGGGGATAGGGAGAAATAGCCCGTATATTGCCCCCTCTGAGTACTCATTTAAAAAAAAAAAACGTAAACCATATGCGTTCTAAGGTACGCAGATCTAGTTTAAAATTTCATCGAAATGGATACTTTATTTAGGTGAGGCATAAATAGATGTTGAGAGATTCATAGACCTACCCGATATTTCATAAAACTCGGTCGAGCCATTTGGTTTGGTGGTTTGGCAACAAACACCACGACACGAGAATTTTATATACTAGATTTCAAGAGCACACATAAATAAGTTAATTTAGTTCCACAAGCTTAATAACAATTTCGCCATTTTCCAAATAATTTTTCCGAAAATTATTTCAAATTCTAACTAATTTCTTTTCATACCTTTGATTCAATGAAATTGATGCATAATATGATGATAATTATTTTATTTTTTCAATTTTACCACCTAAAAAATAATTACATTTGTTTTTTTCGTATTTAGAAATATTTCGTAAGTTCTTTAATTTTCTTTTTCAACGCATCTCTTACAATAAAACTTCGTTATTTGTTTTTCTTCTTAATTTAAAAAAACAAAAACTACATATTACCGTCCACACGACGCTGAAACTTTAACTATTGTATTCGTACTGTCATGGTGCCTTTCAAATTTCAAAAACAACTTCAAAACGTTTGAAGCGCACTAAAAAAATATAACGAATAAATTCAACAAGTGTTTTTATTGATTTAAGAAGAGAGAATAAATGAAAGAGAGGAACTCTCCTTAATATCAAAAACTCTCCAATTTTTCAAAAATAAGTTCCACAACTTTAACACAGTAAATACTGGTTAATTTAAAGGTTTCAGTTAGAAATGGAATATGTTTATTAATCGTAAGAAAAATCGACATACATAAAATACCTACACGAGTATATGTATATATGTATTTGTTTTTCAAAGAATAAGAGAGTGCTTGTGGATTAGGCTTGTCTTGACTTTTCATCTAGTTTGTTTCCTTTTTTTTTGGATTAACTATTATATTCCTTTACATATGTACATACTTAAATGTTGATAAAGAAGCTACAGGTTTATACATAGTTGTCTACACTAGTTTAGTTACTCCTGAGATTCTGTTCTAACGTGAATTCCGAGTTTTGTTTCTAAGCAAGGTTAGCCGTGTTTAGTTTTTATTTATACTGACTGACACATTTCCTTATGCCAACCTCTGTTAGTTCGATTCGTTATGTTTCATACTTTTGTGGACATAAGTTTTTGTGCAATGTACATCCAACTATTTAGCAGTATTCGTACACATTTTATATACATATTTACCTTACATGTATGTATTGTTACGTTTTAACCTTTTTAAAACGTTCGAGTTCTTTCAAATTGCGTTAAATAAAATAAATGCAGCGAATTTATGTTTTACTTTATAGTCCTTTATTTTATTTCCACTTTATCTTTATACACTTGTACACACGCCTTAACACGACCTTACTTTATGACTTTTAAATTACAACTTAACACAATGACTGTCAAACTATAACTGACTGATGCATGCAAAGAAACGTCCCTTATATACTTAAATGCCTACAGCTTAGAAACTTCTGGAAGAGTCTTAAACCCTCTCAAATCTGCTATACCTCTGTTAATTTTAAAAATGTAAGTTCGTGATTTTGGCTTTAGAAGAAACCTAGAATTAAATACCTATAAATCTTAAAAAATAATTTATTCTAATCGATGCCTAAAAGGTTCTAGTCCACGATTGAAACGACATGGAATCCAAAAAGTATTGATTTTATAATACAAAAAAAAGAATAAAACGCACATATTTATGTATATCGCTCTGAGTTCTGCTTCTTTTCTTCTTGTTAAAAATATATTAGCAGAAATCAATCTTTGTTGTAAATTTGCAATTTACTACATGTGTATGCTCTGAATTTCAGCAACAAAGAGTGTCTTTTATGGAATCTTTAGCAAATTAAAAATATTAAAACAAATAAATAATAAATATTTTTTGCAAATTTTGTCAAAAAATAATATATATTTTTTTAAATATTCTATTTATTTTACACCTAAGCCTGTCTTTACATGATTTTTTTAAACGATATTGTTTAAGTGCTTTAGTTATATAAACAAAATAAAAAATATGGCTTTAGCAAACTCACATTGCTTTTTTGTGTAGCAAGTATGCATAAGTGTAGTAAAGGGAACTTTCATGTAGCATATCTGCCCAATTTTGCTACTTGTAATACCTATTTGCAACAAAAAATGAATTTACATATTCTCTGGTAACGCTTTCGCTGCCAAGCCTAAATTGTATAGTTTTACCACCACTGCCAGCACTGTTTTGAATGCTATTTGCTATGATATTGCGAAAGCCCAGAGATCTTTTAAGTGATTGTTACTTTGATATAATTAAAACGTTAGGGTATAACAGTGAACAGCATACGTATTTGTTTTTCCATTTATATTCCCTTATATGAACATTTTGCATGACATATAAGACACAACCAGGGTATACTGTAGCTTAAAAAGTTGACACGATTGACAAAAATTTTCTTGTTTGGAGACCATAAATTAGTCAAAAAGAAGTCACAGATGTAAGCAATGAAATGGCTGTTCCCCTTTGTAATCAGCTAAACTTGACTTATTATTATTGTCATCCTGATTAGGACAGTTTAGATATGACACCCTATGTCTCCCTAAATATTTCCTTCTAAACGTTCCAAGAATGCCACATTCGTACAATATGTGTTCCGCTGTTTCTGATGCTTGTAAGTAAACACAGTCTACGAACATCCACATCTCTGAGCGCCATCCTCTTAAGATGCGCTCTCATTGTAGAATGGCCCGTAAGAGATACACCATTAGGAGTTTCAAGTCCGCCCTGTCATACTTGAGAATCTAAGAGCTACGTCAAAGTTGCGCTCTGTTCGCCGCCCTAGAGTGGAGAAGTCCCTTTGAACATTCCAATTTTAATTTCCCAATCATTAGATTAAAGATGGTAGTAAGTTTTGCTGTACAGTAAGGTTCCGGACCAATATGAAGAAAAGAAAAAGAAAAGACTTAATCGAATTGGTTAGCTGGAATGAAAGATTGAATCAAAATTTAGTCCACAGAAGTTTTTTAAAACTTGGCTTAAGTCTAGTGACGACCCCTTGCAAGACGTTTTAATTTCATTGCAAATATTTTGCTGAATTTTTGGTTGCCTACAATTTACAAATAAATTTTCAGCATTCTTTATAGGTTTATATAACATAATTTATATGAATTTTGTGAATATGAGGGTTAATCTCTAGGCATAAGATAATTAGTAAACGTTTTGCATTTGAAGTTCTTTTTTCCTATGCTTAACATGAGCTGAAAAGTCCCGGGCCTAACATTTATTGCATTCACCTTGTTTTCAGTTAGTGCTACTTCAAAAAACAACTGTTAAAATTTCATGATGTTCTACTAATTAGTTTGTGAGTTATTGTGTTAAGAGTGACGCTACTTTTGTCATTTTCAGAAGAATGCATCAAGAACAATTTCTTGTTTTAATTCTGCACTGCTTCTCGACTTGATAAGTATTATGAGGACTCCGCTTCATCAGACACTGCAATAAAACGTTGGTTTGCTGACTTCAAACATGGTCGTACAGACACCTATAGTGCAGGACGCAGTAGACGTGCAAATGTGGCGGTAACACCAGAAAAATCCACAAAATCATTTTGAATGATCGAAAACTGCTTACTGAACGTGTTGATGATTTTGAAACAATGACAAAACCACATGAACTGAACTTCGAATTGTTACCTCATATACCGTATTCGCCAGATTTGGGTACCAGCGACTCAAAAAAATACTCGCCGGTAAAAACATTCGCACGTTGAAGAGTTTATCGCTGAAACTGAGAACCATTTTTAGGCAAAAGCTGTAGTGAACATAAAAAAAAAAATAAATAAATACGGAAACAATATAGTCGTTTTTAGAATTTAGGTAGGCTTGTTAGAATTTATATAAAAAAAAATAATTTTTTCTTATACGCATTTTTAGCGATATATTAAAATGAACTACGTGCAAATTTTATGCAATTAATAAAACAAAAATTTAAAGGCATGAATTACTTTTGTAGTACGAATAAGAAAGCAAACTTAACAAATTTTTTTTTTTTATTAATTTCTCTTTGGAACTAACACTTCTGACTAGGGTTGGCAAAAACCCGGGTTTTATTTAAACCCAACCCACCGGGTTTTATTGGGTTTTATAACTGCTTCCAAATTTCGTTCAATATTTTTTGTTTGTTAAGCGATGTGGTATAGAGAATACAGAAGAGCAATAGCCCAAAATCAAAAATGAAAGTGGTACATCTAGAGCGACTGGTGAGCTATAGAAAGAAAGATAATGAGCCTATTCTGGCCGAACAGGCTAAGTGAGAGGCAGTGTTACGAAAATAAAAATGCATAATTTTTGTAGTTATGTGCCACCCTGTCAATTCCGTACTTAATTGCGTATTTGGCAGCACTGCCAAATCGACCATCTTTACGTTACATTTGAACTAAGGGATATAAATATAGAAGATGGTCGATATTTCCGGAACCTTCCAAATTGAAGGCAATTAGGTATATAAAGGACTGCTTTACAAGTTGGTTTAGTTATCGTTTGGCGGTCAATAAATACAGTTGTGTAAAAGCGGAAATAAAAGTGATGTATAAACGAATATTAAGTGTTGTATTAAGACAAACAGTATAAGAGTTATAGTGGAATAAATAAAAACTGTAAAACAACAAAATAGAGCGGTATTTGTTTTATTTTAACGCAATTTAAACGAACTCAAACGTTTTAAAAAGGTTAAAACATAACAATATTTATAATGAAGTTTTGCACTCTTGGTGGGAGCTATGATTTGCTAAAACTCGGTGATCAGAGCAATCTGCAATTACTTCGTTTAACCATGCATTATGAGAAAAACGGCCAAAATATATAGACGGACATGATTAAACTATTTTTTAGCATTATTAGAAACGCTCAAATGTGCCATCCGCCGTATTTTCCGAACATTTATCCGACTGACTATTGGCTATTGCGATGGATAAAATATACTCATATCTCTTTATACGACATTGCGCTATAACGGCCTGTTTAGATTACGGTACACGTGGATTCACACTTTTTAACAAAAATTGTAAGGGAAGCTAACACAACATATATTCATCCTGTTTTATGGCCTACATTTTCAGAACCTATCTAGACCGTATAAAGAGGTATGAGTATATCTGCAAGAAAGTCACCAATTCACGTCCATTGAAGAAATATAAAATTGGCTTCAAAGTTGGAGCGCCTTAAACGGTGAAAAGTTTTTCTAAAACGGAATTTGGAAATTAGTTCAGAGGCGGGAAAAAAATGTGAGCAGTGATTTGATAACTTAAAAGTTGAACAAATTTGCTAATTCATTTCCTTTTTTGAGCTAAGAAAGATTGGTTAAATTAATTCGAAGTCGCAATACCTAAAAATAAAATAATCGAACAATTTTTTTTAAATCAAATAATCGAAAGATTTTTTTATTTTATTCATTTTCCCAAGAACCGTTCAGATCCAGATCTTTGCTGCTTGCCAGTACGCCAGGTTCCCAGGAAGTTGTATGATGCATTCATTGCTTCCCCATTTGCCTCTTCGTTGATTATTCTTCTGCCAGCTAGTGAAGATTTGTGTTTGTGATTATTGTTCGCCAATTATACAATAATTCGTACATTATACAATACAGAATGCAGAATAACTTCGATTAAATATTACATGGGCACAGATACTTCCACGGGCTCCCCAAACTAGGATGATTATTTTAACTTGAATACTAGCGAACTGATTAACGATATCTTTTTGGTTGAATAGAATTTAAGTATGTGTACGAAGCCATGATATTTTGTTTAGACAGCAGTTACTATTTTTTTAATAAAAGAAACCAATGATGATATCCTTTTTAAAAAATTGAAGCATAAAGTTCATACTTACCCTCATTTATCAGAGAAACATAAATTAACACTTGAACATTTTGAAAATCTCTGACAGTCAAAGCAAAAACATCAAACACTCTACAACAAAATAATTCGCACTGAAGATAGTTATACCCATTTGTGTCTTATATCATGATTACACGAGAATTCGAATTACTTTGTTTGCTGCTTGAACTTATAGGAATTACCTTGTTTGGCTTTGGTAGATCTGTTTATTTTTGTAATGAAAAGTAAGTAAGGAAAAATTACTGTTTCAAACAAAAAAATAAATAAATAAAAAAATAAGAGGCAAAACAAGAAAGCAAAGGGAATCAGTATTTGTTTACTTTGTTTATTTATATTTTGTTTGTTTTTTATGCTTGACAGCAGTTACTAACTGATAAAATTTAGAGATCACACTGGCTCTTTAGTAATCCACAGAGTAATTGAAACTGAATTATTTACAAATTTAGTGATTCGCTATAGAAATTTTTTATGGGGTGTTATTTAATTAGGGGTTGAATAAAGAGCAAGCGAAATACAAAAAAACGTAGTCGTGTGAACATGGCATTATAGCCCGCAGAAAACAATTGAGAAAACATGTATACATTATAATATGCCTTGTTTGATATCAGTGATGTGCAAAAGTAAAAATGTAATAGGGTTAGTGAGAACATGAAAATTACTCTCACTGAGAGAGTAAAGTTGATATTTTAAAAAAATTTTGAAAAAGTCAACATACATCCACTGTACACGCGCACTTGTCTCTGTTTCAGTAACAAATACAGTGCACTTGGCATAACGTCAACTAATTCAAACCGCGGGTATTGACGTTTATCAGATTGTTAACGTTTATGAATGTAGAAATTTAATGTAAATACATATTGACAGTGTACATAGTTAAAAGCCGTTTCATTGTTTATATACTAAAACCAAACAGAAATAATTCAGGGACACAAAAAAGGCTTCTAACGAGAACAAAAAATCAATATAACAGAGGAAGGCAATAAATACATATAATTTCATTTCCATAATAGTTATAAGGGGAATCCCCAAATTCGGAACTAATTTTGTAAAATAAATGTATGTACGCACTTATGTATATGTTTTAATTGTTGCTGAAGATAAAATTTTGTTTTATTTAGACTAGACAATGTTAGAAGAAAGGGTTAATGTTTTCGCATATAACAATACGAGTGTTTCCGTTATCCCGAGTTCACTGTAAAAGCAACAGCGTAAGAATTTCTTTAAATTATTTGTCTGTGCTTTAAAAAAATTTGCGTGCATTCATCACACATGTGCATTCGTCACTGTTCCATTGACGACTAAAAGCAAGAGCGTAAGAATACGTGTGAGTTGATCGGTGACAAAAGTTCTATGAAAAGCTCATGACTGTTTTATATGTACATACATGTACATTTTTGTTTATATTCATATCAACAGGTAGACATTTAACCAAATAAAGGGCAAAGAATAATAGAACAACGACCAACAAAATTTGATGTTCTTTTGTATTTGGACAATAGAAAAAAAAAAAAAAAATGAAAAAAAGTTTTATATTTTTAATGCAATACATTGAAGGACGGGCAACACAGTACAAAAAATGTGTGTGCTTGCTAGTACGTCTTTTGTTTAAAAGCAGAAAAAAATAAAAAGAGTTTAATATACCAGTTTTAAACAAGAGCTTTCAAAGAATCAAAGAAACGATTAATCATTAATTCTAAGTATGAAAAAATATAAAATTATATTTTAATTCTTACGAGCCAAGTGATTAATATCATATGCGCGGGTTGTAATGAAAGAGAACAGCATCTCTGGTGGGTATCGACTGAATTACCACACTCTATAGTAGTTCACTGGATTAGGCGAAATTATGAACACAAAGGGAACACAATTTTATTTTTGGACAAAATAGAAACCCAAAAAAGTAATATTTCAAAGATTATGACATGACTGAAAATAAAAAAAATAAAAATAAAAAAAAAATTATCTATTTATTAACGAATCCAAGGATAATCTCGTTTCGTACAGATCTTTTGAACACCCGTTTTAACGACAACCACCATTCTTTGCGTATACAAAATTAGCCGACCTAATAAAGAAAGTGCAACAAATTGAGGAAATTTTTTTACTACTCAATAAAATCTCCTTTCAGTTCGATTTACTTTCCCTAGCAATATTCAACATATTTCAATATTCCATATCTCGTTTATACTAAGAAATGTCTAGCTCATAAAAAGAGCCCTTAATCGCAGACTTTATTGCTAGCAAACCTTTTATATTGAGCTAAAACTGGGATAAAAGGTACGTGGTGTAGTTGTTCGAACTAAAATCCACGTTGGCCATCACAATAATGTATGTGTGAAAACACTTTCCTTTTCGTCGAATGCAGGTTTTTTTTTAATTTATCACTTAAACGCTGCTATAATTAAGTATTGTACTTGCTGTAGATGGAAATGTCTTTGCGTCTTATTCGAACACGATTTTCACTCGCACAAAATGCCTCAGCCAGTACAATCCTTGGATTCTTATGCATTTCATTAGATTGAGGACGGTATGTAGCTCATACAGTTCTCGGTTCATACGATACCGATATCTTGCGAAGTATTTGTCTCTAAAACACTCCGAGAACAACCGCATCTTGAAATTACCAGAGTTCACAAAATTTCCCTGTCTTTTGGTTTCCATCAACCAAGTCCTGACTTCAATTACTGTCAGACCTATTTTTGCCAATTCTTTCTCTATATTGGAAAAACAGCTGTGACATCCCTTAGCGTTCGTCCCATGATGTCAATATCAATAGCATATGGGAGTAGTAGCCGTTCTCATTTACCGACGCTTCGAGTACGTCCTTCTCCAAAAAAATATTGATAGTTCACCTAACAGGCTGTCGCCCGGCCGCGTTGTTGTAATGTTGGGTATGGGAACGTCTCGGGAAGATCATATCGATCATTACTGATAATTTTGTATCCCTTAAAGGCATCTTGCACAATCTGATTACTTATGGACGCAAAATTCAATCTTATTGCGGTGAAACATCGTCCAATACTCTAGTGAAACTTCAACTCAACGCTGTTTTAGTTATAGTGTGAACAAGCGCAGCATCAGTTTATATCTCAAAATTTTTGGTCAATAGAAGATAGTTAGAACTCTGCAACCCAATATTTTAAAATTATATCCATCAGTGTAGAGACTAGTTCAACTTTACTATTGGTTAAACTAAAACCTTTTAAATGAAAGTATTGAATTACATCAAGTAAATGATTTTTGGACCGATCTCGTATGTAGCGAAAAATAACTTAGAAATTTAAAAAAAAAAAAAATATTTTATTTTATTTGGTGTGTGAAATTTATACTCAAAATTTGTAGTCACCTGTGCCAATGATCTTATGTTAGGCATCTGTTAAATGAATTTTTTTATTAGAAATACAAGTTGCCTTTTAAATATATTTTGATCGCAAAATAGTTGTTTTTCTCCTTTAGAGCTTATCGATACACAACCATTGAAGTTAACAAATCAAACGAATTTGTTAGTCAGACATTTTAAATTATTTTACCGTCTTAGACGAAGTTGTATGGTGGTAGCGCAGTCAGTTCAATTGCAGGCATTTCCAATGTTTAACTTAATTGACTATTTCATTCATAAATTTTGTGCTGTGTGAGCATTTAATTTGGTAGTCGTTTTACTTCTTTTCTTATCTTTTTTTTCGTTTCGCTCATAAACTATCGTTTGTAAAATATTTGATTTTTATAAAATGTCATTTAAACGTAATTAAGTTGTAATAACTTTTCTTTTTTCAATTTGTGAAATGTTTCAACGTGTTGAAATGCTGTCACTTTGTGAACACTATTTGGGAGCATACCCAGGGCATTTGGAAATGAACCAAAAAGGCTTTTTTTAATTATAATTTATTGCAAATAAATTTAATGAAGTCTTGCCAAGTTATTTTAACAATGACAACTAATTCCATTTGCAATTGTAAAATAGTCATTATTTAATTATTAAGGCTTGTCATTGGTACATCAGAACTTAGTTGTTTTCTTTAAAAAGTAATGAAATAAGTAAACATTACCAAAGTGTACGCTTTTATGTTTTTCCAGACAAAAAAGGAATTAAAAATAAAGAAACAATCAAAGATAAGCATTTTGTCAAGAAAAAAAGTCTACATACACCCTACGGTTTTGAAGTTGTAGTGGGGAAATTTGAAAAGGCTGTTATACCAATGTTTAAGGTATTTATACTTAAGATTATCTAAAGAAACAAATAATACGAAAAAATATAACTCAGAAGTTATTAGGGAAACACCTAATAATTAGCAGGAAAAAAGTATACGTACAACGTGAAACTCCTCATGACAATAGAAATTTGAAAACAAAGAAAGCGAAATAATAGGTAATTTTGTTGATTTATAGAAATATAGTGGGCAAAGTGATAAAAAAAGAGATATTGTTTGAATCCTAATCGTCGAAAATGACAATCGAAAAGAGACACATATTTCAGTTTAAAAGATGGTAGCAAATCTCTAAAAGGAAAATAAATCATATCAAAAAATTATTAAAACCACAAAATATAGTCGAGCTACTCTACAGACGATCATTGGAAATTATAACAGCAACAATAGTGCCGAAAATAAACCACGATCTAGCAGACCTAAGAAGCTTTTGAGACGTGCTATTTCCAGTATTGCGAAATTAGTCCATCAGGATCTAAGAATAAACTCTCCAAAATTGGCGGAACACATTAAAAAATTTTCCAATTAATTTGTTGCTCCACGAGCAATAAAAAACGTTTTAGATGGCAATGAATTTAAGAGTAGAACAGTATGCAATAAGCCACTAATTTCAGCGAAGAATCGTAAACTTCGCCTTGAATTTGCTCATATAGGCAAGGGTATGGATATTTGGAATCACGTTATATTTACCGACAAAATTAAGTATAACATTTTCCGAAATGATGGCCATTTCAAAATTAGGAGAAAAGGAAACACTGCACTTGATCCAAAGAATATAATACTTACAGTCAAACATGGTGGAGGTAACGTTATGGCTTGGGGCACCATGGCGTCATCTGGAGTGAATTATTTGGTCTTTGTCGAAGGTAATATGAACCGCTATCAATATAAGAACATATTGGACAAAATCTGAAAGCATCTGTTGATAGCTTGTAGCTGGGGAATCAAAGGTGTTTCCAGCAAGATAACGGACCTAAGCATACTACGCACTTTTTACTAAACTAGCTTCTTTACTATGCTTCCCAATAAAGCACATAAGAGACCTTTTTTACGAAAATATGGCATTAGTAACCGTGAAACATTAAAAACTGCACTTATTTGTGCATGGGCCGAAATAACACCCTCTAGTAAAGAGAATTTGGTGACATTAATGCCAGGTTGCCTTCAAGCGGTTATTGATGCCTAAGGTGGATCAAAAGTATTATAATAAAATTTTTAAATAATAATTATTTTTTTGTAAGCTGTATGTAGACTTTTTTCCCATGAAATTTTAATATTTTGTTAATGTTTTTTTATGTGTAAAAGAATTACTTTTTTTTATTTTATAAATAAACTTATTTATTAATACCTTAAATATTAACATAAATATTTTTAATATTTTTCTTCACAAACCCTCTAAAATGCCCAAATCATTGGGTGCATATAGACTTTTTTACTTGACTGTATATCTTATAATTATAATTTAAAACCATATTTAAAGAGATATCAAAACTATCCACATATGGTTTAATAGACTACAATTACTGTATTGTAAGATTTTGTCTATCTAATAGATAAACGGGTATGTTTTGTAAACCGAAAACGAGTGAAATTAAAATCGAGTAAATTTGCTGACACAAATAAAACTTAAATGGAACAATTATTTTAAAGTTTTGATAACACTGGTCAAAACAAGTTTTATTTCCTTTAAAATTTGATGTGTTATTGGGTATATCTATGACATTGACTATGAAAAAAATACTGGGAGATTGCTAACAGCTTTTATTGTGAAATATCATGCCGTCGTGCATGTTTGTCATCCATAGTACAAATTTAATTTTTGTTTTCATAAGCAAGCAGAAGTCCTATGAAAAAATTCTAGAGAAATTAAAAAAGTAAGCAATAATTATCAAAGTAGCAATTAATTCACACGTTATCATATATAAGAACTTTACCCTTCTATGTCTGCTTGTATACTGTTTGATGACATACTTCGCATGAGAGTGTAATAGGAAAACACACTCTCTCTCTCTCTCTCTCATTACGCCGTGCTCACATGCCAAGTACAATCTTCTAATCGGTGCTTAAAGGCCCAACCATAATATACTTTTGCTTACTTAAGCTACTGTCAAAAATTCAACGAAAAGTCTGTCAAATACTTAATCAACTTTTTGATGTCTTTAATATACTTTTTGAATAGTTGAACAGGAAAATTGTTATCTGAGAGTTGAGTTGGATGGATGGATAATTACCATTGTTAGTATCTGTATGAATTTATTTTTAGTGTAAAAATTTAAGTATTATCAGAAAACTAATACAGTTTAAATAAAAATTAAAAAAATCTGCATCTCCCTATACGCATGTTCAATCGTCGCTGTTTCAGTAAAGAATAATATCAAGAGCATCCATTGTGCAACGTGTTAATTTTGTTATTGTTTTACATATAACACACAAACAGCTGTTTGCGTACGTACATTGCGATTGCGAACGCTCAAAACGTAAGCAAATAAAAATGAACGACACTTAACGAAAAGTTTCGTTGCACATAGTTGATTGTGTGTATTCGCATAGTCGTTGAAGCTAGCCTACGCATTATTTCATTTAAATATTGCCGGCGGCTACGCCGTAAGTGCTCCATAAATATTTTCAAATATTGACATACTTTTTCCAGAATTTCGGTCGTAATCTTACAAAGGGCAGCTATTATATGGTCTTCCAGGGCTGTAATTGTGGCTGGCTTGTCCTTGTACAAGAGAAATTTCATGTGAATATTCCATAAAAAATAACTTAGTGGAGTCGAATAGCATGGTTCATCATATTACGTGCCGTCTGGCATGTGACATCTTCTTGTTGAAACAGTCGGTAATTACCCCTCTGTACCTTGCTCCAATGACTTTTGCGACTAAACAGTGCATCTTTCAATGCGTATTGGCAGTTGTTGAACTGCCTTACGCTGTTCTGTACACCAAATTCAGCAATTATCTTTGTTGACGTACTTATATATTGAATCAAAAATGAGTTTCGTTTCTGAAGATAATTTTACAATAGCAAAATGGATCTTCATCCAACTTTCCTAGCCCATTGATAGCCAAATGGGCTATAAAAAGTGGTTTCGTTTTTTTCGTCAAATATTTGCCAAATGTGACCGTACCTTAACAAACAAATATGATTCAAATATACAAAAAGTTGTAAAACCTAATGTACCGTAGAGCTATATAGGTACTCAGCCAATAACTCTAGTACTTATAAATGTGCACAAAAAACTTAATGGATTTATGTTATGGTTAATATGTAAACATAATAAAGATAATAAGCATAGTGATAAGGGCTTTAATGATTAGTCAACCACACCGTCTTAAGTTTATATTCATTTTTACAGGGAAATTAATGTTTTAAATATACAAACATACTTTCATATAAAGCATATTTTAATTTTCTTGTTTTGAAGTATGTACGTAGTTAATATACGGGTGTAAGTAGTATGTTCAACCAACTAGAACAAAATTGTTAGGGAACATAAGCTATTTTGCATACCAAAGAGCCTCTTCATTAACCATCATAATTATTTAAGACGTAATGGTCTGAGAGTAGAAGAACTTTTTGTAACTTTAGCATTTTAGTGTTTAAATTTACATTTTTTATAAATATTTTTTTGTAACTGAAATTAAAATGACTATTTTAAAAATCATATACCATGCTATATGTTATAAAAAAGTATTATGCATGTTTGCCACATAATCTTGATAGGGCTAAGAAAATTAACAGCCAAAGTCTTCAGTTCTATCGAATTAGGGCCAAATATCGACCGATTTTTCACAAATTCAGTCTGATTTTTTTGCGAGTAAGTGCATGTGTTTTTGTCTGATTAATATAAGATTTAACCAGATGCCAAATCTATTAATATTCCATGAAACGATTTGCGAAAAATATTAAACATTTTTAGAGATATTTGAGAAGATATTGCAAATCACATGAAGGCCCAAACATAACATACTTTAGCTTACTTAAGGTACTGCCAAAACCTCAACGAAAAGCCTGTCAAATATCTAATCAAATTGTTGGTAGCTATAATGTACTTTTTGAATAGTTGTGTTAGTGATAGAAAATTGGTAGCTGAGAGGTTAGTTGAATGGGTAATTAACATTATTAGTATCTGGGTGAATTTATTATTGGTTTAAATTTTGTGAAAAGAGCGAATGTCTGCCGACGTGCTAGAGGTGGACATTTGCCCGACATAATATTCCATTATTAATCCCCATATTTATATTTTATATTGGTATGAATAAAACTGAATTTGTAAAGAAATGTTAAATTACTTCCTAACCTCAAATTTTCCCACCCTTAATAAAAACTTTAATAATTTTTCTTTTAGTTTAAGTATTTATTATCAGAAAAATAACGCAGTTTAAATAAAAATTAAAAAAAATCTGCACACACCCGCTACGCATGTTTACTTGTTGCAGTGACGAATAAAAGCAAGAGCATCTATTGCACAACGTGTTTCTTTTGCTATTGTTTTGCATATAACACATAAACAGCTGTTTACGTCTGTAAGCTGTAATATCAGCAAAAGGTGGTCCAATAAAAGAGTAATTTTAAGTATAAAATATATTAACTGTTGGTGGCTCATTTTCACTGTGATGTACATTTTCCTAATTTTTAGAGTTTTTGTTGTTTTTGTATATTAAGTAGATATTTTATCTGAAATAATTGCTATGGTTTTTAAGCTTTGTAGTTAATTAATTAAAATACTTAATACTTTTGCCAATCAGATTTGCTTTTTATTAAATATTAATAATTTTGTTATATGTTGTATATACATATGTATATAACTTTTATATTACAGAAACTCGGGGCGTAAGCAACGTCATATGAAAAGCAAGTCTTTAGTAAAAATTAAACACCCTACTGCGTACCATATGCACATATCGTTGCTCTCATGTAGAAATAATTTCAATTTTACAGGATGAGGTATAACCATAATATAAACTGTAATTATCAACATGTAATTCTTTGAAATGCAGCTTTAAATGAAAATCAAACACAATTATGGTGTTTAGATTACTATCTCCTTATTATATGTTTGGTAACTTTATGCATTTTTCAAGAAGAAATTTTTAAAATGAGTTAGGGCTTTTAATACAACTGCTTGTAAAACCGTCATTTCTGAGGCTATTGCACTAACTTTTTGTGACAATAGTTATTTGTGTGCAATGTATTTCGATCACAAAAAAATTTATTTCGAAAAAATACGTGTTAGGACATTTCTACATGAGAGCAACGATATGTATTCAGGTAAAAATGTTAAAAACAGAACTTACAATCTTAATAAATACAAACAAAAGATGTTTGAATATGTTTAAACGCATATAAAATTAAGAAGGATAACCAACGGTTGAGAAAGATAATCGAAAAAAAGCGAAATGGCAAGAACATGAAAATCACGTGCAAATTGTTAATAAAGCAATGAAAGCTGTGAAAAGTAATGAATCACATGTTACAACATGCTATACAACAGCAAAACATTAATAAAGAAAATAACGTTACTAGACAGCAAACAACTTACTAAAGTGATAAAAATGACAATATTCTCTTAAAAACGAAGTTTCTGAACAAAAAACACACATTGCATTTGTTTTATAAACTGACACAATCAGCAGATTAAAAAAAAAGGATTTTAAGCAACTGAAAATCTGCAAATTATTTATTTAATTTTTTTATTTTTTATTTATGTTTAGTAATCATTTATTGATACGAACACAAAATAAATATTGTATGACGATTAGATATAAAATATCGAAACATTTTGAAAATAATTTCTTATTTAGAGACCTTCACTGTGTCACAAAAGTCTACGAACGACATTGGAAACTGCTTTTTTAAATATATGTATGTCCAAATCACTGCAAATTTTTGTTTTATTATTGTAATATTCAATGAAATACTTAAAATTTTTTCAAAATCAATTATAGAATAAGTAAACAAATTAAACAACAGTTAACACTTTTGAATTCCTCAGTCCACAAAAGTATGCGTACTACTATATCCAATTAGTTTTATGAGTTTTTTAATAATTGAAGCAACCTCTTTTTAATCAAACAACCTAATTTAGTCTATTAGGCATCGAGTACGCCAGTTTTTTTGTAAGTTCCAATAAATATATCCATACTTCACATATTTCAAATTCCCAAAAAGGGCATGTAAGGATTAAAATTAATTAATTAATTTACTAAATTAAGTGTTTCCAGAAGTTTTGGCTAAAACTCAATTTCCTTTAGCTACAAAAAATCAAAGATCTACTCTCTAACACTGCGGCGTATAAGTCATGGTATAGAATCCATGTCGACATATGGTGAAGGTAGGTTAAAGCACCCTTATATTTTATGGGAAATATTTCTTCCAAAGGCCGAAAATCTCTATCAGGATAGTGGATATAATAAAAAGTATAGCATGAACCACAAGCATTCTTCAATTGTGGTAAGGTTATGGCTGCCAAATAACGTTCAATCATAATTAGAGTATCCACTTCAATCAACACCTTCAGAAAATTTTAACTCAAAATTGGGAGAAAGTCTCATTAGAGCTTACAAAAAAAACCTGGCATACTTGATGTCTAATAGACTAAATTAGGTTGTAAAATTAAAAAGAGGTTGCTTCAGTTATTCAAAAATGTATAAAACTAAGTTGGATGTAGTCGTAGCAAGACTTTTGTGGACTGAAGAAATTAAAGTTTTTAACTTTTTTTTTAATTTGTTCACTTATTCAATTTTTGTGAAAAAATTGTTTTTTTTTAAGTATTTTATTGAATATTACAATAATAAACTAAAAACTTGGAGTGTTTTGGACATACGTACATATGTTAAAAATGTAGTTCGTAGACTTTTGTGGCATATTGTACGACTTTTTCTCTTTCATTAAGCGTTTAAGTAGTTCGATGTATTTCACAATTCAAATTTGAATCTATTCGTGATGGAAAGAAACATTTCGTAGAGATTGTCAACTACAACCCATCTTAGAAAGAGGCTGAAAGAATGCACGAAACGCCCTAAAATATATTGGGATTGCATAAAATTTCATCTTAAGAAAATACCAGAAAGATCTGAAAAAAGCTCCTTAAACAAATTATTTCATGCCACCAGCAATCTCAAATGGCCTTTAATACGTAAATTCTCTATAATTGATCCAAATTGTAATTTGGGCACAATATGATGCAGGCAAAGGGAAGTTATATCTTAATCACTTAAAAAGTCTTTGCTCCGAAAACTTTTATAGAAAGAGTTTATTTACCCCTGCTTACTACAGAAAATAATAGACAAACATGATTTCAAAAATCAAAAAAAAAAAAAAAAACGTTTAGTATTCACAAAATGTCTAATAAATTTTAACTTGAGTAATTCCTGGGAGCCTTTGTGTTGTATCTGCTTTTTGGCTTATTCTATACATTTTAAAATGATAGTTTGTATTGTCAATTAAACCAAATTTAGATTTTAAAATCACTATTTAATTTGTATGGGAGGTACCATGCCTACTTACCCGATTCCGCCCACTGATGGTTTGTACTATCTAATAAGTCATTTAAACCAAATTCAAAACCTTCCATTCTAATCGTTCTCTAGATATATATACAAAAATCAATATTTAATTTGTATGGGAAATGCCACACCCACTTTTCAATTTCGACCATATTTCTAATGATGATTTGTACTAACCACTAAGTTATTTAGATCAAATTCAGTACCTTCCGCTATTACAGTTCCAAAGATATACAAAAATCAGTATTTACTTTGTATGGGAAGTGCTATTCCCACTTATCAAATTCGGCTTAATTTTTGACTGATGACGTATTGACCATGAACTATGTTAGATTGTTTTAAGACATATAAATACAAATTCTATATGGGCGTGGTACCACCCTGTTGAACAATAGTGAAACCACACACCAAATTAAAGCTTCCTACGTATCGTTAGCTTGATATAGGAAGGGTTTATTTTGATTTTTTCAAAATTGTGTTTTTAGCTTTTTTCTCGTAGTGTACCTCCAAATACACCTTTCTTAGAAAATTCCGTGATCTGTATTTGAAAATAGCGGTTATATCGCTTGTTACAAAAAAGTTCTAACTTATTCAAATAAAAAAACGTCCTTTCTATAAACTTGAAAAATATAAAAAGAACCCAGCACTGAATTTATTGCTCGCTTTGAGCTAAAATTGTGTTTCTTGAACCGAAGATTTTTTTGTTTTTACAGTGTTTTCTTTCTACTGTAAAACAACAAAAAATCAAGATAAGCCCTTTCTATATTAAGCCATCGATATGCTGTTTATACGCACAGTTTTAAAAATATTTTCTTTTTCTGTAACAAATTTCGTTTTCAAGTAAAACTTATGCAATACAAAGGGGTATGTACATAAAAAACTTGATATTGACTTCAACTTTGGTTTAAGGGCATTACAGAGAACATCAATTACAACGCATTTTATAATTTTTTCATACCAAGGTTAATTCATATAGGCCTACAACTCTTCCATTTAAACTGTTAAAACATTACGAGAAAGTCTTAAAACCCAAATTTACTTTCTTATTAAGTAAAACAATCCGAATGTGGCTGATTGGGTAGGAAGGAGACACTAGTTGGTAAATTTTTACCTGACGCAGTTGTTAAACGGATTGTCCGAATGTGATCGAAACCGCGGGTCACCCGCTGTATGAGGGTCAAAATCGTTCCCTGGAAACGGCAATTCAATCCCAGATTGTGTCGGACGACAGTGTTGGACTAATGCTGACTTCAGCTATGAATTATGACTTGGTGAGCATTTTAGCAAAGGAAAACCTGGTGCCTCAGAAATTGACCAAGAGGGCAAGATATGCGGGAAGAGGAACCAGCATTCACTCAATAACCACTCCCCTGAAGTAATACTTGATAGTGGTCCCGGGAGAGGAAATGAATGGAAGAATTACTAACGTGGATGGGCATATGACAAGGCAGTAGTAAGTCTTGTTGCGAATCGTATATATTGGTAAATCCGGAATGCCAACATCTTTTGAAGATTCCCTTGCCGTGGCTCGTATAGCTAAAACAAAAACACACACACCAATTTGATCTTAGAAGAAAACAACGTACTGACTCAGCTCATTTATTGATTAAGTAAATCTAGTTAGAAACGCTTTAAAGAAAAACGTATTATTCTGCTCTTGCCATGTTTCTCAAGCTTTTGGCAAAGTGTGCAAAACATGAAATGAAGTACACGCTTTACTTTAATAAAAGAAAACTAATGCATACACTTTTCCTGTTATTAGCTTCCACGATTTTAAGCTTCGACATAGACCATCTTGAAGATGCACTCAACAGCTGAAACCTCGCCTTTAACATTTTATTATATAGCAGAACCTTTGAAAATGACTTGAAATAAATCTATGTTTGTAAGCACTGCCAAAGTATGTTAAAACCAGCAAAAAAATAAAAAAATAAATAAATAAATAATAACAATAGGACGGCACACAGTGTTTTGATTTCACATAACGATTGGTCAAAAATAGGAGTTGTTGTATAGACACTTACTTGAACTGATAAAAGATAGTCAAATCCAAGATTTGAAGAAATTCGTTGCAAGGATTTGTGTCATTCCCATATATCCTGAAAATTAAAAATGCTAAAAAATAAAATATTAAAATTTATGAAATTTTGTACAATAATTTCCTGGATAATTTTTTTATTTTGTCCAAGTTTTGATTAATTCGGGACAAGGACACTACAGAATCAAAATTGTACTTTTTGAAAAATTAAAAAATTTTACAAAAACCTCAATTTGCATACGGGTATGTTCTGAAAACCGAAAACGATTACCAAAGTATTTGACTACAAAAGAAGTTATTTAAAAGGTAATTAAGAAAAAGAAAAAAGAATTGGAAATTATAGCAGTTATACCCGATAATGTTGTTTTGTAACAGAGTCTGTTTCTTTACTTTTTGGGTAAGGTTCGGTAAACTGAGAGTAAATAATAATTTTACTCAATAAGAGATAAAAATGTACTAAAGTACGGGAAGACAAAAAACCAAATATTTTACCCAAAAAATTGAGTGACAATATTATAAAATTATAAGAATTAAAACTTTTTTATAAAAAAATACTAAAATAAAAATGCGAATATATATTGTACATATGTATATACAAAATTTATCCTTTTTTGTTTACCAGCACAAATTTTTATTGGATAACTTTAGCATACATACTTAACGTCATGTTGAAAATCTTTGGGACGGTCCTAAGCACCTGATTTTTCATCATTGTTTGTTAAATGATAATTCTTTTGGTTTTCGCCGTGATTTTAGTATTTTCTCACTGCCTTTATCACTGTAACGGGTAGCGGTGAATTAACTGCATACATACATACGTACTTTAACTCTTCAAAGTTAATTTTTTTATTTTTGGTAGGAGAGCGTATAGGAGTGAAATCATCAGTTAGTGAACTTGAATTCAATGATTTCGCTTAATTTATTGAAACCTCACAGTGTAGACCAAAGGAGTTTGCGGAATTCATTTGTTTTTTTTTTAGAGGTGACAGTCAATTAATTGATTCGCACAGGGTTGGTTGGTTCATCTGTAGCTACCATAATGGTCAAGTAATGACCTGTTACACCATTTTGAAATTTGCACAAATACTCGAAAAACAATGTCAAGAATATTACACATCACAGTTGCGAGGGTGACAATTGTAACGTATCTTCCTTGCCTTCTTTGCCAGTTTTCGGTAAGCGCAGACACCCGTTTAGAAACCTTATTTCAACTGAGACCAATAAGCGATCGAGTGCGCCTCATGTCATACTCAGACCAAGTCAGCTTCTTGATTATACGGGACCCTTCAGCTCTCCAACTACAGTCTGCCGTTCGCATGGGCTTATGACAAAATGTGAGGATTTAGTTTTCTATGAGGATTTAGTTTTACTCTATGGTAGTAAGTGCTTGAAATGAAAACTTAGTACAGTCATGGATTACGATTAATTTTTAATGGTGAAAGAGCTATAAACATACATATGTACATATGTATGTATGTATGTTTGCTAATACCTTAAAATATATATGAATTACTTTGGATCAGAGTAGACTCTAGGCTTCGGCTATATATTCAGCCTATTCCAGCAATGTAATAACTAGTTTTTTCTATCTAAACTATACCTATGTAAAGCGTGTTTTTATAGAGGTATAGAACTTTAAGTTGTCATTACTTTTCAAGATGGCGACCGATTTAACAGCTGTCAAGTGATTTATTCTCAGTTTGGCTTGGCAATTCATCATGAATATACTCACACCCGGCGTAGATTTGTCCAATGGGCTCAAAACGAGATTACAGTTGTTCCCGATTTTCATAAGCGAATTTTGTTTAGCGATGAAGCGCACTTTTGGTTGAATGGCTACGTCAACAAACAAAACTGTCGCATTTGAAGTGAAGGTAATCCTCAAGTGTATGTGGAAATACCGTTATATCCAGAAAACTGACTGTTTGGTGCGCTTTATGGGCTGGTGGAATCATTGATCCGTACTTTTTCAAAAGCAATGGTGGCCAGAACGTTACAGTCAATGGTGATCAGTATAGAGCCATGATTACTAACTTTTTCATTCCTGAATTAATAACCATGATGTCGAGGAGATGTGGTTTCAACAAGACTGTCACACAGCTCGTGCCACAATAGATTTATTGAAATACACGTTTGGTGACCGCCTAATTTTACGTTTTGGACCTGTGAATTGGCCTCCAAGATCTTGTGATTTAAAACCGCTAGACTACTTTCTGTGGGACTATATAAAGTCATTGGTCTATGCGGTAAAGCCACAAACGCTTGACCATTTGGAAGACAACATTCGCCGTGTTATTGCAGATATATGGCCACAAATGTTGGAAAAAGTCATCAAAAATTAGACGTCCAGATTGGACTACATCCACGCCAGCCGTTGCAGTCATATGCCAGAAATCAGATTTAAAATGTAATGCCACAAGATTATCTTTCGGATAAATAAAAGTCATGTCAATAGAATAATCCATCGTTGTCTTATTGCAACTTAAAGTTCTATACCTCTATAAAAAACACGCCCCATATGGCTCTCTCAGGCTGGATTATGTAAAAAATTAATATGTATAGTATGTATGTAGTAAATACATAAATATAAAATAAATATGAAATTTTTAAATTTTTCTGTTTCTTAACAAATATTTTATTTTGGATTTTTTGTGTTATTTGTCAAACAACAAACTTGCCAAAAGAAAAAATACCGGTTGTTTCACGATATAACAAATAGAAGGTAGTTCCCCTCAAAATTGTTTGACAATAACCGAGATTCTTGAAGTTTGTTTAATATGTAAACATTTAAAAAATCGTTGTCACATGAAGAAAAAGCATCAATATTCCCAGAATTTTTTTTTTTTTTTTTTTTGTAATTTAATCATGTTTTTAAATTTAGAATATTATTTAGAATTTGGCAACATAAGTACCAACGTAAATATCCAATATATCATGTATGTATGTTTTTCAACCCAAGCTATTTCAGATTAAAAACTAAAAGATATGTATTGAAATGGGAAATTTGAAGATTTTATTAAAGATTTGTTTTAAGTTGCTGTTTTTTTATTTATTTTTTTGTGCATGCACACTTAAAATTTTGTTTTGCCTTATAGTATGGTTTAATAATCGAATTCGAAAAAAAATGTAAAATATAGGATTTTGTGAACAGGGTATAGTAGCACAAATTTCAACATAAATGTCAGTTCGCCTTTATTGTCCAATGGTAATGTGCCAGAAAAAATGAGAGAGTGACACTACCTTCTATTACACTACCTTTCTTTCAGAAAGATACTGTAAAAATTTGAAGAAAATCGGTTCAGCCGCATTTAGCTGCATATAAGGCACAAACATACACACATTCATTTTTATACAATAACCCTTTTTGATTATTAATACTTTTCAGCATTTAAATTTTAAATATTTTAAAGTTTTTTAAATTTTGTAAAAAAAAAATAATAAAAATAAGCCTAAGTTGGCTACAACAGCAAAAGTAGTCGTGTAGCCGTATAGAGCTATGTTTTCTGCCAAAATAATCGTATTCATATAAACGTGTGTATATTATTTTTTGTAGCTTGTAGCTGGTAGCCAGTCGTCGTCTATGTGTTTAAAGCATGATACTTCTCGAATTATTCGAAAACCGGTTTTAAAAAAAAGTCGAATAATCGATTTTCCTAGTACATATCTATTGCATGTAGTTTTTTTTAATATTGGATATTTCTTTTAACATGGAGAACATTTTATATCAAAAATGTTTGCAATATAATTTTTTAAGTATTCTTACGAGTGTTATTTATACATATTTTAACACTTAACACAATAACTTCGTTGTGAATTGGCCAAAATGTTTTACAAAAAATAAATAAATAAATAAATAATAATAAAAATTTTTTAAACTGAAAATAATTTACTGGACAAACTTGTTCACTAAATGTGAATGTGTCTTCCAATTATTGTTGAATTTTACAAGTGTAAAAATTATGTTCTGCTTAGAATACAATAATACCCTTTACAATCGCTTGTCTATTATTGGGGATAGATAACGATAACTTTTCCTCATGAAAAATTTCATATTTAGTATGAATATGTGCTGCCTCGCCCACTTATTTTATCTCGTCCACTTATTAACTGAAGTTAAGAAGTTATTTAAACCAAATTTAAAAACTTAATATTATCGTTTTCAAGATATACGAAAATCAATACTTTCTTTGAATGGAAGGTACCAGTCTTACTTATCCGATTCCGTCCACTTTCTGATGATTTGTATTAACTACGAAGTCACTTAGACAAAATTCAGAAACTTTCACTCTAACCGTTCTCAAGATATACAAAAATCAATCTTTACTTTGTTTGGGAAGTACCATGCTCACTTATCTAATCTCGTTCATGTTTGCTGCAAAACTTAGAATATGTCCAGTGAACCGACATGTTATCGAATTCTATTGAAATACCTTTAATAGGAGCAGATATAAAGGAATGAACGCCTACAGCGCTACCTATTGAGTATTTTTCGACTTTTTTTTTTCATAAACCTACTATACGTATGGCAATATTTATAAACAATAGCAGCGTTGCAATATTAATTAGATATCGAACTTGAATTTTCAATCATTTTTTAGCGACTGTTAGAAAAAAAATTTTAATTTACTACCATAACCAAATGTTCCATGCTATTCATGAAATTTACTATGTTGCATACAAACTATAATTTTGAGCCGCTATAACTCCAAAACTACTCAACAGTTTTCATTAAAATTTTGAATATAATCTATTTTAAGTGTTTCCTGTTTAAATGTAAAAAATAATTAAATTCTAACATAAGTTTTAACCATTTTTGGCCAAGCTTAAAACACTGTGCGATATCTGCAGATCTCATATTGAAACTGTGAACACAAGATTGGAGGGTAGTCTTAGGACAGCGCAACAGCCGAATACACAATCATAATACACTTCATGTCTAATAATCAGCAAAAAACGTGTGGGAAAACATTGAAATGCCACATTTATAAATATACGTATGTACGTGCAGTCATGTGAAAAATGATAGGGACACATTGCGGTTTTCCTTAACAATGTTTGAATATTGAAATAGGCAGAATAGGCTTTTTAACTGTTTTGATATAAATGTCCCTATTATTATTCACATGACTGTATGTACTTCGTACGAAAGTATACTCGCACAGGTAGTATTAAAAACCAGAATTACAAACCGACTAAAAAATAAAACTTCAAAATTAAAGCTCATTTTTCGCGGATATGATTGCTGTTGTATTCAGCGTTAGCGTTGACTTTTTTCAAATAGTGGCACAAAAAGGGGATTTAAAAAAAAGTCGCACAAAACGTTGCATTTTAGAAAAAAGTCGCACAGTTTGTTTTGTCGTTTTTATTTAAATAAAAAGTCAAACAGAGAAAAACAAAAATAATTCAATAGTTTAAATAACAGATAATTCATTACTAATGTTTAAATTAAATTTTTTATAATATAACTTATAGCAATATGTATAAGATGTATTTGTGAATAAGAAAGTATATATGTACGAGTACATGTAAATAATATATATATATAATATCTACATGTATGTATTTAATATTTGATATATACTACTTTTATTGACCTTTTTAATACACAAGTATTTATTTCGTTTAAATAATTAGTCTTGTTTTTCATTAAGTAATAGCAATATATCGGAAGAAGAAAGACCCTTAAGTACAATAAAACTTTTGTAATTATTTGCATTTTATTTTGAATTTATTATTTATTTACTTGCTCTTTTTTTTAAACTTGCTTTCTATATATTTCTATCAGTTCGCTATTTGGAACCCAATTTTCTAAATCTTTATCTAATAAATTTTATGAGGACAACATGGATGCACAAGTTCCTACTTTTAATCCATTTGTTAACTTATTTTTCACAAGGTCTAATGTAAAAAAAAACTCGTTCAGCGCACGCACTGCTGTGAGTTAAAATATACACAGTCAGCTTGTATAAGTTTAAGTACAAAGGTGTGCCAAAAATGTTCACAAAAATGTTCGCCTTACTCTCTAATAATTTATATTCGCTAATAACAGCCTCTAGATCACTTATAATATAATTAAATTCTGAAATGAGATCTATGTAAGCAATATCTTCAGTGCTTGTAAAAGAGCCTTTTTTCATTAATGTTGATTCAAAATAATATTTCGTCACTTAGTTTTTGGTAAAACTTTAAAAAATTTGTTTTTATTGCTATATATTCTACATCCGATATATTTTTAGAATTTATTGCTATTTCAACTTCATGGCCCATGTATGTATTTGTAATATCTTTTATATTAGAAGTGTCTTTGTAATTAGTATTCTCAGTCTTTGTTACTTTAATGTATTCGATTTTGAAAAATTTGCACTTAAATTTCTTTTGTGTAACTCAGTAAAAATATAATTTGTAATGTTTCACTCAGGAGACATTTATATAGTTTGTCCATTATACCTAATATATAGGATACAAATAAAGGGTCCGCCAAATAATTTTTTTTTTTTTTGAAAATGCTATCAGAAAAACTACTGAATATTTTCTCAAATTTCTTTTTTTATTTGAAAGTACAATCCTTCCGGTTAATAATGGAAAATAATTTTATTCAAATGACTGCCTCGGCTGGCCATGCAGTAGCCTACACGATCTGTCCAATTTTTAAGCACATTATCGATTGTGTGCAGCTGTATTTCACCAATGGCTTCACGAATATTGTCCTTTAAAGCGTCAATTGTCTCTGGCTTGTTGGCGTAACAGTTATCTTTGACGGCAGCCGACAAATAATAGTCCAACGGAGTCAAATCGCAGCTCCGAGGTGGCCAAACGGCACCAGCTTTGCAGCTGATAATGCGATCTTCAAAAACAGGACGCAAAAATCGAGTGTAGCTTCGGCTGTGTGGCACGTAGCGCCGTCCTATTGAAATCAAATGTTGCTTATATCCTCCTCTTCCACTTTTGTGAACAAAAATTTGTTCAACATGGCCCGATAACGATCGCCATTGACTGAAACTACCACTCCTTGCTCATTTTCGAAGAAAAATGGCCCAATTATGCCTCTGGACCAAAAACCGCACCAAACAGTGACTCGTCGTGGGTGTATCGGCTTTTCAATGTATGCGCGCAGGTTTTCTGTGCCCCAAATGCGACAATTTTACTTGTTTACATACCCGCCAAGATCAAAATGAGCTTCATCTGAAAAGATGATTTTTTTTTGGCAAAATCGGCATCATCTGTAAGTCGATCGCAGGCATAGATTCTTAGCGTTGTTCAAGCGTATTAAAAACTAATTATCTGTCAAATCAGACATGAGCTAAGTGTTACCATTCACGAAATAAGCACTAGTTGAAAAAAAACGTTAGATGGCGGACCCTATATAAACCAGGTTTTCAAATGTTAAACCTTCTTGAATAACGCTGATTTTTTCTAAAGTTGATATTAATTGTTAATATTCTAACGATTATGAAATTTGATTGTGCAAAATCAGATTTAAAAGATAAAAAGTGTTAGTGGTGCTAATGTCACATAAAAACTGGCAAAAGCTTATGGAAAGTAGCAAAATTTAGTGCATTTTGAAAAAAAAAGCACAAAATGATTTTGGCTCTTTTTGGATTTCAAATGCAACTTTAGTTTTTTACTGGTTGTATTCCAAAAGCAAAACTTAATTAATTTGATTTTAATTTTATATATAACTACCTAAAACCCGGCGTGCTTCGTTACCCTTTCTTAGTTTTTTTAATTTTCTAACTTTTTTCCCCATTTTATTCCCTTCTAGTCCAAATACTAAACTCTAGTAGTATATAACCTATAGCTCCTTCCAGAAAGATACAGTCTTCAAACAAACACACATTAATTTTTATTGTATATAGCATATGTTTATAGATAACTTTTACTTGGTGTGCTTTGTGCAATATCCGCTTTTACAACTTTTCCGTACATGAAATTAGAGAATTGCTGATAAATAATTGTTCTTATTTTTAGTTAATTAACTACAGAAACAAGTTTTATTAAATTTTTATTAATTTACTGCTTGTGTTTCAAAATATAATTAAATTGTAAATTCAACCTGTGAAAAAAATAGGAACAGTTCAAGGAATTTTCTAAGTAGTTATGAAAAATATATAATATAATAATAGATTTGCACTAATTTCAGTTAAAATGTTGTTCTAGAGTGGTTAACATATTGTCGGGGCACCGTTGACAAGATTTTGACCTACTGAATCCGATATACCACGCATCCTGAATTAATTCCCAAAGCTTATAATAATATGTGGGTCACTTTTCTCTGGTTGCTATTTCAACTACATTCCACAAATTGCATATCGCACTTTAATCTGGCAACTGTGGGTGCCAGTCTAATACAACGATATTGTTAACTTCGAACCCTTTCTTAGGACACTTTGCAGTTTAACACCCATTTAAGTGGCTTATTTTCGAGCGAAGGTAGCATAAAAGTTCAGAGGATTTCAACATAATATGTTGCTTTTATAAGTTTTTGTAGACGATATAGTAGCCCAACACCATTGTAGGAAAATTACCAATAATCAACAATATTACCGGCACAACCTGGTCATGTGTATTGTCAATAAAGTTGTGCGAACCAAATTTAGAGACTTCTACCATTATTGTCTTCAAAATATAAAACAAATAGTGTTTACTATGTATGGGTGCTGCCACTCCCACTTATCAAATTCCGCCCTCTATTTAACCGATGATTTGTCATTCAGACCAAATTCAAAAACTAGCTACAACCGTTCACAAGGTAGACAAAAATTAATATTAACTTTGCTTGGCAGGTGTCATGCCCACTTTTCCTATTCCATCCACTTTTTGGCTGATGATTTGTGTTGACTCTGAAGTCATTTAGACAAAATTCAGAAACTATAGATCTAACCGTTCTCAAGATAGACAAAAATAAATATCTACTTTTTATGTGAGGTATCACGCTCACTTATCCAGTGCCACCCACGTTTTGACTGATGATTTGTATTAACTATAGTGCTATTTGTACCAAATTTAGAGAATTATTTTGTATTGGCGTGGCACCGACCAGTTGTAATTTTTAAAACTTAATACCCCTTAGTTCCTTCCAGACAAACGGAGAGATACTTCGAAAATTTCAAGAAAATCGGTTCAGCCGTCTATATTCAAATAGACATAAATATAAACATACATACATATGTATATACAAACACACATTAATTTTTATATATAAGATGTATTTTGTAATTTTTGTCTTTATCTAACTTCCAAGGTAAGGACTAACTGATTCTTTACTTATTTTGGCGTTATCTTATGATGTATTTTTAATCAAATTTCAGAAAAACAAAAATTTATATTTTCCGCGAGTGTGTTAGTGAAAGAAAAGGTTTGAAGCAGATAAAAGCTAGGTAAACTAAAAATAAAAAATAAGCTATGATTGGACAGTAAATAAATTGGTGTATTTCTATAATATATGTGTACACATATACAGGTATTAGCAGGTGGGATGATAAACCAACTTGCTGACTTAGCCTTGCTAGGATGTTTCTACAACTGTGCTACTGTCGGGTTTTCTCATGGAACGAGTGCGTGATCTGGTCTCGGTAGTCACGGTATTTGGAACCCACGCCGAATAAATGGGTCTCTATTATAAGCTATTGTCTTGATGTAGAGGAATATTAGACGATTTTCCATTTTCTATGTAAATCTCCATGAAACCAGAATTGTCATACTCTGGGAAACTTTCAGAGCTTTCGGTCAAGGATATAGGATCCTTAATAAGAATCAATGGATGGTTCTTGTAGCTCGTCTAACTGTGAATAAGTATTTCAGATGTACTCTTTTTAACATGTTTCCCATTCGAATCTCTACTCTACTCTTTCATCTATCTTTCTCTTTTCTATATTAGCATGTGTATGACTGTTTAATATGAAAGATACAACCTTTTATGGTTCAATCAGTTTCTCTGAAGTGCCTTTAGACAAGCAATTATCTAGGTTTATCTTCAAAATTTGGGAAATTATTTTTATTTGTTAATTCGGTACTGGTTACTAAATATTTCATTTTTCCAAGATCTTAAGCGTATTTTTTATAGAGGTATAGAAATTTAAGTTGGCATTACTTTTCAAGATGGCGACCAATTTAACAGCTGTCAAGTGATTTATTCTCAGTTTCGTTTGGCAATTCATCATGAATAGACTCACGCCTGAACAACGCTTGCAAATAGTGCAATTTTATTTCGAAAATAGTGGTTCTGTGCGGAAAACGTATCGCGCACTATGTTCATTTTATCGTCAACAAAATCGTCCATCAGAGCAGTTAATTCGATTAACCATGAAACGTTTTCGCACCACGTTTACTCTTACTGATAACTCGCATCCCCAGAGACGCTGTACGGTGCGTACAGAAGAAGCTATTGCTGTTGTAGAGCGTAGCATTGAGGAAGACCCGAATAAGTCTATCCGCCATCGAGCACAGGAATTGGATCTGTGTCCATCCACTTTGTGGAAGATTTTGCGGAAGAATCTTGGTTTGCGTGCTTACAAAATCCAACTCATGCAAGAATTGAAGCCAAACGATTATCAAGTAAGGCGTAAAGTCGTCGAATGGGCCCAAAACGATATTACCGTTGTTCCCGATTTTCATAAGCGAATTTTGTTTAGCGATGAAGCGCACTTCTGGTTGGTCAACGAACAAAACTGCCGCATTTGGAGTGAAGGTAATCCTCAAGTGTATGTGGAAACACTGTTACATCCAGAAAAACTGACTGTTTGGTGCGCTTTATGAGCTGGTGGAACCATTGGTCCGTACTTTTTCAAAAACGATGGGGGCCAGAACGTTACAGTCAATGGTGATCGGTATAGAGCCATGATTACTAACTTTTTCATTCCTGAATTTAATAACCATGATGTCCAGGAGATGTGGTTTCAACAAGACGGCGCAACATGTCACACAGCTCGTGCCGCAATAGATTTATTGAAAGACACGTTTGGTGACCGCCTAATTTCACGTTTTGGACATGTGAATTGGATTTAACACCGCTAGACTACTTTCTGTGGGGCTATGTAAAGTCAGTGGTCTATGCGGTGAAGCCACAAGCGCTTGACCATTTGGAAAACAACATTCGCCGTGTTATTGCCGATATACGGCCACAAATGTTGGAAAAAGTCATCGAAAATTAGACTCTAGATTGGACTATATCCGCGCCAGCCGTGGCGGTCATATGCCAGAAATCATATTTAAAATGTAATGCCACAAGTTTATCTTTCGGATAAATAAAATTCATGTCAATCGAACAATCCATCGTTGTTTTATTGCAACTTAAAGTTCTATACCTCTATAAAAAACACCCGTACTTTACACCGACTATTACCATTCAATTAAAAAAATATAGTGGTTCATCTGAGAATATTCATATTATCGTTAAAATTGCAAAAGAAGTCTGGTGGTTGTATTTTCATCTTCTATGGAGTTGTACTCTGTCAATCAAAATCAAATGTGTGTAGTAAATTTTCAAAATTTGGACACTTTCTAAATATGTTACTTATGCAGGAAATTTTAATTAAATGTGTACAATGATTTTGTTATTTTTCTGGTTATTTTGGCAGTCAAAACTTTTAGGTCTTACTACATATATATTTGTCTGCTGTCTCAAAGAAAATGGGGAATTTTACTTTTCTTTGTAAGCACGATAATTGTTTTAATATTTAGATGGCGTCTAATGAAATTTAAAATTGCAGTCGATACATGCAACAACCTATTATGTTGTCAACTAAAAACATATCGAGAAAAAACAAAACTTCTGAGTTTGCTTTTCTACAGGAGGGAAATGCAGTAGAAGAGAATTTACTCAAGTAATGTATAAAAATAGAAATTATTTTTGCAGCGCAAGCCGTAAACTACAGTCTGTAAAGTGATCCATAATAATACAATCAATCAAAACGAGAAAATAGAATATCAAAAGTAATATGTTTCGAAACGATATTATATAGAAAATACAGTGAGTGATAGACAAAGATGTAGAATACTAGAGCTTTAAATATTGTTACGTTTTAAACTTTTTGAAACGTTTGGGTTCGTTTAAATTGCGTTAAAATAAAATAAACACCTTTACAGTTATATTTCTTTCACAGTTATATTTTTATTTATTACACAATAACTTTTATACAGTTTACAACTTAATATTCGCTTATACAACACTTTTATTTCCGCTTAAATACGTCTTTATCTTACGACAGCAAAACGATAATTAACTGACTTGTAAGTAAAGCAGCCCATTCATATTCCTAATTGCCTAAGTTTGAGAGGTTCCGGAAATATCCACCATCTTCCATTTTTATACCCATTAATCCAAATGTAGCGTAAAGATGATCGATTTGGCAGTGCTGCCAGATACTCAAATAAGTATGGCATTGACAGGGTGACACGAAATATATCAAATCCTACAATTTAGGCGTTTTTATTCTCGTAACAATATTTTAATTTTTATACAATGCATAAAACCAAAGATGTCGAAAGTGGCAATCAAAAGCCTAAATTTAATCGGTTCCTTTATTTTTACACTCGAACGAGAACAACGAAATATTTAACATATAATAAATAATAAACAACAACTTTATTCAGTTGTGTGACAGCTTTTGATGAAAGCACATATACCTGTATATGTATGTCGCTTTGCCTATAAAAATTGTTTACATATTTGTTTTGTTGTTTACTTTTTCGATTCTTTTCTTTAACGCACACTGCAAAAATGCATTTCTACTACAAATGCAGATCTCTCTTTGGCCAACCCTGCTTAAGACTTACTTTAGTTATTGAACACTTTAAGTTTTGGTTTGTCTTCTTTTATTCATTATACGTTTGTAGCACAACATTGGCAATAACGAGGGAGAGTCAATAAGTCTGTAACTTTTTTGAATTTGCCAATTGACTTCTGCCAAAGTTTAAACAAACTGTGTGAATAAGTTTGTGTTTAATAGTAATTAATAGGAGTCTACAGCATAATTTTTTTGCAGAAAAAATCGCCGATCGTCAAGGGTAAGCTTGATAAATACTATGGAAACTGTGCAGCATCAATGGTAAAAAAGAAATTTGTCGAATTTTGATATAGGCGTACAAGTGCGGAAGCTGCCGAACGTTCTGGTAAACTTCACTATATGATGTTGGCAGATCGTAGATTAAAAAGTTACTTGTATACGAGAAAACATTCCACTAGATGGGTGATGCATTAGCTCACTAGCGACGACAAACCCAATCGTGGAGTAATATTACGGAGTTTTTGTGCCGCCACCACAACATATCAGAGGCCAAATAGTAGTCAAAACAATATGCTTCCTGGTGCGGACATCTAGTTTTGAGCCATTTTTTCTACAATTGCTGCGTATATATATCACTAAAAACACGAAAAAGACGTCAATTGTTGCTGGTTTAACGGAACAAACCAGTGAAGAGGTGTCAAATTGCATGATTTTGGACGCCAATTGACAGGTACATTTTTCGCAATTAACTTATCGCAAAATTTTAATTTTAATAAGACCTTGATCCTAGTCTTCGTATATAACGTCTCATCCATCCATCCTGTTTAAACCACTTCTCAAACGATCTGCATTGAACGTATAGCAATTCCGGCTTCATTATTAAAGATATATGGTCCAATAATGCCACCAGCTTATAAACCGCATTAAGCGGTGTAATTTTCTGGATGTAATGCAATTCATACGTGGCAATTTTGCTTTCTAAGAAACCTGTTAAGCCAAAAATGAACCTCATCGTTACGTTGTTCAAGTGTCAAACTATTCATGATAAATTGTCAGAGTAACTGATCATAAATGTAACAAATAAGCGCAGTTTGTCATATCATTTGACAGTTAACCCTTTCGTAAGTTCTATTAGGCTAAACTTTTCATAAAGATGTCAGTAATGTAAGTATTTATGAATAAGACCGTAAGTGTTTTTACTGCTTATTTTTATGAAAGTGTATAAAAACCAATTACAAATTTATCAACAAAATTGTAAATTACTTTTAGCCATTATTATATTAATTCCCATAACATTCCATGAAGGAACATAGAGACTTCTCTAAGTCAATGAGCTGCACCCGATTCTATTTTTAAACTCATTAAAAGGACCTGCAGTTTAATGCCGGCTCCGAATAGTAGGTAGTAATACTCATACTTAGCTAATGTTATGAGGAGATACCGCTGTCGAAAAACTTTTTCTTTTTAAGATGGTATTGAACCGGGGACCTTCTGGTTGGTAGGCGGGTGTCTTACCTACCATACCACAGCGACCCTTTTAGCCATTAATTTGTGTAAAATATGAAGCAATTATTCAAAAATAGTGTATATTTCTGGTCAAAACAATACCATCTTGATCAAAAAATTCCCGGAATAACCCTCGTGTGGCGGGTTATTGCCCTCGAAGGCAACTATGTTGAATGATAAAATCGAGTTTTGCCAAAAAATATTATTTTTTTCTTACTTATCTATCTTGCGGAATTATTGAATATGTAAAAAGAGAAGCATAGGAAATAGCAAAAATAAGACACTGAAGAGGTATACACGTAATATCTTATAAATGGCTGCCACTGTTACCTCTGTTAGATTCAGCGAATACTGACTGAGCATCAACATTAATTACGCAGTCTCTGCTACAGATAGGCTCCATTAGTTGGATCCCCAGCAAACTGCATTGAACTACATTTTCTGATCTGACTGTTTAACATATACGCGCATATGTATGTACACAAGTACAAATTTCATTCCTGTTGCATATAGTATATATTTTGTTTTGTACATACTATGTTAATAAAAAATAAAAATTTTGTAATATATGTAGATATGTATGTATGTAGATACGATTGTATTCGGAGAATCTTGAACTTGTGAGTTAATTTGCCTGTGCTTATAAACAAACAAAACAAAAAACTAAGAGTGCAAACTTGAGATAATTTTTCTTCTTGCATCTTTATAGTATTTTACTTGATTTTTTTAAATTTTGTGTTTTGCATGTGTTTTTCTTTACTTATGCATATACATTTTTATTTTGATATACTACACCATAGGGTATAACATAAAAATCATTTTTTAGTAAAGTTAAGCATGGTCGTCTGTAAGTTTTGCAATCAAGATAGTACTCCATTGTTATTGTAAATACTTTTGTTTTTAGTTTTAATAACTTTGAATTTTAAACAACAAATAGACGTTACATATTTTAGCCTGAAAGCTTATAAGCCCAATTCCATAAGTCTGACCTTATTCCTTCTCAAAACCTTGGAAAAGATTTTATTAGGAGAGATATAGTCCAAATACTTTCCTAGTCTTGCCAAAAATTTTCAACGCGTCTATTAGTCGATCCACTGAGATCGCACTATGTTGACGAATATGCTTTTCTTAGTGGCAGCCATCATTGACGTGGAGGTGCTTTTCAATAATGATTAATAGGGGTTATCAGGGGCTATCATGTTAAGGCTATCAGTAAACGGAACGTTAGTGACTGCATAGTGATTTTTGTAGGGAAACTTTTAACCGACAGAGGTATAACTGGCTTCATTGGGGGGGCTCATTTGGTTAGGAAGATTTAAATATTTTGGCACCCTACAAGGGGGACTTCTCTCGCCTCTGCTGTGGATGGATTGTTGGCGGAGTTGCAATGATGTGGTTTTAAAGTCTATAAGTCTTTGTATAAATATTAGGGAGATCGATTATTCGACTTTTTTCAAAAACTGGTTTTCAACTAATTCGAAAAGTAGCTCTTTAAAAAAACCGGTTTTCGGTTAATAATAATACACATAACCGGTTAACCGGTTCTTTTATTGAAATAAAATTGTTCCTAATTCCTAAAGCGCAGAGCTGGATCACGTCGTCCTAAAAATAAGCAGAAGCTGATGGAGAGCTTAAAATTAAAATTTTAATCAATACTAACAATAATTCTAACAAATCTCATAAAAACTATGCCAAAACGGTGTGCTGAAGCCATAAAAAACAAAGTTTATTACACAAAATACTGAAAAATGCTTAAGTTTCGAACAAGTACTCAAGGAGCTAATTTCGTTTTTGTTGTATTACTTGGTAGAGAATGGAATTAAAGGTTTGTTATTATAGTTATAATTTAGGTGCCTAAGATAACAAAAATTAAATGTTTTACTTTAAATAAATCTATTAGTAATATACGAGTCTTTAATTGCCTCGATAAGAAAATTTGCTTAGAATTCGAGCAGCACTGTATGTAATAGTGTGTGTGTCACTATGTTCTGTTAGGTAAGAACCCACCTTCCAACCAAGAAGTCGTCGGCTCAAGCCCAGGCCACACCGTCTAACAATTTTCAACAGCGATAGCACCTCATAACATTGCTAGTGACTAGTTATGTGTATTTACGTTGTGAAAAACTTCACTAGCTAATATATCTGACGTTCGGAACCGACGTTTGTGGGTTTGTGTGTGTTTGATCATTCTCCATATATAAAAATCCAAATTTATTTACAGAAGATGATAAAAGGTTTTTTTTTGCTCAAGAATGCATATGTTTTTCGATCTACCTTGGTTTTTACTTTTTTCTTTGTAAGACGTTCAAGGATGTCATATATACAAAAATAATTAAATTTATACAAATAGTTAAACGATGAGCATATTTTCAATAAAAAGATAAACAAACGTATACAAATCATACTATAATTATTCGTGTTAAATTAACCGGTTTATTCGGTATTCGAAAAATGAAGATTTCGAAAAGACCGTATTTGACAAAACCAAAAAAACCGGTTAACCGTCCGATCACCCTAATATATATTAATAATTCTATCAAATATGTTCATGACATACAATAGAAGGGCCTAAGACTGCAGAATAAGGCATTACAATCAGCTACCAGATGCGTAAAGATGACCAATATAGTTCTTCCTCATATAGAAACCAGAGTTTTACCAGTAAGGATCTACAATGAGTTGATGTCAAAGCAATTCTAAATGACGTGTCATCATCCTCGTCATTCTAATGACAATATATTCCTGAACAATCCCGCCTCTTCGGAGGTCTGTCAAATTGAAAACATCGAGATCATTCGTTTGTTTACTTTGATAAATATTTTGAGTTGTTTATTTCAACTTACCTTTGGCGTATTTAAGCGACATTGTCACTATGATATTTTCGTCGATGAATTATCGTCAAAAAATTATTATAAGTAGAAATTTGTATGAATTTGTATGAAATTATCATAAATCCTCGTAACAGTGGCACAAACACAGGGAGTTATGTATGTCAACATCATTGAGTGTCGCCATAATAAAGAATACTGAAATTTAGCGACATTGTCTGTGATGTAGCGACTGTATGCTGAAATTTAACTTTATTATCTTTTATGAGTCGACTACATGCTTAACGATACAGGATTTTGTCCGCTAGTCCCTTAACAAATAAAGCACTAATCATTCTCGATGATATTCTCTGTTAGGACTCACTTATACTCGAACGCAAGATAAAATTAATTTTCTCATCTATGAAAATTTTGACAATTATTTAAAAATTCATGTTTGACACCAAAGAAAAATTTACAATTGTGTCAATAATAACTTATAATTGTCAGCGTTTGTCACTATGACGTTCACTACCGGTAGTTGTTATTTAATACCTTAAAATTATTCGCCGTTGCACTACCTCTGATTTTATATTTAATTATTAATTTATAGTAAAGTAAAACATTGATGTATCGGTTTTATTATCGATGTTTTTCAACATCACTGTTTATAAAGGGTGTACCAAAATTAATGCCAGACTTGAATTAAATAGAGAACACAGTTTTTAGTTTTTTGATTTTTATTTTTTTATTGAATCATTAAGTACAACATAGGATTGGGTTATTTATGGAATAACATATCGGGCAAAAGGGCTCCACAGCTTTGCATGCGCATACACATTTGTCGAAATTTTCCAAAATCATTTTGCATAAATGAATGTGGCTGAATTTCGTTGATGCAGTGTTGAATCTCCTCCTTTAATACACGAGTGGTTGCGGACCTGTTGACATAAACCTGTGATTTCAAACTGCCTTATAAAAAGAAATCTAATGGTGTTAAATCACACTATCTAGGTAGCCTATTATGATCACCGTAACGAGAGACTACCTGGAAATGTCTCATGCGCTAATTGTTTTGTTTCACGGGCTATATTTCATGTGGCCAGCGTTGCCCAACGTGCAGATTTATCTTTTTATTTTGCAGTTTTTTAGGCATTGAGTAGTTTTGAAGTTTTTTGTTTAAAAAATAAGTTTTTCTGTTAATTGTGGAGATTTTGCAATTTTTTACTTTCAATTTGTTGTTTTAATTACAATTTCTGAAGTAAGAACCTCATCCTATTGCCTGCGGTAATGTTTACTCGCGCCTTTTTCAATGTGACAATCTAGTCATGCCTTTTTTTGCGACTGATCAGAAAGTAATGCATAATTCATACAGTGTTTGGTACTGACATTTAAGTCTATGAAAGTTAAGATTTTCTGTGCAGTCATTTTAGAAATATATTTTTTTTGCAAAATAACAGTGGGATAACATTACATTCCACGTAGATACGTACGTAATAAAATATAAAATATTGAAAAGTTTTAACCTTTAAGTTAATTTTATTGCGTAGTTTCGATGTTTTTAGTTTACTCAATAAACTTAACCGCTTTTGAGTTACATATGTTGTACAACCTCCTTCACTTTTAAAATATTTGTATATCTCGAAAACAAGAGCTAACCTGCAAAAGTAGTTAGTACCACTAGATTCCGCGTACTTGAATCCGGCTTACACGCTAAATGCCTAGCTTGTCGAAGAAAAGTGTCAAATTGGCGCAGTGTGATTATATCATTTATATATATATATATATATATATATATATATATATATATATATATATATATATATATATATATATATATATATATATATATATATATATATATATATATATATATATATATATGTAACATTAAATTCGTTGTGTTATGTTTGAATAAAAATTCACTACGAAATAAATTATCCAGAATGTTGAGTAAACCTAAATCGAGTGAAAGTGAAATCGAATGAAACTTCAAATTGCTTCTTATTTATTATCAACAGTTGAAACTAATTAGCGTATGTGTATATTTTTTTACTTTTCTAAGTATGTGCAGTTTTTTCACTTGAAAATCAGATTTTTTCCTACTAAATTTTCGGTTTTTCTAAAAAAAATTGTGGAACGTGGCACCAACTCGTTGAAACCACATATTGGCCACATCAATGTCATACAATTTCGGCAGTAAGAAATGTGTTATCATGTCGCAAAAACGAGCTCCAGTAATAGTTACTATTTGACCAGCCTTATTTTCAAAAAAGTATGGTCCAATTATGCCTCCAGTCGAAAATCCACACCAAACAGTTGCACGTTTTGGATGTTTTTGTTTTTCGACAATCACATATGGTTTCCCAGAATTCCAAAAGCGGCAATTTTGGTGATTAACAATGCCATCAAGGTTAAAATATGATTTATATCTTAGGATGATTTTCCCGGAAAATCAGCATCAATTTGTTGATGTTCAATAATCCATTCAACGAACTCTCTTCGCTGTGTGTGTTCAATAGACCACAGTAGTTGTGTTAATAAAATTTTGTAAGCATGGAGACACAGATAGGCTGTAGAATGCACAACAAATTTTTACGCTTTTTTTACTAATGGAAGGCCAACGCATTACTATAGCAAAGCAACATAGTCATAAAGTAATTTACTTAAACTTTTTAAGTTTATATATTAAAGTGCGCCTATATTTCTGCAACAATATACAAAAAGCGAACTTTTTGTGATAACTTGGAATAAAATTAAGATATTTTTGTGAAACCTACCAAATTTTTGTCATTAGACATTTTTGAACTTAGCGCAATAGATAATTAGTTATGTAGAAGCTAGTGCGGCTATAATATTAATATTGGGATAAACACTTTGATGCTTTGCTCTTAATCTTGTACGAATCACAATATTTCGCATATTTTAGATTACTCAACTAAAAAATCATGATTTTTGAGTTATGACACATTTTGAATTAAATGAGCGACATGTGTCCGTCTCTTAATTTTATTTGATTTTAATATCACACAACTGTTCTTTTAGGGATTTATTTTCAACTGATTTTTTTTGTTCATTTTTTGTTCTTATTTTTATTGTATTTTAATAGGAATCTTTGCTACGTAATATTTTTGCTTACAGTCAAACTGGTGTCAGATTGTCTGTGCTGAAAATAATTTTTGATCACGGCGTTTTACAAATTTATATACATATGTATGTATATACATACAGTCATGTAAAAAATAATACGGACACGTTGCGGTTTTCCTTAAGAACTTAAAAGAAAAATGAGCTGAGATTTGTTTACTCAAATAATATTTGTTTACTCAAATAAGGGTTATTTACGTCGTCGAAATCCCAGTAGAAAATTTATAATTTATTTTTTTTTTTTTGACAAATGTTTAAAATTCAAACAGGGTTGGGTTTTCTACTATTTTGATATACAGTCACTCAAAAAACCGTCTCAATGTTTAGCTAGAGTAAACAAATATAAGTACAATAACAAATTTAAAATCTTTATGATTTTTGATCTAATTGTTTATTAGACTTTTATTTACAACCACAATTAAATATGTTTGTTATAATATGTACCGTTATCGAAAAATAAGCATAACGTATGAAATAGGTCATTGAGACGGTTTTTTGAGTTTACGGTATATAATAAATTTTATAACTTTATTAAGACTTAGTATTTTGTATTGTTTCTTTTGGCAGTAAAATCTTCCTATATACGGCACTAAATTTTTCAAGTTGTTTGGGTTAATTCGATTCCACGCTGGTCGCACATGAGTCCGCAATTCTTCTAAATATTCAGGCGTACCAGTTTTGACGTTAAGGTAAAAGTTGTAGTGAGATTTCATTTCTTCTCAATATTTCTAAATCAAGCGAGGGTAGAGTACGAAAGTCTTTTCCAAACTTACCACTTCCATCCCGAGGAGGCAGAAAAAAATTTTATCGGAGACCACGGAACGGCACAGTTTAAGAGATCTTCGACAGCAAATATTTGAAAACACAGTTTAAATTCAGAAGCAGCTTGCAGAAAGTGAAAATATTCGTGTTTTTGTTAAAACAGTATGTAATACACTACGAGCAATTGGCTTGAGACAGTTTTTTGAGTGACTGTTCGTGTCCTTATTACTTTGCACATGACTGTATACATATAGATATTTAACAATTTTTATGCTTATGTATGTACATACATATATATCTCTTTTTTCAATTTTCAAGTGGAAATAATTGTTCTTGTTTTTTAACTTTTAAATAAATAATTTTTAACCAGTTTTTTTAAAAATTTTCTTAAGGTAACCAATAATTTGTGGCAATAATTTGAAGCAAAAAAGAATATTTAAAGAAAAAACTTACTTCATAATTTATTACATATAAACATACATATATTGATACGAAAACAGTAGTTTTTGCTTCTGTTCAGAGTACGAATAATAATGTAAATTGGAAAAATATGTACAGTAAAATCTCGAAAAAGTTAACTCGCGTAAAAGTTTAACGCTCGGATACGTTAATAGTATTTCAGCATCAAGGTGCCAATCTGAAAAGTTAACTGAAAGGTTAACCTTTAACTTTTCAGTATGATTTTTTTTAAACGATTTGATCGAGGTATTCAAGAAAATCGATTGGCGTTAGATTATGGTGTATCTGAAGCAGCCATCTCAAATATAAGGAAAAAACGTAATGAAATCGCATAGTCTGTGTCGAGCACATATAAAAAAGCTTACAAGAAAATTCATATTCAGCGGGAATATGCTGGTCTTGAAGTAAGCTTGTACAACGACAGCGTAATTGTGCAGTACCTGGAGCAATTTGAAAGTCCAGAGCTAAACACGAAATCGCCAATGCTGGATGGCTGGTAAATTTGTGAAGATATCTTTTCAAACGAAACGTCGGGTGCTACACTCTTCATTCATAATTTACGAGCAGAAATTTAAGAAATGAAGATTTCTGACTCCCAACGTTATAGCGCAGCTGAATCTGGACTTTTTTTTATCGTCTTCTGCAAACGAAAAGACTGCACCGGGTCGAAAAATTTTAAAGCAAAGATTAACATTTTGGTTAAGTTCTAACGCAGATGGTTCGCATAAGTTTAAACCATTGGTCGTTAGTAAATCTGCACACCCTAGTTATTTTAAGGGATTTAAAAACCCATTAAACTATGCAAAATCAAAGAAGTCGTGAATGAATTCAGAAATATTCTTTAACTGGTTCCATAATTCATTTATAAAACATTTTTTTTTAGTTTTATAAAAATTTGTTCGCGTTATTGCGTGGAAGTTATTGCAGGTTTGCCAATTTTCTGCTGGAAATAATTTACCACCAGAGTCATTGTTGCTAATTGACAGTTTTACTGCCCATAAGCCAATTCACATGTTACAGTGTCATGATTTAAATATTTCAGCAATGCTTTTACCTCTTAACGTAACAGCGATTTTGCAACCCATGGATCAAAATCCACTAGAAAACATTCAAATTGAATTTATTTTAAAGACACAAACAATCCCTGATGTTATTTTTCTGCTTTAGTCGGAATGAACTGCCTCAAGAGTTGTTATAAAAGCAATGAGTAATTTAAAAAGTGCGATAATGATCAGTACGATAGTTCTGAATTAAGTGAATTAAATAATGCATACAACGATACACATCGAAAAGTTCAATTGCTGATGTCAAAGTTAGGTGATAGTGTTGACATCAAATCTGGCATTGAAAACTGTAACAATGACCAAATTTTAGAAGATAAAGATGATTCTGAAGTCTCCGATAATGATAACGACAAGTCAATTATCGAGCAAGATACTCAACAATCTAAAGTGTGTTATTCAAAAGCAGTTGAGAGCATCAATACCTTGACTAAATGGTTTGAAATCAATAACGAAGCACAAGATGTAGCAAAAATGGTCAAGACCCATTACATAAAAGAAAGCCACTTCGTGCACATTAATATTTCTAACGCGCGAAAATATTGAACGGTGACTCTGAACTTTAAAACAGACAATACTAAAAACTAATTCAGTAAATAAAAATCTAACATGTTTTATCAAAAAAATATATATACTCGTATATGTATATACATATATATACAGGTATGTAATGGAAATCGAAAACGAAAGAAAATCGTCTCAAAATCGAAAAAAATTGTGATGGAAACTTAAGATTCGTTTTCAAATCAGTTGTTTTAAATTAAGTCCGATTTCATTTTCCATTTCGTTCTATGAAAATTTCGACAAAAACAAGTGTGATAGCAAACGAAAATCGAATTGTTTTTACGTTTTCATTTCAATTTTTTTGCAAGACATTTCTTCAAAATGTTACTGAATCTTAAAAATATGAATAAAATTTTTAAGTAGAGTCCATTGATGTAGAGTACCCACTAAAAACTCCTTTCGTAAAAAGAGCAAATAAATTCTTATTTTCTTTTTTATTAAAAAAATAAAATATTTTATTAATAGATAAATAGCATTGGAATACAATTTTTTCCTGATTCGCTACTATAGCTTTTACAAATCCTGAGTATGCTCTGCGTTCCTGCCCTAAATTCCTCAAGGTGTCTCAAAACACCTCATAATAGAAATAGGTATACCACATGCTTATTTTTGAACCCACTATCAGCTGGAAGAAAGAATATCACGGAGTTATTTTAACAAATGTACGAAAAGCAAATAATTAATTGTGGAGAATTTATAAGTTCAGATTTCTTGTCCCTAAATGTGTTGTATTGAGAAATTAAACAAGAAACAGAATAAAAGAGCAAAATATAAAGTATTTTTACATGAATTATTTGAATTGTAACTTCCAAAAACATAATTTTTGATTGAAGGCAGCGGCAGTCAGAGATACCAACATAAGCCCGTATATAGCTTTAAAGATGGCTCTAAGACTTTTAATGTTATATCAGGTAGCCCTACACTTATCAAAACAAATTCTGAGGTGGTAGACGTACACACCGTCCACCACCTGCGTTGATTTGCCTAACATCGGACGATGAACAGGGTCTCTTTGATAAGTCTCATGTGATTTTCTTCCCAGCAGCTAAGGCGATTATAAAGTGACAATTATTGAAACCCCAATCTGCAGACTTTTAAGAAACCTTAGAAGTTTTTAAAGGCACAATACACTGTTGAGGCTTCACATTGTAAGTATACCCACCTCTTCTTGGCTGCCATTTCATCAACATGCCAGCCAATGACCAGCAAAATGTTGTTTGCATAATGTGATTCCATACTCCAGATATTGCAACTGTGATCATCTCTTAGAGAACCCAAAAATTCAAAAATGATAAATTTCTATTTTTCGAAATGTTTAATAATTTTTTTTTACCAAAGGTGGAAATGCGATTACGGTCAATGGAAACCGCCATAGGGAGTTGATTCGAAGCTTTTTGTGGCGGAATATTGATGACTTAGACATACAAAATATGTGCTTTCAACAGTATTGTGCCACTCGTCACACAGCAAGAGAAATAATATGTCTTTTGAGAGAAAAGTTTGAAAATCGTAATATCTCTCGTAGGGGAGGAGTAAATTGGCCACCAATATCGTACAATTTGATACCCTTAGATTTTTTTTAATCCTATAAAAGTATAGAGCAGATATCAACCACTGATAACAGCTTATTGAAAAACGCGATTGATAATTTTGGTAAAAGATTGAAGGCCTGCCGTGCCAGTAAGGTAGGTCACTTGACCGACATAATTTTTCGTTTTTAACCGGAACCTATTTGTAATAAACTGAAATAAAAATATTTTTAATATCTGAGAAAAGAATTCTTTTTTTGTCATTTTAGACACCCTTTACCAAGTAAAAGCGGAGCAGCTGAAATGAAATCTCTAAAAAAAACTAGCTTAAAAGTGTACGATTTATTTTTTGGGAAATATAGTCACCACAATTACATACAGCTCGCAGTCTATGCGATCCAGGCTATATTTTTTTATCAAAATTATATAAATATTATATATATAAAATTATATAAATAAATAAAAAGACACCCTGATTGGCAAAAGTATTAAGTATTTTGATTAATGAACTTTAAAGCTTAAACAAACATAACAAATTTTTCAGATAAATTATCTACTTAATAGACAAAAATAACAAAAACTCTGAAAAGTATTAAAATTTACCTCACAGTGATATTGCATTGGACCACCTTTTGCTGAAATGACAACTTACAGACGTCTAGATATCGTTCCCAATAAATTGTAGGTGTACGAGGAAGTATCTGCGCCCTGCTTTTACTGTGGAACATCGAGAAGATGTTTTTGTGACTAATGCCGTGTTTTTCTTTAGTCAAGATGGCTCATCAATTTTGAATCATTTTTGAGTCCAAAGATTATACTAGAAAGGAAAGGGAAATGCAGCTTTTTTGGAACGTCGTATGATATGTAGACAAAAAAAAAAAAAAAAATCAAAAACCATGATTGTTGATCGATGCAATGACAGAAAGAACGAATAAAACACTCCTTGTGCTTTTTGAGTGCAAAATAGGTTGCATTGCTTGTTGTATGGTTTGGATTATTGTCTTGTTGAAAGGCAAAACACTTTTTGTTTTCATTGATTGCTCGAAATGTCTTCGAATAGGTTTAAATGTGTGAAATGGTTTAAATTCAAGAAAAGTTAATTTGAACATATTCTATAATGACAATCTCATAGGACCATGTTCAACGACAAAACAAGTCTAAGCTGCCTACATATGTAACATTATTATCGTTGGTATCAAATTTTTACATTAGGTCTCTACGTTTTTCGCCAAACTTTTTATTTTTCTTCATACTAAAACACAAAATAATAAATGTCATCGCACAACACAACTTTACTCAAAAGTTCTTCAATATAAAAACTTAATACCGACGGCAAAGAATGTAGGCATAGTTGTGCGGGATTCCCGGGAATATAATTTTTTTCCCGTTTAGCTGGGAATGCAAAAAGTGCGGGAGAAAACCTTAGTGTGTATATAAAATCATGTAATTTATTTGCAGAGCAAAGATTAAATAAAAAATACATACATATTTAGTAAATCCTCCCATAACACGCTACTCTTATAACGCGTTTTTATATAACACGATTTCTTGTCTCTCGTGTAACACGTGTTTTCCCCGTATAACCTTTTTATTGAGGATAAATGCTAAAATAAGAGCAGTATGTAAAAGCACACCTTATTAGCTTATCTCCCTCTTTGGGAGATCGATTATTCGACTTTTTTCAAAAACCGGCTTTCGAATAATTCGAAAAGTAGCTCTTTAAAAAACCGGGTTTCAGTTAATAAGAATTCAAATAACCGGTTAACCGGTTCTTAAATAATAAAATTGTTTCTAATTCTTGAAGCGCAGAGCTGGACCACGTCGTTTTAAAAATAAGCAGAAGCTGATGGAGAGCTTAAAATTAAAGTGGTAATCAATACTAACAATAATTCTAACAAATCTCATAAAAACTATGCCAAAACGGTGTGTGGAGGCCATAAAAAACAAAGTTTATTACACCAAATACTGAAAAATTCTTATGTTTCGAACAGCTACTCAAGGAGCTAATTTCGTTTTTGTTGTATTACTTGGTAGAGAATGGAATTAAAGTTTTCTTATTATAGTTATAATTTAGGTGCCTAAGATAACAAATATTAAATGTTTTACTTTGAATAAATCGATTAGTATTATACGAGTTCTTAATTGCCTCGACAAGAAAATTTGCTTAGATTTCGAGCAGCACTGTATGTAAATTTATGCACTACGTATTTAATAGTATGTGTGTGTCACTGTGGTATGGTAGATAAGAACAAGGCCTCCAACCAAGAAGTCGTCGGTTCAATCTCAGGCAACACCATCTGACAATTTTCAGAATTTTATTTGTATTTACGCTATGAGAAACTTTACTCACTTATATATCTGCCGTTCGGAACCGGCGTTTGTGGGTTTGTGGGCTTTCAATAAGTCTAGTTGATCATTTTCCATATATAAAAATCTATATTTATTTACAGAAGATGAGAAAAGGTTATTTTTGCTCAAGAGTGCATATCCTTTTCGATATAGCTTGGTTTCCACGTTCTTTGTGAGACGTCAAGGTTGTCATATATACAAAAATAATTAAATTTATACTAAGAGTTAAACGATAAGCAAATTTTTATTAAAAAGAAAATACAAACGTATAAAAATTATACTTATTTAAATTAACCGGTTATTCGTGTTAAATCAACCAGCTTATTCGATATTCGGAAAATGAAAATTTTGAATTTTTAAAAAACCGTATTTGACAAAACCAAAAAAACCTATTAAAAACGGTCGAATTATAGCCATCCGATCTCCCTAGTGAATACGCTACCCGTGGAACTAGGGCGCATGGAATGCAAAGTTATTGCCTATGCGGATGTCCTTGCCAATATTACTTGGTGTGGGTACTTGAATACCATCAGTGAACTTACGACTTACTATCTGACATGCCCAGTTTTTGATTCTGCACTGATGTTTCTAAAATGTACGATAAAGTGTGATATGGTATTCTCTCTTTGGATCTTAACATAAGGGTCTAGCATAGACCAAGGGTGACCAAAAAGAGAAATTAGTAGTGTAGTGGTGTTAGTGAATTTTTGCTGTGTGCGTTGAAGAAAAAAACTAAAAAGGTAAACAACAGTACAAACAAACAATTTTTAAAAGAAAAGCGACATACGTCTGCGCTCATTGAGATCTATTCCATGACTAAATAATATTTGTTGCTTTATTTAGATATTATCTGTTCATTTTCGTTTGGTTGTAGACATATACGCTACAGATAAGTTTCACCCACATAAGGCTCATACGAGCTTATCTGTTGAACTATGGCATAGACTGCCTGATCATTGCAGCATTTTTCAGGCAGAGGTGACGGCCATACGGTATGTATGATAATTGGCTTGCAGGGATAGTAACCACGATTAAGAAAATACGTATTTATACACATAGTCAGGCGGCAATTATATCTCTGAAGTTTATGTTAGCAAACCCCTTACGGTGTGGGAGTGCCACTCGTCACTAATGGTGATGTCAGAATATTTAAACATCATGCTCATATCGATACCGGGATATCGATATTGCAGAGAAATGTGTAGCAAATGAACTGGCTAGATGAGGCACGACGACACAGTTTCTGCCTGTCAAAGAAAGTTTTAGTATGCCTTTACCTACTTGACTTCTGTATGTTAAATGCAGTGATGGCGATAAGAACGGCGGATTTCAATTGTGGTAGGCATGCTCTCTGGACATTCTCTAGTGGGTAGAAATGAGGTCCATCTTGGGTATAGTAGATCAACGTTGTGCAGGAGGTGGGGAGGAGGCGGCAAATGCGAGACAACTCCTTCTGGAATGTCCGTGGGTTGTATCGGTCGCTTTGTGATCGGAGCTGGTACAGATCTTGTGGGCACCTAGTACCAATATTTCTTTATAAAGTCATTGTATTATGCGACAATACATACAATGGGATTTTTTGCCCAAGTGAGCTGGTCTAAGAGTAGGCTGTCGGTTTAACCCAACTGAATTAAAAATATTTTTAATATCTGAGAAAAAGTTTTTTTTTTAAATTAAAATGATACCTTTTTTTACCATCTTTTTTAAGTATTTTAAAATAAGAACGCCAAAAAAGAAGTGGCAACCTAGTGCAATATTTTTTCAGAAAAGAATACGCCATAAGCTTGAAATTTTTATGAGGACAATATTTTTTGGAATGAACATAATACCCTTTCGCAGTGTTACAGTTTTCATAGAAAAGGACACAAAAAGGCAACACCAAAAAAGTGAAATATTTTGCCCTAATTTCAGTGACCAAGAAGTAACAAATATCAGCACAAACACAATAATCTTTCTGGATAAGATACACAGATACATGAATAATATAAACATTTCTTTCTCTAAGACACTTAAATAAATGCTTAAGATAAATCGTGTAATAAGAGGCTTAAGTGTTTATCGATCTTTTCAATATGCAAATCAAAATGGTTTTGTTTTCAACTATATACTATGTTTCAAGTGACCCATTGCCATTTTATGTAAATCTATTCTGATTTGAATGGTTAAAAGCGATTTTAATGTAAAGTTTATATAAAAGTTATGTTTGAATTTGTTTTTTTCCTATATTTGTGTGTTTTTTTTTTAATGATTTATTATCAATAACAAGTGTACGTTAATTGTACAATTGCAGAAGTAATTGTAGTGAGTTCTACCTCAATTATTTCAAATAAAAAAAATAGTTGATTGGTTGACCTTTAAATACTTGATTTATGAATGTATACAATTTTTTGTAAAATGCATGCATAATACACAAATTTATTTTAACAAATAGTTTGGTTTTTATGAAATCTTAAAGAAATAGGTGTGACTTTTTAATTCAATATTAAACGTCGTTTTTTAAATTGTCATTTATAGCTTTAAAACTGTAAGTCTTTTTTAATTGTGTTTACTATATAAGTAGACATTAAGTAATTAGCTGGTTCGAAGTGTTAAATACAAATTGTTTTAATATTTAATTGATGTTATTTCGTCTTTTGTTCACTTGGTATCACAACAGATATGCATTTTTAGTTTATCTTTGTAATAACTTTTAATAAATATTGGCAACATTTAAATAACATCTTTCTTATGGTATAAACACATAAACGACGGCAGGCTACCGACTACAAGCTACAAAAAAAAAAAAAAAATACACACGTTTATAAGAATACGATTATTTTGAAAGCAACACAGCTACACACCTACACGACTACTTTTGCTGCTGAAGCCAACTTAGGCTTATTTCTATTTTGCTTGGCTACGAATAAATAGTAAATATTGATTTTAGCATATCTTAAGAACGGTTTAAAACTTGGTCTGATTGGTTTCATAGCCAAAAGGCGAAATTGGACAAGTGGGCGTTTTACCTCCCATACAAAGTAAATATTGATTATATATTGAGAACGATTAAAGCTAATGTTTTAGTATTTAGTATGAATAACTTCATAGTTAATAAAAGTCATCAAAAAGACGGAATTGGAAAAGTGGGCCTGATACCATCCATACAAAGTAAATATTAATATTTGTATATTTGAGAACGGTGATAGTAAAAACAATACACATCATCAGTCAGTAACTGGGTTAGATTGGATAAGTGAGGGTGGAACCTTCCATTAACACTAAATATTGAATTATGTATATGTGGAGGACGACAACTATTTAAGCTTTGTTATCTATACACATTAGCGAAATATGCGCGAATTGCAGAAAGCACACTAGGTAAAAGCTATCCACATATACATACATCTTATATATAAAATGTGCGTTAGTTTGAAGACTGAAAAAGCAGAAACGGTGAGATTGAAATTTTTGTTTATTTGAACTTAACTTAATGGGGCTAAAATGGCGAAAAGTTCTAACTAAGATAATAGTTGAAGAAAATAGAAAGATAGTGGTAGCGAAGGTTTTAGCTAGTAAAGATATAAAGAAAAAAATGTACACTGAAAGAAGTCGCCTCTATTGTAATTTTAAATTTTATTTATCAAAACATCACTTTTTTTAAACCAGCTGCTTATTATGATGTCATTTCCAATATATTTAAGTAGCTGACTATACGTCTACAAATGCTACTAAAGACAATTGTAGTCATGTAGTCGTGTAGCCTGCCGTCGTCTATGTACTTATAGCATTAAAATAGAAACTTAATTCTACGAGTTTAAGTGGTACTACCTAAATATACTCAAACGAAATTAATTTATAGTAACGCCTGTTAGGACGCCTAAAATGCTACTTATGTCCTTCTTGCTTAGACCCAGCAAGCACTTTGGACTGTTCCCGTTAGGATCAACCCAAAGTATCATTGTAATTCTGACAAAAATTATGGCAAAAAAAAAAAAACAAAATTAAAGACATAATTTTCTAAGTTTGACCTCACTGTTCCCAAGTAAACCATTCGATGTCTTTGGTTATGAGACAAATATTTATGTTGCACTATGCGCAAGAAAATAATAAAAAGTAAACCAAAAAATACCTGGAAATTTTTCTGATAGGCACCATCGAATTCAACAAAAATCTGTTTCTGAAACGCCTCCAAAATCCTTTGTTAGGAGTAAAAAGTTGAATTTTGGTATCTTCGTGGCTTTATATGACAATAATTTAGTTCAATATTAAGCGTTTTTGACGAGGAGAGCTTCTGAACAATATAGACTTCATTTCGGCAATCTTTGGCAATTTGTATGCATTTCCCAACCAAACACATTTTTGTCCATTTTTTAAGCGAAAATGTTTTTTTTTTCTCTAACTCCATACATGTTTAACCACTGTGCCCTGTTTCCTTATTCCTTATGGCGTTCAAAGTTCAACGTTTTCGCATTCCTGGCCATAATTTTTTGTTTAATCGCTTTCTCTTCTATGTGACCCCAGGGTCGTTCTATCCTACACTCTTATCTCTTTATACGGCCTTTCTTTTATAAAATTTCATTATAACGGCCTGTCTGAATTATGCAACATCTTCGCTTACATCGTAAATTACTTAAGTATACGACTAAAAAATTAGGGATTCGCCGTTTTTAAACAAAAGTGTTTTATGAAATTTATTGCTTAATTTTACGGCATTTTAATTTAGGGCTTACATTTTTAGAACCCATCTAGGCCGTATAAAGTGGCATGAGTGTATTTAACTAAAACAATAATGTTTTTTCGTGTTTAAATACATTTTCCTAAATATTATACAATGAAAAAATCAAAGTTATTAGTGACTCTCAAAAAAGTTTGTTAAGGTTCAAGGTTGGCAACCCACGGGGTAACCCAACTAAACCGACCTCGATTTTATTGGGTGTTATGTTAAAAAAAACCGAACGAGTTTTTTTTTATTAAAGTGGTTCATAGTTTCTTTACAACAAAAATAAGTGTAATATACGTATTGAGACCAGAAATTAATTCTGTACGTTTTCTAGCTCAAAAAGGATAATGAATTAACAAATTTATCATTGCTTACATCTTTCAACCACCACTGAGCCGATTTCCGATTTCTTTTGAGCCGATCTAGTTTTGAAACCGATTTTATATTTCCTGAAAAGAAGTGATTCGGTGATATGCTAAAAGATATTGCAACCGTCGAAACAGCCAATAGGGAAAGGCTCCAATGTTCGAAGAACACGGCGAATGCGGCACTTAATCGTTTCTGACAATCACATGGCAACTTTTGCGACTTGTGGCCGAGCGGTATGCAAAAGAATAACTTAATTATGTCTGCCTTATTATTTTGACAGTTTTTCTCATAGTATACGGTTCAAACAAAGTAATTGCAATCTGCTTTAGCAGCCCATAGTACACAACGCAGCCTTGATCCGACTAAGAGTGCAAATTGCATTACACAGTGCGACAAAAAAGAACGAAGTTGAAATACCTGGGAAATGATTCTACTTTTCTAATAGGCGCTATCGAGAAGAATAAGAATCTGTTTTTGGAATTTTCAAAAAACCTCCCAAATCTCGAGTTATGGGTAAGAAAAAATTGGATTTTCGATCCTTCATGAACTTATAAGCTAATATTTTAGCTGAATATTGCCCGATTTTAAGTTTCTTTCCGGATTTAGAAAGAAGAGAAACAGCCCTTTTAAATGATACATATGCTTTTTAGTATCATTAATAATGTATGTATTTCTCAAGCAAACATATTTTTCACCTAATTTTTTCACATTTTTCAAGTTTACATTTATTTAATTTATAATAATTTATTTTGTGCACTATTTTGTATAGGAACCGTACTATTCTTGAAATAATTAAGAAATTATATTAAGTTATGAATAAAATGAGACTTAAGGTTAAAAAATTCTTTCGAAATTGACGGAGTTATTAAATTTTTTAGTAAAGCAACGCATGAAAAAATCGTGATATTGTTACAAAATTAAAATATTTTTCTTTAAAACACTGTTTCAGAGTAATATAAAAACACCAGTTTGTTCAGAATTTTATAATTTTTTAAATCTTACTATAATTTTCCACAAAAAGGTTGTTCTCTGTAGCAAGAACAATTCTGGGGGAGTTACGTCCCAAACTTTACAAACAAAATTGCCTCATACATATACGGCGTACCCTAATGTACATATACATAGAAAAAATGCAGTAACAAATTATATATAAAATCCAGAATCACGACGAAATGTTTAGTACCGAATACTTTAGATGCAGTATTTATTCATATTTTTTTAATTCAATTTAGGTGTGTAAAATTATTCATTGGTATTGTGTTAGTTTAAAAAAAAAAGTTTAAAAAACTACTTATTGAGGCAGTATGAATGCATTGGTTCTAGAATTTTTTATATAATTTAAGATATTTAATTAAATAATATTAATATTTTTGAAATTTGTCATGAAAACAAAAATTAATGTAAAAACTAACATAAAAAATGGCTTTAGTTGCAATATAGCTTACACAATCATTTAAGTGTTTTTATTGTCAGATCAGATTAAAGGTTTATATTTCCTCTTCCTACAAAATCAGTTTGATGCCAGTACAACAGAAAATATTTAAAGACAACCAACGGTTAGAATTTTTCACCCTTTATTCTATTATTAATATTGTTATGAAAATAAAAAGAAAACAAATCAGCGCCTTTAAAACTGTATTGTGGGATTTTGGTATATTTGGTAACTATGTGTCACCTTGTCAATACTGTACTTATTTGGGTTATCTGGTAGCACTACCAATTCGACCATCTTTACGTTACATTAATTAACGGATATAAAATAGAGGATATGAGACATTTCCGCAACTTTCCAAACTGTAGGCAAATAGGTATATAAAGAAGCAGCTTTACCTATACGTCAGTTAATTATCGTTTAGCTGTCATAATATAAAGTCGTGTTTAAGCGGAAATAAAAGCGTTGTATAAACGAATATTAAGCGATTGTATTAAGATAAACTGTATAAAAGTAATAGTGGAGTAAAACAAGTTATAGTGAAAAAAAACTGTAAACAACAACAAAGTGGTGTTTACTTTATTTTAACGCAACTTAAACGAACTCAAACATTTGGAAAAGGTTAAAACGTAACAATATTTATAGAAATAAGTATTAATCACTAGGATGTCCAGTATCCTTTTTTGATGAACTTGAGTACTTAACGAACAGTGACTTAACATGAGTCCACAAATTTTCAACCAGATTCATATCGGGATATTGTAAAGGTCATTTCATACTACTAAATTTTTGCTTCGTAAGTCAGTTCTTTAACAATATGTGCAGTGTGTTCTAGGTCATTGTCTTGAGGAAAATAATTTTTTGTCAGCAAGATCAATTTTTTTCACTACACTTGACAAAATTAGTTTCAGAATGAACAGGTACTGTTCCTATATATAGTACCAGCTATGGGTACTAATTTATCCAAATTAATATGCAGCCACCACAATGTTTTATTGTCTGTTTACCGTGATGGCTATTAAACAAAATCTTAAAATGTATTCACTTTTTTGCTCATTCAGTGGAAAATGACGAAAAATAAACCAAATCGTGAATAGCGTTTTCCGTGTTGATTTGTTCACATCGTTTCTGCTGGGGCGTTGCACTTATAATTCAATGATTTTTTTTTTTACAAAAATGTCGTACTTCATTTTTTCTTTGCCATAAAACATCGTCAAAAAAAAAAAAAATATCAAAAAATTTTTAAGGCAACTCAGCACTCTTCGGATTTAGTGCCACTACCGAGTATGGTATTAAATATTTTCTCATCTTTCCCTTCAACCACTCGAATTTTGTTCTCTGTTTTCTTTTTTTTAAAGATATATTATTTTTTAGACAGGTCCTATTCTTTCTCATTGTTAAGACACAATTTCAAGATAAAATCCAAACCGTCATTGAATACTAAAGCGTTTTTCATTTTGGTAAAACAATTACTTCTTTATCCGAGAAGTCGAAGTCAAATTAGCCATTGTTATCTGAATTCACTTTATTTGACAGAAGTTGTTCGATGGGTATCTCATCGTTTGTAATCATTTAATTTTAAACATTTTATTAAGGTTATTTAACGGGTAATTCGTTAAAAACAAAAAAATTTGTTACGTTTTGTGTAAGCATTTTATTTTTCAGATTAAGTTCAACAATTAAATTTCCCGGTGGCGAATATGAACAACATTGTCACTATGAAATCATAAATCCCATCGTACTAAAGAACTCTAAAATTAGGCGACATTGCCTGTTATGAGTCGACAGACATCGTATATGCTGAACGAGGCAGGTTGTTACCTGCTAAACTCCCCTTTAGCGACTTAAGCACAATGACTTTCGATAATACTGTTTGTTAGAATCACTAATACACGGGCGCCTGCAAGACAAAATGGAACTTCTGTCATCTACGAAAATTTGGACAATTATATTATAAAGTCATGTATGACATTTTCAGTCATCAATTATTTACCATTACCACAGTGGTTCACGATGACATTCGCCACCGGGTTGTTCCCGTTAACACTCAATGTGAAGTGATAAGCTTACATTATTTGAGACTCAAATTGTCACCATTTTTTTTTTTAATTTAATTTTTTTTTTTTAATTTTGTAATATCTCACGTTAACGGTATAAAAATCGTCATGAACTCATTTCAACAGCGGATCTCATTTTGTTTTTGAAAAGATATATTATCTTTAGCGTTGTATAGCTCAAGTTCTACTGCCTATTTCTAAGATCTGCTTATTCCTACAAAGAGATTAAAAACTTTAATTTCAAATTTTGTTTCATTTTATTTTGACTGTATTCTTCATTAAAATTAAAAGTTTTTATTACCTTAATCATCTAGCCATTAGATTTATCTAATGACCTAAATTGAAAAAGGTTTTAATACAATATTTGTAGAAATTTGATATTTGAATGAAAATATAAAAAAAAAATTAAATTATTGTGTACACAAGTTAATAATGTCGACTTGGACAACATATAGCATAACTAATACATATGGCTTGTATCAATAATAACAAATACGGTATTTTGGAGGGTAAACATCAGTCATTAGAATTTAGTATTCGATAGACGCCAAAGTGTAATAACGCATTTTTTTTAATCGCTATAATAATGTGGAATTTTGTGCGGAGAAGACTGACAACCTTCTCTCATTTGAAGAAAACGGCTGCTGAAAGTTATCGATCTATAGAACCAATTCAAAAACTTTGAACAGTAGTTTATGAAATTCAAAAGAGGTGATTTCGACACAGAAGACAAGGAAAAGCCTGGTGTGCCGAACAAGTTTGAATATGAGAAATTGGAAGCATTACTCGACGAAGATTGTTGTCAAACGCAAGAAGAACTTGCATTGTACTTGGGAGTCACACAACAAGCTATTTATTAGCTATTTATTATTTATTATTTTAGAAGCATTGGGATTTATTCAAAAGCAAGGAAATCGGTCCCATGTGAATTGAAGCCGAGAGATGTTGAAAGGCGATATTGCATGTCGAAAACGATGCTTGAACGCTACATAAAAAGTAATTTTTGCCTCCTATTGTTACTGGTGATGAAAACTGAATATATACGATAACCCTAAGCGCAAAAAGTCATATATGAAGCCCGGCCAACCAGCCAAATCAAAGCCGAAGTGGAATATCCATGACGCCAAGGTAATGCTCTGTGTTTTTATTATGAGCTGTTGAATTCGGACCAAACAATCACCGAACAGAATTGATTGGCTTGAAGAGAGCAATAAACGAAAAACGACCAAAATATTCGGTAAGACACGTGGCCATAATCTTCCATCGTGACAACGCTCGGCCAGATGTTACAAGACCTGTCAATAACTACTCGTAAAAGAGCGGATGGGACGTTTTGGCTAATCCGCCTTATAGTCCAGACTTTGCCCCTTCTTACTACCATTTATTTCGATCGTTGCAAAACGCTCTTACTGAAATACGCTTCACTTCAGAACAGGGTATGAAAAATTAGTTTGATTCATTCTTTACCTCAAAACCGGAGCAGTTCTTTTAGCGCCGAAACCATATGCTATCAGGAAGATGGGAAAAACAACCCGATAGACAATACTTTGAATAATGCATAAGCATTTTTCAAGCAAAAAAATCGACGTTATTAACTTTTATACCCAATTCTTACGAAAATGGCACACACTAAAAACAAAGAAAAATTACTACATACATGTGTACATATATATGTCTTATAAGTCATTTCAGTGAAAGTAATATGTAACCAATTTTAAACAACTTTTTTTTAAATTTTAATTCTAGATTATCCAGAGAAGTCACTTAGACTGAATTTTAATTTTAGTTAGAAAATTTTTATAAATATAATGAATCTAGCTTTAGGGCTACAAAAATAATTTGCAGTTTTAAAAATAATATTTTAATGTCTGGATTCAGAAAAATACTATCGAACTGTTTAAAAGTACAATGTAAAACTGGTATCTTTTATGCTGCAATATTACAGATACTGCATGTGGCTGCGAATTTTATTTCCGATTTTAAATTGAAGTTTGTAATTTTAAAACACTTTCAATTAAATGACAACCCACACAATCAAAATCTTGTTGGCTCGTTCTTAATTTCTTAGCCAACATTTTAGTTTTACAATTTTCATTCATTAATTACACGGTGCGACAAAAAAAACACCTGGAAAATGATACTATTTTTCTGATAGGCGCTGCCGAGCAGAACGAGGATATTTTTTTGAATTTTTCGAAACACCTCCAAAATCTCGAGTTATGTGTAAAAAACCAATTTTTCGGACATCCATGCACTTACAGCGCCTATCAGAAAAGTAGTGTTATTTCCCAGGTATTTCAACTTCGTTCATTTTTGTCGCACTGTGTTTTTTGAATTGTATGTGCCTTGTTAATATTGTTGATTTTTGAAAATAAAACAAAATAAAATAGAATACAATTAAATTATTATAAAGAGTGATCCAAGCCAAGCGCACGATGTTAATTGTAAATAAAACAAAAATTTTTTAGAGAATTATCTATGGATCTATGACAATTATGTGTGAAGCAAAATATTGGCCAAATGTTCGCCACTGCTTTGATGGCATATCTCTATCAGTCTGACCATACTTTCAATGACACTGAGACATAATTGAGATTCAAATGTCGTTAATTTGCCGAATTACGTCATCCTTGAATTGTTCTTGGCTTATTGACGTACACTTTTTCCTTTAAATATACAAAAACAAAGAAGTCCGTCCAACCGTGTCAAATCACACTATCGTGGCGACCGATTAACATCGCCATGACATGAGATAGCACGGCTACTGAATTTCTTGCGAAATTGTTTCGTTGGTTACGTGGCAAGTGGCACCTTACTGTTGGAACCACAGGTCCATATCCTCAATCTCTTGCCATTGAAGTCTATTATCACCTCGCGATAGCGAACACCATTCACGGTAACTGCTTGGCCTAACTCATTTTCGAAAAAGTGCGGCCCGATGAAGCCGCTAGCATATAAACTGCACTAAACAGTCTCTCTTTATGGATGCATCGGCTTTTCAACAATCACTCATGAATTCTCATTTGCCCAAATGCGACAAGTCTGCTTGTTAACGAACCAATTGAGGTAAAAGTGTGCCTCGTCGCTGAAGATTATTTTCTTTGTAAAGTTACCATACACTTCTGTCTGTTCGACTAACGACACTTTAAATGGTCAGTAGGTCTTAGCTCTTGAGTCAATTGAACCCTGTAAGCGTGTAAATTCAAATTTTTATTCAAAATTCGCATGAGTGATGTTCGTGAGATGTTCAATTGTTGAGCACGACGACGAGTCGAGGTTGAAGGCTCTTCTGCCACACTATCGCTAACAATAGCAATGTTTTTCGCAGAACGAACCGTTTTGCTGAAATTTGCGCAAATTCTCCCGATTGTGGACACATTTGGTCGAGTATGCTGACCAAAACAAACACGAAATGTATTTTGATTTGAGCGCCAATTTTCATAAAACGCTTTAACACTCTTAACGCGCTGCTCAATTGTGTGCCTCGCTATGGTTGAATTTGTCAAACACTGAAATAAAGAAATGTCAAATTAAATTGGACAAAAAACTTTAAGTTAAGGTGTGACTAACAATTAACATCGTGCATTATGTTTGGACCACCCTTTATTATACAGGTTTAAAATTAGACAAGTTAGGTGTCTGTTTAAACGTCCACTTGCCTATCTTTCTGTCCGCAATCGATGCAATAAAACACAAGGAAAAAATTTCAACATTATTTGGCATTTATTGATATTTATTATAATTGGTGCTGACATGCAGGTCACAAGTAAGCAGATATCTCCATACTTATTTCACAATATATTTAAAAAAAGCTCTCCTTTAGAAATCTAGCAATATTTAAAGAGTTTCTTGATTGTCTAGCAGACCTCTTATGCATTGTTTTTTATTATTTTAAAATAACGTGGTCAACTATTAGATTCACTATTTTCGTTTGTTTATCCATCAATAATGTTCAATGTTATCTGATCGAGTGTCATGTAGCTGCAGAGCAGTCGGTGGCCAATTCTACTTCGCAGCAACTTGGTTTTGAATATTACTTTGCCTGCACGTACTTCATAGAAAAGTTTTTGTCAAGCAGTGTGCAGCTTTAATTACAAATTCATGCAGCTTTACTTAGGCTCTAATCATGCAGTTTTTGCATAATGTCTTTCGTATTAAATCAATGCCTTGATGATAGCCATATCGCAATGTAACAGAACAAATGATTTTTCCATTGTTATGATTCGGAGACGAAAACAAACAAGAGACAAATCGATTAGGTCAATACCGTCTACGTACTTATTGTGTTGGTGAACAATATTATAGTCTTCATACAATCTTGCAGTTTTCATAATCTTCATCTTTTTATTAAGCCCTTCGATGGATAGTGCAGTACCCATAGATAGAAATAAACAGCTTCGCTCCAACCATTATGAATAACGTATAAACGGTCCGACATATTCCTCTCAGTAACTTCGGTTGGCGAATTATTAGTATAGTAGTTATAAAAAAATAAATATTTAGTCGTCTTTATTTTCAAAACGGTAACAATAAGAGTCTCTAAATTTGGTCCAAACAGGTGCGCAGTCAATACAAATACCATACAAAGTAAACATAGATTCTTGTTTATATTTGAATTTCTCAATATTATTCGTAATTAATAAAAATCCTCAGTCAAAAAGTGGGCGGAATTGGATAAGTGGGCATGGTACCTTCTATACAAAGTAAGTATTGATTTTTGTACATGTGTATATCTCGAGAAAGGTAAACGAAGAAGTTTACCATTTATTAGTTTTAAAGTGGGCGTAGCATCTCACATACATAGCAACTATTATTTTTTGTATAAGTATCTTGAGAATTCTAATAGTAAAAGTATTTCAACTTCTTGGACAAGACACACACAGTCAATAACTGTTCCAGATTAAATAAGTGGGCGTGGCAGATCACGGAGACAGTTAAAGCTTCTGTATCTACATATGGACATCAGTCAAAAAAAGGGAGAAATTGAATAAGCCGATATTGCACAAAGAACACCGGTAAAAATCCATTTACATATTCTTATCTACATATAAACACATACTCGTACGTATATAAAAATAAGTTGTTATTTCATGATGGAGTGTTTTTTTTCTTTTTTCTTATGAGATATACATTTTATAGGTATACAACACAAAGGCTCCCAGCAACACGGGAGAGTTACTCTATTATTTAGGTACAAATTTTGTTTATAACAGACATGAAATCTGCTTTAATCTGATTCATTAATTAATATTGTATATATGATAAGTCATTGTATTTATAGAAACAAAAGAATGCGATCTCCTTTAAAAAAATATTTTACGGTCCTTAAAAGGACCGATTTTATTTTTCAATGTTGTTTATAAATTCATATACATATGGTGCATGTTGTTATGTTTTAACCTTTTTAAAAAGATTTATTTATTTAAAATTGCGTAGAATAAAATAAATGTAGCGAATTTAATATTTTACTTTTACAGTCCTTTATTTATATTCGTACAGTATCCAATTAACATTTACCTTACACTAAATACACAAATTTACTCAACACTTTTATTTACGCCTTAACACGACTTTTCTTTTTGACTGTTGAATTACAACTGACTCAACTAAGCGTAAGGCGCAGCCTTTTATATAGAATTGGTATTAATTTCGAATTTGCTTGTATTTACAATAACTTTCTATTCATGCCCGTTAATTTAAAATGCAAGATCATAATACACAGAAACTGAACTGGTAACACAGTTCAATACGCAATTTGTAACATTGTCAATAACACAAATAATTACGGCACTGACAGGGTGATACATTGATAGCATTGACACAAACTAATAGCCTTAAATCCCGAAATAAAATTTTATAGCTTCAAATGTACTAATGTCTGTGTACCTTTTCTATATTTAATTGTTTGTTTGTCGTCAGATCAATCGTAAATGACTGAACCGATTTTGATGAAACTTAGAACACATATAGATCTAGCTAACGTGTCATATGGTAAGCTTTTTGAAAAATTTGGACCTGGGAGAATTTAAAATCGGGGGAAAACATTCCATAAAGGATCATGTGAACTTCTCTCAGTCAATGAGCTGCACCCCATTCTATTTTTAGACTCATTGAAAGGAACCTACTGTTTAACGTCGGCTCCGTATGACAAACGTATTAGAGAAGTTTTTAATAGTAGTAATACTTATAACCAGTTACTAGCTAATGTTATGAGGTATACCACTGTTGAAAACTTTTTTCAGATGGAGGACCTTCTGGTTGGTAGGCGGGTGTCTTACCTTCCATACCACAGCGGCACACAAACTAGGTCATATGAGAAATAATTTTTTTTCTTGAGTTTATTTATGAGTCAATCTTGTCAGATGACAAGATTTTTTATAGCTTTACAAGAATCAGGAAGAAAATATGGTTTGTCAAGATTTTTAAAATTTAAAAAATTTTTCTTATACAAAATTTTGTAAAACATTTTAGTGGATTCATTAACCTAAAGAATTCGTTTCCTAATTTACTTTACCTAAAAAATGTATAATTCAATTCATATGTGTTCAAAAATGTTCATTTACAAATTTAATCAAAAATTAAATATATGCGCGGAGTCCAGAATCTAACTATGTAATTGGACGTCTTTGGAAGGAATTGGCTATGGGAGTCCATCAAGAAGGGTCAACACCCTTGTTCAGCGTAATGCGATATTTTTAGCAATATTGATCTCCATAGAGCCGGAAGTATATCGAAATCAAATCTAAGAAGCTTAGTGACTGTGCTAGATTATAAAGAATATACAAATTATTACCGATAATTGCCTTGTTCGATTATGTGTTGAGTTTAAAAAATTGAGTTATTTTTGTTTTTTACTGAAACTTACAGTTATTATTGGATTAAATGCTGGTTTTCCTATTATTCGTATAGATAAATATCTGAAGTATAAATAAGACTCTAAAACGTCTATATATTTATTATATTTTTTAAATTTAGTGGACTTATCTACGAAAAAAAACTTGTCCGATTATGCGTTGGAGTCACTGTACAATTTAATAAAATTCATATACATACATACGAGTATGTATATGTTTTAGAATTTTTTTTAGAGATATAAACAGGTGACTCAAAAATGGATAGATTTTGATGAGGTTAATTTATCTTCCATGCAAAATATGTAGCTATTATCAGATCGCAATATGACGTGTGTTTCACTGTTCTATCGGTACTATAACGGAATGTGTTCTAGCGAAATTAAGGAATTAATGAGCGCATCCCTTTGTAGTTGATTGTCCAGTAAACCGCACAACGCATTATAGGGAGAATTCGTTCTTTGGTCGCACTGTTCGGTTGTAGAATAATCTTCCAGCGAAAGTATTTCCTGCCACTTACGACATGAGTAAATTTGAATCTAACGTCCATAAATACTACTACCTCTGTCCTCCTTCCAATAACTTATTTTCCTAGTACAAGCACAATGCACTGCATGCGTAGTGGCCATCACCTGGGTGCTGGTCTTATATAAAGATATTAAAATAAGTATAAACGCGTCAGTTTTAAATTTTTGTTTTATAAAAACTTATTTGGATGAATTAAAAAAAAAAAAATTAAAAATTATTATACCAAAACAAATATCATTGGGATTGTTTGTTCAAAATCAAATTAACTTTTTAAACAAAGCTTTGCGGGCAACGCCAGGTGAGTAATTATAATACTTAATAAATTTTGAAAATTGTCTTAAAAGCCTTGGGCAATATTATTATTATGGGCAACGAATACCTCGGTGTCTGAAATCTCTCCCCTAGTTTTTTCTTCTAGTGTTATTAAGTGTAAATCGATTTTGTAAAAATTACACATGTTGTGTAGAGCACTACAAATATTTATTATTTTGACCTTTGTGGGCTTATACCATGACGGCTTTGATATACATCTGAACCTGCTTTAAGGACTCCTTTTGTTCTCTCGATAATATTCCGACCCGATGCATGAGCTTGGTTAAATTTATGCTCTGCTGAGCCTGCACAAGGATTACGGTAAGGCGTCAACACAAAAGGCTCCAGTGCGTACCTGGAATCTGCTAATAACTAAGAACTTCCGATCCCAGTTTAATGATTCGAACGATAAAAATCTTTCGGAAAGCTTAAGTTCCATACGAATGAATCACAACACGACCCAGGACGTGTTGCATCTACTGCTACTACATTTATTTTTCAGTCACAAATTTAAAATAAATTTACATTTATAGAAAAAATAGTATAACTATTAGTTTTTACTTACAATCATGGTGTTGATGCTGTAATACCCTTTTCTATTAAAAAATAAATAATCTTGAGTACCTGGCTTTACCAGCTTTTTTTCAAAAAAGTATTTTTTTGATTTCAAAACTTCGGACGGATCAGTTGGAATTTGTATCCAATGGTTGCACATTACCTGCTCTAGAACCTTTAACATTTTATTTAATGTTCTTGAAAATGTTGTTCGGTGTAAAGCGATATAAGAGTTATTACCCACTGCTCGCTGAAAACTTCCTTCAGAAAAAATCTTAATGTTGATGCCAAGTATATATGTAGCTGAGGGCATTGATGTTGACACTAAATGTCGACTAATTTTATCTAGGATCCATGGAAATATTCTACAAAACTAATTTTTTTTTATTATTATTAGCACTAATACGTCAAAAAATTTAACATACATACATACATACATAAATTTTTTTTGCAAAATTTAATGGATTAGATGAGTCCTGCAACATTTTTCTTCTTATATTTTCATTTCCATTCTCCTCATTTATAAACATTAAGTAAAAAGTTACCACAAAAGCCATTTAAACAAATTTTTAACACTTTTATTTATTTATTTACTTGAAATACGAAAATTAAAATAAATGTAAACAAAATTCGCAATGTTAATATTTTAAAGTAAAATGCGTTGGAATGAAACAAATATGGGATATCAAATCGATACGATTTCTATCACACCCTAAGCAGATTGGTTCGATTTCGTTTTAAAACGAATCGATTTCCATCACATAACTGTATATATATTTGAAAATCGGTAATATGATGGTAATGTATTAAAAGGGATTTAAAGTCCAATATTATGTTGAAGTCCAAAATAAATCAATTTCTTGGAATAAACAGTGAAATTTAAGTTTCGTAATCCATATTTATTTAAAAAACTAAGCGCCTTTATAACAACTTGCGTTTGTAGTTCGAATTAGTAAACGGTCACTGTAGCTAAAGTGATTTTTAAAGTTGCCTTTAAATTATTTTAGTTATCACAACCTACGTGTAAAATAAAGTGAATGTTTTTAAAATATGGCAATGTCAGAGCATGTACCAAATACGTTTTGGCGAGAAGAAATGGAAATGGTAATTAAGCGTATGCAAAAGAAGAGGTACAAGATCCCATAAATAACAAACTGTTTCGGGACAGGACTAAGGTTAAAATGGAAAAATTCTTCCGCAAAAATAACAAGAAACAGTTAGTGAACAAATTGCCAACGCATACGTATGCTTAGTACACTGTCGAAAGGATTTATGAAATATGTATTTGCTTCCTAGTGTATGTGTTGAAATTATTAGACAAGGAACTTTTAGCATCACCTAAAATGTAATTAAATATTTATTTGACAATTAACACACACGTTGTACATACATATGAATGTATATACATCTGTGGTTACATGGTATAGAAATTTAAGTCGATATAAGCGCAAATTGAGTTATTGCGCTAGAAGTCAAGGCACTTGAACGTATTTATCTATTTTTTTAAAACACTCTTTTCGCCAATATTATGAGCGCTTACTTTTTAGCTTAAGTTTTTTAAATGATATTGAATTTATCAAAACATCTTATGTGCACAAAGTATTTTTTTATATATTTCAATATTTCATGCTACATAACTTAAGCTTAATAATTTATATATATCATAAAAAATATATCATCTCTAAATATATATCATCTAAATATATATCATCTCAATAAAAGATCTTAAGTACATTTAGTAAAACGCAAAACTCAATATCAAAAATCGCTTAAGTTACAAAAGGTGTAAAATGAGGGTTGGCAACCCACTGGGTAACTCAATTAAGCCCACCCGGGTTTTATGTGGTATTAAGTTTAAAAATAACCGGGTGGGTATTTTTTATAAAGGTTTTCGTATTAACTCTGAAGCTGATTTTGTATTTCTTCAAAGTAAGTGATTCGGTGACAAGATAAAGATAAACTCATTCCTCTTTACACTTTTTGTTAAAAACAGAGAATCCCGGGTTTTTTAACCGTAGAACGAGGTAATTTGCGTTTATAGTGAATGTGTTCCATATTTGAAACAGGCCGTTATAGCGAAGTGCCATGTAAAGAAAGCCCGGTGTGAGTATATTGTATCCGTCGCAACAATCGACGGAGCAATGTTCAAATAATATGGCGCATGGGAATTTGATCGCTTCCAATAATTGTTTTGAAACTTTTGCGACATGTGGTCGAGTATTGTCATGCAAAATAATAACTTAATCATGTCCGTCTTTATATTCCGGCCGTTTTTCTCATAATATATGATTCAAGCTTTAACAGCTCATAGTACACAGTGGTGCCTTGATCTCACGTGATTGTTTAAACAAACAAAAAATATTGATGACTTGAACGAAATTTGGAGGCAGTTATTAAACCCAATTAAATCGAAAAACCTATCCAAAACCCAATAAAACCAGGTGGTTTGTGTTTTTGTTTTTAAACCCGGGTTTTTGCTAACCCTGTGTAAAATGCTCTCTATTTAACAATAAAAAATAACAAAAATAAGATATTCATTAAACCAACTTTTAGTTAACTCTATATTATATACCACTGTTTTTTTCGTAATTTGCTGGCCTAGTTCTGCTAGTTGACAACACAGCCTAGTACAGCTTATATTTTTCTCTGTTTGATCTTGCAAAAAATATATAAGATAAAATAGATTTTTACCCAAATATTAGGAAAATATTTGACACTGTGTGGTCACATTCAAAGCATTTTTGTTTGACGTAAAATAAATTTATTTTCCCAAAATCAGCTGTTTTTTTTTTGTTTTCTGCTCAAAATTTTTCTGTGGTCATACTACGCCAAAGAAATATTTTATGTTTTTCGTCAAATACTTGCCAGATGCGACCGTAGCTTTAGACAATTCAATTAATGATTGAAGAGATTCGTTGATTGTTTTCTTCATTCATTTAAATTTTTTTGTTTTGTAACGTATGTATGTAATGTTTTATTCTTTATGTGATATCGTCGTCTTTTAAATCTTGTCCATCTTATTTCTTAAAAGTTACATTAAAAACTTAATTAAGTTGTAAAATTTTTCATTCGTTTAAAAGATTTTCAACTTTGCTTAACGTGTTGAATTGCTGACGTTCTATTCAAACTATTAAATGTGCACATGATCAATTTCGATTTTCCAAAACGAAGTAATGATGAAAATGAAAATACCATATAAAATTGTAAAAAACAGTCATTAAATATATAAAATAACTTTTTTGCTAGTCATTAGGATTGTCATTGATACAGCAATTATTATTTGATTACTTTAAAAGGTTATGGATAAAATACACAATTTTATATGGAGAGGAAAAAAATCGAAAAAAAAATTGCAGCACGCTTTTATGTTTATTTATCATTAAAAAGGAATAATGACTTTAATAGTTTTGTAATTGAAAATAAGCACTTTTGTAAATATGAATACAGTATAACCCACTAAATTACCACATGCCTAATTGCCTTTCACTTTAAATTGCTTTAACTTATAAATCCGTTTTTTTCCTACCACTTTCCCAACGGTTTATTACCTTTCGTTTAATTAACTTAAATTAATGTATTTCCCAACAGAAACAGAAATTTTCCTTAAATTTTTCTCGTTTAATTAGCCAAAAGACACACTTGCTGCCAGCTTCCAGCTAAATACATCTGTATTTATAAACACCTCGAGGATTTAATTAAGCGCATTCGTTTAAATAACTTCTTCGCATAATTACCCAAAAGTCTTTGAATTTTTGCCTTGGTAACAGCGTTATCAACTTCTACATTTCAAAAAGCACTAAAGTCAAGAAAAAACCGCGTAATTTTAAAAAAGAGCACTAAATGTAATTTTTTTAATTTTATTTATATTTGATTTCTTTATAATTATGGGGGGTGTTTCTATTTCATTTCATTAAAAAGTTGATAAGCCCTAGTTTTTTTACATTTTCGGTTCTTTTTAAGACAAGAAGAAATAATATTCATTGTTTTAACTTTAGTTAGTACCCTCTACCGTATAAAAACGGAATCAGATGTATTTTGATACAATCATTATTTCTGTCAACTTTTTTGATATTGGTTCACCATAATAAAAACAAGAAATGTATGTTGCTTTTGTTAAAAAATTAGTTGCTGTAATGGCAACACCAGCACATAGTTTATGCTTAAGCATTGACCACATAACCGACAGCAAGCAGCAGACAGCAAAGTGTCAAAATTAGAATACATACGTTAATATTATTATTATTGATTCCCATAACATTCCCTGAAGGAACATTTGGACTTCTCTCAATCAATGAACTGCACCCGATTCTATTTTTAAACTCGTTGAAAGGGACCTACAGGCCTTAAGCACTATATTCCTTTCTCTGTGTCTAAAAATAGAATCGGCTGCAGTTCATTGATTATGAGAAATTGCAGTTGTTTCAGTCGGAATTTCACAGAAATTCATGTATGTGCAGTAGCTCTCAGCCGGACTCGTGCATGACCCAGGATCAGCTCCAGAAAGCTTTCTCAAACTATCACCAATCTACCAATGTTTGCAGTAAGTTTTACATGTTTGAATTTGTATATTTTTAAATTTAATCAGACAATGTAAAAAAAAACAGATCTTGGCAATAACTATCACTTTAACTAAGATAACGATCCAAAGCAAAGCTCTTAAACAGATCAATGAAATAAACTCAATAGTAACCTTTTGGAATTATCTTGATAATGAATTGAGAGAACAGCATATTTCTCCAAAATCTGAAATAAAGGCCATTATTTCAGAAGAACAGAACCAAATTGACCCAAACTATCACCGAAAATTGGTGGATAGCATGCCAATGAGGCTAGATATGGTATTTAAATCTAAAAATCTTCACACGTATTATTAATTTTAATCTACATTATATCTCGATAAAAAGTTCCCGGAAATTATTTAGAAAATTAAAAATACAAGTTTATTCATCTAAATCTATATTGTCCCCTTCAAAGTAATCCTCATCGACTGCAACACATTTATGCCAGCGCTTGATCCCATCCTCGAAGCATTTATATATTCGGTTTTCCTGCAGTTTCCCATTATTTCCTCTAGGCTGCTGAAACGAAACAGAAAGAAGTCACAGGGAGCTAAATCAGGTGATTCTGAGGCTGTTGGATGGTATTTTTGCATTTTTCGTCAAAAATTTCGAATAATGATGACAATGTGTGACGCTGCATTATCATGGTACAAAATCCACGAGTTTTCTGTCCACAATTCTGATCTCTTTAGGCACATTGCTTCACGTAAACTTCTCAAAACGCCAAAATAATACTCTTTACTGTCCTGTCTTCTGGCAAAAATTTATGATACACTACACCGTTGTAATCCATGAAAACCGTGAGCATTGTTTTTTGGTTTCGGCTCATTTGATGAACGACATTCACTTGCCTGATGTCTGAATTGTGTGTCGTACTCATAAGCCCACCTCTCGTTTCCAGTAATGATCCTTTTGATGAATGTGGGATCTTTTGCAACCTCCACACGATCAAAATTTTAAAAAATCGCCAAAACACATAGAGATAGATGTACTGTATTGGCTAAGTAGCTTTTGCCAATGTCAAGCTATAACGCTAAGATAAAAAAAACTAAATTCGGAACAATGGAACCGTCAGGGAAGTTTTTGATCAAGATAGTACGTATTGATTTAGCTTGTACGAGTTTGGCTTTTGCCTGGATTTAACCTTAATCTTATGTTAATCGTTAATTGTAGTTTAATGCTATTGAATTTTTTAATTTTGATTATTTTTTTGATAAAATCTAAAATATAGAAATAAACTTTTTGTTTCCCGTATGACTTTGGCTTAGAGACACAGTATATAAGTTTGAAAAATGCGTTCACTTCACTTGTATTTAAAAGAAAAATTTCTTAAAACTTATACATATAGCACAGACTATATAACATCATATGGCATCAGTGATGCAGAATTAATTTTCAAATGACGACCTAAAATTTTACTAAAATTTTACTAAAATTTGATTTTTACAGAGCTGCAAGTAATTTTATTGAAACGATTACATTTTTATCCAAAAAACAATTTATATAGTGTTATACTATATTTAAATTAACACTTTCTTGCAAAAGTTTTTATTACTATTTGAAAAAAAAGAAAAAACAAAAAAGTACTAAAATTATAAAATAAAAAGCACTAAGCACTAATTCGAAAATTTTTCGCGTCTAACATTTTATGAAGCACTAAAAACAGTGCTAAAAGCACTGAGTTGACCACGCTGATTGGTAATTATTTGGGTATTACGAGTACTCCATATATAAAATTTAATTTTATTGCGTTTTTAGAGTTATATGGTAAATTATAGCAGATGCAAAGCAAAGTTTTTACGTTTTTTTTTTTACAAAAATTATTTTAAGATCCGTTACTACAACTTGTCTTTACCAAAACATAGGATATATTGTAGAAATAATTTTTCTTTCGCAATTACGAAAAGGAAAACTTTTAACTTGAAATTTTAAATGGCATATCATTCAATTTGATATTTTGGCTAATTATTAATTAGTTTTTATGCCTAGTCCACATATCCACAAATATTCATTTTTTATATTATTATATTACTCATTTTAAAGATTATTAAAATACAAAAGCGGGTCAATAAGTCCGTGACTTATTGAATTTTGCTCCTCTTAACTGAGACAGACACGCTCTTCTTGTCAACAGTCATCTGTCAGTTGACTCATGTTAAAATTTGAACAAAGTGCGTCATTTAGTTTGCCTTTAATAGCCATTGATAACAGACTACTGTGTAATTTAAAAAGAAAATGAAAAAATGTGAATTTCGTAGGCTCATTATGCATTATTTTTTGTGGAATAAGATAATCATTCAAGCCAAGACTAAGGATGGAAACTCTATACCATTAATTTCCATGTTAAAAAAGTGGTTTATTAAATTTCGTTGTGGCCGTCCAAGCACGTAAGGTGCCCAACGTTCTGGATGGCCTGTCGTGGTCTCTACACACGAAACTATTGGAAAAAATCGCGATACAGTGTTGGCCAACCGAAAATAAAAGTTTTAATTCTGAATGATGTTTTGGGTATTAGAAAGCTTTCCGCGTTTGCTAACAACCAACCACAAGCGTAATCGTAAACAAAGAAATTTACTAACACGCAAGAAAGCTCGAAATGGCAAGTAGGAATAAAGTGAACGAAATTAAAATACATTTGCTTTTTTTTGGATATGTTTTGTCACCAAATAAATAAAGGGTTAAATAAATGAAAGTCGGCTAAATTCAATACTTATGTGGGTTTTTAGCCACTGTTTTGCTTTATTAGCAATGCAAATTTAATATCCGCACCTGAGTTAAAAAATAAAGTGCAGAAAGTGTAAAGGCATTGAAAATATAATTTTCACTTTAAACTAACAATATTGTAATATGATATTTTTATAATTGTTACTCGTGCTGTTATTTTTATTTAAAAGAAATATATGTACATACTTATTACTTATGTACATACAGTAACAAGCAAAAGTGAGCAAATGTTGGGCAATTTAGTATTAACTTTTGTGTTAAAATGCAAATATGCAAGCAAATAACACAAAAGTTCTTATATATATAAAGGAATATGTTCTCTTTAAAAAAAAAAATAAACAACGAGTATTTAAAATATCCATTCAAACGAGAAAGAGGCAGAATTATAAATAATTCATTATATGCTCAGTTTTGCACGTTGCAGTTATAAATTATCGTTCTTTTTTTGTGTATCACGTTTTATTCTTCCTGGTTTAATTTCACTTGATATTAGTCGCAAAAAAGGTGTTTTAAAGTAAAAGTGTTCACAGTATCGCTCAGTCTTTAAAAATATGAAAAAAATTAGTACAGAATTAGAAAATAGTGTAGTAGCACTAGTTGAAGGTGAAAAATCTTCCCGGGAAATTTACAAAGTTTTAAGTATTAGTCAACGTACTGTAGTTAACGTGCAAAAGAGGCGTAATGTAGTTCAAAGACGAAATGTTGGAGGACGGCCAAAACTTTTATCAGACTCTGACGCTCGTCTTATGATAAGACAAATGAAAAACAACAGTTCTGTGACGCCAAAACAAGCTGCGGAGATCCTAAACAAGGACGTCAGTGAGTGGACTACGCGAAGAGTACTTCACAGAATAGGTTAAAAAGCAGCCATCAAAAAGAAAAAGGCGGCTTTATCAAATAAAAATATTAAATCACACCTCGTATTTGCCAAAAGGTATAAAAATTGGACCTCCGATGACTGGAAGAGGGTGATTTGGTCGAACGAGGTCAAAATAAACCGTTTTCATTCAGACGGATTAAGTTAACAGAGAGCATCCAAAGGCAGGCAGTTTGATGGTGTGGGGATGCTTTACGGTTTGGTGAATGGGTCCACTCGTAAAAATAAATAGTATAATGAGAAAGGAGGATTATTTAAATATACTGCAGACGAATTTGCCAGATTTTGTAGATAAAACCCTTTATCCACAAAAGGAAGTTACCTTCCAACAAGACGGTGATCCAAGGCACACCACTAAAATTGTTAAGAAGTAGTTGTCAGAACAAGAGTTTCAGTTATTGGATTGGCCCGCACAAAGCCGCAAGCTAAGTCCAATAAAGAATTTGTGGGCAATAGCGAAAAAGAAGTTAAGAAAATACCAAAATGCTGCCAAAAACTTGGAAGAATTATGGCAACGTACTCAGCTCGAGTGGAACCAAATCCCGCCTGAAATTATTCAAAATCTTGTTGAAAGTATGCCCAAAATATTAAGACTTATAAGAACTGTCATGGAAAGAAAACCGTGCAAAAGTGAGCAAATATGAAATAGTTTAAAATTTTGGTTTTTTTCTATTTAAATTGATGTAACAAACATTTTTTAGTGCTTATTTTTAAGAACATATTAAAGAATAAATATAAGAAGTTTTGTTTTGTTTTTGTTGAGTACTTTTATTTTTAGAGGGTATTTCCTATTTAACTTTCAAGCATTTGATCCCTTTTGCTCGCTACTGTACATATTCGGTTTTCATCTCAAAAGTCTTGAGCATAAAACCTGGTGCATTTTATCATTTATGTTTCATTTCGTACATATGAGTATTTTGTTCGAATGACCGATATTTGAACAAACAAATTAATGAAAACATTAACTCTACACTCAAAGAAATTTCATCTTCGTATTGTGTATATGCTTTTTTCGCTTCGCTAAGTGGGCGTGCGATCGACTTACAGAAGCTGCCGATTTTGCCAAAAAAAATCATATTTTCAGATGAAGCTCATTTGGATCTTGGCTTATTAGGTTTTGAAAAGCCGACACACCCAAGACTGTTTGGTGCGGATTTTGGTTTAGAGGCATAATTCGAAAATGAGCAAGGAGTGGCCGTTACAGTAAATGGCGATCGTTATCGGGCCATGTTGAACGAATTTATGTTCACAAAAATTGAAGAGGAGGATATTAGCAACATTTGGTTTCAACAGGACGGCTCTACGTGTCACACAGCCGAAGCTACACTCGATGTTTTGCGCCCTGTTTTCAAAAAAAAAAAAATTATTTGGCGGACCATATAGTGTTTATGATAATCAGTCAGTTTTGTGGTTTCGTGATATTTTATTATCAAAATGTCATTGTATTGATGATATTTTGCTATTTAACATACATATGTTATTATTTCATTGCACTAATGAAATTTCATCAATAGACAGCTGCAGATTAAACATATCGCTGTTTGTTAATGTGTCATTACATTGATGACAATTTTTTATGAAATTTACTGATAAATTTTTTTAAATTATTATTGTTATTTAATTGATGACAAAATTACAGTTTTCACCTAGATGACAATTTGACGAAGTGATGTTTAGGCTGATAACACAATGATAAAAAGCGTTATTGGATGAAAAACAAAGACACTTATCATCGTACTGATGTCAAAATACATCAGAGTTATAACGGTTTTTCTATCAGTGTAAAAACGTTTCCATTGTAACTTTCCATTCTATGCTTGTTCGTGATTTTTAAAATGTTTTTATTAACTTTAAGACATTATTTGCTTGCTGCCATGAAACCGTGAAGCAAAAGGTGTTAAAGACCTCAATTTACAGTTACAATATTAAAATTTTAAATTAATTTTACTTTTTGGGTCAAATTTAATAAGTTAATATTCATGGTATGGTCTTCTAAGCAATGAGTCATTCTAAAAATAGTTCTTAGTATGATTGCTTTTAAGTTGGCTGTGTATAGCAAAGAAAAAATCATTTTTTTTTTTTATTTAAAACGATAACACTGCTGTTAGGTAAAAAAAAAACTTTATAATCTTAAAGAAGGACTATCTTGGTCCATATCTTTTTATTAAAATCAAAAATGAACAAAAATTAGTTTTTTACTTTTTTTTATAACATTTATTTGTAATTAAACCATTTTGCAGGGTTATAATAGTGACTCCAAATTTTTGTCAATTGTTGTTGTTTTTTAATGAATTTTTATAAAAAATTATGAATTTAAATAATATACAAATAAATATATAATGTAGAAACGGAACGGAGATGTCTTTAAGTATAAAAAACATTTATGTGAACGCATTGCATTAAATAACGTCCGTCTATTCTACTTCTATCCGTCCATCCAGCCAACTTTAGACCGTTCATCTATCCAACTCCTGTCATAAAATTTTGAAACTCTTTAACGAGTAACCAACAATATTTTATCTTGTCTCTTTATCCTTATTTCAAAATCAACCAAAGATATCATTTCTTTTAAATGAAAGAAACTATGCAGAAGAACAATCAGCTCTAGTGCATACGAGTATATGTATACGGTATGATAAATCTATATTCCCACATGTTTTCAAAAACCATTTTTTAAAAGCATAATTTCTTTAATAAACTGTAAATTATTATAAGTAATCTATACAATTTTTAATAGGGCTTAAGTTCATAAAACCTATAAGAAAAAGCACTTTAATTCGAAATTTTACAGAAAAATAACGAAATTTAAGTAAATAAATTGTCAATATTGTATGAAATGGGATTTTCCATACTGTTTAAAAAACTAAATTTTTTTTATTTTCTTAGGTTGCTTAATATGTTAATAAAAATAAGAATTTCAGTATGAAAACAAGAAAATACTAAATTTCATATTACGTTTAGCATGTAATTTGACAAAATGCAGTAAACTACGTAACAAAACGTAAGTCAGACAATTGATTTTTAAGAACTCATTTGCTTACATACGTGTTTGTGTAGGACTTGCCTGACTGTCGAACGACTTGTATTGTAAAAACAGGATATGATTTCCATTTCTGTAATTTAAAGTTTATCACTTCCAGTCTGTAACTCCGAAATTCGATTTGTAGAGCTTTGGATGAAAATAGTGAATATGAAATCAATGCGACAAATTTTTTTAGAAAATAAAGAGGATAACGCATCAATCGCATATGTATGGAAAAAAAATTTAATGTAATGTAGTTTGTCATCTCTACATCGTCTCGTAAGAACTTCAGGCAAAAATGTCATACCCACACAAATGAGGCCAACACAATTTGGCATGTTATTGCGTTCAGTGTTGCTATTTTTTCTCCCAACACTAGAAAAATAATAATTAAAAACATAAACAAGTATGGAGAAAAATTCGGCAAAAAGTGAAAAGATGTAGAAACTTTCAATTTGCGCTCATACATTTTTGTACCAATATTTCAGGTGTTTATCGTGCAAAGAGGTTTGCTTGTTCATGCACATTTGGATCAGCCTATTTTTCGAGAAATAATGAGGAAAGTTTAATTTGATACGATTACAAGTGCTGCTGGCTTCGATGAGACTATGGCTCGAAGGCAGATACAAAACTGTAATAACTTCGTTAATTTTCCAGCTATTTGGGATCGCTGGAAAGCCAGTCTTTCAATGTTTTACAAGTGTTACAAAGTTGTAACTATTGATCAACAGTTGGTGGTCCTTTGAGGTCTTTGTCTTATTTTTAAGGTCAACCTCCGAGTGTCGAGTGCTCAAGTCTTTGCCTTTAGGAAGTCTCGCCTACTTTCTACTTTCCTACTGTGATTTTCCCAGTGTGTAGAGAAGGGATCATTTCCTTGTGACTTGTGCTGGCGCATGACAAAAGTATTCAGTGGACTGAGCTAAGGTTAACCACTTGTTAATCCAGTAGTACAGTCCTGCTATCTGAAAACGCATACGGATCGTATCTTATCTTATCTTAGTATAGTGACTGCAGCTCGCAGCTCAGTAAGGTCATATCTATCCGACTATGAGTTGTAACGCAGTTAATGTTTCCACCTGGAGTATGACTCAGTCTGTCCAGCGTTGAAAGGAAGGTCTGCGTCTTTTTTGAATGAAATACGATTGTTTTCTTTCGCATTAAAATATAAGTAAAACCTTATTGTCAACCATCAAAGCATGCGAAGTATGGCCAAAAAAATTTGACTGGCAGTTGATTACGAATTAGGATATGTGTGAAAAGCCCAACCACACCATGGAAAATCCAAAAATTAACAGCCTAAACAACTTGACTGGGTCGTTTTGTATCTCATTGAAGGCTTGGAAGGTTAAAATATTAATTAAAAACCGTTTTCATCTTTTGAATTAGAAAAAAAGCTTGTTGATCATACATCGTACAGTCCAGTTCGAAAAATATTACTTTTATTTTTTTAAATATTATTTACCAAAAAGTTCCTTCATTGGTTTCATTGTGCAGCATCTGCGAGCGGTGTACCCAGTGTTGCCAATAAAAGTTTTTTAAAATACCTACGCTTACTAAAAAAATTTGATTTTTCCCTACACGTTAAAAAGATTTCCTCTACGAAAATCCCTACACATTTTATTTATTAATATGTAAGAAAAAATAACAGTCGTATCTATACAAATATTTTATTTTCGGTTTGAAATCCAAATAAGTTAAAATACATATATTTTATGGATAAAATAGCTTTTATAAAATTGTTATTTATAACATAAGTATACATTTATAACATAAGTATATACAAGACTTTTATTATGAGATGTGTGGCGTTGAATTCAAATATGCCCCTGTTGTTATCTGGTTCTAAATTTCGAAATATTGCATAAACTAATTATTATAATTTTTAACAATTAATGTCCATTTTATTCAATGAAAAGTGAAGATTCACTCATTCTGCCCTCGTCCCAAAAATTTTGATATCGGACATCGATTTTTGGCAAATCTTCATGTAGCCATTCTTCTTGCTTGTCACTTTTATAACCTACACTAGGCAGCAATTGAAAGTATAAATTCGTAAAAAATCCGAAATAATAACGTATCTGAAAAATAAAACTTAGTTTTGAAACATACAACATAGAAAAAACTAAATTTATATGGATTTTTTATAAATTATTATTCACACGCGACAATTTAACCTGTATCCTCGTTCGGAAGCTTTTCAGTGATGTTCAAATCTGATAATTGAGACAACCATTAAAATATTTGGTATTTGATTACAAAATAATAAAACAAATACTTTGCAATGCATAATGTGTATTCAGGATCATTGTCCTGTTAAAACAGAATCGATCATAATTTAATTTTTTCGGCAGATTTGTCTGAAGTATTTTACCAAACATCGCATCTGCGATATTCCCATCGATTTTTACTAAGTCATAATACTCTCTCATTATGCTTTACAGTATGCTGAACGATATTAAGCCTGCCGTGGTCTCAACATAGAAACTTAACGGAAAATTGAAATTAATATAGTCCTTTTGAACTGAATTATGTAAAGTGATACGTACTTATCGGTGTCGTCCTCTTTATAAGCCACAGCAACTCTGTTTTCTTTTGGTAATATATTTATATTTAAGCGATTTCTGGAAAAAAGCACAATTTTCTAAGCGTTTTGAACTATAAAATATTAGGAATAAATTTGTTTGCATTAATTTCATAAATAATGCAAAATTAAAAAAATCTGCCCTATTTTCCCTACGCCTCTATTTTAATAGCAAAAAAACTACATGTAGGGATTTTCCCTAACTTCTGGCAACACTGGTCAACTCAACTCTCAGATATCAGTTTACATGTTCTCACAAACACAACTATTCAAAAAGTACATTATAACCACCAAAAAGTTGATTAAGTATTTAGTCGACTTTTCGTTGAGTTTTTGACGGTTAGAGTAGCTTCTAAACTTAGCTCAAACAAATGCGTGGTCAATACAAATCATCAGTCAAAAAGTGGGCAGAAATGGATCAGTGAGAGTGGCACCTCCCTTACAATCCCTTGATTTTGTTATATGTTTGGAACGATAATCGTGAAAGGTTCTAAATTTGGTCTAAATAACTAAACTTGGTGTAAAAGTGAGCCAATGTAAGTAAAATTGTGTTAATGTTCTCCTATTTTTCTGCTTCTTTAGCAAAAAGAAAACACTTTGATTTTTTTGCAAAAATCAGTCTCTAACTTCTGAAAATGCTTTAATCTGTTTTTATTATACTATATATGTACATACATACCATATTTGTATAGTTGTATTTTAATTTTTTTTTAGTTCAAACTAGACTTAACTTGTTGATGGTTTGTATGCATATAAACGTATTTATCCGTTTTTTTTTCTTTTGATAAATTTTATTGTTTATTTTACACTTTCAATTTAGTTTTAAGATTAGGCTCAAGCCAGATTTTTTGAAAGATATTATTTTAATGTCACTCACACAAATTTTAAACATTTTTTATACTTTTGTATTTTGTTTTACAAAAATATCAACAACAAAAATTGTTATTTAATTATTTGTTATTTTTATTATTTGTGTATCAAAAGATTCTGTTTTCTTTGTTATTGGTGTCATTATCTTAGTTGCTGCTGAATATTGTCATGTTTGTTTACTGACTACAGTCAGTTAGTCTTTGGCTGCTGTAAGTGTGCTACTGCCATTACCACCTGTTAAATATGGGTTTGGCTTCATTATTTTTTTCCCACCTTTTCTCTTTTAACAACTAATTTAAAAATCATTAAATCATTCTCAGTATTAAAAGGTAGTTTAATTATTTTCTGTTTTCTCTTTAACGTTTTCTGTTATTACTTCTATTATCGTTGATATAGTTCATCTTAAATTTGCCAATACCATACCATACATATATATCTAAGAAATTATTGTAATTAATTTTAGTGCCTATATATCATTTTTGCTATTTTTGCAGTTATAGAAAAAAAATATTATTTTTATAAATACACGGTGCGACAAAAAAATAGTAATACAACTTTTCTGATAGGTACTATCGAATAGAACAAGGATCTGTTTTTGGAATTTTCCAACAAATCACCAACCTCCAAATCACGAGTTACTGGTAAAAAACCGGTTTTTCGGACCTTCTTGCACTTATATAATAATAACTTAGTTGAATATTATACTCTTTTAAGTTTCTTCAGATTTGGAAAGGAGAGAAAGAGAACTTTTATATGATGTAGCCATGAAGGATCTACCTGTATTTCCCAAGCAAGTACATTTTTCATACAAATGTTTCCATATTTTCCAATTTATATTTATTTTAAATAGGAACCGCACTGTTTATGAATTAATTAAGGAATTATATTAAGTTACTTCTTTTTGTCGCACCGTGTTATTTATGGCATTTAAGTTTTTGAATTTTTTAATAATTTATTTTATATATTTTTTGGTTCAACAGGCTTGGCTTACTTTCAGTATTCGTTATGATCAGTCTCCGATTGCGATAAACTTAAATAAAATAAAAAAAAAGTTAAATTCAGTGTTAAAACGGGTAAAAAAAAAGGTTTAAAAGCTCTTCGGAAATGGTAAAAATTTTTGTTTCCAACTTTGAAGAATAATTTTATCGGAAAATTTCTAAGCAAAATCGGATAAAGCCATAATGTAGGAACGAATTCTCAAAAAAAATGCGAAGCCTACAACAAAAATGTTAAACAAGGTACCTATTAGGGAGATCGATTATTCCACTTTTTCAAAAACCGGTTTTCGAATAGTTCGAAAAGTATCACTTTTTAAAAACCGGTTAACCTTCTTTTATTTAAATAAAATATTTCCTAATTCCAAATAGTTAAACGATGAAAATATTTTCAATAAAAAATATTCAAACGTATAAAAATTATACTTATTTAAAGTAACCGGTTATTCATGCTAAATTAACCAGTTTATTCCGTATTCGAAAAATGAAGATTTTTTTAAAAACCGTATTCGACAAAAATAAAAACCGGTTAAAACCGGTCGAATAATAATCGTCCGATCTCCCTAGTACCTATACAGCTTTAGCGGCACAGGTCAAACGAAAAATTCGGTGAACTGGTCCCAACTCTGCTCACTTAATCTCTAATATTAGGCATATATATGAACTAAATGCAAGTAAATCAGCAGTTCGACGTGCTATATTATCAGTTGATATCTACAATACAATAACGAAAACTGAAGAAACGGTTTCAACTGAATATAGGTCGCTTACAACAATGCCTTCAATTTACAAAAGATCATATCAGGTTCTATCCTGTAGAACTAAAAAATAAAGTAACACTTGTGTGTTTAAGTGCAAACCTGAAAGGAAAATTATCAATAATGAACAATTATTCAACATTGATTTTTGGGCTTAAATTATCACTTAAAGTGCTTGCTGTTTGCCTCAAAAATGTTCATATATAATTTTTGTATTCGGTATTTATGGTCCTGTTTAAATATAAAAACAATGTGGTTCTATCCTAAAGAACCAGAGTGAATATGTTATATACATACATAGGTAAAGCTAGTTTTTTTATAAGTATTTATTAGCACCAAAAAAAAATTATAAACAAAAATAATTGTGTTGCATGTGATAAATATGTTTCTTTACGTTAAAGATTTTAATTAATTTGGCATCTTTACACTCGATACAAAAACGCTTTAATAAATTATAAATCCCGTAGAGATTTAATTTTCTTTAAGTGTCCGCTTTTAAATTTTAACAAATTCTACAGCTATTTTTTATGTTGATACTTTTGCACACATTATTATTAATATTTTTTTATATTTTCAGAATATCATGTAGATACTTAAACACAAATATTATTCAACTAATTCACGTTCATATGTATCTTTCAGATACTAAATAATAAAACTTCGAATTTTCTAACAGCGATGGTTTTTATTCAGTTGAACGTTAAATACAGACACGCCGAATCAATCATTAAAGCGTTATTAAAGCCTTAACTATTTTATTCGTACTGGCAAAATGCTTTTTGGATTTGCTGTTACAACTTTTAAACAATGCAAGCAACTGAAAAAGTAACGAATGAATTCTCGAAATATGTTAGATGTTTCAACTGGAAAAGATAAATGCAAGAGAGCAATTCTCTTAAATAACAAAAGCGACATTTAAAAGTGTAGAAATACTGAAAAAATACGTTCCACAACATGTATCTAATAAATGCATGTATTTGTCTTGGAAATTTTATCAGTATCATAAAGAAGCAAATACTGGTTACTTTGTAGATTCCAATTAGAAAATACCTTTATTTATCAACTTTTGGGGAAAATATTTTCGGATTAAAAGTTTAACAGACGATATTTTATAATATGCAAAACTGGTACAGAGTTAATTTAACACTTATGCTGTAAACACATTCAAGGCTACCGACTATCAACTACAAGCTGTCAAAAACTCGATACATGTGTGCATATGAGAATAATTACTTTAGCGACAACACGGCTACCGACTACGCAACTACCGTTGTAGCCTGTAGACACCTTAGTCTAATTTATATTTCTCTTGGCCACAACACACAGTTTAGTACTGTCAACACAATAAGATGCATAAAATAGGCGTTATAAAAACGCAATACATAAAATATATACATTAAAAACGCGACAAAAATTTATGTGGCAGCACTCAAATGTTTTGTTTAGGTTATGTTTAATGTGTCCAATGATATGTTTATTTTCTAGCAGTAGTCGTTAAAATAATTGAGTAGCTAATAACTTGGCTACTTTTGTAGCCACCATCTTTTATACTCGTGTCTTCGATGATCGGCAGCCTTGATGTGTTTATAGCATTACTAGAAGTAAAAAACGGCATGTGAAGTAATTTAAATTAAAGCATTATTAACTCTATACTCAACCGAATTGCAATTATGCTTCCTTGCAATTGTTGTATTTTAGAGATGCTCGAAAAAATTTTACAAATGATAATGGCGGAAATAACTAAAATTTAATTGCATGCACATTAATTATCTTCTGAAACTCCTGCTACTACTATATCTTATATATAAAAATGAATGTGTGTTTGTACGTATGTAAAAAAAAGTAAATAAAGGGTCCGCCAAATAATTTTTATTTATTTTTTTTGAAAATGCTATAAAAAAAACTACTGAATATTTTCTCAAATTTCTTTTTTTTTTTGAAAGTAGAATCCTTTCCGTTTATAATAGAAAATAATTTCATTCAAATGGCTGCCTCGGCTGGCCATGCAGTAGCCTACACGATCGGTCCAATTTTTAAGCACATTATCGATTGTGTGCAGCTGTATATCACCAATGGCTTCACGAATATTGTCCTTTAAAGCGTCAATTGTCTCTGGCTTGTTGGCGTAGCACTTATCTTTGACAGCACCTCACAAATAATAGTCCAACGGTGTCAAATTGCAGCTCCGAGGTGGCCAAACGACATCAGCTATGCGGCTGATAATGCGATCTTCAAAAACAGGGCGCAAAACATCGAGTCTATCTTCGGCTGTGTGGCACGTAGCGCCGTCCTGTTGAAACCAAATATTGCTAATATCCTCCTCTTCAATTTTTGTGAACAAAAATTCGCCATTGACTGTAATGGCCACTCCTTGCTCATTTTCGAATTATGCCTCTGGACCAAAATCCGCACCAAACAGTGACTCGTCTTGGGTGTATCAGCTTTTCAATGTATGCATGAGGGTTTTCTGTGCCCCAAATGCAACAATTTTGCTTGCTTACATACCCGCCAAGATCAAAATGAGCTTCATCTAAAAAGATGATTTTTTTTGGCAAAATCGGCATCTTCTGTAAGTCGCTCGCAGGCCTACTTAGCGAAGCGTATACACAACCATTTTCGTTCAGCGGAAGGATAAAACTGATTATCTGTCAAATCAGACATGAGCTACGTGTCACCATTCACGAAATCAGCACTATTTGAAAACAACGTTAGATGGCGGACTTTAATTATCTGTCTATATCTTCAAAATGTTAACAGAAGAAGTCTCTAAATTTGGCCTAAATTGATTCATAAACAACACAAATCAACAGTCAAAATGTGGGCGAAATCGGATAAGTGTTCATGGTAGCTCCCATACAAACGATTATTAATTTTTGTAAATCTTGAGAAATGTTGAAGCTAAAGCTTCTAAATTTGGTCTGAATGACTTTATAATTTATGAAAATCTTCAGTCCAAGAGTAGTCTCCAATACAAATTAAATATTGATTTTAGGTTTCTGAATTTGGCTTAAATGACTTCGTCGTCAATACAAATCATCGCTGAAAAATGGGCGGGATTCGATAAGTAAGCACGGTACCTTCCATTCATACTAAATATTGCATTTTTTTTAAATGTGAAGAACAGCAATTAAAGCTTAGTTATCTATCCAGATCAGCCAAAAAGCAGGAAAGATTGGGTAAACGGGTATTTAACAAAGCACACCGGGTAAAAACTATCTGTACTATATATCTGTCTATATAAAAATCTATCTGTACTATATAAAAATTAATGTGTCACTGTTGGAGATTATACCAAGTGGTACTTAATTAGTACAAAAATTACCAGCGCTAGTTCTCAACTGTTTACTTTACTATACCATCTCAAATTAGCATTGAGTGTGTTTGGAAAGTTACTAATACCTTTGGTTCTAGTCGTGTACTAGTATAGTTGGATCCAATAGTACCACTTTAGTACTATTTTTTTAGTATGGAAAAAGTTTCCAAAATTGTTGAATTGGTTGCTGTTCTATTTAGTAAAATGAAAATAGATTAAAAAATATTTTTTATTGCGTTTTTAATAAAATGTTTATAGAACAAATGAAAAATTTTGCGATGTATTACAGCACAAGTTTCGAAGTCATAGCCCAATAATTTTACCAAGAATTTCTATTTTACCATTTAAAAAATTCGCTTCCTCAATGAGACCATTCAAGAAGTCTTTGACACAATGTGATTTACCAGGGTCCATAAAGATAGATTATTTGTTCTTTTACGTTCATAGTACAGAGCATTAATATTTGTTTCAAGTTACACTTTTGAGTAATTCTATAGAACATTATTCATATTTTGTACCTGATTTCTAATGCCTAAGTGGTGCAAACAGCCTGGTGGAGCACATCTAACTTCAATTATCCTAGTTTTTGATTTAATGTAGTTCTTTGGTTTTCTTTAGTCTTTCTTCTTCCAAGTACGGTTGGATGCCAATGTTATTCACCGCATTTTCAACCCTTTTTAATTTTTCTTCAGAATTTTCGATATGTAACACTTGTACACTTATTTACACTGTTATATCTTAGAATTATTCATTTTTGAAGATTTTTTTGTTAATTTGATGTACATGCATACTCGTATGTATGTACAAATTTCAATTAAATTATAATTTTTTTGACAACTAAAATGATATTTTTTGGTTACACAAAAATTCTATCTGTCTACGAGTCGTGTATTTTAACAACTTCTAGTACCAGTATTTTTCTAGAAAAATCTTACCCCTTCATATTAGTGCCAGCTGTACTACTACTAGTACTAGCAGCTTTTAGGCAATTGACGCTTAACCTCCTGAAGGGGTATTTATTCGAAGACTGTTTACAGCTAAACAGCAGATTCTACAGTGTTTTTCTAGAAAGAGCTATAGGCTATCTCAAATGTTTGGACTGGTCCGAAAAGGGATAAATTAGGTAAAAATGTAAAAAATGATAACCAAGGTAATAGTTAAGATAATAATTAATATAGGGGTAGCGAAGCACGCCGGGCCTCAGCTAGTGCTTTAAATAAATGTCTATTTAAAAATGCTGTTGACCTTTAAAAAAGAGAAATATATTAAAAATATTTTGCGTTGAATTATTGTTTCTTTTTTTTAAATTACAAAACTACAGACGTAAGCTCCTGCTAAATAGTTCCTAAAAAATATTTTATAATAGTGTTTCGAGTACGTTACATGCAATATGTTTTCTACTTTTGTATATTTTAGTTGTCATATTTAAAACTTTAATATACGTAAGTAATAGATATCCTCTTTTCGTTTAGAAAGCAAAGGTCTACCAATGCCTTTTGTTGCAATTTTTGTTTGCATTTTAATTTTCCGTTAAATCTACATCTGTCAAGTTGGCTGTCATATATTTATTTTGTTCTGCTAAAACACCTTAGACAAATACATACATCCAACATCATGTCCAAATAATAAAACATTTCATTTTATCTTCGGCTATTAGAACCATTGGATCCATTTAGGACGTTACCAATCCACATAAGGCCTAGTAGAGTCCGACGATTAATTTTAGACTATTTGAGTCATTGGTCCATACTTTATTAGGAACGACTTTAATCAGGCCAGCACCGTTAACAGCGAGCGCTATAGTTCGATGATCACCAACTCCTTGTGTTCTGAATTGAATGATATTGTTACGTTTTAACCCTTTTAAAACGTTTGAGTTCTTTTAAATTGCATAGAATAAAATAAACGAAGCGAATTTGTTTATATAGACTTTATTTCCAAATCAATTACAACACAATGTCCAACTTATTCATCTTTCATTTAATAGACAAATTTAGTCCACAATTTTACTTAGCAGGACTTTACTCTGGACTAACTCGCTTGATTAAGAAGAATATCGACAGTTCTAATACGTTCTACAACCTACTATTAAGCTGCTGTTAATTCAAATTTAAAGATTTAGTACATATTTGAGTCATAGTTTTACTGGTAGTGCTGTGGAAATGAATGATAATTTATCCATTATACTCTCGTATCATTGACACCAACCACTAAAATAATGTTCACAAAAGTTTAGTTTATAGCTTTGAAGTAACAATTATTGGTGTATTTTTTTAAGCATATTCATTTTCGTAACAATATAAAAATCTACTATATTTGGTTTCAATAGGAAGACGCACAGTGCGTTGTTTGGTTTTTTAATTACTTTACAATATTATTAACAAAAAAGAAAAAAAAAAGTTTGTCCTACAACTTAAAAATCTTTCATTTTTTTAAAATGTGTAATTTAGAGAATTTTTCGTAAGTTTTAGTATACTCGTATGTATAATATTATAATATAATTATTAGTCAAACTCAAAATTTGTAGTATAATATCGAATTTACGCCAGATTGCAATAAAGTTTTAATTTTTTAAATCCACAATATTTCATGCGTTAACAATTTCTTGTTATTTGGAATTTATTTGTTTATATCAGTAATCAATACAACTCTGAGCTACAGAAAACTATTTTAATTAAACAAATTTAAATAATAGAAAAAAATACCTTAAGATAGGTTTTTTCGGTTTTATGTATATGCGTGCGGTGGGCATATCCATTGGGCTTTTTTTTTTTGTAAAAATTTCGTTTATATCTATATTTAGCCCCAATAAATGTCTGCATTCATTTCATTTATCTACGACGACTTCTTCTATTTTTGACTATTCGCATATTCTGCACAAGCGATTATAGAGCATAGTTATCTTACATAGTGGTGATGTGAACTGTCCACATAAGTCAATTGTATGCGAACATCTTAAACTATACTATATGATGTACCATAAAACGTTGTCAGTACTTGTGTAAAAACGCGTTATTGATACCATTTATTTTGTTTTATTGTTGTTGCTGCTTATTAAAACTGATAGATAGTGTGTCTTGTACTTAATTTACCAGTAAAATGAATTGTTGAATATGTAGCTGACGTCAGAACCAATTACAATGCTTTTGCTTAGCATTGTTGTAATTGAAGTAATAAATTTGTATATTAAAATGCATACAACGAAAAGACTTCTTGTTCTATATTTGAAATAACTTGCATTTTAATGCATCTTCTTGATGAGTAATTTAAAATATGATTAATAAGTATTTTATTAATAAGTAACATAAATAACAAAACAAAATTAACGAAACATAAGAATAGAATAGTAACATACAATTTTTCACAGACTTGATTCAAATTTAATTCATATCTTTCAAATGCATATTAATACAAGGTTAATCTGAAAAAAAAACTGAAAGTGCATACGTCGAAATTTAAAATAATGCTAAGTTATTTATTTTTCTCATAACTATATCTTTGTGAACAAAAATTCGTTCAACATGGCCCGATAACGATCGCCATTGACTGTAACGGCCACTCCTTGCTCATTTTTGAAGAAAAATGGCCCAATTAAGATTCTGGACCAAAGTCCACACCAAACAGTGACTCGTCTTGGATGTTTAGGCTTTTCAATGTATGCGTTTGGGTTTTCTGTGCCCCAAATGCGACAATTTTGCTTGTTTACACACCCGCCAAGATCAAAATGAGCTTCATCTGAAAAGATGATTTTTTTGGCAAAATCGGCATCTTTTGTAAGTCGATCGCAGGCCCAATTAGCGAAGCGTTGTTGTTGTATACGCAACCATATTCGTTCAGCGAAGGGATAAAACTAATTATCTGTCAAATCAGACATGAGCTAAGTGTTACCATTCACGAAATAAGCACTAGTTGCAAAAAAAACGTTAGATGGCGGACTCTATATAATGATATAAATACATATGTATGTATAATTTATTTAAACATATTGTTGCGTTTTGACTTTTTTTAACGTTTGAGTTCTTTTAAATTGCGCTAAATAAAAGAAACAAAGCGAGTTCATTGCTTTATATAGTAATTTTTTCATATTATCTTTATACACAATGTCCAATTTATTTAACTTCCGCTTAACACACAAATTTATTCAACACTCAACTCTTAGTATGTCATTACCCTATGACTGTAAAATTATAACTGACTGACTAAGGAGAAAGCTGCGGCTTTTGTAGTTAATAAAGTTTCATATGTTCTAGTACATTCTACTACCTAATATTCAGTTTCCGTTTAGATTTGAATTACATATCCGACTTATAGTAACACTTTTCAAATAAATAGAGCCTTGGCAGGTTGATCGTAGCCTTGACACCAACCAATATAATAACTTTCATAATAAAGTTTATTGCTTCAAATTTTGGTGTATCTTGTTATGAGTTTTCATTTTCGTAAATATATGTACATACTACCTTGATCAAAAAGCATCCGGAATAACCCCCGTGTGACGGTCCAATCGTTCCGATTTGAGTTTAGTTTATTTTTATTTTTGTTAAAATTTTAGCCAAGAGTACATCTATCTCTATATGTTTTGGCGATTTTTTACAATTTTGACCGTGATTTGTGGGGCTGAATCCAATCCTACATTCATCTAAAGAATCATTACTGGAGACGCGACGTGGGTTTATGAGTACGCCACGTAGTCCAGACATCAGGCAAGTGAATGGCGTTCACCAAATGAGCTGAGACCAAAAAAAAAAAAAAGAAATCTCACGGTTTTCATGGATTACAACGACTGTACATCATGAATTTTGCCAGAAGACCAAACAGTAAGCAACGTGGAATGCATTTCAACAGCCGTTTCTGAAATTGTTAAAAATTACCAACACACATATGTACTCTTGGCTACGTAGCTTTTGCAAATGTCAAGATTTAGCGGGAATATGAACAACAGATGTACCAACCTAACAAAAAAAAGCTCAAGTTACAACGATGGAGCCCCCATACTGGGGTAATTCCGGAAACTTTATGGGCTTTAATCCTAGCTAGAGTAACATTCGCTATTGTCTAGCTAAAACAAAAGAAAAACCTTAGTCGCGCTGACAGGCTTTAAAAGTAACACTCCTTTTTGAGTCTATAGATGTAATATATGATTAGTTTGTATTTTTAAATATCTTTTATAATATTCAGCCAATTTATTATCCATGACCACACAAGTAGTAGACTTGATGTCTACTTTATCGTTAAAAACTAATCACCAAGTTGATAACAAGTTATCACTTTAGATTTAGAAGCAAGCATCATAAACACAAGAACAGGTAAGTGCCTGGAGAAAGACTTTTGAGGCGACAATATATTGCTTCCATCTTTTTATCGACATTTCTTAGGCTTCCTATAAAGTATGGCATGAAGGTTGGATAGTTAACTGAGTTAAACTTTACCACCAAATGTGTGCGACCCTATTACGAAGTTAGCCAACAGAACGAAAGTTTAATGTTAAGGCGGCACATATAAGTGCCGCAACAGCCAAAATATGAGAAAATAATAATGGTCATGAAATGATAAGATACTAAAGAATAACAGCGGTAGAGTGAAGGAGAAGAGATTTATAATCGAAAATAAAATCAAACGGTAAATTTTACCACCGTGTGCCGCAATAGTACATAAGACACCAGCCTACTGCCCAAGAGGTCCCCGGTTCCATCACCGGTCAGGTCACCTGACAATTTTAAACTGCGACATCACCTCATAAAATTTCTATCGACTGGTTTTCTTCTCTTACTCTTACTGCCATTCGAAGCTGCTGTTAAACTGTAGGTGCCGTTCAATAAGTCCTAACATAGAATCGGTTGCAGCGCATCGCTTAAGAGAAGTCCAACTTATTCCTCTTGGGATGTCGCTGAATTTATGTATGTTAATGTTGCACATGTTAATGCAAATGTATGTTAGATGTTGCACAATGAAACCAATGTAAAGCAAATGCTTAAGGGTATACGGGAGCTTTATTGAAAATAACCACTTTAGATAAATAAATTTATCAATTTTCCGAACTGTACCGACGTATTTCATCTTCCGTTCCACAAGCTTTTTTCCAAATTCAAAGAATGAAAAAAATATCGGCAGTGATATTTTCACTTTTCAAGCCTTCAGTGAAATCCAAAATGAGTCGCCACAACCGATTTTTTGCACGCGGATAATTTTTTGCTTTTCCAAGGTGTGGTTGGACTTTCCATACACATTTTGGTATAAACAGCCAGCCAAATCAGCTTTTCCACGCAAATCCTAATTTGGAATCAGCAGTCAGCATGTTTAGAGAGCATATACCATATTGTCTAAAAAACAACGACCTCAATAAGGCATAAGGCAATAGGGTTCATTAATAATCACATCTTCGTAACAGTTGTATAATATTGGAATATTGGATCCCACTTATTTAGAAAAGGCGCGAATTTATTATTACAAACCATGCAAATCTTCATCTATACGGCGATAAACACTTGCAAATTTGGTTTAGAAATGTATAAACGCAAAGTGTAAGTTTTTACATCTTTCCACATTTTGTCGAATTTTCCTGTCACATACTTGTTTTTATTTTGAATTATTATTTTTCTAGTATTGCAGGAAAAAACAACCAAACAGAACGCAATATATCAATGCATGAGAATATAGTATTCTAGCTTGAAGTTCTTAAGATACGGTGTAAAGAAGATAAACTCTATTCCATTCTATTTTTTACTTCAAACGTCACCGATTCATGTATTATATTTTTTATTTTCTAAAGAAATTTGTCGTACTGATCTCATATCCATCTAAAGCCCTAAAATTGAAATATCGAAGTTACATAGTGCAGAAGACAATAATGTTTTCAAGGGCATTGGAACGTATGAAAAAGAAACAGAAAAATAAGCAAATTGTTATACAAATAGAAAATGTAAGGCATACGAAAAGGGGTTCAGTAAGAAAACACCCAATTATTGTTTGTCTTTTTCATGGAAAAGGACAAGAGCAACCTTATATTTTTACAAATTCTTGTTTTTTTGAATTTTGTATATTTTCATTTTATATATATTTAATAGAAATAAATAATATAACCAAAAATGCCAAATAATCCATTTTGGACTACAAAAAATATATCGAAAGATTCAAAGAAAGAAAGATCGTAATCAGTGTTGCCATATTTTTTTTAGTAAAACTGAAAATTCAGAAGAAAAAAAAAATGATTTTCAAGTGAAAAACTGTACGTACTTAAAAAAGTAAAAAATATGCATATACCCGTATAATTTATTTCATAGTGTATTTTTTTATTCAAGCAAAACACAACAAATTAATTGTGACATAAATGATACGACGTAATGACTCTGTGCACGAATTTGACGCTTTCTTTCCGACAAGCGGGACCTCCAATTGTTGTTTAAAAAACTAATAAGTCTTTTTAAACGATTTTATATCATTTTTGAAAATTGTAGGAAAAAACGGGGAATTGTAAAATTAAGGCAAATTTACGTGAAAGGCAATTAAGCGGGTTATACTGTAACACGAATACATACATAACTATTTCTCTTTAGCTGTTTAAATATTTGGAAAACTTAACTGAATTACTAATTCAATCATCATGTTAATCATTAATAACGCAAAAAGTTATGATAATGAAAGAATTTAATTAAAAAATTGGCAAAGACAACAAAAAAAAAAATAATATTAAATCTGACAAAAACTGTTAAATTTTTCTGGCAATTTAATTTATTTTTTAAATTTATAACAAATTTAAACTTTGACTTTATAATAAAGAGGAAAAAATAATTTGTGTTAAAAACTTTTTCCATATATTGTACATTAGGGTCGTCCTTATTTTTCACCTTTGCGTAACTCCACTAAAAATGTTCGTTATAGTTTAAAAATATGGTGTGAAAAATATTATCACGATAAGGCGAGGTTAAAACGTGGCGCAAAAATAAAATTTTTATTAAAATTATTTTTTATGTACATATGTCAACATAAATATCTGAAAATTAATAAAAAAAAAGACAGAGATATGTTATTTTTGTTAGTTTGTGTCAGATGATTTGTTAAGGCCTTTCAGATTTGATAAAAAAAATATATTAAATTTAGAGAAATGTATGAAGTCTTTATTTGAGTCGATAGAACTATCCATATAATTCATTGTGGCATACGCATCAAATGGTTCATACGCTGGGTCCAATTTTAGCATACTCTCTCCAACACATCGGCAAGTATCTCACGAATAAATTCTTCAATATTGGCTTCCAGTGCGTTAACGGTTCTGGCTTGTCCCTATAGACATTAGCCTTAACATAGCTCCACAAAAAATAGTATAAAAGCGTTAAATTGCACAATCTAGGCCATTAGACCGGCCACAAACGTGAAGTAAACTGTTCTCGGAACTCGCCTTTAAATTAAGCCATTGTAATGGTAATGTTTCTACCCACGTGGTCTTTGCAAAAGTATAATCCAATGATGCCACAGACCAATAATCCACATCAAGCGTCTAAATTAAATTAAATTAAGCCATTGTAATGGTAATGTTTCTACCCACGTGGTCTTTGCAAAAGTATAATCCAATGATGCCACAGACCAATAATCCACATCAAGCATTGACAGTTATTGCAATGCTTCTGGCTGCTCTTTACACCAAATATGACTATTTTGATCGTTCACATATCCATTCAACCAGAAGTGAGCTAATCATTAAATTGTTCGTTTGTAAGTCGATTCGTTGTTAGATTATAGACCAAGCTGATCATGTTTAACAGTAACATGTTACAAAAAACAGCTGAGCTGCCAAAAACAGTGTTGCCAAAAAATCACCCGATATATTATTCGACTTCAAAAGAGAACGTTTGTTCACATCAAGATAGAGTTTCCGGTAATCCGCTACAATTCGAACTATCTGCGGCTCTTCTTTTTCATTACTGGATAAAACTGAATTAAAACTTTCGTTAGCTTAACTGCTTGTTCTGCTGAATTATTTCCAACTTTCATATTTTGAAAGATATTAAGGCCAACGTTAAAAGTAAGTTCGTTTTCTCAAGCTTGGGATCTTTGTTCAAAAAGTCTGTTGGAATACCAAACCTTTGAAAAAAGTGATGTGATATTTGCTATATAATATATTCAATATTATAGAGTGAAAAATTACGACCAATTTTTTTATCTCGGATTTAATAGGATTATCCAGTGCTTGCACCTTCGGATCAAAGAAGGCCAACGTTGTTTCTGGAGTTAAATACCACATATAATTACTTAATTTGCGTAGTGACGTACGACTTATCTTGTCATCAATGCTCTTATAATCATGCAAATTTTTAAGCAATTTATATCCTGCATAGGGGCTTCTGCTTCAACTGGTGCTTGTACCCTTTTTTTACATATACCCTCACAAAAAATTTACAAAAATACTATTTAATTTAAATTATATCATTTAAAACTAATCTTAAAATAAATATAGCTTAAGGCAATAAATAGATTTCGACGTTCAATGGATATGAAGAAATGCGTCAGGTTTTTTAAGGTAAAAAGCGAAACTGTACCACCAACAAAAACTAAACTCAATTGAAAAAGTTCTTATTAATCATTACATACGTGATTATTTTACTTCATGACTTTGAGATGCAAATTTAATAATCTCAGATGTACTACAAATTGCATCGCTTACTTTCTGATTTTCAAATCTGTTTATTCCCTTTATCCGACGCCCATAACTTTCTGAAACTGTACTTTTACACAAAACCACACATTTTAGAGGGGAGATACGGTCTCTTACTTGAAAAAAAAATTTCTCCATACATCTAACGGCCACCCTAATATACATACATACATACATACCGCACATAATTTTCTCAACGAGCAATCAGACACGCAAAAGAAAATTTAAAAAATTGTGAAAACAAAAAAGAAAATGCTAACAAGTTTAAAAGTTTGCACAAGAAAATTTTCTTTTGATAATTTATGAGCTTGGCAACAAGTAAGGTTTTGGCAATGAAATGCATCATCACAGTTGCTTGTTAACATCGCAATCTGTTAAATATAAAAAGAAACTGACTTTGTCTTAGCAAACATGCAAATTTAAATTTAAATTAATATGTGTAGGACTTGTTTATTTCACAAATAAAATTTTTGTTGTCTATGTCAATTGTAATTGAAATTAAAATTTGAAATAAAAATTTAAAAATAATGGGATGATAAACTCACATTTCCAGCTTAGACTAAAAAAAATTCTTCTTGGTAGTAAATTTTTATAAGACAAATTTGGCGGAAACATAACAGCTTTGCTTAATAGCCCATTGACATTATACCTTTTGGCTATTGGCTGTTATGGAAGATACCACGTCCATTTTTGTCTGATGATTTATTTGACTACGAAGTCACTTAAAAAAAATCCAGAAACTATTACTTTACCCATTCTTAAGATATCTTTAACCATTCTCAAGATATCAACAATAACAATATTTAGTTTGTATGAAAGTTACCATGCATAATTGCCCATTTCCGCCCATCTTTGACTGATAATTTTTCTTGACTATGAAGTTATTCAAACCAATTTCAGATGTTTTTGCATTAAACATTCTCAAGATTTCCAAAAGTAAATCTGATTGTGTGGGAGGTACCATGCCCACTTATCCCGTCAGCCAAATATTTAACTGATGATTTGTATTAACTACGAAGTGATTTAGACCAAATTTAGAGACTCCTATTATTTTCCAATTACTTACAATTTGGGTGTTACGCTCCTCAAATTTTATGTGGGAAATTATGCATGTATGTACTAGCCTCATAATTGAGAATTGAATAATGAATGAAAAACCGAATTACGAAAAGAAGTTGGCGTGTGAACAGAGTATAAAATAAGTTTATTTAAGAAAATATTTTAATTGGTTGGAGACGTAATAAATGGTGGTGCAACCATAATGCACGATGATAACTGTGAGCCACGAATTAATGTCAAGTTTTTTGCTCAACTTATTTATTTATTTATTTAATTCTGGTCTATGGATTAAAGACTAAAGTATAAATAAAAACAAGTATTAAAAATTCACAATTATTAATTCAAATATAAATAATTTTTCTTTTTGCAACATAAATAGAATCACAGAAATCAATTATATGATAAAATTTATTAAACTTCAAACATATCTGACGATAGGAGACGTTGTTTGCATAAACTTATCGATAATACTTTAAGGTTAATAGTCGAAAGTTGTTAACTAAATTTGACATTTCTTTGTTTCAATATTTGATAAATTAAACCATGGATAGCTACAAACGGACGTTAAGATTGTTGAAGGCTTTTAAATTTCGTGCACTTCGTGAGTTTTTTGGTCAGAAGAAGGATTCGTTAACAAGCAGTATTGCCGCATTTAGGCAAATGAGAATCCACGAGTTAGAGCTGCAAAACAATTAATAGTACTATCGATAGTATCGATAGTTTTGTTTTTGGCTGACCATCGATAGTTTTTTTTCACTATCGATACTATCGTCAAATTCTATGAGTAAATACGGTGGCCACTAAATGTAGTCAAAGTCACATTTACAAAAATGTGTTCAATGCAGTTTGGCAGCCGTATAGTTACATAGCGACACAGTTTAACAGTCTCTTAAATTTTTATTTATTAAGCTGAAATAAGTATGAATTGTAACTAAAATATAGGGTCCGCCAAATAATTTTTTTTTTTTTTTTGAATATGCTATAAAAAAAACTACTGAATATTTTCTCAATTTTTTTTTTTTATTTGAAAGTACAATCCTTCCGGTTAATAATGGAAAATAATTTCATTCAAATGGCTGCCTCTGCTAGCCATGCAGTAGCCTACACTGGCTTGTTGGCGTAACACTTATCTTTGCGGCACCCCACATATAATAGTCCAACGGTGTCAAATCGCAGCTCAGAGGTGGCCAAACGACATCAGCTCTGCGGCTGATAATGCGATCTTCAAAAATAGGGCGCAAAACATCGAGTGTAGCTTCGGCTGTGTGGCACGTAGCGCCGTCCTGTTGAAACCAAACGATAACGATCGCCATTGGCTGTAAGGGCCACTCTTTGCTCATTTTCGAAGAAAAATATCCCAATTATGCCCCTGGACCAAAATCCGCACCAAACAGTGACTCGTCTTGGGTGTATCGGCTTTTCTATGTATGCGTGGGGGTTTTCTGTGCCCCAAATGCGACAATTTTGCTTGTTTACATACCCGCCAAGATCAAAATGAGCTTCATCTAAACACATCGCACACATTCTGCAACATTACCATGATTTTCAAAGTAATGTCGCAATATTTCGTTGTTCAGGCGTATACACAACCATGTTCGTTCAGCGGAATAATAAAATTAATTATCTGTCAAATCAGACATGAGCTAAGTGTTACCATTCACGAAATAAGCACTAGTTGAAAAAAAAACGTTAGATGGCGGACCCGATATGTTCGAACATTTTGCATTTAACCCAAACAAATTAATCTTCATTACGTCAAACCATAGCATGTTGTCCTACCTATTACGGTGCAGGTGTTCTTCCGTTTGCTGAGAAATTATCTATTTTAAGGACTCTTACCCATAAGTCTAGCTTCCATTAGTTTCTTTTTTCTTTTTGTACGACTTGAAACAGGAGAATAAATTCATTTTTGAGGCTTTTTGATGACTTGAAGGGATAAATCTTTAAAGTACGAATTAAAAGTTTATCAAAACAGTTGTTGTGACAGTTGTTCAAAGCTTTCTTCCCATAGTCTGTGCAGTTTTCTTCACCGGACCTCATTAATTACTTTAGTTTAAGAGCACTTCATGGTCTGAACAGTTTTCGCTATATATAAGGATTACTCTTCCATCAAAAAACTTCAATACATCAAATTTTATGACATACCGCAAAAAATAAAGTGTCCCTATTATTTGTTTCGATACTGTGTATTTATTATTAATATTTTCCTTTAACTTCAATTCTAATGTTATTGTCACAAGTAACACTTAAGGCAGGATTAGTGGAAACGTATCGTGTACTTGGAGATCAGCTGTGAAATTCGCTAACATAGCCAAAGCACGTTGCTGCTTACGAAAATCTACAGAATTTTGATTTTTACGTTGCAAATGTCAACTTTATTCTTTACTTTAACAATAAATAGTTGACTGAACTGGCTGCTGCGATACGATTTCACTAACTAACATCTAAAGTTTGACAATAGTGCAAAGTTTTACGTTGTACGTTGTTTTCACTAACTCAGTCTTTAAAAGTATTCGATAGTATCGATAGTTTTTTTGCAAACTATCGAAACTATAGAATGGGCCGACTATCGATAGTTTTACAGCTCTACCACGTGTGATTGCTGAAAAGTCGATGCATTCACAAACAGTAAATGTTTGGTGCGGTTTATCACTGGCGGCATCATCACCGTACTTCTCCGAAAATGTGGTCGGCCCAGCAGTTAACATGAATGGTGTTCGCTATCGCGTAATGATAACGGACTTTTTATAGCCAGAAATTGAGAATATGGACCTGAACGACATGCGGATTGTGCCACTTGCTACACAGCCAACGAAACAATGGCTATTTTGCGCGAGAAATTCAATGGTGGCAATATTAATTGCTCGCCACGATCATGTGATTTGTCACCGTTTGACTTCTTTCTTTGGGGATATTTAAAAGAAATAGTGTACGTCAATAAGCTCAAGACCTAAAGGATAAGATAATTCGGTAACGATATTGGACCTCAATTGTTTCTCAGAGTCATTGAAAATATGGACCTACGGATAGAGGTATGCCACCAAAGCCGTGGTGAGCATTGGCCGCTATTTTGTTTGACGCATAATTGTCTTCCATCATAATAAGAAATATTAAGACAATTCTCTGAAAACTTTTTGTTTTATTTACAATTAAAATCTAGCGTTTTGGTTGGACCATCCTTTAGTTTAGGGTCCAGTAAAAAAAAATATAAGGTATATGTTTGAGAATTACATCATGGAGAATAACAACCGTAGTGTATTATATTATGGTATTAACTTTGTTACAAATTTAAATAACTATGTACCTGAAATTATGTTAACTGCTATACATTATAAGATATCATTTTGTTTCTTTTCGGAGTACGTACGTACCACTTGGCTGCGATTCTTATTTTCATTCAACTGTGTTTTAAACGACTACCCACGCCATGCAAATGCGATTTTCTTGTTTTCATTTTATTTACTTTTCTTTGTTTACAGTTTTCATTCATAAGATGTCTAAATTTTGCAAAAAGTTGTCAAAAGATTACGTGATACCAGCTTGGGTGCTAAAAGTCTGTTTGCCTGCCATTCTATTCGTCCGTCTGTGTGCCTGTTGCCAGTTGACAAAAATAAAAATATTGCGACAATTTTTTTTTTTTTGGCATGTACATATTCGTATGTATGTATATATTCAGGTACATACATTGTTGTTTGTTTTTGTCGATAGGCCAGTAGGTAAAAGGAATTATTTATTTTATTTTTAAATGCCTCAAACAACATTGGGTGGCATTGATCAAAATTGTAAAAAAATCCGTTTTCCTTGAAACAGTACAATTTTTCTCAGAATAATTTCTTTTATTTTAGAATACTATGTGGCAAATTTGCTATAAACATTATTTATTTAGTTGGCATTGCTTAACACTTTCCGGGGCACTACAACAAATCGGTGAAAATTAAAAGAAGAATGTTTTTGTTTTTATTTAAGAAAGTAATATTTTGGAAAATATTCATTAGCAAATTATTTATCTTTGCAGGACTCGGCGTAAGGATGTGGTGTAATATTGAAAATCTTCATTTATGAAAATCCTTATAGCAGGTTTTCGTTTTGCTTCTTCCCTCAAAAGGATAAGAACACCTGCAATCTGAAAAGTCTTTAAAATTTGTGTAAATCCTTAATACTATATATTCATTTTTGCCAGAAGAATTATCTCATAAATGATAAACATTTCTGGTTTAAGTATGGGCACCCCAATATACATGGAATTCATTTACTAACATCCAATATCAACAGGAATTTGAATAAGTATCCTTGTACAGGTGCATGTCTCGTTGACTTTAAAAAGGTTTTCAATAATATTTGATTTCCGGTTTATATAAGCTTTTGAAATATGAGTTTTCATTTCTTGTACAGATCAGCGAATAGTAATTTCACAAAATACATAAGTAATAGGAAACTCTACAAAGCAGCCAAATTAGCCGGATTGATGATTTCATTATACATTTAATCAGAGAACACATAGGCATCTGTTATCATATCTGCTATAAAAATAACTTATTTATGGCTCCCTATTATGTTAGTGACGATTAAATAGCCAAAACTACACAAATTGGTTATATACCATTTGAGGCTTTTATATATATTTATTTGTATTTATTTATTTATTACATAACTTTAGCACAACGGGATAAATATCTTATATATTAGAGTGCTACATTATAACATATTAAAATTTATTTAACAAACACACTATGCGACAAAATAAAGTATATATTTTAAATGGATATGATTAAAATGAATTAATAACCACTTCAGATATCTCCAAAATAAATTTTAAATATAAAATAGTAAAGTATCTGAAAAATGAAAATTTATTTTGATATATACAATATAGAAAAAGAATAATTTTCATGGATTTTTTTTTAGAAATTAAAGAACATTTCGCACGCGACAAAATAAAGTATAAAAATCAAAAAATTTGATTAAATCAATTCTTGCATAAAATTATAACTACTTATTGTTTGTTTTATTTTTAAGGACACCTCGAAGTCGTTTCGGTATACTATGGACCAACTTGCCTAATGTTTCTTTAGGTTTCCTTGTTTATTTAACCTGTATCCTTGTTGAAAAGTTTATGACTTTAGTTTTACTATTTAAGGATACTTTAATGTTCCAAAGTGATGATATTTTATCAATAGAGCTCAAGTTTGATCATCCCAACAAACTTTACCATATTTGGGTTTTATAAAAAATGACCTTACAATGCGTAATGTGTATTCCGTTTCCATTTTTTCAAACAATGACCTTACAATGCGTAATGTGTATTCCGATTGTTATCCTGTTAGAACAGAATCGATTCTAGTTTCATTATTTCGACAGATGTCTTAAAATTTTTCATTAGCATTTTAATATACGAGTACAAATTAGCTGTGATATTGCCACCGATTTTTACTTAATAACTAACTCTTTCTTTTAAAATCGCAGACCTATAACATAATGATTTCTAAAATATGATTTACAGTATACTGAACGAAATAAAGTTTGCCATGGTCACAAATTAGAAAAGTTCCTGGATATGACTCTGATCATGGGAGTCTTCCACTTGATCATCGATGGTTTTCAATATATGAGAAATATCACTGTCCTTAAGTTTAATTTTTCTTTGCCATTGCTATACCATCAGTGCAGTGTAATGAGCAGTCGTACTTGCCAAAGCACTTGGATGCTTGTTTTCACACTCGAAAAATGTAATCGTAGCGGACATCACAATGAATTCTCATGCCCAAAACATCAAGAGTATTTGCGTTCTCAATATTTATATTATCCATTGACACAGATGACTCGACACCATCATCACCACCACGTCTATGTGTTAGAAACCAACATTGGATCTTGTGATCATTAAAATCGAGCCTGACCACATGACCTCACTCCCAGATTTTCGCCAGGTCGCCTATTTTCTTTTCAGTGCTGTATTTTGACACATAGACGCCTTTATATGGTGTCATTTGCTACTATGGGAAATGTAGATATAGAGCAATCAGAATTTCTTGATGTTCTGGTGGAACGATCACATATTTCGCGTGTCGAAAGAAGCAGAAAAAGTGCCTTGGCTTTTTAAGAAGGTGTAAGAAATACTTAACTCCATAAAGGAGATCAGCTTAATATTTACAGGACCGGTGTTTCAGTCCATTTTGGGGCTTCTCGACCGTATATAGGAAAGGACGAGGGTGCTTATTAATAAGCGCAAGATAGCCAACTTTATCGATTCATTAGAGCTTTGTCGCAGTGTGGTGTGTTCTATCGGTACTATAACGGTAGGTGTTCTGATGAAATTAGAGAATTAATTCTTAATAATCATATATTCGTACGTACTCGTATTTCTCGTAGAATACTCCCCTTTGTAGTTAATTGTCCAGTGAATCGCACAACGTATTATAGAAAGAACTTGTTTTTTGGCCGCACCGTTCGTTTGTGGAACGGTCTTCCCGCTAAAGTTTTTCTTGCCGATTACGATATAGATAAATTCAAATCAAACTTGCTCTACTCTTCGTCCCACAACTTATTTTCAAGTACTTGCACAATGCACTGCCTAACTAGGGGTCATCTCTTGAATGCTGGACTCAAACGAAAAATAAAATTAAAAATTGCATGTATGGAAAACGGTAAAATCCCATCAGCCAAAATATGAGAGAGATCAGATAAGTGGATATTACTTATTTTATAAAGGGATTGCAAAGCACACAGGGAAAAAACGTATGTGTTTTTGAATGTATGTATACAGTGGCTCACAGCTTATTTTGAACGCTTACAGCATCAAAACTAAGAATGATATCGAAAAGATTTAAACGCACAATTTTTATAAAAATACTTCTTAATTTATATAAAAAATTATGCATTCGTTTCTTTAAATATTTCTAAAAGTAATTTAAAGAAAATTTTAAATCACAGCTTATTTCTTTTTACTTAATTGCATCATTAAGACAATAATGCAATTAAGCAAAAAGAATTCACTCCAAATACCAAACCATGTTCCATCTAAGCTTTTCTAAGACCGCTGACAATAAACAAAATGAGCTGTGATTTCAATTTTTCATATAGTTTAAGTTTTCTTTAAATTACTTTTAAAAACATTTAAAAACATGAATACATAATTTTAATTTAAATAAAGAAGAAAAGTAGAAAAAGGTAGTATGTAGCTTAAAGTCTAAAAAATGTGAAGATAGACGCTCATCATTGTTTTAATAATGTTATCCAATATAACTATTGCCATAGTTTCCATAGCCCACACAACTTTTAAATCTTGCCATTCTACAAAACATATTTAATAACTCTTTGGCATCGCTTAAAACCATCTCATCAATAATATAAATTAGTCTCCAGGCGTTTTAAGGTTGTATCGTAATTAAAATGCGATACACGGACAAGTACTTCAGATAAGAACATACTTTTAAATTCATTACAATGTTCTTATTTGATTTACCATCGTTTTTTTTCAGTTTTTAATTAATAAATTTTTTGTTCTTTTAAGAAAAAAAAAAGCCAACTATCTTGCAAAATTACTTTGTTAGATGCTTGGTGTCTATTGCGTTGTGCATTTTCATATTATCAATTTTTCCTTCTTTTTATTTTTAACACAGTGGCACCAACGCATAATCGGACAAGAATTTTAAACAGAAAAATAAAAAACCTTTAAGCCCGCCGTACAATCGAGGAAAGCAAATTATTAATACTAAAAATTAGGGGCATTGCGAATATTCGTATTCTCTTGCGCAAATTATTCGCCTGTTTTCTTTGGTTTTTACGTAAGCATTCGCATGCACTAAATTTATGCGGATACTTAATAAGATCTTACAATTTAATTTATGAAAATACTTATATAATTATAATACATATAATTTATGTATATATACAGTGGTGGCCATAACTAAGGTAACTGATGTTACAAAGCGACTTTTTGCCCAATATAATGCCTTAGAAACAACTCAGACGGATTGTTCTGTTTTTATATTAACAATCTATTCACAGAAATATAAATAGAAAAGATTTTATCATTTACTTATCTAACAGATATATTGTTTTCAAAATAATGAAACCAATCTACAATAAGCCTGGTCAAAACTAAAGCAACATTTGCATTTGTGTTAAAGAACTTCAAAATAAAATTACTAGTCGTAGCGTAACCATAATTTTTAATAATGTCAGCACATCTGCGGAGTATTGCATCATTAAGTCCCTTAATTTGAGTTTTTTAAACGGTGTACCATACCGCTTGGCCACAATTAAAAATGGTTTGATTGTTCTTCTTATAATCTATTTTATTCGCTCTATGATGCTCCCTGGATTTCCAATAGTGTTAATGTTAAGTGATTGAGCTGGCTACCCGAGTAATCTTACTATTGAATTAACCAACCATTCTTTGATTAGTTTTGAAGGATGTTTCGCGTCATTATCATATTGGAAACCCCAAACCAGAGGCATATTTCCTTCTGCATAGAGCCATATTACGTTATCTAACACATTTTTACATTTAAATCGATCCATTCTTTCAGTTACTTGATGAGTTGGGCCAGCGTATGAAAATTAGCATCACACCATCATTGAGCTTTCACCATGTTTTACTATGGCTTTACAATATTAAGCTTTAAGGTGTTCATTTGTTGCTGTTTTTGCCGTGAAATTGCTTGTGTCAAATCCTTTAATATTAAATTTAGATTCATCTGACAACAATATGTATCGCCACTTGAAGGTAAACCATCCAATATGAGCCTTTGCCAAAGTTAATAAGGCCCTGCGATTTATTTCAGAAACTAACGGCTTCTTTGATGGTGTCAAAGCAGTTGGAGTTGCATCAAACTACAAAAGTTGCTTTAGAGTTGGATGGAATTAATTAAAAAATTGGAAAAATGGATCGATTTATTTATAGAAATATGTTGGAAAATGTTGTTTATAAAAACTTTGAACCCGAACCCGTTGAACCCATGTGAAAAATGGTTAATAGAAAAAAATATATGAAAACACAATAAAGAGCCAATCTTAACCAAACTTGAGGGAAATCTCCAAAAATTTACAAGTGGAAAGGGAAGAGAGTCTTATAAATTCTTAGAATGTAAATGTCACCAGTCATTTGACCGTCCGTGGCAGAAATAGGTATTACTGGTGAAATAATCAGTTGTGGTATGTTTAGCGGTAATTACAAAATTAAACCACAATTACTTTGAAAAACAAATAAAATCCAAGCTAATAAAACATTAGTACTTTTCAAATTTAGATCCAATCTGAACCCGAAACTCAACTTTTTATTTTGATTAACCCGAACCCATTTCTTCAGGGTTTCAGTCATTAATCCGGGCGAGACGTGGCTTAAACAAGATGGCGCTATCAGATATACAAAGACCGCAATCATCGTCTTATTGATATCAAAATTAAGCGAAAAGTTGATTATGAGATATGGACTTTTTAATTGGCCTCCAAGGTCGTACGAAATGACAGATCTCAATTATTTCCTGTCAAGCCACGTAAAGTCAAACTGCTGTAAATATGTATTGATTTGGTTTTTGTTTAACGTTATGTGTTGAACTTTTTTTTAATGAAATGTGTACAGAGTTTTTATCAAATGTACTGATTTTTTTTTTTTTTTTTTTTTTTTTGGTTATGTACTGATTTTAAGTCTGACAACCCTAAATACGAGAATCTGGTATTCTAAATGACTTAATTTGGATTTTTGATATAAATGAAAAATTTTACCGAAAAAAATTCTGCAATCAAAACTTGTGAAACCTTTCATTTTAACCGTTCTCAAGATATAGAAAAACTAATATTTACTTTGTATTGGAGATACAATGCCGACTTATGCGATTTCGGCCACTTTTTACTAATGCTTTGTATTGACTACGACTCTATTTGGACCAAATTTAGAATATCTTACTGTTAGTAACTTATAAATCACAGATAACATACGCACATTGAAGACACATTTTTTTAATCATTTTTTCGCTTTTTCGTATCGCAAAACAGAATATTACAAATGCAACATCGGCAAACCTTATATGTATAAAACTATATGCACAATTCAAGCCTCAGACTCTAAACAGTATCACAGCATTATTTATACTGAATAAAGTTAAGTACACAAAGCTACATATTCATGTCTGACAAACGGCGGAAAACGTGTAAGAAAACATTTACATACCAATTGTATACATATGAATATAGTATGTAAGTTGTGTACACAGGTAGACATTTAACCAAATAAAACTTAAGAAATATATTGGAAAGAAAAGAACAAAAAACAAACAAAAAAGTTATTTTCTTAGTTGGCTATAAAGCAAGAGCAGTGAAAATAATATATAATGCAGAATAAACAAGTCCAAAAACAAAAACAAAAAAAAAGCATGGATCATGAACAAAATGTAAAAAGAAAGAAACAAAATGTAAAAAATAATGAAGTTGGGTTGAAAGGAACCATTTAATTTAAATAGAAAATGAAATTATTAAACACATAAGAATTCCAATATCTGTAGTTTTTTTTAATTGCACAAAAATAAATCATAATAAAACAAAGAGATATATTCTTACTATCAATAATGGGCTTTGTTGAATAGCAAATTTTATGACACTAATGTCTTAACATAATTTCAGCCATGTGGTTGCTACGGCTGGCGCGTAAAACATGCAATCTGGAACACCAAATTTCACAAACTTTTCGCACCAAATGCGGACGTATATATCTATTCGAATATAGATTTCCATGTGTTCAATTGTCTCAGGTTATTGACGTAGACAAGTGACTTTACATAACCACCCCACACCCACAAAAAAAAAAATAAAAAATCCAATGAGGTTAAATCATAGGATCTTGATGGTGAAATTACTCTTTCATAAAAAGTTTCTTTGAATCTTTCTTTAAGTCAATTGTAGCGAGCGCTGTGTGACATGAGGTTCCGTTCTATTGGAACCACATGTTAGCAAGATTATTGTTATTGTTGTTGATGTACGAAAAAATTTCTCATTATGTCACTATACCGTTCACCAGTAATATTCTGACCATCATTGTTTTTGAAAACATATGGACCAATGGCTTAGCCAACCCAAATACGCAACAAAGAGTAATTTTTAGTGGATGTAATAAAGCTTCGACAAAAGCTTGTGGATTATATCCTTTTCAAATGCGACAATTCTGCTTATTAATGTACCCATTAAACTAAAAATGGGCTTCATCGGAGAAAAAAATTGAGAAGTTTAAGAAACAGAATCATTATTTTCATAAAAAAATTTCAACGATAAATGGATGAAATTTCAACGATAAAATTAATAAAATGTTAGTTCTAGCTAAACAAAAAGCAACTATCAGCTGTTAAATCGGTTGTCAAATAAAGCAGTGGTACCAACTCAAAGACATGAACCTATTAAAAAACACCCGATATGTACAGTCGTTTACAGTTAAAATGAGCCAGGCTATATTTTGAAATAAAATTATCGATATCTGATAAAAAGCAAATCTGATAAACTGAAGTATTTAAATTAATTAACCTTAAAGCTTAAAAAACGACAATTATTTCAAATAAATTATCTAACGGTCAAAAGCTTAATTTTGATGAGAGCAACTTGTTAATTTTTATTTCGAGTAATAACACTATGCAACAAATGGGAAAAAATTTTCGGACCTTGGATAACCACTATATTTTTTGATGCGCTCTGGTCGCTTAACTTCAAAAATCATCAGCATTTCAGATTCTATGATTAAGTTTTTTTTTAAACTTTTTTCTAAAAAATGAGATTTTTGAAGAGGCTGCTCGATGGGTAAAGACTTACTTTATTCCCAATAAAGTGAAAGTACCTACTTTTGCTGTAATTGTCGAGAATTCCACTGAGAGTATGAGGGATATTTATGATATATATGAAGTTTGAAAAAAAATCGCTTATACGACACCCATTATATACAATTACAACAAAAAAATTTTATTATTAAGCGAACACGGTAATTGGGTTGGCAAGTCGAAGCCCAATTCATCCAATTTTGCCATAGATTTCATCGGTTTGAGACCGATTCGTAAGCTCACGCGGCAACCACTTTGAACAGAGCTTTCGCATACCGAAATGTTCGTGTAAAATGATAAAGACACTACCATCTGATATCTTTACAAAGTCATTTCAATTGCGATCGTTCACTTTCAATTTGCGATCGTTCATAAGCCTCATTTGGGCGTCTCTACGATTTGTCTCGATGAAGCAGAGTTCGGATTATGTTTTTAAGCATTATTTGGTTTCCCCTGTATTTTTTCACCAAAAAACAATGCTTTATCAAAACTCGAAATTCACTTATTTTCATTTTTTTTTTTCAATAAAAAAAGTTGTTTCATACAAAATGCTATAACTCAAGAATCAATAACTTAGTTCTATACTTTACTTTTACTTTACTTTATTTATCCAAATATTCTGTTCTTACATATTTTATCTTAAGCTAATTAATCATGTAGATACTTATTCTATGCGTAAATGATACTTATCATAGCCACAATCCATCACCAAAACAAATCAACTTTTATAAGGGGTGTTTTTTATAGAGGTATAGAACTTTAAGTTGCAATAAAACAAATATGGATTATTTGATTGACATGAATTTTATTTATCCAAAAGATAATCTTGTGGCATTACACTTTAAATATGATTTCTGGCATATGACCGACACGGCTGGCGCGGATGTAGCCCAATCTGGACGCCCAAATTTCGATGACTTTTTCCAACATTTGTGGCCGTATATCGGCAATAACACGGCGAATGTTGTCTTCCAAATGGTCAAGCATTTGTGGCTTTACCGCATAGAGCAATGACTTTACATAGCCCCATAGAAAGTAGTCTAGCGGTGTTAAATCACAAGATCTTGTAGGCCAATACACAGGTCCAAAACGCGAAATTAGGCGGGCACCAAACGTGTTCTTCAATAAATCTATTGTGGCACGAGCTGTGTGAATCATTGTTATTCCATTGAGGAATGAAAAAGTTAGTAATCATGGCTCTATACCGATCACCATAGTCCATAAAGCGCATCAAACAGTCAGTTTTTCTGGATATAATGGTGTTTCCACATACACTTGAGGATTACCTTCACTCCAAATGCGGCAGTTTTGTTTGTTCTTTGTACCACATTAATTTTTTAAGAACGTCGCAACTTTTTTTTTTAAGTTAGAGGTTAAACTATTTCTTTACAATTAATTTCGCATTGATTGTCTTCGACATTACCTGTAATTAAATTAATAGTGTTGTCATCGAATACTTCTACTACTATGTCAAAGCGACATACGTCTGCTCTTATTAAGATCTTTTCCACAACTAAATAATATTTGTTGTGTTATTTATTATCTTATTATTATCTGTTCATATTCATTCGTTTGTTTCGCTGTAGATAATTCTCAGCCAGATATGGCTCATACGAGCTTATCTGTTTAACTATGTTGTGGAAGTATGTTTGCCGGTCTATCAGGGGTTTTATGGACAACACTGTGTTCGGTTAGTTGTGGCATAACATAAGGCCGTAACCAATCAATTGAATTTTGGTTGCTTGAACCGTAAAGCTCAAATTAGATACGTTGGTTTAAACAAAAAAGCCTATTGAAGTAAGAAAAATAATAAAACGAACGATTTTTTAAATAAAATCAAATGATTACTTTTAATTCAAGATTTTATTTACAACGAAAATTAAATGATTTTTTTTAAACGCAACGAATGCAATTTTTAGCAAAATGCTTTTTTAAGGTGTGCACTAAATTTATTCTTATTCTTTTCTTTAACCATATTTATTTTAATTTGCTTTATTTTTTATATTTTTGTTGCACTTGTTCGTTTTTTAATTGAAACCTTTAGCAGCAACACGTAACCTTTTTAGTTGCAAAAAGTAAAATTGTTTTGAAATTGCTGGTACTGAAAAATATTATTAGTCACGATATTTTTACGATTTATTATAGTTTTTTTTTAAGAATTTTCAAGTGGAAACAATTATCTGTATTTTTATATAAATTTATGATTTTTTTATCAGTTCTTTTAAAAAGTTCATTAAGGCAATTAATAATGAGCGGAAAATATTAAAAAAAAATGTAATGTTCCAATTTATGTATTGTGTGTTACAATTCAGATTGAAAATAACATTTTGTTTTGTTATTTCTGTTTGAAACTCGAGAAACAATTGAGTTAAAACGTATTTCTTAAAGACAAGCATTTAATGCTTAACTAATATTTTTAAAAATATTTTTGCTTGGTAAAGATCATAATCAAAAAATAATATTTATTTAAAAAGCGCTGCATCCGGTTACAAAGCATTTTAATTATCAAATAAGTTAACAAGAACTGATTTTTCATTAACCCGTGGATATAATTTTATTGTGTTCAATCTTATATAAAGGGTATCCAAAGTTGAGGTATCATTTTAATATTGCTGCCATTTTTTTCTACTTGTAATTTTTATTCAAAATTTTTATTTTCAGATTCTAAATACACTCCGGTTAGTTAATATGGAACGATACACGAAGGAACAACATGTTTTTATTATTAAAACATTTTTTGAAAATAACAAATGATTTCAAGATGTAGTTAGGAAATTGGTGTGGTTTGTGCTCCGGAGGAGCATATTTATTTGAAAACAAAAATGGAAATGCGATTATGGTCAATGCGAATCGCTACATGATGATGATCCAAAGCATTTTGTGGTGAAAAATTGATGACTTAGACGTAGAGAATATGTGGTTTCAACAGGAATGTGCCACTTTTCTCACAATAAGAGAAACAATGCATCTTTGGGATCCTTCCAAACCAGTGGGGGGGGGGGTAATTTCTCCGACATAATTTGGCGTTTTCAGCCGGAACCTACAAATACATTCGGGATGAAAACCACTCTCATTCTACTCCAGGTTACTATATATACCCAAGAGTCGGTCTATTGCAACCTATATTTACAAGACCCATTTCCTCTATGCCGTTTTGCAAAAGGGCTGGAAATATTTCATACTTTTCCTGAGGTACGTACTCATCGCTGTACAAATAGTGGCCGCTGCTTACCATCATAAACTACCAACATTGCTTAGTCTAATCTCATTCCTCCTGTTACCATTCGCCATACTTCCTGGAAAGTGCGTTCAAAGTAATAATTCTGCCCTTTCAAGGTCACTATTGGTGTAGTTACCATCTTCTTTTCTCAATGGTATTGAGATTGTATGCTCTCTCAGAAATTCCGAAAGCTCTCTTTCAGCCTTTACTAAACCTTTGTACTAAAGATGACACTGCACTGATTTTTCAAACAATTTGAAAATAGTTTTCGCTTTAAAGCAACAAGAATACAACAACAAGAATGAAATGTTTAAACAAAACATTTTTTCCAAGTTAATAATTAGAGTTTTACATTGTTTTTTTTACAAAAAAAAATTAAGAGTTTGTTAGTTTCTTAATTAAAATCAATAATTCTTTTACTGGCCATTAAAACGCTTCAGCAGATACTTAATCAATTTTATTCCCTTTTTTTTTTTTGTTATATGTATATGCAAGCACCAAGAATGGCTTTTTAGAGATTCGACTCATATTGAGTTTTTGTGGTTCGTTGTTTTATTTTTTACTTTTGTATGTTTATTTCACGTTGTTATTTGTAATTTGGCCCCATTGGGATTTGATTGCAACTTGTTGAATTGACACTAATTAGATAAAATGTTTTACTGACAGGCAATCTTTTCATGATTTTGTTGTTAATGGCTAATGTGTGATATTATTTATATTTTCTAATATTTTCATTTATGCATGCGAGACAAGACACTAATTTATGCGTTTATGAACGCTTTTTGTTTCAAAAACAATAATTACATTTGAGAATGTTTTTACTTTCACGAAAAGCATTGAAAATTTTATCAAAAAACCATTTGTTAAATTAAATTGTACAGTATCAATGTGCTACTGTCTGCGTGCATATGTATGTAAGCATTTAAGCATTTTAAAGAATTTGTATTTGTATGATCTTTATCATTATTGTTTTAAATCTTAAATTTGTATTTAATATTTTTTAATTATCCATGTTGAGATACATTTCACTGTCGATGGGCAGTTTTGTATGTTGTTGTCACAACCTAATTTTTCAATATATTATATGGAAACCGGGTTTACATAAATATAAACACGAGGAAGAGAATATCCTGATTTCGAGTTTTGTTTTTTCAGTCTACAAATATCTAAAAGACTGAACCGATTTTCTTGAAATTTTTACAGTATCCTCCTATGATAAATGTCTGGAAAGATTTATATATATTTCAAAAATTCCAACGCCAATATAAAGTAAATATTTATTTGTCTGTATCTGTAAAATGGTAACAGTAAGATTCTCTGAATTTGGTCCAAATAGCATTATGGTCAACACAAATAAGTAATCAAAAAGTGGGCGGAATCAGATAGGTAGACGTTGCACCTCCCTTGCATAGTAAATATTTTGTATATCTGGAGAACGGTAATAGTGCAATTCCGAAAACTTCATGCAAATTAATTAAACTTAATATCTTATATCTTTAGCTTGGTGCTTAAAGGGCCGATGTCAAACTATTTACTTTATAAAAATTGTAATTAAAGTTTCTATTTTACATATATGTTCCAACTGGGCACTGTAATTGTTTATTTGCATAAATTTAGGCCAAAATAGCTCCATAGTCAATACAACTCATCAGTCAAAAAGTGGGCAGTGGGTCCGCCATCTAACGTTTTTTTTTCAACTAGTGCTTATTTCGTGAATGGTATCACTTAGCTCATGTCTGATTTGACAGATAATTAGTTTCGTTCAGCGGAAGAATATGGTTGTGTATACGCTTTTTTCGCTTCGCTAAGTGAGCCTGCGATCGACTTACAGAAGATGCCGATTTTGCCAAAAAAATCATCTTTTCATATGAAGCTCATTTTGATCTTGGCGGGTATGTAAACAAGCAAAATTGTCGCATTTGAGGCACAGAAAACCCGCACGCATACATTGAAAAGCCGATACACGCAATACGAGTCACTGTTTGCTGCGGAATTTGGTCCAGAGGCATAATTGGCAATTTTTCTTCGAAAATGAGCAATAAGTGGCCGTTACAGTCAATGGCGATCGTTATAGGGCCATGTTGAACGAATTTTTGTTCACAAAAATTGAAGAGGAGGATATTAGTAACATTTGGTTTTAACAGGACGGCGCTACGTGCCACACAGCCGAAGCTACACTCGATGTTTTGCGCCATGTTTTCAAAAAAATAAAATATTTGGCGGATCCTTTATTACAAATTAAAAGATATCAATAATTAGAACAAAAATATGCATTAAAAAAAAATTTTTTGAGAACAATATTCTATTCTTTAAAATAGTATTGACAAAAATTAAAAAAAATATTGCAAAATTCATGCTTCACTTAAAGTCGTATACTCATACAAACTTATAATTGAAGCATAACAAATATTAAAAAAAAAATATAAAAGTCTAGTGTGTATTGTTGGAATGGATGCAAGCTTTTTGCACGTTTAAGAAGTTATTTAATTCCATTCTTCTTAAAGTACTTTGCGTAGGACACTTATGTCAGATATGGGTATTCCTTTATTTTATTGCCTGGTATATTTCACAGATGTTCGATAGCGTTCATAGCTGGTGACTGGGACGGCGTTTGAATTACCTTTAGACAGTTAGTCTAGAGCCGACCAACATGGAAATATGGCTTTAAATCTTTATCGACTTATATCTCTTCTTTGTATAACTTTTTTAAATTGTGCTTTAAAACTCTCAGACAAAATTATAATATTGGCTTTAACAAATAAAGGGTGGTCCAACTAAAACGCACCAAGTCAATTGTAAATAAGACAAAAAGTTTTCCAAGAATTATCTTAATTTTTTTTATTATAATAGAATGATCTATGAAAATTATGTGTGAAACAAAATATCGTCCAAATGCACGCCATGGCTTTTTTGTTATTCTTCTATTAGTCAGTCCATATTTTCAATGACTCCGAGATATAAATGAGGTTTAATGTCGCTAATGTGCCAAATTATCTCATCCTTTAGCTCTTGAATTGTTCTTTGCTTATTGACGTACACTTTTTCTTTTAAATATCCCAAAAGAAAGTAGTCCAACGGTGTCAAATCACATGATCGCTCCAAACTTTTTGTGTATGCATCAGCTTTACAACAATCACTCGTGGATTCTCGCTTGCCCTACTGCGGCAATTCCGCTTGTTAAGGAATCCACTGAGGTGAAAGTGTGCCTTGTCGCTGAATAATATTTTCTTTGTAAAGCCACCATTCACTTCTGTCTGTTCAACTAACCATTCGGTGCATTGACGAATGGTCAGTCGGCTTCAGCTCTTAAATCAATTGAATCTTGCAAGTAATGTTCGTGGGATGTTAAATATTTGGGCAAGGTTGACGGCCTTTCTACTACACTATCGCGCACAATATTAATGTTTTCAGCAGAATGAACTAGGCGAGCAAGCACAGGTGTTCCCAGATGTGCTAAAATTTGCGTCCAATTCTCCAGATTGTGGACACAGAACAATCACGAAGAATGCATTTTGATTTGAACGCCAAGTTTCATAAAAGGCTTCAAGAATCTTAACGCGCTGCTCAATTGTGTGCCTCTCCATAATTGAATTTGTCAAGCACTAAGACAAAGTAATATCAAATTAAGTTGGGCAAAAAACTTGACGTTAAGGTGTAACTCGCACTTAACATCGTGCATTATGGTTGGACCACCCTTTACTAAGCTATTCAGTCCAGCAGCTGATGTACAATCCCAAACCATTTGCGATATTCGACCCCAAGTTGGTATTACCCATCACTTTATTGGGTTTTCTCCACTTCATTTGTTTTCCATAAGAACAAAATATATTAAACTTCGACTATTTCTATTCTGATCACTAAAATAAATTAATTAATTCGGCTTCAAACTATAATAGCGCTTACTTCCTTTTTCAAATATACTTTTAATTCACCGACTAATTTTGGGGCTGGAACTTTGCTTTATTTTTCTGATTATCTAACGCTCAATATTAATTAACTTTAATTTAAAACATTTTTTTGTTTAATTTCTTTTTCAATATTCTTTTTCATATCCTTTAATTACTACGATTAATTATTTCCGGTATGTAGGATACAAATTTTCCTTTTTATGATGAAAACCATTTGCCTCTCATTTGCACTATTCATTTTAATTTTTTATGTTTTTCACACAAACTCCTTGGAAATGCAAATAAGTTTAATAAGAAACTTTAGATAACCTATCTATTAACGGTAAATTACACTGAGAAGTCACTTTACTTAATTAATTGTTATTTAGAATTAGTGAAAACACCTACGGTTTCTTCTGTACGATTTTAAATGAAGCATTGATATTGTACATTCTAACAGTGTTACATATTTTTTTTAATTACAATTGTACCATATTTTATGATAAACAATAAAAAAAAGTTTCCAAAACATATGTAACCTAAAACCATGCAAAAAATTACTGAAATTTTTTAACATTTTATGGTAAAAATTTGGGTTTTTATACATGTTATCTCATGAAAAAACGTCACATAGCATTCAGCAATAAAAAATTGGTCGAACATTCAACAAATAACCATATATTAAAAAAAACATTCCGATAGCATGAGTCTCTAACGATTAGAGACTCTTATCCCTGCCTGCTTAATTTATCTTCTCAAAATATGATAACATCTCGATTCATGTACGAGTCGTAATTCGGGGGAATAATAGGAAAGTTTTCAGACACCTGATGGAGCCATCATCTTTCCGTTAAGTGGAATGGGATGTCTGGGGGGAACTGCTCAGCGAAAGGGAAAAGAATAAGAATCGTATGCTCTCTATAAGCCAAACTGTTTTGAGACAGTCCATATATTTGTTGGCACCTATGATAGGAAAATATTTAAGTCTTGTATCACACTATCAAAAATAGCCAGAGATAACCGGTTCTTTGACTGCGAAATTTTATAATTTCAAATCCAATGTGCAAATTCTGTAAGGAGGAAACTAAATCACCAGAGCACATACTTGTTGATTGTGTGGTACTGATGCATTATAGAAAGAGTTACATAGCAGCCTATCAGGTAGAAAGTGGTTAGCCACAGCTACTATCACAAACCGATATTTGGAAGTTCTTCATGGCATCGAGGTTAAAAGTGATATTATGTAAAAAGGAATTCTGTTCTAGGCAAAGGCTGTACAATAGACCAAATAGTCGCAGTAACTAATTCAACAGCTTTCGACAATATAAATAATGTTACGAAAATAAAAGTGTCTAAAAAGGAAATACACCACATCAGTGTCTTTGGGACTGTATTGTAGTATTTTTTGTCTATTGGTTTGTGTCAAAGTCGATAATGTGTCACCCTGGTAATGCCGTACTGATTTGTGTATCTGACGGCATTGCCGTACTGACTTGCCAATTCGGCAATCTTTGGGTAACACAGTCACACATGTTTAAAATTAACGGACATAAAACTGTAGGCAGTTAGGTATATAAGGAGACTGCTTGGTCTATGTCGATATAGTTATCGTTTTGCAGTCATAAAATAAAGTCGTATTTAGGCGTAAATAAAAGTGAAGAATAAGCGAATATTAAGTGCAAAATAAATAAGTTGCTGTATTAAGATAAAGTGTCTAAAGTAACAGTGAGAAAATAAAAACTGTAAAACAACAACAACGTGGTATTTATTTTATTTTTAATATATTTTGAATTAAAAATAACTCCAACGTTTTAAAAAGGGTAAAGTCGTCATAAGAAGTTTAAACATGTAAGCGTTTTTAATACAAATCTATTTTTAGAAGTATTTTTGTAATATAATGTCGATGATGACAAACATCAGTCGAATGAGCAGGAAAACACTAGGTGGCGTGTTTTCCTGGAAAAAAATTACAATTCTAAAGTAAAGATCACCACCACTTAGCAAGGATCTTCGCCACTACGCAAAATCATATGGAGGAAGCTACAGTGGATTAATCATTTACTTAGCTTGAAAGATCAAACTGATTAAAGCAAAGGATGCTTTGTGGAAAGCTAATATGCTAACTAGAGGAGTGACGGAGGAAACAAAAGAATTAGGAAGTAACACTTTTAAAAATGTAATGGTGGTCACTGATACTACTGAATATAGATGCCCAGAACAATCATGATGGTGTGAATTGTACACCACATACTCAGCAAGATTTCAAACAGCTATATACCGGCTTTAAAAATAAAGCGACAGGAGCTGATGGAATATCGGCAGAGCTTTATAAGACCGGAGGAGACGAACTGATAAGACATGCCCGATAATTTGAGTTTCAGCGTACTATATCCGATCCAAAAAAAACAAGAGGATTTGCGGCAACTACTGCTGAATAAGTTTCCTGTGTATCGCATCTAAGGTATTGCCAAATATACTGTGTGAAAGATACAATCCGATACTCGACGATCTGATTCAACCTTATAAGTGTGGGTTCAGGCGGAATAAATCAACAATTGATTCACCCTGCGAGAAGACTCATTAGAAGCAAATCCATGGACAGCACCTTTTCATCGACTACAAAGCTGCTTGCGATACTTCGATAAGAGGTAAACTATTTGAAATCATGTCTGCATATGAAGTACCAGCAAAACTTATGTGTACGTTTCTGTAGAAAGACATTGAGTCACACATAAGCCTCAGTTAAAATAGGAAGTGATCTCTCTGATCCATTCGCAACTACAAGAGGTATCAAGCAGATGAAGAAAAAAATTCTAGAAAATGCAATAGTTACTAAAACGGGCACACATCCTCATCGCATATGTGAACGACATAGATATTTTCAGGAGAACAGAACGAGCTGTAATTAGAGCATTTTCAAAGATTGAGTCATCGAAAATGGGTCCGGTGGCGAATGGATATAATAGGAATATAATGAGATGTGCCGTGACGAAAGAAAGGCGAGATTGTAAAGATAGGCGATTGCATCTCCGATCCACTTTTAACCAAAAGAACGATGTCAGCACTGAGGTAAAGAAAAGGATCGTGCTGGCAAATAGATGCTACTTTGAACTCGGTAAACAGACGAAGTATACAACCCTCTCTCAAAAGTCGAAAATCACGTTGTACAACACAATTAAATATCTGTGCTTATATATGAAGCCGAAACATAGACTCTTGTAAAAGCGGATGAAGCAGTGTTAAGTGTATTCTAGAGAAAGATTCTTCGTAAAATTTATAAACCCATCAGCGTGAACGAAGAGTATAGACGTCGAACAAGCCGTGAGCTGTACGAGCTGTATCTTGACATAAGTCTTGTTAAATGCATCAAAATTCAACGGTTGCGCTGTCTGGGACATGTTGGTCGTATGGAAAATGAACACCCCAGCAAGAAAGGCGCCAGATGAGAACTATCAAGGAAAGCGCAAAAAGGAAGGACCGAACTCTGGTGGAAAGACCAAATAGAAGAGGTTGCGAAAACCGTTGCAATTATGAACTGGAGACAGCACACACAAGATCGAAGTGCCTGAAAATCATTAATTAAACAGGCCAGGACCAATAAAAGGTTGCAGAGCCGCTTTAAGTAAATAAGTAAGTAGGTTAATTCTTATAAGAAGATATACAAAAATTTCACATTTAATACATAGTTGACATAACAATATTTATAAGCTCAAATTCGTCTGCGCTATCCCGAAAACTAAGAATATTGTGAAAAGAAAAACTCTACATGCATGTGTATTATCTTGTAGAAGCATTTTCAAACTATACTCAAATAAAGTGATTTCAATTAATATTTGAACACGTTTTTGAAGCTAAAGAAATAGAAAACTTGATAAAACGGTAGCAAATATTTTGACATACTTTCAACAATGATAAAAAGCTCTAAAACTCATTCATATAAATAAACATGTATCTATTAAATTCATTTGTACAACATTTTTAAAAGTATCAAATGTTGAGCTTATGCTCACTTGTATTTGTACAAATTTAAATCGCCATTTGGTTGCTGCGAACAAGGCAGACAAAATGATTAAATTAAATATGTATTAAGAAACAAATTTTTGTGTTTATGCGAATGCATATATAATTGATAATTGCTGCTTTTGGTTTTACATGCCACTAAATCTTGAATTACTTAACAATTTTAGTTTGTTTCTTACCTACTGCAATTACTCTGATTAACTCATTCAATATACATGTGATATCTACAGTTAGCGTCGAAAAAAAAGGAACACAATTATTCTCTGGAATTAAGTTTTTATTTCAGTCTTGAAAAATTAGATAAATTTAAAAATTCTATGGTTTTTAAAACTATATTTAATGCTTTACAAAATTCTTAAAAAACATCTCCAAAACTCTTACACCAACTTAAGTTATACATTAAAAACAAAAGGTACTTTATTTCACTATTTCCGCTCACTAATTTAAATGCAAATTTTACCCTGATAGACGAAAGTTTTTGCTTTTCATTCAATTTGACTGATTATCCACAATATTGCCATATTAAAAAAGCTAAATGCAGTTTAACCCTAGAACTTTAACTTTTTTTTATACATATGTAAATATGTAGTTAAAATGACTAACATACATTTACAACCGATTTTTGCCATGACCATGCACGAACTGTCAATTGTATTGCTAAAAGTAGTTTTTTAACTTTGTTTTGTATAGAAATTAAGCAAGATATTAGCTTTTTTATTTAAGAATATAAATAATTTTATTTAATGTTTATTAGAAACTTATTGTAGGAGCGACTATTGAGATTAACTATTTTAATTAACAAAATAAATAAAAAAATAATTTCAGTTCATATTAAAGAATTAATAAACTAAGTTATAAATAAATAATATAAATATATATGTATGTATTTATATTAATTTTTTATTAGCATTTGTTGCACGCTTCCACCTTGTGTTTTCCTTACGCTCTTACAACATTTGGTGGATATTGAGTTTGTCTTTCTATGCTTTTAATAGGGGCAAAAACCGCTAATCTTTCTTTTATTTGTTTAAAATCATCAATCAAATCTTTTTTAAAACTCATTTTCGTTATCCAAAAAAATTCATATTCATTAAAAATTCAATAAAATATAAGATTGAAAGTTACATAAAAACTAACATTATCCGAATCGACCGACTAACACGAGCTTTATAACTAAAAAAAACTCAATACTTACTGAAGGAATGTGAATGTTTACTAGAAGAGAACACTGGCCACAGAGAATACAGAAGAGTTCAAGTTGATAGCGCAATTAAATAAAAAAAAGCTACATATGAAATAAAGCTACACATGAAAATTTAGAGAATGTTAATCGAATCTGTCTATGCTATTATAAGCTAATAACTTAAACAATTTTATAAATATGGAAAGAAGAGCAACAGACCTCTTATATGACATGGAATCTGTATGACTTTTTAAGAAAACACATTTTCTTAGCAATTTATCCTAAATCGTTCAAGTTTAGATATGTTTTAAACGCTATTTTATATATTATATTCATAAATTCAGTAAAAGAGTACGTTTAGCATACAATCATATTATGTTTTTCAATGATGCTTTTACTCAGTCAATTTCCAACGTATTTTAAAAAACCAAGTATTCGAAAATATTCCCAATTTATTATTTAGTAGCGTAAACTCTATTTGTTATAGCTTCTTCAAGTCGTAAATGTATCAAACGTACCAAATCTAGCATCACAAAACTTCAACATTCTTCCACTTCAATATTTTTTGGATCTGTTTTCCTTTCACCTCTTTTTTTGGCTGACTAAATGGTCCCATTGGCACTCTATTGATTTAAGATCAGGTGACTAAGATGGGGTTTTTAGTTAGATAGTGTAATACTTTTTTCTTAGCAGATCTGGATTCATAATGGAGCATATGTCATCCAGTGAGACCATAAGTCCATATAAACATATTCAATTGAACCTATCAAGAACCTCACATTTACACAATATATGTTCCGCTGTTTCTGAAGCCTGTGAGCACAGTCTACAAACATCCACATCTGTGACTGAAGATGGCGGAAGCGCTCTTAGTCCACAGTGACCCGCAAGAAACTCCGTAAGGAATTTCAAGTCCGTCTAGTTATAAATAGCCATTGTTTGTTTACACTGTATTTTTTCATCAAAAAGCAATGCTTTATCAAAACTCGATATCCACTTTATTCCATTTTTTTTTATAATTACAAATGTTGCTTCACACAAAATGCTATAACTCACGAATCAATTATCATATTGCTGTCAAATTTATAGCCTATTTACACCTGAACGAATTCTACCACCTACGAGATTTCAATCAAGTAGATTTCAATTAGATTTCCCATACAAAATAAAATCTACTTCATCATGAGATTTTGTCGAAACGTAGTTGAAATCTAGTAAATTTATTGATGCAACTCTGTTATTTGTACTAAAAATACTAAAGAGAAAATGACATTCAAAATAAAAATAAAATAATATTTTTAAATTACAAAGTTTATTGAAGAAAATCTGATTTTTGGGATAACAGTTTACGAATATTATTCATACAACTGGTAGGTATCAAAGGCAATCAGAAAATGTTATTTTTTTCTCCTCTATTTCAGTCAAATGATAAATGAAATCTCGTTAAACGTCCAAAATGTTTAATGTAAACGCATTAGATTTTGTACAAGATTTCAAATCTAATTAACAAGATTTCGTTCAGGTGTAAATTCCCTATTATACATGTATCGTTTGAAGGTTAGTATTAAATAAAAAACATATGGACGAAATTCTAGCAACTCCATCTATGTGTCATCATATGAACTTTTTGATTGGACTGTTAAAGAAAATGTGATGCCAGCATCAGAGCTGTAACCAGTGCTACCACTATTGGTAAAATATTTTTTCCCACATGAAGTACAAGAAACTTAACAGAGAAGTCAAAGTGAATAAATTTGCTAATGATTTAAATAACTAAAAATTATTGCAACAACTAATGCGATACTACAAAAACCGAAGTTGCTGTATATTTTAGGCTGTATTATTAGTGATTAATATTAATTATTTATTGACTTAAATTGTAAAGGAAAAATATATAAAAATATGGAGAACCAAAAATTATAAAGCCCGGTGATGGTTTATCTTATAGCGTAGATATGTATGCCAGCAGTTTTATTTTCACAGAAACTACCATGAATGATATAGATTGTTTAAGCATATTCAAAAAACAATTTGATAACCAATGTGAATAAAATAGGTGTGTAAGGATCTTAAATCCTTTAGCAAGAAAATGATTCCAAGCACACAGCAAGAAAAGTCAAAGAATGGTTGTTCCTTCTCACTTCTAAGCAATAGTGGCATTCTTCTTAATGCCCGAATTTAAACCCAATGAAGTATTTTCGGGAGCATTTTGATTATCAAATCGAAAAACGAGGAATGGCAGAAAACCACATCCAAATCTAGTGAAATCAAGAAAAAAAAAGCCGAATAAAAAAAAATTCTCTCCTTTAAGAATTGTTTTCTTAAAAACTTTTTTTGACGCGAAAAATAAGGAGCAGCTTTAATTTTTGTTGGAGTAAAACGTTTCATGCTGTTTTTTTTTAAGAAATTTTCAAAACCTCACATGGAGTGCAAAGGAACATAAAATGTTAAAATTTATAATATTTTATAAGACGGAAAAAAAACTAAATTATAGAAAACAATTGTGAATACTTTATTTTGTCGCCCATTGTATACAAACACATATAAAAATGTTAGTAAAATATCAAAAATATGTTTGTTTTAATGATTTTTAAAAATTGAAAGATTTGTATCGATTTTGGTAGATTTCTGAAGACAATTTGGTAGAATTCAAATTTTTCAGTGGTAACACTGGCTCTAACACAATAGGTCAATATTCTAGATCTACCATAAAGAAGTCTGTTATACCGGAAGTAAATCAAAGTGATGTTTTGATTAGACATTTCTTTCAATGTTTCTTTCTGATATAATGTCTTTTGTTATTTAGCGATGAAAACAAATTTTGTGTGTTTCAGCATAAAACACTCATAAGCATACGGAAAATGTAGATATTTCAGGACAATATTTTATGTACCATACATACACAGTAATAATAGAATTGTGCCGGATATTTCAATTATTTATAGGTGGCTCCATCTTCCCGCATAAGGAAATACACAAATATACCTAGACATCTCCTAGCGGCAATGCACGTGATCGGGTAGACTACATATGCGTGAGCAGAAAATGGAGAAGCTCTATCCTGTCAAAAACAGGAGAGGAGCTTACATCGGCAGTGACCACAAGCTCATCACTGGTAAAATCAAGATCAAATTGAAATGTCACAGAAGCACCATCAGCACAGACCAACATGAGTTCATAGGAAGATATCAGAGCAATATAAAATCAAGTCGCAGAAAAAACACTTGGTGCAACCAAATAGAAGAGCTTGTATATCAGATGACACTTGGAACCTGGTTTCTCAAAAAAGGGAACTGAAACTTCAGCTGATAGCAATAATATCTTGAGGTGGCAATACCATAAGATGGCGAAATAAGTAAAGAAAGCTGCAAGAAGAGTTAGAAGAAAGCTCCTGGAACGACTGGCAACGACAGCAGAAAAAGCAGCTGCTCCGAATAATATACCAAAACTACACTAGACGATTAACTATCTTACTAATCGAAAGTACAATAAGAACCAAGCTGTTGTTGATCGAAATGGTACACTAATAACGATCAATAATGCACAAACACATTGGAGCAAACATTTCAATGAAATTAGTAATGCCGCAAACACTATTGCGTACAGTGAAACGGTTAAGACAGAGATGAGGAAAACAGTCTAAGAATACCATGCTACTCTCCCACTTTAAATGAGATAAAAGAGGCGATTGGTAAATTGAAAAATAATAAGGTGGCAGGCGAAGATGACTACCAGGGCAAATTCTACGGGTTAACATCCAAATCACAGCTGAAATTCTAAGGCCTCGTATCACATCAGTATGGGAGGAAGAGAGGCTGTCTCTTATCTGGAAGAAGAGCATCATTGTAAAGTTACCAAAAACTTGCAACTTGAAAGACTGTTATAATTGGAGAGGAATTACTTAACAACATATATAAGATACTTGCAGTCATAATAAAGAGCAAAATAGACAACATATTGCGAGACGAACAAGCAAGCTTCAGACCGAATAATCATTGAACGGCTTTTATATAGAATGTCGTACTCCCTGTATCTACTCTTCGTCGATTTCAAGAAAGCGTTTGATACAATCAGACGAACGGCAATTTGGAAAGCATTAAGAACAAAAGCAGTACCCCAAAAAATAATTCGAATAATTAGAGTGATTTATGAGGATGTAGAACTTTTACTTCTTCACAACGGGAACTTCAGCTAACCATTCCACATCAATGCTGGAGTTAAAAAAAGATGGCCATTATGGCCTCAACTATTCACCATTGTGCTGGATGACATAATGGGCAGAGTCTGTTCAGGAAGAAGGGGAATCACATCGAGTTTCTCACGCCAACTCGAAGACTTGGGCTATGCGGATGACATTTGTCTACTCTCGCATAAGATTTCCAATATGCAGTCGAGACTGGAGGACCTGGAAAGATTAGCTCGTAGTGTTGGGCTTGGGATGGACATCAGGAAAACCAAGGCCATGAGAATAAACAAACGAACACGGAAAACATCATGCTATAGGGTCAGCCAGTCGGGTATGTAGATAGCTTCTGCTATCTAGGAAGTACAATGACTTCAAACGGTGGCGCAGAAACAGATGTAGATAACAGGCTCGATAAAGCGAGAGCGGCATTTGGACAACTGCTGTCAGTATGGAGAAGCTTACATATATTCAGACGAACTAAGCTCAGAATATCATGTGTCTCATGTGTCAAATCGGTACTGCTGTATGGCAGTGAAACCTGGCTTGTATCGAATAACATCGCACAGAAACTCCAGGTATTCAGAATCACATGCAGAATATTCTGGCTTAACACCATAACTGTGGAGCATGACTAATGAGGAACCCATACTGAAACAGATAAGGAAATGAAAGTGGGAATGGATCGGTCACACCATCTGAAAAAGTTCAGAAAGTATTACTAGAACGCCACTCGAGTGGAATCCTCAAGGCTCAAGGAATCGTAGTCGATCAAGAAACACCTGGAGACGCACAATTATCCAAGAACTGAGACAGAACAACCTAACATGGGAAGGGGCAAAGTCAACAGCGGTAAACCGTGTTAGATGGAGATGCTTTGTGGAAGCCATATGCTCCCAAGAGGAGTAACGGGAAAAAAATTATTTCATGTGGCCAATTTTGAGGATAAACTGGGTGTAGCGAATAATGTTTAGTTAGTGCGACTTAAGCCGTGCTTGAAGGACATTTCGAATGACATCATTTTGTATACAATACATAATAGTCCAATCAAAAAGTCCATAAGATGATACATATATAGCTTTACTAGAATTTTGAGATAATGTTTTTTTATTTTGTACTGACCTTCAAACAATACGTCTATAAATTTGACAGCAATCTGACTATTGATTCGTGACACAGCATTCTGTGTGAAGTAACTTTTGTTATTGAAAAAAAATTGAAAAAAGTGAATTTCGAGTTTTGATAAAGCATTGCTTTTTGATGAAAAAATACAGAGGAAGCCAAACAATGGCTTTATAAACACTGCCCGAACTCTGCTCCATCGAAAGAAATGGAGAAGTGGCTTGCTGAATTTAAGCGTGTTCGCACTAGCACAAATAATACTGAGCGCAGTGGACATTGTAAAGATATCAGATGGTAATGTTTTAACCATTTTACAGGAAATTTTGGGTATGCAAAAGCTCTGTTCAAAGTGAGTGCCGCGTGAGCTGACAAATCGATAAAAATGATGGCATAATTGAATGAATTGGGCTTCGAATTGCTTACCTACCCACCGTATACTCCAGATTTACTTCCCAGCGACTTTTAACTGTCTTCAGATCTCAACAGAATGCTTGAAGTCTATTTTAACGAGAAGGAGAAAATGTACCATAAAAGTGGTATCGAAAGATTGGAAAATCGCTATATTCGTTATATCGCCCTCGAAGGCGACTATGTTGAATAATAAAATCGAGTTTTGTCAAAATTTTGTTTTTTTTTTCTTACTTATCCCACGGACTTATATGAATAAATAAATAAAAAAAATCCAAAAAAATTTATTGCTTTTATTAGTAAAGCCTGTGTAACTGTTGTATATTTATGTCCCATAAATTAATTCACATATCAAATCTCTCGCTCAAATCACTATCTATTGTTATTTCTGCTTTTATGTTACATGTGACGCTTGTACCTTATGAACTAAAGAGTACTATTTTTAGTTATTAAGTTGTTTTCTTTCACAAAAATAATATTATTTCGAGTTGTGACACTATTAATGAAAAAAATGTTAGTTAATCAAAACATATTTCCAGTTAAAGAGTTGATATAATACCCATTACATTTATAAATTTTGAATTGTGATTATTTATGATTCAGTATGCGATATGTTTATATAAGCTGAAAATGGTGTAGTGCAGTGGTTCTCACAAGCTATTGCTTCTTAGGAATTTTCAATGCACCACAATTTTTTAAACATAAACAGTCGCTCACACTGAAAGTCGGACAACTCATTACAAAACCACTGCCATACTGCAAAATTATTAAATTATAGTACTACAACAAACATAGTATGTTTTCCGCTGAAATTAAGTTCAATTTGTTTGGTGACCGTAATGGACAATTTTGAACTAAAAACATTAAACAAACGGTTAAGCATATGACTTATCCAGTGATGGAATGGGCTTATATGGCCGCTTTAGGTGTTGGAAATCTTCACTTTATAGAAGGTAAAATGGATAAAGCTATTTATCTTGACATTTTGAAGAATAATGTGAAGGAGAGTTCACGCATATTGGATATTGTTGATAATTTTAAATTTAATTAGGCCAATGACCCAAAGCATACATCACTGATTGCGAAAAATTAGCTGTTGTACAACTTCTCAAGGCTCTTGAAAATACCTCTTTAAAGTCCCGATTTAAATATAATTAAGTATTTGTGGGATGAGCTTGGACGTCGAATGCAAAATCGTTCGTGTACTAATAAAGAATAACTAAAGGTCGCATTTCAGGAGGAATAGAGTCAGATAAGTCCTGATATATGAAAAAAATTGTTGAATCCGTTCCAAGGAGACTGTAGGCTGTGAAAAATTAAAAAGGATGTGCAAGAAAATAATAATTTTAGTTTTAAAATCAGATATAAGAGTCTGCTTGACTTTAAGTGTGAGCTTAAATTTAAAGTTTCCCACTTTGGTTTGTTTTATAAAATTTTATGTCACAGGTAGAAATTTCTTTTTTATTTGGCTTTATTGCTTAATTTTGTTTTCCTCCGTCACTCTTCTAGGGAGCATATTGGCTTTCCACAAAGCATCTATTGCTTTGTTTCAGTTTCTTTAATCAATTTGATATCTCAAGCTAAGTAGATGATTAATCCGCTGTAGCTTCCTCCATATGATTTTTTTTGTGTAGTGGTGAAGATCCTTGCTAATTTTTGATGATTTTTACTTTAGCATTGTAATTTTTTCCCAGTTGGTGGCGTGTTTTTCCTGAGCATTCGTCTGATGTTTGTCAGAGGTATGCGAAAAGGGTCAGGGGGGCTTTTTTCTTTATTATTTTTTTAGATTGAGTTGTCTGGAGGGAAGAAGTTGAAGCCTTATTTGTTATTAAACATCTGAAACCACAATTAATTTTTTGTTTGTCATGTCCTCTGCTGGGACTCGAACCTGGCCGTTTTGTGTTGTTATGCGTGCGCTCTAATCACTACCTCACGCCACCCCACTGCTTAATTAGTGCTTTAATAAATGTAATTTTAAAAATTTTAAAAAGTTTACTTCTGTTCATGTAATGTCCATCTAAAGTCTTTATAATGAGGTGCCCGACCTTGAATCAGTACAGATAATTATTTATACAAGTTTTCGCGATTAAAATAATTAAAATGAAGAAACTGAACTAAAATAATGTATGTACGTTAAAACAACGATACCATGGAATGTTTTTATCTTTTTATAAAACTAAAAGTTTTAACGTTAAAGAAGAAGCATTAATGAGTCTCTATAATATTGTCTGATACGACTCAATCAACTTCTGTTACCTAGGCAAATTTTAGACAATTACTTAAAAACTCATGTATGTATAACACCAAAGAGAATTCATTTTCAGTCATCAGTCAGCGTTTGTTACGATGATTTACTATGGCGTTTGCCACCAGATTTTTAGCGTAAAATATTGTTACGAAAATAAAAATACAAGACTGCATTGTGGGATTTTGGTATATATCAAGTTGACAGCACTGCCACATCGACTATCTTTACGTTACGTTTGAATTAGCGGATATGGAAATAGATGATGGTCGATATTTCCTGAACCTTCTAAAATGCAGGCAATTAGGTATATGAAGGGCTGTTATCAGTTGGCTGTCAAAAAGTAGTCTGTTTAGGCGCAAATAAAAAGTGTTGTTAAAGCGAGTTTGGTGTATTAAAGTACAGTGGAATTAATAAAAAGAGACACGTTGTAAAACAACTTATATAAAAAGAGTGTTTTTATTTTATTTTAAAGCAATACAAACGACCTCTAACATTTGAAAAAGGTTAAAACGTAATAATATATATATTTAACATATATATTTAATATTTCATTTTTTCACTTTGTAATTTTATTCAATATTCTTCGCGTCCCCAGTGATTTACGGACCCTCATTTGAGAACACCTATGTAATGAACTTAATCTTTATTTAATAGCTCCCCTAAATTATGCTATAAATGATACAGCTTTTTATATTATTAGAAGTAATGGGACAAAATGATTAATTGGTAATAGATTGACCTGATTGGCGTTATATTGAAGCATGTCTTGTGGCGAAACATATTTTTCTTAATACGGCTGCCTTAAAATTTTTAATTCAGCAGACTTGAAATTGCATTTTACCAGTTGACACTAGTCAAGTTAGCAGAGAAACACACATTTTTTTTGTAAATTGGGAGCGAAAACAATTTATGAGGGATTTTCGAAAAATTAATTTGTTAACCCTGCTGTCATTAAGATATTTTCAACGATACAAGTTTTTTTAATACTTCTCTTGCTAGCAGAGGGCTACCAAAGAGCATTTTACGTCTTATACAGTTTGCTACCGTTGTCATTAGCTCTTCTCATCTAAGATTGATTTGTCTTAGTTCTTTGATAATTGTGCATCGCCAGCTGTTTCTTGGTCGACCGCGTTCCCTTGATCGTTGAGAATTCCACTAAAGTGCTATCCGTGGGCCGTTAGGCCAGAATATCTAGCCAACTATTCTAAAGCAATTATTGGTAGGTATTCCAAAACAAGTAACTCTTGTGAGATGTTGTGTAGACATAAGCCAGGTTTCATTGCCGTACAACAGAATTGACTTGACACATGAATTAAATAAGTAAATTGGCTGTCAAATGATGAAATGTCAAGAATGGAGTTGTTAACCTTTGACACTTATTTAGTAAAAAATTTTAACTATGGAACGCTACACTCTTAAACCAAGAATTTGAAAACTGAACGAAAACAAGGCATTTTTCGACGAAATCATCTTTAGTGATGAGACCCATTTTAAATTGGGCGGTTATGTAAATAAACAAAATTGTCGCTCGAAAAATTAGGGAAAGAGATCGTATGGTGCGGTTTGTGGTTATGCGGCATCATCGGTCTGTATTTTTCGAAAATGAGCAAAGAAATGCCGTAACTGTGAATTCTCTGCTCTACCAAACCATGATAACCAATTTTTTGTGGCCACAATTGGCTAATTTTGACATCAGTGATCTTTGGTTACAGCAAGACGGCGCAACAAGCCACATAGCCAGCCAAACAATTCAGTTATTGCATGAGATTTCTCGATTTGGCAACGTCAATTGGCAGCCTCGTTCTTGTGATTTAATGCCGCTGGAGAATTTCGTCTGTGGATATTTGAAAGACCGGGTTTACTTGAGCAAACCACAAACAACTGACACCCAGAAATATGAAACTCGGCGCTGCATTGACGAGATAAGCGAAGCTTTGTTGCAAAATGGTTCAAAATGTTGTGAAAAGACTGGACAAGGTGGACATTTGCTCGATATCATATTCCATTATTAATTCCCATATTTCTATTTTATATTGATATGAATAAAACTGATTTTTCAAAAAATGTGTTTTTAAGCCCTAACATCAAATTTGCCCTCCCTTTATATCCATATTGACTGCAGTCGTGTGAATGCCGCTCTTGCTTTGTTGGGCTTGTTGTTAATATCTGTTTCGGCACCGTCGTTTATTGCCATTGTGCTGCCCAGCTAGCAGAAGCTATTTACATACTCAATTGGTTGGCCCAGTAGCATGACGTTTTCTGTCAACGATATCAGTATCAAGTCCAAGTTCGTATGAAATGATCATAAAAGAAAAATTTCATTGACGCATTCTCGAGGCAATGGCACAAACAAAGTGAGTTATGTATGACAACTTCGTTGTAATGTCACCATACTAAAAATAGCTGAAATTTAGCGAGATTCTCCGTTATGAGTCGACTAAATGCTGAACAATGCAAGATTTTTGATTTCGTTAACGAATAAACGCTAATGGTTCTTGATGATATTATCTGTTAGGTGTCACTAATAAATTGGCGCCTGCTAAACAGAATCAACTTCTGTCATCTATGAAAATACTTACATTATTAAAAAAAATGTTTTTGCCTTTACTGAAAATTTGTAATTTTTGAGTTCACTGACTCCTTTCAGAGGTACCAATGTTATATGTGTAACCAAATTTTACAAATGGGTTATATTAGGCCTAAGTCCAACTATAAAATGAATTTAAGCACATTTGGTATGAAAGCAATTTAAGCACCTCATACCAATGAAGTAACATTTTACTAATGGGTTAAATAATATAAAAAATGTAAAATGGATTTAAAAAGAGGAACTCATTTATTATATTTTATAACTAAAAACTAATAAATACTAAAAACTAATCTTTAAATTAGATAACAAGATACTGGAAAAAGTTAATAAAATCAATTCCCACTTCAAATCATCTATTGGGTAGTTATGTACACCAGATCCTCAATATTCAATAGAAATAGAAGGTCTGTATCCCTATAGAGAAGATTACCAAGATCCACCGGCTAGAAGTATCGGCTTTCGCGTATTACCTTAAGATCAGAGGCACCGTTGAAGCACCCCATAACGAGCTCATTTCGTAGAAAAGACGTGCGCTCCAAAAATCTGACCGCGGAGTCCAATAGGAAAACTTCTATCCTACGGTAAATTGTCACACATGCCTTACTACGGACATTCCCGTCAGCGCGTACAATAGTACGGAGACCCAGGCACGAAGAAAGTATCCTTCTCTTCCATTTCGTAAGCCTCTCCATCAGGCACGAGGACCAAACTAGAAAAGCATAGGACATAAGTGATTTTGCAATCTGGCGGTATATCAGCAGCCTTATCCTGGTGCTCAGTCCCACTCTGTGTCCAAGTAATCCATGGTACGTGTGGCAAACTCCCTTCTCTTTCTCGAGAATGTGCTCTATGTGCCTATAAAACTTAAAGTTCTCATGGAAGAATACTCCAAGGTACCTCAACCTATCCGACGTACTCACGTTCTCACCACCAATAGTCAGACGAGGAACAAGAGATCCGCAGTTCTTATAAAAAAGACCACGTCTGTCTTTATAAGAACACTATCCGTCTTATCCATATTCAGCCGAAGGCCCCATTTCGCAAAATACTCGTGCAAGACACCTAAATATCGGTTCATCCTGTTATACAATCCTCTTGCCAGAGGGCCATTTGTCGCAACCAGTATGTCTTCAGCATATCAGCATATCAGCATATTATCGGTATATGCGAAATAAAAATGTTGTACAAGACGGGTCCCAGTAATGATCACTACGGTACCCCGACAGCAATCAATTTCGACAGAGAAACCTCTCCTCCCACTTTCACGATGAAGCTCCGAGACCTCAAGAAATCGAAACCATCCTGGTCGCTAAATGATTAAATCCAAATTCTAGTATCTTATATAAGATCCCCTCCACCGTGTCAAAGCCCTTAGAGAAATCAAGGCTCACAGCCAGCGTAGGGCATCTCCTCTTCAGCCACCTGTATAATATTACATATAAAGTTTTTGGTATTTAATTGAATACTTTAAGAATAGGTCTAATCACAAAACAATTTTTATGTGTGATGGGGTATAGAACCAAATTAGTGTTATTTAAATTTGTTCAAGCAAGTTTGTATTCATTATTTTCTTTTCTGGAAAAAAATGTTACACTTCTTTTGTTCTCTGCCATAAATCGTCGTCAAAAATTATGAAATATCGAAGATTTTTAAGGCAACCTTTCTTTATTAAATTTTTATTTAATTATATACAACAAAGAAAGTGCAACATTTTCTCCAGAAAAAGTTAATGAATTTTGTGGAAGTAGATTTTAATTTCCTTCTGTAATGCACTGACATATGTGGATTTGTCAACTAAGAGGTTTAACTTCAAACAACCCGCGATTTAGAGAGAAAATTCTGACCACCGATACGAAGAAATACCAGACTTGTAGTCGTCACTTGTTGTCTAGAAGATTATACCATCCAGCTAAAACCATATATTGCTCACATCGGTAACATTAAAATTCATGATACTACAACGAGCACCAATGACTGTCTTTTCTTAAAAAAAAAAGTTTGCGTACAAAACTTTTTATTTCATTCAGAACTCTGTATTTCTAAGAATTTGCAACAATACTTAAACTTTTTGGCTTTGTTATATGTCCTAGATCCCTGTTATATACATTATAACCAAAATTTGTGTTTTAAAAGAAAGTTGTTTCATTGCTAGGCATCATAATTCAAAAAAAAGTAAATTTATTTAGTCAGAAAAAGTCTGCGTACACAATATTAAAAAATATTTATCTATTAATCGTTGTTTTTTAATTTATAACTGTCAGTTTTGTGACATTTTTGGACATATTTGTGTATTTGCTGTAAGAAAATTAATTTCAATTTGTGAAATAAAAATTTTTTTGTAATGGGTTCAAAAAGAAAACCATTTATCCTGCCGAAAGAAAACTTATTATTTTTCTCAGAAAGCAAGAAAAAACCTTCAAAGAAGTTGCAGGAAAGGTAGAGTAAATGCGCTCCTCTAACCAAAAAAGCAATTTTTTTTGGAAATTTATTTCCAAGCCAAAGACAAAAATAAAAAAAAAAACAACAACAAACTCATCTTTTCGGATGAAGCTCATTTTCAAAATCGCCATATATTGGGCTCAGAAAACCCAACGTGGTTTTACAGAAGCCAATGCACACATTAGGAGTGACTGTTTGGTGCGGCTTGTGGAGCGGGGGTATTATTGGCCCATTATAACCGATTTCTTTTTGCCCGCTTTTCCTGGTATTGATGTGAACAACTTTGGTTTCAACAAGATAGTACAACTTACCACATATCTCATGCAACAATCGATTTATTGCGTCAAACGTGTAATGACCATTTAATTAGTCAAAATGGTGATGTCAGTTGGCCATTAATAAGCTGAGATATTACACCGTTGGACTATTTTCTGAGGGACGTCGTTAAAGACAAGTGTTACGTCGACAAACCATAGACAATTGAGCATTTGAATGCCAACATTCGTGATACACTCCAAAAAGTTCTCGAAAATTAATCCGATCGAATGGGATACTGTGAGGCCAGCCGCGACAGCCATATGAATGAATTAGTATATCATATCTAACCGGAACAATTGTACTTCACAACAAAAAAATAAATTTGGCAAAATTTCAAACCGTTTTTGTTTTTTTGCATTTTTAAATCAAAACTTTTAAATGGCCCATCCTATTTATAAATATGATACGATATGCCTTATGTACAGCTAAACGATTGAACGGATTTTCTTGAAATTTTTACAGTACCTCTCTGTATATCTGGAAGGAAGTATAGGATATATAAATTTCAAAAATTCCAACGAGGCGGTGCCATGCCCATACAAAGTGTATCTTTATTTGTCTATATCTTCTAATTGGTAACAAAGAGATTTACTAAATTTGGCCCAAATAGATCAGTAAAGGCAAATAATCAGTGAAAAAGTAGGCAGAATTAGACAAGTGGGCGTGGTACCTCACATACAAAGTTAATATTGATTTTAGTATACCTTGAGAACGGTTACACGCAAAGCTTTAAAATTTGGTCTGAATTACTTCGTAGTGGGTGTGGTACCTCCCATATAAACTAAATATTAATTTCATTATATCTTGGGAACTGTTAAAGCTAAAGTTTCAGTGTTTGATCTGAATGACTTCATGGTCAATTCAAGGCGTGGTGCCTTAGATACAAACTAAATGTTGATTTCTGTATATCTTGAGAACGGGTAAAGAAAAAGATTCTGAATTTGGTCTGAATGACATCATAGTTAATAAAATCATCAGAAAAATATTGGTGAATTATGGTACCTCTAATATTAAGTGAAATATTAATTTTTGAACATCTTGTGAACGGCAATAGTAGAAGTTTCTAAATTAGGTTTAAACAACATCGTGAATAGTACAAATCAGAAAATAGATGTGCGAGACTGAACAAATGAGCGTGGCATCTTCCATTCATACTATACCACCGGGATCAAAAAGTTCCTGAAATTTATTCAGAAAATTAAAAATACAAGTTTATTCATCTAAATCTATATTATCCCCTTCAAAGTAATCCCCATCGACTTCAACACACTTATGTCAGCGCTTGATCCAACGCCTTTCCCACAGAGAGCTAAATCAGGTGAATTCTGTGGCTGTTGGGTGGTATTTATTGCATTTTTCGTGCTTTATCATGGTGCAAAATCCACACACAACAATTCTGGTCTCTTTCGGCGAATTGCTTCACGCATACGTCTTATAACGCCCAAATAATACTCTTTGCTTACTGTCTGTCCTTCTGGCAATAATTCATGATGCACTACACCGTTGTAATTCATGAAAACCATAAGCATTGCCTTCCTTTTTGACTGAAAACGACGTGGTTTTTTTTGACTCGACTTATTTGGTAAACGCCATTCACTTGCCTGATGTCTGGATTGCGTGTTGTACTCATAAGCCCACGCCTCGTCTCCAGTAATGATCCATTTATGAAGGTGGGATCGGATTCAGCCTCGCAAATCATGTCCTTTGCGACCTCAACACGGTCTCTTTTCTGCATTAAATTGAGGTCTTTTGGCACCATTTTTGCGACAGAAACCCAAATCATAAAGCAAAATGTTTTGTACGGATCCTTAGGCAATATTAAAGTCCTCCGCTATTTCTCTGTTGGTTAATTTGAGGTTATTGACCAAAATTTCTTTTACTTTATCAATGTTTTTGTCGGTTTTCGATGTTGATGGTCTGCCACTGCGTTCATCATCTTCGATTGACTCACGACCACTTTTGAACTGCTCGTGGCACTGGTCAACGACCGTTTTCCTTAGAGAATCGTTGCCGAAACACTTTTCCAACATTTCCAACGTTTGCGTACCATTAAATCCGTTTTTTACACAAAATTTAATACAAGTTCGTTGTTGCGAATTTAAATCCATTCCTAAATTTGTAACAAATCGCCAACACACATAGATATAGATGTACTCTTGGCTACGTAGCTTTTGCAAATGTGAAGCTATGACGTTAGGATTTAGCGGGAATATCAACAACAAATGTACTAACGTAAAAGAAAAACTCAAATCGGAATGATGGGACCGCCACACGGGGGTTATTCCAGGAACTTTTTGATCAAGGTGGTATATTGGATTTTGTATATGTAGAGAGCGACAACTATTAAAGCTTCGTTATCTATTCAAATCAGCCAAAAAGCGGGAATAGTAGAGAGCAGAGTGGATAAAAATTATCTATATACGTACACTATATATAAATGAATGTGTGTTTGTTTGAAGACTGTAAACAGCTAAAAAGCAGAACCTACAATGTATTTCCGGAAGGAACAAATGATTGGATTTTGACCGGAAGCAGACCAAATGGGAAAAAAGGATAAAAAACCTAACTAAGATGATAATTAAGATGCTGGTAGCGAAGCACTCCGGGTTATAAAGTTATCATTAAAGATCAAGTTCGATTACAATTAAAAGTGGCCACAAATTTTTATCCGTTACACACATTAGCATAAACACCATATAACACCCTAGCCACTTACAATATTGTACAATAAAGCATATTACCCATGCAAGTTAAATTTTACAATCATTTATACAATTTTAAATTCAAATACAATCGTATATATGGTTTTATATACAGAAAATGAACAACTGAGATGAATGGCGTGATTTTTTTAACTCGACATGGCTTTAAACAGATTGTAGCAAAAAAGTGTAGCTCTACTGGTATTATCAAGAGTATTGGAAACATCAAAGCCAACGATAGATCAGTTGGCGCATTTATTCATTTTTTTAATGAAATAATTCAACAGAATTCTCGGTGTTTACTTATTGCTGTAGTTTGTGTACGATTACGATATGGTGTTTGTTGTTATTAATTTTGCTGTTGTATCTTTTGCTTTAAGTATTCGTTAGAACTTGTTTTTGCTTTTTAAAAAGAAAAATATTCTTATGAAAACATATTTTAGCCTGAAGAGAGCTAAAGCAAAAGAAGACAAAACAAAAATAAGAAATAAAATTTAGAAAAAAAATATTGAAAAACAAGAAAGATGAATACCAAAGCAATAAAGTCACAAAAAAAAAGAAACGACCAGCAATTAACAAAATTTAAAGTTTCCTTGACAAGGTCACACGAAAAAGCAACAGAAAGATACTTTTTTAATTTTATTATATAAAAAAAAATAAAAAAAAATATTTTTTAGTCTTTTTTTTTGCAAATATCGATGAATGGCGTTATTGTGTCCACTTCTATCAATGTGTTAAGGCCACGGTCAAATTTCACAAAAAATACCTGCAACGTATGGTCAACGTACACTTTATATTGTATAATATGCCACTTAACTGGCAGTTAAGAACACAAAAAAGTTGTTTAAGTAAATAATCCTTGGCTTTATTTTAAATACGGGAGAAGAGTAAGGTATTTATTACTCTAAAACAGCTGTAAAGTTAACAAAGTTTAGATCGAGGCTCAAAATAACCTAGACGTTCTTAGGAACTTTTTTCTCTCTCCGTCACTCCCCTAAGTAGCTTGGCTTTCCCCAAGACATTCATTGTTTCGTTTTAGTTTAATTTACCAAGTCGATCTTCAAGCTAAATAGATGATACTGTAGCTCGCCTCCATGTGATTGTGTACTGTTGAAGATCCTTGCTAAGTGGCGATCCTTACTTAGCATTGTAATTTTTCCCAGTAGTTGTCGTTTTTGTAACAATGTTGGCCGTGAGTTCAATGATTGTTTCTGACTTGTTCACATATACTTGCTCCTTCCAATAACCCCACAGGAAATAGTCGGGTGCTGACAAATCCGGAGAACGTACTGGACAATTAACTTAAAGCTATTCGCCCACCCAAAATTTGACTTAAAAATGCCATAGTGATGACCTGCGGGCTTTAATTCTTCCAACAATTGCAACTTAAATTGGAATAATAGTAAATATTTTTTTGCACCGCAGTGACATACGAGCTATTCCTAGCTGAACAGAACGCCTTCTAGTATATGTTTCTGATGTTTTGCTAACATTCAGCTCTACACGTATAATTTCTTCTGCAGAGCAAACAAAACGTGGTCTACCGGTTTGAGACATATCTATTAAAAAAATTAACGCGCATAAAAAATTGCAAGTTAAGCATTAAACACATAACTGTCAGCAAGCAGCAGACAGCAAAATGTCAAAATTAGAATACATACGTTTATATGAAAAGAATTATCTTGAAGGTAGCACAGCAAAAGCCGAGACAACAAACTTTGCTGCTGCTTAGCAAAAATTTTAATACAATATAAAATTTTAAATAAACAAACGTAATAATAGTTTTTTTTTTTATTTGTCAGAAAACAGCAGTATAAAATTAAAATATTGTTTCAAATAACAGTGATGATAATAATTAAGAAGTTTTAAACACATAATTTCATTAATTTTTATATTTTTGAGGAATATTTTAAAAAAGCGATTTTATTTTGGTGGATTTGAAAAGCTTCAGGTGTCACCAGTAAAGAATATTTTTCTTTAACAAATACTTTTATGACAAATAAAACAGATGACAATAAAACCTAATTTTATTGCTGCTGCTTTCAAACTTTATGAAGTCGATAGCACAGCAGCAAATGCTGCCAACAACAACTTCCCGCTTGCTGTCGTCTATGTACTTAAAGCATTACACAACACGGGTTAAACAACATTTGCTATCAGCTGTTTTTTTATTTGGAAAATGGTTCATATTCGTTTGTTTAATTTTCTATTATCAGCTGATAACTGTCAAAACTATACAACGTGTTAACCAACTTTCTAACAACAACACGTCAAAGTGTTTTTAACGTTACTCGCGTTATGCAAATGCACTATTTTCACTTTTTTAAGAGAAGTTTAAAGCTCACATGTGCACTAACACGTGCTATGCACTTCTATCTATACGGTGCCATGTTGGTGGTAAGGGTAAACTAAGCAACAAAAGATTGCTTCATAATGCGAAATTCTGAATGTCGATGATATGCTCTTTGCGTTTAAACAATTGATCGCTAATTTAATTTATGAAAATATTCTGGTTCCCTGTTCAGTCGTGAGTCTCTCCATTATTTATTCTCCATGTGTTATTTATATAATTTGAAAAAAGAAAATAAAAAATTTATAAACGAAAATTTAAGTTATTAAATTGTTAAACCCAACGGTGACTTATGGTCCACCCTGTATATAAATGGTATTCTGTAAAACAGTTTTTTATCTTCGAAAAACACAGATGGACGTTGCATTTAGTACAAAATGTATGTGTGTTTACATAGTTCACACGATATTTTCGAACTCTACTGTGGAAAATGGTTTATTTTGTCTAAACAGTCGAGCAACAGGAAGAATGGCTTTTTTTCAAACAGCTACCGGTTGGCTTTTCAGCAAATGGCATGCGACCAACTGAACGAAGAAGTTTAATTTTTTGTTGTGTTTATAGGCTGTGTTCACAAAAACCTTCACTGAAATGAAATTGTTGCCGATGGTGGCCGATGATGCCGCGTAACCACAAACCGCACCATACGGTCACCTTCTTTGGATGGAATGTTTATTCGAGGACTGTTTGTGGATTTGGTGAGCCCCATATGCGACAATTTTGAAAATGGGCCCCATCACTAAAGATGATTTTCAAATTCAGTTTTCAAATTCTTGGTTCAAGAGTGTAGCGTTCCATAGTTAAAATTTCCCAGTTTTTTAATAAATAAGTGCCAAAAGTTGGCAGCTCAATTCTTGACATTTCAATATATGACATCAAATTTGCCCACCCTGTACTTATCAAAAAAAATAAATAAATAAATAAATCAAGACTCGATAAAGAGATAATATCACTTTTTTTAATATTAATTGTTTTCTGATGACCGTCTGCAGACGATGTTATGTAATTAAGTGATAAGAGTTATTACGATAAAAACATTTTGGAAAATGTTGGCTTGTAAAGCAGATATCTGAAATCGTGGACCAGTTCTAATAGAAATTTGGTTTCATGTTATGATTAGTACCTTGGATTACAAGGTTATTGTGAACAAAAGAACATCATTCACTCAAAACATTGATTTTAAGTTAAACTATATGATATGATCTCATCTACTGTGGCAGAATATAGAATAAGACAGATTTATATGGTTTAAGCTGGATGAGGTTAGGAAGAATGTGCCACCTACCATAAATTGGTGTACTCGGAGATTGTTAGACCTATTACGATACCTTACATCAATCCTCAAACACACACAGGCGCAAAGTCTTATTTATAACATTCTTGAGGAGTGAGTGGTCATTCATATACTTTTATTTTACAGGCCGAAAGTTGTAAAAAATATAGTTTACCGTCTGCGACAGATTGAACAGAAATAATTACTCGAGTGTTCCAAGTAATTGGCTATTCTGCCTGTTGTGCAGTGTAATAACCTGCAAAGCCCCAACAATTCCTTTCTCCTACTGTCGTGTTGGGGCAAAAAATAATTCCTAAATCTCCAGACACTCTCTTTAAAAGGGTGGCTAAGTTAATATAGCCCTCTTTTGATGCGAAACGTAATAGCTCTTATTATTTACAAATAATATGTAATTGGTAATCGTCAAATACTGACTGCAAGTTGTTTAATAAATACAAAATGGAATATTGGTAGGTCCCCCGTCCGCTTTTTTTTTAGAGATTAATACATACATATTCATGCAGGGTGCTTCACTTTACACTTAATGAAAAGTGACAATTGTTGTTGTTTTGTGTTGCCATTTTCACTTGATTAACTTTTTGGAATGAAATTACATGTTATTGTTGTTTTTTACTTTTTCTTTATTTCATTTTATGTTTGTATTGTACAGATTTATTTTAACTTTCAAATCACTTTTTCTGTGTTTCTACTTCATTAAACAAATTCCTGGAAATACTATACATTTTACGTATAAAGTTATATAAATTTGCTTATTAATTAAATTGAACGAAGTGCACTACAATTTACAGCTAAAATCTTATATTAAATTTTTAATTTTTAATTTTTTTTTATTAATTAAATTTAAAAAAATTTATTAAAAAAAATGCAATTCTTTGCACTTGTGGTTGATTTTTGATTTTAATTTTATCCTCTTTTTTTTATTAATTTTAACGACATCAAGTAGTTATTGTTTCTCTTCAGTCTTAATTTTGTAAAATTAATTTTAAACCTTTTTTATTATTTTTTAATTAATATATTTACACATAATTAAAAACTTAAAATAAGTCTTAATCTAAAATAATGCTTCTTCTACTTATTGGGGGGAAAGCAACTCAATATGAGTCAATATTTTAAATAAACATAACAGCTTTTGTTAATATTTTTTATTACTAAAATGTATTAATTTTAACTTTTCTTAAATTATTCTGGCTTAATTAATGGCACAGTATGGTACATTCTTTCATTTAGTTACAATTAAAGTCAAACAAATGGCTAAATTTGTTTTTTTATTGTTTTCTCTTTAAAAATTGCGAAAAGTACGATAAATCGATAGTTATAGGCGAGTAATTTTAAATATTGTTTCTATGAATTTCTCAATGTAATTTTTAGGGAAGGAATGTGGTCGACCAATAGTTCACGGTTTTAACAATACAAGTAAAGATCAAACCATAATATGCGTAGGCTAGCTTCAACGACTGTGCGAATACGCACAATCAAATGTGTATCACCATAATATACTTTACAAACTTTTCGTCAAGTTTCGTTCAGTTTCATTTGCTCACGTTTTGAGCGAACCTGATCGCACTGTATGTACGCAAATAGCTGTTTGTGTGTTATATGGAAAACAATAGCAAAAGAAACACGTTGTGGAATGGATACTCTGGCTTTTATTCGTCACTGAAACCGACGATCAAACATGCATAGCGAGTGTATGCAGATTTTTAAAATTTTTATTGAAACTGTATTCTTTTCTCTGATAATATTTACATTTTTTCGCAAAATATTAAAATTTGTATCTTTTTAATAAAAAATAAATTCATACAGATACTGATGACAATTATCCATGCAATTCAACTCTCAGATAGCAATATTCACACAACTACTCAAAAAGTATATTATAGCAAACAAAAAGTCGATTCAGTATTTGACAGACTATTCGTTGAGTTTTTAACAGTAGCTTGAGTAAGCAAAAGTTAATTATGGTTGGGCCTTAAAGCAGTCTGAATTTGTTTACAGTTATAAAGTTTAGAAGAGTGATCAAAAACTTGAATTATTTTTATTAGTCGAGGGCTGGATATAACATGCTTATGCTAGCTTAAGTTACAGTGAAAAATCAAAGAAGTCTTTTAAATACTTAATTATTAATGACTTTAAGTTATTAATGACTTTTGGGTGACTGCCATGTGCTTTTTAAACTTAAATGTAAGTTCATTTAATGCCCACAATTTATTTTACGGTAAACGAGGAAATATATAAATTTAATTGTTTAGGGTTACTAATTTAAAAAAATAAAAAGGAACAATAGCTTTTAACGGTCATTGCACTTCGTTTTTTTATGATTGCTTTGCAAAAGATAAATAAACAACTGTTTCCTTAAGTAAATTACACTCAGCTTAAATGTTTGCTTATACAAATGAAACTTGACAAATGAGTTATACTTATACACATTTGATTACATGTATTCGCAAAGTCGCTGAAGCCAGCAGAAGCATATTCTGAATAAATAAAAAATTCTTTTAATTGGTACAAGTTCTTTCAAGAAAGAAGCAAGCCCAAAGTTTCTTCCGCAAGATCGTACACTTAGTACGACTTATTATATACATAGAAGAAGAAAACGAAAAGAAAATCGTTGCTAGAAATTGTAAAAAAGGATTCATTAACTCTGACATGAATCAACATTGACTGAAATTAATTGCTTAACTGAAAGAGCTCAGGTTTATACCAAAAATTTTTTATTCGAAGAAAAGTGTTTTATTTATATCCCTTATACGGTTATGCGAGACCAACCAAAATACTGTATTACATTCCCGGATCTAACACATAGATGGCGCTAGTTTTGTTGCATTCACCTCTTCTTTAGTTAGAGCGAATCTTCAAGAGACAGCTGTTAAAATTTCATGATATTCAATTAATTAGTTTATGAGTTATTGTGCTAAAGTTACACAGCTTTTGTTATTTTCAGAACAATGCATCAAAAATAATTCGTGTTTTAATACTACATTGCTTCTTGATGGGAAAAATACCAAGCAATGGCTTGAAAAGTGTTATGGGGACTCAGCTTCATCAGAAACAACAATAAAACATTAGATTGCTAACTTCAAGCGTGGTCGTAGAGACACCGATGATACAGAACGCAGTGGATGCCCAAATGAAGCGGTAACACCAGAAAATATCAAAAAAATCCACAAAATCGTTTTGAATAATATTCCGACTACTGGCTGTTTGCGGACCTCAAAAAAATTATCGCTGGTAAGAAATTTCGCACAAATGAAGAGGTTAGCGCTGAAACTGAGACCTATTTTGAGGCAAAAGATAAATCGTAATGGTATTGAAATGTTAGAGCGGCGCTGGAATGATTGCATTACTCTTGATGGAGATTACGTAGCTGAATAAAGCTAATTTTGAACAATAAGAAAAGTGTTTTCTTTTTAAGGCCCGGGACTTTTCAGCCCATGTGTTATATTTACAAATAGGAAATATTTTTTGAGAAAATTTTAAAAGCTGCCTTAATAATGGTTTTCCAGAAATGCAATAACCAATTTTTGGTAAAGAAAACATAAGCAGAAGAATATTTCCTTACACATTCTCTACTTTAACATAAAATCGGTTAATATTATCAATTTTATAATTTGAATTTTTTCCTTTTAATTAAAAGAAAATCGTTCTTCAATTACTCGCCTATATTTCTCTCCCGGCTAAAAATGTTTTGCCATAGTCCATAGATTACTCATACTTCTCCCTGAAATTACAGAGCATTTCAGCTTCTATCATATAATTCATACTCCCAAGGAGTTTCTTAATTTTAAAATGACTCTATTAAAGATTAGATCGACTTTTTAAAATTTTTCATCATCAATATTCGATCGATAATTATTTAAAGCATTTGAGTTACGCTTTAACGTCCCAGTCTCACAGTCGTTATAGGTTTTGGCCAATACTTTGGGTGTGTGATTGTGTGCGATGTTATTGCGATTCAAAGTGCCCGCGTTGAAATTTTTCGAGGTGGGTGAAGAGCACATATTAAAGCTAGACTGTCGCTTAACTTTTGGACGGACATCATATATCTAAAATTAAACAAAAAAATTAAAATCTTTGCTTAAATTTGTATTTTTTTTTTGTGTCCAAAAACAAAACTTACATCTTTGGTTGGTAAACTTGAATATTGATTCGGATAAGAATCGTAACTCGTTGGAGAAGGGGTATTATTTTTAACAAGAGCCACGGCAGGCATATAACGGCGTCGAGTCATCCAAAAAGTCATAAAAATGGTTATGGCATATAATAAGATTACTATACAGATAATAGATATCAAAGTGGAAGTTGAAGCCATTTGTGTACCTAAAAAATTAATAAAATAGAAACAAAGCTAGTTTCTACATATTCTTAAATCGGAAAGAAATGGTTTAATACTCACCTTCACATTCGCCTGGCACACAAGCAGTTTTTTCGAATTCCTCACCGCGGCATTCTGTTACACTGGGTTCTTCCACCAGACATTTGCGATGTCTAAAGCGTATGCCATCTTTAGTGCAATCCGACCATTCGGACCAAGTACTCCAACCAATGAAATCTTCAGAAAACTTGTTTTTTAAGCTTCAACGCCATTACCTTCTCTCCATTAAAGTACTTACCTTCACAGGGTTTCATTTCACACTTTTCCTCTTCTATAGACCGTCCATGACACATTTTTTCATGGCCTCCTAAACATTTACGCGTTCTGCGCCTTAGACCCACACCGCAACTGACTGAACACGGTGACCAGTCTGTCCAACAACTCCACTCATGAACCGATAAAACTTCATTTAAAGTAATTGAAGGTTCTGGGCAAGGATGTAAATTACAAGGTCTACTTTGGAAATGTCTACCACGATGTTTTCCACTACTGTCGTAACCACCACGATGTTGTACACCACCACCACAGGTAACATTACATGGACCCCATTCACCATGTTCAGCTTCATCCACAATATTTGCCTCATTATGGCGATGACAAACGCCATCGCGACAAACACGATTTTCAGTTTTGGCTAAAGCTATGTGCATGGAACCAGCATCGGGAGTACTGGCACGACAAATAAAACGAAAACGTTTTTCCGTCAATATTGTAGTGCCTTCGGCTTCATCCGTTTTATTTTGATGTACTAACCAAGGAGTCCAACCACTTAGTTTTCTAACTTCAGGACAGGTCTGCATATTGCAATCCTCATAATCTATATTACAACCAGGGCATTCCATGCCTCCATTTTGTGGTCTTGGGTCATTACATTCACGACGACGTATACGAAAACCACCACCACAGATGGCGCTGCATTCACTCCACTCGCCCCAGGGACCCCAACCACCATCTATAGCCACAGGTTTCGGTGCAGGACATGGAGGTAAATGACTGCAATACATTTCTGCTCTTTCGGGACCTACACAAGTGCGACCACCAAATGCAGGTTTAGGATTACCACAAGTCCGTCTTCTTGTCTTGACAGCAATGCCGCACGTTTGGGAACAGGCGGACCATGCCGACCACTCAGTCCAGCCGCCATGGACTGTGCAGTTTGTTACCTGAGTGGTTATTCCTTGACAGTCATTGCCACCATTTTGAGGTTTTGGATTATTGCACTCTCTTGAGCGGCACATGCAATCACCATCGATCTCACCATGTTTCGAACATTTATACCAATCGGACCATGTAGACCAGGCTCCATCAACAGCATCCGTCAAAACCGGACACTTCAATTCGTTGGGTTGTAGCCAATATTTTGTCATATGTTCTCTCAAATATTGGGCTGTGCATTTTTCCACCAATTCATTCCAACCACAATAGGGATCCATAGCATTTAGACAGGAAGCCTTGGAAACATGACGATGACAATGCTGGGCTGGTATGCGTGTCAGCGACTGCTCCGAACCGACATATAGCGAATCGGTTACTTTTAAATATTCCATACTTAAAACATTACTATCCTCAGTTTTCCATACTTCCACCAGACAAGTTTGAGCTGGTGTCGTTTCGGTTTCATGCTTCAAAGACAGTTTCTTGATCAAGTTTTTATCGGTATTAATAAATAAAATATTAACTTTTTCTGTTTTCGTGTGCAAGACATCCAAAGCAATATGAGAAAATCGTTCCAATTTAGAATAGTATAATGGTTTTTGGGTAATAGGTTGTACAGCCTGATCCATTAGATGATATTTTGATGATTCCAAAAAGTGTTTGGAACGAGTATTAGACGTGGGTATTTGACATTTGAATTGGCTGTTATGTTGTGAATACACAGGTCTCCAGGCACTATCAATGTGTTCCTGATGCTTAAAGGGGCCGTCAAAGGCTTCATTAATAGCAGTAAGATTATAAGCACATACAGCTGATCCATGAATGCTGTTACTAAAATTTGAAAAAGAATGGTTGGTTGAGAATGGTTAGTTGAACAAAATTTTTGAATATAATTTTTAAATATAGAAATTGCTAAACGTATTAAACGTTTTAGGTTAATGGCCTACCAGTAATATGGAAGGTTTAAGGTCTGAATAGTAGCTCTAAGCGAATTATTTAAGATCTTTTTACTACTACTACTAAAATAAGCTAACATTTAAAATAAGCTGAACAACATCGTTAACGAAGCTTTTGAAGTAGGCTAAAAAGTATAAAAACGTAGGTTCTGGGAACCAATAGCGGATGCAGAAATTAGAATTCAGAAAGCACACATACCCTTTGCTATACTAAATAGAGTATGAAAATCCTGGAATGTAACCCTAAATAAAGGATCTGCCAAATAATTTTTTTTTTTGAAACTGTTATAAAAAAAACTACTGAATATTTTCTCAAATTTCTTTTTTTATTCGAAAGTACAATCCGTCAGGTTAATAATGGAAAATAATTTCATTCAAATGGCTGCCTCGGCTGGCCATGCAGTATCCTACACGATCGGTCCAATTATTAAACACATTATCGATTGTGTGCAGCTGTATTTCACCAATGGCTTCAAGAATATTGTCCTTTAAAGCGCCAATAATCTCTGGCTTGTTGGCGTAACACTTATCTTTGACGGCATCCCACAAATAATAGTCTAACGGTGTCAAATTGCAGTTCCGAGGTGGCCAAACGACATCAGCTCTGCGGCTGATAAAGCGATCTTCAAAAACAGGGCGCAAAATATCGAGTATAGCTTCGGCTGTGTGGCACGTAGCGCCGTCCTGTTGAAACCAAATGTTGCTAATATCCTCCTCTTCAATTTTTGCGTAACGGCCACTCCTTGCCTAGAGTTATAGATAGCCCTAGATACCCCTAAAATTAACTGAAGAAGTACAGTGCAGATTAGGACGAACAAATCATTTAGCGAATTACGTACGATGACGTGGAAACTAGAGATCCGTGGAGACTGTTTGTTAAAGATGTTTACGAATAGACTAAGCTCTTAAATATACATTTACGATAGTTGCGACTTAGTAAGGTCTATTGTTCCAAACACTCCATGGTCAAACCCACTAATGCACAAACTACTGTGAAAAGTAATCACTCAGAAGAAAGCGCATTCAGTCTTCGATTGAGTCAATATCTATATGGAGATGCAACAGTAACCAGAAGAATACCTCCAACCTTCCGTATTGAGACCACAATATTGCCTATGGATAGCTTGATAAACAATAAATAATAATGATAACTAAACAAAAAATTCTAGTTGCAGCATGTTCGAAAAACATATTTGATTTGTTTAAGTCAGGATTGGCAAACACCCGGGTTTTATTGGCTTTTATAACAGCTTCCAAATTTCGTTCAAGTCAAAAATATTTTTTGTTTGTTTATACATACAATCACGACGTTTTAGTATTTATAGAGCAATTTTGCACTCTTGGTGAGATCACAGCGGCATGGTATACTACGAGCTGCTAAAACTCGGTGATCGGGTCAGACTGCAATTACTTCGTCAGAAAATGGTCGTAATATAAAGACAGACATGATTAAGTTATCCTTTTGCATGACAACACTCGACCTCATGTTGCAAAATTTTCTAAACAATTATTAGAAACGCTTAATGCCGCTATTACATCCTGTTTGAATTGTGGAACACATTCGCTTTAAGAGCAAGTTACCTCGTTCTACGGCCAAAATACCGTGGATTCTCCGTTTTTTAAAAAAAATGTAAGGAAATCAAACACAACACATTTTTATCTCGTGTAAAGGCATTTCAATTTACGACCTACATTTTCAGAAACCATCTTGTCCGTATAAAGAGGTATGAGTTTATCTTTTAGCATGCCAATCACATCCTTTGAAGAAATACAAAATCGGCTTCAAAGTTGTAGCGCCTTAAAAGACGAGAAGTTTTTCTGAGACGAGATTTAAAAATTGGCTCAGAGGTGGGGGAAAGATATAAGCTGATTTATTAAATTTTTTATTTCATTATCTTTTTTGAGCTCATAAACGGAACAAAGAAATTTGGAGTCCCAATACCTAAATTACACCTATTTTTGTTGTAAGTAAACGTGAAAATTTTTTAATAAAAAACTCACGCGAGTTTTTTAATATAATACCCAATAAAACCCGGGTGGGTTTAACTGGGTTAATCAATGTCAACTTTTCTTAATTTTATAGCATATCCCTCAGTTAAGCTTAAAAACTTATAATTGACGACAATAGTTGCGAAACAATGAACTGCTTTAGTCGTAAATCGAAACTTTAATTATGAATCTCACAAAAAATTGTATAGCAGTTAAACTTACTCTGGTGTAGTGAATGTTGCATACAGAACATCTTCATCGGTAGAATAGGTCATTCCTTGAATTTCATCAAAATAAAAGGGATACTCCCCAGGTAAGGAACAGTTTAAGCGGGCCTTTAAAAATGAAGTCCAATTATCCCTTAAGATTTGATCACCACCAGCATCGTTCTTACAGACTCTGGCAATGCGTGAATATATCGCCTATAAAGAAAACAAAATCACAAATCATAAGTACCTTCCCGAAATTTCAAAATGAATGTACAAATTGATAACCACCTTGCCACAATTTATGTATTCGACAGCGGGCTCTCTAAATAGAAAATAAACAAAATTTCCAGCTTCAAAACTGCCCACAAATTGTGGATTATTTAGCCAATCGTTGTTATACTGTTTCGTTCTTATAACTTTATAGTTCGGCTAAAAAAAAAACAAAAGAAAAAATAAGAAGACGTTAAAAAAACAAAAAGAAATGAAACTGAAAATTCGAATGTCAACTAATAGTGTGTGTGCGTTAACGGGAAACTTACCACATTTTGTTGAACATCAGATTTTAAAATTGCAGCATCACTGCCAGAAAAATCAGTTGTTGTACCCACAAACATTTTGCCTTGTTGTGTCATGAGACTTGTTTTATTCGATTTCGGATTGAAGGGGCATTTTCCCACACCACTATCATAGCCAGTGACTGTTAAATTTTCCATCTGCGAAATACAAATGAAATCAAATTATAGTTTTTGTTTTATTACTTAATAAACTTTTTTATTTTTCGAGCTTAATAATAGCTTAAAAGTATTATTATTTAATTTTATTATCAGTTACAACTTCTATTTAAAATGGTTACTTAAGTTTTAAGGCAAGTTTAACTAACACACAAAAAACAACAAAAAATACAATAACAAGTTGTTAATTGCAAAATCGTTGTCTTTCATTTGCTATTATTTAATTGCAAATCTTTCTGTATCTCTTATTCTTGTCGAGTGTTTATTGTTGTACGTTTTAATAATAATCATAGAGGCTTGTGGTTTTTGAATTTAACAATCCGACTTACCTGGCGCCATGTACAATTCGGATTGAAGGCATACGTCCCACACGCGTATAATAGATTCTCACCATAAGTTTGCAAAACGCGCACATAATTACGACACATTTGCTCTGATTGGCCTTTTGCCTGGCACATAGCGATTTGTGCTGATGTTGCCTCCCAATTGGCACGTTCAATCAACTCTAAATCGAAGGACATCCGATATAAAATATCTCTAAAAATAAAAAATGAAAAAAAGAAAAGAATATTTAATAATATACACATGTATAATGTACATACATACATACGTAACTCGTAGAGAGGGAAATAAATTTAAAAACAAGATGTGGCATTTTATTACAAAAAAAAGGAAAGAAACGGAGGCGTTTTAAAATTTTGAAACTTTGACAATTCAAAGAAAAAAAAAGTCGAAAATTTTGTTTCTCAGAAGAAGATGCATTAAGATTAAACTAAGGAGAAATATGGTATCCTACTGTTTTAAATGTACCTGATTATTGCAAAAATCTCTTATGAATATTTTTACGAGTATAAAGATGCCTAAAGAGGAAATACACTACATAAGCGCCTTTAAGACTGTATTGTGGGATTTTGGTAAATTTTGTGTTACCCTGTCAATGCCGTACTTATTTGTGTATATGGCAGCGCTGCCAATTCAACCATCTTTGGGTAACGCAATCTTACATTTGAATTAACGGAAAAAACTAGAGGATATGAGACATTTCCGTAACATTCACAAATGTAGGCAATTAGGTATATAAAGAGGCTGCTTTATCTACGTCACAGAGATAGTTTTTGTTTTGCTGTCATAAACTAAAGTCGTGTTTAAGCGGAAATAAAAGTGTTGTATGAACGAATATTAAGCTGTTGTGTTATTATGATAAACTGTATAAAAATTATAGTGGAGTAAATAAAAAAAAAAACTGTAAACAACAACGAAGTGGTGTTTATTTTATTTTTACGCAATTTTAACGAACTTAAACGACTTCAAAATGTTAAAACGTAACATTATATTATAAATTCCTTAGTCTATGGCAGTGATGCGAAAGTTGGTACGATTGTAAATTTTTTTAGCACTATTTGCAAAAGTACAGTAGCACGCCATTGGCTAACTTAGCACTCTTTTAAAATTTTTTCTTATTTTAGTCGCCTAACTAAATAGCGAATAGAAAAAATATCCACAAGATGTATAAGCTTTTTGTTATTGCCTCCCTTTTTTCAATTAAATAGTTAAAAATCTAAGTGATGCACCACAAAATCTAACACTTTTTCGATTAATATGATCATAACTCGAAATAATACGATTTAGGTGACGGAAAGCTTTAAAATTCCCTACAATCGTCGCACTTAAAAATAGTATCCGGTTATTTTTTTTAGCAATTTTCTTTTTTGCAACACTGTTTTTGGTAGCTCAGCTGTTTTCGTGTAACATGTTACTGTCAAACATGTTCAGTTCGGCCCCACGGTGCGGCAACAAAATACTTGGCAGATGATACTATTTTGCTGCTAGGCGCTGCCGAGCAGAAAATGATCTGTTTTTGAAATTTTTTAAACACCTCCAAAATCTCGAGTTACGTATTAAAAAACCGGTTTTACAGACCTTTATGCACTTTACGCACCGATTTTAAGACTCTTTTCGGATTTGCATAAAAGAGAAATGAAATATATGTCGTTTAAGTAGCCTTGAAAAATCTGGGTGTATCTCTCAAGCAAACATATTTTTCATCGAAGTTTTTTTCACATAATTCAAGTTTAGATGCGTTTTTGCGCACAATTTTATATTTATTAACTCCGTCAATTTCCAACGGGTTTATAAGCCCTAAGTTTCACTTTATTCAAAACTTAATATAATTCTTTAATTAATTCATAAATAATATGGACGACGAAGGCAGAAACCTTGCTGTGAATATCGAGCGCCACCGTGGTATGATTACATTTTTTTTCCCAAAATGGAAGAACTGGACTTGGCTGACATATGGTTTCACATGCCACACATTACTCGAAACAATGGCCCAATTAAGAGGCAAGTTCGGAGAATGGTTTATTTCACGTTTGTGGCCGTGCTGCCTAGATCGTGCGATTTAACGCCTTTAGACTATTTTTTGTGTAGCTATGTTAAGGCTCATGTCTATAGGGACAAGCCCGCAAGGGTTGACGCACTGGAAGCCAATATTGAAAAATTTACTTGTGAGATACAGGCTGATATATATAGAGAGAGCACGCCAAAATTGGACCCAGCGTATGAACCATTTGAGACGTAGCCGCGGTCAACACTTACATGATATCATCTTTAAGCATTACATAGAACGTTCTATCGACTTAAAAAGAGATCTCATACATTTATTTAAATTTTAAGTGTTTTTTTTTCAAAACAAGTTCGAAAGCTTTAAAAAATCACCCGATACTTTTAGATTGATGACGTAAAGTGACACGAATAACATAAAAACAAACATGAGACAGTGATGCAAACGCAATTTTCGTGGTCGCTAAGGATTTATCCTGCGAACTAGTTTACGAAGAATAAATTCCAAGCTGTTACTGTTTATGATTTATTATCCGATATAGAGCATGTATAAATGAATTTTTAGTAGTTCATTTTTAATAAAATATATTAAAAAATTAAGTACAATCGGACTGAAAAAAGTACACTTTTCCATGAAGGTTGGTACAATTTGAAAATCTTATTTTTCATCCCTGCTTTATAGGGTAAGTGTACCAGTGGTCGGCAATGTCCGTGAATTTAGATTGATAACAGATTTTGTTTTTAATTTGTTTAATATTTATTAAGCAAATTTTAATTATTATTTTTTACTAACTTTACCCATCCAGCGTTGCCCGGGAATTTACATATATGTATTATTTAAATGGAAAATAAATTCTCTTTTTCCCGACCTTAACCCGTCATAAAAAAATACTAAGACGATCCCACACATATTTAAGTTACGGTAATAAATATTAATTTTTATAGGCGGTGCCACGCCCACTCTTACTGCGTAGTTTTTTTTTTAACTTAATGTTTAATCTGATATTAGAATTGTATATGGAAAGTTTGAAAACTATTTCTTTTATAGTTCCCAAAATGATAGTGTAATAACTACATATATCGTACAAATATACTATGAACCAACAATTTTTATTTTAACCCTTATTAGCCCCTCAGAGTGTTACTTTTGAAAATATATGTAAATTAATTTATCTGTGCTGCAGATTTCAATACAATCGATTTGGATGTTTACGCGTGATTAATCTGATCTGGGAGTTTTTGAACGGAATATACTGCGTAAAATTTATTTTCCGGTGGTATAGTTATTAATGGCGAATTAATTAAGTAAGTTTTTACAAAGGATTTATTTTAAAGTCAAAAGTGTTAACCTGTAATAGATATTGTGAGATATGTCAGTTTTTACAGTGAAAAGGTCACATTCTGAGCATCTGTTTATGTTGCTCTCATACAGTTCGAACACAGCAAGTTATTAAAACCATAAAGTCAAGAACTCAGGGATATACTCATCGGAAACAGAAAGTTAAGTAAGAGTTGAAGAGTGAAACTGCAACAGAGCGGCGACTGCAGCTTAAAAAAACAGGATAGACAAATTCTTATGTGTTTTGTGAAGAACGATGGCAGCTTGGTTATAAAAATCTTATGTACAAGATAAAAATATTTGACCATGAATGTTCAGCAAAAAAATAAGAGGATATATGCACTGTTCTTTTGAGACGCAAAAGACGTGTTGTGAAACTACTTAACCTTTCTCTGTTTAAACACCAGCATTAGACTTTCCTATTCATAAGACTAAATCGATGCAAACTGGGCTACGAATCAATTTGCCGACTTACATTTGCTCTGAGCAATAGCCTTCCTGGTAGTCCTGATTTAGACTTTCCGGCTTACAAATTGTGCACCGTTTGAGAAAAAATGGCTTGCCACAAAAGATATCCCAATACTAATTGGTTTGGGCTACGGCCAATTTTCCAATTAATGAGGTACGTACAAATATTGATGATTGCTTTCAATGGTTTTCCAATAGTCGCTATTAGAACTTATTTTTCTCCTAATAAAGGCATCGATTAAAATAAAACAGAAAAATATATTTTTAAATTGTTTCACAATTATAGCCATATTTCAGCAAAAACGTTTCCCTATCAAATATGTATTAATTTAACGTAATTATTTAGCTAACAAAGTCGGTTTCGCTACTAAACTACGGTTTCATTGACAAAATGCTGGCATTTTTATTTTCCTGCGCTCAATTTGTTCTTGGCATATAGAGTTAAGCATATTTATAAAGCTTATGTAGCCTTATTCTTATTTATTTGAGAATAGGCCTATGTAGTAATAGACATTATAATACAATGCATTTGAATTACGGTACATACATATTTAAGATATTCATTAAAAAAATCATACATAAACTTCTATATTTATCAACAATGCTATTAACACATTCAAGGCTACCGACTATCAACTACACGACTACAAAAGACACTGGCTACAAAAGTAGCCAAGTAACCAGCTACTTAATTATTTTAAAGGCTACAGCTACAAAATAAATGTAAACAATGGGCACATGATTATTCTTTTTCAGTAGTGCCACATACACTTTTTTCGCGTTTTTAATGTATATATTTCAGGTATTGTGTTTTCAAATCGCCTATTTCAAGCATCTTATTTTATAGAAAGCACTAAACTGCTTGTTATCGCCAAGAAAACAAAAAATTAGCCTAAATTGGTTACGGGCTACAACGGTAGTCGTGTAGTCGGTAGCCGTGTTGCCCTAAAAATAAAATTTCTCATATGCACATATGTATTCTATTTTTGACCACTTGTAGTCGATGGTCGGTAGCCTTGAATGTGTTTATAGCATAAAAATTAAAAATATTTCCTCAGTTTCTTACGCCCTTTCTAAAAATTTATTTAAGAGTTTGAAATGTACGTACGTACATATGTACATATTTGATTTAAAATTTTCCCTAAAAAATCTTTTTTAAATAGATTTCAAATAAATTTTTTTATGAGTATAAGCTGCTCGGTGTACTAAAACATTTCAAAGAAATATAAATTATATTGTAATTTTATATCGGTATTCAACCATATTTTCCCCCTCTCCATAAATAATTCATTATTAATACTTTTTCATAAACAGTAGCATAATTTCGATAAAATATAATGACTTTATTTTAAATTTCTAAGTTGTGAACATTCAAAAAGAAAAAATCATTATTTTTGTGATTTTTCCTATAATTTTTATTTTATTTTTAAGATTTTCCATTTAATTACACCCAACGAATGATAACTAATCTAAAAAAAAAATATAAATTAAAAACAAAACGTTCATTGAACTGCAAGGCAAACAGGTACATTAAACGCCCATCAAACACCAACGACACATAACGACGACAATAAGCCAACTGGACATACTGCTGCAGTATAAATAAAAATAAACACTCATTCAATCACCACTCGTTCACTTCATCATTCATTCAATCATTTATTCAATATCTATGGTAAAATAGATACAATTACTTTTACTGCCCATTATTACTATTATTTGAGAAACATTGATAGTTTTGCCAGAAACCGAGAGACCAACATGCAATAGACATTTTTCATTCAAAACCCACTATCACACACTATACCGCTTAATAGTGGATACATAAATTGATCTATGGTTGCCGGTATCATACACGGTATAGAGAGTATACACAAAAGACAAGTGATTGTGTCAAGATATATTCTCACTAATTCACTCACACGCGTACATTTTCAGTCACTGTATGGATTTTTGCTTAATTTTACTTTAGATTTTTGATTTTTTTCTTATAGAATTTGCTATGTTTGTTTGTCTGTATGTGACCCGGAGTTGAGTCGCCAGTCCAAACAAAATTAAAAAATACGAAATGTATAGTACGTAGTATATGAATTATTTCAAAACGCCCAAATTGTTTGATTTTTCGAAAATCTGACGCCCATATGCGCTGCTGTTTAACAACTGCAGAGATTTGTTTTTTTTTTCAATAATAATTTGACTTTTTTGTTTTGCAGTTTTATGATTATTTAATATAAATTATGATTTTAAATTTAAAAATTTCAACTTTAAATTATTGTACAAAAAAGCAAAAACAACAATTTTTATTAGTACAATATGTACATAAAAAGTCTGACGAACGAGAACAATTTTTAGCTCCAGGCACGCGTCTGTCAGAAAACAACAAAAATGTTTGAATTTCGAACAGTTTTTTATTCTCAAGAAAATAAGTTCGCAACACGTATTCACATAGACATGGCGAGGCACTAAAGAGTATGCCGCTTTAAAAACACGTCAAAGATTGTCGGAGTTGCATGTTTTTGTCAATTATTTTAATTAAACTTTTCATCAAATTCACTCAATTATTTGTTTGTTTTCGAATTTTGTTGCTGCTACATAACACAGCTGTGTAAAGCATTTGCGGCATTATATGTTGCTCTACCACTTTCGGGAAATATAAATATTCACTACACCAACACAATATGTGTAAACACTTGCACCATGACCTATTTTTTCGTACGCTTTACAAGTATATTTATGCTGCAGCAACAATAATAATAAAAAAAGATGAAATTACAAGTGGTTTTTCTCTCATTCTAAAATGTGGCATGTCGCATATGGTATAAAAAATTATAAGCATTTTTTTTATGTTACCGCTTTGTGTGTGATGTTTGTTATGTACCTTCTATTGCATGGTCTGTCTATGTCTATTACATGGTCTATGTGTAGCATAACTCGTCATTTTTTTTTTTTTTTTTTTTAATAATTTCTTCTGAACACTGAACGAAATTATGGTGTAAAAATAGTTATTCTGAAAAAATTTTACAATTTTTTCTTATTTTTATTTATATATTTATTTTTAATTTCTATGTAACTCGTCAAACTACATAACGAGCCAAATGATGACCACTAGCTACTCTCCTCCTCTCGAAATTCTATGGACCAGTTATGAAAGAGAAAGAAAAGAGTATTTTGAAGTTAACAAAAAAATAAATAGATTGTGTCTTGATTATACTGATGATGTTTACATAAAATGTCCGAAATGGAAGATAAAGGGAAAGATCTTCTAAAATTAGCAAGAAAAATCAGCTTGGAAATTAATATGCGCCTTAACCATAACAACATCCATCACAATCAATAGACAACCAACGACATCTTCTGTTATTTAGAAAGTGTATTATCGTCATATGAAGAGATTACTAAAGACGTTACAAATGCGAATAAGGCTTGAAGCTCATACGGGAATCTGCCAACTTTCGGAGGAAGTCGCATAAAGAAGCTAAGCTTATCCATATTAAATTAAAACTGGTGCAGATATATTGGCTTATCGCAGAAATTTTACACTGAAATTAGACTGCAAAATTTTACCCTACAAAGCTCTTGTGGAATCCATATGGTTATGGGGAGTTTGAAGTTGAAACCTATAGGGTGTTACAGAATCTAGTTATGGAGTACAACTTCAGATAAAAATATGGAAAAAGTCACCCTGATCTTCTATGCAGGAAAATTTTTACCGTCGGACTCTGGAGAGACTTTCACTCCACTCGAGACAAATCCATTTTAAAAATAAAGAAGAAGCCTTCTGACCTTTTAGCTTATCTACCTCTGGCGATGCTGACAAACATCATGAGAAAACGTGACAACTACTGGGAAACATAATTACAATGCTAGGTAAAGATAACCACCAGCATTTAGCAAGGATCTTCACCACTACACAATCATATCTACTTAGCTTGAGAAATCAACTTGATTAATGAAGCTGAAACAAAGCAATTGATGCTTTGTGAAAAGGCAATATGCTCCCAAAGAAGTGTCGGAGAAAAACACAATATTTTAGCCTAACCGTTCAGCTGCTAGTAATAAATATTTGCCATACTCTGACTAATATTTGATACAATACAATATTTTAATATACATACCAACGAATTTGGGAACAATATTTTTATATTTAAGCCAAATCTTATTGTTCAATTTTTGTTATAATTTTGCCAAAACTAAACCCACTAACCTAAGCTCCATTTTCTTGATTTACAAAAATTTATATGTTAAATATGATTTAGGTTTAAAATTGTATTTTGTACAAAATGTCTTATATACCATAGGAGTCCAAAGTCTCAACACCAATTCTTTCAATAGATAAAAATGTATGTAATTTCGATACATGAGTGAGTGAGAGTAGATTGATGTAAAATTACGTTATAAAGTACCGAATAATCAAGATTGATGTTTTTAACAATTGTGTTTCTTTATTTACACATTATTTTAGATTAGGTTAAGCCGATAGAAGGATACAGCTAAGATATCTCAAGTCAAAACGACAAAAAAACCTCCATTCAGCAAGAAAACCGTGTCCCGTTATCGCATATCTTTAAAAAAACTCAACAAAACATACAAAAACTCCTCATAACATTTGGAAATCTCCTACCAATACTAGATCGCCCTGAAGTGCAACGTTCTAGTGCCGGCAAAAGCAAAGCATGTATAGGAGAAGCATCCTTCCCACATGCTCAACATTCATTAGAGTCTACGCAGCCTTTTAAATTTTTTTGATAATATAACTAAAAATAAATTTTTAAACTTAAACTTATGATGATAGTGGCAGCAACATTTTAGCAACATGCAAGCCCATTTTGCAACTCTGGGCAGAAATTAAAAAAATATTCAATGAAGTTACGTTTTAGATACAAATTTGTTTCCTTACTTCAATCAAATTAATAGTTTTTCACAAAAATGCAACGCTTATAATATCGAGTGGGCCATCTTTCGGTTTAAATTTGAACCAGCGGTTATTTCGAATTTGGCAATACTTATGTCATTGTATGCTGTCACAAAATTCAGTATATTATCTCCTCTGAACGAAATGAATCGATTTACGCTTGAGCAATGTTGGGATTTATTGGAAATGAATTTCCAAGACAAAGACAATTAGTGGTATATTGCACGAAAATGTCATCTTTTCATTTTCATCTTGGTGGATACATTAATAAGCAAAGTTGCCGTATTTGAGTTTGGTGCGGCTTGTGGATCGGAGACCTCAATGGCCCATATTTCATATTTCGAAATCATTACGGTCAATGGAGACACCTATTGCATCATGATAACCGATTTTTTGTGCCCGCTTTTTATGATATTGATGTAAACGGTGTCTAGTTTCAACAGGATGGTGCAACTAGCCACACATCTCATGCCACAAACGATTTATGGCGTCAAACGTGTGATGGCCCTTTAATTAGCCGAAATGGTGATGTCAGTTGGCCGTCAAGAAGCTGCGATTTGATACCGTTGGACTATTTCCTGTGTGGCGCCGTTAAAGACAAGTGTTATGCCGACAAATCAGAAACAATTGCGCATTTGAAAGCCAACATTCGTGTTGCCATTGCCTAGATACGACCCAGATATTGGAAAAGATTGGCTCGAAAATTGGTTCGATCGAATGGGGTACTGTGAGACCAGCAGCGGCAGCCATATGAATGAAAAAATGTTGCAAAATTTTTAAACGTTTTTGTTTTATTGCATTTTTAATTTTAAACTTTTAAATGGCCCACCCGATATAAATCCATACATGCTAACAAAATTCTTAATTAACGCATGATAAGCAAAAGCAGAAGCGTTTTTACTTGAAATACAGAATATTATCATCATACATACTTATGTATGTGTGTTGAAGGGAGGAGATGGAAAAATGATGTCATTCCATGTTTGCAGTCATACAACGCTATTCAAAATAATAAAACGGAAACCTAATGCTTCAGTTCCTGATGAAAAATCCACTATAGAAATATACCCTAAGGTGGCAAATGTGTGGAATTGTGCTATTCGCGAGGAAAAATGACTCTTTTCTGGTAGGTGATCCTCCTCCTCACAAGCCCTGCAAGTATTGCTTTCAGTCCAGTCTACGTGTTTCAAGCGTGTCCAAGTCCAAGTGCCTTGTTATCTCAGTCTTCCAGTCTATCAAAAGGTCATATTTTATCCAAATTTTTAACATTTTAATTTACTAACATTACTGAATGCAAGATCATTTAGAGATCATTTAGCGCTCACTACTCCAATCAAAAGTTAATGGGAAAATTAAAAATTTCAATAAAAATTGTTTTTTTTTTTTGTTTTTTTAATATAAACATGCAAATTCAAAATAAATCTTTGAAACGTGATTAATTAGATTTTGAATAAAGAAACAAATAATTCTACAAAAATCTTTTTTTTTTTGATTCCCATAAAACAAAATGTTAAAAATAATGAATACATAAATATTGCAAACTACGTGTTTTGTTTTTATATACATACACACATATACGTACATAATATTAATAATAATAATAATTATTGTAAAATAAATTATTTAATATTTTATGGTAAAAACATGCAACAAAGCAAATAATTGCAAAATACTCGTAATTTGCATAATGATTTGGTTTTGAATCAAAGAAACCACATAAGCGGGAAACTTTATACAATAAAAAGACTTCCCTCTATTGGTTTATATACTCGTACAATAAGTAATATATTTATTTAAATTAATAATAATAATAAATATTTATATTCTGTAATCATTTTGTTGATAAAGAAATAAACTTAAATACAATATTAATAAATACTTATGGTTTAATTGAGAAACCACAATCTAGTCGTAACATGTTGTTTTTCACCATGTACCTGGACTTTCCAATAATACCCCTAATGCATGTAAGAATATTTACCATAAGAAAACAAAGTGTGGTAAAGAGGGGGCAGAGTTAAATAATAACAAATTTATTATGGCATGCACTAGCCTTACAATACTCGTTATAAGTATGCAAAGTTCGATTTGGGTCTTTCGACAAAGTGCAATGGTACAGTGCAATACAGATCATACAGCCAGTGTAGGCGTAACTTAAGCGCCTTTATGGCGTCGTCATCAGAAATATTAACTGTTGTAATCTTGAGACAACATTTGCTAAGATTTTTGAATGTAGTTTACCCAATCGATCTAAGAGTTTTAGCTAAAATAACAGCACCAACGACAGTTATGACAATAAAAGCAGCAGCAGCAGCGGCAGTAGTAGCAATTGTCGTCGTCAAACTATTTACAAGTGATATTGATGGACACTTTGGTGGCGTCGCCGTTCGTGTACACAAAAAGTACTTGTAACATGTTTATGGTACCAAAAAATGTAATACAAACAAACACATCAAAAGAGTTGTAAATAAATACACGACACAAGTACTTGTATGTTTTATGTCTCTACACTTGATATGTTGCAGGTTGTACGAATACGTGTATAATTATAAATTTTGCCGCTACAACTTGTTATGGTATGTTTAGAAAATTTTTTAGTAACGTAGTTGATTTTGATTTTTCGTTATCTCGAAAAAATTGTAACACAGCCAACCAGCCAGCCTGCAAGTCGAAGCTTTTAATAAACACACAGAAAACTGGTGCGCCTGCGCATATTATTCAAGTAACGAATTTTTAAAATTTTTAACAATAAATGCTAGAAAAAAAAAAAATACTTAAATCTTTCGGTAACTTTAAATAACTTAATTTTTGTAAAATTATCACCGAACATTTGGAATGATTTTAAGCTAAAGTAATAACTGATTACCAGGAATAAGGTGGTGACACTTTTAAATTCATTAAATTTTGAGAAATTAATAAAAGTACTTTTTTAATTTAAAAATTAAGAAATTTATAAATTTTAAGAGTGTGATGTTAAAAGTATTGCAAATATACAATATATGTATATGGCATCTAGCTATATACAGTACCGAGCATAAAAATGCAATTTAATTTATATAATTTTCACTAAGGAGTGGGTAGGTAATACCTGGGTAAAAAGATCTTATTTAGTGGCCGGAGAATACAATATATACCATCGGAACCGCATAAATTAAAAATCCTTTCATCGTTACAAAGCAACTTAGCCATATTCTCCGTTGCTTAATTTAAATGACGCTCTGCAAAGTCAAGACGCGTTCTCTTATTAGCTCAGCTTATTAGTGGCTTTTTACAAGGAGGTCTGTCAAATAAGTTGACTTTATTTAACTTGCGTCTAACGGTATGTACGCTAAATGGGACGCCAATTTGTGTTTTTGCGTAATTAGCAACATCTACTGCCATCTTTCGTGGGTCAATTTTTATGACGAGCAGTATTAATTTGTTGGCGACGCCTTCCTGGTTTTCTGTCTACACTTTCAGAAGAGTAAAATTTTGAGAAAATTTGACTAACAGTTGATTTGTGTGCTTCGAATAGGACTCCAACTTCGTTCATTGCCATTCCTCCTCCAAAGCTTTTATTATTGCCAATTTGCTATCGCTTGATAACTGTTTCTTGAAAAATAAAAAAAACTTTCACAATGAAACCATTTTTTTTAAATAAATGATATGATTTGCTTACTTAAACAGTACGATGCAATTTTTTTCTCGCACAATCTGTTGACTTTTTATAATTAATAAAATATTGTGATCAAATTAAAAATGAAAATTAAATGATAATATCAAGTGTTCTTCATCTTCTTATAAAGAATAAAATTTGCAAAAGAGAATTTGAATTGAATACCGTTGTTAGTAATAAAATGTAATTTCAGTTAACGAAACGCAGATTTGCATTTTTAATGCTCTCTAGTGTATATAAATGTACTTGTATATGTAAATCTAAAGCATTTATTGGTTTTTTCCAAACTTTTTTGATCGATCTATCACGATAACAAGTTGATTTGATCGAGTTATATGATATTATCACCCATCAGCATAATTAGGCTAACGTAGCCAGAAGCTTGGATCTAACTCGCAGAAATGGAATAGAATTGACTTAAAGTTTAGCCGCATTGCAGTCAGTGCTGCAGCGGAGGCTTAAAAACCTTCAACTTTTCTGGTGTTTATTACCGTAAGGGTATTAAAAACTCTAAAAGCAATAAGTTCTTGAGCAAACAAATATTGAATGATGAAAAAATTGTGTTCTCTTTCTTAAAAGTGCATTTTGTTACTTTTAACATATCTGGCTTTCATTTAAATGCTTAAATTGTAAAATTTATATTCTAAGAATTTTTTTATAAATTTTTTGGAAACAAAATAAATGAAAATTTCCACTAATTTTGCAAGAAAAAATTTGTTCGCTAATTTTGGTCAAAGTTAGGTACAGCAATAGCCGACCGATTTTCATAATATATAGCTTATTTTATTCCCAACACTTCAAGCTTTTATTTAAATGCCTAACATGTACAATCTTCATTCTGAAAAATTTTTTATGACTTTTTGAAAAAAAAAAAAAAAAAAAAATTGCTCTAATTTTGCGATAATTTTTTTTTCGGAACTAAGTTACGAATAACTCCGAAACTGATGAAAATACAAAAAAAAAAATTCATTCAGGTGACTTATAAGAAATTTTGTTCCTAAACATTGGCTGGTAGTTTTATTAAAATCGGTCAAGTCGTTAACTACCATACGTGGATGAAAAATTTGCCACGTCCATAAAAAAATTTGAGCCCGATGGAAAAAAACTGAAAACGGATTTGAATTCAGTGCATAAAAATCATTATATTCAATATAGTTTTATTTAAAGGTCAGAACATTTTTTTGTTTTTTGTAGACCATTTTTTTGTTTTTAGTGAAAACTTAAATTTTACCGTTTTGAAAGAACAATGTTAATATTCGAAATATTAACTTTTACTCTCATGACAAGTTTTACATTGAAAATAGAGGACTGACCATTATACGCTTGATTGAGATAGCTATTCTAAGTCGACCAATAAAATAAAAAAAAATGTTAAGGCCGCAAATTGAAAAAGAAATATATATATACGTGTATACACTGGTGGCCAAAACTAAAGCAACCAAAATCAATCACTTACTTAATGCAATAAAATAAATTAATTTTTTAGGAAATTTGTAATTTTTTCTTCACAGTGTTACAGATATTATTATAATCTCCATATTCCAAACAAAAAATATTCATCTTCAATTAACTACGTGGAAATTTTTTCACTCTTTCTCAAATTAAAGCTTTTTTTCTGATCAAAACTATATTATTTAACATTAATGTTTACAAAAAACAATAATTGTTTTTACCGTTATATTTCGCATATTTTGTTTTATGGTCTTATATGACATTTCAAAAAACATTTAAATTTACTTACAACAGCACGTGAAAAACTTTCGATTTAGAACAATTTTAATATAAATTATGGAAAATGGCTAGAAACATGGTTTGTCCCACAAACAAATTTTCGAAAAGTTTTCAATATGTAAATCAGTGATTTCTCGAATAATATGTCGATTTTGAACAACTGGATCAGTGGTGACAGTACATTCTGGAGGTAGACCGAGGAAAACTCCACATCGTACAGATAAAAAAATAGTCCGTGAAATAAAAAAGAAGCCTTTTGTCACATCAACTGGATTAGTGAGAGATTTGTCATTGGATGTAAGCTGTAGAACTGTAAGAAGACGAGCTGTAGAAGCAGGTTTAAATGCTCGGAAACCATCAGAGAAACCATTTATTTCCCAGAAAAGTCGCAGAGCCAAGTTAGCTTTTGCAAAGGCCCATATTGGTTGGAGTCCTGCTCAGTGGAGAAACATATTGTTCTCGGATGAATCCAAATTCAATATAAAAGGTTCAGACATGAAAAACTTCACCGTAAGGATACCTAAAAATGAACGCCTTAAACCGCAATATTGTAAAGCAAGGGTTAAACTTGGTGTAGGCCCAATAATCATATGAGAGTGTTTTTCATACGATGGAGTTGGACCAATTTTCCAAATTACTGAGGAAATGGAAAGAGTACTCGTACTCTTTTTTACAAAATGTACTCTTAAAAGTATGAAAGAAATCTCAAAAGTACTCTTTTTTATAAAGTACTCTTTTTATATATAGAGTACGTGTACTCTTTAAAAGAGCATGTCTGACATTCCTAATGAGGAATTCCAAGCAAGGTCGGGAGGGTAAAGCTAGTAATTGATTAATTTATTTTAGTAACTATTAATTTCTTTTTAATAAATGATAAAAACGCTACGATGTATTCCTGAACCTAATGATTATTGCTGAAACTTTGTTGCGTGCGTTTTGTTGTTTCTATGTACACGTGTACAGTGGGGTGTAAAACTAAGTGCATATTTTAAATTTAAATTGAAAAATTTCTATAAAAATTTTAATATAGAACTACAAAATAAAACAAAACTTCATAGACTTAATCATTGTTAAGTTCTTTTCCTTTTAAAACAACGTTAAAAAAAAAACTATTATAATCAAGTACTGGAAGACATTGGGAAGGTAAACTTATCAACCTGTATATCTAAACGGGAATTTCTAGTAGTGACACTGTAAAATATCTGGATTTTCACCTTAGCCGAAGACACGCATGGATATCACATATAAAAGCTAAAAAAAAAGCTTGATATGAGATTTAAGAAAAAGTATTGCTTACTTGGACGTAAATCTCTACTTTCACTAGATAATAAGGTTTTATCCTTAAAAACTATACTAAGACCTATATGGACCTACGGTATAGAATTGTGGAGGACTGTCAGCAACTTATCAGATTTCTTTTACGTTTTTGGGTAATATTGTAAAGCCTACGTCTAAATACTCTAAAAACTACATAGTAAATAAGGAGTGTGTATAAATATACATTAGTTCCTCTCTATTTAAGCGAAAAGCTCAAACTAAGTGCTTGCGAATTCTTTTATATAATTGGCTTTCCCTCATTCCTGTAGTCGAATATGATAGTTTTTGTGAATATTATTTAGATTTAACAATTGTTTTATTTGATGGCGTATTTAACTCTTTATTTGAACTTTTCAATTCAACTTCAAAACATGCATTTAGTTTTCCAACCCACTGTTAATCTATGTAAGTATAATTAAGTAAATTAATGCATGGCTATAAAAAGACCGGTAATGAAACTGCCATTTAAATAGTTTGAATATCAAATTTCAAGAAAGTGTTCACACAAATTTAATAAATGCGTAAAGATTTACAAGTTATTTACGATTTTATTGTAAATTTAAATAAATAAAAATAATATGTCTAAAAAAATATAAACAAAAACCCAATATAAATAAATTAAACAATCAAATGAAACATATCTGTTTAGTTGCCCCCAAGCTCCTATATGTTTAGGTGTTAAACTTACTTCAGAGAGTGCATAAAAGTTGTTAGTCTGAAACGCGTTGAAACAAACGTGTGAAAATATTAAACTGTCAAGTGATTTAGGTAATGAACAAAAATGCAAAATCGTTGTATTAAATTAAATATTTATTATTATTTGTTTATTTTTATGTAATGTAATATATGTACGAGTATATGTATACAATTTATTGTCTAAATATATTGATTTTTTAATTAAATTAAACATTTTTTTTAATTATTTGTGATTCTTTATAATCAATTTCGTTGAATTCATCGAATTTTAATTTTTTTTAATTATAAATATTTTATTTGCCATTTAAGGCTGAAATTATTGAAAAAATGAACAAAATAATTAAGCAAAATTGTTTACTTTTGCTACTGGTAATTTTTAGGCATTTGAAAACCTTTTTGAAATTAAAAAAGTGGGAAAGTTACTTTCTGCCAAGTCATCTAAATATGATGTCAAATTCCACAAAATACATTCACAGTTCTTTTTACACAGTTTTGCGTATTTTTGTACAATTTTCAATCGATTTTTAATTGAATTCGTCAAATGCCGATGTGTTAAACCTGCTATTAGTTAAAAAAAAAACTTTCGAATCTTATATTAAGGACCATTTTGGTTCATATTGTTAAAAAAAAAATTCACTAAAATGTGTTCTTTCTATGTTTTTAATAAAATAAACTTCTAATTTTTGTTTGCAGGGTTTCACTGAGTTCAATTTATGTAATATACTAATTTAGTTACTCATAATACTTGTGCTCTGTAACTCCGATATTTCAATTTGTATAAAAATGGTGAATATGAAATCAGTGCGACAAATTTCTTTAGAAAATGAAGAAGCTAATGCATCAATCTGTGATGTATAAACGTAACAATGCTGGACTTTAACTTATACTTTGAAATCAATCAGTTTAATGCAACATCTTTTTATATTACCCTGTAAGAATTTTGTATCAGGTGCAATTTAATTATATTATTAACATGTGAAATTTATTTTCAAAACTTTTGAGGGAAAAAGTCCCCCTTCTTTTGAAATTATTTTTATACTTTTATTGACAATTCACTCAATATTTGCATGAATATAAAGTTAATTCAATGTAAATAAACACACCTTTCTTATCATTAAAACTAATTTTTTTTTAACTTTTTATTGTACTTTAGAGTTGTTATCTATTTTTTTTGATTGTGCTGTGTAAACAATAGTCAAACTATTAATGAAAAAAAAAATAATAATAATAATAATTAAATTCAAATACAGACATATGTATTAACGTAGAAAAGAGAATTTAAGAACATTTGTTCACTGAGAATATTTTTACATTTTTTTTTTCGAAACTTAAACAGCAAAATAATGAACAATTAAACAGAAAATTTTTTGCAGCCATTAAGTCTGCGAGGCTACAATCACGTCAGCGTTTTTTTTTTTTTTTTTTTTGCTCACTAAATATAGAAGAACACACACAAAAATGAGATAAAAAATGGCAAAAAAGAAAATAAGGTTAATATGTTATGATTATGTAGTACCCTATGATGATAGTTACTAACATATATTAGACAGATATGGCAAACTCCAAATTAATATAGAGATTTAATGCAGATTAAGGAGAAACAGAAACATAAAACTGGCAGACTATTAATTTGACAAATCTTACTATGGCGAGTCGATAAGTCAGAGACTTTTTGAATTTTTCGCCTCTTAAATAAATGGTGAACACTACTCCGATCACCAACAAATCAACTAAATTTGAAGAAACTGCTTCATTTAGTATGTGTTGACAACCATTGATAGCATACGGTAATGATAGCATAGCACTGAGTTGATGGGAAAATAGAAAAAATTCAATTTTGTGTTCTCTTTAAACATTAATTATTGCTGAAAAAAATTATTACTCTAATCAATGCTAAGCTTGATAAATACTATGGAAACTCTGTTCCAACAATTTCAATGGTAAAAAAGTGGTTTTGACGCCCAGTTAAGGTCTTCACAACCAGAACAATAAAAACAAATTCTCGATATGGTGTTAGCCGAAAGTGCGAGCGATTGTAGTTTCAAATTTGAATCAGCACTTGAGAGAATGTTTCCACAAGATGGGTGCTGCGTGTGCTTAAAATCGACCGTACATGCAATTGTCTAAAAACTTTACACGCACATTTAGCATTTTCCAACCGCAATATGAAAGAGCTTTGCATCGCTTAGAATTTTTTTTTCAAAAAGTACCGCCACTCACTTACCCGACATCACCCGACCGGGCAGGGCTCGTTTTCATGTCGTAGAGACATGTACACACTACAGTCCGAACTGTAGCGGATACAAGCAAACAAGTTATATCTACGAGAATACAAATTATTTACAGAACTTAATTACAAGCTGAACATAAAAACAATCGATTTACATGCTCAAAGCTAACAAAAATATATTTACCTGAAACAGGCAATAGAATAGATTTATAAAATTGACTAATTAATGTCAAAAAGCAAATATTAAACGTAGTTTAATATTACTGATGTCACAGGTAAAATCAATAAACTCACAATGCAAATTGTAATCATTATACAATCTACGGAAAGGAAACGAATTTGCATAAGTTGTCCTGTAAAAGTCCAGTTCAAAATTACGATATGCTTGGAAAATCTAACAGGGACTCTAAAATTTAGGTTCAAAAGTGAAAACCCAGAATCAATATCACTCGCAATAAGATTGCAAACAAAATAAATAAATAAATACCCAAAACTGCTCTCCAACGCTCCAGTGTGGCACGTTTAATCAGATCCAACCTATTCAACATAATCAATCAACATAATTCCACTCTGAGCCACGTAAGCAGAATAATAAAAACTGTTTGGTACGCACTCAATCAAATCAATATGACACCGATAATAAGGATTTAAAAAACCGAGGCATACTCCGAACTTGGCCTAACAAGCGGAATATACAATTGTCTCCTAATATAAGGATCAGTGAATTCCCTAGATCATCTTTTTACACAACCTAAAACATCCCGAGCCTTACTAGTCATCATTATAATATGATCAATAAATATAAGTTTCTATCTAGCAACAGGTCCAGATCAAAAAAGGTAATAACGGTCTCCAACGGACAAGAATTAATTGTATTTTCCAACGGATTTACACTCCTGCGGGAAAACACCATATGCTTACACTTTCTCATATTAACATCCATTAAATTTATTCTGCATCAATCAACGAAGATATCAATACTCCGTTGCGGAACCAAAAATATAATTAAAATCATAAAATAGTTAAAAATCATCAGCGTACATTAAAACACTGCAGTCAGAAAATACCTTAGGAAGATCATTAAGAAACAACAAGAACAAAAGCGGTCCTAAAGTACCAACCTGTGGAACTCTGGAAAAAAAACATAAGCGGTTTTAGACAATACATTAAGAAAGAAAACTTTCTAAAAGAAAGGTAAGAGTCTATCTAACGAAGAAGTCTATCAGGAATACCAATCAGTGCCAATTTATGAATCAATATCCTATGATCAACCATATCAGAAGCCTTACTAAAATCGGTATAAATAACATCGGTTCGAGAACCAGCGACAAAGCACCTAAAAACCCTCGTAGTTAGTTACTGTTGACCTACCCTCTAGAAGAACCATGCTGAAATGGTGACATAATACATCTTCTTCTAGGGGAAGAAACATGGATCCACCACAACCCACAAAAGAGTAGATTTCGCGTACACTGTATGTTCCACATTGAATACCTCTAAAAGTTTAAAAGAAACAATGCCGAATGTTATGACAACTTATTTGGTAAACTTAAGGCGCTAAGGTGCACACATGTGCAACATTCAAAAATTCATGAAGGCATGGCAAAAATTTATTGGCCACGAATTGCTTCCTTATTCGCTCTATTTAACGGGTTTAACCATTAGTTTTTACTTCCAAACCTAAAGAATTAACTCGGCGGAAAGAGGTTTGACTCCAACGATATAATCAGATCAACAAATCTTGTTTTTGCAATGCAGAAAAATCTGGAAAAACGTATCGAAGGAGACTATACTCAAAAATAAAACCATTTTTTATCCAATAATCTGTGTTTTATTAAAAAATTAACGGTCTTATTGATCCGCCGTAATAAGTAAAAGTCTGGAAGTAAAGAAACGGTAACTATAATAGAAGAACTTAAAAAGTCGTTTGAGCTCAGCAATAGAGGCATGAAACTGTGGAATACTAAATGCAAAGAATGGCAGACTTCATAAAAACTGCATGGAAATGCATGAGGATATCAAAATAGTAATGAACAGACAAGAAGCCCTTTACAAAATACATACATAAAAAATTAATTGTATTGAAACATGTCCATTAAATGGACTGAAACATGTAGATTGTCTAAGTCTGGCTATAAATCAAGTACTTTTTTAGAGTGATATGACGCTGGCAGCCTTATAACTTTTTTAGAATTCCTTAAAAGGTACCACAGATTGGCAAGTATAAATAAGCCTTGTGGATATAAGCTTAAGTCGGAATGCCCTTAATAACAGTGTAAATTTTCATATTCTAGAAAACTAAAACAAACTCATAAATATTTACATTTTTTGGCCGTTATACTATAAACACATAAAAGACGACAGCATACACGACTGCACGACGGCAATGGTAGTTGTGTAGTCAACTACTTAAATGTATATCGGAAACGATATCTTAATAAGCAGCAGACCAAAAAAACAAATAAAAAATTTACGTTTCGATAAATAAAATTGAAAATTACAATTGCAGCAACTTCTTTCAATACGTATTATTTTCTTTATATTTTTACTAGCTAAAACCCGACGTGCTTCGCTACGCATATTTTAGTAATTCTCTCTAACTATTATCTTATTTAAAATTATAATAATAATAATAATTATGTAGATAATAATTTTAAACTCTTTTTCCCCATCCCCCATCTTTTTAGCCCGTCCGGTTCAAGTTCAAATATTTAAAATTTGCTTCGAGAAAGACACTGTAAACATTTCAAGATAGTCGGTTCCGCTTTTTTAGTCTTCAAAATTACACACATTCAATTTTATATATAAGATGTATGCGTATGTATGTATATAGCTTTTGCCTGGTGTGCTTTCTGAATACCCGCATTTTGGCTAATGTGTATAGATAACGAAGCTTTAAGAGTTGTCGTTCTGCACATATACAAAATTCAATATTTAGTATGAATGGAAGGTGCCAAGCCCACTTATCTAATCTCGCCCAGTTGCTGACTGATAAGGTGTATTGTTCACGATGTTGTTTAAGCCTAATTTAGAAACTTTTACTATTATCGTTCTTAAGATATACAAAAATTAGTAGGGGAGATACCATACCCACTTATCCAATTCCGCCTCTTTGACTGATGATTTGTGTTGACTATGGAGTCAATCAGACCAAATTCTGAAACTTTAGCCGTAACCGTTCCTAAGTTATACTAAAATCAATTTGTATGGGTGATGACATGCCCATTTGTCCAATACAGCTAACTTTTTGACTGATGATTTGTATTGACTATGAATATATTTGGGACAAATTTTGAAAATCTTACTGTTTCCATTTTGAAGACACAGGAAAATAAATGTTAACTTTGTATAGGCATGACACCGGCCAGTCGGAATTTTTGAAACTTATATAGCCTTAAGATCATTCCAGAAAATCGGAAGGTACAAACAATCGTACACACATTCATATTTATATATAAGGATTATTATAACGCAAGAACAAATACGTTGTTTTTTTAACACTTTTTACCATTTTAATTTGATACGTTTAAAAAAAAATTTAAATTTTGTAGCCAAAAAAACATAAATAAGCCTATGTTGGCTACAACAGCAAAAGTAGTCGAGTAGCCGTGTAACTATGTTGCTGCCAAAATATTCGTATTCATATAAACGTGTCTATTTTATTTTTTGTAGTTTGTAGTCTGTAGCCTGCCGTCGTCTATGTGCTTAAAGCATTAGTTTTAAAATAAAGTTCATAACAAAAACAAATTATATTACAAAAGCGCTATTGATGTAAAACTAGTAATAATACATAGTACCACGTGTCAAAGATTTACATAAATTCATTTAATTAATATGGCTTTGTAGGGTATATGAAGATGAACTTTAAGTTGTTTTTAACGAGAATATAATGTTGTATTAAAAAAAATGTTAACACGTGATATACTTTAGTTTTTATAAACAAGAATTCGCATTATGATGTCAAATAAAAAGTAGGTGAAGTATGTTTCCATTTTAACGCTTTTATTACTGCTTCTTAAACTTTGTTTTATTAAAAGCAAAAAGTAAATAACTTGTACTGTTTACTGGGTTATTCACATCATTTCATTCCAGCTTATTGCTTATTTTAATAACATACTCGTATTGTTTGTTATTTTTTCCAATTTTTTTATTTTCAATTATGACTGTTTGTTATTTAAGTTTTTTGTTTCTTAAAGGTTTTCCCGGAAACTTTGCTTATAATTTTTTTTATTTTTTATTTTTAAAGCCACTGTAGTAATACTGTTTGCAAATTATTAAACTTTAAGATAGAAATCGTTTGTTAATGAAATTTTCATTGCTTGAAAAACATTTAAAAAATATCAATATTTTTATATGATTCATAAAATCATGTTTTATTTATAAAAAGCAAACTTTTGATAAATAAAATTGTAAAATAATTAAGATGCAATATTTCCGTTTCCTTTACTTATTTATTAATGACTTAAATTAAATGGAATTTTATTTTATTTTATATTTCATAATAATGAGCTAAAGGTCATAGTGAAACAATGTAATTAGACTATAAAAACCACTTTGTGCATTCCTTGTTTAGTTAATAAATTTAATAAGTTCTGAATACGAGTGATTTTAATGTTTTATCTATTAAATTATTTGTTTTAAATTGAAACTAGCACAGTGATTAAGGACTATAAAATCTGTTGTAATTGATGTTCTCTGAAATGCACTAACCGATTTTACCCTTAAACGAAAGGTGAATTCAATACGAAGGTTTTTATGTATATGCAATTCTAGTAGCTCCATTGACGTTAGAGTGAACCCCTTGTATTACATAAGTCTTACTTGAAATGAAAATAATTTTAAGACTATGCATATGTAGAAAGCTTTCATATAAAATTTGTATTTATTTGTCTATATAGAATAGCTAAGGGGGAAATTTATATATATAGAAATAACTTGTCCTATGTTCATCATTTTATAACTTAAAAGTTGGTGGAATCGGATAAGCGGGCATGGTACCATCAATACAAATTAAATATTGATTTTTGTATATCTTAAGCATGGTTGAGTTGAAGTTTCTAAATTCGGATTAAATAACTTGACAATCAATACAAACCATCGTTAAAAAAGATATATAAATATATGGAAATTTGCATGTGTAGAAAACATACTATTTTAAAGCTTTCTTTATCTATCCATATCAGAACAAAAGCAGGTACCACACAAAGGTCTCTAGCAACGCGGGAGAGATTACTTTAGTATCTTATGTATAAAAATGAATGTGTGTTTGTATGTACACTTGGGGACAAGCAATTTGGTCAATTAAGTACTTGACAATCTTTTTGGCGTATTTTGAAGTGTTTATGGAACGTCGGACATAGGGTCTGCTTTCTTTTTCGAAGACATTAGTCTTAGATTAATAGTTCCAAACTAAGAGCCCTTGGATCCTTACTGAGGTGGGTATTCGCAAACCGCAAGCGTTGATGAACATTTTTCTTTGACGCAGAAATTTGTTGCAACAGTGTTTTTTATATAAAATATCTAACACTGCGAAATGTTTTACATGATTTAGACAGAAAACACCTCCAACTATGTTATATTTCACACATTTCTTCATAACTTTGGGACCTTTCCTTCAGAATTAAATTTTTATATCAGTCTTTAAAAATGCGTTCAATTTTATCATTTTATGTTTTTAGTTTTACAAAATTCTTGAAAAACAATAACAACATTCCTACAACAATTAAAGTTATACAGCAAAAGCAAAAGTTCTATTTTTTACGCGTTAAAAAAGTGCATAAGATAATAAAGTAAAAACATAAATTTTTAGAGAATTATCTTTATAGTTTTTATTATGCCAGAAGGATCTATGGCAATTATGTATGAAACAAAATATCGGCCAAATGATCGCCACGACTTCGGTAGCATACCTCTATACGTCAGCCCAAATTTTCAATGACTCTGAGACATAATTGAGGTTCAATGTCGTTAATGTGCCGAATTATCTCATCCTTTAGCTCTCGAATTATTCTTAGCCTATTGACGTACACTTTTCTTTTAAATATCCCTAAAGAAAGAAGTCCAACGGTGTCAAATCACATGATCGTGGGGGCCAATTAAGATCGCCACGACATGAGATAACACGGCCATTAAATTTCTTGCGCTAGAGAGTCATTGTTTTGTTGGCTGTGTGGTAAGTGGCATCATCCTGTTGAACCACATATCGTCCAGGTCCATCTCAATTTCTGGCCACAAGAAGTCCGTTATCATCTCTCTATAGCGAGAACCATGCATGGTAACTGCTTGGCCGATCTCATTTACGAAGAAGTACAGTCCGATGACGCTGCCACCCCAGAACGAACTGGATGAGCATGTTCAGATGTTTTCACGTGTCTTACAGCCCGGTTTGCTGAACTTTGCGCATAGTTCTCATGTTTGTGGACACATTTGTTCGATTATGCTGACCAAAAAATCACGAAGTGCACTTAATACATTTTGATTTCAATTTCAGAAAAGGCTTAAACGCGTTCAACTGTTTACCTTTCCATGGTTAAATTTGTCAAACACTGAAACAAAGGAATGTCAAATTAAGTTGAGCAAAAAATGAACGTTAAGATGTGACTCACAATTAACATTGTGCATTATGGTTGAACCACCTTTTAGATTGATGTAGAAATACCTGGGAAGTAATAGGTACTATTTTCCTAATAGGTGCTTTTTCTAATCTTGAGTTACGGGTAAAAAAGCGTTTTTTCGTACCTTCATGCACATATGTATAAGCGTAGAAAATAGGTACTTTTCATTTTTTTCTATAACTTTAGTTGTAAGAATGTTGTTGTAGGTTTTTACGAATTTTGTAAGGCGTCAAATACAGTTTTAAATAACTGTTAAATAATTAAATTTATCGCATTTTTATAGACTGAAAAAAAACTTAATTCTGGAGAATAAGGGTGTACTCCTTTTTGACGCTGACTGTATATGTAATTGTACTATTTTAAGGAATTTTTTATTGTAGATTTTCTTTTGGCTGCTCCGTTATTATTACACATAATATTTTGCATGTGTTACATATCTACACATTTTCAGCTCAAAACTTTTATTGCATTGTCCCGAAAGAAAGCTCTAGTATGTATGTTTGTTTGAAGTCAATAGACAGCTAAAAGACTGAACCGTAAGAGTCTCTAAATTTTGTCGAAATAGCTCCATAGTCAATACAACTCACCAGTCAAAAAGTGGGCGGAATCGGATAAGTGGATATGCACCTCACATACAAAGTAAATAATGATTATTTTATAACTTGAGAACTGTTAAAGCTAAAGTTCCTAAGTCTGTTTTGAATGACTTTGCAATTAATACAAATCATCAGTCGAAAAATTGACGGATTTGAATAAGTGGGCGTGGAATCACCCTTATATAGTAAACATTCATTTTTGTACATTTTGAGAACAGTTAAAGTGGCAGCTTTTGAATTTGGTCAAAATCACTTCGTAGTCAATACAAATCAACAGTCAAAAAAGGTGTGGAATTGCAGAAGTGGGCGTGGCATCACCTATACATAGTAAACATTAATTTGTGTATAGCTTGAGAACAGCAATAAATTCGGTTCACACAACGTCGCGGACAATACACATCATCAGTAAACAACTGGGAGAGCCCGTTTATGTGGCAAATTCAAGTTATCTTTAAAGGTTCGGCAAAATGAGAGAGAGATTTGAGAAGAGGGTATTGCACCAAGCAGACTGTGTGAAAGCTATTTACTTGTATAGTAGATATATAAATATGTTATATATACGTAAAGGAATGTGTGTTTGTTTGAAGATTGTATACAACTAAAAAGCAGATTCTAAAGTGCCTTTTGGAAGGAACTACAGGCTCAAATGTTTGAGTTTGTAGTTAGGGGGGATGAAATGAGGGAAAAGAGTAAAAAATGAAAACTCAGATAAGAATTAAGATGGGGGTAGCGAAGCACGCTTGGTTTTAGCTAGTTTTCTCATAAAAAAAGGGGGGAAATATAGTAAATTACGGTGTAGGGTATTATATCTATATTCAGGTTTGTTTTATTATAAATTTCTTACTTGTTTGTTGTACATAAACTTGTACAAAATTGTTAAATTAAAAAATACATCTGCGGTAGGTAGTGGAGATTTCTAAAGAAATTTATTTTTTTATAATTGTAAACAAACAAAAAAAAACGTTTATATATATTAAATAGTGTTTAATTTAAGCAAAAAAATTTCTCCGCCATATAATATTTCAAGTGTTATATTTTTCATAGAATATTACTTTAAACAAATATTCAACCTAAAAAAATTGTTTGAGACAAATGTCAGCCATAAAAAACATAAATCTGATTATACATTTTTGTTTTCTTTTTTAAGTCATAATTTTTAAAAAATAACTCGAATTACCGACTCAAATTACTTTAAAAAACACAAAATAAAATGAATACATACAATGCCTGATTCAATTTTTTAGCCAAATTTCAAATTTAATGACCGACTAATCGCTCATCAAAAAGACTCCATAGAGTACTTGAGCACTGTGATTTAAGGAAAGAAAAGACTGACGGCGTAAGGAAACTAAAAATGGGCTTTTTTAATAGAGAAATCTGATCCTTTTCTTAATTTTTGTTTTGTTTTAATGTTTATTCCTGAGGAAAGAATGTCAAGTGTCTGTAAGTTTGTAATGAGACTTTAAAGGCCTTTGTAAAGATTTAAAAGTAAAGGTTGAAAAGTGAAAAAAGGCGTCCATACGAATTTGTAACAGTTGATACATGCAATTAAATGTGACTTTAAATTAAAAAACCAACCGGTTTATAATTTCATGAAAGATGGATTAACAAAATGATGAGAAGCATGAAAATATTTTTGTGGTTTCGGTAATTATTTAAAATGTAAAAAAGTTTTGTTTTTTATATAAAACACTTTTCCTCGGTAAAACATGTACATTTTTAATTGGTCGGTAACGTCTTGATGTGGTAAAATTGAGGTTAAAACAATAGAAAAAAATATTTGAAAACAATTATGTTATATTTTGAAAACCGCCTTAATTTTAAGAAAATTTTTATGATAATGACACACAACGAATATTTTAAAGAAGAAATTTTTATTAATACTTTAAAATTAATAAAATACAACTGTTCAATAAATAATATACACATATTTGTTAATTATTTTAAATATAGGTTTTACAATTAACTAATTAACTCTGCGGGAACTATCAACGTGACAAAATTTATTTCAAGTGAAACTTTTTAATAGAGTGAGTGCGACTTTATTCACACTGTTTTCCCAAATTAATCTTTAATAATCATTAAAAAATTTTCAGCCTAACGCAAGATGTAGAAAAAATATGTATTCGAACGAAAGGCATTCACTCACTTTCTTTCTTTCGTAACTTTTGTGGCCCACTATTTTACGATTTATCGTTTGCTTGGCTTTACGTTTCAAACCTAATTCAAATAAATAACTGGATAGCCATAGCTTAATTTCACAAATAAATCACCAATATACAATAAAGAGCGCTTAAATGTGAAAATTTTACTATGAAAAATGTAATTGTGGTACCAGTGGAACTTGATAGTAAAAAATGTAAACAAACTAAAATACGGTATCAAAAAGCCGTATTCGTACAACTTTAAGAATTTATTGACTTGAATTACGTTATTATTTAAGAAACTATATAATTAAAACGTCCTCTTTTATTTTTTTTTTGGAAAAAAATAACACCGATTGTTTTTAATCATATAAAATATTATTTTTAATTATTTTTATTAAAAAAATGGTTTTGGAAAAGGTGTACGAATATTGACTTCGCATACTGTAAATATATTATTAAACAAATGAACAAAAAATAAATAAATTTTATGAAAATAATTTTACTTCATTTATACGATCGTGAAGCGCTCCAGTGTACATTTCATAATAGAAACACCAATAAAAAAAGTTTGTAATTTTAACGTTCGTAATCATTTTCTTCCGACTAGAAAGCATTAGTGTGCCGCAAATCAGCTGTTTGTCGTTCGAAACGATAACGTTGGACATCGTGAGCCAGGCTGTTTTTTTTTAAACTTAAAGAGAGTTGTTAGAGAAATTTTAAAAACCCAACTGTACCTCATTTAAATTCATTGTTTTGTATCATATTTCATGGTTGTCAGACGCTTATAAAGAAAGGATTTTTTTTTTGTGGCTTCAATTGATTTTAATAAGAGCGTTCTTAAAACTAAATAATCCTGAGTTCGGAATTTAGTTTTGCTTAGTGAATTTAAATTTAAAATTTTTGGTAAATTAATGAGTATGGAAAATATATGTGTTCAATTCCACACTGCTCGCCGCGTGAATAGCATACCCTCTGTAGTTTATATAAATCGTCTTATATCTTTAAAATTTAACCGCGGCAAAGTAATTATCATAAGGGGGCTTTCATGCTTTATTTACCTCTCCTTTGGAGAAAAAAAATATTACAAAAATATATACCGTTATATAATTTTTTGGTATTTTGTTTTGTGCTTAGAAATTACTGTGATAAAATGCGCCACTTGAATAGAACATTTCATTAAAACTTAGTTACCAGTTATTATTTTTTCAAACTTTTAAAGTAGATTTCGTTCTAGCTAACTCGTCCGCCCGTTCATTAAAATAGGCATATGCGCAGGTATCCAAAGGAAAGATAATGTCCGACTGACGACCCAGTCTTCATTATAGCCTTTATAGCCAATAGAAATGTAAATGAATTAGTGTATAAATACAAAGAGAAGTGCAGCTTGACTATTTACAGAAAATTTCAATATTAATATTCCTCTCATATAGTGCCCAACAGATTGACGTTACCGCGAATATTTCATTCTGAAAACAGATATCCGAAAGGCGATAAGATATACCCAGCCAATCACAGAATACACTAGAACCAAACACTTTACTTCATTTTGAAACCATTCGTATATTCTGCTGTCATATTCGTTCATTAAGTATTCCCTACGTCACTCGCTCCTGGAGGAAACTATGACGTTAAACACTCTATCGTAATTCGTGTAAATAATAATACATAGAGCCAAATTGATGGTTCAAGATCGAGATGGAATTCTGTCTTTAATTACTCTATAAAAATCCATAATTCGTAAGACAGTAGTTTTGACTTACCAGCATAACTAACTTTTGCAAGTGCAGCTAAATTAAATGCCTTTATCTGCTTTATCGTGCTTATATGTATCTGAAATACAATGATGACTATTTGGTCCTTGCAACCAGATCTCGTAATTATTTCAAGGATTACAATTTAATAACAATAAAGCAATTGGTTCGTTTTTTAAAGTAAAGTAAAATTCACTTTAAAAATTTGAGGCACTTAAATAGGTTAAATGTACAAGTACAAAAAATTCACTTAAAATATAACATCGTACTGAATATAGAGAAATAAGGACACAAAACAATAATTCAGCACGTAAAGGCAATGTGCACGAAAGTTAAAGGCAGGTAAATCAAAATTACTGTATAGACAAAATGATGGTTCAAGATCGAAATGGAATTCTGACTTCAATCTCTCTGTAAAAATCCGTACAAGGTGTAATATAGTCCGATTGCTGGTTTAAGATCGAAAGCAGATAAGATTGAAACTACCTTAGTTTATTAATCCTATTGTTTTTGAAATAATATTCTTAAATTCTCCAAGTTTTAAATTATAGATTAAAAACTTTTAAATCTTACCTGGATGTCATTGTTAAAATATATCAAAAATTAAGGTTATACTAGCATAAACCCCCGAAATGAAACTGGATGATAACATCACCAAGGAAGTAATGATCGCTTACGGTGTTAGACAGGGTTGTATACTCTCATCTCCATTATTCAACATTTGTTCTGAGCAAATCTTTCGAGAAGCAATCAGCAAAATTAATGTCCCCATCAAAGTAATTGAGGTTAACAACAATTATATAAGATATGTAGATGACATAACATTACTGAAGGATAGCTTAGATGGGTTGCAAACACTACCGAATTTAGACTTCAAATTAACATCAAAAAGACATAATATATGTATGGATCCCGAAAGAATATTTATACTAACACCAACTCACAACAGAGAATTAGTCAATTGATAGAGTCCAAAACTTCAAATACCAAGGAGCTGGATAACGAAAAATGGGATACTTCAAAGGAAATAAGAACAAAGATCAAAGTTCCATAAATATAGAAGCATTCTTGCATATCGTACTTTTAATATAAATCTGAAATTGAGGTTGCTTGAATTCTACATATGGCGCAACGCAAGGGAGAAATGGAAAATGAAAGCTTCTGTTATGAACAGAATCCATGGAAAAATGGATCTACAGAAGACTATGGAGGATCTCATGGGTAGTTCGCATTACAAATTCTAAAGTTTTGCAAAGAATAGGACATGATAGAGAACTTGTTTCTACCATCGAAAGCTTATCTTGGTCATATTATGCGAAACAAAAAACACGATTCACTCTAATTAATTCCACAACGAAAAATTGAAGGTCAGAAATATGATAGTAAGATTTTTATGGCTCCGTAATATTCTCAACTGGACCGGAATTCATAACATCTGTCATATAATATCAGATGGTGGTCTCATAAAAAAAATGTATTTGATAATCTATTTATATATAAAAGAGGACTATAAAATCCATTGTAATTGATGTTCTCTGAAATGCGCCAAACGACAACGAAAAGTTAATTCAACACCAAGGTTTTTATGTATATTCGGTTTTTGTAGGTCAATTAATTCGCGAGTTATTGACGTTAGAGTGAACCCCTTTATCTTGCATAAGTTGGAAATGGAAAATTTTACACTATTTAAACTTTATACGAGTTAGAAAATATGTTTAACACTGTGTATATAAAAAGCATATGTAAAAAGCTTTCATTTGGTGTGTGGCTTCACTATTGTTTAACTGGGCACCCATATTAAATTTGTATTTATATGTCTATATCTTTAAAACGGTAATAGTAAAAGTCTCTAAATTAGCCAAAGTAACTTTGTGGTCATTTGTCATAAATTGGGCCGAATTGAACAAGTGGGTTTAATATATCCCATACAGTAAATATTAGTGGATGGTTCTGAATTCGGTCAAAATAATTTAGTAGTTAATACATATCATCAGTCGAAGTATGGGCCTCTCCCATTCAAATTAAATAATGATTTTTTATACCTAGAGAACGATTAGAATGGAAGATTCTAAATTTGGTCTAAATGACTTCTTAGAAGTACAAACCATCAGTTAAAAAGTGGGCGGAATCGAATAAGTGAGCGTGGTATTTCTCATATAAATTAAATAATGATTTTATATATCTTGAGAATGGTTAGAGCTGAAGTTTCTAAATTTGGTTTAAATAACTTAGCGGTTAATACAAACCATCATTTAAAAAAAATATGGAAATTTGCATGTGCAGAGAACGGTAACAGTTAAAGCTCTCTTTATCAGTACACATTAGTTAAAAACAGGTACAACAAAGACTACCAGCAACGGGGGATTATTCTAGTTTAAATTATTTTCCAAAATTGCGTTACTATATTGTCGAGTCTGACTGGACATAGAAGTTGGTGTAAGGCTGAAAGTCGTGTTCGGTGACGAAGCTCATTTCTGGCTGAATGGATACGTCAACAAGATAAATTACGTATTTGGTGTGAAGAGCAGCCAAAAGCATTGCAAGAACTGCTAACCCATCCCGAAAAATGCACTGTTTGGTGTGGATGTGGGCCGGTAGCATTATTGGACCGTATTTTTTCAAAGACAAGGAAGGCAGTAAGGTTACTGCGCTATTGTGCGATGGTTACAAATTTTTTCCCCAAAATTGGCTGACATGTGGCTTCAACCAGACGGTGCCACATGCTACACAGCACGCAAAACAATGGTTCAATTGAGAAGCGAACAGTTTAGTTCACGTTTGGTGTCGGTAAATTGGCCACCTAGATCGTGCGATTTAACGCCTTTAGACTATTTTTCTTTGGACTATGTTAAGGTTTATGTCTATAGTTACAAGCACGAAACGGTTGGCACACTGGAATACAATATTGAAGAATTAAATTGTGAGATATCCGTCGATATGTTGGAGAGAGTATATCAAAATTGAACCCAGCATATGAACCATTTGAGGCGTAGCCGCGGTCAACATTTACATGAAGTCATCTTTAAACAATAAATTGTATAGACCGTTCTATCGACTCAAATAAAGATTTCATACATATCTCTAAATGTTATGTGTTTTTTTTTAAATCGCATCATAAAGCTCTTAAAAATTAGCCCGATAGAAGAAATTTAAACGGATTTTTTATGAAATATATTCATTAAAAAAGAACAATTTTAACAGAAATTGATCACTTTTAAAAATTAATATCACTTATGTACTCAATTTCTTATGTATTTCTCGAAAATTGAAATCTTTTAATAAACTTTCATTTCTGGCTTTTAATATCCAAATCGGCTTTCAAAAAGTAAACTTGCGCAAGTCATTGCATTATAATCCCTTTTAAGAAATTTCTTTATTTTAAATTGTTTATATTGTACTATTGACTCAATGCTGATACGGAACTATAGAAATGAAAGACATGTTATGGACAGTTTACGTTTCATTCTTATCTTTTTTTTTCTTTCAATTCGAATATGACCAGGGTGTTACTCGTATATACATTATAAAACAAATAAATCATATTTTTAATAAATTAAAGCTCATACGCATTTGCCTACAGACGACATACATTATGTTTCAAAATCAAATTATAGGTTTTCAGAAATCGATTATAGTCGTATACAGTGGTACTACACCCAGTGTTATTATCTATTTAATAAATGTGTACTCTTTGCCTTCTAATAAATTTCGATTACGAAATATGTAATAAAGAGCAATGAAAAGTTTCAAAACACTCGTAATTTTTGTTTTTTTGTTTTTTTTCTCTATTGATAGTGCGCAAAACAAAACAAAATAAAAAATAAATGTAATAATAGGGGATTAAAAATAAGACGAACTTTTATATACAATTTAACTATTCCGTTTAAAAAATAAGTATTGTTTCATAAGTTATAATGAAAACCTTAAGTAAAAGGTAACCCCATTTTCTTCAAATTATCAAATTGAGTAAAGAGTTTTAAAGATAAGATTATGTATAAAGATTTTGAGGAAAATAATAGTTTTTTATTATTTTTTTTATTTCTACCTTCACGTAAATTTACAATGTTAGTCTTACAAAAAAAAAAGGAAAGAAAAAACAAACAGAATGACAGAAAACATGGAAACGTTTTCTTTCTCATGTTTCTTAAACAAAATACTATAGACTCGTAAGATTAAAAAATCAACTGACACTTGTTTTTTACTGATAAGAGTTGTATTGGAGTTGTCTTCATTACTATGTATTTTTATTTATTTATTTTTTTTGTGTTTCTTTTATTCTATTATTCAATTATTAAGAGAGTTGATAGTCTATACGCACTGCTATCAAACGTCATTTGGCGTTTCAGTCAATCAGTCTATCATTTTGTCAATCGTTCATTAAATTAAATGAAAATAATATAAAAATTATTTTTTATTCCATTAACTGTTTCAACATTTGCTGTCTGATTGATTTTAATTTTTTATGAAGGAAAGCATTAAAGGTTTCATAATCAATTAAAAATTTTTGTTTTTTGTTTATTTGTTTTAATATTCCTTACCTTGCTCCTACAATCAATTGGTTTCTACCCACATCGAATAATAATTCCGAATATGTTGCGGTATCCGCATCCGTAAAACGCTTAGCGGTTGTCATAAGATCTGAAAAAATTTATTAAATAAAGAAAAACTTTTATAAGCATTTTCTCGAAAATCTTAAGTAAAAGATTTTAAAAAATTTGTAATATTTCTATAAATGAGATGACCAGCTTTGTTTTTATAATTATTTCAATAAAAATTTCTTAAAAACTTAAATACATACATACATACATACAATTTTAAATACATATATATGTATGTCCATATGGAAGAGTAGCTTAAGTTAACTTAAAACATTTTTAATAATCGACACGGATTTATATAATAAAAGGCGAGATACAAAGAAGGAAACATCTTATACAACTAGAGTTTTTCGATAGAAGAGTATTCTGTTAGATTTATCCGAGATTGTCTCTAGATACGATAAATCTGTGTCGGTAAGTAAGAATGCCTTAAGTCGACTTAAGCTACACCCAGAGAAAAAACAACCTTAAATCAACAAGAAACAACTATGAAAACTAGCCAAGGTGGATAATCGTAAATTTAACAACATTCAACGTAAAAACAAATTTTGGATTCATAATCAAAGTGATAACAACTTTGACTTAAAATTGTGCGTACTTGTTTTTACATTGGCCAATCTAAAATAAAAATTGGAAATTTTAATACAAAATCCTGCAATGTCAAATTAAAAATGTTCTCCATTATTTCAAAGTAGAAACATTTTTACATCAAAGTTAAAAATATTCAAATCAACATAGCACAACTTTACTTTAAAGTTGTAGAATTTTTGTTTTGAGCACTATTAACGTTGGATTATCAACACTATTTTGGTAGTAAAGTTTCGAACCTTGTATTTTAATGTATTTAATTCAAAATATTGTACAATAAATTTGTTAAAAAACTTAACTCGAAATAAATAAACTTTATTTACAAGAACAATTTTGGTAGGATATAAAACATAAATTTAATCAAACAGCATTTCTATATGAATGTGTGTGATAGATGATAGAGTCCTTCTAAAGAGGAATTACAAAAAAATACATATATATATATATATATATATATATATATATATATATATATATATATATATACTATATGGTAGTTATTTATAAACTATATTGCCAGGATAAAATACTGGCTGTTGTTAGAGCTACTAAAGTTATAGCTTTTAATATTGCAATAGAGAAGGAGCAACGGGCTCTGGTGGGATGGAGAGATTTTGACTGATTAGAGACTGTAGGACTGCCTTTAGGGCGCTTATGGACGATTATGTGGTCCGATTGTGCTGGGTATCGGGTCACTGCAGTATCAGCGAACTGACAAGACGGCATTCGGATAATAAGGGTTTGCCTGTGTAACGTTTAATGAGATCAGCAATCTTCAGAAAGGCAAGAGAATGGGTCTCGTGCTGAATGAATCGAGAACTCAGTTACTGTTGGAGTGTCAGGAGAACACTTTGGAATGTGATATTTATAATAACTGTCTTTTATGGAACGAGGTGGAGATGAACTGGAGACTAGACAGTTGGACATATTATCTACCGCTGCCAAGGATTGCATGTGTAGTAAAAATATATTCAAATGTTGCAATAAATTTTATTAAAAATTTTATTTCTTTTTGTTGGATATATATTGGATTATTGAGATTTCAGTATCACCAAAACTTTTTCTTTCACAAAAATACAGAACTTTTAATTGACAGCTTTCAAATTTTATTAATTTTGACTCCTGTTTTATGTAACTTTATTCTAAAATGTTCAACGCTGTTTTAAGGTCGAACAACCACAAAGTTAAATCAAAAACGAGTAATCTCAAATCAACAATGATGTTTAAATTTGAGTATAGACCAATGTTAACTTAATGTTGTTTCACCATTAGAACTTATTCCATCACGTGCATTATAATTTCATAAAGCTTTTAAATGAAATCGAAAATGTACTTTTTAATTTAAAAACGTAAGGCATTAAATTTATACTTTGACATTTTAAAACCGACTTGAAACATTTTCAGCTTCAAACTAATTCAGAATTCCAACATTTTTATGTTGAATTCAATGTTGAACATTTTCAAATTAACAAAAACATATTTATTTTAAAATAACTTCTTAAATTTTATATAGTTTTACATACTTTCAATGTTGTTCATTGTTGAACTAACGATGAATAAATTGAGGGTGCGAAATTTTGAATTCAACAACGATTTAATTTGGTTTTAAGGTTTAATTCTTCTCTCCATATCGACACAGACACGTTTTTTTCGATATAATAAATTTAAAACAGACTCCAGCTTTTATAAAGGGTGGTCCAACCATAATGCACGATATTAACTGTGAGTCACTACTTAACGTCGAGTTTTTTGTCCAACTCAATTTGACATTTCTTTGTTTCAGTTTTTGAAAAAATTCAACCATGGAGAGGTACATAATTGAGCAGTGTGTTAAGATTGTTGAAGTCTTTTATAAAAATGGGCGTTCAAAAAAATACATTTCGAACACTTCATGATTTTTTTGGTCAGCATAATTGAACAAATGTGTCCATAATCGGGAGAATTGTGCGCAAATTTCAGAAAACTGAAATGCCGATGCATCCACAAAGAGCGACTGTTTAGTACAGTTTATGAGCTGGCGCTTCATCGGGCCATACTTCTTCGAAAATAAAGTCGGCCAAGCAGTTACCGTGAATGGTGTTCGCTACCGCGTGATGTTAACGGACTTCTTGTGGCCAGAAATGAGGATATAGACCTGGACGATATGTGGTTTCAACAGAACGGTGCCACTTGACACACTGCCAACGAAATAATGGCTCATTTGCGCTAGAAATTCAATGCCCGATTATCTCATGTCGTGGCGATGTTAATTGGCCGCCACAATCATGTGATTTGACATCGTTGCGCTTCTTTCTTTGGGGATATTTAAAAGGAAAAGTGTACGTCAATAATCCATGAACTATTCAAGAGCTAAAGAATGAGATTATTCGGCACACTAAAGACACTGAACTTCAATTATGTCTCAGAGTCATTGAAAACATTGACCGACGGATAGACGTATGCCACCGAAGCCATGGCAAACATTTGGCCCACATTTTGTTTCGCACATAATTGTTATAGATCCTTCCATCATTATAAAAAGTATTAAGATAATTCTATGAAAACTTTTTGTTTTATTTACAATTAACATCGCACGACTTTATTTTATTAAAAAATTTAATATGATAGATGCCTACGCTAGCAAAAGCAATTCTGCGAATACGTACAATCAAATGTGTACATCTTTAGCGTATTTAACAAACGTTTTGTCAAGCTGCGTTAAGTTTCAGTTATTAACATAAAGATCGAATATATTCGTTCTGCACGTACGTAAACAGTTATCATATGCAAAGCTTATAGTTGGCACAGCACTATTTAGCATAACGTTTCTCAAGCATTTGGTAAAATAAAGGCTTAACAAAATTTACAACCAAATGTGTGCAACTTATTACAGAGATCTCTAACTGAACAAGGGAAGGGATGCGAACTTCATACTATTAAGGCTGGATTACCTCAGGGAAGCATTATGGGAGGCATACTATATATGATACATATATACCTCCGATATACCACACTTCGACATTCGCTGACTTTACAGCTATTGTAAGCACCCGTAAAGATCAGCAGGAAGCAACTCGGATTTTGCAATATCATATGGTGCAGCTTAATATCTGGTTAAAGCAATGAAGGATAAAGGTTAATGAGTAAAACTGCACACATGTTCCGTTCACTTTTCGTAAGGAATCTTGTCCACCAGTTTTCTAAGGTTAAATATTAGAGCGTACATACGGTTAACATGAAAAAGCGACATTGATGCTAAGTTAATACAAATTAGATTTAAGGCAATGCAATTATATTGGATAGGAATTTTCTTTAAAATGTGATATCGAAACCTATTTGGTGCTACGAAGGTTAAAAGCAAATATGAAAATTTATTAATATTTCAAATTTTTAATGTGCCTTTGGTTAGAGCGAAAATCGGGAAGTATGTATTTGAAGAAACCTAGTTTAGCCGAACCCACTAGCTCCCGCAATCTTGAATGATGCTAGCCACATCCGATTGAGAAGAAGAAATACCGCGGATCTGGTACTAAGCAGAGCGACTTCATGATAATTCGTTCCGCACTAGTTTTCAGATTTGGTGAAGTCTTTGACAGATTTTTCGCTGACCTTTGATAGTAGCTTAAGTTAGTTATGTCTTAACTTATTTACATAACAAACTTTTCGTCAAGTTTCGTTAAGTTTTATTTGTTCAAGTAAACAGCGAAGCCGATCGTACTTTTCCTAAGTTAACAGTTGTTATCTGTTTATATGTCATAATAATAAAGGAGAGAGTTTTGAAATGGATGCTGAAATCAACTGTTTAATTTTCTGAATGAAATAATAATGATTTATTTATTAAATAAAATTAATTAATTAAGTTTATAATGTTTTTTAGTTAATTTGAAAGTATATTATAGCCACACAAAATTTATCAACAAGTTGATTAAATATTTGATAAAATTTTCGTTGATTTTTGCTTTTGCAACAAAAAGTTAAGGTAAATTAGTGGTCACCATAAAGCCTAAACTCCAATCCAATTGGAGAATTTTCGAGCAGTATTAAAAAAAACGCCTCGAAAAAATATAATTGGGCTTCGAGGAACATGTTGGAACATATGGCAACGAATGTAATACGAATGAAACCAAATTTTTCTTACGTTTTTGGGCAATATAGTAAACAATACGTCTAAATGCTTTAAAAGTGCCACAAAAACTAAGAGGTTTTATGAATAGCGTTAGAAAATATAAGTTTCTCTCTATTTAAGCGAAAAATGTAAAACTAAGTGAATGCGGATTATTTTATATTTATTTTGAATATGATACTATTTTTTTTAAAGAACTTAATAATGAATAAATGTGTGAAGTTTTATTTTATTTGATTACGTATTTCAATTTTTATAGGAACTTTCAGTTTAGTTTTGCTACCCATTGTAAATATGAGCTATTCATGCTGTGCCCTTTTATTGAATTAAAATTTGAAAGTAAATTTATTTATTTTTCTTTAGTTTAAAGAACTTAAGGCTACTATGTTTGCATAGGGTATTTTTTTAAGAGCTTAAGAACTTAAAAAGATAATACAAGACAGAAATAATGTTGGAATTAATTTTTTTTCTGATAGATAATTTCATGGCATTTATTTTTTAAATATAATTTCCGTAGCCAAGAGTTACATGGTCCAGTCGATCAGTCCAATTTTTGACTACTTTTTCAAATAAATCTGGTCGTGTGCCGTCAATGGTGGCTTTAATATTGGCTTCCAAAACTTCAAGAGTTGCTGGTTTGTCGGCATAAAAAATAACTTAACATGGCTCCATAAAAAGTAATCCAGAGGCGTTAAGTCGCACAAACGAGGTAGCCAGTGAACAGGACCAGTTCTGCAAAAAAGTTGTCATCAATTTGATGTTTCAACAAATCGATTGTTTAGCGCGCTGTATGACTTGTTACGCCAAGTCGATAGCGCTCGTCATTCACCATAAGAGCAACTCTTTCAATATTTCAATATTGTAAGCCGTACCAAACAGTTAATTTTGAAACGGGAAGAGTAAAGTTAGTACGAAAACGAGCAATAGCATGACGAATTACTTGCTCAATAGGTCGATTATGTTGACCGTAAAATTAACGAAGTATTATATGGACATCGCGAACAGATTTTTCAGATATTAAACTATTCATAAAGACTTGCCAAACCTTACTGAATAGAAATAACAACACAGTTTGACATTCTCAGCTGTCAAACCATAGTAAAAAGACACCCTATATTAACTGAAATAATATTCTTGCACAGTTTTAATAAAATAAAAGCTGCTCTTTTTCTTTCTCTTACTTACAAATTTTTTTTCTTTTTTTTTTTTTGTTTAAACAGCAAAATATTCCAAACTGTTGGCAAAATGATCATAAAAAAATTAATTTGTACCCAATTTTCGTTTATTAAAGCATTAAATTAAACGAGGAAATTTAAGAAATCGTTTAAATCAACATTAAACAAAAAAATTATAAACAAAATAATCAGCATAAAATTATTTTTTGGAAAATAAAAGAAACAAAATCTCATTTATAATCAAGTGTAAAATAAATATTTAATTTTTTTTTACCAAAACAACACAAAAAAAAACTAATTTTGAATTGAATACGAAAATAATAAAAAAATATTTGGATGTTTGTGCATACGAACATTTTGTTTAGAGATAACAAACAAAAATTACGAAAATTACATCATAAAAAATACACAAAAATTAATGGCGTTTTACAAGGAGAAGTACACATGGTAAAGGGGTTATTAAATGTTTTTATTATTTGATAATAAAATCTTTGTAGCACAAGTTACAATGTAAGGTTTTACTACCTTTTTCACTTGTACTTGCTAACAAATACGACAACAACAAAAACAAGAAACATTTCAAATTATTACGTTGAATTTACAAAACAAAGAAAAAAATTAAATACGTAATTATTACATAAAAGTTACATTGCAAAACTCGGTAAATGAGATTTTGGAAAGACCTACCGCACACATAACTCTGTAATGATGGTTTGTGTGACCAAGAAATTTTGTAATTTAAAAGCTCTTATATCTTAATACTTTTGTTTATATTTACGCATTAAGTGATTAATTTTTTAACTATGTTTCTTAAAATGTATTTATTTGAAAAATGTGATCCAACTTTTGAGAAATTTTATCCTTTCCCCGAATAGTCTCTCAGGCGAACATTTGCAAGGCCCTCATCGCTAGCACCGTAGAAAACGTAAACTCTAGAATCAACCTCTTCTTGCTACTTATGTACTCGTAAAAGATAGTAAATTCTTAAGAGCAAAAGAAACTTTAACACAAAAAAGCAATAGTCAAAAGAAGACTATATAGGATGTAAATAAACTAAAATGGTGAAAAAGTAACTGATATCTACCAGAAAAGCGATATCTGCTAGAGATGGTGGTCTCCTGTTTGATCTTTTACTTTATGTCAAACCCAAAACTGTAATTTTTTTTCGCTTCTACAGTGTTTTGTCGAATCACTACTAATAAGACAGATAAAATGGGATGCATATTATCCCAGTTTCTATAGAATATAGATTTTGATGTTATCGTTTGCAATGATACAATCGTCAGCAGAGGAATAAGATGGGAACATAACCAACACTTGAGACTATAAAATTTGACGATGATATTTATCTTTTAGCACTCAGCCATTGTTACATATTTGCTAAGCCTTAATCTCTGAAGAATGCAGTTGCACAGACGGAAATAAGGCTCACCATTAAAAAATATGTAATATCAAGTTATAAGAGCTTATTTATTTCTTCTACCTTGGCAGCATTATAACAAGGACTAGTAGCTGTAGCGACGATATAATGTTTAGAATGTCCAAAGCTAGTTAATCTTTCTATATTTTATGACCTATGTAGACTGTCTGCTGTCTTGAAGTGGACTAAGAGATAAACATATTTAACTGATGTAGGTATTGGAACAATAACAATAATAAATAATATAACGCAAAGCCAGGGATATTTTGAACTATAAGACATGATATACACACGCTTACGATATATTGCCATTTTTCGGAAAAAAAAGCACCTGATGTTAGAAAAATTGTCTTATCCATTTTTTAGGCAGTTTGTTTGCATTTGAAACACTTTCAGAAAATAGTTAAGCTTTTAAATACAATTTGATGCAATTTTAATAAAAACCACGGATTACGAGTACCAATTCAGGAAATTCATTGATCAAAAAAATATTAGCAGTCAGGTATATAAAGGAGTCAAAAGATCCTGCTCGTCATTGCAGCTTTAAAAAATAACAAATAAAAACCATCTGTTCAGAGTTTCGACTTTTAAATATTTTATAAAACGTTCTATATAAACCCGGTTCAATATAAAGTATACATTATTTTCAACTATGAATATGAAAAAGATAGTAAAAGGTTTTAAGTTAAAGACTTACTCTAGCAAGAGTCGACTTTAGTGTGGGACTATGAATATGGGCCAGAGTCTTCAAATAAGAGCTTTCATTTTGATCTATAACAAAGCGAATAATAATATTTTATTTTAAGAGATGACTAATAAGAACAATAGCACACAATGCCATAGACCTTATCTTTTGCGTTAGCCCCAATGAAAAAAGTCTAAAGGTAATAAATCACAAGATCTTGGTAACCCTCTTCGAGAAATCACACATAAAAGATCCATGATATCGTTTCGTTGTAAAAGTTATAACTTTTGAAGTAATTATATTTTAGAAAAATTGAAAGATTTCATAAATGCTTAATACCATGCCGTTAAGAGCACAGCATGCTCCGAAAATCCGAGTAAAAGTCGGTTAATTTTTCCGGTATAAATTTAACATATGTATTTAATAAAATTTGTATATGTTTTTAATACTTAAATCCAATTTAATTTATGTCAAGTAATTAAGTAATCACTGTAATTATTAAGAATGAAGGGGTACTGTAGACTGCTAAACGGCTAAACATGTTTCTTGGAAATATTTACAGCATCTTTCTATATGCCTAGAAGAAATTGAAGGCTACATACATTTCAAAAATTCCAATTAGGCGGTGTCACGACCATAACAAATATATATTTATTTATTTGTGTATATCTTTAAAATGGTAACAGTATGAGTCTCTAAATTTGGTACCTCCCATACAAACTAAATACTGACTTTTGTATATCTTGATAACGGTAAAAGTGGGAGCTTCTTAGCTTAGTTTAATCACTTTGCAGTCAATAAAAATCAATATCATCATCCATAAATGGGCGAAGTTGGATAAGTGAGGGTAGCATCGCCCACACATAGTATATATTAATTTTTGGTATATTTTGGGAACGGTAATAGAAGAAGTTTCTAAGTTTGGTTCAAACGACTTCGTGGGGAATAATATCATCAGTCAATAACTGGGAGAGATTGAGTAAGTGGGCATGGCATCTGTTAAATATGGAAAAATAGTAGCTCCTCTTCTAGAGGAGCAAAAATTAAGGATTCTAACGTGCCGAGGCTAAATAAATATATTCTTGGGGAGAGGGGCTGAGCACCCCCTTCAGACGGTCTACCTACGCCACTGAACGTGGAAAAAGTTCTGAGAGTTTTTTTTTAATTCTCCTTACATTTTGAAGACATCATTATTACATACTTTAAAAATAGAAACGAAGTCCTTCTTGTTTTCGCTATGAGGTTGTAACAGTTTTCTTTTTTTTCACGAAAACTGGTCCTTCATTGTGGAAAGGCTTAGTTAAATTAATTACATTATTTTGTATTAAATATACTCAGAAAATATTGGCGTGAATATTTGTGAACTTTTTCAGTTATATTCTACTTTATTTGCAATAATGACCTAAATACAGGGTGTTTGACAAACGGCCACTGACTAAAATGTAGAATAAATGATGAACATTTTTCTTTTTCAATAAAAAAAACGACACTATTTTGAAAAAGACTGCAATATTTCAAACACTTCAATACTAAAGCTTAAATTGTCGACTTTGAGCAACTCTACCACTTATATTTCTTATCCAATTAAGAAAAGCATTTTTGTTTCATGATCAATGAGAAGTTTTTCATAGGTTATACCCATTTATTCCACAAAATGTTGTCGTCAAATTATGTAGCTTCGACATGGGTTTTGGGAAAATGAGCCATTATGCGCCGTCCAAATCAATACCTTCCAACTTTGGCCATATAAAATCCTTATTCATTGCCCGATAAAGCAATCCCTCCACCGTAACGTATGTTGGACCTCATTTTGGGAAAAATCCCATCAAACAGTCATAAGTGCAGTACGAAGAAGTTTTTTAATAAAAAGTTTTGGGTTTTCCGAGCCCCAAATGTTCCTATTCCGCTTGTTAACACAGAGTCCAAGGTGAAAATGGACGTCATCTTTTAAGATGATGTGTCGATGAAATGTCGGATGATTTTAATGAACTTCAAGGACTCAATCAATAAAGACACTACGTTGCTAATGGTCGGTAAGCCTTAGTTATTGTATTAACTGAACTTTGAATGCCTTAAGATGGTTGAGAAATAGACAAACCTAGGTTTTCTTCAACATTGTTGCCGAGTTTCTTTCTTTCCGTCACTTACTTACACCAATAGGTCAAATTTTTCCACCAGTTTCAGAATTTTCGGCCTAGAAGGTACTTCACAACGACACAAAAATTGTTTAGTTTACCGAAAAGTGACCGCTATAATTTCACAATTCTTGTAATGAATTTGAATCATTTCGTTTCATTGTTTAAGGTTTTATCCGACCGTTTTTATTAAAGGCGTATATTTACTTTTCGTCTGTTAAAATGGTGGGATATTGAAAATGAATCGTCTTGTTGGAAAGCACTATCATTTATTTTGAAAATCAGTGCTCTGTTCGACAACATTAGAGAACAAAATTTAGTTTAATGGTAAAATAAATACTTTAATAAACTATATTGTCAAATGATTTAGAACCCATCGTTGTATTAATCGGTTCAATTTGGCGTTTCTTGATTATTTTGGTTGAGGGTGAGTTAAGTCCATGTAACAACTAAACAACGCTTGAGTAAATTTTCGTTGATAAGTTTATGTCATTAGTGAAATAACACCACAAGTTCGAGAAAAATTTATCAAAGATTTGACTTGGGATATGATTGAAGCATGATTATACTGAATTAATGTCTTTCTTATCGAATGGTGCTAATTTTAATTACAATTTCACAAAATTATGATTGAAGTTGTTCGATCACGAGAACGACGGTTTTGGTCCTATTTATGTAAGAGGAATTTCAATATTACCCAGTGAAAAATAAAAGGCCTAATAGATGAGCAATCATGCTTTAATAATATTTTGTTTGTGTACGTTAACAAAATTTGTCACACACACAACCTATGAGTGTAATCATATTTTTTCGTTTAACGATGGCCATCTATGAGGCCTTTAAGACACTAAAGCAGTTGCGTTAAAAGTGCAGTTTGGAGCTTATGTCCTTACCGAATTCCAGTATCAAAAGTTCAATTACTAAAGAGGGTTTAAAGAAGGTACTTAGTATGTTACTTAGTAACTGAAATTAGTGCAAATTATATTAAGGCTTACAATTCGTTGGCATTTCAGAAATGTTAATCTGAAACAGTGCTCAAAGTAGAGCAGAGCCAGAGCTGTGTCTTAACTTTTGATGGTTGTAACTTGTAAGCATTTTGTCTGACTTTTTAAAGCTGTAGCATTCTTAGTTTCATTGACATTGCCAGTATACTCATGGAAGAGTGTTAGTTATTATGTTTAATAATGGCAAAATATGTGATATAATAATGACAAGTGAGGTACAGAAAGCTTTGACTTAACATCAGAAGATTGATCAAGTTTTACAGTCACTTACTTTCTTTCGTAACATCCACCCACTATCTTATGATTTATCGTTCGCTTGGCTTTACGTTTCAAACGTAATCCAAATAAATAACGGGATTGTCATATACATAGTAATTCCACAAATAAATCACCAATATAAAAAAGCGTTTAAATAAAGAAATCTTACAATGAAAAATGTAACTGTGGTACCACTGGAACTTGGCAGTCAAAAATTAAAGAAACTAAAACACAGTATTCAAAATACGGATTCGTACAATCTAAAAAATGTATTGGCTTGAATTTCGTTAATATTTAAAAAAATTTTGATTAAACGCCCTCTTTTATTTGTTTTCATTAATTACGCCTATTGTTTTTTAAATCTCGTATAAAATAATAATTTTAATTATTTATTTTAATAATAAATGGTTTTTAAAAAGGTGTACGAATATTTATTTTTGCTTCCTTTATGCGATAGTGGCTACAAAATGAGGCCTTTACAGGGACCAAATATCTAGCAATGACGCAAGGAATAAGAAACAGCATTCCAGAGCGCTGCAGTGTTCATTTTATAATGCAAACGATAATAAAAAACAAGTGAGTAATTTTGACAAACATAAGAAAAGCAATATAGTGGAACGCTAATTTGTACTAAAGTGCACACTTTATCGTTTGCATTTATTTTCGTTCGACTCGTCGTACTGAAAACAGTTAGTGGGACGCAAATCAACTGTTTTTCGTTGGGAATGCGAACATATAAAAACGTTCGACATCGTGGGACAGGCTGTTATTGTATTTCAATTTTGTCTGAAGTGTTTGAACAGTGATGAACATTTTTTTGGCGATGAAGGTAAACAATACCACAGAAAATTCTTTAGTAACGTAGAATCGGGGCACGACCATATAAATGAATTTATTTTATCTGTTTATTCTTATAGTTTTAATAATTCCTTAACTTTTTATAAAGATTTCAGGCTACATTTGTTCATTTAAAATCTGGAGTAAGTGACCAGTTTAAGGTGTTTTCAAATAATCTTTTTTCTTTAATAATAACAGTCGTCTTATGCACAGGGGGTATAATGGTTTAAACATTTTCCGCATTACATATTACTTTTGATAGTAGTTACTCGTATTTACATTGCTATCCAAGTGGTTTTTTATTTTCTTTTAAGAAGACAACCATAATTCAATTAAATTTAGTTTAACTGAGTTCTATAGAGTTTAGTAAATGTCATTATCGTACATACATTTGTTTATTTTACACTTAAGATATGCATGAAACGAACATTATACACACGTACGCATGTAATAATCAAATTAAATAAAAATGTTACAAAAAGAAAGATAATAATGATAAAGATAAAAAGAATTATGTTTAAATAAGTAATGCAGTTTTATGAATATTCATATGCATATATTCATAATTACATACTATGGAGATCGGACGGTTATTGTTCAACCGGTTTTAACCGGTTTTTTTGGTTTTGTCGAATTTTTTTTCAAAATTTTCATTTTTCGAATACCGAATAAACCGGTTAATTTAACACGAATAACCGGTTATTTAAATAAGTATAGTTTTTATACGTTTGTATATTTTTTTATTGAAAATTTGCTCATAGTTTAATTACTTTTGTATACATGAAAACTTTGAACGTCTCACAAAGAACGTGAAAACCAAGGTAGATCCAAAAAGGTATGCACTCTTGAGCAAAAAAAAAAAAAGTTTTCTCATCTTCTGTAAATAAATAATGATTTTTATATATGAAGAATGATCAACTAGACTCATTGAAAGCCCACAAGCCCACAAACGCCGGTTCCGAACGGAAGATATATTAGTTAGTGAAGGTTTTCACAGCGTAAATACACATAACCAGTCGCTAGTAATGTTGTGAGGTGATATCGCTGTTGTAAATTGTCAGATGGTGTGGCCTGGAATTGAACCGACGACTTCTTGGCTGAAAGATGGGTTCTTACCTAACATACCACATTGACACACACACTATTAAATACGTGCTGCATAAATTTACATACAGTACTGTTCGAAATCTAAGCAAATTTTCTTGTCGAGGCAATTAAGGACTCATTTATTACTAATTGATTTATTCAAAGTAAAACATTTAATTTTTGTTATCTTAGGCACCTAAATTATAACCATAATAACGAACCTTTAATTCCATTCTCTACCAAGGAATACAACAAAAACAAAATTAGCTCCTTGAGTAGCTGTAAGAAACTTAAGCATTTTTCCGTACTTTGTGTAATAAACTTTGTTTTTGATTGTTAGTATTGTTTGTCACTTTAATCTTAAGCTCTCCACTAGCTTCTGTTTATTTTTAAAACGACTTGGTCCAGCTCTGCGCTTCAAGAATTTGGAATGAATTTATTTAAATAAAAGAACCGGTTAAACGGTTATTTAAATTATTATTAAACGATAATCGGTTTTTAAAAAGTGTCACTTTCTGAATTATACGAAAACCAGTTTTTGAAAAAAGTCGAATAATCGATTTCCCTAGTACATACTTTATGTATACTTATAAATTTAGAAAAAAAGAGTTCAAGTAGTAAGAACTGAAGCGAATACAATTGGAGCAACAAATATTTTACAAAGTTTTTAGAAACACACAACAAAATATACGGGTGAGTTTTAAAAAAATTTTAATTATAAAAAAAAAAAAATTCAAATAAATAATAAAATTTATCAATTACCTTGATAGGATATATAACGGGAATCGTTTTCAATTAATTCATAATTAGCATCTGTATTTATGATTTGATGCTGCTGATGATAATGATGATGATGCAGCTGTTGTATCTGTTCATGATGAAATCCCTCTATAGGATTGTGAAAACTCACCAAAGTGATTAGAAATATTAAGATTTGTAATAACATTTTGTTATTTTTGATGCAATTAATTTTATGCAGCAGGTATACTGTGAATAAAGAAAAATAAAATATATGAAATTAAATAAATATACATGGATATGTAAAGGGTCCGCCAAATAAATTTCTTTCTCTTTGAAAATGCTATAAAAAAACTACTGAATATTTTCTCAAATTTCTTTATTTATTTGAAAGTACAATCCTTCCGGTTAATAATGGCAAATAATTTCATTCAAATGGCTGCCTCGGCTGGCCATGCAGTAGCCTACACGATCGGTCCAATTTTTAAGCACATTATCGATTGTGTGCAGCTGTATTTCACCAATGGCTTCACGAATATTGTCCTTTAAAGCGTCAATTGCCTCTGGCTTGTTGACGTAACTCTTATCTTTGACGGCACCCCACAAATAATAGTCCAACGGCGTCAAATCGCAGCTTCGAGGTGGCCAAACGACATCAGCTCTGCGGCTGATAATGCGATCTTCAAAAACAGGGCGCAAAACATCGAGTGTAGCTTCGGCTGTGTGGCACGTAGCGCCGTCCTGTTAAAACCAAATGTTGCTAATATCCTTCTCTTCAATTTTTGTGAACAAAAATTCGTCCAACATGGGCCGATAACAATCGCCATTGACTGTAACGGCCACTCCTTGCTCATTTTCGAAGAAAAATGGCCCAATTATGCCACGGGAATAAAATCTGCACCAAACAGTGACTCCGTCTTGGGTGTATCGGCTTTTCAATGTATGCGTGCGGGTTTTCTGTGCCCCAAATGCTACAATTTGGCTTGTTTATATACCCGCGAAGATTAAAATGAGCTTCATCTGAAAATATGATTTTTTTTTTGCAAAATCGGCATCTTCTGTAAGTCAATCACAGGCCCACTTAGCGAAGCATATACACAAACATATTCGTTCAGCAGAACGATAAAACTAATTATCTGTCAAATCAGACATGAGCTAAATGTTACCATTCACGAAATAAGCACTAGTTGAAAAAAAACGTTAGATGGTGGAACCTATAATCACATGGTGGAACATTTATAATCACATTCTTAATAATGAAATTGAAAAAAAAAATAATAAATAAAAATAAAAAATATATAAGAAAATATAAGGTAATTATTTGTTTGTCTAAATATGTAGATTTTTATTATCTTTTTTTTATAATTAATAGTTCGAGTTTTTAAAATAATTATTTTTTGTTGTTAACCGGTTTAAAAAATGTATTTCAAAAAAGAACAAAAATGTTATGGCATTCTAAAGATTGAGATTCTTTTGATACGATAATGTTTATTTGTATCTAAAAATTGTATCGTTTGGTTTTTTTTCCATTGCAGTTATATAGCATTGAACTCTAACAAAAATACTAAAAACTAAATTTTAAATTAAACTATTCAATTTATCGGTAGAGGTTTGATTTGGAAAACAAGTTATTTCAAATTTATTAATCCTTAGTTACCATTGAGTCGTAATGAAAGTTTTTTCAATGTGCTATATAGGTCCGTACATGAGGTTTGCTAAAAAACTGTTGATTTTCCAATTAACAGGAGCTGGAAAATAGAGGTTGTCAAGACCAATGTGACAACTGTGTAATTTGTGCCATTTATATACTTTGTAGTCTTAAACTAAAATATATTTTGTAAGAAAAACAAATTTTATTTCAGTTTCGAAAGAGAAACAAAACTATATCATCGAAGAAGTAAGTTCTAATGACTACTATTGACTAAGTTTTGAATGACCACTTTGCCGAGTCTGTGTTTTACGGAGTCCACGAACTTTAAACACTTATCTCGCAAAGAATTATCGAATGTCAATAGATATAATCTTTCATATCTTCTAGTTTTTGATTTCTGCTCTTAAAAATTCAGATTTTGAAACTTCCACAAAGATGGTAGACTGATCTGTGCTCTGTGTTGTCAACTTTAGAGCATTTATATTTTCTCTCCTCAAATAATCTTTGATTTTTTTTTGCATTGTCCTGATTGGTGCATTGTCCTGTACAGGTTGAAGTTTTTCCTTATTAGCCTTTCCTCTAGAATTTTTAGGGAGACAGCTGCAATTACTCTCCCTTCCTAAACTACTATACTACCTTTATCACTCGCCGACAAGCACCCACAGATCATTTGAACACTTTCTAATGGCTTAACCATTTCATGCATTCGTTTTTGTATACAACATTACTATTTGAAAGCACATTTCTCATGTCTAACCATAAACTATTTTTAAGCGAAGTAATATAAAATTAAATTCTATTCCTTAAAATTAATATTTTTCTAATTTAGCTGAAGAAAAAATTTTTGTGATTTTTATTGTAATTTTCTTTTAGTTAAGTTTGCTGATGTTTTCGTTTTTTGTAGCATATATACAACATTGCGTATGTACTTTTTTATACATTTAGTCAACTATGAAACGACAAAAGTGTTTTACAGCGAGTGAAATGGACGCTTTCTCTCAGTAGATTCAGAAGGCTATCAATAAGAGCTATATCAGGGTACTAACGGTTCTATTTAGTAGGCGCTGTGGTCTTAGATACCATCAGTTTCTTTGGGAAATATTGAGGATGATCGGTTCTACATGACACGTGCTGAAACATCTGAATATGTACTGTGTGGGCTCAGAGAACTAGGTTCCTGACTCCGAAAAAGGTATTTTTACTCTCACTAAATATGGTTACTGGCTTTATTCGCAGCGTCAATTTAATCTGTTGAACTTATGATCCTACACAAAAATTTTTTTTGGGCGCGGTGAATGTTGTCTCTAAATAAAATTATTATTATCAAGAGAAATGGAATAATTTTTTGAGTTTAATTCGCATGATTCTGTTGATAAAAATTCTTGCTAATGAAGCGAGCATTTCTGTTGTTTTTAAAGAGTATTGAGGTGCCCAAAGTGTTATAGAAATCAGTGCTTGGAGAAAGAGAAAATAGACATTACGCCTTCTGAGGATTAGAATTAAAGTGGAGTTTAAAAAAATGGACCTTAAACTTTTAAAATGGAGGAACCTATGATATAATCCTGTAGAGGTATTTAGGCAGACATAGAGCCTCATTACGGTTTCAGATCTGTTGATGTTCATTAGGAAAGCGGAGGCGGTCCCATGGTTCGCAGTGTCCCGCAATAGTGCCTCGTCAGGAGAATAGTAATAATAATGGAATAATCTTATTGAAGACGATGTAGATGTATAAAACCCTTGAAATACTTTAAAATACATAAAATATTATTAAAAACATATATAAATCTATAATTTGCATTCAATGAAAAAACTTAATTTCGAATGTAACTCGAACTTTTGTTCGTCTTTTATCTTATTTGACCCCAATGTAGTCAGAAAAAAAGGTTAAAAAAACTCCCCTAACAAAGTTTGGTGCATGAGAGCGTTAAAGGTGGGTAGAGTACACTTACATGCAAGCTGTTTGCTAGGGCTACGACATACAAATTCCATACCGCAAGAATATTTGAGTCTAATCATAAAATCATCTATCCTAAGCACCCTATGCTAAAAATTTTAAGTTTTAAATATGTGTTCCTTATAAAATATTAATTTTTTCTGTTTTTTTGTCTTGCTTATTATACCAGTAACCTGACTTTGCCTATAAACTTGACACAAGCGAAAACGTATTGTATAGGTCTTAGGTATCTTTTTGACGGCGCTGATTCGAACGGGTCAGCATTGAAAATTACTAAAATTTGCATATTCATTTTTTCAGAGGCTATTTTATGGATCTCAGGACGCATTTTATGCAAACTCCGTGTTTTTTAGTATACTTTAGGATTACCTTTCAGATTACCGTTTGATTTTTATACAATTTTTTTGCTATATATCTCTGCGTATTATTGTTTTTATATAAACAGTTAACTCTTTATCCTTCAATTGTCTAATTTATCCACTTTTAAGTTGATTTAAGTATATCCGAGGAGAAAACAGATATATACTATATAAAAATATATCAAGGAGATCTTTTTTTATAAACTCGCTAATTTTACTTATAAATAAATACTTTGAATTTATTTGTATCTACTCATAAAATATTTTTTACTTGATTTAAGTTTTTCATATAAAAACAGGTTGAAACTTTAGCTGATAACTTATTTTTGCCCCGTTACACTCGCAGCTATATGATTGGAATGTAGTACCAATTCCACATTGTTTAACCATATCGCACCAAAATCCACGCGGTTTTATTTTCATTACGATACTTTAAAAATATGTAAAAAACTTAACTAAATGAGAACAAAGTAAGATTCTGATATCACTTTAAAAACCAAGGTTTGCTTTGACAACTTATTTTTTCCATATACTGTATGTAAATGACATATTTTTATCTAATGTCGATGCGCTCATCTCAAACATAAGTATGTTAACAGTTTTAATGATAAAACATTGTTAGTTTGCTTTTCTACTACCAACAAAAAACAATCAAATAATTTTTATACGTTAATTTTTAAAAGAGTCCATAAACATTTCTGAAGTGACAATAGGATATGAAAAGTCTAAGAAAATGCCCTAAAGAAACGCGCATTGTATTTACTCTAAATATTTAAAAACTTATAACACGCCTCACTCATCACATTTTTTGAGTAATTATATTGGCCTAAATCCAATATCATAATCACTCCTCATATAGTGTGTAAGTCTTCTATGTTTTAAAGAAAACTTGCTTCAATGAAAGAGGTTAACTCTATATTATTCTAAAATCCGCTACAACTTAGCACATAGTGCTCAAGCAGAAAGTCGGAAAAAAAGTAGGATCTTATATTAAGAACTTTAGAAGCAAACTCAAACTTTAAGATATGGTCTAACAGCTAGAGAGATCGGACAGTTATTATTCGACCGGATTTAATCGGCTTTTTTGGTTTTGCCGAATGCGGTTTTTTCAAAATTGCTGGTTTATTTTACACTAATAATCGGTTAAATATGTGTAATTCTTATACGTTCTTATACTTTCTATTGCAAATATGCTCATCGTTTACGATTTAATATATAACGTCTTATTTTTATATACATACTTATATCTTTAACGTCTCACGAAAAACGCGAGACCCATGGTTGATCGAAAAAAATATGCACACTTGAGCAACAAGAACTTTTTATTATTTTCTGTAAATAAATATTGATTTTTATATATGGAGAATGATGGCAACTAGATTCATTGAAAGGGACCTACAAACGATGGGTCTGAACGGCAGATGCATTAATTAGTGAAGTTTTCACGGCGTAAATACACATAACCAGTCGCTAGCAATGTTGTGTTGTCAGATGGTGTGGCCTGGGATAAAAACCGAGGACATATTGGTTGGAAAGCGGGTGTCTTACCTAATATACTACAGTGATGCAAAGTGAAGTGTGAAAAAATTTGGAAATCGATGAAAAGGATAAGTAAGCGTCGTTCATCACTACCATAAGCTAAAAAGGCTCTTTGATACCAGGGCAGACACCAATATATGTCTATAAGATTGACGTTATTGTTAGGCGCTGGCAGATTAAACCTTTACAAAATTCTCTAAAAACGACTCACTGTATGAAATATTAGGACGTTGTGCTCTCGAGGAAGAAATGTCCCTAAAATGCTGAAGATTGTTCTGGCATACTTACTAAACTAAAAGCTGGCAACCAATTTGTTACCTCAATTAAAAAATATAATAATAATTTAGTTTGGTAGTAATTTTTGGTTTAATTATAGCTCCTTGGCTTGATTTCATAATCAATGTCAAAAAATATATGCAGCAGTTAAGGACATCTGTGAACGGACCATGACCAATTTGGTATGGAGGAAAAAATATTTATATTTAATCACTTAAATGGATGTTAATGGACCACAAGCACATTGAACAAGTTGAAAATATTGAAAAACAAATATTTCATTATTTTTTTTAAATATAAATAAAACGAAAACAGAAAAATTGACAGAATTTTAGAATTTTTTAATACCTTAGAATTAAGTAGAAAAAAAAGACAAGAAAGAAAGTTATAGCCGCTTAAGCTTTAACATACAGTGGTAGACATTCGTTTGGCCGCACCATACTTTTTATCGTTTTTATGTAAATGAATGAAATTTTTTGGAAAACTTTTTCTGTATTGATTTATTTTGACAATTCCTTAAATATAAAAAACAAACTTAAAATATATTTCAATTAAGTAACAAAACATTGGGAAAAAAGAAAAATATGCCGAGACATTCGTTTGGGCGCAATTTGTAACTGCCATGTAAAAAAAATTTATTAAAAAATATTGTTGTTTTAATATTTAGTGTGACCACCTTGATTGTGGATAACTGAAAATACTCTGTTTGGCATAGATTCAACTAGATTTTGTATCGTTTTTATGTCGATTTTCGACCAGCATTCTTTGATTTATTGTTTCAGTTCATTAACTGATGAAAATTGTTGTCCTCTTTCATAAACCTTTGACGCCAAAATTCACCATAAATTCTTTATCGGGTTGCAATCCGGACTGCATGCCGGCCATGGCAATAAATTTATATTTTTAGACGTAAACCAATCTCTACATAGCCTGGAAACATGTATAGCAGTGCTATCCTGTTGAAATATGTATTCTTCATCGGGGTTTTCATCTAATTTCGTTATAAGGACATATTCCAGGAGTTCTAAATATCGTTGTGAATTCATTTTTGTAGTAACAAAACATATGGGAAGCTTGAAATCATAGGAAAATGCACCCCATACCATACACTTCCACCACCGAAATTTCTTTTAGACCTGACAACATTTTTTTCATTCAAATCATGCCAATAGCAGCTTTAACAATCCGGTCCATCCAAATTAAATTTTTTTTCATCAGAAAAGATCACTCTTTTCCACTCATTTTTCCATGTCATGTATGTTTTTACAAACATAAGCCTTTTCTCTTTATGAAGCTTCGTTAATCGGGGTTTAGATTTAATTTTTTTCCATCTAATTGATGAAGTTTTATTTAAAACGCGAGCAATAGTTCGCCTGGACACTGGAAGGTTATGTTTTTCCTTTATTTCACGGCACGTTAGTCGATTTTTTGATTCTTCAAATCGAATTAGACCCTTTTGATGGTTGTTTAATTTGGAAGATCCCCTCGTTGGAGCTTTAATACCATTCTTGGTGCCAAGTTTTAAAAGGTTTCTAACAACTTGTTCGGAACGGTTCAACAAGCTCTCAATTTCTCTGTTTGCACTGCACTTTTTTTAAATTTTCAATTATTTTTTTTCAGAATCATTTAATCGTTTTCCAGAACCAATTTTGCTTTAATAACCGCTTTTATTATTATTAATCAAAAATAATTTTTTTTCAATTTAATGTTAATTTGCTTTTTTTGCTAAAAAAAACGTGATCACGCTACCAGATTTACAGTGTAAATGAATTGCTTTTAGCTTGCGTTCAAACCTATGTCTCGCAAAAAAATATATGATTTTTAAAAAAATGCATTCGTTTTTTTTTTTTTTTTTTTTGAACCGTTAGGTCAGTTATTGTGTTTGATTTTTAAAACCTATTCTTTACATTACATTTACATTATTCTACAGAAAACAACAAAATAAGTGATATTTATTTAATATATATCACATGAAAAAAATAAAAAGAGTAAAAAAATTGATGCGGCCAAACGAATGTCTACCACTGTACATACTCTGGACCACAATAATGCTGAAGAAAATTTTGACTGGCCTCATTTACAATAGCCAATTCGGGTTTTACATACAAATATAACGAAGTTAAACTTTACTTTGCATCGCCTGACACAAAATGGAGTATTTGACCCAAAATCTGATCAAAAAAGCAAAATTGAATTTAACGAAATTAAATTAAAAACCGAGTACGCAGCTCGATAGACAACAAAATTCTGCATCATATGGTGCATTTTGAAAAATTTTCGTTAAGCTTTGTAGTTTTGAGAAACTGTCGAATTCAAGAAAGTGTAGAATATTAAATGGGTTGGCTTAGTTTTTCTATTTTAAGAGATCTAGTGACTAAAAAAATCAACTTGAAAGATTAAGTAAGCACAGGCCAAATAATAAATAATACCTCAAAAAAAAGAAAAAATATTGAAATTTATAGTTTGAGAAACAAGAAAAAAATTTGTGCAAGTTTACGCCATTAATTTTGGGGATTTTTTTTTTGCATTTTCCTATTATTGCTCAACAGGCACTTTTTATAACTTTTTATCAATCACATCACTTTTAAGACTTAACAATGTATTACCGCCTATTAAAGAGGAATGTCTGGAACAGTTTTTAGGGCAACAAGTACTAAAACATTTAAAAGTTTTTTATCTATTCTTCTGCTAAGTACGAAGGAAAGAGAGTTTAAAATCAGCACGAAGGCTCTGGTGCCCTGAGAGCCTCATATGGGGCCTAGCCCCAATAACAGACTATTTGTTAAAGTACTTGTTAGATTAATGAATGTTGTTATGAAACTCAACTATAACTATAACAATAGCGATTTTACTGCGAGTTGCATATATGTCTGCCAGAGTTCATATGGAATTTGACGGATTGATTGATCATTTAATATTTAACATTTAATGAATTACACCCTGATTTCTGAGAACATAGAACATATCTTTGCTAAATTTTATCATGGTGGCTACATAGGACACTGCTACAAACTAACTCTTTTTGTTAGAACTTGAAAGAACTTGACCTAGTGGGGGTTGAAAGTCTAGGTGAGGACCTACAAAAACCGTCTATAAAGATTTTTAAACACCCTCATAATTTTGAGTTATTTTGAAAAAACTGTTTAAGGGTAGGTTGTAGTACTTAAGAACCTCTAACACACACACACTTATAGAACCATTTAAAAATTCTATAGAGTTTTAGAAAGGCAAAGAATTAAGTTTTCGTATGAATAAAATGTATATTTAAAAAAATTGGGAAAGTTGTTATCAAACTTTCTGATTTTTATTTTTTCCGTAATTTTTCAAATTCAGCAATAGTTATTTTAAAATTTTTGCATGAAGCCTATCTTTTTTGCACTGTGTACAGTGAGGCACAATTGTATTATTTCTGGCATTTTAAGCAGTTGGTTTACATACAGGATCTGGGTATCATTTGAAAGGTCGTGGACTTAGTATTATGAATCAATAATTTTTTTTTTGTTTGGTTAAAATCACTAAGCTAATCATACAAATTTCAAAGGTCACAATACACATTAGACATTTTTAAGATAAATTATTTTATATTTATCACTTTGTGTTTCATCAGTATTTTCTTTAGTACTTGCGTTGAAATCCACCTTATCAAATGACGAAAGAAAAGGACATTCTGCTGCCTTATTCACAACCACTTGTTTTGTTATGGAACCACCGGGCTTGAATTTGTTAAAAGGAAGATAAAGATATCTTTTAAAATTTTAATTCTTCTACATTTCCTTGCGTTATGCTCTCTAACTTTAAAATTCTATTTTAACAGGTCACTTTTAATTACTTCGTAACAGTAAATTAACAATTTGTGTTTCAATTTGGTTTTTGCAAGTAATCAATTGCATATACTTTTTATAAGACAGATATTTATCGGTAATATTTTTGGTGACATTCTCTACTGGCTAAAAAATAGTCTGGAAGTATTTTGTGTTAAACTTTTTCTGAATTATTTTCTAATTATGTTCTGCACTCCAATTGCTTGAGAAATACACAGATCTTCCTCAAGGCTACTTGAACAAAATATATATCAATTAAAACATCTGTTTCTCTTCTTTCCAAATCCGCTGAAAAACGTAAAATTTAATAATATTCAAATAAGTTATTAGCTTATATGTTCACGAAGGTATAAAAAACCGGTTTTTTACTCGTAACTCAAAATTTTGTAGGTGTATCAACAATTTCTAAATCAGGGGGCTAATTTTGACATTCGTGTATGAACGATTTCTTATTTGAACGAACGATTTTTTGACTACAAGTTTCCCTCCTATAACACGGTATATTGATTCGTACATTATGACGTGTTGTATGAAATCGTGCTATAGGAGGGTAGAAGCTAGTGAAGAATAGGGGTATCGTTCCAACCAAAATTAAAAATGTCTTTTTCAAATTTAATACATATAACAAACTTATTTTTAATAAAGAAAAAACCAAAACTTATATCGTAGTCACTGATTTTAATGTAACTTTTATTAATTTTCTTCGTCATCGTTACTCAATACAATTAAGCGAGAATGTTTGTCCGGTTGAATTATAATACTTTCGTCACTTTCTGAATTTTTGTTGGCATTTAGATTGTGAGCGCCTTCTCCCATTTTCCAAAATCTGTAATTTTACTTTGTTTACTTGCATTTTTAAGGTCTTTGAAAATTTCTTTACCATTTTTTTTTCATGTTGAATCTACTCATAAACAGATATTATAGTGCCATATGTATCATTAATATACACAGTATGTACATGTACGTATAATATATACTCGTATATTAAGTATATTAACATAAAATTATATATGTACATATTAAATAAAAATTGTTTTGTTTCGTATATACGTATACAAATTTTTGTTTTACTGTAAAACTGTGTAATAGGAAATTTTCTGCAATTTTTAAGTCATGAACTCTTGGTAAGCCAACGTTATCAGACTTGGGTTGAGGATATTCGATGGACATATTGTTAGTATTGGGGCTCTACGGAAAACTCCTGTAGGTCTGATTATCAAGCTTATTGAGGGGGCGAACTGGTCGGATAACTGATCGGTCTGTTAGAGGGAAGTGTGCTGGACGTTTTTCCGGTAGCCCCTTATAACCTAACTGTGTTGTAAAATACTATGTTATAGGAGGGAAACCTGTATTTGGAATTCTCTCTTCTACCACGATTAAAATGAATCAAAATTTCTTTTGATGACTTTCGATAACAAACAATAATTCCAATGTAAGGATGCGTGTTTTTATTCGTAAGCAAAGAAATATACGAAGTAGCCTTTATACACAGGAAAATGAGTTAACACATAGGTTGGAAAATTATTTAAGAAAATTTAATAAATTTACACATTTGAGGTGCAAAGCGCAAAAAATAATAATTTAATGCAAAAGAAACTTCTTATGCCAAATAGCTCTCAAGAAAAAGCAAGGGTTAACCAGCTTTGAGAGCACCTTATCCCTAAATTAAATGCCTTAGGTCCAGCAATAAAATCGGTCAAATCGTTTTAGGGTTATAATGAAATATACTGACACAAATACTATATTTATGCCACGCTCACACTAAAAAATATGAGCCCGAAGGAAAAACTGAAAACGGATTTGAATCCAGCGCATCAAAATCATTATATTCTATAAAGTTTTATTTTAAGGCTTTTTTTGCTGCAGACCAGTGTAATTCAAGATGTGGAATCTTGCTAATACGCAAAATTCAAAAAAAACAATTGTTTTAAACTGAGGTTTGAATCAAGCAGTTAACCACTGCTTAACAACAATTACTCATTTTTTTATTTGATTTGCTTATTTTCTGTCTACAATCAGTTTTAATATTTTTTTAGTATCTTAGCCAGTGTTGCAAAACATTTTTATTAAAACCTTTTACTATACTTAAGCCATGATTCTATTCCTTTTGTATACAGAAAATTTTTTCGATTCAAATTTCATTTCGACCACGAATGTCAAAATTAGGCCCCATATTTTTGTTGTACTCCATAGCATCACTTCCCAGGTTTTTTTACTGTAGCATCGTGTAATTAACGTTTTCATTAAGTGATATTTTGGAGGGACACCTGTACGGAGTCTAGGTGAAATCATGGACAGATTTGAATCAATATCAATAGGAGTCAGCTTTGGATATCATAAAATCTAAAACTTTTAGAAAACTAAACTTATAATTCAAAAAACACTTAATAGTGTTGGGTCACTTTTTAGATCAAATACTGCTTTCTTTTTAAAATCCTCTTTGGCTAGCGACCACAATTTTTTTTTACTAGTGAACAACTCAGCAAAAACACTAAAGCTTCTCAATTTCGTATTTTTAAATTATTCAAACGCATTTTGAATGAATTGTTTGTAACTGTGCCAAATTGACTTTAAAAATTTTGGCTTGAAAATCAAACAAAACAAATAAAGCATAATAAACATTAAAAATACATATGTACATACATATGGTAAAAATAAAACTTTTTAAATTTTGTTCAATATTTACAATGAATTCATTAATGATTTTATAAAAGAACGCTGTAATTCAATAAAATTTGAACTATTACAACTATGCTATGGCATAACATGTGGTATAATTTACATTAATTACATATTTTTAATAAACTTAAATATCCAAAAAGCATATACGGTTCTGTATATATACAGTAGTTTGCCTTTACCGGCTCAAAATTATTGTTTTCTGTACATATTTCTCTAAATTCAGTGCAAAATTATTTTTTAAGTGCACTTTTTTAACCTGCACATGTAATCTATGTGCCTTATGTTTTTAGAACTTTAAAACTTTTTTGATATAAAAAACCACAGTTAGCTGCGTTTAACAAAAAAATAGTGAAAAAAGTGAATTTTACTTTATTAAAAAAAAAACAAATTAATTGCTTTGTTGATCAAATTTATTCCTTGAAATAATCACTAAATCTGGTTGCAGGTACCAAATTGTCATGATTGAATTTTAGATGATCCGCTGCTTTTAAAAGCTTTAATGTTTAATTATTCACATACCTGAACGGTAAGGCAGGTAAAGATATTTAATTTAGCTGCACAAAAGTTCTAGCAAAAGTTAGTTGTGCAGGTTAGTCAAAACTAGTGTAATACTTGCATAAACAACATTTTTATCAATACTTTACTCGCTTTTAAACCACTGTTTTCGAGTAATTAAAATCGTAACATTTATCGATACCCGCGAATCTAAACCAGCACTATAAATTCGCATATAACAGATTTCTCCAAAGCAAATATATCTTTTTCATACATAAACAACTTTGCATTGATGAATAAATTAATAAAATTAAAAAAAGAACGACTTTGGTTTTCTTGTGTCATAAAATTAATTTAAATCTGTTTATGTGTCTTTCTTGAATAGTTAAAACAAAAGAATCAAGTTTATGTACAATATCCGGAACAATCGGATCAATCTTTGTGTTTGGCTTTATTTTTCTACTGTAATATCTTTTCTGTTTTATCAGTTTGTTTACCTTCAAATTATTCAAATAATCCGCTTAGACTGTTGTAAGATCATTAAGTAAATCCAAGATTTGAGGAAATTGTGTAAAATTTGCAATTAACATTTTTACACAAAAACCAAAAGAAATTAAAATTTGTGATTTTTTCATCAATTCAAAACATGATTTTTATTATTTTCTTAATAACACTCAACTTTTTTAAAATTGTAAAGATTTAGCCTTCTTTTTAAATTATTTCTTGTATTCAAAATAAAATCAAATGATTTATTATTTTTTTTTTAAATTTATTTTATGGTTTATATAAGTATTGTATTGTATGGTATTTTCTTATTAGATTTTTTATGTTTTGCTGTTTAATTGATTGGAGACTTATTCTTTACTTTTCATACAATTTTTTTATGTATCTCTTCTGTCAACCACATAAAGTTACGAATACCGTTTATGGGTTTTGTTTTTAACATAAATTCAAAAACTTTTGTTTTTTAGTTTTAATTTTTTATTTTCAGAAAAAAAAAGAAGAAAATGTTAGCGCTCGACTAACTCACTTTTTATCACGAAACGTCAACAACGGAGCATAAACACGAACTGAAATTAAAAACTAGCGAATTCAAACTCCAAACCCAATACGCTGAGTCTCTCTCATGCTCTTTGTGATAAAAAGAAATTCAAAACCCAAAATAAATAACCAACAAAAACATAAACAAAAGCCATGAGAGAGAGGATCAGAGAGAGAATATATGTACTTACAGATACAATATTGTATTTGTAACACAATACACACAACAAGTTCGTATTCTTCCGCTAAATTGTATCGGCATACGTTCATGCATACATACATATCTACGTTTGTATCCGATAGAACGAGTTGTAAAAATTTCTGTTATTGTTGTTACTGTTGTGGAGTAAAAACATGGAGACAAAAACAAAATATGATAAAAACAAAGAAGTGGTAGAAAGAAATGAAAAGAGAGCTAGAAAGACAAACGACTCTTATCATATGAACGACTTTTTATGTATCTTATGAGTGTATGTTATAGTAGTGGTTGATATGAAACTACTACCGTGTTTTAAGTTCATAATTGTTGTTATAGTTGTTGTTCCAGTAAGTGACGTAGTAAACGATACGATACGTAACAAACGAGTACGAGTAGTTGATAATACTACCAATACGTGTTAAAAGTTATAATACATATACACACATACTGTTACAAACGTAGGCCAGCGATCTTCATACGTATTTGGTAAGGTCGTTTCAATTTATTATTTACTCGTACACACTACAATGATGATGATGATGACGATGGCGATAATGTTTATTATAATAATGAAGTTTAATAATTTGTTGTATTTGATGACGATAATGATGGTTAGTATAGCGTTACTTTTTAATATGTTTGCAGGGTTGCCAGACGCAAAACTGTAACCGATATTCGTACTTCAAAAAGTATATATAAAAATTGTAATGCGCATTTCGTCGCCTTCAAATATTCACCTTCAGACCTAAAACCTTTGTATTTAATCAGACATATGTAAGTTTAGAACAAAAGTAGTTGACGCTAAAACGTCCGAAAAAATTATATGAAATGAGCCAACAAAAATTACGATTAAAGCCTTAGTGTAGGTAATACTTCATCTCTCCAACACTAACTACTGCACTTCTGCAATATTATAATCAGTAGCTGGCTTTTTGGAGGATCCAGATTCAGGTTTTGCAACTGATAAATTCTTTGAAACGCTTTTTCCCTAGAGTTATGATCGTAACATATCCATCTAAGCTTATCAAGAGCCCCAAATTCACACAATATGTGTTCCGTTGTCTCTGATGCCTGTGAGCTTTCAGATGCGTTCCAATTCCAACCTGCCATACTTGAGGAACACAGAGCAACGCTCAAATTGCGGACTGATCGACGCTCTGATTATCGAAATCCCCTTTGAACATTCCAGTGTTTCAAGCATCTGGCATTTTCCAAATTTTTGATTAGATTGAGAATGGTAGTAAGTGGTGCTGCACAGTAAGGTTCCGGGTCAATTAGGGTGAACAAAACCTGAATCTGCTGCTTCATTACCATCTACCCCACAGTATCCAGGTACCGAAAACAACTGGAACTTATGTCTAAGCAAAAGCCTTTACAATATATCGCATCAGTCTAGTCCCAGTGCCCTTAAGGCATTTATTAATAGCCTTACCCTTAAGCCCACTGTTCAGGTTGGTTGGTTGGCACATATGGCGATAATCTCAGCCTGGTAGTCATTCGGTTGGATCTATGAACACAAGCACCGAACACAAGCAGTCTTTCATTTTGGAGCCACCAGAATATGCCACTTTTGATCTAACTCACTCTGAACTAAGGCCCTATTAGACCAACTATGGTGGTCTCGAAGCTAAACCCAGAATCTCCTGACAAAGCGCATATCCAAAGGCATAATATCCAGGACTGAAGATGGTTCGATTACCCCGTGTAAAATGGACAGACTTCTCAGAACCCCTTAACTAAAAACTTTGCCGCCAAACATGCCGTCAATCTCATCACATAGATGTGAGGCTGTATCAAACCAACCTAGGCCACCGCCCCAGTTATACCGAGACAATCGAGCTCTGTTCCCTGCCTAGTTTATTCATGTTGGTAGCCTCTTCAGCCTTTCACCGCATAAGTGATAATGGGCCGAATGATAGCGGTATATAGTCCATAGTGTCTTTTTCGGCGAAAGACCGCATTTCAAATCGTAGAAGAAGCGACTTGACCAAAGGTTCATTATCGCTTAGTTCTAGACGACCCCAATGTGTGAGTTCCAACTTAGCCTCCTATCCAGAATGACACCTTGATACTTAAGCCTCCTAGAAAAGTTGATAGTGGTACCCATAAAAGAAATACAGTCACATGATAACTTGCTTCTCCTTGTAAAAGATCATCAAGTTTATTCCAAATTGTTAAAGCTTAGAGATATTTTAAACGCTTTTTTATATAGGGACCGTATTATTTATGAATTCATCAGAGAAGTACGTTTAATTACAGTGATACTTGGTATTATAAGATCTTATGAAAATTAATTGTGTTAAGGCGCCTATTTGGTAAAGCACCAAATGTAAGATCGTCCCTAAATAAAATAGTGTTTAAAACATCTCTAAATTTCAACAATTTTGAATAAATTGGATGAAATATGCACTTGCTTAAGCAATGTACACAGATTCCACAAGTTTACATAAGTACCAGTATATACCATTTAAAAGTTCTATTCTTCTTATTTTCATATCTTCCAAACATCTTAAAATCGATTAATATTTAGTTAAGTTTTTTTTTTACCGTAACTTAGAATTTTGTAAGAATTTATTTGTTGTTTTTTATTGATTTTTACAAAGCCGTAAATGGTCTTAAAAAATACAAAATATTTAAATTCATTGCATTTTTCAAAACCAAAATAAAAATTTAATTCTAGAGAATGAGGGTGTACACTGCTTTTCTATTCAAATGTTCGTTGGGCCTGGAATACCCGGTTTATAGACCGAATATTATTCTCAGGCCATTTATGGGTAGCGTAGCAAAAATTTTAACCGTATCAGGCCCGTTCTCTATGAGAAGAGTATACTCCTCTCGTTCTCCTTCCTATTGCTAAGCTGGCTACTTTACACCACTCTTTCTACTTCACAAAAGGGCTCTGGTCCAATCAGTGTTGTTGAAGTTCCCTTTCTGGCCAGCTTATCTATATGCTTGTTCATTCGCACAAATTCCTACATAACTCGGAACCCAGCAGATTTTATTGCGCCATTTCAGGCGGTTCAATTTATTCAGTCAGTCCCGTATTAGTCAACATCGATAAATTGTTTAAAGCAAGAATGTTCGGACTAAACGGTAGCTTTTTTTAAATGGATGTAAATTTTGTAAACATTCCAAAAAATAATTATCAACTCTCAAGAAATATACATTTCTTATTAAGGATATTGTAAGAATTATATAATTGTTTGTTTTCAATGGAAACCACTTATAGAAATTATGCTGATGACGTGCTAATTTACATTAGTGATGTCAAAACTAGGCATGTGCAAATGGCTTTGTATCAATTCCACTATATCTAAATGGTTAGTAATAACTCCAAGATATATAATATTGTTACATTTTTACCTTTTAAAAATGTTAATTTACGAGTTCGTAGATTGTAGTTAAAGTAAAATAAATCTTGCGTGTGTGGTTTTTAATAAATAATTCTTTATTAACACACTTTTGTGTTCCACTGCTCGAAGCCTTTTTACCAGCAATAACAATTTCTAGTCTTAATTACTGTTTGCAACTTTGTAAACAATAACAATTACCCGATAGATCTTTCTATCTTAAGATCTTCCAAACCGATCATTGTTATAACTTAAGTTCGATCACAATCTTTTCAACCAGGGTTTATCCACACTTAACTCTCTTTACTAAGTTAACTCCAACTAAACTCTCTTCACACCAATAAATTCTACTTGCTGAGTTTACAACAGATAAACTGACGGTTGTCGGCACCGAAGTGCTTTTTATATGGCTGACTAAACAATACTTCGAAAGCTCTGAAGCCTCTCGATATTTCAGGTAGATTCCATATCCTTGCTTTACTTTCTTTTTAGTTCTTATGAAGCTTGTTGTTATTTGTTATTGTCTGTTACATGTTTTCTCTTCTGCCTGTTTTTGTTTTTGCCGTTTATTTTTAATTATAAACATTTCTATTTGTCTTGTTGTTGTCGTTTTAGTTATCTGTACACAGGCACGTAGTTGTTTTTTGTACCTTCTGCTTATATATTTTAGCGATGTTACAAACGACAGTTATTCCCATGATTGATTTTCATAACAATATTTTACATAAAATCCGCTTAAAATCTTTTCAATAACAATCTGGCATGGAAAAATCATGTAAATTATGCCTCAGAACGAACATTTTCTATGTTGGGAAAACTGTCGATGACCCAATACTTTACTCCACTAACTACACACGCTGAGTTATTTAGTTCCTCTATTGTTATATTGTTGCGAAGTGTTTGTTTCGAGTAATAGCTTTAGCGTAAGAAAACTGAATGTGCTTATATTGGTCCGGAACCTTACCGTGCGACACCACTTACTACCATCATCAATCTATTAAACGATTTTAATTGACAGATGCTTGTAATACTGGAATGCTCAAAGGGGACTTCGCCACTCTAGGGAGATGATGGCGGTTACGGTACTGGATGTTTTTAGACTATGTTCACAGGCACCAGAGACGACGGAATACATACATATGTATTGTGTGAATATGAAGTTCTTGATAGGCTTAGATGAAGATGTTTGGTAAGACATAGGGTGGACATATCCACCATTAGAGTTTTAGATCTTCTGGTATTCATTAGGATGACAACAGATATGCTAAACACTCTGTAGGCCGAAAGGGACACAATAGATCCTATGGGTCGCAGTTTTCTGCAAGAGTACCTGGTCAGAATGATAATGATATAATGCTGTGGTAAGATATGTTTATGGATTATCGAAGTGCGACCACATGTCAACTTTTGGGAAGACCCCCTCTGGTGTATCATTTGGCGGCCTGCTCCTAGTATTCTTGCAAGAAATCATGAACACTTGTGAACCGAATTACCTTTTTGAGAGATTATCGTTTAACCCTTTATTGCCTAAGACCATGTATCATGAGAAAACTATTTCTTTCTTATACAATCTTTGCTTTAGACACAATTTAAGCTCAAAACAAAAATTTAATATTTTTGCCAAGCCGGTAAGAATATAAAATACTCCTGGTACTCTGATTTATCGAGAGCCATCATTCATCTATTCTATAGGTCTCTGGAATTCATTACCCATCGGCGCAGCATTACCAAGTAAAAGGGTTCTATTATAAAATATATAAAATGTAAGCGTAGATTTTGTTGTATAGCATATCGAATAAGTGAAATGAAATGACGGGTCAATCAATAAGTCTGTAGGATAAGTAAGAAAATAACAAAATATTGACTAAACTCGATTTTGTTATTCATCATAGTTGCCTTCGAGGGCAATACAACGATTATAGAGATTTTGCAAATTTTCCGGTACCACTTTTATAGTAAGATTTCTCTTTCTCGTTAAAATATGACTCAGTTTCGGCAATGACTTCATCATTAGACTTAAATGTCTATCTAGCATCATTAGACTTAAATGTCTATCTTGAGATCTGAAAATAGGAAAAAGTCCCAGGTGGCTAGTACCCGTGATTTCTACAAATAGATATCTAAGGTGTAACGAATTTTTCATAATTTTTACTTCACCTACTGGTTAAAGTTTAAGGTATTGAACACTATCGATTCTCAATAGGTATATAAAAATTTATTCACATATGATTTATTGAAACGTCAAAAAATTTTCAAAAATGTCAAATAATCTTATATATAGGGTCCGCCAAATAAATTTTTTTTTTTTGAAAATGCTATAAAAGCACATTATCGATTGTGTGCAGCTGTATTTCACCAATGGCTTCACGAATATTGTCCTTTAAAGCGTCAATTGTCTCTGGCTTGTTGGCGCAACACTTATCTTTGACGGCGCCTGACAAATAATAGTCCAACGGTGTCAAATCGCAGCTCCGAGGTGGCCAAACGACATCAGCTCTGCGGCTGATAATGACATCTTCAAAAACAGGACGCAAAACATCGACTGTAGCTTCGGCTGTGTGGCACGTAGCGCCGTCCTGTTGAGACCAAATGTTGCTAATATCCTCCTCTTCAATTTTTGTGAAGAAAAATTCGTTCAACATTTCCCGATAACGATCGCCATTGACTGTTATGGCCACTCCTTGCTCATTTTCGAAGAAAAATGGCCCAATTATGCCTCTGGACCAAAATTTGCACCAAACAGTGACTCCGTCTTGGTGTATCGGCTTTTCAATGTGTGCGTGCGGGTTTCCTGTGCCCCAAATGCGACAATTTGGCTTGTTTACATAACCGCCAAGATCAAAATGAGCTTCATCTGAAAAGATGATTTTTTTTTGGCAAAATCGGCATTTTCTGTAAGTAGATCGCAGGCCCACTTAGCGGAGTGCATACACAACCATATTCGCTTGTTTACATAACCGCCAAGATCAAAATGAGCTTCATCTGAAAAGATGATTTTTTTGGCAAAAGCGGCATCTTCTGTAAGTAGATCGCAGGCCCACTTAGCGAAGCGCATACACAACCATATTCGTTCATCGGAAGGAAAAAACTAATTATCTGTCAAATCAGACATGAGCTAAGTGTTACTATTCACGAAATAAGTACTAGTTGAAAAAAACGTTAGATGGCGAACCCTTTATCTTTACAATGTCAACTAGCTTGTGCACCTTCAATTTGCGATCGTTCGTAACCAATTTGTGGATTTTTTGATGTTTTCTGGAATAACAGCCTCAATTGCGCGTCCACTGCGCTCTGCATCATATGTGCTGGTACGATCACTATTAAATTCAGCAAACCACTTCTCTACCATTTGTATCGATGGAGCAGAGTTCGGATAATGTTTATCAAACCCTTGTGTGGTTTCCACTGTATTTTTCATCAAAAAGCAATTTTTTATCAAAACTCTAAATTGACTTTTTTCCATTTTTTTTTTTTTAATAACAAAATTTGCTTCACAAGTAATATTATAACTCACGAATCAATAGTCAGATTGCTGTCAAACTTATACACGTATCGTTTGAAGGTTAGTACTAAATAAAAATAATATGGACAAAATTCTCGTAATGCCATCTATGTATTATCAAAATTTTAATGATATTCTGACGATTCTCCTAAGCCAGTTTACTGCTTTACCTGTTCCTTTTTCTCAGGTGTGAAGTGGTGCACGCATGTCTTATCCTTGCAACATTTCGGTTCTATTGCGTTGAAATACCGCCAAACACTCTTAGGAAACATATTGAAGACGCCATTATTGTTTTATTGCGAGCACAGCTTTCCCATCTCAAAATTTTTGGAAAATAATATCTATCATTTCTTCTAGCTCACGCAGTTTCAGCGATCATTCACTTTGTGAATTTTATTAACTCTGGATACTTCGATTGTTCGATTACTATGGTATTTGTATCGTTATTTAAACTTTGACATCCGTTATTTTATAGTCGTACACGGAGGACTGACACTGAAATTTTTTGAACGTTGGATTGACGATAACATTGCGCTTTTTTCATTGTTACAGCTAAATAATAAAGCATTTGTAACATGGTTATCGAAATCTTTCAACAGCTTGACAATAAATTTATTTTTTATTTGCTGCTGTAGTCAATGTAATTGATGAAGTTGGGAGACTCTTTTATTAACTTCAGCGATACACTTTGAGTTTTTTTTCAAACAATATTGTTACAGTTACTAACTTATTATTTTCACAAAAAAAATCAAGCTTTCACATTTTTAGATATTTTACACCTACGAGTACTTTTATGTGCAAGCTCATTAACTACTTAAACGAAAAAAGGAACAGTACTTTCACAGCTAAGTTTTTACTATCAGATTTTAATTTTTTTTTTAGATTCTGAGAAGTTTAATAGATACTTGAATTTACACGCTGACAAGGTTCAATTGACCCAAGAGCTGAAGCCTAGTGACTATTTCAAGCGTCGTCAATACGCCAAATGGTTAGTTGAATGGTGACTTTAAAAAGAGAATCATTTTCAGCGACAAGGCACACTTTCACTTCAATGGATTCAGTAACAAGCAGAATGCAGCATTGGGGCATTGTTGAAAAGCCGATGCATTCACAAAGAGTGACTGTTTGGTGCGGTTTAAGGGTTGGCGGCGTCATCGTACCGAACTTCTTCGAATATAAGATCGGCCAAGCAGTTACCGTGAATGGTGTTCAATATCGCGTAATGATAACGGACTTCTTTTGGTCAGTAATTGAGGATATGGACCTGGTCGATATGTGGTTCTAATAGGATGGTGCCACTTGCCACACAGCCAACGAACAATTCCTCTTTTGCGCGAGAAATTCAATGACCGTGTTATCACATGTCGTGGCGATATTAATTGGCCGCCACGGTCATATGATTTGACATCGTTGGACTTCTTTCGTTGGGAATATTTAAAAGAAAAGTGTACATCAATAAGTCAAGAGCAATTCAAGAGCTAAAGGATGAGATAATTTGGCACATTAACGACATCGATCCCTTATTATGTGTCAGAGTCATTGAAAATATAGCGTTTGGCTCATATTTTGTTTCACACATATTTGTCTTAGATCTGAAAACTTTTCGTTTCATTTACAATTAAAATCATGCGTTTTGGTTGGGCCACCTTTTAGAAGACATTTGTTGGATGTTCCTAGTGGAGTATTATATATTTGGATCTGTCATTTTTTATAGACGGATGTACATATGTAATATTTCGAAAAGTTTTATAGTAAAAAAGAGTTGTGGTTGTAATCGATACTTGTGAGGGTATTTATACTGAGGAAAGACTATTGAATTAATTAATTTTAACATATAACGTAAAACTTAATAAAATACTAAATGTCCATAATATATCTGGCAACTCAAATTATTACTATTTGACCGGCCGGCAGTTCATTATAATGATGTTGAGTATTTGGGTTTATTTTGCCTGCATTTAAATTTAGTTTAAAAACGCAGATACACAACATATGATAGATGACATACAAATAAATAAAATAAAAGAAAAAGAATAAAACACTTAAACAAACTGTCAGAACAACCGTCTCTACGCCCAATAGACAGTCATATATACAAATGAACAATTCTTCCATCCATGCCATCCATTATCATTGTACACGCTCGCGTCTTCATATGTAAGATGTTTGTGTGCACATGTTCTCAGTTTGATGGACTGATTATGGATTCACGTACCCGTACATACACGCACATTTAATAACTCTTAGATATACACATACACACACACAATCACACAGTTAACCAAACCTTAAAATCTTCTGGTTCGTACCTTTAAAAATAATTCTTCGATCATTATCCCATCCACATCCATCTACTGGGAAATATAAACACAGTCGACTAACAAAAGCGTTTGTGCATTAGTGGAACAGTAAGTAGAATCGAACGAGGCAAGATCTGGCTGCAGGCAAAAAATGACAACAAAATAAAATGTCATACTCGTTGTTGTCCATATAAAACAGAAATTATTCGTATGATTTTGTAAAACGCAGCCACAATCGCAGTCAAAACATGCTACGTATTCGTATCCATAACCAAAATGGATTTGTTTGTGATTTATTTTTTGTTTCGATCTTCTGAAAAAAACCTTTTTTTCAAAGTGGTTTTGTTGTTGCTGCTAACAGTACGACTGCTGTTGGAACACATGGCCAATTATTGGATGTGACTATTTTGCTAATGCTGACATAAATGCACATGGAAGATGCTGATGTGTATTTGAGTTTTGTTTTCAGCCAGTCAGTGGTACTTTCATATCTGGTTTACATTTACAAGTATGTGGGCTGATGAAATGTGATAGTATGCCAGAGTAAAAATATTTTCATATAATTTTTCCAAGTGAAATTTATCGAAACCTAAATACTTGAAAAATCATATTTCATTTCCAGTTACGCTTATTAGAGGGAGTAAACTAACAACAACATGCATATCTTGTAGGACAGACGTTGAAAATGGCACAAATTGAAAATGTTAAATCAATAGCTAAAGCAATAGAGATACATATATATGTTATAGAAACATTAAAATGATTTTTGTATGAACTATATGTCTGTATCTAATAAATAAAACAAACTAACAAGAGAGAAGTACTCAGCCTAACATATAAATGTTTGCGACCAAAATGGGTTGATTATATGAGTATTTATTCAATTTCATAGGCACATCTTCGCCAAAGTTTGGAAAACATTTTGTGTTTTAATTTTGATCTGTACTATTTATATTTCGGAAATAGCAAATAATAACAAATATATTTGAATGAAAATAGCTTTATTGTTTTTCAAAATATTCCGCTTGATGATCAATATACTTTCACATTCGTTCAAACCATTTCTCAAAGCAGTTTTTCCATTCCTCTTGAGACACCTCCAAAGTATGTTTTTTTTTCGCTGCAACTGATTTTTTGGCGCTCGTAAATCGTTGACCGCGCAGTTTACCTTTAATATTTGGGAACAAGAAGAAGTCATTGGTAGCCAAATCAGGACTGTGCGGAGGAAATTCACCTATTTGTCCAGATGTGTGAGAGCTCGCATTGTCATGATGGCGGTTGATTTTATGAATTTTTCCAAAGTTTTCCGGCAAACAAATGGTCGTGTACCACTCCTACCTACGTTGCAAAAGCGGAACAGCGGCCATGTCACCCATTCGGTCGAAGAAAAAGGCGACTATTTGCTTCGCTGTACTTTTTCCAGAACAACTATTATTGAACTTAGTTCGTCTCGGAATAACCACACGATCGATTGCTGCTTTGTTTCCGGCTCATACGCATATATCTATGATTCGTAACCTGTCACGATCTTATACATGTCTTCCTTACAATGTGGTTTTTGATAGCGCTTTATCGCAATACAAAGAACTGAGTTCATCGACACATTCTTGTTGGGATAATCCACGTCTAAAGTTGTGAAAAGTAATCTAACGAAAAACTTTTCTTGAAAATTCCATTTTTTGGTCAAATTGATTTTCCCAAATCACTGTAAAGAAAACAAATTTCACTTGTACATCAAAACATTGTGAGTGCATTTATGCTAAAAAATGTCAAATTTTATTATGGTGTTTCCAGAATTTAGCTATTGAGATTTGTGTGGCCAGTTCCCGAAATATAAATATTATCCCTCGTAACATATATTCCATTTTATTTATATTGTGGTAAGATTTAGACTGACAACATTGACAAAAGTTATCAAGTGTTATATAGAATTTTTCCGAGTAATAATTCTAACTGTTCAATTTGTTAATTTTTTTAATCATACATTATAAATTCCTTTGGATTCTATTAGGATTACAAGTTCTTTTCACACAGATCTATCTAATGCTAAAAAAAAATAAGTTGGTTCCAATTTTTGCTTTGAGTTGCAAAATTTCTTATCTATGGCGCCGTCAGTCTATATGCGAATTAGTTACTTCAGTTTTCTGCTTTCTTGTGCCTTCTAGCGAGTATCCATCTGATCCATCTTCATTTTCTTCTTATGATTTCATCTTTATTTTTATTTGGTTTGTTTTCTGCCAAAGGTTACTGTTTGATATCTTATCTGGCCAAATATTTTCAGAGTCGTATGCAGGCAGCGGCTTACAAATTTTTTGAATGTATTGATATCCTTACTTGCCGCATTCCATGGTTCATATCCAAAGGGAGTTGCGAACTTGATACAGAAGTTTCGAATATTTATTTTGGTTTTAGTTAATAAATCTGCTGAAAGTTAAATTGAGTTCATTCAGCCAAACTGTGCTATACTATGCCTAGTATATTCTTTCGAGCCCGCGCAGTTAAAAAGGTTCTTGCAAATCTTGACGTTAATATGTCTTCTGGGCCGGACGACATTCCAGCGCTGGTCCTGAATCAGTGGATTTCGATGCTTGCGTGTCCATTGGCTAATCTTTTCAGTGCGTCTTATCGTGCGGGTATTTTTCTATCTTGCTGGAAGATTGCCAATGTAACGCCAAATTCTAAAAAGGGTTAGGCTAGTAACCCTGAAAACTACCGTCCAACACCAGTTTGCTCGGCACTTTCCAAAGTTATGGAGAGTATGATTAATCATCACCTTGTGAAATATTTAGAGTCCAACAATTTGCTGAGCGATCGTCAATATGGTTTCCATAAAGATACTGGTGATCTGCTGGCGTTACTCTCTGAAGGGTGAAACAGGTCCATTCATGGATTTGGTGAGAGTAAGGTTGTGGCCCTGGATATTTCCAAGGCATTCGACAGAGTCTGACACTGTCAAATCTAAACTTATTGCCTTTGGTGTCGGTAGTCACTTCTCTCGATTCATATCGAGCTTTCTCAGAAATCGCACTATAAGAGTGCTTATAGACGGGATTTCATCACATATTTCGAGTATCGAAAGAAGCATTTAAGTGTCTCGGCTTCTTAAGACGGTGTAAGAATTACTTCACTCCGTCTGATCTCCTTAATATTTACAAGACCTATATCCGACCCAAATTGGAATATAACAATCATGTATGAGTCGGTGCTTCAAAGTCTATTTTGGAGCTTCTCGACCGCATACAGGAGAGGGCGAAGGTTCTTATTAATGACGGTATGGTAGCCAATTCTATCGATTCATTAGAGCATCGTCGCAATGTTGCGTGTATTTCATTGTTCTAGCAGTACTATAACGGAATGTGTTCTGACGAAATTAAGGAACTAATTCTTAGTAATCATATATTTTTACGTAGTACTCGTATTTCTCATAGAGCTCATCCCTTTGTAGTTGATTGTCCAGTAAGTCCACCAACGCATTATAGAGAGAGTTCGTTCTTTGGTCACACTATTCGTTTGTGGAACAATCTTTCTGCGAATGTTTTCCTGCCACTTACGACATGAGCAAATTTAAATCGAACGTCTATCTATCCTCCTTCCCACAACCTATTTTCCTAGTACCAGCACAATGCACTGCATGAGTAGGGGTTATCCCCTGAGTGCTGGTATTATTGAAAAAAAAACAGCTGATTGCCAGGACTAATTTCATTTACAATGTCTATACTCGACCTACCACTTAGCACTTATGATACCAACAGTTCTCCAAGATATTCCTTTCGATAATTGATAAAAACTAAATAAAGTAGGGAACGAAGTGTTAAGAATATAGTGTTAAGGTATTTTGCAGGAAGTTTGCTTATGAGTTTTAAACTCACTATGTTGTTGACGTTGATGAATATGATACCAATCTAGTTCCGCCACTGTGTCAAATGGCGTTTTTTTTTGTGGAACATTGATAATAACCCCTACTTTAATCTCGTCGCAAAGTTCGTTGGTGTCCCAGAATCGTTCAATAGTGTTCAATAGAAGTCTGGCACATATTTCTAGGAGGCCTTCAGTAATTCTGGGTGTGTGTTGTCCAGTCTTGAAGTCTTGTTATTCTATAGATTGTTGTTGTTTTTGAATATTTTTTTAATTTTAGTTGGGTTCATCGATATATCATACCTTTCATTATGGTATTCACATAGATCTTGGTATAGTGTCTCAGTTAATACTCAACTGTTTGCTTCTAGAAATAGCTCCATCCCTGTTACTCTTCCGGAGTGGCTTATTGCATATGTAGTTTTGTCTTGTGAGATGTATTCCATATTCGATATGAATATTGTAACAGATCACTCAATAAGTCCGTAGGATAAGTAAGAAGACAAATTTTGATAAAATTCGATTGATCGGACTTAATTTGCTTTCAAGCAAGCATTCTCTTGAGATCTGTTGGGTTAGCAACTCGAAGCACAATTCTTTCAATTTTGCCATCGTTTTCACCGATTCGTGACACGATTTGTGAGCTCACGCGGCAACCACTTTGAACCAAGCTTTCGTATACCCAAATGTTCGTATAAAACGGTAACAACACTACCATATGATATTTTTACAATGTCATCTAGCTCGTGTACCTACAATTTGTGATCGTTTATAATCAATTTGTGTATTTTTTTGATGTTTTCTGGAATAACATCCACATTTGAGCGTCCACTGAGCTCTGCATAATTTGTGCTGGTACGACCACCTTTAAATTTAGCAAACTACTTATGCACTATTTGTCTCGATGGAGCAGAGTTCAGATAATTTTTATTGTTTGGTTTTCACTGTATTTCATCAAAAAGCAATGATTTATCAAAACTTGAAATTTAACAAAAATGCTTCACACAAAATGCTATAACTCACGAATCAATAATCAGATTGTTTTCAAATTTTTATACGTATCGTTTGAAGGTTAGTACTAAATAATAATTATATGGGTGAAATTCTAGTAACGCCATCTATGTGTCATTCTACGGACTATTGAATGACCTATTATTTTGTTTTGGGCGGCTGAGGTTTGACGTCTGCTTCTTTTGCCAAGTTGTTGTACCACGTGCTTTGTTTATCTAGTGCTTAACACTCCCCACTCCATACGCCTTTTTCAGACCGTATTGCTGCTATTTTAACCTGCTTCTTGACTTGACTTCTTTTATTTAGCAAGTCTGAAAATAACTGACCAGAGCACTATCTTCACACAAAATAGAGCACAAAGGGAAATTTTCGAAAATTTACACATGGAAACAGAAGAGAGTTTAAAAATTCTCCTAATGCAAATGTCACCAGTCATATGACTGACCGTGGTAAAAATAGGTTTTATCGGTCAAATAACCAGTTGTGGTATGTTTAGCGTTAATTATAAAATTACACCAAAATAACTTTGAAAAACAAATCACAACCATACTAATAAAACACCCAATCCGAACCCAATCCGAACCCGAACCCCAACTTTTTTTTGATTTCTCCGAACCCAAATTTGAACCGATTTTTTTCAGTGTTTCAGTCTCTGTTATATACACTAACAAGATACGATACAAGCACATTTTTATTATGACATGTAATTACTTAAAAAATCATTTAATGTGGTTTGTTTCTTAACCTGTCTTAACCGATTTTCTGAGAAAACTTCTATTTTGTACAATAGATTTGAATTTTATCTTGTACTCTAAAGTTATGCGCTTATGGCATATTGAAGTAAGGTTTTTGTTACAATTACATACATCACCTTCATCAGAATCAGAGAGAGCTTATTTCTGTCTCAGGTTCGTCATAGCGATTTGTCAAACAAACAAGTTCTTCATCAGAAAAAATTGGAAATAAGGATACTTTTTGTCACAGTTAAGCCAAGTTTCTATATCCTCAATGCTCAATTTGTCCGCTATATTTATCATAAAACTGGAAATTGGTGCCTCTTTAAAATGTTCATGTGGGACCCATTCATATGTCGCAAAATGGACTTTTGAATCCAGGGCACTTTTTAATGGTTTTCGATTTTGGAAGCCAATAACTGAATCGGTGTCTGCATAATATTTTAATATTTTGTCTTTATTTTTCCATAAGTCATAAACTGTTTGCTTCCCAACATATTACTTTTGCGGTAATGCTTTAGCAGAAAATTTTTTTTTTTTAATTATCGTTGACTAAATTATATTTCTCTTGAATCGTTAAACCCAATTTTACTGATATCCATGTCATTATAAAATTATACACTCATATTCCGGACTCTTCAAAGAAAAATATCAAAACAAGTGTTTTTCCCGATTTCGCACACATTCACATTTAAGGCCCAAACATAGTATACTTTTGCTAACTTAAGCTACTGTCAAAAACTCAACGAAAAGTCTGTCAAATACTTAATTTTTTGGTGGCTATTATGTACTTTCGAATAGTTGTGTTAGTGAGAACATGACAATTACTAGCTGAGAGTTGAACTGAATGGGTAATTATGTAGCATTATTAGTACATCTGAATGAAGTTATTTTTTATTAAAAATATAACAATTTTAATTTTTTGTTTTTGTAAAAATTTATTTACTATCAGAAAAAATAATACTGTTTAAATAAAAATTAAAAAAATCAGTATATACCCGCTACTTCAGTGACTGATAATAGCAAGAGCATTCATTGCACAGCGTGTTATTTTTATTATAATTTTGCATATAACGCACATACAGCTGTTTATGTACGTAAAGTGCGATGGGGTTTGCTCAAAACGTAAGCAAATGAAACTGCACGAAACTTGACGAAAAGTTTGTTAAGTACATTACACTTCAGATTATGTGTATTTGCACAGTCGTTGAAGCTAGCCTACGCATATTATGGTTTGGCCTATAGTGTTGCTCACACATTTAAAGCATATATCGCCAAAATAGATGCATACATGCTTGGCAATCCTTGATAATTGAGGTAATCATGGTTAATCGATTGAAATAAAAAAATTTTCCTTTCGTTATCGATCCAGATATTGCCGATTAATTGAATCACGGGTAATCGAAGCCCTACTGTATTTGATTTTTAATAATTAAGTACTATTTCTTGGTCTCCAATATAGTGCATTTTAACGTCGTATGATTAAAGTCTTTGGAGTTGTGTAAAGTCCGTGGAAGCAGTTGGAAGTTCTTGAAAAAATGATGACAGAATGCGTTATGTAACAGCTAGACCTGGGTATTTATTATTTGTTAGATATCAGTTCAAAAACATATATCAAGTTTTTTTTTCAAATGGAGTCAAATTTAATTGCTGTTTTATTTCAGAGTATATACACTTAGTATGTTCTTATTAAAAGACACTTTATAAAATTAAAACTTTTTTCATGGTGTTGCCTATAAAAATAAGGAAATTCAATTTCGTAGAAATGCGAAATTTTGGTAAAAAATAAAACGTTATTTTTTAATTTTAATCGGAAGTAGAATGGAAAAATTTTTAAATTGTATTTTAATTAAAAATGAATTTTTTAAGAATTTGTTTATTTAAAAAATTGAAAATTCATATGAAATAGAATCACATTAAAAACGAAATTAAAAAGAATTATGAAACATTTGTTTAAATATTGTAACGGCAATAATTTTTAAACGGAAGTCTAGCCATATGGTCGCCATATTTATTATTTATTTATTAACCATAGAAAAAAAAATATTTTGTTTATGATCAACATAACAAACGAAATTAATATGTAAACAAGTTTTAATGAAATAAATATTAATTTTTTATTGTTTATTTTTAAGATTTATGTTTAATTTTGAAAAAAACATAAATTTTATTTTAAAATATAACAACAATAACAATGATTGATTAGCAATAAATTAAAATTTTCCAAATAAAACATAAAACCTGTCATAATATATCTAAACATTTAGCACCTTTTGAACTGAGTAAATACAACAAAAAACGAATAAATTTTTCTTGAAAATGGAAAGAAAGACAATAAAATTAGAAAAACCTTTTATAATTTACATAAAATGCATGGTCATTTGTATAAAAATTGAAAGTCTAATAGTTAGACACTAAATCTTAAGGACTTTTCAAGACTTGTATGTACGTATGTATAGGTATTATTGCCTATACGAGTAGCAATAAAAAACTCAAAACGAAAAAGGTCACAAAAAGAAAATTGTTATTTATTTAAGATTTTAGCATAAAAGTTAAAAGAAAAAAATATTGAAAAGCAAGTCACTAAAATAAAATTCAAAGCCACCGTACACCTGAGATGTACATTTATTGCATACGATAGCCGATTTTAAAAATCTTTGTTTTCAAGGCAGTTCAATTCGTTTTTCATTTATGACTGTCACAGTATCTGTCTGACTTGTTTGTGTCAATTGTCAATATCTCTGGTCTGTCGATCATTCTGCTGTCTTCTGAATTTCTCTTTGTCTCAACATCTTGTCGTTTTTGTTTATTATTTAGATTCTCTTCATAAGCCGATAATTAATTATACTAAAAATCTTGGTCCTCTCTCTTCCTAATGTTATATATTGTTTTGTTTCAAGATTCTGTTTATGTACTGTTCTTTGTTAGGTTGAGAGAATGTTAACTGAGTTTTAAAAATGCCCCTTATAGAGCCCATGCAATAGAGAGATCAATTTGTTTTAATACTTGTCATGTAAAACACGTGCCTTTTAGCCTGATTTTTAATTCTGCTTTTTATTATTTTCATGCAACATTTGATTTTGGTTAGACAGTAGATCAGTATTAGCTTAGAGTTACACACGCCACTAAGTCGTACGAGACGTTTTGAATTTCAATTAAATGCTGATTGTTTGCAATAAAAAAGAAGAAAATGTCTAGCCATTATAATTGTTTTTAAATATATTCCTGAATAGTAGCTTAAGCTTGGCACTAATATTATAAAAACTTAATGATGAATAAAAAATTGATGCTTTTTGGCTTTGGAATGGGTTAAAATTCATCAAAGAGATATATTATTCGACAAGTTTTATCGTTTACACTTAATACAAATAACGCATATATGTATGTATGTTACCTTTTTTTACTTGACTTACCTAAGAATAACGCGGGAGGGCGTTACTGGGAGGCTTTTTGTCGTATACCTATAGGGTGTATTTCTCAGAACAACTTATTTTTTTATACATATATAGATAAGAATACGTATATAAACAGCTTTTACCCGGGGTGATTTGTGCTTTACAATCTCTCTCGCTTTATGACTGATATGGATAGATCACGATAATTTAACAGTTACCATTTTCCACACCTGAAAAATTCCATGTTTAGTATGAATGGGAGCTGCCAGGCCAACTTTTTCAATCTCGTCCAGTTAAAGACTGATGAAGTGTCCCGGCCAAGAAGTTGTTTAAACCAAATTTAGAAACTTTTACTATTACCGTTCTCAAGATATACAAAAATTAATAGTTAATGTGTACTTCTTGACTGATGATTTGTATTAATTACCCAGTTATTTAGACCAAATTCAGAAACTTTCACTTTAAATGTTCTCAGAATATTCAAACATCAACATTTACATAGTATGGGATGTACCATGCCTGCTTATCCAATTTCGCCCATTTTTCAACTGATCATTTTTCAATTTATCATTTGTATTGACTACCAAATCGCTTAGATCAAGTTCAATAACTGTTTTAGAAATATGAAAATCAATATTTATTTTGCATGGGAGGTGCCCCTGCCACTTTTCTAACAAAGTTATTTGGGCCGGATTTAGAAACTTTTACTATTACCGTTCGCTAGATATACAAAAATCAGTATTGACTTTGTATGGGAGGTGCCACTCCCATCTATCTAATTCCACCCACCTTTTGATCTATAATTTACATTGACCACATGGTTATTTGGCCAAGTTCAGAAGCTCATGATATTACCATTTTGAAGATATGCTTAGATCTTATATTTTATATAAATAAATAAAAATTGTATATGGGCGTGACAAGGCCCAGTTGAAACTAAACCATCACTGAAACTACACCAGGCCACGCATGTATTGGTTTGTAAATAGGTTAGGAAACTTATTTTTATATATGCATATTAGGGCGGGTCGTTTTAAAAATCGCCCAAATGTCAAGAACAATCGTATTTTACGGATCAAAATAAGGAACTTTGCCCAAGAAACCATACCTCTAAAATGAATTCTGATGTTCCTTATTTTGACCCAAAGCTCAAATTTTTAAATCCCACTTAACCATTCGAACACCTAGTTCTTATGAAGTTGAACTAAGTAAGGTATTGTCTGTTTGAATTGAAACGACGTTAGGGAAAAAACAATATGGTTAACTCTTCTGCGCTTCTGGTCGTGTAGTAATTCAGGGGAATGAATAGGCAGCCGAACTGGTCACGAAGGGAGCTTGTATACCAGTGCTGAAACCACAACTTTGGATCTCAAGAAAAATGGGCTTTTCCAGGCAAATGTGATAGGAAAGGAATATGAGCCCTTTTCAGGCCATCTAAAAATAGCCTGTGAATGATAAGTGACCCTTTGACCGGACATTGCAAGTTCAACGAACCCTTGAAAGAGGATTAGTTTCAGATTCAATCTGCAGATCCAAATTTTTCTTAATATTTTTTAATTTAACATTGCCCATAGTTTAAAAACCCAATGTGTTTACAACGCCAAGGAATTTTTCTAACTTGATGCCTGAAGTGCTTTACAGAGTATAGCAATGTGGTGAAAGCAGAATCTTAGCCTCTTTCTAGCTAACGCTTCTTTTTGTACCAAATATACCACCTTGGTACATCTGTTATTGGTATTCCCGTTAAATCTTAGCGTCATAGGTTGACATTTGCAAAAGCTACGTAGATAAAACTACATCTATCTCTATGTGTTGTGATTTTTTATAATTTTAGAAATGGATTTAAATTTGCAACAACGAACTTGTATTAAATTTTGCGTAAAAAACTGATTTAATAGTGTGCGAACGTTGGAAACGTTGAAAAAGTGTTTCGGCAACGATTCTCTAATGAAAATGGTCGTTTACTAGTGGCACGAGCGGTTCAAAAGTGATCGTGAGTCAATCGAAGACGATGAACGCAGTGGGAGACCATCGATATCGAAAACTGATGAAAACATTGACAAAGTAAAAGAAATGTTGGTCAATAACCGCTAATTAACCATCAGAGATATAGCGGAGGACTTGAACATTGCCTATGGATCCATCCAAGACATTTTGGTTAATGATTTAGCTTTCCGTCATGTAGCAGCAAAGTTGGTATCAAAAGACCGCAATTTCAAGTAAAAAAGAGACCGTGTTGAGGTCCGATCCCAATTTTATCAAAGAGATCATTACTGGAGAAGGGACGTGGGTTCATGAGTACGACGCGTAATCCAGACATCAGGCAAGTGAATGGCGTTCTCCAAATGAGCCGAGACCAAAAAAACCACGTCGTTTTCAGTCAAAAAAAAGGCAATGCTTACGGTTTTCATGAATTACAACGGCTAGACAGTAAAGAAAAAAGAGTGTTATTTGGGAGTTACTAGACGTTTGCGTGAAGCAATTAGCCGATAGAGACCAGAATTGTGGGTAGAAAACTCGTGGATTCGTTACCATGATAACGTATGGGCGCACAGTGCCATCATTATTCGAAATTTTTCTGACGAAAAATGCAACAAATCCAACAGCCACCGAATTCACCTGATTTGGCTCCCTGTGACTTCTTTCTGTTCAAAGGAGTTAAAAAACCATCATGGGGAACGCGTTTTAACAGCCGAGAGGAAATAATGGAAAAATCGCAGGAAGCACTGATGGGCATACCAAAAACCAAATATAAAAAATGCCTCGAAGATTGAATCAAGCGCTGACATAAGTGTGTTGCAGTCGATGGGGATCACTTTGAAGGACACAATATTCATTTAGATGAATTAACTTGTATTTTAAAAATTCAAGGAGATACATCTGAAAATTTTCCTCTTTCTCAGAATTTATCACAGACCAACCGTGTTTTTTTTATTAATTTGATTTAAATATGTTATTATGCGCAAAATATGATTTGTTTGCTGCCACAATTTGGTCTTTTATACAGTCTCTTACGCTGTTGTCGTTATTAATAAATATTTCCCAGTACTTGGACTTTTCTATACCTTCAAAACGATATTCACTTATACGAACATCTCGTGACCTTCTCTCAGCGCTTCTTGATTTTGTAGTAGTATATCCTTTTTTTGTTTTTGATTGATTAACTACGCGCTCAACTTTCTTTGTATATGTTTGTTCTTACAAATATTTTCCATATGTCATCGGGGATCACCATCCCCGACCGGTTGAACACATTTCCAAGTCCAATGTGGATCCTTATGGCACAGTACAGACACAGCATTTGCTGCACTGCTACTGTGAGTCAGCTTGTAAAATTTAAAGGGATCTTAAATCGGTCTAAGCCAGAGACAGGCAAAGAGCTGCTCTTCTCTTTTGTTTTCACAGGTAAGTAGTACTCACATGCATAGGCAAAAAATAAGCAAGGAAAGTAAAGAGAAAACAAGTCGAAAAACGTAGAGTAAAATGGCTTGGGTGAGAGAATCTCAAATTACTACGACAATTATGATATGTGTTTGTATATTTTGCCTGACTCTAGTCTAAGCTATCAAACGACCGTTTAAAATCAATGAACAGCATTTGTAAATCATTATTAAGCTCATAACTTCTTTTTATATTCTGCTTTAGCATAAATACTTTTTTAATTACGGACCTACCAGGCCCAGAAGCCTCTCCGCAATATAACACAGCCGTCTCGAGAGTATTCTCGAAAAGGTTCTATAACATTTACTAAGTAATGTAATCATTCGATAGTTCTCGTAATCACGCTTGTCACCTTTTTTTGTGAATTAGGACGATGATGCCGATTGCCCACTCTCCAGGTTTTCGTTTCTATCTCCACTCTCTTATTTGCAGATCATAAACTTACAACCTTTCTTCCATGTCTAGGCATTTTAAACAATTTTATCGTCACCTGTTACATTTCAACCCTTTTCTCAAATGTAGAATCAGGCTCCGTTCAATTTTCGTCACTCATTACAGTGGCAATGCTTTCTCCTCTTTCTTCAGCTATTACAGCCCAATGTCTTTTCATTTTTTTTTTTTGTTTGAATCTTTGACTTTGCTTTTATAATATGAGCCGATTTATCTTTGCAGGCATCTGTTCATGGTTGAAAGCTGTCTACATGTCTTTTACGTCCTTAATAGAATTCCTTGCTCTCCCTGTCGATAAAGTTTATATTGATGGTTTCAACGCTGCTTTTCATAGCTCCCTCTTCTTTTTTTACATATGTAGTCTTCTCGCCTACTTCCGCCTTATTACATATACTTCTTTCCACATTAGCTCTAGTATAGCACTGCATCATTCTTTAATTTCTTTATTCTTTCCCATATGTAAGTCTTTAAAATAACATTTTTGTAATTTTTTTAATAATTTTTATGTTTCTGTTAAAGCGTAAATAATTTTACTTTTTATTTATTTTATTTCGCGTTTTTATTTTTTATAGCATAAGTAATTTATTTATTTTTAATTTTTATTTATTTTTTCCTATTTAACTCCTGACATTAGCTTTTCTTATATTACGTTAGAAATTCCTTAAGCATAATTTTAGAAATACTAGACAATCATCATTTGTCTTAAATAATAAAAATAAAATAACAATCGAGTCTAAAAATACTTTATAAGCTCATTCAAGGAAAATTTACGATTTATAAATTTATGCATTTGTTTTCTATTTCTATGCATTTGGCATTGTTTGAAAATAATATAAAAATTTAATTATTACGACTTCATTTTCTATGTAATTACTTACTCGTAATATTGGATTCATTAAAATATCTTTTATTTTTTACTGATTTATGTTTAATATTTCATTTCATATTATTAACGAGTGCGGCGTTCATTGCGGAACGAATATTTTAAATTATTTTATAGTTTTTCATATTGTTAAATAAATTGATTGTTTCTTGCTTTTGTAAACCAAACTTTTTAAATTGTTGATAAGAATATTTTTTTGTTTACTTTCAAACCAAAAGTTTTTTAAATGTTAATAAAATACCATGAAAATTATTCCTTAGTAAATAATAACTTTTTTTAATTTATATTACTACGAAAATTAATATTTTTAATGAGTTGAAATGTTAGAAGTCAATTTTATTGATTACCAAGTTTGGGAATAATTTTTATTGTCTACTTAAGGCGGCATTTTCATTTTTAAGAATGCTTGAAAATTCATTTTACATAAAAATTTAATTTTATAAACTTACTTAATTCAAAAATATAAAGCATTAGTATTTTAGTTCTTGAACAATCTTAAAAACAAATTTATGTTTGTGTGCCAAATATTTTATATATAAAAATAAATATATGTTTGTTTTAGAGAAAGTCAAACAGCTGAACCGATTTTCTTGAAATTTTACTGAATCTCTCTGCACAACTGAACACATCTATATATATATATATATATATATATATATATATATATATATATATATATATATATAAATTATATAAATTTAAAAACTTCCAACTGAGCGGTGCCACACGCATACAAAGTAAATATTTATTTTATATCTTCAAAATGGTGGAAGTAAGAGTCTCTAAATTGGGTTCAAATAACTTCGCTGTCAATACAAATCATCAGTCAAATATTAGGCGAAATCGGATAAGTGGGCGTGGTAGCTCCCATTTATACTTTATATGGAACTAGAGTAATAATAGGGGTGTGGCGTGGAGTAGTGGTTAGAGCGCACGCATAACAAGACAAACGGCCCACGTTCGAGCCCCAGCAGAGGACATGACGAAGAAAAAATTTAATTATGGTTTCGAATGTTTAATAATAAAAAAAGGCTTCAACTTCTTCCCTCCAGACAACTCCATCTAAAAAAAAAGAAAAAAGCCTCCCTGACCCTTCTCGCATACCTCTGGAGGTAATGACAAACATCAGACGAATGATCAGGAAAAACATACCACCTGGCCAAACAATTGTTAAAAATGACTAAATACCGCACCCAGCGTATTCTCCAAACATTGCTCTTTCTGACTATTGATTGTTTCGATGGATACAATATTTTTTGGCATGTCAGCGAATAACTTCTTTTGAAGAAACCTCAAATCGGCTTCGAAGTGGATCGCCTCAGAAGACAATAAGTTTTTCTGAGACAGAGCTCGGACACTGGATCAGAGGTGGGGAAAAGATGTAAGCAGTGATTTAATGCATTTTTTTTTAGTATATTTGTTAAATAATTATCTTTTTTGACCTAAAAAAAACCCGGACTGAATAATTTGTACTCCTAAAACGTAAATTTTAATTATTTTTGTTGTAAACAAAATCCGTAAACTTTTATAAAAAAATGAGTTGCCAAACCTGATGTACAGTTATATACATCCATTTAACAATGTTAGAACTAAGTTCCCATTTTACACTAAACATTTTACGACAGATATGGAAGGCCATGTTTTTAACTTTGTGTTGGATATTCAGTTTTTATGAAATTTGAAAAGAAAAAAAAGAAAAAAAAAAAAAATATATATATATATATATATATATATATATATATATATATATATATATTTTTTTTTTCTTTTTTTTCTTTTCAAATTACATATATATACACATATATATACATATATATATATATATATATATATATATATATATATATAAATAAGTTGTCCTATGTTCGCCATTTTATAACTCAGGAACCACTAAACCTATTTACAAACCAATACATGCGTTGGAAAGGTGTATTTTCACTGATGGTTTTGTATCAATAGGGCGGTGCCATGCTCATATACAATTTTTATTAATATTTCTATATCTTTAAAACGGTAATAGTAAGAGTCTCTAAATTTGGCTCAAACAACTTTGTGGTCAATACAAATGATCAATCAAAAAGGGGGCGGAATTGGATAAGTGGGAGTGACACCTCCCATACAAAGCAAATATTGATTTTCGTATATCTTTAGAATAGTAAAAGTGTGAGGTTCTCAATCCACATCATCAGTTAAAATATGGGCGAAATTAAATAAGTGGGTGTGGCAGCTCCCATACAATGTAAATACTGATTTTTGTATATCTAGAGATATTTAATGTAAAAGTTTCTAAATTTGTCCCAAAATAACTTTGTGGCCAATACAAACCATCAGTTAAAAAGTGGGCATGGCACCTCCCACAAAAATTAAATACTGATTTGTGTATATCTTGAGAATGTTTGGACTTGAAGTTTCTAAATTTGGTTTAAATAACTTGGTAGTCATGTGCGGTGAACGGTCACAGTTAAAACTTCTTTGTCTATCAACAAAGTTTAAAAAGCAGTTACAACACAAAGGCTCTCAGACCCCCGGCAGCGGTTACTCTAGAGTATATATACATATATGTATATTTTTTAAATGAACGTACCTAATTGTTTTCTCATTTGAAATAGGGCATTATATTATAATAATTCTATTATTTATTATTATTAATTCCCATAACATTCCATGAAGGAACCTGGGGACTTCTATCAGTCAATGAGCTGCACCCGATTCTATTTTTAAACTCATTGAAAGGGACCTACAGTTTAATGCCCGCTCCGAACGACAAATGTATTTAGAGAAGTTTTCAATAGTATTTATACTCATAACTAGTAACCAGCTAATGTTATGTTGGTAGGTGGGTGTCTTACCTACCATACCACAGAGTTATATAATAATTCTATATATGGAGTTTAATAAAGTTGAGTTGCATTCTGTCACAGAACATTTTAGTAATACATAAATAAAAGAAGGTGTAAATAGTTAACATAACTGTTTCTAAGGCAAATAATAAATAAAAATAAATGTTTTCGACCTCAAGTAGTTTTAGTTTTTGTACAATAAAATAAATATGCAACTTTTCATTCATGTCATCTTAAAGAGATTTATCTCAACCTCTTCAAATTCAAATAAATACGTATGTTAAAACATTTCAAAATATTTTCAATTACATTAAATCATTGACAAACACCATCTACCTACCCAATTTGACATACTGACCATGATTTACAGATATATGTTAAATAAATTTTAATTCTATAAATACAATAAGTTTTTATATAAAATTAATCAAACAAAGCAAATAAAATAAAGTAAGAATCAGCTATGCTGGGCAAACGTATACTCTACAGTGTAGGGACTACAGCATAATGTAAAAAGACTATGAGTTGACCAAAAATGTAAATGCTTAAGAATTGCACATACGTATGTAGGTTATTAACGCAAAATTTAAACATCAATTAAGTATTTTAGTTTAGGTTGTTAGGAGAAGAATTTATAAAATTTTACTAATATTTGTATATAAAGTTTTTATTTTACATTTGCCGTAGTGGTTAACAAGTCAAATTTTTTTTAAATACGTTCTTTTTTTAGTAATAATAAATGCCCAGAGGTCTTATATATTTTCCTGAAATGGTCTTGAAAATTGCGTTTTCTTATTAACTGACATGCTCAGAAAAAAATTTCGCTTAATAACTGTTTTTAAAGCTGGTTTTACACCATCTCACTAAGTATAACATGTCAAGAAGTCAAATAAAATGAAAAAAGTACCTATAATAGTGTGAAAACAATATGTAATGAAATGTCAAAATAATACGGATAGAAATTTAACAGTCGTATGACTTTCATTTTTTTACAAATTTTTCTAAATAATAAGACGTTTCTTTTGATCAGAGTTGTATTTTTACAAAAGTACAGAGAAAATGTCAGGAATGGGAATCTGAAATTAGTTTCATACAATTTTACTGTCTCTTTCTTTTGACATATAACTGTAAATAAAAATAAACTCATAACTTGAAGTATTTCCTTTTAATTATAAATAAATTACACATATTTGTTGTTAAAATTAACTAAAACGGTTCACAGTGTGAACAATTTATAAAACAAAATTATCAATAGAAAATAAGTTAAAAACTATATATTATGAAAGTGGCAAGTGGCTTTTTATTGAATTTAATTTAAAACTTTAATTTAACAACCACAACTTTGTGTTTTTTATTTTTTTATCGACATTTTGCGCTTAAATTTCAAACACTCCAACCATTTTTTAATTTAAACAGCTGTTTGGATACTAAAAATATTTTTCATTTTATTTCATGTGTAGAAGCCAAATGTAATAAGCAAATGTCCTATTTGATTTATTTATTTATTTATTTATTTATTTTTTTTGACAGGTAGACGCAATACACTGGGTTTTCTTCCTCAAAAATCCAATGAAAATCTTAAGACTTGTGGAATAGTGTGAAAGCACCTTAAGGTGTTACAAACATTTTTCTTAAACAGTTATGCTCGTGTAGGGTATTAGGGGTACAACATAAATGAAAACCTACATAAAAAAACGCCTCCGTAGTACTTTAATTAATGTAAACCATTAGAAAAAATTTCTATATATTTATCTAACTGATACTGAATATAAAACCATTATACGAGATTATAAAATAGTTACAAAGTTTTAAGTTTTTTTTATCTTAAAACCCAAATCAAAACAATCTTTAAAACAACAACAAAACAGCCTCCGAACATAAAATCAGATGAAGAAAAAAAAATAACAACCTTAAGAATCTGGTTATAATAGAGCAATTTCACTTTAACTTTAATTTATTATTAAAACAAAAAAAAGCAAAAAAAACAAAACAAACAAAACACTAATGAAAACGAATGGAGTAAATGTTTTCAACAACCTTTAGGGCACCCACCTTTTTAGAAAATAGACAACTCAAATGACTGTTATTGTAAGTTTCACTTAATGCCTTTATAATTATCGTATCTCTCTGCTTATATGTAAGCTAGCACTTAATTTATGGAAACTTGACGACATTGTCAGACAGGTCCGTATACAGTTTTAGATGAAAGTGCTAACCAGATTGAAAATGTCACAAATATAAAAGCGAAATATACTATAGGTTAGAAGAAAGTTTTTTGAAGAAGCAAAGGTTTCAAATAAAAATATATATTCGTATATAAATTTCTTTGTAAGTTTATTTGTTTGCCCATCAATCAGGCGTAAGCGGTGGCACCGCTATTTTGATGAAATTTGTGGCACAGTTACGTACATAGATCCAGCTAACGAAATTCTGGGAAAGTTTAAAATCGGGGATAAACGGAGCAAATTAGGTCATATGAATTTATCACCGTTTTCAGCTACTAATTAAAATGTTTTTAAAATTGTAAATTGATGTTTGATATTCAGATAGACGCATTGTACCGATTTTCATATTATTTCATGTACCGATAATGTGAACGCACACAATTTTTTAAAATACAATAATCTGCGCCGATATTGTCCCGGTTATGTACAATTAAAAACAGCTTTCATGAGCCGATAATGTGAACACTCATTAGCACAATGTCAAACAATAAAATTATATAATTTGCACCGATTTTTATCGGTCACTTATACCCCGTTCAAAAGCGACAAACAGCGCCAATAAATGTGACAACAGGTAATAATAAAAAACAGTACACAATAAATGTTGCTGAAGGTGAATATATTTTATTAAAAGACATATAAATATAGTATATTCATTATCATTACTTAAGAAAATTTTAAAATGGATTCCGTCGATAAATTTGAATTTGATAATAAGATTCCTCCACCTACAACTGATCTCAATATATACAAATATGTGCTCGGTATCAACGACAGCTGAAGCACTATGCTGTGAAATCCCCTTTGGTTATAAAGGGGAATTTGAAAGCGCAATAATTAAGCACTTTTTACCGCCAACTGCTCTTATGTAATGGGGAAAGTTCCATAAAAGTTCAACCTTCGATGCAACTTCGGTACATTGTTGACTTGTTGACGTCACTGAAAAACCGTACGATATGAACACATTTTTTTACAGAATATTTGTACGTAAGTACATACAAATAAGTATATGTATGTATATATAAATATATGAATACTCTATCTTAAGGTAATTATCTTTAAGTACTGCCATAATTGAGCCACTAACTTCAGGTGTAAACTTCGATATTGTGGTTAGAGCAATGCGGTTAATAACTGAGAGGCTTTTGTAGCTGTTATCAGTGACTAAACAGCAAAGGATACAAGAATAGCTTCTCGAAAAGTGGTGTCATACTTTTTGATGTGTTGTGTGATTATTTCAACCAAATTAGTATGCACCAATTATTGGTACTGAAATGTTGACGGTGGCGGCTCGATAGATAGGCAACAAAAATTCGCCAATATTGATTGTGTCCTTGAGCAGCAATCAAAGTGGACAATCTTCAATCAAATAAATTGACATATTGATGCATTTAACGATCCCAGCTTTACATTATATTTAAAAAGAAAGCTATATTGGTTAACTTCATGAAACTATTGTAAACTACTCTCATATGCACTATGCACTTCTTTTTAACCACTCTCTTATCAAAACGCTTCGTTTCCTGTTTGTTTTTTATTTTTGCTTTATTTTAATTATTGAGCCGACAATAATTTTTTTTTCTAAGTGCGAGCAAACAGGAACATGTGATTTGTTTCATAGGACAGTGCACTATAGTGTGACCATGTTGCACCGATAAATACCATAAATTGTTTTGGCCGACATGAGCCGAAAAAGAATGTCACAATATGCGACAATAATGTAAATGTTCTGAAAAAAACGTCTCATTTTATTTGATCTGCGCCGACTTACTACAATAAAAACCGGCGCAGATTGTGCTATTTGTACCGATAATGGGATCTTAACTTTTTTATGTATAATGAAATCGAGCAAAACGAATTGACTTTTTGGACCTGATAAAATTTGTCAAATTAACTTTATTTATTTAGTTAGTGAATGAGTCAAACACGCGTAAATGACAAAATCAACATTGTTGATGTTTGAAACGATATTTAAAAATTCTTTTTTTTTGACAGCATGATACCATCATAGAGAGGCGCTATAGATGACGTGGAAAATTGCATCTGGATGACTATAATCAACGTCTATAACGCATGCTACAAAGCCGTGTTACTTTACAGCTCTGAAACATGGCTCGTTTTACTAACGAAATAAATGAAACTACAGACCTATGCTTGAAAAATATGTTGAAGATCTGATGGCCACGAACAGTCTATAACGAGGAACTTTTGCAATTAGCAAAACACGAGAATATAAATACTCAAATAAGGCATCGTAAGGTAAACCAGAGAGCACATGTAGGCGTACTGTGATCGGTGAAACGGGCGGGACTTTCAATGAATATCGTTCTTTAGCTAGTCGCAGACAACAATATTGATTATATGTAAACAGTCAGTAATCCTGGTGAAATACGACAATAAATATATAGTACTAGAGTAACCTTTCCCTCGTTGCTGAAAGCCATTGTGATGTATACCTTTAAAACATATTGCTTATAAGAAAAGTTTAAAGTTATGCACACATTTTATATTGGAAATATACACCATCAAAAATGAACAACTAAGAATACATATATGCATATGTAAATAGCTTTTACCTGGAGCGCTTTTTGCAATACCTGCTTATCCAATCTTTACCATTTCTTCGAAATTTTAATTGTTAAAATTATCCACACATGCAAAATTCCATATATAATATAAACAGAAGCTGCCGCGCCTACATATTCAATCTTGCCAAGTTATTGGCTGATGAAATATTTCGTCCAAGAAGTTCTTTAAACTAAATTTAGAAAGTTTTACTATAACCGTTCTCAAGATATATAAAATTAATAGCTACTGTGAAAACTGATGATGTTTGGTAGATACCATGTTCGCTTGACTGATGATTTGTATTAACTACAGAGTTACTTAGACCAAAGTCAGAAACTTCCATCTTAACCGTTCTCAAGATATACTAAAATCAATATTTACTTTTTATGGGAGATACTATGCACACTTGTCTGATCGCATTCATATTTGCTACAGAAGCTAGAAAATGTAAACTGAATCGACGTGCCAAATGTTATCCAAACACCTTTCACGGAAGCAGATTAAAGGTATGACAGCTTCCAGTGCCACCTGTTGAGAATTTTCCGAGTTTGTTTCTTTTCTAAACCTTCGAGTGGCAATTACGTACAAAATAACAAAAGGAAGTTATGAGTATTTGTACCAGTCGTTTTCAGGTTTTAAGCATCCAAACAAAACATATTCAATTTTTCTATGTACGTACATGTAACGCGTGGGGCATTTAAAAGTTTAAATTAAAAAAAGCAATAAATCAAAAACGGTTTGAAATTTTTCCAAATATATTTTTTGTTGTGAAGTACAATTGTTCCGGTTAGAAATACAATGTTGTTTCATTCATATGGCTGCCGCGGCTGGCCTCACAGTACCCCATTCGATCGGATCACTTTTCGAGTATATGGAGTCGTATCTCGGCAATGGCATCGCGAATGTTGGCCTTCAAATGCTCAATTGTCTCTGGTTTGTCGGCATAACACTTGTCTTTAACGGCGCCCCACAGAAAATAGTCAAAAAATAGTAAACGACCATCAAACGGTTGATGTAGTAAATCGATTGTGTGGCAAGTGGCATCATCCTGTTGAAACCAATACCATGAAGATCGGGTACAAAAAAATCCGTTATCATGGTACGATAGGTGTCTCCATTGACCGTAATGGTTGCGTTGTCATTATGTTCAAAGAAATATGGGCCAATTTCAACTTCGTTTCACAAACTGCACAAAACAGTAATTCGTAATGGGTGCATTGGCTTCTGTAAAACCATGTTTGGGTTTACTGTGCCCCAAGTACGGCAATTTTGTTTATTAGCGTACCCACCAAATTGAAAATGAGCTTCATCCGAAAAGATGACTTTTTTGATTTTTTTTCAATTTCCGACCATTTTTTTGGCAATAAATTTTCATAAAATCCCAACGTTGCTCAAGCGTAAATTGATTCATTACGTCCAGTGGAGATTATATACCGAATTTTGTGACAGAATAGAATGACATAAGTATTGCCAGATTCTAAATAACCGCTGGATCAAATTTAAATCGTTAGATGGCCCACCCGATATATTAGTGTTCTCCTTATTTTAAAAAATGCGAAAATACACTGCGAAAATACACTGTAACGCCCAGAGAAATCATCTCCGTAGCCAAAAAATGAACATTTCTGGATGAAGTTATGAATTAAACTTCACATAAAAAAAGTTGGCCCATGCATATAAGGCATAACCTATTGTGGGCGGATGCGGCATTCCTTCCCCTGATGCAATCTGCCTAATACTTTCCAAAACGCATTTTTTGGATACGAAGCACATTAAGGAGCACCCTAATGTATGTAGATATAGATTGTGAGCTTTAATACAAAGCGTGCAACTTTATTTCCTAGAATTTAATCTTTATTTAAGTATTTTGAAATACGATATATTTAAACAGTTTATACTTTTCATAACTCTATTTAACACTATAAAAAATTCTTAAAAAATAACAACAAAATTCTTACAATAGCTAAAATTATACAACTAAATTTATAAATAATGCACATCATAATAAAAATAATTTTTCTAAAAACGCATAAACTCTGAAGCGATTTTGACGAAATTAAGAACACGGATAGATCTACCTAACGAAAGTGTTATAGAGTATGACTCTTTTTCAAAGTTAAACGTGGGAGAGATTAAAATCGGGGGAAATTGGCAAAATTAGATCTTATGAGAAATAATATTAAAATTCCGTTTATTTATAAGTCAATCACGTATAATCGATTTTGTCGAAATTTGGAACACCGATATATATGATGAATGCCTATGACTTTACCTCATACCTCTGCTTTAAGCACAAGTGAAAACAATGCATCTACCAACGCTCCCACACATGATGTACGCCCCTTGTGAGACTATCTAAACTCTTACCGATATATGGGTCACGACACCAACTATGAGCTAGCGCTCTCACCACCCTCTTCCACAAGGGGGCCTCACTATAGTCAGTCAAGGACTTAGGTCCTTGGGACTCCTGACTTCAGTGGTACTTGAATTACTACCAGTGTGGTGGTTTTGGCAAGAAAAGATCGGAAAAAAAGGAATTTATCTTCCATTTAAATATACATATGTATCTGTAGATAACCGGGCAACTATGAATGGGTAGATCTAGTTTTTATAAAAAACTGGTGTAATGTATTATTGTAACGCTCTCGCTCTACGTCTCTGATGACGATGATCATAAAATTTTTTTCATTTCTAATCTCTCCCTTTCTTTTTGAGTTAAGAACGCATTTATGCCCTCATTTTTATTTGTTTAGTTTTGGTAAATGGTCTTAAAGAGAAGAAAAGTAAAATGAAAGGCTGTTTTTTTTGGTTTATAGTTAAACGTAATTACAATAATAATGTTTATTGTAAAAAGATTTAATGATGTTGTTGTAAGTGATATTTATTTATTGATAAGTTATGCGTAGGGTAAGAGATTACCTTCTGAATTAAACCTATTCAATTACAATAATTTAAAGCTCAAGTTTAAAAAAAAGTTAACTTCCAAAAAACCAAAAGATAAATCAACATAAACTTGTGAAAAAAAAAACATTAAATCATAATTAAATTGGTGGAAGACGAAGAAGAGTTGTTATTTTATTTGTTTATTTATTTGCATAGTTTTATTATTTATTTTGTACTTTTGTAATGCAGTGTCTTTCAATACTATAGAATATTAGTAAGAGGCGAGGGTTTTAATGCGTCTTTTGATATTACAGTAAAAGATTAAAGTTTTACGACGTACTCGTTAGATTAGAAAACAAATAAATTTTAGATTCAGTTGTGGTAATGTCTGCTTGTTTATTGAGATTTGTAAAAACTCAAACATATCTTGATAAAAGAGAGAAAACCATTGTTACACAATTTGAAAATTGTTATTAACACATATTGAAATTGTTTACTAAGAAAGCCGTAAAAATAATAATAAAAAAAAGAAAATAACTCGATACTTTATAAGCAAGTAGATACTCTCTTTATTCAATTTCAACTGATAAATTAAGTTGTTATGAAATAAAGAAAATCAAACATTGTGAGCGACCTAGAACATTTTTGATGCATTCATCAAACGCATCTTTGATTAGTACAAGTCATTCTTGATATACTCGTAACAGTAAAAACGTATTTTATAGTATAATATGCATATAACATACATACAGTGGGGAGCAAAACCAATTGGATGTTTTGAAGTTGATCGGAAAAGTTCCTTTAAAAATTTAAATACTCATTCAAATAAAACAAAACTACACATATTTATTCGCTGTTAAGTCCTTTCAAAAAAACAATAACTAAAAGTATGATATTCCAATACTGAAATGAGAGAAAGCCCATCATATAAAAGATTCCGCATCCACTTATTTTTGCACTTTTTGCTTAACTAGAGAGGATCGTATATTTTTAACACTCTTTCTAGAGCTCTTTATTTTATGTGGGGTTTTTAAAAAATTTAAACACACTCTTATAGTATTACCCAAAAACGTAAGAGAAATCTGGTCCCATTCGTATTATAACGGGTCCGCCAAATATTTTTTTTTTTGAAAATGCTATAAAAAAAACTACTGAATATTTTCTCAAATTTCTTTTTTATTTGAAAGTACAATCCTTCCGGTTAATAATGGAAAATAATTTCATTTAAATGGCAGCCACGGCTGGCCATGCAGCAGCCTACACGACCGGTCCAAGTTTTAAGCACATTATCGATTGTGTGCAGCTGTATTTCACCAATGGCTTCACGAATATTGTCCTTTAAAGCGTCAAGTGTCTCTGGCTTATTGGCGTAACACTTATATTTGACGGCATTCTACATATAATAGATCAACGGTGTCAAATCGCAGCTCCGAGGTGGCCAAACGACATCAGCTCTGCGGCTGATAATGCGATCTTCAAAAACAGGCCGCAAAACATCGAGTGTAGCTTCGGCTGTGTGACACGTAGCGCCGTCTTGTTGAAACAAAAATTCGTTCAACATGGCCCGATAACGATCGCCATTGACTGTAACGGCCACTCCTTGCTCATTTTCGAAGAAAAATGGCCCAATTATGTCTTTGGACCAAAATCCGCACCAAACAGTGACTCATCTTGGGCGTATCGGCTTTTCGGTGTATGCGTGCGGGTTTTCTGTGCGCCACATGCGACAATTTTGCTTGTTTACATACCCGCCAAGAAAAAGTTTTTCAACAGCGGTAATACCTCATTACATTATCTAGTAACTGGTTCTGAATATTACTATTATTGAAAACTTCTTTAATGCATTTGCCGTAAGGAGCCGGCGTAAAACTGTAGGTCCCCATCAATGAGTCTACAAATATAATCGGGTGCAGCTCATTGACTGAGAGAAGTGCCTATGTTTCTTCATGGAATGTTGTGGGAATTAATATATACGGTGACCACTAATTTAAATATAATTTACCATCAAAAATATTTTGTCGGGTAAAAAACGATAAAATAGTCGGAGATGTTAATGTCTTTAATTTATGCTCTATTGTGAATGAACTTTCGCTTGAAAGCATTTGCTTACAAATTTTAAGATGTCGAATACCGTGTGTCCTCTTAAGATTTGCTAGCCGTCTAGCACTGGCATTAAATATTTTTCCAGGATGCATTATGACGAATTCGTACTTAGCTCTGGATTAATTCGGCATCTTTGAACTACTTTATCCGCATGTTCGTTTTCTCGAACTCCGATATGGGCAGGTGTGTTGTTGCTGTAACAGCGTCTCTGTTCCCTGATGTTTTTTTCTGCAGGACAAACTTTTTTAAACAGCGGTTGCTGAGTTGACAATCCCTGGCCGACAGGGTGTCGGTTCGTTCCGGAACGTAGATCCGCGTTGAGCAATTTGATGCTGTTGTGCCTTAGGAGTAGTTCACGAACATATGTTATTAATGCCTTTTTATATTTAGGGAATTTAATAGCGTCTATTGATGATAACCTGTCTAAAATATTATTAGCTTTTTATTTGGTGGCTTAGAAGTAACTTCTGCGGTAATTTCACATGCAAATATGGTGGTATCGAATGGAAGTAATCCTTCTTAATAATATCACCAAATAATATCCCTAACAATTACGAGAGCATTTCCATAATCTGATTTAGATCCATCGCAGTACCAAAAGATTCAGTTTCGTTTTTTCCAGAAGTTGAATATTTGAAGATGAATTATTTCTTTATACTTAGCCTATTGCATTTACTTGATTTACTTGATTATAAGATTTAGTGTATTGGTGTAGGTAGGATGAGGTAATCTAAGGGAAAGACGGTTATTTAAGTCGATGTCGTATTGTACTTAATTTCGATTTTCTTTTTTATTTGTGGTATGCTTTTGAATCTTCGAAAGTTATAATTGTTTTGTTTTGAGAACTCTTCTGAACTCTTGCAAAATGTTCGTAATCGGTATGGTGTAGAAGGCTTGTGTTATAGTTCGTAATGCAGCATGATAATATTAGGCTTTGCTGTTTTTCAAAATATATAATAAGACCATAATTAAAGTAAGGGATTTTAAGATGTTATTAAGGACATTTACGTGGGCTTCGCTGCATAGACCGTTGATATCTTTTAGGATATTTTGGAATTTTGTCGAGTTAGAAGAAAGCCACTTTATATGATTTAACCAGTTTAATTTTTTATGAGACCCAGTAGTTTCAATTCGGCAACATTTTCTCTTCGATTGTCTTTAAAAGTTGGAGATATGCTTTTGTGTTTGCAGCAGATATCGAAGGTAGTTGAGAAATTGATGGGCAAACAGATGACCGACTATTTAAGACATATGAATTTTTTACCAGATTGGCTGTCAGATTTTATAAAGGCTAGGAGCTGTATAACTGTACGAGTGGATTTCATATAGAGTCTAAGATCTTATAACTAAGCTCCGTAAGTTATTTGATTTTCCCGGGATTGCATGTAATCTCTTGTCTTCTTATCTAGACGTAGATCTCAAGTTGTTCAAGATAAGGATGCTAGGTCTAATCCACTTTATATAACCACGGGTGTTCCTCAATATAATTGAGCCACTTTTATTTTGTCTTCTAATTAATGAATTGCCGGATATTCTTTCTAACTGTGATACTCACAACTACGCTGATGATGTACAGCTGTGTAAATGCACTAATGTCATTGATATCATAAGTTGGACTATGTGTTTTAACAAGAACTAGCGGGACTTTTAATGTACGTTATCCGATAATGATTAATGGGAAAGTTATTGATATTGTAACTTTGGCTTTATATTTGGGTATAACATTTAATAACAAACTTACACGGAAAAATTATATCGTAAACTTTGGGTTGTCAAAGATTCAACTCCATTTGTATTACGAATGCTCCTGGCAAAAACTTACCTTATTCCTATGGTTGTGAAATCTTTGCGAATTGCGATAGTGAAGAGCTTCGCAAACTAAAGTTAGCTTATAACAACATAGCTAGGTATGTTTTTTTGAAGAGTCGTTGGGAACACATTTACCATATGACATTTGAAAATTATTTAAAACTTAGATGCCTGATTTTCTTACATAGAATTATCATATCTCATCAACCTCCATTTTTATATGAGAGAATTCTTTTCATTAGATCTATTCGTGGAAGAAGGAAATTCGGTAAAGGTTTAGAAGCCTCTTGTCGCAACGATAGTTTACCAGTATATAACAAGTCTTTAGAACTCTTTACCAAGTCATATTCAGAACACTAGCAACGCCATTACTTTTAAAAGGGAGTTAACAAGATTTTTGTAGAGTAATTAGATATCTTAATATGTTTCTAATGATTCTTCGACTTAAATTTTGTTAGTTTGTAGTTTTAAGTTAGTTTTTAGATTACCATATACTATTATGTTCTTAAACTTAAGAATGTGTTATGTTTTTTCTCACTGGCACTATAATTTATAAGATATTAATCTTGTTACGTCAGGTCTCAAATAAATAAATAAATAAATACAAAAATATTCGTCTGCAGTAATACATGATCATTAAGATTACACTGGTCTACAGCTAAAAAAGCCTTTATATAAAACTATAGGGTCCGCAAATATTTTTTTTTTTTTAAACAGGACGCAAAACATGTGTAGCTTCGGCTGTGTGGCACGTGGCGCCGTCCTGTTGAAACCAAATGTTGCTAATATCCTCCTCTTCAATTTTTGTGAACAAAAATTCGTTCAACATGGCCCGATAACGATCGCCATTGACTGTAACGGCCACAACTTGCTCATTTTCGAAGAAAAATGGCCCAATTATGACTCTGGACAAAAATCCGCACCAAACAGTGACTCGCCTTGGGTGTATCGGCTTTTCAATGTATGCGTGTGGTTTGCCTGTGCCCCAAATGCGACAATTTTGCTTGTTTACATACGCGCCAAGATCAATATGAGCTTCATCTGAAAAGATGATTTTTTTTGGCAAAATCGGCATCTTCTGTAAGTCGATCACAGGCCCAGAGACCCAGCGTTTTTCAAGCGTGTACACAACCATATTCGTTCAGGATAAGAAGGATGAAACTAATTATCTCTCAAATCAGACATGAGCTAAGTGTTACCATTCACGAAATAAGCACTAGTTGAAAAAAAACGTTAGATGGCGGACCCGTTATATTTTTTCCATCGAGCTAAATCTTTTTTTATGGGCGTGGTAAATTTTTCGCTCAAAATATGGCAGTTATGACTATGAATATGGTAAAATGCCTTGATCGATTTTAACGCAAATACCAGCAAATGTTTAGGACCCAAATTTCCTATAAATCACCTACATAACATTTTTTTGTATTCTCAAAAATTTCGATTTTATTCATAACTTAGTTGCGGAAATAAAAAATTGGTGTTAAATTAGAGTACTTTTTTTTAAGTGATAACAAATTTTCAAAATGAAAATTTTACATGTTAAGCACTTACATTAAAGCTTTGTGTTGAAAGAATGTTTTCTTGCAAAATTAGCGGATTTTTTTTATAAGATCTTTAGATTATAAATTCTACAGTTTAAGCATTGCCACACACTTTAAATAAATTTGATCCCGATGGAAAAGAATTGAAATTTAGCGCATCTTTTTTTTTAAAGGTCCGAATTTTTTTGTTTTTTGTAGACCAGTGTAATTTGTACACTAGAATATTATGATTTACTTTATCGAAAGTTTTGCAAGAGTCAGTGTAAACTACGTCTGTTTATTTAGAATTTAAGAAGTCATTCTCTACCATTGTTGTTAGTTCCAGAGCAAGATTTGTCAAAAGCAAGCTGGTATAAAAATAACAGCGAAAACGTTTGAAATAACAGGCTATCAGTTAAAATCCATACAAGCAGTTTAGGAATAGCTTTAAGCTTAGAAATTCCTTAATAATTTTACTGCCATTTTTAAAAAATAGAATAAATGAACTCTTCCACTTACCACCCGTATGATAAATAACATAATTCTGAAGTGTTATTATATATTGCATGAAGTGGAGAGCATATAGATTCCACACAATTCTTTATGAAGCAATTTGGTATTCGAGCATTAAAGGCAGATTTTAGAGAAGTTTAATTCCTTCTTAGGCAGGAAAAGTGCACAACCGTTGAGTGAAATATCTCATAAGGATGCGAAGAATCATTATCGAATGTATTATTTAAGTAGTAGCAAAGAAATCAAAGGACATGTTACTAATCTGTAGGTCATCATCAGCTATACGGTAACACAATTGCAAGCACTCAGGGAAGTTAGCAACACGACGTGTGAAATTGATGAAATTATAATATGATTTAGGACTCATTTTTAATTTAGATCTCATACGAGAAATATAGTTATTGTAGGCAACAACATAAATGTTGTTGTATACAGAGCGCGCAATAGAGTATTTGCTAAACTCAACGGTTTTTCTATTTCTGTGGCTATTTTACTTAGATTTGTTGACCCACGTTTCTAGTGCGTGATGTTTTTAATTTAAATATTGTATTGAATAATGCGAATTTGAAGAGACCGTTGTAAAGTTTGTCGTTAGCAGATTAGCAGCAAAGTTTTAACAGTTTGTAAGATTTTTTGGATAGGGGATGTTGAAGAAATATTTGATTGAAAATCCTTGTAGTTCTGATATTTTGCTTACTTAGATTTTCTTATGAAAGTGACATTAAGTTTTCTATATTGTGTAATTCCAGAAAATGAATTATAGGTTGTTGTTAAAAGTAGAAACCATTTTGAAGAATAACTATATCTTTAAACCAGGCAAACAGTGAAGTATTACAAAATTAATAGTCTACGTAGATACATACACACATATATATGCAGTAATTTTGATGTTTTTTGTTTAAAACATTGTTTATAGTTCTAAGTTTTTTTAAAGGCTTATAAGCAGTTTTTTGACAAGCCTGTTCATTTTTAGTCATCATTTCAATATGCAATTGATGAGCTTGCAATTGCCAATCAAATATCACAAGTTCAAACGAATTTTTTTGGTACGTTTTATTTGTTCATTAAAAATAGTACCAACAATAATAACAAATATTAATAGATAATATAACAACAACAATTTTGTGTAATTTTACAAAATTACAACAGAGTCAAACTGGTTTTGCAGTCACAACGGTAACATTAAACCGAAAATTATGCCAGTGGCAACTTGTTCGCGTGTGCGTCGTAGAACGTAAGCAGCACATCAGCAGCAGAAATAAAAAACAACAACAATTAACAAGTGACACATGTCAAAATGACAAATGTGTCAGAAATATAAAAATGTTTTTTTGCTCTTTCTGTTAAAATATGGTTTCAGATTTTTAACAGAAAAATGTTCGAAAAAAAAAATTTTGCGGAAGGCCAAAACTGACTAAAGGAAACCTTACACCAAAATTTCTTTTTTGTGGAGTAAATAATTTTTTACATATATTGTTACGTTTTAAACCTTTTTAAAACGTTTGAGTTCGTTTTTATTGCGTTAAAATAAAATAAAACTCTATTTTATTTTAGTTGTTTTACAATCTGTCTCTTTCTTTATTAATTTCACTGTACTTTAATACACCAAATTTGCTTTTAAATCACTTATTATTTGCGCCTCAAACAGACTTTATTTCTTGACAGTCAATTCACAACTAACTAACTCACCAGCCACAATTTGCCGCTTTTATAGTATTTCATCTTAGTTTAGAATGTTCTAGTACGGACACGAATCTTCGATTTTTCGACGTTAATTCAAACTGGTCTAAAATAACACTAAAAGTAACCGACCCATGCTTTGGCAGCACTTTTAATTAGTGTAGATAGTTTTAGAAGTTTTTTTAAGCCTTGTGTCAATACAGTTTTTAGCTAAAAGCTCATAATAAGCTTTGAAATGGTGAATTTTGTCGTTAGCATTTTCATTAAGCTTAAGCCTGTTCGTCCCGAATAGGCTCATTATCCTTCTTCCCATAGCTCGCAAGTCATTCTAAATGTACCACCTTCATTTTTGATCGAGGGCTATTGTTCTTCTGGATTCGGTATACCACGTCATTTAACCTTTTGACTACTTTGTAATGTCAATCTCAGTTAGTTTGCAGCTTGGGAGATAATCCTTTCTTGCGCTGTAGGTTGTAGAGTGGAACCAGTTGTCCCTCATGGAAGCCCTCCCTCCGTATTTGCTGCACGATCATATCTGGCTTTCATTCTATCGCTGATCATTTTAATTTGTGAAGTTCGTTAAGGCCTTCCTGTTTTTCAGCATATGTGGTATTTCTCTCTGTGGTAGGCTTAATACCAAACTCTAAGTCACCGGTTAGTTTTAGCTCAGTCCCAAAAATAATCTTGGCAGGTGATCTAGATATTGAGTCATGTACAGCTGATCGGTACGCCAGTAGAAATTTCAGTATTTGTTCGTCTCAATCTTTTTGATACTCGCTTACTACTTTTCGCAAGTATTCCTCCAGGGTATGATTAAATCGTTCTACCATCCCATCAGAGTGTGGGTGAAGCGGCCTTTATATCGTATATATCAAACATTTCTTTGAATATAGCAGACTCGAAATTTCTACCCTGATCGGAATGTATTTCTATTGGAACCCCATACCCAATTGTTCACGAAGACATTTACAATTGTGTTCGCCTCTTGATTGGGTATGACATATACTTCTGTCCATTTGCTGAAATAATCCATCACAACGAAAACATAACGTTTCCGGCATTACTGACAGGGAAAGGGCCTGCTACGTCCATGGCTATCCGTTCGAAGGGTGCGACAAAGTTATATTGTTGCAGCTGACCTCGGCTTCTTCTTACTGGACCTTTAGCTGCAATATACTGGGTACAGTTTGCTATCCAAACCGCCACTGCTTGCTGACATCCAACTCAATTTTTGTTTTATTTTTTCCAGAGTCTTTATCACACCAACGCGTCCTCCGCTTCGTAACAATATTTTGAAATAAATTTTAATCCGTTTACAAAAACCTTTCATTAAAGCTGTTAAAGAAAACTTTATAATGATTCTACTAATCTTATTCCAATTTCAAATTAAAATACTGTTATAAAAATAAATAATGCCCAAAGAAAGATACTCTAAATTAGTACAGTGGTATTGTCAACTATGGAATTTATTGGTTTGTGTCAAGGCTATTTTGTATCTGTCACTGCCATAATTATCTGTGCTGTTTGATCGTATATTATGATTTTATTACCTTTTGAACTTAATGTGAATATAAATGTGTAGTAACTACCATATTCGAAATTAATGATGATTTGCTATATAAGGTGGCACCTCGCGCTTAATAGCCAGTTACAGTTTGGCAGTCATAGTGTAAAGTCGTACTAAGAGTCGTGTATTAAGAAAACTGGTATATTAAGTTCAAGAAAAATAAATTGGATATTGTATGGTTTTAGTTCACGCAATTTAGAAGAACTCAAACGTTTTGAAAAGGTTAAAACGTAACAATACTTTATATATTACAAGGTGCGGCAAAAAAAATACCTGGCAAATAATAATATATTTCTGATAGGCGCTGTCGAGTGGAATAATGATCTGTTTTTAAAATTTTTTAAACACCTTTAAAATCTCGGGTTAAGGGTTCGGTTTTTCGGACCTTCAGAATAATATAAGTTAAGTTATGAATAAAATAAGGCTTAAATCCGTTGAAAACTGACGGATTTATTAAGCTTTTTAGTAAAGTAACTTGAAATAGGGTAATACTTAACTAAGTTTTTTACAAGTAATTCGAGATTTTGGAAGTTTATAATATATATAGACTCGAAACTGGTACTTTACGAATTTCAACAAACTGGCATTGAGGAATAGTGTACCACTTCGTTGGGTCCCTAGGTATGTGGGTGTTCTGGGAAATGCGTTCGCTGATGAACTGGCAAGGCGGGGCTCGTCCACTGATTTCGTAGGACCCGAACTGAACTGTGGTATTAGCTGGTCCTTCTGAGTACCGCCGGCGTAGGAAGGAGGAGGAGACGCCAGAGCATATTCTCTGTGAATGTGTTGCTTTGGCAAACAATCGAAGGCGAACTTTGATAGAGCCCTTAATTTATCCTGAACAAGTCCGCCGACTACCCATTGGAGACATTGCCATTTTCATACTTAACATAGAGGGTATTCTTCTAAAAACTACTTCGGTTAGCGCTTCCGGACTAATCGGACAGTCACAGGGGTGTGTTTTCTATCTCCGTCGGCCTTTACGCTGGCGGGTACAATAGATCTTTATAGGTCGCAGTGCTTTGGCCATTTGGGCCTCTTCGACTTTTAAATATAATAAAAATAATAACCGCGATTTCAGCTAACATGAACGTGGTGCCCTGACTATCCAAAAATATGATTATGTACACACTTCTGATGCAATTGGCCATTGGTACAGAAATGTTTGTATTTGGTCCGAAGAGCCCCGCTGCTACACATGTAACTCTCTCCACCCATCCGTGAACCACATTAGACTTCAGGAGTCCACACAAGGCCTCGGAACTTATTCAGGAACATCACGGTCATACGATCAAAGCACTCCTCATGTCACACTTCTTCACAAAGACGTGCAGGGGTGTAAAACTTATTATGGCTTTAATTATATTAGCCGGACAGCTTAATATGAAACAAGTCACAGCCAGACAAGCTAGCGACCACCTGTTCAACCTTAGGCCACCAAACAAGAAATGCGTACGTAATCGGCCTAATAATCAGCCAATCTTACAACGAATTCATGTTCACCTTCTTTTTTCCTTTCCTTAATATATCGCCGCTGATTGTATTTTTTACTTTTTGGAGAAGATATATTTTTATTATTTGTGCTGGAAAAATCATATATGGAGAAACGAAACCAACTTTTAATAAAAAGGGTTATCAATGTTTATTTAGTTCAACTCTTCTTTCTGTTCTTTTTAAATCAAGCACCGTCCAATGATAACATAATGTTATCATTTCCATGTGACTTTCACTTTGTCACTTTGTGGTATAAGCAAAAATTATATGTATAATGTACTTTGTAGAAAATTGTAGAACGAAAATGTTTAAAAAATTTCCCCAAAAAATTCCCTTATTTTTATTAAATATCCCAAATGGAAACCCCAAACCCTAAATGAAAATTTTCATCTCTTTTAATAACAAAATTTACCCTAGTTTGGGGTTAGAGCCCCAAATCTGGCGGTCCTGGTGGCGGAAAAAGGCAACATTTTCTGCTGTTCTTACCATTAGTCATGCTACAAGTGTTGGTTCATTATTGACTGAACCACTGAACTTAAATTATTTCACCACACTGTGAATAAATTAGACGAAACGCACGGAACGTTTTGATAAAACAATTTTATCATTTTGTGATGATTTAACAAAACATACCGAATAAATGGTACGCCTTCAACAATGACTACCAAAAAATGATATCGGCAGGTCTTACTAAAATAAAACACATAAACATGATTTTTTAAGCATAACACTTACTTGATCAAGCACGTATTATAAAAGCACAGAATGAGAGTACTAATCTCTTACGAAACCACAGCAGAAGGAAATTGTTGATACTGTCCAGAATACATACAATACACCTTACAATGGTAAAAACTGACAATTTGTCTTTTGGTAAACATGCCCAAAGACCCTTATAATTTTTGAATGAACGGGAATGATGAAAAAAGAGGCGGAATCATCTAAACATATTCTCTATTACTGCCCGTCACTTTATGGGTTAAGGCTGCGCTTGCATTATTGGAGAAGATTCTATGACAAGAACATTTTTGCAGCGGTCGATGTGCACAAAAAACTTGCTTTAAGAAAGTTAATAGTAAGCATTCGGCAGTACAACGAGATCTAACCTAACCTACTAATAAATCAAGTGCTAGCTAGATCCGAATACATGCTTTGTAAGGCAATGATAATTTAAAATAAAATCACACTTTACCTACAATGCTAAACTTAAGTTGCATTACTCTCACTAATAAGTATATAAGGGTTAAATGCAAATGCAGAACATTTTTAATTTGGGTTAAATCATGATGCAGCCAATATTTTGTGTACCAACTTTTTTTTCGACATCCATAATCTTGGTGTCATTAGTATAATAGACCGATCATTAAATAAAGGGTCCGCCATCTAACGTTTTTTATTCAACTAGTGCTTATTTCGTGAATGGTAACACTTAACTCATGTCTGATTTGACAGATAATTAGTTTTATCCTTCCGCTGAACGAATATGGTTGTGTATACGATTGAACAACGCTGGGAATCTGGGCCTGCGATCGACTTACAGAAGATGCCGACTTTGCCAAAAAAAATCATCTTTTCAGATGAAGCTCATTTTGATCTTGGCGGGTATGTAAACAAGCAAAATTGTCGCATTTGGGGCACAGTAAACCCGCACGCATACATTGAAAATCCGATACACCCAAGACGAGTCACTGCTTGGTGCGGATTTTGGTCCAGAGGCATAATTGGGCCATTTTTCTTCGAAAATGAGCAAGGAGTGGCAGTTACACTCAATTGCGAACGTTATCGGGCCATGTTGAACAAATTTTTGTTCACAAAAATTGAAGAGGAGGGTATCAGCAACATTTGGTTTCGACAGGACGGCGCTATGTGCCACACTGCTGGAGCTACACTCGATGTTTTGCGCCCTGTTTTTGAAGATCGCATTATCAGCCGCAGATCTGATGCCGTTTGGCCACCTCGGAGCTGCGATTTGACACCGTTGGACTATTATTTGTGGGGTGCCGTAAAAGATAAGTGTTACGCCAACAAGCCAGAGACAATTGACGCTTTAAAGGACAATATTCGTGAAGCCATTGGTGAAATACAGCTGTCAACAATCGATAATGTGCTTAAAAATTGGACCGATCGTGTAGGCTACTGCATGGCCAGCCGAGGCAGCCATTTGAATGAAATTATTTTCCATTATTAACCGGATGGATTGTACTTTCAAATAAAAAAAGAAATTTGAGAAAATATTCAGTAGTTTTTTTTATAGCATTTTCAAAAAAAAAAAAAATATATTTGGCGGACCCTTTAGTAGACCGATCACCCTAAATGTGACTAAACAGTACCAAGTTTGACCAAGCTATGATCTAGACCGTGACCTGTGTTTTAATTAAAGTCGTATTTTTCGATTCAAAAAGTAATTCAATTAAATTTAAATAGATTTCATATTAGTAAAAGTGAGTATATGAGTAGGGTGAAATGAAACCAATAAATTGTTATTTCGAAGTATTTTCTTCGTTGAAGTTGTGGAGTAAAGTTACCGTTGTAAATCCATTATATTCGAACGCACATTCAAACCACATACATGTTTGCGTATACATTTATTTACGTATTAAAACAAAAGCCGGTGGTTAAAATTAAAAATTTTGAAGTTGACATGTGGCGAAATTTCAATACAATTTTATTTTCTTTTTTTTTTTGTGTGATTTTAAACATGAATTACGCTTGTTTTTAATATTTTTGGTTGTATTTTATTTCTTTTCGTTAACATTGAATGATTTGCCGGGAAGCTATAAAAATGTCTTTTTAATAAATTTTTATGAGTTTCAATACTGATTTCATTTTGTCAATTTAAATGTAATTCTGTTTCCTTTCTTCATAAGTCTTTTAGTCAATTTGATCATTTACTTGGTTGTCATGGTTTCACTGTGCTGAACGTTATTTAAATTGGCTTTAATTTATAGCGAATTAAGGCCTTTTAGCCTTGAAATTTTATATTTATAAATATTTTTTATTTCTTTGGTAATATATTATATGTCACTCTTATGCCTGTGGAGAAAGAGTTTCCAATTAGTATTGGACGCAAAATCTATAAGTAATAATTGATTTATTTTATATTGATAATAAACTTATCTTAAATGGTAATAATTTTTTGATATTTGCGTAACATTTTGAGAATATGGTTAATTAAGTCTTTTCTTTGTTGTATTATATAAAATATGTACGACAGGAAATAGAAAAGTACTCAGAATGTTTGAATTACTAACAGTGTGAATAGTTCCGATAAATTATTTAAATATTATTAACTTCGAAAAAATGTAAGTAGTAAGCTAAGCGAATGATTCTGTTCTGTAAACAACGATAGGTAACGTGTTGTTTTTGTGCTGATCTTGGTAACACCCAAAAACCCACTTGCTGTTAATCATACCAATCGACTCACAACTTGAACTCCTGTATATACAAATAAAGGGTCCGCCATCTAACGTTTTTTTCCAACTAGTGCTTATTTCGTGAATGGTAACACTTAGCTCATGTCTGATTTGACAGATAATTAGTTTTATCCTTCCACTGAACGAATATGGTTGTGTATACGCTTGCACAACGCTGGGAATCTGGACCTGCGATCGACTTACAGAAGATGCCGATTTTGCCAAAAAAAATCATCTTTTCAGATGAAGCTCATTTTGATCTTGCCATGTTGAACGAATTTTTGAAGAGGAGGATATTAGCAACATTTGGTTTCAACAGGACGGCGCTACGTGCCACACAGCCGAAGCTACACTCGATGTTTTGTGGCCTGTTTTTGAAAATCGCATTATCAGCCGCAGAGCTGTTGTCGTTTGGTCACCTCGGATTTGACACCGTTGCACTATTATTTGTGGGGTGCCGTCAAAGACAAGTGTTACGACAACAAGCCAGAGACAATTGACGCTTTAAAGGACAATATTCGTGAAGCCATTGGTGAAATACGGCTGCACGCAATCAATAATGTGCTTAAAAATTGGACCGATCGTGTAGACTACTGCATAGCCAGCAGAGGCAGCCATTTGAATGAAATTATTTTCCATTATTAACCGGAAGGATTGTACTTTCAAATAAAAATAGAAGTTTGAGAAAATATTCAGTAGTTTTTTTGTTATAGCATTTTCAAAAGAAAAAAAAAATTATTTGGCGGACCCTCTACTTATTACTTGCCACTTGTAATGGAAACGTTGTTCACAAATTAAGATTTTGAAATTGCTTAATTGCGACCCGAAGATACAACTCAATTATTTCTTATATACAAACCTGCTTGAGTACTTTTGTTGCTATGGCTTCTTCCAAAAAACCTATCAAAAGAAATGAAACCTTAAAGGTTTTTTTATTTCTTTTTACTACTTTTCCAAATTTGTTCATGATTAATTTATACATAATCCTAGCTGTCATTAAAATGTTTACCAGATAATCGATATAATCAGCAGTTACGTGTAGACTTATATAATTTTCTACTACCGTAAAATCAAGACCAATTTTAAACTATTTTTTAAATTTCTACTAATTGATTAAGAGCAAAATTAGACTTTGATAGACCTTAATCACTATAGTGATTACTGTTTCTGACTTTTAAGTTGACTTTAGCAAGATAGAGTATCATAATATTAGACTACACTGACTGTAATTTATTTACTAACTTAGTTCAATTCTGGAAGGTTTGCTTGTGATATCAACATCGAAGCTTTAGCAATATCTAAAGCGAATAACTTTAACGATATCACCGAATATGCGATAATAATATTTTTAATCATTTCATTTTGATATCGCTAAACTTTCTTTTGTAATAGTTTGGCAATAGTTCGAGAACAAAGCCTTTGGTCTCTTCTACTTTTGCTTATGCATTATTTTTTTTTGCCTCTACACGCTAAAAACGGGAGGGACTGCTTGCTTCTTTCTATGCTCTTTTAAGCATTTTTGATATAAAAAACATGAGTTTAATATCATTTATATAAATTGGCTAAGAGTTAGCGAAGACAAACTTTTTTTAGGTCATTTAAAATTAATTTCGGGACTTCTTCGCTAATCATCCATCCTCTATAGATATTAGCCCTAGAATATAACATTACGCAATGCCAACGTTATTCAGGTATTTATCAATCATTGAATTCTAGGGATATTAGAAATATTTTTGCCAAACAGCATCTAATTTAGAAACCTATGAAACAATCGAACCAAAATCTAAATAACTTGCAGATTCTCGATCGCGAATAGCACTGAATTCGTCATATGACAAGTCCACATGGAGAAGTAGCAATAACTGCCATAACCGGTATTCATAGGGAAAATAGTACATGTACATAGTACATAGACGATTGGCCTTCAATTAGACGCTTTTTTCAACGAAATAAAATTCAGAAATTCAACTGATAAATGAAATATTGGCGGCAAAATATGCATATGGAGCAAATGATCCATTCGTCTTTCTAAATAGTTGTACTATATATTTTCATATGGAATAATTCAAAAAATATAAAATAAAAGTTCACGAGATATAAATTCAGAAAAATCGTTAATGCCAGTCAATTATAAAAATGCCTCATATACTTGGTATGAGGCCTGCCAGTCTTATTAGTGTTAAGGTTTAATTTTTTTGCTTCAAAATAGAGTTTTGAAAAAAAAAATCGAAAGTTTTTGTTTAATTTTGTTTAATTAAATTGTATGTAATTAATTAAATTTTTAATTAAAATCTATACATTCATTCAATTTCATTTTCGTTCTATTTGGTTGTTAATACATTTGTTTTTTATATTTAATCGAGTTATTTATGAACTTTAAGTGATCTTTAACCTACTTTGGGTCTTTCTTTTAATTAAAATGAAGTGCGGGTGTTATTTTAAAGCAAATACATAAAAAAATTATTATAAAAGAACCATTTCAATTAATATTTAATTTTCATGCTGACGATATTAACTGATAATAAATGGATATTTTTATTCCTAAATATAATATACGGGGCTTGGTATCTCACTCTCAATTTTCTTTAAAATATTTTAGTTTTCTTTTCTAATTGTATAATAAGAGAGAAGAGATAATGGTAACTGAGGCATGGATATTCCATGGCTTTCGACCAATATCATTCAATTCCTTCAATCATTCAATTCTTTACCCGCAATCCGGAGCTTTTTTATATTTTTATTTTTAATGTGATTTCTCACAAACGCATTGTTTTAAGAAATCAAGTCACTCAATAAGTCCGTAGGATGACACATAGATGGTGTTACTAGAATTTTTCCATATGATATTTCATAAGTACTAATCTTCAAATAAACGTGTATAAATTTAATAGCAATCTGACTATTGATTCGTGAGTTGTAGCATTTTGTGTGAAGCAACTTTTCTTTGAATTTTGTGTTTTGAAAAGCATTACTTTTTGATGAAAAAAAAAAAATTACAGTTGAAACCAAACAATGACTTGATAAACATTATCCGTACTCTGCTCCATCGAGACAGATGGTAGAGAAGTGGGAGAAGCGCAGTGAGGCTGTTATTCCAGAAAACAAAAAAAAATCCACAAATTGATTATGAACGATTGCAAATTGAAGATGCACGAGCTAGGTTTTTTTAGTAACTAAAAATTGTTACGAAAGTCTAACAATCGTTACTGAAAAAGTGTTCATTATATCAAAAAATTTGCAACGGAAGAGCGTCAGAAGAGAGTAATAAATTGAGACACAACAAAATACTTGCAAACTCTTGCTGGTAAAATTTTTACTCGCAAGAATAATTTAAACAATTGTTTTGTATTTATGTCCATAAATCAAGTTTTCTAAAAAAATTGCAAATTAAAAAGGTTTTGCGAAATTTAAGAAAATGTAAGTAAAAATTGAGAGAAATTATACTACATTTTTTTTTACTCTCTCATTGCAAGTTTCTGCAAGTAAAGTTATTGAACAAACCTATTGTAAAGATATGGGGTGGTAGTGTTTTTACCATTTTACATGAACATTTGGATATGCGAAAACTCTATTCAAAGTGGGTGCCGCATGAGCTCACAAATCGTGCTGCAATGAATTGGGCTTCAAATTACTTACCCACCCACCGTATTCTCCAGATTTAACCACCAACGACTATTTCCTGTTTTCAAATTTCAATAGTATGCTTGCTGGAAAGAAATTTATGTCCAATATGAAGTAATCACTGAAACTGAGGCATATTTTGACGAGAAGGAGAAATCGTAATCGTAGAGGTGTTCTAAAGTTGAAAAATCGCTATACTCATTACAAAGCCCTCGAAGGCAATTTTGTTGCATAATAGAATAGAATTTTGCCATAATTTAATTTTTTTTCTTATTTATCCTACGACTTATTGAGTGACCTATTACATGTTCTAATTTGGCGATCAAGAGCAGTATGATGAAAGAGAGTGACTTAGTATTGCAAATAATAAGCCACACGCACTTATCGTTTCAGAATTACTTTCTGTGTAAAGTATGCACACACAGAAAATAATTACATTTTAAAATAGAAGTGGATCGTTGTTGAATTAAACATTTTGCGACTTGGATTTATTTTACGGTAATTCAACGGTGAACAACTTTGAAAGTATGTAAAACCGTATTAAATTAATGTATTCATTTTCAAAACAAAAACGTTTTTGTTAATTTGAAAATGTTCAAAATGTAATTCAACATAAAAATGTTGGATTTCTGAATCAGATTATTATCAAAGGCAACAACCGCAAGGTGAAAATGTTTCAATGTCGATTTTAAATTGCCAAAACATAAATTTAAAGGCGTACGTTTTTAAATTGAAAAAGTATGCTTTTGACCCCATGTGAAAACACTTTTGAAATTATAATGCACGTTGTTGAATATATTTTAATGGTGAAACGACATTAATTTAACATTGGTCTATGCTTAAATTCAAAAGTTGATATGAGGTTACCCGTCTTTGTTTTAACTTTGTGGAACTTCAGTTTAAAGTTATGCGACCTTAAAATAGTGTTTAACATTTTAGAATAAAGTTTTGTATTTTGTTTAAGAAAAAAATTGTTTTGGTGATACTGGAATCTCAACAAGTCCGATAAAAAATTAATATCCTTAATTTACTTTATTAACACTGTTGCCAACATTACGAGGTAAGTAAATACATTCTGTAAAAGACAGTGCCCCGTTATTATAATTTTCTCATTCCTTAGTATTCTCCTGTTTTTCCAAAAGCATAGACCGTTGCCCCCTTTCATTGCAATACTCAAAGCTCTAATTTGATTAGCCCTAAAAACTGCCAGTATTTTAGGCTGGAAATATTTTGATATACTGACATATGTTCTTTTAAATTCAATTTCTCTTTTAGCGGAAGTACTTTAATTGCACGATGTCATCTATCAAATGCATATAGATATGCTGTTTGATGAAATTTATGTATTTTATATTCTTCCAAAAATATTATTGTAAATTATTTATTTCGAATAAATATGTTTGAACAAATTTATTGTATTTTAAATTAAAAAACATTAAAGTAAATAAAAGGTTTGGAATTGTATTATGCTTTTTTGAATGTTTCAAACTTTGATTTAAAAATGTTTCTATTTTGAAATAATGTAGAACATATTTTATTTAAAGTTACACGTTTTTGAATTAAAAATTCCAATTTCTAATTTTAGATTGGCCAATGTAAAAACAAACAAAAGTAGTTTGAACACAAATAGTTTCCCTTTTGATTTTGAATTTAAGTTGAACGTTGTTAAATTTACGATTCTCCACCTTGGCTAGTTTTCATAGTTGTTTCTTGTTGATGTAAAGTTGTTTTTGTTGAATTTCTGTTGTTTTTTCTCTGGATGCATGCACATTATTTTAAAATTACATTGTAGTACAGAGATTAATTTAAATTTTAAAGATACGCGGGCGGGTCAACAAGTGCGTAACCTTCTGAATGAATCACAGGTTTTGAAAAAAAAAATAATAGTTTTACCTTTCAACATAGTAGCCTTTGAGCTCCATACAGTTCGCCCAACGGTTCTCCAAATTTTGTATCCCTTCAAACAATAAAATTTGTCGAGGTCAACAAAGTAGGTATTAGTTTGTAACCTTTGAATGTTGGAGTCAAATCTCACCCATAAGCCATTTCTTCAAATTTGGCAACAAAAACTCGTCACTCGGCACTAAATCCGGATAATAGGGCGGATGGAGGGAGCTATTCGTATAATCAATTCATGCAGTTTTACCATATAAACTGTACATGTGTGCACTTCTGCATTGGCATTGTAAAAAATATCTTTTTTCCGATATTAAAAATACTTTTATTACAGTTTATTACAAATAGGTTTCGGTTAAAATGAAAAATTATGTCGATCAAATGACCATAGCTGCTTGACAGGCTGGCAATCTTTTATCAAAATTATCAATCTTCTTTTTCAATAAACTGTTGTCAATGGTTGACATCTGCTCGATAATGTTGATTTTAGACTCTTGTTGTGAGATTATTGCTGTACACTTTCGATTTCAAAAAAACACCACAAAAAAAAATCGAAAGGTACCATATCGAATGATCTTGGTGGCCAGTTTACTCCTCCTCTATGAGAAATAATGCGATTTTTGAACTTTTCATTCAAGAGACCAATTTTTTCTCTTGCTGTATGACAAAAGGCACCGTCCTGTTGAAACCACATATTCTTTAGGTCTAAATCATTAATTTTCTGTTATAAAAAGCTTCGGCTCATTTCCCTATGGCGATTTGTATTGACCGTAATCGCATTTCCATTTTCGTTTTTAAATAGATATGGTTCGATGAGTCTTCCGGACTATCAACCACATCAAACCGTAACTTTTTGTGGATGTAATGATTGCTCTAAGTTAACTCTTGGATTGTCTTCACTCCAAATGCGGTAGTTCTGCTTATTTACGTAGCCATTAAGCTGGAAATGGGCTTCGTCGGTGAAGATTATTTTGTTAAAACAATTCTCATTTTCTTCTCCTTTTTTATGGCCCAAGAAATGAATTGCTGACGTAATGCATGGTCAGCTGGATCTTGTAAACCTTTAAATGGAGATTACGATGCTAAATTGTAAATAATGCGGATCGTTTGAAGCTTAATTGCTACGAACGATTACAGCTGCTATATTCTCGGTTGAACGACCACTACGTTGATAAATTATGTTACTCCAGTTTCATTAAATTTCTCAACCATCAGCTTGATAGCACGATTTGTTAGAGCATTTTCTCTATCGAATTTTGTTCTAAATTTCTTATTACATCTTGATTACTTTTACTTCTTGTAACGTGCCATATTAACTAACCGAAATGTATTTAGAATCGGAAAATAAAAATTACAAGTAGAAAAAAATGGCCGCAAAATTAAACTAAATTTTGGACACCCTTTATACGACATCAATCCAGAAAAAAATGATTGTATCGAGAAATCAATTTTATAAGCTCAAGTGTTAACAGTGATCCTGATTGGCTATTCGTAGCCACTTTTGTTTTGTTCTTTCACCACATTGAACTCTTAGTGGATATCTATATCAGATTCAGATACAGTGTGTTCAAAAAGTAAAGTCAAATCACCTTTGGCTTATGTGATTTGGTGTACCAAACATCTTACGAAATTATCAAAATTTTATAATGACAATATCTCCAAACTCTGACCAGTAATGAAACTGCAAAAAAAGTGATTACAAATTTAGACTATAGGATGCGCTGTTATGTGACATTTATTCTCAGTGATCATCTACCAGATACTGTACTAAAAATATTATTTCGAACTAAATAACATACATGAAGCTATCCTTTATACGAGTATATGTATATAAAATAAAATTTAGATTCCAAGCGTTATAATACGCTAAGTGGTAAGGAAAGTACGACTAAAAATTTCATATTTTTATTAACATTATTTCCTTATTATCACGAGCCATCTGTTAAAGATGCTTTTATTTATGAATAGAAAAAAAAACTTAACTAAATAGAACTGTGAAGAGTAAAGCAGACGACAAAATAGAGTTTAAATTGAATTTTATGGGACAATTTCATTAAAATCCTATAAAAAACTCAAATGATTCCTTATATTGTCATGTTACTGAAAATTTTAAGAGACATTTCATACACTCACTTATGAACCTCCGTATTTTATTTTTTTTCTAGTTTAATTGTACCCAATTCCATAGTAATTGAAGAAAAATATATTCGACTAATATTAGAAAAGAATTGTTTGGTCTACTGATTTGGCACAATTATGACAGACAAAATACGATTACGAGTTCAACAGCGTTTCTTCAATTTTTTTAAGGTCTTTTCAATTTGCATTTCTATCAAAAGAAAGAAACAATGCTGCTGTTGTTGTTCTCAATGATGATAATGATAAATTTAAAAACTATTAAAGACGTGATGACGATTATGATTAATCGTATATCATATTTAGTACAATAGAGCATAAATGAGTTGAAAAAGGAACAATAAGCAATAGAATATTCTGAATATGAATGGAATTGAATACATGATACGAGTACGTTTTAAAGTCGAATAAGTAGTCCAATGAATTTTAAGTTGTATTAAGTGGTTATTTAAATATTTGAAGGGTAGCCATAGAAAAAGTTAAATAGTAGTTGCATTAAAGGGCATTGTTATAATTACATTATATAGGTAAAACTGAATAAAAACTTGTTTATCTTGCAATCAACTGTTTATAGCTATGGCAGAAAATCAAAATTTAATTTATATCTACTGTTACCACACAAGAAAAAAAAAATAAAACATTCTAGTTGTAAAGATATTTTGTTACTGCGCATCTACGTCACAGTAGTAGATGAGCATAAACACCACCACGCAAATACGTGTATTTATTTTGATTGTATTTGGTGTTTTCTTTATTGTATTTTTATTCAATTTTATTACAGTGACTCCACGCAAAAATAACGGACATACGCAATCAGCAATCTTGATTTCTTTGTTTCATTCACAGTTATGATTGTCCATCACATATTGTTCCAAAATTTTACCATTTTTATATTACAAAATTTTTAATTTTTCTGATACCCTTATTACCAACGCCTTCATGGTATTATTAGATACCTTTCGAGCTGCCAAATACTACTTTCCTCGAAAATATTTGGCATCTTTGGTGACTTTTTTTGTTGCCTTCATTTCTCTTTTGAACAAAGTCCAGTACCTTTCTACTGGACTGAGTTCTAAACAATTTGGTGGACTTGCTTCCCGAGGAACCAAAAGAACATTATTATTTGCGTACCACTCCAAGGCCGCTTTGATGTAATGCCAAGAAGCTAGGTCGGGCCAAAGGAAAAAAGAATCTTTACGCTGTCAAACGAAAAGCTTAAATCACTTCTCCAAACATTCTTTGATATAAATTTCTGAATTTATTTTACCTGTGGTCACGAAAGACTTGCTTCTCTCGCCACAAGTGCAGATAGGTTGCCATAACAAGAATTTTCGTCTTTTTGAATCAAAGTTGTGAAAAGTCGGCTAAAAGCTGCAATTGATTTTTTTTTTTAAAAATCTGTTTTTAATAATTTCGCACGCTGTTTCGCTTTAATATTCTTTGTAGCTTCCTGGATGAAACTTTTTGGACTTTAACATTTTCATGCCAGCGTCCTTTTTAACCTTGCGAAAAAAAAACTCCGAACTATCGATCTTTTGAACGACTTTTATTCCTGAAATGTAGAAATTCTTTTTCAACATGGCAATGATTTTTTTTTTTTCCTATATTTTGACCACTAAATATCCCTTTTGCTAGAACCTGCCTTTTGTGTGATCTCCAACTCGTCCTTATATTTACTTCTTTAAAACTTTATAAACCGTAAGTAAAATTAGATAAGTGGGCGTGGCATCTCTCATACATAGTAAACTAGCTTAACCCATCTGACCTAACCCAGAAATCTATATGTGTCGGGTGGGCCATTTATCAGTTTAAGTTTGAACCAGCGGTTATTTCGAATCTGGCAATACTTATGTCATTCTATTCTGTCACAAAATTCAGTATATTATCTCTACTGAACGAAACGAATCGATCTATGCTTAAGCAACGTTGGAATTTATTGGAAATTTATTTCCAAGACAAAGAAAATTGGTCGGAAATCGGAAAAAAATATATTAATAAAATCATCTCTTCGGATAAAGCTTGGTGTGTACGTTAATAAGCAAAATTGGCGTATTAGGGGCTCAGTCTTACAGGAGCCAATGCACCCATTACGAGTGACTGTGTGGTGCGGCTTGTTTAGCGGAGTCATCAGTAGCTCATATTTCTTTGAAAATGAGAACGGCGCAACCATTACGGTCAATGGAGACGCCTATCGCATCATGATAATCGATTTTTTTTGTTCCCGCTCTACATGGTATTGATGTGAACGATGTTTGGTTTCAACAGGAACCTGCGACTTGCCACACATTTCATGCCACAAGCGATTTATTGCGTCAAACGTTTGATGGCCGTTTAATTAGCCGAAATGGTGATGTCAGTTGGCCGCCAAGAAGCTGCGATTTGACACCGTATTGCATTTTTAAATTTAAACTTTTAAATGGCCCACCCTATATATGTACAAATAGTTATTACGGTAGTATAAAATATAGAGTCTTTAAATTTTCCCCATGCTTTTCTATTATCAGGGTGAATATTAAATTAAAAAATGAACTCCACAGGAAGAGTAACCGTGGCAGCTCCCATAAGAGTCATAATAAATATATATGAATTTTTAATCGTACATAGGGATATCAAACGTGCTCTTTTAAAAAGTACACGTATTCTGTTTTACAAAATGCACTCTAAAAATATGAAAGATATCTCAAAAGTACTCTTTTAACTGGATGAAAAATTAATTTGCAGCTATTTCTATAGATGTCTAGAATGAAATATTAATCGATTGTGAACTTTTGTTGGATTCTGATATTGCAGAAATTGAAAATACTTAAAAATGTACTCTTTTTTAGCATTTGTACTCTTTTTTCCTCTTTAAAAGTAATCTTTTTACCTTACCAAAATCTGGCATCCCTAATCGTACATCTTAACACATAGTCAGCAGTTCCTATATAGAGACAGATAGGTTAAAAATAAAAAAAACTCTAATTGTGCAAGAAAACATTTTTCTCACTAACTTTGATCAAAGTTACCTGCATTTTATTTTGAATGAAATCTGCAATAGCCAACCGAATTTCGTGATTTATAGCTTATTTTATTGTCAACATTTTAAGCTTTAATTTAAGTGCTTAAAATCTAAAATTTTCTTACTGAAAAATTTTTTATGACTTTTTGAAAAAAAAATTCCTTATTTTACGCGAAAAATATTTTTTCTGGTTGTGAATAACTCCGAAACGGTTAAAATTAAAAAAAAATTTTGTTCAGGTGATTTATAGGAAATCGATCAAATCGTTTTCAAGTTATGATGAAATATATTGTTACGTTATTACCTTTTTAAAAACGTGTTTTTATGAGTTCGTAGATTGTAGTTAAAAAAAATAAATTTTGTGTTTGGTTTTAATTAAAAATCCTTTATTCAACTATTCTGAATTACTCCGTCTGTTTACAATCTTGTAAACAACAACAATTACTCGACAGATCTTTCTACTTAAAGATCTTCCAACCCGATCGTAGTTATAACTTGGGTTCGATCACAACCTTTTCAACCAAAGGTTATCCACACTTAACTCTCTTTACTGAGTTAGCTCCAACTAAACTGGTTTTTTTTTACATCACGAGTTTACTCCTTATTAACTCTCTTCACACAAACTGCACTTGCTAAGTTTACTTTACTTAAACTGCACTCGCTGAGTTTACGACACATAAACTTGTTCACTGAGTTTACACGAAATAAACTGATTGCTGTTCGCATCCATGTGCTTTTTATATGGCTGAGTAAACAACACATCGAAAGCTCCCGAACTTCTCGATATTTAAGGTAGATTCCTTTTGGTGCTTTTAATTTCTTTTTAGTTCTTTTGTAGCCATGCGTATGTAAACATCTACCTCTTTCAGCTCTTAGTGTTTGTTGTTGCTTGTTTATTGTCTGTTTTCTTTGCTGCTTAATTATTGTTGTTGCCATGTTATATTTATTTACTTTGTCTCTGCTAATGGTTGTTATTGTAGATTTGGTTATTTATAAACAGCACTTATAGTTGTTCTTGCAGCTTTTGTTCATTTATTTTAGCGATGTAATAAACGCTGTGATGCCCAACCTTATTTTCGTAACAATGTTGACTTAAATACATTATTTTGGGCGAAAAATTTGCCACGCCCATAAAAAAATACAAAAATTTGTGGCCGATGAAAAAAGAACTGAAAACGGATTTGAATTCAGCGCATCAAAATCATTATACTTTATATAGTTTTAGTTAAAGGCGAGAATTTGTTTTTGTTTTTTGTAGACCAATGTTATCATTCATTTTGGTTTTGCTATAAGTATTATAGAACCCGTTTCATATAAAAAATTTTTTTTTTTTTTTTGATAAATATGTTTTTGAATCATTAAATTAAATTCTTTTATCACCCAATTATGTACATTTTTTTTGTAATTGTAATTTGTAATTGTGTCTTGAATGTTCAATGATAAATGTATGGTATAATTTAGTAAAAGAAATCTTCGTTGCTCGATTTTTAAAAGCTGCCAACTAAACCAAGTTACCGATTATTTTCAAAGTTTTTTTCTTTTCTTGCTTTTAATCTTGAACTTCCTAATCGTTTGTAATCTAATGTGACATATAAATAAAAAAAAAATATGTAAATAATATTAATATCTTTTCTTTAAATTTGAAATCATAATTTATGCTTAAAAAGTCTTTAAGTAGTTAAATATCGTATTAACAAAGAAAAATTTGTTGTTCAATGTTTTAAATATTGAAATGATCAAAAAAAATATCAGCATAATTTTAAAAGGTTTATGGCGGTGCGCCAAGTTTTTTTTTTTTTTTTTTTTTTTGTCAACCAACAATAATTTTATTTATTGTTCAATAAAAGCTTAAAAAATTGCTTGTTGCATACGATTTTTGTTTTTATTTTTATTTTTTGTTTTTTTGTTTTGGTATTCGGCTGTGGGTCCCTCGAAACGTTAAAAATTAATAAAGAAAAAATATCATTAGTTTGTTTGTTTACACCTTTTTTCAATGGAATCTGTTTATGATGATTATCAAAATTGTCTGCGTGGATTATTTTTTCAATAAATTTTATTATTATACCCTACATCATATATGAAATATTTACTTCAGACACGAAAAGGTTAATGACAATATTAGTAACTTAAGAAATTTATATTATTGAAAATCTTTTAAGGCGACAACAATAGATATGAGCAGCAACAAATATTTTATAGGATTAGAAAAAAATTTATTTCAATTTGAAATTTCTTCTTTCTTGTATATGTAGGTATTATAGATTTTTAATTTTAATAGAAACGCTATTAGGATTTGTTAGATTGCACCAAGAGAGAATTTTTTTCTAAAGAAAAGATTTTAATACAAAGCAGCATAATTAAAAAAAAGTATTTTAGCTATTGACCACAGCCAAAACGCAGCACCGCAACCCATAGAATCTTTTGTGCAGCCCCACATGTTTGCTACAACAAGCCGTGGTATATTAAGAAATGGCCTATTTGGAGTTATCATAAGTATCCCCCGCGAAACATTGTCGTTGGTCCGAAAAAACACGGCACTCACAAATTACATGCTCAGATGTCTCGACATATGTTCGTTTAGCAGAAGGTACCTCGATCATCTTTAAATATTTGACACAAAGCCTAAAATCAATAAAATCTGTAAATACACTATAGGGGCTTGGTCTTAATACTATCAATCTTAAACATTTTCAGTTCGATCTTATATATATAAATGATGTATGTACTATTATTATTATCGAGGTATAAAAGTACTGCCATCTTCCGATCTATTGTTTAGCCATCCATCTTTATAGGGTTTCCTATAATATCTCCCACAATCTTGTCAATCCGACGAAGTTCATGATGTCGGTTGGTACCAACCGCGATAATCCCTACTCAGCATCTGATTGGCACCCAAATACTTCCTCCTAGAGTTCATCAATGCCCCACATGTACCCACTATGTGCTCTCGTGATTCGATTTCCTCATCACACAACCTGTACATCAGAACTGATACTAATCCTATTTTATTCAGATATCCATTTAGCCTGCTATTACCGGTCAAAAACCCGGTCAGAATCTTCAGGTTGTCTCTGGACATCCTCATGCTGGATTCAAATTTTCTCCTTCCCAGTCCAAAAAAGGATCTGGCTAAACAAGTGGAGTGGATGTTCCCTTTCTGGCCAGTTCATCGGCCCTTTCATTCCCCGGAATTCCCTCATAGCCGGGACCCAGCTGACCCTATTTTCTTTGCCTAGCTGGTTTAGTTTAGCAATAGGAGCCAAGTGCTCGAATGGCGGCTTGACCATCAGATAGTGTGGCTATGTCCTGTCCTGTACCCGCGTCTGTACCACTTTCTGTACTTAACCCATTCATGTACCACAGAATGGTCCCTTCTCTAAAGGAATATGTAGTCTTCAAACCCTTCCATTCACTCATATTACTCAGTCTTGCTCTGAGGAATTTGCCAAAGACATAGAGTTTCTCGATCCTGTCCACAGGACAGCCAAGTAGGGAGTAATCGACACATGAACCCTGCATAACTCATATCCCATTATCCTTGTCATGGTCTATATGGCTTTATTCCTCACTGCCTAGTGCGGCGGACTAAGGTTCAACAGAACCTCAAGTGCAGCTGTGGGACTAGTCCTCACTGCCCCAGTGAAGCTTATGCACGCTAAACTCTGTACCTTATTTAGTTCTACCTGGTTTGTTCCAAAACTCGTTCATACCGCTCATGTAACGGCCCAATATGTCACAATCGGTCTGACCATCAGGGTATACATCCATGTACTCGTATGTATTATGTATGTTTGTTTATTTGTTTGAACTTTATGGACAGCTAAACGACTGAACTGATTTTTTTTGAAATTTTTATAAATTATCTCTGTATGTCTGAAGGAACTACAGTCTGTATAAATTTCAAAATTTCCAACTGGGCGGTGCCACGCCCATACAAAATAAATATTTATTTTTCTATATCTTCAAAATGTTAAAAAAAATTTGGCCAAAATTGATTCATAGGTAATAAAAATCAGCAGTGGATATAATTGTATAAATGGGCGTGATACCTCTCATACAAAGTAAATATTTATTTTAGTATATCTTGTGAACAATTACAGCTAAAGTTTCAGAATTTGGTCTGATTAAATTCATAGTCAATTCAAATCATCAGTCAAAAACTCGGAAAAATTGGACAAGTGAGCGTCTACTTCCCGTACAAAGTAAATATTGATTTTGTAATGAGTAAGTTTTATAATAATTAAGTGGCAACGCTGGCAGCATTTATTTGAGTTGGCAACATATTGTTTAACCAATGAGAGCAAAGATTCTAGGTGGTGACTTGACGAAATTCGTTAAGTTGCTGTCGACCAATCAGAATCGGGCTTCTATATGCTGGCAATGTAATGCGCTTCTAGTTTTAAGCGGTATTATTATTGTAAGAACCTTTAAATAAAGTAGACGTTAGGAAAAATAAAAAAAACTACTGGAGTCTTACAAAAAATGACTACACGGCTATCGAAGCAACAACTGTTGGATTCGTTAAAGCACGCCGGTGCCGATGTCCCAGCAAATACTTCATCTGCTCGCTTGCGCGAACTGTACGAAAGTATAATTATTGGCAATATGTATAAAAATGTGGATGGCCCCGCTGTTTCCACTGAGGCCACTGCTGCCACCGCTGCTACTGCTGCTTTAGGTTTGGAAGACACTGTTGCAAATATTGAGGTCACTGATTCCTTACCTAAGCATCAGATGCAAACCGAAGTAACCGATGGAAAAATAAATTTTGAGGTTATGCACGCTACTGGTGTAAATTCTGATGCTGCTGCATCCAATAATAGCAATAATACTGTCCTTCTTCAAGATTGTGGTAAAGGCAGCTAACTTAGGCCATCAGTTGCAAATATTGCGAAAAAAATATGAAATTTTGAAGCTACAATATGACATTAATGCGATAGAGAATGGTGAGCCAACGCAGCACGTGGTACCACCGATAACGGTTTATTTCGCTGCCTCGAGCCGCTTTACTTTTCGAGACCATGAACACACCATTCTAAAATTCGATGGAGAAAATAAAGCGTACCGCGTACACGACTTTCTAAGTAGTTTTGAGAGGTTGATGGATATGGTTGGAGCTGACGAATTGTTTAAATACACCTCACTGTGTAGCTCTCTGACAGGCACCGCTAGGCTCATTCTAAAGAAGACGGATATTGTAAACTTTACCCGTCTAAGAAGAGAATTAATTAAAGAATATGGTCGGGCCATTAACCGTAGTGAAATTTATAAAATCTTGGCCAATCATAAGTGGAACAGAAAATGCAACATTCGTCGTTATGCTTTAGAGATGGAAAGCATTGCTTCACAATGTGGCCAAATTGATGAGTTTGAGTTGATTGGTTTTATAATCGAAGGCATGCAAGACAACACACTAGAGTCATGTATGCTTAGGAACGCTAGAACAATGAGTCAATTTAAAGAGTCTCTGGACTTATACGAACGACGTCGTGCAAATCGCTTATCCACTTACCGCGATATCGCATCGTTAAAGCAAGAAGGTACGCGGACGAAATCACCTGCGGTCAATTCTGCTACCTCTAATGTGAATGAAGTAAGATGCTACAATTGTACGCAGATGTCCATATGATAAGCGTCCGAATGGAAGCTGTTTCCGCTGCTGGCAGATGAGACACGATCATCGTAGCTGTACTAATAAAAAAAAGACTTTGATACCACGAAAAAAGGAAGTTGCGGCCGTATACTCTGATGAAAACGATGCCAACTATGGTTGCTGTGGAAATTCTGTAGATGCCGTTAATAATGTAAGTGTTGCTTTTTGTGATAATAAGGTCAAGTGCAGAAAATTTATGAATTGTCTTTCTCTTTTTGATACCGGTAGTACGACTAATTTCGTGAAGAGGTCTTTTGCTCCATTTAACATAACTAAAAGTGCTGAAAAATCTATGCACCGCGGTCTTTGCAAGTCTGAACTAATGACTTATGGAACTACTGAGTCAAAAATTAAATTTAGAAATAGATGTGAGAGAATAGTATTGAATGTTGTGCCGGACATAACTATGTCAATCCCACTTATACTGGCACGTGATTTTCTTAATAAATTGAATATTAACTTGCATCAGTTATCCAATAGGCATCCTATTATTAATAAATGTAATGAATTTTTTGATGAAAAGCAATCATTTTTTTGTGCACTTGACCCGAACGAGAAGGTGGGGATAAAGAATCGATCAGCTGTTACTAGTGATGTGAGGGAATCATGTGCATGTAACGCTGGAAGATGTGAGTGTGAGTTGGATGCTAGGAGTGCATGTAGGAAATATAGTGATATAAAGGGGTATGTGAATAGGGCTTTTGATTCAGAAAATGAGCTTTGTACGAGGCATGTGATGCTGCTGAACTGTTAGACTTGGAGGATCTGTTTAATAAGATCTGTTGTTTCAATAATGTTTTAACGGATATTGATATAAATTCGAATCTTGATAAAGAACACTTTGACGAGCTACGTGGAGTTATATGTAGGGACTATTTTGTTGCAAGTGATGTCGAGGTAAAGCCTTACATATATGAGATGAATATAAAACTGACGATTGATGTCCCATTTCATTCTTTGCCTTGACGCTTGTCTTATCATGAAAGAGGTGAGTTGCGGAAATTACGGATAAATTATTGAAGGATGGCATAATTAGGCCCAGTGAGACTCCGAATGCTTCAGCTGTGGTTTTGGTCAGAAAAAAGAATGGGGAAATTCATAAATGTGTTGATTACTGCCCTCTGAGCAAATTGAACGTAAGGGATAATTTTCCATTACCACTTATTGAGGATTGTATAGAACATTTGGGGGGAAGCAATACTTCACAAGCCTTGATTTGAAAAATGGATTCTTTCATGTCAGGATGGCCCGGACTCTGTGAAGTATACGTCTTTTGTTACACCATATGGACAGTTTGAGTATCTGCGAATGACTTTTGGCTTGAAGAATGTACCTGCCACATTTCAGCGGTACATTTATATATTTAGAAACTTAGTTGATGAGGGCTTAATAATAATTTATATGGATGATATTGTTATAGCCACTGTTGATTTCGCTACGCATTTGCAATTGACTTCTAGGGTGTTGAAGAGGATGAAGGAGAACGGTCTGAAAATTCGGGCAACTAAATGTAAGTTTGGTTATAATAGGATAGAGTATTTAGGATACTGCGTGAGCCCTGAGGGGATACGTCCTAGTGACTCTCATTTAATTGCGATTAGAAATTACCCTTTTCCTTTTCCTTTTAGGACTGTTCTCTTACTTTAGGAAATTTGTACGAGATCATGCTAAATTGACGATGGTTTTGAGGCAGTTAACGTTGGAGGGAAAATATACTCCAACCGATGAATGTTATAGGGCTTTTAATGTATTGAAGGAAATTTTGTCATCTGGCCCTGTTCTTGCTATTTATGATCCGCATAAGCAGACCGAATTACATTGTGACGCGAGCTCGTCTGGTTTTGGTGCAGTACTTTTACTATTTCATTATATATATTTTAAGAACGCTTAAAGCTAAAGATTCAGTATTTGCTCTAAGCGAATCGTCCGTCAAAAAGTGGGCGGGATCGAACAAATGGGCATGGTACTTCTCATGCAAAGTAAATATTGATTTTAGTATATCTTGAAAACGATTACAGGTAAAGTTTTAGAATTTGGTGCGAACGACTTTAAAGTCAATAATATCAATACAAAAACAGTGCGAAATTGGAAAAGAGGATGTGTGTGATCTCTCATATAAACTGAATATTGTGTTCTTTATATCTTGAGAACTGTTATAACAAAAGCTTATGAATTTGGTCTGAATAACTTCAATCGCCAATACAAATCATCAGGCATAACGTGAGCGGAATTATACAAGTGGGCGTGCTACATCCCATATAAATTAAACATTAATTTTTGTATATATAATTATTATAATTTTTGTATATGTAAATGTTGAATTTTGTATATGTAGAGAACGGCAACAATTAAAGTAACGTTATCTTTCCACATTAACCAAAAAGCGGGTATTGCAGAAAATTTAACTCAAATAACATTGGTAGCAAAGTACACCGGATTTTCGCTAATAGTATATTAAAACGAAGATATCTTCGTGCCAATTTAAAGTCAATCATAAAACAACATATCCGAAAGTAGTCCAATTCTTTACCAGATTAAGCACAATCGCAAAAATTTTTCTCGCATCAGTAGATTTTTAATGATAATTTATAAGAGTTTTTATCAATAGTTTGTACAAGTTCAAACAATAACATGATCTTAATGCTTTGCTGAATTTCACTTAAAGCACGATAACCACTTTTCTTAAAGGCAAAATTAAATTTTTAACAATGAGACATTCAATTCAACCGACCTTAACCAAATCTGATACCTTAGTATATACATATGTATTTATACTAACATAGCCCGGTCATAAAATGATTTTGTATATTTACTTAGGAAACTCAGAGAGTGATCTATTTTCATCAAAGCTAAAATTTAGCAAATTATTGCTTGTGAATAATAGACCAAAACCAAGGCCGTTAAATTACTATCGAACTGCCGACATATTAATTACAACCTCCTAGTCAACTGTAGATGAATCCAAGCCATTTTATTTGGATTAATGCTCCCCATGAAATAAAACAATTCAGATTTACCATATTTCTCATAAAACTAGTACACAATATTGAGTTACCAGCAGCTTTGTTGAGTTTTGAACGGAATAGGATTGCTGAAAAAGATTATTTACAGTCGATACTCCATTTGATACAGATTTTTCATTAATATGGTTATGGATATAACTTTATAGTTTTTTTCTTTATTTGTGGCAGACATTCATACATATGTAAATTTGAGAATCATTTTAAGCTGTTGGCAATTTTTCACTGATGATAAGGGAGGAATTTAAAAACTTACATAAATTTTAAAACATAAAATATTAAGTTCTGAAAGACTGCTTATAAGAGGTACAAACGCGCTGAAGAAATCAAAGAACTTATCGAAAATACACGTCAGGTTCCATTAATTGTCAAGGTATTGTATCACACTTACTCATAATTGCTTTCTTGGGATTACTTATTATCTACGACTATTGCATTGCAAATAAAAATTGCTTAGTAATATTAATAAATAGTGTATATGTACACGTTAGCTTTTCTTTTAAGACATGTCTCATCTTATACTGTGAAACTTCGATATAACGAACTTCGGTATAACGAAAAACTCAATATAACGAATTTTTTCTGAGTCCCTTAAAAAACCTTTTTATTGCCATAACGAAGAAATTCTGGGGTGTAGTCATAGCATACGATATCGAGTCGTTTTGATCGAATAAATTTTTGGAATTACGGCATTCGGTATCGAGTTTACGATCGAGTGTAATCTCGTAAACGTTGTTCGATAGTAAAATAGCTATCGTGAGCACCAAAATCTGATTTATTAATAGCAAACTCAACGAAAAGTTGTGGAAAATTAATCTTTTGTTTATTTTTAATTTAAAATACAATTAATTAATATTAAATTTCAAGAATAAGTTAAAAAAATATTAAATTTAAAAAATATCTTCTGATTCCGATGAAAACAAATAATTAGAAATAAATAATTTTTAATTCATACTCTATTCAATACAACGTCTTAATTCATTTATAAAGGTATACTATCTTGATCAAAAAGTTTCCGGAATAACCCCCGTGTGGCGGTCCCATCGTTCTGATTTGAATTTTTTTTTTCTTATTCCGGAAACTTTTTGATCAAGGTAGTAAACTCCTATTACGTTGATATTGTTCTCTTCGGTTTTGTTTTATACATAACTAAAGTAACCCCTCCCGCGTTGCCGGGAACCTGCCTGGCTTTTTGACTGATGTAGATAGATAACGAAGTTTTAACTGTTACCATTCTCCACACATGCAGAATTCCAAACTGATGGTTAGAATTGACTGCCAAGTTATTTATAAACTTCAACTCCAAAGATTCTCAAGATATACAAATATCAATATCGACTTTGTATGCAGGTACCATGCCCACTTATCCAATTCCGCTCACTTTTTAACTGATGGTTTTTATTACCTAAGAAGTAATTTAGAACAAGTTCGGAACCTTCCATGGGACATTACGATACATAGTTTGGTTATTTTTTAAGTGACAATAAAAAATCATAATGGATGGCATTTTGTTAATATTTGTTTGGGAATGTATTGGAAAATATAAATGCCACATATATATCCGGAACCACTGGGCCAATTTCGTGCAAACTTCACATAAACCATTTACAGACTATCCCCAACGTACACTGAAACTTTGGTTGAAATTGGTCGACGCGCTTCCGCAGCCAATGGTGACATCAAATTGTATAGTTCTTTATATACATATATATACTCGTAGATTTACCTCAATGTATGTTGTGATTTTTTTTTTTTTTTTTTGAATTTGATGAATTTATTCATAATATGCATGAAATTTCGATACGATAGCAATCGAATGCGGTAATTAGGTTACTCGACGCGTATCGGAATGTTATTCGATACGACAGTACACTCGATATCGTTTGCCGTGATTAGACCCCTGAGCTATAAGACCTCTTATATAACAAAGTATTCATTCAAAAGCCTCTGTAAGACGATGTGATAATGAAGTAAATTGGGCAATCCTTGTTTTTAAAACAACGAAATCTACAAGTGTATGCAAATGCATGTGCAAAGCATACATATGTCTGTATGTATGTATATAGGGAAGTACTTATTCAAAACGCTCTATATAACGAAGTGAAATGAAAGATGTCACCAGATTGATTTCACAATAAATCGGTTGTTAAGCGCGCTTGATGTTGAGGTTAGCTGATTTATTTTTGAAAATAAAAATTCAGTTAGCATTGCTCGATATCGATATTTCTCATGCAGCTAAAAAAACACCCTATACAAGGTCCATGCACGGGATGATTTTTTAAGAGCTTTCGGATTTGATTAAAAAAGAACCCAAAATTTTGAGTAATCTATGAAATCTTATAATTCAATGTTTAAAAATGATTTCATATAAATGTTAACCGTGGCTACACAAAAAAGTTTGTAACGAACGCAAAAATTTGACACCATTCTGCCTTTGTCGTCTTTGAAATGTCAATCCACACCAAACAGTGTATTTTTCGTGATGTATTGGCAGTTCTTGCATTGCTTCTGGCTGCTCTCCTGTTCCCGTATCCATTCAACCAGAAATGAGCTTTGTCGCTAAACGTAATTTTCCGATAAAAAGGTGGAACTTCATCCAACCTTGTCAGCGCTCATTCACCTAAAGTAAGTCGCTGTGGTAGGTCGTATGGCTTCAATTCTTGCACCAGCTGTATTTTAAAAGATTTTACACCCAAATCTTGCTGAAAAATATTCCACGTTGTGGAGTAACAGAGATCTAATTGCAAACGGTGCCAAATCGATAATTCACTGCCATCATTAACACTAACTAACTTAAGCACAAAAATTAATTTTTATTAAAAGTATGTTGACAAATCAATAAATGAAATTTAATTTGCTTTTTCTAGGTTGCGCCAAAGGCTGACTTAATTTCGTTCAGCGTACTCTAAGTCAGTGATGTGCAAAATTAAGAATGTAGTTGTGTTAGTGAGAATATGGAAATTACTCTCTCAGAGAGAGTAACGTTGACGTTTTAAAATTAACATACAACCACCACACATCTGCATTTGTCGCTATTTCAGTGACAACTAAAAGCAAGATCTTAAGAACCATTTTAAATTATTGTTCTGTGCCTAAAAAAATTTGCGTACATTCTCCACGCATGTGCATCTCTCGCTGTCTCATTTACGGCTGAAAGCAAGAGCGTAAGAATACATGTGAATGAAAGGTGAACAATTGTTCTAGTTTAGAGAGCATTATACTTAGTAGGACTACCGTTTTAAAAGAAGAGTTAGTAACTTTGTAAAATCCGTGATAATAGATGTGTAAAATAAAATGCTAAAGAAAAATGTTAAGAAATCTTCCGAAGTAATGAAATTAGGATCGATTCTGTTACATATTACTCATTGCAAGGTAATTTTTTGAAAATAATAAAAACTAAATACGGTTATGTTTGTCCGGGTAATCGAATTTGTACTCTATTAATAAAAGGTCATCAGTTCGAGGTGTCATTAAAAATAATATATAAATAATATATAATATATAATAATAGTATATATAAAATATATAGTATATATAGAGTATATTGTCGCATGCGAAATATTCTTTGTATATAAAAAAAATCCATAAAAATTAATTTTTGTCTATGTTATTTATATAAAAATTGATTTCTATTATGTACATACGTTAGTATTTTATATTTAAAATGAATTTTGGAAATATCTGATGTAGTTTTAATTCTCAGCAAAATGATCATATTAGCAGCGTTGCCAATTTAGCGCCTTTCGTGCTATATTCAGCGCGTTTCAATCCCAAAAAATCGAATTTTTTATCTTTTTTATAAGAAATTAAGAGCGTCTAAATTCAATAAATTCATTAGTTCATATAAACTATGGACTTAAAATGCTTCATGCTGAAAATAACGTTGTTCCAGATAATATTTGTGCAAAAATTAGTAAAAATAGTGTTTCCAAAACTAAAGGCCCATTTCTTTCCATTTACTCCGATTTAAAGCCAATGATCTTATCTGGCTCCAAGTTATTCTGTGAAAAGCAGCTGGCCTTTCAATTTGTCTTTTCTAGGAATGGGCTGACCTTACGATTTTTCTGATTCCCTGTGAATTTCATTCAATAGTATATTCCGCAAAGTATTAGTTTTGATTTCTTTGAGTTTGGAAAGTCTGTTTCCGTTTCCTTCTCGCAGTATAATTTCTAGATGTATTTTCAAATGCCACGTAGACAGAGGTTTATAAAAGTTTGAATGCAATTGACATTAATCACAACCGCATTTCATAACTCGCAACTATACAGAAATAGACTTCACACACGAGTTAAAGATGTTAATTTTCATTAATTAGTCGGCCAAAACATTGGCTGGATAGGTTCAATCTGTTCTGAATATAAGCACTGGAATCGCCGAACGTCGTAAGCATGCTACTGAGATAAAAAGACGAAGTATCTCCCAAATTTCTGTTTGCAGTTTGAAAGATCGTTCTGCTATTAGCGTTGACTCAAGATGATCTCGCAATGTCTTTGAGCCTTCAGATAGATGTCGCCTGCTTAATACAGGTCTTCTAACTTTATGTTAAGTCCCCAGGCTATACTACGTTGCACCCAATCGAGGACAACTTTAAACAGCATTGGAGAAAGAACACAACCTTGTCTACAACCTCTGATAGATAATTTCTTAATATTACACTTGAACCCAAAAATAATGGAAAAGTTTTTAAGTTGCTTATTTCTTCTAAGTCGTTTTAATTATATTTTTTAAGAAATAGTTCAAATTATTAACAAATCTTTCTAAGAATAGAAATTTATTTCCAATTTTAGTATATTATTCTGTTTTTAAATATGTCTAACGCTTTTCTACAGCGCATTTTGATAACGAGCAGTTACACAAAATATAATTTTGCGTCTTTTGAGTAGTAGGTCTGCGCGTTTTGATCGCCAAAAGTTGGCAACACTCCATATTAGTTAAAAATTTATACTTTCAATTGTCGCGTACTTGAACTTCACTGGCTTAGTGACCGTGAAGTTGTAAATATAATTAAATTGTTTGTCAGTTGACAACAAAGACATATTAAAAATTATTGTATAGTGGATTTTCTTATTTCGACCAGACTTGAAACTTTTTTAATTTTGTGTAGCAGATAATGCGTGCGGTTGAATGATTGAGAAAAGTAAGATAAATTCATTGAAGTGGACCACACAGAAATATTTGATAGTGGTGGCGGTTTTTATGATTTCTTAATTAAATCAAGAAAACGTCATACAATCTATTCAAAACTAAAGAATAAAAACCTAAAACACACCCTAACTCAACTCTTGTCTAATCTTTCATGTTTTTTCAAATCCGCTTTTTAAAGAATTAAATTCAAATAGATTTTTGAGAAAAACATGGATAAACTAATAAATTTTAAGTTTTTAAAGAAAATTTTAATAAATAACTCCTTTTATATTAAAATTTATAAATGGCTTTCATTTTTATTAATGCAACTCAAGTGTCATAACTTTAATCATTTTTTACAATTAATTAAAGTTGTAGGCATAAAATTGTAACAAATTTTTTTTACAAAATGTTATGATTGGAATGAATAAATTATTGACTATAAAAAGAAAAATGTTAATTTTTTTTTTAATTTTAAAATATTTTTTTTCAAAGGTCTGCAATAATTAAGCAAATGAATTTAAATAGACAATTAATTAAAGGGAAATTAATAAAATAGATAAGAAAACTCGATATTGTAAATGTTAAGATGATAAATTTAACTGTCAAACATTATTTATAAATATTAATTAGTGACAATTTATATACATAGTTTGTTAATGAGTTATGTAAATTATTTGTCTTACTATTTTTGTATATTAAACAGTTTTCCTTGACAACAAATCTGCTGATAATTTTATTGGTTACAACCCCTCCAACATCTCAAAATAATCGACGTTATAGCGTTGCAGTGTTGCCATATTTGGTGACATTTTGAAAAAATCAACTCTGTTATCGTTACTGTTTTTGTTTGTTTTGTACACGACAACAACAGCCAAAATGTAATTTATAAAGTGTTTTTTTCATGTCATTCAGTCATTCACGTACAACTCGAAACAAGTTCATTAAGTTGAATTTTGTTGTACGAGTATGTTGCTGTTAAAATTTTTATAGGATTTTAGTTCGATTTTGTCAAGTTTGCTTGTTTTGATTTGTGGTTTTGACTAAACTTGGTTGTTCAGTTTATGTTTTAGTAGCAGAAATTATTGCGCAAGATGATTATAATTAAGAAAAATAATTTATTAAAAATAAGAACAAAAAAAACTCAATATTATATTGACCATAAAATTATTTTAATGTCTTATGAGAGAGTATTTATTGTCATGACACGATTATACATTGTTCGCCTCAAATGTCAAACTGTCAGGACAGCCAGAAAAGTAAATGCTTAATGAATGATTAATTCATAAAGCAAATAATTTTATTATAAATAGTAAAGTATGTGTGTACATATATAATGACCGTAGAGTAAATTTATTGTAAACGAAGTAAATTCATGCACTTTTTCTTATGTTGCCATATTTGAAGCACTTACAACTTGTGGCAGGAAAAATATGTATATTGCCCTAGTAGTAGGTGTTGCAAAAGACACTAGTGCTTCTCTAAAACGTTACCAATATGTCGCTGTGCTATGATAGCTAAACATACGCCTACCACCCACGAAGTTCTCGTCGGTTCAATCCCAGGCCGGACCATCTGAAAAAGAGAAACATTTTTCTACAGCTGCATCAACTTATAGCATTACTGGTTATAAACTAGTTAGCTAGTAATTGGTTAAGAGTATTACCAGTATTGAAAATTTCTCTAATGAGTTTGTAACGAATTTTCAACGAGTCTAAAAATAGAACTGTGTGCGGCTCATTGACTGAGAGAAGCCCCCATGTTTCCTCTACGGAATGTTATAGGAAGTATTATAACTATTTTTCTCTACCAATGTCTTAATTATTATCTCGGGTTTAATTTTAACCCTTTTCCCCATTTTATTTCCTTTCGGTTCAAGTCCAAACATTTAATGACACAGCAAACATATCAAGACAGTTGGTTTATATATACTTCTATTCAGGGTTTTAATTGCTTGCTTTCAAATAACAACATCAATCAAATTTTTGCTTTGTCTTCATTTTTAGCTTTAAGTAAAATAACTGTGTTGCTGAATGCATACTTGATAGAGAGATCGATTATTCGACTTTTTTCAAAAACCGGTTTTCGAATAATTCGAAAAGTAGCACTTAAAAAAACGGTTTTCGGTTAATAATAATTCAAATAACCGGTTAACCGGTTCTTTCATTTTAATAAAATTGTTCTTAATTCTTGAAGCACAGAGCTGGACCATGTCGATTTAAAAATAAGCAGCAGCGTGATGGAGAGCTTAAAATTATAGTGGCAATCAATACTAACAATAATTCTAACCAATCTCATAAAAGCTATGCCAAAACGGTGTGCGGAGGCCATAAAAATCAAAGTTTATTACACAAGGTACTGAAAAATGCTTAACTTTCGAACAGCTCGAGAAGCTAATTTCGTTTTTGTTGTATTACTTGGTAGAGAATGCAATTAAAGGTTTGTTATTATGGTAATAATTTAGGTGCCTAAGATAACAAGAATTAAATGTTTTACTTTGAATAAATCCATTAGTAATATATGAATCCTTAATTGCCTCGACAAGAAAATTTGCTTAGATTTCGAGCAGCACTGTAATAAATTTATGCACCACGTATTTAATAGTGTGTGTGTCACTGTGGTATGTTAGTTAAGAACCCACCTTCCAGCCAAGAAGTCGTCGGTTCAATACCAAGCCACACCATCTGACAATTTTCAACAGCAATATCACCTGACAACATTACTAGCGACTGGTTATGTGCATTTACGCTGCGAAAAACTTCACTAGCTAATATATATGCCGTTCGGAACCGACGTTTGTAGGTTTGTGGGCTTTCAATTAGTCTAGGTGATCATTCTCCATATATAAAAATCAATATTTATTTACAGAAGATGAGAAAAGGTTATTTTGGTCGAATAATAACCCTCCGATTTCCCTAATACTTAAAACATTGATAGATAATAAGTAACAGTAAAAAGCAAAAGCAAAAAAGTTAGATCGTAATAACTTGCTCTTTATGCGTACGCTCTCGACTTAAGCAGTTAGCGAAGCAACCACTTTATCGAGATTTGCTGTAAGCATTAAGTTGTTGTTTACTTTATGTTTGCTTTTGCTTACTACTATTAATAGAAGAAGAAAGAAAAAAAAAATTGGATAAATTGTTTTTTAATTCTTTCAATTCTAATCTCTTTGACCTCTAAGTTTTTTTCGCGTAATTGGTCACAGAGTAGCTGCCTTCATTTAAATACCTAAGTATATAAATATGTAAACAATAACTTATTGCTACAGCAAAAGCAATTATTGGCAAAATGGTTGCTTTACTGACTGTGCAAGTTATTTAACATTTTAATTTTTTGCTTTTGCTTATTATCTATTAAAGTTTACAGCAAGCATTCAGTTATTTAATGCGCAGCCAAAAATTGAAGTAAAGCAAAAATTATTCTTTCTTTTTGCTTTTGCTTCTTACTTTTGCTATTTAATTTTCTTTCAGTTTAGTTAAGCAATTACAAATGCATTGAAAATAGTCAAGCATATTTTATTTTCCATTGATAGGTTTTAACCAATGTGGCTTGTGCAATACTTCCACCGATTTTTGGAGGATGTGAATAGATACAGAAGCCTCTACCGTTACCGTTCACTACATACACAAAAATTTCGAATTTAGTATGAACAAAAGATGATGCGTGTATTGTCCACGCAGTTGTTTGAACCAAATTCAGAAACTTCTATTATTACAGTTCTCAAGATATAGAAAAATCAATATTTGCTATGTATGGAAGATGGCATGCCAAATTGTCCAATTCCTCACATTGTTTGGTTGATGATTTTTAATCACTACTACAGAATCATCTTTTTTTACTGTCCTCAAGATATCCAAAAATCAAGAATCACTTTGTATGGTATGTATCATAACACTTTTTAACTGATGCTTACTTACTTCTTAGGTGACCATCACAGAACGTTTGCTCCAGTAGCATTATTTCTCCAATTTCTGACACCAAGTTTCAACATGTCTTCCTCTACTTGATCTACATCGGAGTTTCGGTCTTGCACTTCTGCGTGAACCATCACCAGGTTCATGCTCTCACGACAGGACCTAGCCAACGTATTCGTTGCAATTTAATACGTTTAACTATGTCAATGTCGGCATATAGTTTAACAGGTTTTGATTCATCCGACAACGATGTCCTCCACCAACACAAATGGGATCATAAATTTTACAAAGAACTTTTCTCTTGCGAGCAACTATGCTTAAAAACCATATAACAGCACGGGGAGCATCAGTGTCCTGTATAAAATAAACTTCGTCTATTGCGAGGTGGCTTTGTTCTTAAACTACTTGTTGGTTGGTAATGTAACGCTAATCTCTAAACAGGGGGCTGGCCTAAAAACTATAGCATAATAGCAATTTGTTTGGCACTCTTCTCAATTTGTGTGTGTGTGTGATTCATCACCACCTTCTGAAGCAATTTGCTAGGTGTTCGTCAGTACAGTTTCCGCAGTAGCTGCTCTTCAAGTGTTTGGCTCTGTGCACTTACATATGTATATGAAAGCTTATTGCTTTGGTATAGGTAGTGTCTTCTGTCGATTTATTTATAACGAGCTTTCTGAGATATCGCACTATACGAGTGTTTATAAATAGATAGGTCACGATAATTATGGGGAATTACCGAAAGCACTTTCAATTGGAAACAAATATTGAGATCCACTTAAACTATCAAATGCGCTAGCACAAAATAATATTTAAGAATTACACAAAAGTAGCCGCCCAACGAAATTTTTTTCGTAACACAAAAACCTTTGCCTAATTGGGGGTTACTCATTGCTATTACTTCGAGTGAATCCACATTTTGTCAGAAATTCTTGATATATTGGTGTCTTTTGAAGACGTATCGAAATAAATTTCAGCGGACCAGCTACAATATCTCTCGTTATTCCATTAACTCGTAATTTTAAAACTTGAGCGTTTAACTTTAAATATTGAAACACAAATTAAGGGGATATTTCTATAATAGAAGCGGACATCTGCAATGGTGCAAATATTAAGATCTTCGGTTTATAAAACCAGCTTTATATCCTTTTGGTTAAATAATTAAGTCCAATTGCCACATCTATCATATGTAGCTTTAAAATTAGCTGCTGGTGAAATATTAAATGCGAGATGAAGTCGCCGCAGGCCAAATAGAAAACAATAAATTTCTTACCGATTAGTCATTAGGCTTTTTCCAGGACAATATTTTTTATTTTTTTCCCGAGAATGGAAAAAGTGCGGAAAAAACCGTTTTAGTCATACATTACCCATACATATCGATTGTGATCGCTATCGATAGTTTCCCATCACTAATTCACGGGTACATTGCCATTGTCAATGTTCTTTCTTCCAATTTATTTCTAGTATATGTCAACAACTTTCTCCATCTTACTCCCACTTAGTACGGACATTTTAATGAATCGGTCTTCTTAATATTGTTACAATAAGAAAGTGTTTCTTAACTTTACCAATGCGTTTGTGTTAAAGGCTTTTCGTAAACAATTTTAATGACTTTGCCTTAACAGGAACAAACAAAAAGAAATGTTACATTACCAAAAAGCTTATAAAGCTCTGTTTAGACGGCTGCCAGACAACATATTATCAGAAAAATGTGGAGCAACTTTTCACTATTTTTATCTTTCAACATTGTCAGATAAAGCATTGTCATATGCCCGAAGTTTTAATATCCGATAACGAAATCGTTGTCAGAAAAAACATATGTACATGTGTGAACTGACAATGAACACTGTGGTGGCAATTTCATATTTGTCTGGTCGTGGTCAGCAAATTGCCGGGTCTAACGATATTGTTAGATCCGACAATCGTCTGCACAGAGCTTAAATAAGAATGATCTTTTATATACGGAATTTTATAGAAGTTACCGAGGTTTTGAGGGCTCGGGAAATAGCTGATGGCTCTACTATTTATAAGGAAATTATTGTGAATAGTTAGTTAATAAAGATTAATTCTTTTAACATTAATGTTCTGTTTGTCAACAAAAGGGCACTGAAGATCTTGTCCTCAAACATGTTAGGCCGTTTGAAGAAATAATCAACAGTGTTCAGTATATGGTAGCCAGACGTACTTCTGTCAACAGTACGCGTACATTTTTTTCCGCATAACACCTGCAAAAGTGCACTAAAGTACTTTTTTTAGCTTATTATACTTTTTGTGTTAGATGTTTTTAATAAAAATAAAAGTTTTTTGCCCAAAAAAAGTAGCTTGAAACATACCGGTAAAATGCATATTTAAACAATATTATTTGAACGCAAAACGACGAAAGAGACAAAAGAAAAGCTTGCTAAACATTACGGCGAATCTGTTCCGTCAGATTATATGCTAAAATATTGGATTGCTGAATTTAAACGGGGCCGAACAAGCACTGCAACAATACTATCAACAGGAAGGCCTAAAGAGGTAGTTACTGAAGAAAATATCAAGAAAATTCTCGATGTCGTTATGAATGATCGCCGGGTCAAAATCCGTGAGATTGCTGAAATGGTAAACATATCATATGAACGTGTGTTCAACATTTTGCATGAACATTTGCGCGTTTGCTCAGTGCTGAACAAAAACGAGATCGACAATTCACTTCACAGCGGTGCTTGGCCAATTGCGTGGAAGCTGGGGGAAGTGCTCCGAAGAAGGCAAAGACAGCGAAATCGGCTGGCAAGGTTATGGCCACTGTATTTTGGGATACACACGGAATATTGCTCATCGATTATATTGAAAAGGGATCCACAATCACTGGATTATCGTGCATTTAAACAAAAGACCACATTGAAATAAGAAAAAAGTGCTCTTTCTTTAGCACAACGCACCAGTTCACACAGCATTAGATACGATGCTAAAACTACGAGAAATCCACTTCGAATTGGTTGATCATCCACCTTGTAGTCCAGATTTAGCGCCTAGTGAATTTTTCCTGTTTCCAAACTTGAAGAAATGGCTCGCAGGAAAAAGATTCATCTCAAACGAAGAAGTGAATACCGAAACTAATGCGTATTTTGAGGAGTTCCCAAAATCGTATTATTCAGATGGTATAAAAAAGTTGGAAAATCGTCTTACTGAGTGTATTGAGCTAAAAGGAGACTATGTTGAGAAATGAATGGTTTTTGAAAAAAAAAAATGTTATTTTCCTACTTAGGTAGCTTCAATATCAATCCGCCCTCGTACATAATAATATTTAAATTTTGAAATTTATTTTCGCTGAATAAATTTGGATAATTTTGATATTTACGACAATAAATCACAACAAAAATTGTGTTATATTGGTACATTTGCGACATTCGTGTGATCCCAGCTTCGTACGGAAAAAGCATTTTTACACAATTTTTTTATCATATTTTAAGAAATGTGAACATAAAAAGAAATATTTCTACAAAATGTTTATGTAAAGTAGTGCTTACGCTTTTTTGGCCAATATTGCGGTAAATATTGTAACCGTAGCGTAACACTGGCTATATATTCGATAGAATTACTATTGCAAATGATCGAATTTTTATATTTTTTGGTTATTAATTGTATTCCATGTTATTCGATGAATTTTTAAGACGTTTTGTTTTAAAAAAATAATGTACTTTTTCTCATTAATTGTACTGCACATTTTCCCCAATGTACCTTTTTTGTTAATTAATTAGTTGAAGACACAAATTGTTTTTATTTTATGTGTTGGCAATCTTCGAACTTATTTAAAGGGTTTTACACGATAATACAAGTAAGAGAGAGCGAATAGTATCGTGTAAACACAATATGTAATGAGATCGTACGACATGGAGAGGAAATACACTCTCTTTGTTTCTTAATTTATTTTTTTATTATCACACTTCATTAGTTCAGGGGTGTATTTTTATGTAAACAAATAAAATAAACAAGGAAAAAACCCCTATTGGTCTCTTTTAAAACAGCTGCTATCATTTTACTTTGTTTTGCTTTTTACGTATCGTTAAATGTAAAAAAAAACTGTTTTTAAAATACGGATGGAATTTTATAATATTTTCTCTCTTATTTTACGTACGTAAAGTATTATCGTGTAAACTACCCTTTAATAAACGTTATTAAAGTGTAAAAACATAACTATATTTACACGACGAATACAACTCTAACGTATGGGCTGGTGCTTGAAAGCAATTTTTGAAACATATCGATTGCATACAGAGGAGGATAAAAGTGATATTTAAATACGGCAGGATAATCGACTCTGTCGATTCATTAAAACTCCTCCGCAATATGACGTGTATTTTATTGTTCTGTCGATATATATACAATGTGTGGAATAAAGAAATTTATTTTTTATAATCAAATATTCTTAAGCAATACTCGTATATTTCTTACAGCACATCTGCTCAGAAAATAAATACCATAATGCATTATAAAGATAATTCTTAACTTTGCCTTTTTGTTTGTTTGTGGAACAGTCTTACAGAGAAAATCTTTCTTGTGACGATATAAATAAATTCAAGCCAAACGTCCTTAACACTGGTACCTCTCTCCTCCTTACCAAGAATTATTTTCCTAGAACCAGCAAAATGAAAGAAAAGTGATTGTCTCCTCAAGTAAAAGAAAAAGTAAAAGATTCAGTCAACTGCCAAAAAATCAAATCGTTTCTACATCAGGTAAGTAAAAACTCTTGAGAAAAATCGAAAACGGAGTTAAATTTTTTTATTTGGTGAAATCAGATACTTGTAGTCTATCATAAGCTCTTAAATTGAAGACCAATTTTAATTAAAATATTGATACAAAATAGTGCTTGGCATGATGCTATAAACACATTCAAGGCTACCGACAATCGACTATAAGCTGTCAAAAATAGAATATATGTGTGCATATGAGAATAATTATTTTATTGGCAACACGGCTACAGACTACACGACTACCGTTGTAGCTCGTAGCCGACTTAAGCTAATTTTTATTTTCCTTGTCGACAACAGCTTAGTACTGTCAATACAATAAGATGCATAAAAACACAAAAATATTTACGTGGAACCACTGAAAAAGAACAATCATATGTACATTTGTTTTTGTAGCTACATTCGTTAAAATAACTAAGTAGCTGGTTTATTGGCTACTTTTGAAGCCGGTGTCTTTCGTAGTCTTGAATGTGTTTATAGCATGACCTTGTGCAACAATCTAAAAACTAAAAAATAGTGGGTGTACAGTTTTGCACACACGCCATTGTAGTCTAAATAATAAGTATGTCCCAGTTTGGACAAGAAAACATTTTGAGGGGAAACATTTTGAATTCTATTTTGTTTTTCAATTCGCGTTCACAGGAGAAAGTTTTGTGGAAAACATTTCATTACTATTGTTACTGTAAAGAAGTAAAGCTATATAAAAACCAACAATGTTAATGTCACCACAAAGCGTATCGCCGAGTGCCGAAAACAAAACGATTCTCTTATTCTACCCGTAATTTGCTACCAAACTAAATGTTTCCCTACAAAATGTTTCCTCGTCTAAACTGGGACTAAGTACATAGTCATTATGCTTGAAATACATAGACGACAGCAAGCAGCATGAAAGCAAGTAGCAAATTGTTGTTGGCAGCATTTGCTGCTATGCTATCAACTTCATAAATATTTTGAAAGCAGCAGCAGCAATAAAACCAAGTTTCATTGTCAGCTGTTTTATTTGTAATAAAAATATTTCCTATAGAAACATATGTTTTAGTGCTCACACTTAAGCTTTTTAAGTCCACCAAAATAAAATCGCTTTTTACAATATTACTCAAAACTAAAAAATTAAAGGAATTATGTGTTTCATTTAATACTGTTGTTTTCTGATAAATTAAAAAAACAATTTTTACGTTTTTTTATATAAAATTTTTTATTGTATTGGTATCACAAATTTTTGTTTTGCTGTCTAAAAAATATAAATTATTTTATGTTTAGCAGCAGCAGCAAAGGTGGTTGTCTAGGCTTCTGCTGTGCTCCCTTTAAAATAATTGCTGTCTGCTGCTTGCTGTCGGTAATGTGCTTAATGCTTTACAAGTAATTAATTTACTCCAATTTAAAATTAAAAAAATACTAATAAAGTACCTCAAAATATGCGACTTTGTTTAAAAGACATTGGATTTACACTTCGCTGAGAACTTAATTTAAGTTTTATTGCTATGTCTCGTGCTCTTGCACCTGTGCGATTACATAAACAAAAAATGCTCATTTTAACAATTATTTCGTAACCAATTTTGTTTGAAACCTATACAAGAAAAATGATTATAAATTGTGTTGTTAAAACAAACCAGAATTTTGAAAGCCTTTCATTAAACCAATTAAATAGCCAGCACCCTTTAGTGTTTTCTGTCGATCGTTGATGACACGTGCCCAACTAAAGGGTCAATTCTTATTCTCTTGTAGGTATAAGTTAACAATTTTTATAAATACAAACAAACATACATATGCGCATACATATAAGAAAATAAAGGTAACAAATTTGAAAATGGAGGTACAAAAAATTAAAACAACTTTGGGGAATTAAAAATATGGTGATGATGTAAATTGTACACGAAATAAAGAAAAAACCAAAGCAAAAGTTGTTTGGAATGATATTAAATCTTTTGTGTTTTATATGTTTCTTCATAATAATTTTTATTAAATTTAAAAATGGCTCGTGCTAAACTGCTACTGGCTTCTTCTTCTTCCTCTTCGTTATCGTCTTTTTTAACTTCATGTTGAATTTTTTTCTTATTTTTTTATTATTTAAACACCAACTCGCATTCGTATAAACTACGGCCGACATCTGCTTTTAACAGATGCAACATTGTTGTTTTGTTGTTGTTTCATCATACATTTGTTTGTTTTTACCAAACGGGATTTATTTCAGTTCATTACAAAGAAAACACAAAAATGAAATTATAATAAACCAACGCACACACACACAGAGACTCCAATAGTTATATACCGCATCCAACAATTAATGTGTTGTTGGTTGGTAAGTTGCGCTAAAGTTGTTACAACTCAGTTTTAGAAGACGTAGAAATACTGCTGCGCCTACATCTGTAAAAGAAAAACAAAAACACGGTTAATGTTGTCGTCAGTCAACACTATCGTTTTCTAGGAATTCACAACAACATTCCGAAATTGTAATTTTTCGAATGTAGGTGATAAAAATATGAAGAAATCTGCGCCTGTAGCTAAAATGCATAATGAATCTATAATTTCTGTTTCTGTCTATTAAGTTCGCTACACTAAGAGGTGGTATTATTCGAATTTATACCTCATTGAAGTGTTAATGGAATATACGATTTTTTTATTGTTCTGACTAAATATAGTTTTTTAAAATTATTATACGAGGGCGGGCTATAAAAGTCTGTGGCTTTTCGATTTTCCCGCCTCTTAACTGAGAGAGCAACACTGCTTTCATCAACATCTGTCAGTTGAGTCCTGTCAGGATTTACCGTTTAGTTTGTATTCGAGAGCCACTGTTAACAGACTACCGCGTGATTTAAGGACAAAATTAAAAAAAAAATTAAATTCTGTGCTCAAAAAGCCTAATTTTTTGCTGAAAAAAACCATCACTCAAACCAAGGCTAAGCTTGTTAAATACTATCAGGTCACGGAATAAGTCCGTAGGATGTCCATATGGCTTTTATTTAGTACTAACCTTCAAACGATACGTTTATAAATTTAACAGTAATCTGACTATTGATTCGTGAGTTGGTAGCATTTAGTGTGAAGAAACTTTTGTTATTAAAAAAAAAAAAAAAAGAGAAAAAGTGAATTTCGATAAAGCATTGCTTTTTGATGAAGAAAATACAGTGGAAACCAAACATTGCCATTACATTATCCGAACTCTGCTACATCGAACAAATGGTAGAGAAGTGGTTTGCTGAATTTAAGCATGTTCGTACCAGCACAAATGATGCAGACACCCAATCAAGCTGCTAATTTATAAAACATTAAAATAATCCACAAACTGGTTGTGAACGATCGCAAATTGAAGGTGCACGAAGTAGCTGACATTGTAAAGATATCAGATGGTAGTGTTTTTACCATTTTACATAAACATTTGGGTGTGCGAAAGCTCTGTTCAAAGTGGGTGCTGCGTGAACTCACAAACCGTGACATATATCGATGAAAACGATGGTAAAATTTAATGAATTGAGCTCGAATTGCTTACCCACCCACCGAATTCTTCAGATTTAGCCCACAGCGACTTTTTCCTGTTGTCAGATCTCAAGAAAATGCTTGCTGGAAAAGAAATTTATGTCCAAGTAATCGCTGAAACTGAAGCCTATTTTGACGAGAAATAGAAATCGTGCTATAAAAATTATATCGATAGGTTTAAATCGTTGTATCGCACTCGAAGGCAAGTATGTTTAATATTAAAATCGAATTTTGTCAAAATTTTGTTTTTTCATTTTTTATCCTACGGACTTATTAAGTAACTTGTTATGTAAACTTTATACCATTAATTTCTTTGATTAAAAAGTGGTCTACTGGATTTCGTTGTGGCCGTAAAAGTACAAAACATACCAAATATTTTGAACGCCCAATTGAAGTCTCTACTCTTGAAACAATTAAACAAAATTCACGATATGATATTGACCGATCGAAGATTGAAAGTGCGATAGATTGTGGTGTCAATTTTGAATGATCGCAAGTTGGGTGCCGTGCTTTTTTACAATCAACCATAAACACAAGCGTGTGACAACTTCCCAAAAGTGTTTGTCATTGTTTAACAGCAATATGGACGAGTTTTTGCGTAGTTTCGTAACCGTGGACGAAACATGTCTTTACCACAACACACCAGAGATCAAACAGCAGTCAAAATAGAAGCTATTTGGGGGTAAATCAGAGTCAAAGATGGCCAATGAGAGATCTTTAATAAAGGCAATAAAGTCATAACGATAATTTTTTTGGACACACGCGGTACTATACAAATCCACATTGACTACCTTTAAATGAGTTAAGAAATCAATTTATTGGATCGATTCAAGGAATTGCTGCCTCACTCACCCAATTCCTCGGATTTGGAGCCGAGAGACAATTTCTTGTTTATAAACTTAAAGAAAAAGATTTGAATCCAATGATGAACGTATCTTATAAGTAAATTTTTATTCTGATGACCTTGACAAATCCTATTATTGCGAAAAAATTAGAGAAAATATGAACGAAGTGTTTATAGAAGAGCTGAAAGGAGGCCAACATATGTTGAAAAATAAAATGAATTTTTTTTTTTTTTTTAAAACCTGTGTCTTATTCAAAGAATCATGGACTTATTGAACCACTCCGTAGAATATTAACAAAGTTTGTAAATTAATAAATTTAAAGAATTCAACTAAATCTTAACGGATTGCCCTATAATGTTCATTTAATGCAATATTGCTTTAAACACATAGGCGACGTTAGACCACCGATTACAAACTACAAAAAATAATATACACACGTTTATATGAATATGATTAAATTTCTTTTGATTAATTTAATACATATTGTTTTATTAAATTTAATATTAAAAAGTATTGGAAATCAAAAAGTGTTAAAAAACTTAATGTATTTATTTCTGCATTATAAAAATCTTATATATAAATATATAATACATGACTACAAATGCTGCTAACGGCAAATGTAGTCGTGTAGTTTATGGCCTGCCGTCGTCTATGTGTTTAAAGCATATAAAATAACAATGTTTTTCATTTAACTAATTCATAAAAATCGAAAACAAATGAAATTGAAATCGACAATTTGCAAAGAAAAATAGAACTTGTAACCAGTGAAACCATTAATTTAAAGTTTCCATGATTACAGAAGTTATTTTAGATGTAGTTAAGCGAATTAATAGAAAAAAGTATCAAAATCTTGTCAGATTTGAAAATTATAGCAATTTAATATTTCATTCGATTTCAAAATCAATTGATTTCGGTTTACAGAAGATACCCGATAAAAACATTTTAGAATGTAGTTGCTTTTACCACTTGAATAATAGGGTAAATAAACATGCCTTGCGAACATGCAAGGATGGATAGTCTGTTTGATACTACTAAAGTTTTGATTTCTACGCATAGACACTACTATAGTAATCTACGACTAATGGGAAAAGAAAAACGGATAGCTTGTTAAATACTTACTATCCTTGCCACAGTCTAATACCTAATACCAATATTGGCTTACATTGGGATGTAAATGATATAATATATATTGTCCTCGCAGGATCTTACGAATATTCTGGCATAGAGTTATATAGAATAACAGGCTTTGGGAGCAATACAATCAAATATCCATGACTAAGAAATTAAAATAGCGTAAATAGCGGTGGACTGTACACACTTTAAGAAAGTTATAGAACAAAGACGCGACAAATGCCATATACTAGAACTTGCAGGGCAACTACAGAAGAGGAAGCTAGTGGCCGAAATGAGTAGAAACTGGGGCGAAGTCAGAGCCTTAACACAAGATAGAAACATGTTCCACAGATTTATTCTACTTATTCTTTTGCCAATATTTATCCATAATAGGGTACACTTATCTGGGCGTAAATGAATGCCCATAATTTTATTACACGTTTTTCCAAAACCGCGTTGGTAGCTCGTTAAAAATAAAAGTGAATCTACCATACACGGTAAAAAGTTAGTTTAGCTTTCGAATATGTTTGAAGATGCTTAATACATTTAAACCAAAACAAAATAATTTGTATTCATAAAGAAAATTTTATTTGACCAACTCTTGTCATGTAAAACAAAGACATTTAACTGTTTTAACTGTTTAACAAGCCAACTGACATTGTAAATCCATAAAAATGTTATTTATGTCTACATTTATGTTAAAACGGAAAATAGTGAAAAACAACTTTTTTTCTAAACAAAGCAATCAAATCAAATTCATGATTCGTAGAAAAACATGCGACTATAAACAAAGTGAATTAATTAGCTGCGGGATTAATGTTTCATTTTCAGTCTTATTCATGAAAAGAGGGGCATGGGCATTACTTTTCTTAAACAGGTGTCTGCTTATACACCTTCTTTACAATATATGTTTCTCTATGCATTTTCAAAAGTCAATAAAACATGTTAAATGTAGTTGGAGTTGCATAGCTTTGTCTTATCATGTACACGTAGCTATTGTTTAAAATTTCATTACCGTTGTCTTTTTGGAAAATAGTCGAATCGGCGTTTAATGGTCATTATATTGCCTACATAATGGTTGTTTATGTTTAATTAATATGGGCTTTTTCTTCAAATTTATTGTATCTATTGTATATGATTTTATTCAATAGAGTGCCATTGAAATTGTCGCTAAAGCGTGCTCTCCACTGGACGTGGTATTGTAATATTCCATTAATTTTATTAGAGTTGTCTCTTTCAAATTATATTGCATTAATTTTGACATAATGATTGCTGTTGTGAAAAGCGTGTCTACACAATAAATATTGGATGCGTGCCGAACTAATTACAGGTGTAGGTAGATTTAAATTTATGCATAAAATTTCATAACAATTTGATATGATAAAATTTTATTGCAGCATAAGTGAATAAATAATTCAACACTCTATTGATCATATCAAGACCTACATTGATCGAAATTGTCTCCTGTAACATTTTTATATTCAGGCAAAAGTTACCATTTTAAAAATAGTTCCTAAGGGCAATAATGGTAATTAAAGATAAATCGTAGAAGAAATTGGTGGCCTTTAAAATAATATAACAGCGCTATGGCGTACATCATATTAAATCATTGAGACAACACTAACAATGTGAAATCATCGATCACAGACGATGAATTTTCTCTGTGGTCATTTTTCAAAGAAAACATGTAACGCGACATTACAAATTACTTAAAATGACAAATACAACAACAGCACACAGATAAGCTAAAATAATAAAACAATACCTATTACTAATAAAAAATAACAAACACAGATAATAACCTATTAACCACAAATACAACACATTGCTAATTCTCATTGTGTTCATATTATTTTTAACATAAATGATCACAATTTGGAAGTGACAAAGGGGAGTTGGTTTGACTAAAATTGACTCTTCTTTTTTAAAGACGGGTAACCAGGGCGACTAACTGGGCATCTTAATAAATTTATTGCTAAACCTCCAATTGTAAGGTATCCAGAATTTATGCTAAAATTGAGTTATAAGTAGCTGGTAACAAGGTCTTCCGCATTTATCCTGTTACCATTGTAGTGTACTAACAGAGACGCGTTACAAGGGCGACTCCCTTGCCGTCTCAATACATTTTCCTGCCTGATTAATTGCCGACAACTGTTCCTGTGATCCTGCCAAATTAATCACCGACAGCTATATCAATTACCGACAACCGTTCCTGTGTTCCTTCCAGATTTACCACAGATTGGTTACCCATAACCGTACCTGTGGTCCTTCCAGACTTACCACAGACCACTCTGTTCCTGTACCCCTGCTAAATCAATTACCAACAACCGTTCCTGCTGTCCTTCCAGTCTTACCACAGAGTTAACTGTTTCCGTAACAATGCTAAATCAATTACCGACAACCGTTCCTGTGGTCCTTCCAGATTTACTACAGATTAATTACCGACACCCGTTCCTGTAATCCTGCTAGATTAATTTACCGACAATCGTTCCTGTTTCTGTGATCCTACTGGATTATTTACCGACAACCTTTCCTATGGTCCTTCCAGATTACCACAGATTAATTACCGACAACCGTTCCTTACCCTGCTAGATCAATTATCGACAACAGTTCCTGTAGTCCTTCCAGATGTACCACAGAATAATTACCGACAACCGTTCCTGTAATCCTGCTAGCTTAATTACCGACAACTGTACCTGTAAGCCTGCTAGATATATTTACCGACAACCGTTCCTGTTCCTATAATCCTACTGGATTAATTATCGACAACCGTTCCTGTGGTCCTTCCAGATTTACCACAGATTAATTACCAACAACCGTTTCATTAATCCTGCCATTTTAACCACCAGGCGACCTGTGGTCGACCGACGATACTAAAATCCAACTCCCCGAACCAAATCTGTGGTAGTTTTAACAAGCTATTAAATATATAACATAAGGGCTCATAATAAAGATTTGCTTATTATTATATTTCGTATTTCGTTTACAAAGGACGCTGACCTTTGTTCCGAACCTGGACACACTGAGTCATACCCCAGCTGAAAAAAGAAACTGTTTTACAAACCGAATTTGAGTTTTATACAGGCATCCATGTATAAAGAGTCTTCACAGACAATATCAAGGTCTTTTAGCGGACAATATGACTCTGAGTTGTTTTGTCATGGAAACATGTACTGGAAAATGTCACTAAAAGTTCAATGTGAAAATGATATACAAAAAATTATTTATAATTTTTTTATTAAGTCAATTCAAAACAAATTTAATATACACCGTACCGCTAAAGTGTGTCAACTCAAAATTTTTCAATTTTCACTTTTTGTAGGAAAACGATATACAGGTAAAAACTTGGACCTTTTTCTCTACTCTTTCGCCAAAAGATATAGTTCTATTCCTCTTTGTACCCTAAGATTTAATGTGAAAAAGAAACAGTTTTTTGCCTCTACTGAAATTTTGAAAATTTAAATTTTACTCACTTTAGCGGTACAAGTGCGATATGTACATACATATATATAATATAACTACATACATATATATAATTACAAAAACAAAAATGTCTAACGGGAAGGTGCACCAAATCAGTACAGTAGTGGTATTAACTATAAACTTTGTTATGACATTTATTCTATTGGTTTGTGTCAATGCCGAATAATCCTATTATTTTTGCGTATTGAACGGTGTTATCATTTCAATCTTTATGTGTTCAATTTATATTAACGGAAATGAACAGAAAGTGGTAAAGCATACAAGAACATTCGAAATTGATGGTAGTGAGGTGTATAAGGAACGCTGCTTTGCCTACGGCAGTCAATTATAGTTTTGCAGTCACAGTGTAATACCGTGTTAAAGCGTTAATAAAAGTTTTGAGTAATTTGTGTATAAAGTAGGATTTAAATAAGTTGGATACAGTACAAATATAAATAAAGAGACTGTAAAATAAACAACAAGTATGTGTTATTTTTTTAACGCAATTTAAAAGAACTATATATTTTTTTTTTAATGCGAAATTGCACTATAACTCCTTCTAGTAATCTTCTCCGTATCCAAAAAACGCGTTGTGGCAAATTTTAGGCAGATTGCATCTGTGGGCGTTCTGCATCTGCACACAATAGAGTGTCCTTTATATGTACGGGCCAATTTGGTTCGTAATTCTCTCCGGAAATGCTCTCTATAGCAAAAAAATACGTTGTTGAAAATTTTAGACAGATTGCATCAGGGGAAGGTAAACAGTGCGTCGATCTCATTGAACGAATGGATAAAATAGAAGGAGTTACCGTAGATAAATGAAATTTCGTACAGAAAAGTATTAGGGCTAAATATAGACATATGCAAACTTTTAACAAAATTGAACAATGGACCAGCCCACCGCCCACATACATTTCAATCAAGTAAAGGCTATCTAAAGATAGTCGTTTTTTATATGTAATTTTTCAAATAAAAAAATTTCTAGCATAGAGGCATGTTAGTTGCTGATATGTATAAATAAATACCAAATGTGTAGACCTTGCAAAAACCAAAAAGTTAAAAATGTATTGTAATCTGGCAAAAATTCTATTTCGAAATTTCAAATTTTTAATTTTAATAATAATTTTAATTATTTCTGGGTTAACACATATATCATATACATATAAATCGATAATCCAAATTATTTTTTATTTGCCTTAGGCTGCTTAAAATTAGTAAAAAGTATGAAAAATTTTTCTAAATTAAACATTTTGAAAATTTTAAAATTTTTTTAAGTTGTAGGACGAAGTTGGTTCTATTTTTTTTTTTTTTTTTATTCGATAGAACATATTACATAGGTACATATACATATGTATGTATATTTTTTATATTTTTCACAAACTTAAAATTTTTGTTGAAATAAGTGTATTTTTTAAGGCAGTAAAAAATAAAAACAATAAACAAAATTTAAAACATTTTTTCTATTGTCTCCTGTAACATTTGTTTATAATATTGTAAACTAATTAAAATCCAAACTTTTAAAAATTTCTTTAAAAATACAGTTTTTATAGCTATTTTTCTTAAGCACCCAAAATTCAATTTTTACGCAGTATTTTTTCTATATATTAGTTATGCTTAGCGCCCTTTTGCGACAATAAAGAGAAGTAATTATGAGGGACTATGTGCATACATCATAATTTTTTTGACAGGAAATTCCTTGCAATGCCATTAAGACTATACCGACGGCCGCGAAATGCTTCACAGAGTAGACTGTGGTATATAGTATATGTATTTACGTAGAGGGTTCTGACGTTAGATTTTCGTATAGGTTGCCTGACCAGTGCAGTGTTTCAGGCGGAGGTCATGGCCATTCTAAAGGCTGTTCAGTGCTTGTTGAATGGCAAATTTTTGTTCTAAAAATCTTGTCAATTATAAAAAACCGTAACAAACCAAAAACAAAAAGAAAAAAAAATATTTATACATATGTACATAATATATATCGCACACTAAATCATGAACAGTCACAACTCAAAATTTATCAAAACCGCTTCTTTTGCATTAATCATTTCACAGATCAAATCTAAATTGACCACGAAAATTTTGTTTGCATATCTGTCTTCTTTAACTAGTAAAACACTGTTATGTTACCTATGTCGTTTGAACATAATCAACTAAAGTTTCAATTAGAAGTGAATCATTGTAATGTACAATAATAGTTGCAACGAACCAAACCAAATTTATGCGCAACACTGTGATCGATTAGTTGGTAACATACCACAACTTCATCACCGATCAATTTAATTTTACAAAAAAGTTCTAAAAACAGTTTTTGCCTCTCCTGAATATTTGAAAATTTTAAGTCTTGACTGTTTATGGTTTAGTGTGCGATATGTACATATGTAAATAAAAAATAATTTTACTAGTGTATTGAGCGGCCGACACAATCAGCCGCATTCTAGCATCTAACATTTATTTTAATATGTATGCATGTACATAATTTAGTGTTTTAAAATTAAAATTATAAAATAATTTTTTGCAAAAAAAATTTCTTTTTTAATTTAAAAAAAAAAATGATTTTTATATGACAAATAAAAAAAATATACATATATACTCGTACATGCATACAGTTTGTCAACTTAATGTTTTCAAAGTAGGAAAAAAAGGTTAAAATCTTATTTTAATTTAATAATTCTGAACATATAACAGCAACATATTCGCGCGATTGATTGGCTAGCGTAAGCTCTAGAGAATTTTTGGACAATAGCAAAAACACGCCTTGAAAAATTCATTTGACTTCAGAAAACATGTTGGAACTACGGGAACGACTACAATACGAATAAAACCAAATTTCTCGAAAAAGAAACGTGCATATGTAATAAAAATATTTTGAACATTCTTAAAAACCAAATATTCTTCAAAAACGCTTACAAAGCTATAGATAGAGTAAATCAAGGGATACAAAAAATGTGTTAGCATATTAATTATATAGATTTTTACAATCATTTTTATTTTTGTATTTTAAACAGTATATTGTGAGGCAGGGTTGCACCATTTTTGGAATCAATTAAACTGATAAGTTTAGGCATAAGGTATTGGTATCTTTGTATAGGTCGTGGCCTCGTTATTATAAATCAATCAATTTATTATTATTCATTGTTATTTATTTATCAATTTAGGTATACATTATTATTTATTTATTCGCTATCACTTTGTGTATCATCAGTATCTTCGTCACTGCTTACGTTGAAATCTACCTTATCGGATTATGAAATATCAATAAACAGCCTTGGGAGTCAAGCGACATGCCGTGACCACCGGTTGTAAATTTATTAAAGAAAAGTTAAAGATATTTTCTAAATTATTAATCGTACTACATTATTTTCTATTATGCTCTCTATGTTAACTTATTTAGATATCTTATTAATAGATTCTTGCGCTTCTTCAGACAAAGAGCCACTGAATAATTTTGAATTTTGAACTACTTCCCACAATTTGTGTAGCGTTTGCGACATCTAATACCACTGTTTTTTTTACGAACGTTTCTACATATACGTACATACGAGTATATGTATAAATTTTTTGGATAATTTTGCTGAAATTTTGTACTTCCTAAAAAGTACAATACATTCCTCATTGTAATTACCACCACCAGGTTTTTGCTGATTTTGATATCATTGTCCGGCAAACTAACATTATTGCATTTCACAATTGTGGTAGTTATTTGAAAGCTCTCACTCAGGACATTTTGCTCTGTATATTTGTTTTCCATATAATTCTCTTTGTTTATTTTTGGCTTATTTTTTTCCTAAGCGTGTAACTACGTACGTGAGAAAACAGAAGAGAAGACTTGCTCTTTACGGGAATCTAAGCTATATGTAGTCTAAAATTTGTCTTATAATCATTTTATATTCTTTTTTAATTATCTTTTGTCACTTGCTTGAGAAATACATAGTTATTCCTTAAGTAAGTAGCCTTAAGGAATAACTATGTAACGAATTTATATCAATTAAAATGTCTGCTTCTCTTCTTTCCAAATCCGCTGAGAAACTTATATATTCGAATAAGTTATAAGCTTATAAGTTCATGAATGTACGAAAGAAGAAGATGTTTCATAAATTTCAAACACAAATTCTTATTGTGCACGATAGCGCCTTTTAGAAAAAAACACCACATCAGGTGTTTATTTGTCGCGCCTTGTTATTTATTTGAATAAAACAAAACAAAAATTCGAATAAAATAGGTCTGAAATTTCAAAAAAAGAGTGTTCCGGTGGGCAGCGTTGAGCAGAACGAAATTATTAGCTGGAAACTACACACTTTTGACTAAATAACCCATGTAAAAATACGCTGGCGAACCCTTGCGAGAAAAAGACCAAATCTTGAAAAATGAAATTTTGATTTTTTTGTTAAGAAAAAATTCGATTTTTTTAATTGGTCCTACAGCCGTCGTATTATTTGAATTCATGTAGTTTAAATTAGCATTACGTTTATGTCTAAGCGTAAAAGATATATAAAATTGGTAGCATTCATATTTTATAAGTTGGAATAAAAGCTAAATTTTATAAATATTCTTTTTTTATTTTGAAGTTTGTACTCTGAGGCCCCACCCTTCGTCAAATGCGAAGTAATTAAAAAAATTTAAATGCAGTTGAACTAAAAGAAGTGTAAGCTAATAAACCACATAAAATTTTTGCTCAATTCTGATTTTTTAAAATGGATTTTTTTCTAAAAAATGTTCGGGCTGCCTCAACGTGCAGTATTGCAAACTAAACCAAATAAGACCGTTCATAGTCAATCGTTCAATCGTAAATTATGATAATTACATAAGTTTAGAATCTCAAATACACAAAATCGTGAATTTATTAATGTTTTTTTTTCCTTTATTGTTCCACTTGGGAGCATAGGGCTTCAACAAGAAGTTTCCATATTACTCTATTCTGACAATAACGTTTAATTTCTTCCCGTGCGTTGTATGTATGTAATTGCTTGAAAGCTCTTGCGACATAGTTCGTCACCACGCTTACTATGGACAACTGCTGCAACTGCTTTGGAGGTTCCACTTCAGCCCTCTTTTGCTTATGCTTATCTGCGGTTTTCTTAAAACGTGTTCTATCCATTTCCATTTTCTTCTTGATATTTTGGGCATTGTGGGCTCTTCACTGCTCAGAATTCATAGAACAGTATTGCTGATAGTTCGTGGCCAAAAATAACCGTGAATTCTTTTTAGGCACTTATTAACAAAGACCTGTTTTTGGGTAATTGCACTTGACATTAGCCAGGTTTCGCTGCCATAGATAAGTGTTACTTTTACGCAGGCATTAAAGATACGCATCGACTAAGAGCTGTCAAAAATTGAATACATGTGTGCATATGAGAATAATTATTTTAGCGGCAACACGGTTACCGACTACACGACTATCGTTGTAGGCCATAGCTAACTTAGGCTAATTTTTAGTTTTCTTGGCGACAACAAGCAGTTTAGTGCTGTCAATGCACGAAATAGACGTTTTGGAAATGTAATACATACCACTACTAAAAAAGGATAACCATATGTCCATTTGTATGCATTATTTTGTAGCTGTAGTCGTTAAAATAAATAAGTATCTGGTTACTCGGCTACTTTTGTAGCCAGCAATTTTCTTAGTCGTGTAGTCTATGGTCGTTAGCCTTAATGTGTTTATAGCATTAGTTTCACATGCTAACTGAGTCGAACGCCACACATTCCGAAGTCGTTCGAACTGTGTCTGTTAGATACATCATCGCCTATACTACCGTTAACTGACATGACGCAGCCCAGATGGCATGCATTGGTTTTCAATTGTAATGAATACCGGATTGCTATTGTTAATGCGCATTGCTTGGGTTTTCTTAATGTTTATCTGAAGTCCAACGCTCCTAGCCAGAGTAGCGAGGTTGTTGACCTTGTCCTGCATGTCACTGAGTTTGTGCGACATGAGGGATATATCGTCCGCGTAGTCAAGATCTTCTAAGTGTCGATCGAGTCCCCATTGAATTCCTTTCTTATTCTTGCATAATTCAAGGACTATGGCAAAGAGCAATGCAGATAACGGGAATCCTTGTCTCACACCAGCATTGGTCGTAAAAGGCTCGCCTGTCTTCTTACATTTTCCTGATGATTTGAATTATCTTGTCAGATACACTTTTCTTAGCCAGGGGTCTCTATATCGCTTTCCGTTTTATCGAGTCAAATGTTTTTTGAAGTCTATAGTAAATAAAGAGAAGATCTCAATTCAATGAAGTGCTCGATTATGTTGCGCAGAGTATTTATGTGATCTACATAGCTGCGGTGAGGACGGAAGCCGGCTTGTTCGTCACGAAATGTGTTCTCAATGCACTGTAATCTGACGTTTATAACTGTGGCTACTTTGTATATGATATTTCCATCGTCTTTCTTTGGGATTTTCACTATTAGTCCTGTCTCTTATCCCAGCTTCTTTGATGAACGTGTAAAGTATTTTCTCAGATATTTGGGGGTCTGCTTGGAGTAATTCTGGGGGTATACGATCTTCACCAGAGGCTTTATTTCTGTTTGTCTTCAGTATTGCGCTTTTTATCTCTGGAATGAATAGTGGCTCTGAGGAGTTTCGGATGTCGCTGCGATGAGCATCATTGTTATGGAGCGAGAGCTGAGTTTCATCTTGGGTGTTCACGTTGCTTATTTCTTCGAAGCGTTCTCTCCACCTGATAAGCTGTTCCTTTGCTTCTGTTAACAGGTTTCCGTCACGGTCTTTAATTGGCTAGTTCTTATTAAAATTTTGGTTTGCGAGGCATCCAATGACGCAGTTAAACTCTCCTTCTCTCTTAAATTTATATTTTCCACGAATGTGTTAATACTCATAAGCAGTCGCTATAACAAATCATTTAAGTAAAAAAGTTGATACCTTGACACCAAAATCAGCACCAAATTATATCTTTCGGATTTCGAACTTACTAAATTCCTAAAACATAACAAAACTAGGGAGATCGATTATTCGTCTTAAAAAAAAAACGGTTTCCGAATAATTCGAAAAAATGCAATTTTTAAATAGTCGGTTTCGGTTATAAATTTATCAAATAACCAGTTAACCGGTTCTGTTTATTAGTTTCTAGGAAGTAAGAATGCTAGAACAACGTTCGGCTTTTTTAGGGTCTTAACGGGCATTTCATTCTCAACACCGTCCTAATATTTCATCCAGTGATTCATTTTTTACAGCAAATTTTGTAACAGTTCAATCAAGTTAAAATCAAGTTTTCCTTGTTGCACAATAACGTCAATCCCATAAACATATATGAGGTGGTTAATAATTCCTTGCGTCAAAAAGCTTTTTCAGCTTACTATTTAAGGAGACTCAATATATCTAAACTTATCATTCCAATCAATTTCCAAATATTTTCACACTTCAGAGGACATTGATAGTGTGTGCCACTGTGGCATATTAGGTAAGATACCCGCCAACGAGGAAGTTCTTAGTTCAGTCACAGGCCACACCATCCTCACAATATTGCAAGCGGCTGGTTATGAGTATTTACGCTGGAAAAACTTTTCTTACTAGAACATCTGCCGTTCTGAGCTGGCGTTTGTAGGTGTCTTTTAATGAGTCTTTAATTAATAGTTATTTACAGGAAATGAGAAAAAGGTATTGCTGCCCAAGTGTGCATAGCTACCATGGCTTGCAGGTTATTTCGTTCAAGGTTGCCACATACAGTATAAATATAAGACGTTATATATAGGGTCCGCCAAATAATTTTTTTTTTTTTTTTTTTTTGGAAATGCTATAAATAAAACTACTGAATATTTTCTCAAATTTCTTTTTTTACTAGAGAGTACAATCCTTCCGGTTAATAATGGAAAATAATTTCATTCAAATGGCTGCCTCGGCTGGGCATGCAGCCTACACGATCGGTCCAATTTTTAAGTACATTATCGATTGTGTGCAGCTGTATTTCGCCAATGGCTTCACGAATATTGTCCTTTAAAGCGTCAATTGTCTCTGGCTTGTTGGCGTAACACTTATCTCTGACGACACCCCACAAATAATAGTCCAACGGTGTCAAGTCGCAGCTCCGAGGTGGCCAAACGACATCAGCTCTGCGGCTGATAATGCGATCTTCTTCTAATGCAAAACATCGAGTGGAGCTTCGGCTGTGTGGCACGTAGCGTCGTCCTGTTGAAACAAAATGTTGCTAATATCTTCCTCTTCAATTTTTGTGAACAAAAATTCGTTCAACATGGCCCGATAACGATCGCCATTGACTGTAACGGCCACTCCTTGCTCATTTTCGATGAAAAATGGCCCAATTATGCCTCTGGACCAAAATCCGCACCAAACAGTGACTCTTCTTGGGTGTATCGGCTTTTCAATGTATGCGTGCGGGTTTCCTGTGCCCCAAATGCGACAATTTTTTTGGTTTACATACCCGGCAAGATCAAAATGAGCTTCATCTGAAAAGATGAACACAACCATATTCGTTCAACGGGAGGATAAAACTTATTATCTGTCAAATCAGACATGAGCTAAGTGTTACCATTCACGAAATAAGCACTAGTTGAAAAGAAAACGTTAGATGGCGAACCCTATATATTAAATTTAAAAAATACTTAAACGAAGAGCATATTTGCAATAAGAAAGATAAAAAATGTGTAAAATTATACACTTTTAAATTAACCGGTTATTCGTGTTAAAATAACCGGTCTATTCGGTATTTGAGAAATGGACATTTTAAAAAAACCGTATTCGACAAAACCAACAAAATCGGTTAAAACCGGTCGAATAATAACCGTTCGATCTCCCCAATACATACATACATATGTATGTAGAATATATTTCGTTTTCCTCAAAATAATAAAGTTGAATAATGTACAAGTATATGCTTTAAGTATGTTTCCAAAATAATAAAATAATAGTGATAATAGTGGGCAACTGAACTATTGTTAGTTTTTCGAGCGCATAGATCTTTGAAGAATGATATCACAAAATTGTTGCCATTAAACGTTATTAAAATAATAATTAATGGATACTATTGTATGAACATGAAATAATCAGACAAACAGACAGCCAACTATTTACGCTGTCAGCCAACATATTCGTACAACAATATCAGTTCAATCGAAAATCAATTGCATTTGAAATTATACAACAACCACAACAATGGTAACACTTTAGCTGCCATGTTAAATGTAAAATCATGAAAGAAAAGGAAAACGAAACAATATGTATGTGTGTATCGGAATAAGACAATACGATTTAAATACAAAAAAAGCATAAACTTTCTACAAATTTGGTTTGGGTCTAAAAAAAAAACTAAACTTTTTAGGATTTTAAGCGATCTTTTTTTGGGATTTTAGTGATTTTTGCTTGTGTGTTTTTTGTTTTATTTTTTGTTGTTTTTTTGTTTTTATGAAAGAGGAGTAATGTATGCATTCATGTTCAACTAACTTCCATACAAAAATACAATTAAATTGAACAAATGTTTAACCGTTACGCTGATTTACGCAACTTTCTCATTCAACAGCCTTAACAAAAACAACAACAAAAGTTATTTAAAAAAAATTATAATCCAAAAAAAAAAAAATGGAAAAATCGATAAAAAATTTAAACGAAAAGAAAAATAATGGAAAGCCTGCAGCTACAAAATTCAACTAAAAAAATAAGGAGATACGAAGATTTTCAAAACAGCCTCTTACCAAATACAGAAGGAAAAGTATGTTGATAATGAACTTAAAAAGCAAAACTAAAGGTAAATCAAAGTAACACAAAAGAAATAAGAAAACAACAGCAACAACAAAACTAATCGCGTGTAAATTATTTATTGTTGTACTTCTTTCTTATTTTGGGGGATTTTCTTTTAAGCTGCTGTGGCATTAAATCAAAATGAAATTCATGCACTTTTTTCTGCTGTGGCCACATTTAAAGCAGTTACAGCTTGTGGCAGGAAAAAACATTTTAATTGCCTTAGTACGAGTAGCAGTGTTTGCAAAAGACACTAGTGGCTCTCCAAAACATTATCACAATATTTAACCGGCGGTCCCTTTAGTTTTTTTCCCGATTATTATATTGTTTATTATATATTTATTTATCTATCTATTTATTATATTGCAGTATGAAACTAAATGGCAAGTAAGACAAAAAAAAAATATGTATTTGCTTATGCAGTATGTTATCATCTCGTACTTGCAACTAATGCATAACTGAACGTCATCTGCATACATTCTAATATAGCAGTCTGTCAATATTGTTGGGAGCTCATTCGAATATATCAGAAATAATAGAGGGCCTGCTGTAGAACCTTGTGGAACTCCCCTTGATACAGGGAGAGCTCTAGATTTTCCATTATGTGCTTCAGTGGCTTGGAATCTATTGCATAGATATGTCGACAATAACTTCATAGCAGAAAAAGAGAAACTGAAGAAGTGTCTTAATTTATAGCAAAGAATACTATGCTCCACGGCATCAAAAGCCTTAGGGTGATCTAACACTACCAGAAAGGCGGTATTACCATCATCCACTTGTCTGCGTATATCCTCAGCAACTTCAACTAGTGCCGTTATACATCCATGATTTCTTCTAAAACCGGACTGACTTTGGATCAGCATATTGTTCCGATCCAGAAAACGAGTAATCTGTCTATGCATAATTCTTTCGAAAAGTTTGGACAAAAATGGCAAAATGGCGATCGGTCTATACTCAGAACTGGTTTTGGGTATAGGTACATTTCTGGCCTTATACCAGTTCGAGGGAAATTGTCTACTCGTAAGAATTTTATTAAAAATAAAAGTAATATATGGAAGCAGAACTTTGAGAAACTTTGGGTTAATGCCATCCGCACCAACAGAATTGGATTTAACCGACAATAAACTAGCTAATACATCACATTTATCTACAGGTTCAACAGAAAAAACTGCTCCAGTATTATCGTCGATTATCATAATAATGGGGATTAGCCTCAACTGTCGGGATGCTTAAAAACTTTTCATTTATAACATCTGCATGAACCATGCCTAAGTTCATGTGCAGAAATTTTGGCAATACCAATTCCACGTATTGTTTGCCATGTCCTCCTAGAGCTGTGCGCCGAAGAAACTTTTTCCGCATAAAATTCGGATTCTGCACTTTTTATCCGCTTGTTAACTTTTCTTTTCAAGGAACGATGAGCCTCACGTAATTCAATGGTCTTAAATCTGTTCCATCTATCATACGCAATATCCCTCTCAATCATGGATTCCTTTATTTCAGTTGAAAACCAGGGTATTTGACGCTTGTTGATTATTCTAGTATTGAGAGGTACCACTAATTCGAATGATCTGTTGACATGATGCTCTAAACGGTTCTTCATCATCAACCGAATTTAGAAAATATATGTTACCCCATTCAATTCCAAAAAATTCGCATTCAAGTAATCTGATGTCTATATTCTTGAAATCTCGAAATATAATCGTTCGAGTCGGCGTTACTAACTGGAAATTGTAGGCCATAAAAATAAGATCGTGTCTTGAGAAAAGGTCCGAGAGGGTATTGCTTGTAGCCGCATAATGTGTCGGAATTGTAGTGTTACATGGTTGGAGACCAAGAGAGGAGAAATTATTAAAAAAACTAATATCCTCATGTAGATTTGAAATAAAGTCGCCAGTCATTATCACATCATTATACATGGCCGTTTGGGTCTCCACAGTTTGTAGAAACCTTTCGATATTAATGTTCTTTTTAGGCCTATAAACGCTTCCCATCAACATTTTCTTACCTTCGCTACTGACCTCAACGAAGAGATATTCAACCTATTAGGACATTGTCTCCCCCCGATGTACACTTAATTTTAAAAGTTATGACCTTCTTAATATACATTGTAACACCACCTTACCATACCCATCTTCCCTATCAACTCTATACAAATTGTGCCCATTCAACGACACAGATAAATCGGTAATATCAGAATTAAACAACGTTTCAGACACGCAAATAACGTCAATCTTGGAATTTTTAAACAATATCTAAATTCGTCAATTTTTCATCTCAAACTTTGGTCCTTAACATGACATACAGTGATTCCACTTAACATATTTGCAACACTTTCTCTGGATTGTATTCTGTCCGTATTAACTAATTCCATCGTTGTAACGCACACAAGGTAATATATCATAAAAAAAGTTGCCATGCAAAAAGATCCATTTCATATAATTTCCCAAAAAGTCAATAAAAATTGAAGATAAACACTTAAATAAATAACAAAAAATAAATTTAAAATAACAAAAAAAAAAAAAAATTGTAAATAACAAGCAATTAATTGAAAATTCAGATCATAATAATAAAAGATTTCAATTTGAAAAACACAACACAAAACATCAAATATACTAATATAGGTGGTCAGCGCCATGACCGCTCTCAATGTAGGTTTCCGATTCTCGAAATAAATCATATAAATGTTTCATTTCTTGCACTAATACTACGTTACCATCAGCCGTCAATTTAATATAAATTAAGCCCCGTACGCCAAACGCACTATGCAGAAGTTTCTATCTTTTCAGTTTAACAGCATGACGAAGAATGTTGAAATTAGCTGATGTTAAGTTTTCATTCACAAAAAATTTGTTTCCAGACGATTCTCCGATGTCTCTTAGACAGAAATAAAAACCTTTGTGTTGCTTACGATGATCAGACAAGCATTTTATGAAAAAGTTCTTATCGTAGGGGGACCACATCTCTACGATTATAACCGTGTCTTTGTCTAAATTTCTCATGCGATAAATAGTTCTGACAGCGGGAACAGATATGTTAATTGTCTTACAAATTCTTTCAAATATTAGATGTAAATCTTGTCCTCCCTATATGGTATTTCGTTTATCCACAACTCGCACGCCACATTTTTATTTTCTTGTTGTCTTAATTTGCTTTTAAAAGTTTTATTTAATCCTTTTAAACATACTTCCGCGTTATCAATAACATTCTGCAATTATTTAGCGAATCAATTACCAAATAAAGGTCATAGTGTCAAAATCTCCAAACACACGATATAAAGGTTCCGCCATCTAACGTTTTTTTTCAACTAGTGCTTATTTCGTGAATGGTAACACTTAGCTCATGTCTGATTTGACAGATAATTAGTTTTAACCTTCCGCTGAACGAATATGGTTGTATTCAATGCGTTTTCGCTTCGCTAAGTGGGCCTGCGATCGATTTACAGAAGATGCTGATTTTGCCAAAAACCCGCACGCATACATTGAAAAGCCGATACACCCAAGACGAATCACTGTTCGGTGCGGATTTTGGTCCAGAGGCATAATTGGGCCATTTTTCTTCGAAAATGAGCAAGGAGTGGCTGTTACAGTCAATGGTGATCGTTATCGGGCCATGTTGAATGAATTTTTGTTCACAAAAATTTAAGGGGAGGATATTAGCAACATTTAATTTCAACAGGACGGCGCTACGTGCCACACAGTCGAAGCTACACTCGAGGTTTTGCGCCCTGTTTTTAAAGATCACAATATCAGCCGCAAAGCTGATGTCGTTTGGCCACTTAGGAGCTGCGATTTGACACCGTTGGACTATTATTTGTGGGGTACCGTCAAAGATAAGTGTTACGCCAACAAGCCAGAGACAATTGACGCTTTAAAGGACAATATTCGTGAAGCCATTGGTGAAATACAGCTGCACACAATCGATAATATGCTTAAAAATTGGACCGATCGTGTAGGCTACTGCATGGCCAGCCGAGGCAGCCATTTGAATGAAATTATTTTCCATTATTAACCGGAAGGATTGTACTTTCAAGTAAAAAAAGAAATTTGAGAAAATATTCAGTAGTTTTTTTTTTATAGCATTTTCAAAAAAAAAAAAAATTTATTTGGCGGACCCTTTATTAAGTAATTGCAAATACCGATTATTGTAATAAGTATTTGGTAAAATGTGTAATTTAAACATACCAATTACTTGGTAATTGGAAATACCAACTCGTGTTATTGGCAAATACAATAAAATTATAATAGAGAATCGAGTTCCAGAGAGATGTTGCGTATATATACAAATGTCACTTAGACATCAGACTTTTGTATCTGAAAGATCGTAATTTTTCAACTTCACAATTTTTAGCGAAATACAGTTTATTATTAAGATGTTCAGTCTGGTGCGCATATGTTACCTTGTGCATTAAAACTAAAACTCTTAATTTGAGAAGATAATCAGAAGAAATAAGAACATTGATATATTAAGGCGTCTGTTCAAACCGTATATATAACAGATAATTTTGATTAAAAATCGGCATATTTAAAAAATAAAATCGGCATTATCGGCCCTTTGATTTTAAAAAATCGGCAATTATTACAATTTTTCATTTCAAATACGATAATGATATTTTTATTAACAAAAACTGAACAATTAAGCAATGTCTATAATATATAAAATAATATAAAAAGAACAAAATGAAATAAATGTTATACAAACAAATTGCATTTTATTTTTTGTAAAACGGTCACATTTGCTTGTCTCAAAATTTGAGAAAAAATATAAGGCAAGGTGCAGGGAAATTGGGTATAGCCAACAACAGCGAATTCTATCAAGATAACTTCGCAAACACTCATAAGGTTGCACAAAGCTTTCGTTGATCTGTAACTATTCCAGACTTTAAGAAATATCCGTGTTGGACTTAAAAATTATGTAATTGAACATTTTTTGGATGAATTGGCTAAGGGTGTCCATCAAAGAGGGTCGACAGCTTAAAGCAGGATTGGCAAAACTTATTTTTCTTAAATCCAGCTAATGTTTTCATTGGGTTTTATTACTGCTTTTAAATTTCGAGCAATTCTACAATATATGTATTTTTGTTTGTTATTAGAATTACCATGTTTCATTAATTATATTTTTTATTATTTTGCACTCTTGGTAAGACCAAAGGGGCGTTATATACTACAAGCTGCTAAAATCACGGTACACACTGCAATTTAAAAACGATCAAATGCTATATCTTACTGCATCCGTCCTATTCTCTGTGCATCGCTTCTTCTTACTACTTGCTGTTTCGACGGATACAACATGATTTTGGGATTCACCGCTTCACCTCTTTCGAAAAAACCGAAATTTGGTTTCAAAATTGAATTGCCTCAAAAGACGAGATGTTTTTTCCAGACGAGATTCGAAAATTACCTGAGTGGCGGGAAAAAGTTGTTAGCAATGATGGACAATATTTTTATTTACTTGTGAGTTCATTATAAAAAAAAAATTATTTTTGGAGTTAAAAAAATAATTAGTTTGTACACCCAATATACAAATTATATTTACTTCTTTGTAAATATATCGTGAAAACCTCTAAATTAAATTTGTTTTACTGATTATGCAAAAAAAATTAAAATCCCACCAGGATCTTTTTAATATAAACCTTGTGTTACCCAGTGGTTTGCTAACGCTGTCTAAAGCGTCTTTATAAGCAATATTGAATTCCATAGAGTCGCAAGTATGACAAAATTCTTCAAAATCAATTCTGAGAAGATTTCTGTCTGTTCTAGATTAAAAGGACTATGAAAATTGTTACTAATTGACCGATTATTGTATTTTAAGTACTCATACATTACTGTGTCTGATTATGTTGAATTAAAAAATTGTAAATTTTACAAAAACAAATAAAGTTGCCGTGTTTTTAGATTTCCTCGAAAAATCGGCATTTTTCGAGCAAAAATCGGCAAATCGACTTTCAATTAATTTTTTTCTCTGAATTAGCAGTAACAGTTCTTCCATCGTCATTTTCGAGAAAATACTGCACAATGATTTATAATCTGGAGGAGTCCTTGGTCCATATGTCTTCAAAAAGGATGAAGGTCAGAATGTTACTGTCAATGTGAACGGTATAGGGGCATTAGTATAAATTTTTTCGTACCTCAATTAGCCACATGCCACACAGCGCATGCTACAATTGATTTACTTAAAAAAAAAATTTGAGTAAAGAGTAATTTCACGTAATGGTCCCATTAATTGGCCGCTAAAATCGTATGATTTAATCCGATTATTTTCTTTGAGGTTATATAAAGTCACTTGTCTACGTCGATAAACCGGAAAAAACTGAACACCTGGAAATTGACATTCGAAGAGTTATTGACTAAATACTGGGGAGATCGAACAGTTATTATTGGACTGGCTTCAACCGGTTTTTTGGTTTTGTCGAATACGGTTTTCTTAAAATGTCAATTTTTCGAATACCGAATAAGGCGGTTATTTTAACACAAATAACCGGCTATTTAAAAAAGTATACTTTTTATACGCTTTTTATTTTTTTATTCAAATATGCTTATAATTAAGGAATTTTTCCAAGCTTAATATATATCGTCTTCCTTTATATATATGAAAACCTTGCACAAATTAGAAAGAACGTCAAAACCATGGCAATACGATTAATATACGCACACTTGGGCAAGAATAACTTTTACTCATATTCTGTAAATGGATATTATGTATGGAAAATGATGATCAGATATGCAATTCGGCCTTGAAACCATTTAAATAAATGTAAACAATTACAATTAAAAAAGTAAAGTTTAAAAATATTTCGAACGTGATCGAAAGGATTATCTAGATGTATGAACTATCTTAAAATACTAATTTTACATCTCGATTAAAATAACGATAGCGACTTTTTAAAACTCCTAACGAATTGTATCCTGTTCAATTAAATAACACTGTTTTTACACCTTAAGGCATAATATACAGAAAGCCTAGTAGAGTTCTAAGAGACTTCGTCCTAGTTTCAAAACCATACTAAGGCTTTTCAACAGTAGGACTTATTAACCACCTTAAATATGTCTATAAGATTGACATAATTGTGCAGCAAGGAAAGCTTTTCTATACCAAGTATTTCCGAGACGCTACTCAATAACACCCTTGCAAAAATTAATCACTGGATGAAATATTAGCACGTTGTGTTGTCGAGGACGGAATGTCCCTTAAAGCCCTAAACGGCGGAGTGTTGTTCTAGCATACTTACTAGCTATAAATTACAACATGAGACAAAAATGATCATAAATAGGAAAGCATTTTATTTAAATGAAAGAACCGATTAACCGGTTACTAAATTAATCTTTAACCGTAAACCAGTTTCTTAAAAATTGTTACTTTTCGAATTATTCGAAAACCGCGTTTGGGAGAAAGTCGAATAATCGATCTCCCAACTAAATACTGAAGCATATATTTCGAAAAATTTGTGAAAATTGGTGTTCCGCCTTGTACGCGCAAGCAGTGGAGGCCACATGGCCCAAATTAGATTGATTTATTTATTTATTATTCATGTTTTTCTAATGCAACAAGATCCAGTATCTTATAATATACAGCACTAGAATCAGATAAGTTAAATAAAAAATATGATAAAATTAAATTATTCAAAAGTAAAATATAACAGAGTTAATGGAAATTAAAACGATAAGTAATTAATAAAAGAAAACAAAAAAACAATGAATGATTAACATATTTATACCAAACTGAGTTATGAATTAGCATAACAACTTATTAACAAGTTTTTGAATTGAACTGCGTTGCTAGAAAATTGTATATTTGGGGGGAGATGATTCCAGAGATCAATGGTATATATATATATATATAGAACTGGTGATAATAAGCACTCTATCGATATCTAAATGTTCGAATATTGTTGTTTCTCGCAAATGATGTGAAAAACAATTTGTCATAAAGATATTGAGGTTCCTTCGTTGCTACAATTTTATATAAAAAATACAATTTTATATCTTCAGGTATTTATCGAGGTACACACCAAATTTAAAATCTTTGCAGAACAAAAATGTATCGAATGATGTTATTAAAAGTTAAATTGAGGTTTCGTTTCAAAGTCGTATGTTCTAGCAAGCATCGTCCTTATCCTCATCGGAGTAAAATACTGAAACTGCCATAGGGTACTGATCTTTCAATAAATTTTGCCACATACTTGGTTAATATAATCTGACCATGTTAGCGTGCTATTAAAAGTAGCGCCAAATATTTAGCAGTATTCACCAATTGAATTCTAGATCCATAAAACTCCATTTGATTTAAACATTGATGTCATAAAACGTTCTATCCAGCAAAGCCCGTTTCCTTGATATTAAAAATATAAATTGCAGTATATTATCTCCTTTGAACCAAATGAATCGATTTACGCTTGAGCAGCGTTAGTTTTTATTTGAATTTTATTTCCAAAACAAAGATAATTTGTCGGAAATTGCAAAAAAAAAAAAATAAAAAAATTGCAAGAATCATCTTCTCGGATGAAACTCATTTTCATCTTGGTGGGTAAGTTAATAAGCAAAATTCCCATATTTGGGGCTCAGAAAACCCAAACGTGGATTTACGGAAGCCAATGCACCCATTACGAGTGACTGTTTGGTGCGGCTTGTAGAGCGGAAGCATCATTGGCACATATTCCTTTGAAAATGAGGACTGGGCGACCATTAGGGTCAATGGAAACACCTATCGCAGCATGATGACCGATTTTTTGTGACCGCTTTTCATGGTATTGATGTAAACGATATTAGGTTTCAACAGCATGGTGCAACTTGCCCCACATCTCATGCCACAATTGATTTATGGTGGTCATCAACGTTTGATGACTGTTTAATTAGCCGAAATGGTGATGTCAGTTGGCCCCCAAGAAGCTGCGATTTGACACAGTTGGACTATTTTCTGTGGGGCTCCGTTATAGACAAGTGTTATACCGACCAGAAACAATTGAACATATGTATGAAGACCAACATTCGTGAAGTCATTGCCGAGATACGACCCCATACACTCGAAAGACTTCTCGAGAATTGGCCCGACCGAATGGGGTACTGTGCATTTCATTTTCATTTCTAACTGGAACGATTGTACTTCACAACAAAAAAATAAATTTGATAAAATTTCAAACCGTTTTTGTTTTATTGAATTTTTAAATTAAAACTTTTATATAGCCCACCCGATATTAGGTTTTAAATTTGTGTAAATGTAAAAAAACACTCTATAGTAAGTCCTTTTGGTTGTGAAACGATACATATTTGTAAACCTTTCACTAAATAAATAATACTTCAGATGACAGATATTTAACAGTTGACAGCTTTGCCAGGCCGGCAGCTTGGACACTACTGAATGGATAATTCGATATTAGTTATAATTTCAATTAAAAGCTGTCCGTGCTAAGGTTTACCATTCTTTACATATTTAATGCTACTCTTCTTAACACAATAATTAAAGAAAATCTTTATAAGTTATTTTGCAAAAAGGAAAACTTTCAAACTTTTTTGTCGTTAACTGTAGCCTGAGCTCAAAGTAAAACTTTACAATACTATATAGATAATTTCGATGATGTCGTGTAGTTAAAAAGTGTAGATCCTCAAAAAATAAAATACAAAATAAATAATAATAAAAACACTTTAAGGGAGCCCACGCTTAATTTATTGAATCAATATTTTGGAAAATATTTTCTTTACGAAATTTCAAACAAGAGAAACTTTTTGTACGCCCTTTTCAAATAAATAATATGAGCATATGTTTGTTAGGTATGAACGTATGTATGTATGTATGTATGTATGTATGTATGTATGTATGTATGTATGTATGTATGTATGTAAGTTTATGTAAATTAAGTGAAGTTCAACATCATTTCATTAGAGAAGATTGATAAAATGCATTATGATTTAGAGGGTTACCAGGTGCAACAAATCTGTAATTTATTAATAGATATGGTAGATGGTTTTTATTGGAAAGTACGATATTAATGAATATTGAATATGAAAACAGTGAACTTTCTGTAGATGGTACGAAATGCTTTAGAAGTTAATGTTTAGAAAAATGATCATGTTTATCTAACATTTGAATAGCCGTACATGCAAATTTCAAATATTACAAGAAAACGCTTTTCCCTTGGGGGGGCCACATTACAATTTGCTTAAAAGCAAAATGTTACTTTGTTTGAATTATTATCGATTTTGCATGTTTTTATAAAATCTCCCAATTGATGGAGTAACAAAACGATTTTCTACTTAAAACAGCCACCAAAAAAAAGCTACTGCCACTTCCACACAATAAATTCAAAGTAAAAACAAAACAAAAAAAAACTAAAACTTGGAAAACACAAACCCAAAAACCACCAACGCTTTTCATTTGTAGGCGCATAAGCTGTTTTTTGTTTCTTTGGCTTTTTCATTTATATTGATGGCTTTAAGCACGTCAAGATCGGTGTTTGTTATTTTATATTAAACAAAAAAAAAAAACTTTAAAACTATAAATAACACTTTTTTTCTTTTTGTTTAAAATTTTGAAGCCAACCAAACTTAGTAGAAAGTCTCCTAAATGAATACGAATATGAGCGCGCGCCTGCGTTTTTTTTTTTTTTTTTATTCTTGTGTTGGTGGTATTTTAAATTATGATCGGAATATATTGTTATGCTAAGCAACTTAAAGTCATTGCAACCATATGATCCATTAGAAATAGTGTCATTTTGTGAAAAATACAAATTTTGAAAAAAAAAACAATAAAATTCTTCAAGTAGGTGTTAAAATTTTACAGGTTTTATTTGTTGGTTAGTGTTGTTTTATGGAATTTTAATAAGGGGACTTAAAGAAAAAAAAAACAACAAATAGCCAAAATTTGAATAAATTTGCTAAAATCGAGTTGCAAATCGCAGAATTGTTGATACGAGTTTTACACATAAATAATTTTATTGAAATTATTTTCTTATTTTACTTGCAATTTAAATTAATTTTTTTTTTTAATTCATTTACATTGACAATTGGTCTTTAGCAATTTCAATTACATTGAATTCATTTGACTGTGTTTTATTAACCCGAGAAGGTTACTTTTCATTTTAGTACATTAAGGTCACTCTTCGTCGAATCGACGAACTATTAAAAAAAATTCTATCCGAACGATTTAAACAAAAATTATGAATAACATTTTTTTCTTAAATCTTTTTTTAAAAAAATAGGAAAAAATAATATACAAAAATAAAAATTCTTTTTTACTCTTTTTCATTTTTTTAACTTTTTAAAACAACAAAAACGTAAAAGATAAATATAAAAAAGGACTTATTTGATACACAGCCTTAAAGATAATCAGTCAGGTAATATAAAATAAAATGGGTTGTTAGGTTTTATTCTGTATTCACTAGAGTATCCAATTATTCGACTTTTACTTTTGTTCGAGTAAGAAATTAATTGATTTTAAACTTCCCAAATTGCTCGATTAATCGAAAAAGGCTTTCAAATTGTGCGATAACTCGAGCAATTAAAAAAAGGTCAAAAAAATGTAATCTAATGGAATAAAACAAACATGTGTATTTAGATATTTGCTTTTTTTGCTCTTTTGAGTCCAGTAGTGCATTGTGCTGATACTAGGAAAATGGGTTACGGGAAGGATGATTGTATCCAGTATGGACGTTTGAATTACATTTATTTATGCCTTAAATGGCAGGGTAAACTGTCGAGGAAAGATCGTTCCAGAGACGAATGGTGCGACAAAAAAACAATATTTCTCTAAAATGCGTTGTGCGATTCATTGGACAATCAACTACAAAGGGATACGTTCTACGAGAAAAACTAGTACTACATGAAAATATGTGATTCTATCGCCTGCAAGCGGTAGAGAAGCTCCAAAATAGACTTTTAAGCCCCTGGCCATATATGAGAGTTGTATATCATTTTGGGTCGGTTATAGGTCTTGTAAATATTAAGGATATCAGATGGAATGAAGTATTTCTAGTACTATCTTAATGCCTGAGTTCGTCTTTCGACACATGAAATATGTGATCATTCCAACGAACGCTACCGTGAATTCTCATGCCCAGAACATCAAGAGCATCTGATTTCTCAATATCTACATTACCCATGGACACAGATGACAACACATCACCACGTCTAAGTGTTAAAAAACAACATTTGGTCTTGCTTGTATTAAATTAATCGAGACTGTCCGCGTGACTTAACTCGGAGATTTTCGCCAGGTCGCCTGAGAATGTGTCGATCAAAAGAATATGAATATGTCATCTGCATAAGAGTAGATTGGATTGGAAGTATGATAAAGAAAGACGTTAGGAAATGTTAGAAATAGCGTAGGAAAAAAAACAGAACCTTGCTGTGTGATGTTAGTGATAGCGATATAATTGCTTTAAAAAGTTTTCCTGATCTTCTCTTTGTCTTGCCTAAATACATGAAATCGTCTATTATACTTTTTGTATCTGATTTTTTAAAATTTGCAACACTTTGTATTGCTTTGTTGAACTTGTCTAGAAGATTGTTTTCGTTTAGATCCACATCTTCTGCTTCTTAAAGACCATCGTCTCGTACATGTTGATCAGGTTCAATGTAAACAATCGATTACACGATTTCATTGTAAACTCTTTTGTTTTGGTTAAAGGGTCCGCCAAATAATTTTTTTTTTTTGAAAACGCTATAAAAAAACTACTGAATATTTTCTCAAATTTCTTTTTTTATTTGAAAGCAGTATCCCTCCGGTTAATACAGAAAAATAATTTCATTCAAATGGCTGCCTCGGCTGGCCATGCAGTAGCCTACACGATCGGACCAATTTTTAAGCGCATTATCGATTGTGTGCAGCTGTATTTCACCAATGGCTCCACGAATATTGTCCTTTAAAGCGTCAATTGTCTCTGGCTTGTTGGCGTAACACTTATCTTTGACGGCACCCCACAAATAATAGTCTAACGGTGTGAAATCTCAGCTCCGAGGTGACCAAGCGACATCAACTCTGCGGCTGATAATGCGATCTTCAAGAACAAGGCACAAAACATCGAGTGTAGCTTCGGCTGTGTGGCATGTTGCGCCGTCCTGTTGAAACCAAATGTTGCTAATATCCTCCTCTTCAATTTTTGTGAACAAAAATTCGGTCAACATGGCCCGATAACGATCGCCATTGGCTGTAACGGCCACTCCTTACTCATTTTCGAAGAAAAACGACCCAATTATGCCTCTGGACCAAAATCCGCACCAAACAGTGCCTCGTCTTGAGTGTATCGGCTTTTCAATATATGCGTGCGGGTTTTCTGCGCCCCAAATGCGACAATTTTGCTTGTTTACATACCCGCCAAGATCAAAACGATCTTCATCTGAAAAGATGATTTTTGATTCTGCAACATTACCATGATATTCAAAGTAATGTCGCAATATTTCTCAGCGTTGTTCAAGCGTATACACAACCATATTCGTTCAGCGGAAGGATAAAACTTATTATCTGTCAAATCAGACATGAGCTAAGTGTTACCATTCAAGAAATAAGCACTAGTTGAAAAAAAAAAAAACGTTAGATGGCGGATTCTTTATATATAATTAATTCTACTCCATTAATTTTTACAAAAGACTTCAATTTAGTGAATAAGAAACCAATTAGAAAATCATGATATGCACTCCTCGACGCCGACAGGAAGAAAATGATCGAGGAAATTCTTATTGAACGCAAGCGCAAAAAACATGCGTTTTTTGTGTTCTTTTATCTGGTTACTGTCGTGTACTCAGTAATTGGTATTCAATGTAACAGGGTGCGACATACGTATATATAGGTATATTTAACCTTTTCTTGATTAGAGGTCTGTCAGCTGTGTATCGAGTCTGCCTCCGAAATCGGTAGCCACGAAAGATTCACAAAGATCATTCCGGTACCCCAGGTCAGTTTTTGGATTTTTGGCCTTTAAGGAACATATTGTGAATATATATAACATAGCCGTTTACAAAAGTAATACATATTTAAAATTTTAAAAATACACACATTGGTCACTTGTTAGTTTTTGAAAATACGAGACAATGATGCCCGTTTGATCTAAAGATTTGACACTTCCTTTTGTCTTATTGTAAAATTCTACCATGTGGGATTTACCGTATTAAGGCTAATGGTTGCTTCTATATCGCTGTTTCATAAAATATATAAAATTTTATCTGCTCTTGGATAATAAATAAATAATAAAGTCAGTTCATTGTCGTAACAGAGCATAGGTGTTTCAGCTAGCCGGCTTTTTACTTTCTCATTTCCTTTAGAGTTTCTCTCTTGTTTGACCCTAAAGTGCCAAAAATAGGAAAATTATAGGGTTCTAGAAGCAAACATTCGGTAAGAGAAACTAATGGGTACCTAAGTTACTCTTCGTAGTTACTTCCATGAAGGATCATGAGTCTTCTCTCAGTCAATGAGCTGCACTCAAATCTTTTTTAGACTCATTGAAAGGTATCTATAGTTTACCGCCGACTCCGAACGGCAAATGCATTAGAGAATTTTTCAATAGTAGTAATACTCATAACCAGTTACTAACTAATGTTATAAGGTAATACCGCTGTTGAAAAAACTTTATATTTTTTCAAATGGTTTGGCCTGGTATTGAACCGGGGACCTTCTGGTTGGTAGGCGGGTGTCTTAGCTATCATACTACAGCGGCACACGGTTTTCGCGATACACACCTATCCATTTTAACTTTAAAAAACAAGTGGCCACTGAACTTTCGCTCTCTACAAGCTTTCGTCATCAACTAACATTGCTGATATTAAGATCGTAATTCGAATAAAGAATATACATATATGATAAAGAATAAATGGACTTCATCAATTTGACGAAGAGTAACCATCGAGGTTTAAAGAATTAGTTATACTTTAGCCATGTAACAGTTAAAGTCAGTTTTAATTATTCCATTTTTTAGTAAAAGTCGTTACTTAAAAAATGCCCCAAAGATTTTTCATATTTGTTTTATAAAATATAAAAAAATGCCAACTCATATATCTAATTTGGACCATCTTTCTCGATTTCACCCTCTTCCGGATCCAACCGTTAATTGGGTTCATCTGTATTCAAAATTTTAACAAAATATGTTTAGTTATGTATGCCACAAACAAATGAAATAAAAGAGAACTTTACAGTACACTAGCTGACAGGCGACATGCTTCACTACAGTTATTATCTTATCTGAGTTATAATTTTTACCCATTTTATCTCCACTCTCACTTATGCAACCTCGTTCAGTTATTGACCGATGATGTGTATTATCCAAGACGTTATTTGAGCCACACTTAGGAGCTCTACTATTACCATTCTCAAGATATACTTACAAAAATGTTTATTGTGTATGGGTATGCCACGCCCAAAATTTTGTTTACATGGGTGGTACCTAGACCACTTGTCTAATTCCGACCACTTGTTAACTTATAATTTGTATTGACCATTAGGCGATTTGTACCAAATACTGAAACTTTATCTTTAACCGTTCTCAAGATACATCGAAATCAATATTTAGCTTACATGTGGGGTACCACGCCCTCTTTTTCAATTTCGCACAGTTTTTAAATTATGATATATATTGACTTTAAAGTCATTCAGACCGAATTCAGAAGCTTTTGCATCAGTTGTTCTCAAGATATACAGAAATTAATACTTAGATTGTATGGGAGGTACCATGCCCACTTATCCTATTCCTCCCAATTTTTGACTGATGATTTGCATTGACTATGCTTTTAATCAGACCAAAATCTGAAACTTTATCTGTAACCTTTCTCAAGCGGTACGACGCCAACTTGTCTAATTCCTCCAGTTTGTATTGACTATGAATCTGTTTGGGCCAAATTTAGAGACTTTTTCTGTGACCATTTTGAAGATATAGAAAAAGAAATATTTACTTTGTATGAGCAAAGCACCGCCCAGGTGAAATTTTTGAAATTTATAAAGCCTATAGTTTCTTCCAGACATACAGAGAGATACTGTAAAAATTTCAAGAAGATCGGTTCAGCCATTTAGCTGTCTATAGACTTCAAACAAACAAACAAACCAATAAGCAAACATACAAACACAGATTAATTTTTATATATAAGACATATAATGTATATATTTTCCAATCGAGCTCATAAGGAGCATAGGGCTCCAACAAATCATGTGATCATAACTATCTCCTAGGCCATCGTATTTACTTTTCGCCAAGACTTGCCGATTGCTCGTAATTCGGCTTTAATTTGCCTTTTCGTAGTATGAGCTGACCCTGTGGGTTTCATTCTATGGCATTTCGTGTGATGTCATGCTGTGTTCTTTTAAGAGTGTGCCTAATCAATTTCCATTTCCGCGTCTTAATCTCCGTGGCTATAGGTTGCTGATTGGATTGCGCCTACAGTCTATCGTTGGAAATGACTCTTGGCCAGAAGATTCGTAGAATTCTTCGGAGACATTGACTAACAAACACTTGTATCCGTTTCGAAACCATAGAGTAGGGTGAATTTTACGTTTGTGTTATAGGTGTTAAGCGTAACACGCTTCAAAAAAGAGGTTGAGTTCTATGCAGGTTTGAATTAGCCGAATGTCTGTTGTGCCTTTTTAGATACGGCTATCGATGTCCTGGCCTGATCCACCAGCTTTCGTGATTATACTTCCAAGATAACAAAACTGACAAACTTCCTGTGTCTGCCTACTTAAGGTGAACAAATCTGGAATGTTTACTTTATGCGAAGACGTTTTTTTTTTTGTAATATTTATTTTCAACCCGCTGCTTCAGTTGTCTCGGTTATCTTACTAAGATTCGCATCCGTGTCAGAAGTACTATGCGCCAAAAGATGTACATCATTTGCGCAGTTTAGAATGCTTAGGCGTCCCTGCAGTCCCCATCACCCATTGTTCTTTCGATAACTATTCTGCTGCGTAAAGTTCACCCGTGCCTCGTGCGGCAGCCGGCGTTTCGGTAGACAACCCTAATAATGGGAATGAGTTTCCGGGGCACATGCTTATATCCCAATGAACTCCACATTACACCTTGATTCAGTTTATCAAAAGTCTTTTCAAAATCAACAAAGCACAGGTATAGGGCCTAACGCCATTCTAAAAATTGTTCAACTATGACACGTAAACTGCCCACATTGTGAATAGTCGATGTTTGTGGTCGGTATTCTGCTTGCTCTGGCCTTAAAACTAAAGTAATTTAGAAATCCTCCTGGCCAAACAGAGTAAGGTTATAACGCGCCAGTTATTTGGGTTCATTAAGTTCCCTCTCTTGGGTGCATTCACCACCACACCTTTCGTCAATTCGCAGAATAAGCTTCCAATCTCCCAAAAATTGCGCTTGAAAGGATGTATTATCCTAGCACTAATGAAAAAATTAGCTTTTAAGAGTTCAGCAGCGATACCATCCACACCTAGTGATTTTCCTAGTTTCATGTTATCGATGGAATTAACAACTTCATCCGATGTTGGGCATGCGGAAAATATGACTGGATCATCTCTGTGCAAATCACAGCCACAGTCTATGTTCGGATCTTTCCCGGATGATGTGAGCTTTTGTCCATAAAAGTCTGGTCCTTCATAAATGTTACCAGCTCATCGTTTAGCCTTCTCAGTGCGATGTTGTGTAACCGTCAGTGTAACCGACAGTTTCCTCACTAGCCTATAAATTTCACCCATTCTATGAGTTTTCCCTGGTGGCAGAGTTTTCTTTTAAAAGATTGATACATTTTTCTACAGTTACAGATCCATTTATATAACTGTCATACTCTCTCTCTCTCTCTAAACATACACTGGCTTAGAAACAACTTAGACGGACATTTTCTCTGTTTTTAGCAATCTATTCAAAATATTCACAAATAAAAAATAATAATTTTATAATTGGTGTATTAAGCCTCCTATCTATGATCTATGATGTTCCATAGACTTTCAATAAGATTAAGATCAAGCTACTCGAGAACTCTTAAATTTGAATTACCCAACCATTCGTTGATAAGGGTTGCAGCATGTTTCGAGTCATTATCATGTTGGAAAACCCAAATCAGACGCTTATTTTCTTGTGCATAAGGCAACAAAACATTGACAACCACATTTTGTTTTTCCACTTCATTAATTAACTCCATCCAACTCCTTAGCAACTTTTGTAGTTTGATCCAACTTCAGCTATTTTGACACTATCAAAAAAGCCGTTTGTTTCTGATAAAAATCACAAGACCCTATTTCCTTTGGCAAAGGCTCATATTGATCAGTGTACTGTCAAGTGGCGATACATATTTTTGTAAGCTGAACCTAAATTTAATATAAAAGGATCTGACATATAAAATTTCACGGTGAGTGGACTCAAACATGAACACCTTAAGGCGCAATATTGTAAAAGCAAAATACGATGGAAGCTCAATGATGGTGTGAAGCCGTTTTGGAGTTGGATCAATTCGTCAAGTAACTGAAAATACGGATCGACTTCTATATAAAGGTGTGCTTGAAAACATAATGTTGCCATATGCAAAAGAAAATATGCGTCTGATTTGGGTTTTCCAACATGCTTCGAAACTTATAAAAGAATGGTTGGGTAATTGGGTGGCCAGCTCAATCGCTCACCATAGATCGTAAAGAAAAAATAGTTCTGAGATAAAAAGGACACCATATTTAATCGGACCAGGCATATTTAAGACCAGTTTCATTATTTTGATAACAAAATATTTTTTTATTGGAAATGTCATTTATGAAATTATAAAATATTTTTTCTTATTTTTGTGAATAGATTACTAATAAAGAAAAAGAAAAATTGTCCGTCTAAGTTGTTTCTAAGCCATCATATTGGTCAAAACGTCGCTGTGTAAAATCAGTTGCTTTACTTATGGCCACCAGTGTACTTTCTCATATCATAATACAAGGAGAGAGCTAAACAGTACTTTTTAAGCAGCCTTTTTACCCTCTTTACCTTACCGTCACACATTACACAAAAATTAGCTTCATCACTAAAGGTAGTGGTGTCACATAATCTTTGTAGCCAAGAGAATATTTCAGTAAAAGATTCTCTGAACTTTTATAATTTCATACTATATTCGAACTAAGGTTCCACTTTTTATAAAATTGCTTGCTGCATTAATTATTTGTAGTTAAACATACACACTCTCAATCAGAAAAATTTTATTACATTTTTTACGTCTTGTATGCAAATGTTAACGAAATCAAATTAGTTGTATTGTCTGTTTCATTGTTATTGAAAAAAAAGTTGTAAATAAGCATTTATTATTAAAAAAACCGTTTATCACACCCTATTTTGTAAAAATATTACCAAAATCAATATCAACTCGTTAGCAATAATAAATTATAACGAGGGTATAACGATTTTGTATACAAAACCATTTCATTGCTTACTATCCATGACATTTGCAATCAAATAAGTTGTTGTCCAACTTAAGTCTCTACCTATTATTGAGAATTATTTGTATTTCCATTGAATCAGGCATCGACCATCAGCTATTATTCAATTACACTTGATAATTCAAAAGAGAGAATTAATTTGATTGAATTAAAAAACGAAAAAAAAATTTAAAAAAAACTTTTGAAACTAGAAACTGCTTTAAAAATCAATCGGCTGTCAAAAGTATTAACATTTTAATACGAGTACGAGAGTGTGCAGTGATATTTGATCTTGAATATTTTAATTTCATTTTTTTTTTTTACTGAGTATTGAATATATTGAAAATTTTTTTTATAATTTCGGCACTTGAATCTGAACGCTATAGTTGGTTTAATGTCTAATTACTGTCAGCATTATTACAAATATGTGTATATGTATGTGTTTGTATATGTATCTGAATCTGTATCCGTACTTTTATCTCTATTGCAATTTGAAGTGTATGTATGTGTGTTTTTAATTGTATGGTGGTATGACAAAAAAGAAAAAATAAGTCCGTTATACAAGTTGTCCAATAGCCGGAATATAATTGTATGAAGCAAATGAACATGTTCGTTACAAACAAACTTGGACAAGCATTTTTCTGACAGTTTTCGAAATAAAGAAATAAAACTAAAAAATTCCAAGTTGAAAAATTCAAAACATGCAGCAGCCACACCACGCTATTTTCAGAAATAGTTAAAAACTAAGGAGAACTTGTTTTGTTGCAACTAATCAAATGAAATTATATCTCTTTTTAATAATCTGCATACATTTTATCCAAAAATGAAATTCTATCAAAGAAGGCCTGTAATGAATGTGCTCGAATGCAAATATTAGTTTGGGGATAAAGTAAGAAACACTTTTTAGAAATAGAAGAAATTCAAAATGACTGATGTACTAAATAAAGGAATTTATATAAAGGCTAGGCAAATTTGAGGTTAGAAAGTAAATTGGCTTAAAAACACATTTTTTTGACAAATTCAGTTTTATTCATATCAAAATAAATAGCAATGTAGGAATTAATAATGGAATATGATGTGTGGCAAATATCCACCTCTAGCACGTCGGCAGACGTCCGCTCTTTACACAAAATTTTGAACCACATTTTTCAAAAAAATCAACGTTAATGATGAGGACCATTTTCAATTAGGCGGTTACGTAAACAAAAACAATTGTCGCATATGGGGCTCACAAAATCCACAAACAGTCCTCGAAAATCCATTACATTCAATGAAAGTGACCGTATGGCGCGGTTTGTTGTTAGACGGCATTATCGACCAGTATTTTTCTAAAATGAGCAAGGAAATGCCGTCAGCGTGAATTCTCTGCGCTATCAAACCATGATAACCAATTTTTTTGTGGCTACATTTGGCTAATGTTGACATCAGTGACATTTGGTTTCAGTAGGACGGCGCTACAAGCCACACAGCCAGCCAAACAATTCAGTTATTGCGTGAGAAATTTCCCGGTCGCGTAATTTCTCGATTTGGCGATGTCAATTGGGCGTGTCGCTCTTGTGATTAATGCCGCTGGGTTATTTTCCCCTGGAGCCATTTGAAAGACCGGGCTTACGTGAACAAGCCACAAACAACTAACACTCTGGAAAATGAAATTCGGCGCTGCATTGACGAGATAAGTGAAGCTTTGTTGCAAAAAGTGGTTCAATAATGAATAAAACTAGTTTCGAAAAAAATTTCGGACTCTATTAACGACTCTAATGGTAATCCGACAATGTTACGATTTTTTTATTTTTTTGCATAAAGGCCTAAGGGGTTTGTTGTTCTTCATTCGCTTTCGATATTGTTAAATAAATCAAATTTGAGAGCCAATGTCATTGTCGCTTGTTACATTGCTAAAAAAAAAATAAATAAAAGCGACAAAATCAACAACGTGCTTGTTTACACATAAGAATAAACTACCACAACAAAGCAAGCAGACAACGGAGCAAATAAGAAACAACAACAACACAATAAGCTCTGAAACAAGATTTTTACGATCAGGTCGCTGCATAAGAAGTAGCGAGATTGATTATTCGACTTTTTTCAAAAACTGGTTTCCGAATAATTCGAAAAGTTACAATTTTTAAAAAACCGGTTAACGGCTAAAAATTCATCAAATAATTGATTAACCGGTTTTTTCATTTAAATAAAATTCTTTTCAATTCTTGTTGTTTTATTAAATAAAATTGACAATTTTTGTCCCATGTTGTAGTTTCTGACTAGTAAGTATACTAGAACAACATTCCGCTTTTTTTAGGGCATTAAGGGACATTCCGACAACACAAGGTGCTAATATTTCACTAAGTGATTGATTTCAGAACTACTTAGTATAGAAATAAGTTTTCCTTGCTGCACAATTACGTCAATCTTTTGAACATATTGAAGGTGGTTGGTAAGTCCTAGTGTCGGAGTCTTTTAGAATTCTACTAGGCTTTCTGTGCGTTATGCTTTAAGGGGTAAAATCTAACTGTGAGATACAGGCAAACTTTTGCCATAGTCTTTCGAAACACAAGCTCAGACTATTTGGACCAGACTTTTTCGGTGTCCGTAGTGGCTTTGCGTCTAACAGAATCTTCAATATAGAGAGAGTTTTATAAGGCATTAGTTAACTGGTGAGGGGACTCTCGGTGTAGAGAGAGTCTTGACATTTATCTTGCCTTTCCTTCCCCACTTTTGTTCTCTTGTCTTATTCTTAGTTCTTTTATTCCAGTTCATGTTTTGTTATTGGCCATATTTCTTTATTTGCATTATCTCTCTACTGAAGGTAACCAAAAAGAACCTTTTTTTGATCTCAAGGTGGAGTGCACAACTTTCGCGCTTGTGTTATTTAATTGAACAGAATACGTTTGAGCTTTGTTTTCAGAGTTATTAGCATGAACTTATAGTTCGTTATTGATATCAGGATGTAAATTAGGTTAATACATCTGGACTAATCCTTAACACCAGGTTCGAATTATTTTCACACTTTGCCTTTTCAATCACAATTGCTTATATGTATTTCAACTGTTCCAAAGCCGAATTGCCCAGCTGATCATAATTCTACATACATAAGAAAATAATATCCATTTACAAAAATTTTTATTTGTTCTACCATGGTCTTGATTTTCTTAGTAATTCGTTCCAGGTTTGTATATACATATATAAGAAGAAGACGTTATATATTAAAGTTAATTATGAGCATATTTACAATACAAAAATAAAAAACGTATAAAAATTATGAAATTTAAAATAACCGGTTATTCGTGTTAAAAATGACCGATTTATTCGGTATGCGAAAAATGGACATATAAAAATATTCGTATTCGGCAAAACCACAATAACCGGTTAAAACTTGTCGGATAATAACCGTTCGATCTCCCTAATAAGAACTAAAGAAAAAGAAGCCTTAATTCACAATTAAGGGACTTTAGGTAATTAAGGCCTTAATCGAGCTCAATTTACCATAAAATAGTACAATTAATAAATTGCTCAATTAGTAATTAATAACATTATTAATTGAAACGAATTTACGATTCAACTATGTGTAAAGTATGAAGAAAGAGAAGTGGCAACACCGTATGATGTGTGTTCAGTGAAAACTGACAACTACACTGGTGGTCAGCTATTTCAGGACAACAAATGCCTGTATACTGACATGAATTCAAGTTAGTTTTTTTTGGTTCGGATGGTACAAAGTGTTTTAGACGTCCACCAAACCAAGAGCTTAACACTAGCTTTACATTCAAAAACCTTTGCCTAAGATTTTTGAATTGACTTGTCAGTATACAAACAAATGTCGTCCTTAAATAGCTAGCCACCAGTGTATATACAGTATTCAAAATCCGTATACATACGAGTACAAATGGGATTTTTAAAATGATTAATTTTTAATTATATTTATATAAAAAAAATATTTTTTATACAGTTTTAAATAACAATGAGAATATATATTGTCATTGATGAGTATTGTTTACTCAGCTATATAAAAAGCACATCGATGCGGATAGCAGTCAGTTTATTTGGTGTATTGGATATAAGCTTAGCGTGAGGAGAGTTTAAGTAAAGTAAACTCAGCAAGAGAGTTAATTGGTGCAAACTCAACGTAACGTCGTGACCGAATCTAATTTGTCACAAAACGGGTGTAAAGATCATTAGGTAGAAAAATCTGTATAATAGTTGTTATTGCTTTACACACAGGGTGTAAACAGAGAGTAATTAGTATTTGTTATTGCTTGTAAAAAGGTTACCCGCAGTGAAACACTAAATTTTATTAAATAAAGGATTTTAATGTCAGCAAGGGAGAGAATGCAAAAGCACTGAACTTTCGTAAAATTGTGGTTGATATTTTAAAAACTTGCTGTATTTTAAGCACTGGTTGATATAATTTTCGTCTTGGTGGTAATTACTTGCAGCTTTGTTCAGCTTTGTATGCTCCCGCCGGTCCTGAATCCTATTTCCTCTACATGTCGATTGCCTGTAAGCTAGACAGGTGCCGTCGGCTTAATTCATTTAGTTTTTTTTCTTCGTCACTCACTTTGGGAGCGTACAGTTTTCCACAAAGCATTCATTGCCTTATTTCAGTTTCATTAATCAGTTGATTTACACGCTAAGTAGATGATTAGTTTACTGTAGCACGCCTCCATGTGATTGTGTAGTCGTGAAAATCCTTTTAGATAGATTTGTCTAGAGGGTGGTTGAAGTCTCTTAATTAAACACTCAAAACATCAATTAATTTTTTCGCTGTACTCTCCTGGATTCCAACCATAGCTGTTTGTTTTGTATGCGGGCATGCTAACCACTACACCACGCCACTTCCAAGTCCAATTAATAAAACTTTATATAAAAGCTATGTATTCACTTGACCACAAACTGTTGTGTTATAGGGAAAATACACTCTTTTTATTTCCTCACAAATACTTTTTGTTGTAATAGGTATAGAAGAGTACCACATATTCCATACTAACGCCATTCTTGTTATGTTATCTGGCGTCTTTCTGATAGTAAGACTGAATAACCCCATTTTTCTACGTTACGAGTACCTGCTTATGATTGTGAAGCATATGAATATCTGCAGATTTTGTATAATAGTGCTGAAGGCTAGGATCGTTGGCCTTGTAGCATAATGTTCTCTGTCCTAACTTTGATAATTCTCATAGCTTTGGTTTTTTTGATGTTTATCTGTAAGTCGTGGTAATTGAAAAAAGTCTAAATAAATTGAACATATGCAGTAGGATATTAAATTGTTGATTTTTACTTTTTTCCTTGTATGTCTTCAAATGGGTTATATTGAAATTGAAACATTCATACATAAGTATGTTCCTTGAAAATTAAAGTTCTATCTTATGGAAATCACATAATCCCCCTGCCAATACGTGTGCCTACGTCCGTATGTGAAAATAATGAAGACTGTCAAAATGAATAATAAAATCAAATCGAATATTCAAGTGGGAAAAAGAATCAGAGTAGTTAACACTTCGATAAATTTTCCAAATTTTTAATTTGAATTTTTTGTTTTCTTCATTTTTGCATTATTTTCGCTATCCGAAGAGTACGTGTCTCTTATATTTAACACAATATGTAGAGACAACTACTCTGAGCAACGAATCTCCACAACGACCTTCAAATGGCCATCTCATGTTGGGAACAACAAAAAAGAAATCATATTTTACTAAAGTTGTTTTCAAGTTGTTTGTCTTCATTTTTTTAAGGTTTTTTATGTTTTTCTGGTGTTCAACCCATAGAAACATGCTTCTTAAAACTTTAAGTGGTTTGTGAATGCCTCCTATTAGCTTCGAGGTTGCAATGAGCGAGTAAGTGAGTGTATTGAGTGGCGTGATGCCCCATAATGCTAAACAGTATAAAGAGATGTTTTTTTTCAGAGAGTTTGACTGAGCAGCTCATAAATATGTATTCCGATCATGTGCTTATCTGACGGTTAGTCTGTTGAATAGTTTATTTGAATTGTAAATGTGGTGGTGGAAGATGTGATTTCAGTGTTGACGGAAATGTACTTGAACAGAGCTAAGGTGGTTTTGATTAAGCAGAAGGCAATGACGATGGCAGTAAAAAAACTGTGAATAAAAAAACTGTGGGCTCTTTCAGGTGTTTAAAGAACATAAAAATTCTTCTAGAATACCTATACAATCAAAATCGTATGACAAGGATATTATTGTCATTTTCAGCATGGCAGCCTACTGTGCCGAATGATTTGAAAATTTGCTTATGTTTTGCTTCTTCGTTATTGTTGTTACTGTTAGTGCTGCTGTTGAAATTGCCCCTTTATGGTGGGATATTAACGTTAACAAACATATTTTATGTATCCGCTCAAACACGACATTAAGCCAATTTTATATTCCAGCCATAAAATATAAAGTCAGAGAAGAAAATCATGTTCCAGTCATGATGCTTGTCTTAAGAGTTTTTATTTTATTTTTTTGTATTTTATTTTTATTTTTTACTTAAGGCCGATCAGACTGGAAGCTTCAACATTAGTGCACAAAAAATAAAACATGGCGAAGGTCGTTTCAAAATCACATGTTTTTAAAGTTACCTTATCTTGCACACCATAATTACTGCTACGCAAAATGAGTTGCCATACGAGTACGAAATAATTTGATTAGAAGGCCTTACAATAATTTCAATAAATCTTCTTAGAGGGTAATCTAAGAGTTAGGATTATAAATGAAAAACAATTTAATTTGGATTAGAATTTTATTTAAAATCGCTTATGGTGGTTAATAAATTTTATAAACATGTTTTTAAGGTTATCTTAAGTGGAACTTAAGAACGAAGCAAAAAACAAAACAACATTTCGTATGACAATGCAAACAATTCGACTCATACTTCTGAATTATGACAATATTTATAGAAGTTATTGTAAGGGGCACATTGGTCAAGACCTGTGTTAAGGTTATCGATCAGAATATTAAATTCTTGCCTATACAGCGTAAGTACATCAACATACAGTTTAAACCTTTTATTTCTTCGGAAGAATATCAGTTTGAGCCTAGTCCTGAACATCTTGCTAGAGACTCCATTGCGAGTAATTTATCAGCATTGAATAATTGAAAGAAGTAAAGCTAGCACATAATTTTAAAATACGAGTAATTAAATTTTAAGTAGTCAAGTCTATTATAATGATATCTTTTATCAGAATGAACTTTTTGTTCCAATAAATTAAGTTACTTATGCGCCAGTTATTGAAGTCGATTTATTGTATTGTGTAGTATTTGTTTAAATTTAACAATGTAATAAAAAAGGTTTTTTACGTTCAACAGATGTGCCGATGTAATTAAATTTGCTACCAAATATTTCTTGTGAACTCACATATACATCACACCTTGAGTTCAAGCTTGAGGAAAATATAGATGATTAACGAAACTGTCACAAGGCAGAAATATAACAATGGACGGCAACAACGTTTGCTATATGCAACAGGACGCGCATAGCGCAATGGAATGTACGACCTCTTCGTGAAGCATCAAGTCTTGCACAATTGATATATCAAATTTTAGCGTATAGGATCAATAAGCGGAATGAGGTGGAATGGCAATGGCGAACTTATAATGGCAAATAGTAATACTGTACTCTACACCCAAAGAACAAATGACAACGAAAGTGGAATTGGAATGATAATATCAAAGAACTGACTTCAAGCATGGAAACCAATATCGGACAGTGAGATAGTGGCTCGCTTCAAGAGTAGAGTTGGACATTGTGAAGTGCTATGCCACAACGAAAGACGACGAAGAAGCTAGGAAAAATGAATTCTACGCACAGTTAACATGCACGGCCACTGAGCACGGTTGTGAATTCAGGAACAATAACGGAGAGCGATTAATAGAATTGTCAGAATCAGAAATGAGAGGAGCTGACATCGTCAGTGACCACAAGCTCAGCACAGGAGATATCCATATTAAATGACGAAGAAGAACCATTAGGCATATAAGGTCAAGACGGCGATACCTACAGCAATTCCAGAATAATGCAACCAGACACCCATTAACCACAGCAATTCGTGAAAGACTGCCAACAAACCAACATCAATCATGGGAAGATATCAGAGCAACATATAATAAAGTGGCGGAAGAAGACGTTGGTATAGCGCAAAACCATAGAAAATCGTGTATATCAGATGACACTTGGAAGCTCATTTTTCAAAGGGAACTGAAACTGCGATTGAACAATAGCAATGTTTTGACGCAACGATGGTATTGCTCACCAAACAAGCAAATAAAGCTGCAAGAAGAGACAGAACAAAGTTCCTGGAACACTGCTCAGATTATAGTGAGAAAACTGCACCATATGACTGACTCTCTCACTAATCCAAAGTGCAGTAGCTGATTATAATGGTACACTAATAACGAACAATCGTGCAAAGACACGTGGATGGAAGGATTTCATTTCAAGGAAATTAATAATGTCACAAATGTTGCTGACAACAGCGAAACAGTTCAAAGCAGCAGTGAAGAAGACAACTTAATAATAACGTACAACGTTAAAGAGGCGATTGGTAAATTGAAAAATAATAAGACGTCAGGCGAAGATGGACGGGATGACATCCAAACCACGGTTGAACGTCTACGGCCTCCAACGTGGAAGACTGTAACAACTAGAGAGGAATTACTCTGTTTAACACCATATATAAGACACTTGCACTCATAATACAGGGAAACCTTCCAAGCAAAACAGAAAACAAATTGTAAGGCAAACGAGTAGGCTTCATACTGAATAGAAGTTGCGTAGATCAGGCCAACACTCAGGCCAAGACTTTAAGATCTTACCAAACTTACCGAGAGAAGCAGAAATTTAGTTCTTCGCTATATTAGCTCGCTTTAAAGTTTCGTTGGAAACAATAATATCAGTGGTGCAAGGAAGTTTCAGATAGCTAGGACTCAGTGCCTGAACAAAAAAAAAACTTGAATGAGATGCTAATGTAACCATTAGGTGTACTATGTTTTTTAATAATTTCAACTTATCTCTCGGGCCTATAAGTAATGAAATTGCAGCCAGTTTCATTGAGAGTATCATACCAGATTTCCTACACCTTTTGTCATAATTGATCCTCCAAACGTAAGTAGATTTTTTGATCCTTCCTACATTTCTCTACCGATCAACAAACCCAATACTAACTTGCTAGGAAATGATGCTATCGAAATATGATAAGTATGGGTTAAGAATTCAACCTACATTATACACAAAAGCAATTGAACATGATGACGGTAACGAATAGTTTGAGAATATTCGTCTTTAGCGCAAAGTGTTCCATGTTCACTTCAGAAACTATACTCACCAAATGAAAAAAAAAATATTCCGGCAAACGTAATGCTGCCTAACGCCGGCGAAAAAGTGCGATTACGATGGTGTTTATAGCAAAATAACTTTCTAAAATTAGTATTATGGAGCGGTTATTCGAAAATTAGAATATCTCTTATATTGCGAGTTGTTGGCAGAAACCGATTGGCTAAAGTTATTTTAAAAATGTTTTAATACCTCATTCATACTCTTTAATAATCCGCTTTTCATTCGTATTACCTATTCTAATGACTAAAAAACTGAATGAAAGTGTAGTTGATTTTTTATTCTCTGTTGTTTTTGTTTTTGTTTAAGTGTATTCATATAGGGCGTCGATTAAACTTTGGCTCACCAGGGCTAATATCGATACGTCTATGTATAGAATACATGGCGCGCATGAGAAATGTCTGACTTGTCATGTCTCTGAATTTAACCGATGACTTATATTCACAGACCTGCAAAAAGAAACCTCCCAAGAAAAAGTCTTATGGAGCACGATCTACATAGTCAGTCTACATAATTTCTACGTGATAGGACCATGGGCTCAAGTCCGATGGCGCCGCTAGCCCGAAATTTATCAATGTATCACAAGTTTATTTCTTGTTTAGAGATTTTTGTGTGGTTGATTTTTTGATGAAATTTATTGTAAGTTTCCAATAGTTCCAACGTTGTTTTCTGTGCTGCCTTAAGTCACGGCGTAAGATTCGCCAAGTTTAGGTCAGCCAAAAACTGAGTTTTTGTTAGCGATGAGTAATTTAAGAAAAGCGTGTAAAAACATCTCTAACCTTGGACAATTTAGATTGAATTGCATGAAAAATGCCTTTGCTCAAGAATATCATACGGATTCCTTAAGTTTACTTAAGTAGTATAACCATATTACCTGTAACTCTAGGTTCTGGAAGTTTTACGAAAATTGTAAGATCAGATTCTTGTTGTACTCGATAGCACTTATCAGAAAAATGGTATCACTTTCGAGGTATAAGTATATTTCTATTATGACGCGTAAAAAATATAGTACATTTCGTTTTTGTTGTATAACTTTAGTTTTTGCTTTAGGCTTTTAAAGAAGTGTAAAATGTTGAAATTCTAGACAATAAGATCGTTCACTTTATTTTGACGCTCTAGCCATTTTTTGCTCTTAAGGCATAATGAGAAAATCCATTTTCGTTAAAATATTGCCAAGCAATAGAACTTACTTTAATGTATTAATTCAAAGAAGTTTTCATTTGTAAATTAACTCTTTGCCAATTCTTCTTTGCATTGTAATTCATAGTAAAATGATCATAGCACGTAAAAGCTCGTTTCGTGAGCAGAATTTTCTTTGGTTAGCTCGTTTTATGGTTCGTTTTCTTAAGTTTTATTTTTTAATTCGTGAGCACGATTCATATTTTTTCCTCAAAATACTTTTTGCTCGACTCGAGTTTTCTTCTTTAACTCGTGAGCACGAATTTTATACCGCGAATGAATTAAAAATGAGCAAAAAAGTATCGAAAACAAGCAATTCATTTCAGTGCATGTTGTTTGTGTAAGATTAAATGCGTAATACCAGTGCATTCGTATGTGTGTATGCGTGTATATTTTTTGTGCAGCGGCCAAAATTTACTAAATTCAACCCGTTTTGATGCTTTTCGACTCGGTTTGCGTTCCGAATTTATTTTTTTAAATTTATTTGTTTTTGATTTTTTGCACGAGTCGTATTTTAAATTCTCTGAAAATTTCGGCCCTTAAGAAAAGTATTTATTCACGAACGTACTCAATTTGAGCAGTCTTCCTACTCTGAAAATGATGAGAGAAAACGAAAAATCCATCTTGAAGCGGAAAATATTCGAAAATATCGAATAGTTCGACAGTAACAGACCAGTTCTACGAATAACCCAAAAACCGTCACTTTTAGGAAACCTGTTAAAAAAACGGGAATATAGATAAAACCTGATTGTTCGATTAATTCGAAAACCAGCCGTTTCTCTAGTTTTGCCTTAATATAGAAAATGCTAAGACAACGCTTGAAGTCTCCCGGTTGTATGTGTATTTATTAAGAAACAAGCTAATATATATTATTTCTTATAGTGAGTGCCACGCCCTTTTTTCCTTAACGTACACTTTAAAAATAAATATAACACCATGCAAAAAGTTTGAACCCTCTAACTTTTATAGGTACCAAGGTTTACTGTAATAACTAGTTGCTTCTTAGAAATAGCCTTACGCTACCTTTACCCTTTATAAGCCCCACAAAGTGTAGAATTTGGAAATCGATCGATGGTTTAATTTTTTTATTACTTTACAGAAGAAGATAAATCTCGATAAAACCTAAAAAATCCTCAATACAAGAAAATAAATTAACGCAATTTGTAATAATTTCAAAAATGAATCACGGCATTTTCTGAGGGAGGTGTATTTGGAGATACATACACTAGTGAAAAACGCAATTTTGAAAAATCGAGATAAGCGCTTTCTATATTAAGCCATGTATTCTGTAAAATATGTTTTATTAAATGATAAATGTTAGCAAACTAAAGACGCTTTAAACACAAAAATTTAATTTTCAAAGAAAATTTACTAACTTTGCCGTTTTCTTCCGATCTTAACCTCCAACCAAATTTTAAAAAAGGTATCATTTTGTTCATGCGTTAGCTGGATCTATTATCTGTATTTTAATAAAATCATTGCGTAAGTTTACACAAACAAACAAATTGATAATACAATTATATGTATGTATGGATTATATCCTTTAATCCGGCAACGTTGTTTACATTTTGTTGAGTAATTTTAACGTAAGCTTACAAAAACAAGTCTTCTATCTTCCTTAAACTTAGGAAAGGCTTTCAAAACTTTTTCTCATCTTTTTGAAATTAAAAAGCCAAAAAACAAGATATTAAAAGAAGACATGTTTCATCCGTGCCAAAGTAAAATGTCAGAAATTGTTAATTGCGTTTGTCTTCTCCTCATCATCAGTCACTTATTTATACACAAATCGTTTAATTTTTGCAATATTTTACCATTTTTAAATACTTTTTTTCCATACTTTTCTGTTTTTGATTTTAGTTTCCCATCATAAAGCTTTAAATCTGCGCAAGCGTAAATGGTTTTATTGCAAGCAATAGGAGTACTTTTAAGCAATACGTGTGTGATTGTATCTTTTGTATTATGCAAGTGGTCAAAATGATTTTTTATAAAATACCGTTACTTGACTTCTGTAAGTAGATTGCTTTTGTTATTGTCTTTGAGGTCAGAGTATAAATAAATGAATTCATAACTAAATACAAAAGATGTAGCTTAAAAAAGTCTGCTTCTATTCCTCCTACCGCCATAAGCTTTTGAAGATATTAAGATGAAAGATATTTGGTTAATTCACTCACTCAAAGCCTCACACTTAAACCCATAGATTTAGACAAATTTTGATTAGTATTTGTGTCAGGGACATTGTTATCTGATTGTAATGTTTAGCATAAAATATAATTATTATCTTTCTAGTTCCTGTGTAGAATATAGCGCCACAATAAAAGTTTTACAACCATCTCATCTCAATGTTAGCAATCTCATCTTATAATCGATCTCTCTAGCTGCCCTATGCGTCGGCTGCCCTGTTGGTTGCATTCAAGGTATTCCTTGCAAATTGCTCCCAGGTTTCTCAGAGTATTATCTATTTTTCAAGAAATATAAGTTATCCGGCTCTTTATTGGATTTCAAAAATTACTGTTTAATAAGATCTAATTACATTGCTGCAAACAAATTAGCATATAATTGTTATTTCTCGAGAATGAAAATTAAATTGAAGACTAATCCGTAAGCTTTTAATAATTTTATTAATTCTAAACGTCGAGCAAGTGTTTATCCTACTAATTTGAAATTCGGCTCATGTTATGCTGATGATGATACACCTATAAGCAACTTATTCGCGGATTTTTTTGTTACAACATATTCGGATAAAATATTTGATAATCGAACCTCATATCCTTATAATATATCTCATTCAGCGGGAACAAGTTTTTCGTTTATTTCTGCAGAAACCGTATTATCAAACTTAAAGTCCCTTCAGAATTCATCTGTTCCTGGTCCTGATGGCATACCAAATTGTGTTCCTAAAAATTGCTCTGGTCATCTTTATGAACCAATGACTATTATTTTCAACAAATCTATTGAATTGGGTTATTTGCCATTATTCCATTGTTTAAATCCGGAAGTAAGCTTGATGTGTCGAACTATAGATGTATTGCTAAACTGAATGCTATCCCTAAACTTTTTGAAAAGATTTTAACTGACAATTTATACCATCAAATCTCATCACTTTTATCTCCATTCCAACATGGAAATTCCGCAAATTACGTTCAACGGCTACTAACATTTTGGAAGTAACAACTAAAATTAATAATGGTTTTATTGATAACAAACAAACTGATGTAATCTATACTGATTTTAGTACAGCGTTTGATAGAGTCAATCATGATATTCTACTTTACAAGTTATCACGCATGGGATTTAGTGATAGTGCAATTCGCTGGCTTAAATCGTACCTTTCATGCAGAACCCAACAAGTAAAATTCAAAAATGCTATATCTAAATCTATTAATGTTTTACTGGTCAATCATCTTTACAAACTGATATTAAGTATTTCAATGAATGGTGTAATTTTAATTTACTGGATTTAAATATTAAAAAATGCAAACATATGTCATTTTTCCGTTCTTCGGAACTTGATACCAACTATTATTTTAATGAAAATGTTCTGAATAAAGTAGTTAACATTATGGATCTTGGAATTTTGTTGGATCATAAATTAACATTTTATGATCATATTTCAATGATGGTGCATAAAGCTAATGGTGTACTCGGATTTATGAAGCGATGGTCGAAAGAATTTTCCGATCCTTATGTAACGAAACTTCTATTTACATCTTTAGTACGCACAATCCTTGAATACGAATCTGTTATATGGGACGCCTACTTCAATACTTACAGTAACAAAATTGAATCGGTGCAAAAATAGGAGGACTTGGATGGAACTCGTATGTACTTCCTGCATATGAAAGCAGGCTCGCACTTATTAAATTACTTACTTTGAAAAGCCGACGAACTATGCTGATTATTTCCTTTTTGTGGAGTTTAATTCAAGGTTACATTGATTCGGAGTTCCTATTAAGTCGTATAATGCTCAATGTTCCTACTAGACCAACCCGCAACTTTCAACAATTAACCTTGAAGTATTATCGATCAGTCTATGCGAACAACGACTCCTTTTGTCAGATATGCTTGAAATTTAATAATTTTTATCACCTAATTGATTTCTGTGATTCTATTGATGTTGTAAATAGAAAAATTATTTTATATATGAATTAATGTATTTGAATTTTCTATGCTTGCTATGCTTGTCTGTACGGAAATGTAATCCATAGACCTCATTTAAATAAATAAATTAATAAATCCTTTAATACTTGCTACTCTTCATCTCATTGTGAATATATTATCGTTTGGCCGTTTAGATGTTGGTTCGAAACTATGTTTGGCCAGTGGATTTTCAAGATTTTTCTCAGACTTTAGGAATGCCTATGTATGCCTAGAATATTCTATATTCTGCATATTGATGTGTCGTAGTTAGTTAATGCTGTTGCATTTTTAATAATTAATGTTAATAAATTTGGTGCATGCATACACATTCCATATGTATGTATGTATGTATATATCAGCGTAGTCAAAATACTCTAGCAAACCATTTAAGCCACAAGTAATACTGGTAAATTTTGGAGTCATATTTTCACGCCAATTTCACGGCTGGTCAGCCCGTCGTGTAAGATACGACATCGCCTGAACCAGTTCACGCTTTACATTCTAGCGATGTTTATATTGCGTCGTGAGATATAGTATCTAAGGTCTTTCGGAAATCTATAAATGTGAGGTAAGAACGTGTTTCCATCTCAATTAATTGATCTATAACAATTCCGAGGTGTTTTTATATGCGCCACATAGGAATAATTGTGTTTGAGTTCAGAAATGAACGCAAATCAAACCCAAAAATACTTTTTTTTAATTATTTTTAATTTTAAATAAGAGCAGAAAAAACTTAATATAAAGCTGTTCATAAAAATTCATTTTAATAATAATAAATTCACATTTTTATGAGATGTTTTGAAAACTTGATTTTCTTTTAGGAGCTGTCAGCTAGAATTGTTGTAATAAAAGAAAACTACTAAGCACAAAGTGAAGTTAGTTGCAGTTATTTGAAAGAAGCAGACAAATTCAAAAAATAAATCACAAACCAGATGGGTTCAATAGGTGGCTCTAATTTGCTACGTAAGCAACAGCTGATACATTCGCGTATGTCAAAATCACAAACATTCTGCATTTTGTTGACAACAAATATTTTTGACACTACAGCTTTTTGCTTACTACAGTGTTGCATTATTTTGACACACCGAAATATTGTGTTACAATTTTGTATTCGATTTCAATTTAAGACCACCTTCTCAAATTTGCCTTGATCATAAAGAAATGATAGTAAAGATGAGTTGCCACTGTAAATTGATTAAACGAAAAACTGAGTAAATTCCATAAAAAAGTAAACTGAGATAGTCCGCAAATTGTACCAAATGAGTAATTTCTGTACCATTGTACTTTTGAGTCTGAAATTGTACCAAAAAAAGTACAATCGTACCTATCGTACCCTATTTTAACTGCAATCTACGAACTCATAAATAAACGTTTTTAAAAAGCTAAAAATCTAACAATTCGTCAGTACCCATGCGCCAGTGTGTATTAATGAGCCATAAATTCTTATATGTTTAATTAGGAAAATTATACAATAATTTTCATAAAATTAATTATATCAGAATTATATGTGAATTCATTCCTTATAGCAATGGTGGGGCATTGAGTGGTATTATTTAAAATGTTTTCTTCCTGGTTATTAATTTTTTTGTATTGAATAAATTTTAATACACTCTTCTTTATTGTATAAAATAAAGCAAAACGTTAAAATTGTCTGAATTTATAAATGTAAATATACTCTCACCATTGTTTCCCGGTATTTGGGTCAATTTGTGGCAGAGTGACTTCTTCTTTTTAAGACGATGTGAAAATGAATGTCAATATTTTTTTATGCTGGCATTGGTTTTATGTCGGTTTCTTAGTTTTGTTTTCAGTGTTATTTTATTTCATTTTTGCCTGCATATTTATTGTAACATGAGTTTTATTGCATTTTTATTTCTTTCTTTTATTTTGTTCATTTTTAATTTAAATTTCTTTCGTATTCCGCTGATTTATCATTTCAAATTGTCTGTCAGTTTGTCGGCTTATATGAGTGTTTGTTCGCTGTATGGGCAGCAATCCGAAGTAGCATTGCCTTAACGCATTAAATCAATAAAAATTGGATTAATTGATGAAAGTGCATTGCTGAGTATTTATTCACTTAGATTTTACTTTCGTGCTTAATCGTTTGCGTATTTTAAACTTAAATTATTTACTGAGACTTTATGTGTCGAAAAACTCTTTCATGTTCTTTTCAAGTTGTGGTTATATTGTATTCTCGCCATATTCGTAATACTTAGAGAAAACCCTTCATTCTATCAAATGAATAGAAATTAATGTTGGTTTTTCTAGCGATTCAGTCTTGATAAATGACTCTTATTGCGTCTGGCTAATAGAGATGTAAAAGTGTATGAATTAAATAAGAGAAGCTTCACCTGGCCATGGTCTAAAATTCGAATATTGGCATGAATATTGTGGTCATATAGTATCCTACCAATATGCTGACTATCCATTCTGTATTATCCATAACAGTTCTGTATTTGAAAGTTTAGTTCTGTATAAATTATTAATAAGGAAATAACATTAAAATGTTCTGCATTTTATTAAGTGTTCAGTATTTGTTTTATATTTGCGTGATTATAAGTGTTTTTTAAATATTAACGTAGTTTCTTTCTTAATAAGAAGAAGAAAGGGTTTAAAATATCATTCTTGAGATGTCATAATTCTATATGTAGAAACAATAACAGACTCGTTTAGTTCACTCATCTTCTGGAAATGATCTGTTTTTTTTTAAATAAAATGTCACCCAATAGATATTCTTGAATGGATTATCTCATATTTTAGTTTTTGAATCCGTGATGACTATTTTGCTTGTCATAGCAGAAAGCACATACGAGTTACTTCTAAGTACTCTTAAGCAAAAAAGTTTTAACTATTTATGCACATATTCAATGATTTTAATGTTCGGGTTGAAGTACGGATTCCATATAATAAATCCATATTTAAGTATAGACAGAACCAAAGATTTGTATAAAAGTTTGGTAAAATACAGTTATCGAACATCTTACGACAGATGTAGAAGGCTACCATTGCTTTCCAAATTTTGTACTGGATATTCAGTTCCCATGATAATTCAGAATCCTCCATAATGCTTAGATATTTCTCATTTTGTGATAAGTCCCAACACTTTGACCGAGATGTAGAAGGCTACCATTGCTTTCCAAATTTTGTACTGGATATTCAGTTCCCATGATAATTCAGAATCCTCCATAATGCTTAGATATTTCTCATTTTGTGATAAGTCCCAACACTTTGACCGCTCCAGCTTGAAGCTTGGAATCTTGGTGTTTATTGGGTTTACCCATTAGACACTTCCAGTTATTAAATAAACCCAGATCATTGGACATGAAGTCACTAATCACATCCGACAATAAATCTGATACTGCATCGTCCGCACAGGCCACAGTTTTATCCATTTATTTTGTCTGGCTTAATAATAGTCGAGTTAGCAGCAATAAGCCAAAGTAGTGAAGACATCAATTAACGCTGTCACCAAGATTTGTAGTAATTATTTATTATTATTTTCAACTTGCATGTATGTATACCAACCAGTTATCAATTTAATTTTCAAAATCCAAATTAAAAATGTCTTTCTGAATTGTATAAGCAGTGACGTTATTAAAAGCACCACCCTGTTTATAAAAATGCTTTCATTGTACATTGTTAAAAATCGAGAGATTTCTCTACAAATGTGCAACCTCATGTAGAGCTGCCTCTGTAGAACGACCTCTAATCTAGGCACGTTAATTACCTGAAAGCTACGATTAGCTTTCTAGGCGGTGCCTCATGTGAGAATTCATGAATCTTTCCAACGTTTTAAGTTGAAAAACTGTTGATAAAACGCCCCCGAATAATACTTCAATTGACAGAACTATGGTTAAAAGAAAAGTGGGACATTAAAATCTTGCATTTGCCTGTTGGACGTGTTATAACAAGTTAAAATTGAGTCTATCTCAGGTAAGGTTTGAATATAATTTCACTTCCATAAGAAACTATAGTATATGAATAAAGTTCATGTTTCCCTTGACACTACATCAAAATTCATAAAAATAAAGTGGATATTAAGTAGTTTACTACTGTTGATTGATATTTATATCGGGTAGCAAACCTTTACGCGGGTTTGATAAATTTCTAACGTATTTGACTTTAGCAACAGCTTTCGAATCAAGAAAAAATATTTATTTTTAAAAATTACTTTTGGAAAGGTACAGTAGCGAGCATTAAAAATGTAACTCTGCGTTTCATCATTTGAAATTCCATTCTATCACTAACAACGGTATACAATTCAAATTCTGTTTTGCTTTTTTATGCTTTATAAGAAGAAGCATAGTTGATATTATCAGTTGATTACCTTTTTTAATTTGATCACAATATTTTTTTAATTATAAAAAGTGAATATTTTGTGTGAGCAAAAAAATGCAACGCTTTGTTAAAGTAAGCAAATCATATATATCATTTATTAAAAAAAATGTTTCGTTGTGAAAGTTTTTATCAAACGATAGCAAAGTGATAAAGTAATAAAAGCTTTGGAGGGTGGAATGGCAATGAGCGAAGTTGGAGTCCTATTCAAAGCACACAAATCAACCGTTAGCCTAATTTTCTCAAAATTTCACTCTTCTGGAAGTGTAGACAGAAAACCAGGAAGTCGTCGCCAACGAATTAATACTGCTGGTCAAGACGGAGAAATGCTAAGCCAATAAAAATTGAATGACGAAAGACGGCAGTAGATGTTGCTAGTTACGCGAAAACACAAATGGGCTTCCCATTTAGCATACATACCGCTAAACGCAGATTAAATGAAGTCAACTTATTTGCCGGACCTCCCTGTAAAAGGCCACCAATAAGCAGAGTTAATAAGAGAAGGCGTGTTGACTTTGCAGAGCGTCATTTAAAGTGGACAACAGAGCATTAGGCTAAGGTGCTTTCCAGCTATGAACGCAAATTAAATTATTCGGCTCTGATGGCATAAATTATATTCGCCGGCCACTAAATAAGAGATTTTTGCCCAGGTATCAGTTACCCACAATGAAACATGCTGGGGGTTTATTAATGAAATTTATATATATTATATAGTGTTGCATTTTTTATGCTCGGTACTGTAAATAAAAATTTCATTTAATTGCTTTCTTCAAAAACCCCATTTTTTCTCTTAATATCATTTAAGTTTTTATAGGAATACTTTTCTAAACCCAGTTAAATAATTTATTTTATTATCTTACAGTATCCGCTATACTATGTTTTACTTTATTACGAAACTAATAAGTTTTTCTTTTTTCATATCAAATTTTGATTAATTAACTTAAAAATTTTAATGCAAAAATTGTGAGTTAAATCAAAAATTATTGATTATAAATGAAATTACTTACAAAATATTAAGAGTGCATTTCTTAGCAAATAGAGTTTGTCTGGGAACGAAAGAGCTGCAATAGTGAAATGATTACGAATGTGATATGAGTTACGAGCTTTTTTTTTCTTTCATATAAAACATATTAAATTACACACTTTCATTAATTGATCACATAAAATTAATCATCAACATATTTTTATTAACTAGCAATTGCAACAATTATTTTAATCGCCAAGTTAAGTGAAAGAAAAACTATACTTCCCCCTCACACCACATACATATGCTCAAGCGGCATTAAGACCAAAAAGTTTTGGGTGCATTTGGTTGGCAAATATATTCAAATTTTTTTAACAAAAAAAAAAAAAAAATCAGCAACGAAAATATTTAAAATAACTTCAATGTTTTACCAACAATTGACCACCGCATATAGTGGTCAGCCATTACTATGATTTGCAGCATTTGCTACATCTATCGCCTGGCTTGTAAGGCGATCATTCGACGATACCTGCTGTTTGTAATCGTATACATGAAAAATATATGTAAAAATGAGTTTTTATGCTTATTGTTGCCTTTATTTCTTTTTTATCGCCTAAAAATCTTTAAACTCATTGAACTCAATACGTTGGAAATGTTTTTTTTTTTCTTTTTTAATTTTCCTATTATTCAAAGTTGTTTTCGTTTTCAATTTTATTACTCACTTATAATTGGTATCATCTCAAATACAATTCTGAAATATTTAAATTACATTGATATTTATCATTTCTAAACCTGAAAGACATACATTTTTTACGTAATAAATTTAAATACAATGCGATCCCATGTGCGTTTATTGACTTTCCTTATGTCAACAAAAGGTTTTATTTTATTGCCTCCGTTGTCAACTTTTACTTTTATTATTTATTTTATGAGATTTTTACTTTCGTATTCTCAATTAAATTTTTTACGAAATGATGATGAATAAATCGTTGAATAGAATATATTAAAAAATCGAATTTTTATTGAATTATCTAAATTAGACATTTATGATGTTTACAAATTTTATAGTTCTAACTAGCTAAAACCCGGCGTGCTTCGCTAAGTGTTAGTTTAGCTAAATTTTTTATCCTTTTTCCCAGTTCATACCCCCTCGGTACAGATTCAAACATTTGAAATAGCCTTATAGTTCGTTCCAGAAGGACACTGTATACAGTCTTAAAATACACGCACTAATTTTTATATAGTAGATATATGTATGTATACAGATAGTTTTTATCCGGTGTACTTTATTCAATTCCCGTTTATGCAATCTTCCCGCCTGATGTGAATAGATAAGGAAGCTCTTAATGTTGTTCTCCACATATATCGTACAAAATTCCATTCTTATCCAATCTCGCCCATATGTTGACTGATGATTTGTATCGACTACGAACTAATTTAGACTAAATTCAGAAACTGTAGCTTTAACGGTTCTCAAGTTATACAAAAATCAATATTTAGCTTGTATGGGTTAACTTCTCGATTGATGATTTGCATTGATCATGAAGTTCTTCAGACCATATTCAGAATCTTTAGCTTTAAAAGTTCTGCAGATTTACAAAAATAAATACTTTGTGTTAGAGATACCATTCCACTTCCGCCTATTATTTTGGCTGATGATTTGTATTGGCTGATATTTGTACCGTTTGCAAGATATACTAAAATCAATATTTGTTTTGTAAGGAAGGTACTGTTTTAAAGCTAAAACTTCTGAATATGGTCTGAAGGACTTATTTGTATTGACTATGAAGTTATTTGGACTAAATGTAGAAACTATTACAGTTACCATTTTGAAAATATAGACAAATAGATATTTACACTGTATGAGCGATCCACCGCCCAGTGGGAATTTTTTAATTTTATATAGCCTTTAGTTCCTTCCAGATATACAGAGAGGTACTGTAAAACTTCAAGAAAATTGGTTCAGCTATTTAGTTGTCTATAAGGCACAAACAAACAAACACACATTCATTTTTATATATACTACCTTGATCAGAAAGTTTCCGGAATAACCTCCGTGTGGCGGTCCCATCATTCCGATTTGATTTTTTTGTTTTGTTTTGTTAAATCTTAGCGTCATAACTGTACATTTGAAAAGCTACGAAGCTAAGAGTACATCTATCTCTATGTGTGCTGGCGATTTATTACAATTTTTGATCGTGTTGAGGTCTCAGAAGACATGATTTGCGAGGCTGAATCCGATCCCACATTCATGAAAATGATCATGACTGAAGGTAGTTCCACAGATTGTTGTTTGAGCTGATGCGTGGTCAAAATATCCTTGGCTTTGACATTGCATTATAAATTGTATTTATTATTTTTATGTTTCAGGACTTACATTTGTACAGGAGGGCAGATGAATTTGTTAATCTTAGTACATTTGGAGATAGCAGTTAGTCCACACAGATCATAGAATACCGAAAGATTGACTGGCTTTGGACACCCAAAATATTATATCGTCGCTACAGCCACCAGTCTTTGTTAGAATGCTGCCAAGGTAGGTTGGTGTTATTAAGGGTATTGCTGCGCATTATCTTACATATTCCAATGCAGAGTTTTAGTTACGTCTTTGCAACTTCTCTCCTTAGATATTTAAGTTAAGCATACATGTAACGATGACTGTGTATTAAAAGGCAAATATTATCGCCAAATTCCAACTCCTAAGTGTTGGTTAATTTCCCATCTCATGCCAACGCTGACTGACTCTATAGAAGCGTGGATAACTTGCATCCCTATTAGAAACCAATAAGTGAAGCTATACTTTACACATGAACGTAACGCGAAAAAAATGCATCATCATTTAGGTCAAAAGGATTAAACCCTTTTTATATATTTTAGACTTCCTTTCATCGAAATCCATTGCACAATAATCAAAAACTGTTAAAAAATGTTCCTTTACAATTTTATTTTATTTTAATTATTTAGAGTCGACTCTAACACTAAAAGTATACTTTAAGTGGTTTATGCATGAAAAAGTCGACTTTTTTTCTTTTAAAGTATAATTTATTTTTGACTTAAATATGGGCCATATTTTTTTAATAAATCTGTTTAAATTTTCATTACTTTTTTATATTTTTCTTAATGCTAAATATATTTATTGCAAAAATTCTTCAAATTCTAAAAAATTAAGACCATTAATTTTATTAGTGGATTACACAACACCCGAATAATGAGCTTCGAAAAATGTGTTTATTGTGCTTAAAAGAAAAAATTATTAAAAGCAAATAAAAAAATTAAGAGAAAATGCTTCGATAATTATACTGAGAATGATAAAGTGGGTGTAAGTATTAAATACATACAGTGGGGTGCAAAACCAAGTACATGTTTTGAAGTTGAACAGAAAAAATCCTATAAAAACTTAAATACTCAATCAAATAAAACAAAACTTCACATTTCATATGCATATTCATTGTTAAGTCCTTTCAAAAAACATTAACTAAAGGTATGGGAGAAAGACGATGATATAAAGAAACTGCATGTACTTAGTTTTGCACTTTTCGCTTAAGTAGAGAGAAACTTACATATATATTTTTAGCACTATTCTTAAAACTCTACAATAATACCCTAAAACGTAAAAGAAATCTGATCCCATTCATGTTATATTCGTTGCAATAGCTTCAACATATTCCTTGAAGTCCAATTATATTTTTCCAGGCGTTTTATACTATTGTCCAATAAGTCTCCATTATATTGGAATTAGGGTTTTACGGTGATCACTAATTTACCTAAAATTTTTGTTGCAACAGCCATTCTTTGACAATTTTAGCGGTCTGGCTTGGATCACCATCTCACTTAAGAATGACTTTGTCTTTTGGGTATGGGCTTATGCCATCAAAAAATGTTTCCTGACGCCAAAACATGATATTTTTATTTTTACATTAAATATTCATAACATAAATGTTACTTTAAAGTACTTTTGAAGTAAATAGCCTCCTACCTTAAAATTCTTAAGGTTAACGTAGGTTTTACCAAAGAGTTTTAAGTTAATAATCGTTTTTTCATACAACATTAATAAGCTTAAAAAGCTTTGTTATTTTTTTTTTTTTGCATATGGCCGTATTGCATTTCATTGTACTAATTTTATTAAATGACCTAAAAAGCCTTTTATAAGTTTAACGAAAAAATTTAGATAAAATATTTCCTTATATGTCTTTAATAAATACCAAAAAACAAGATCACTATCAAATTATCTTGTAATTTGGCCATGCTTGTAAGAAAACCTACATAAATATTTACATGAAATTAGAACAACTTAAGCAACAAAAACTTGCGAACAATACATGTGAAGTGTCAATATTAATAATTTATTTTTAAATGATAAAAAATCAAAATGAAATCTTTGAAATCTAAGACAGAACAATATACAAACTGTGGGCTTAAATTTTATCGAATCTATTTTACTTATTCTCCCTCATCTTTGGCGCCTTCTATCTAATGCTGCAGTACTCATAACTACGGATTTGATGTGAATTTTCTAATCCAACGACTTAAACCGCATACATTCACTGACCATTGTCGCCCAAGCAGAGATTGATTTGAATGATTATTGAAAATGCTAACGATTACAATAATCAATCGTTTGCTGGCAGACACTGTCAATGAAGCCATTTTATTTCATTTTGAACGAAACTGTGTCTGGTTTTGAAATTACAGTTTTATTGGTGAATGCGACTGTGATTTGTGGCTGTAATATTTGTTATGCCATACGAGAGAAATTTATTTGTATTTTTTTTCTTTTTCCGTCACAAATATTTATAAAGTAATTTAAGAATAATAAATTAATTTAAATCCAAGAGAAATCTCTTTGATTTAATTGGCAAACGTGTTACACCTAAAACTTGATCAATATTATTATGATAGATGAGAAAAGGAAGGTGAGCAAAATAATATAAAATTAAACTAAATTTTGGTCTTAAATTTTGATCTAGAAGTAAAAAAGTCTTTTAATTTGTAGCAACATGTATCAAAGTCATTCTTTCTTCTGAAAATTATATTGAGAACTATATTCACGAACTAATTTACATTCCGAATCTGTAATTAAATGTGTGGTGAACTAATTCATCTTTCATATATAAAATTCATCTTTCATATTTCTAAAATCGTACCACTTTATTTAATTGGCAAACGTGTTACACCTAAAACTTGATCAATATTATTATGATAGATGAGAAAAGGAAGGTGAGCAAAATAATATAAAATTAAACTAAATTTTGGTCTTAAAATTTGATCTAGAAGTTAAAAAGTCTTTTAATTTGTAGCAACATGTATCAAAGTCATTCTTCTGAAAATTATATTGAGAACTATATTCACGAACTAATTTACATTCCGAATCTGTAATTAAATGTGTGGTGAACTAATTCATCTTTCATATATAAAATTCATCTTTCATCTTTCATATTTCTAAAATCGTACCACTTTATATAAGCTCAGTACCATAATTCGGTACGCTATGGGCAAAAAAAATTATTTTACTCTTAAAAAAACGTGATTAATGAAGCTATTCCACCATTCTATTTGACGTTAACAAGTTTATGTCCCTGCGCATAGAGATTACTATGGTTATGAACAGCCAGATGATTGACCAGACCAAAATCTGCTTTAAAATATTTACTACGTGGTTTCAGTCAACTCTTCAGTTTTTTCAGACTTTTTCTTTAAAATGCTAAAAATAAATGGCGTAATTTAAACACTTGTGGAGTTAATTTGAAACTCTTTTTATGGAAAACACACTATGCCATTTATAACCATTAATAGAAGCGATATATTGAGGTTGCTGGCAATAATAATTTGAAGTTGGGGGTAGACAAGGCGCTTGTAGACCGAATGAGCTTGAGCTCTATGAAGACAGTCTGCAGGATAAAGCTCTTGGCTTTAGGAGCAAAACAAAGAAGCCTCTAAGAGGTAAATAAGGAACAACGAAATCAGTTGGCCAACCAGTTAAAACGGGTAATAAAGGACCGATAAGTGTTGAAGAACCCAAGGGTACAACTGGAGCCAAGGCTCTGGCGAAGACCGAGGACAGTATCGCACATGCAGTGCTGGACGATGTGCCACATGATGAACGACATCCAGCTATACAGCATTGCAACAGAGAGCATGAAGGCCACGATAACCAGCGGATAATGCCGGAAGGCATGACTACAAAACCTGCCATGTTATAAAGGTACCACCACCTGGTCAACCTGGAGCAATTGATGATCCACTCCGTAAGGGACTAAGAGGAGCAGGCTGAAGGTGGTACCTACGCTACCTAAAAAAGGGCTGGCACCTGAAGAGGCCAGGAAGAAGGCTGAAGAAGATCGAGCCAAGGAAGGAGGATCAGTCCCATCATACCAACATACGGGCAAACGTCGGGACAAATTAATCATGACACCCCAGACTGAAAGCAAGACACCAGTACGGTTCTGTCAAGAACCAAGTTAAAAATACTGGCAAAAGCTACGCGGAGATTTCGAAAGCGGTAAGATAGGCAGTGCTATCTTAAGCAAAATCTGAGCCCTCTGAGCTGACCGTTTTTGAAGAGGCAATAATTTGCAAAGTAGCTAAGGTTTGAACCCATAAGCTAGTCGACTGTAAAGATTCAGAAACAGCAGAGTGGCTAAAGATGACTGCTCTAAAACTAACAACTTGGAAGGGAGTATCGTTGATGGTCTGCTCAGGGGATGAAGGATGCTTCCTTTCAAGGAGCACAGGTCAAACAACGCAGAGCATACAGGCTCTGATTGGCACACTTAACGAGAGACTGCAGATGCCTCTATGGCTGGTCTTACGAGCCAAGAACGAGGGGAGCGGAAAGCTGACGGCTATTGGCATTGACGAGCAAACGTTCGAGTCCATTAAAGAATCTGGCTGTGTCATCATCAGATACAGATTTGGTGAGATCCTCGCTCATGACAACGAGAAAAGAAAGAACTGCATCCCAACTTCTGGGAAAACCGGAAGGGAAGTGGAACCACCAGTATCCGAAATAATAGTTCCAATGGATACAGAGCGGGCAAAGCGAGCCAGTGGAGAATAGGAGAGCAATTTCATCGATCTTCCAGTCACCGAATACTTCAGAGAGAAGAATAGAGAATGCTGCTCAGCGGTAGCAGTGTGGAATAGCACACTCCAATAAACCTTCAATGAAGTATAACGGATCCGGTATGAAATTGGCTGAGGTTAACGTCTATTATGCAAAGAGTGGCACGGCATTAATTGCAAGGACATTTATCAAATTTAACCTGAGCGTGGTATTCATACAAGAGCCCTGGCGCCATAAAGGGGTAATCAGAGTAGTTGGCTGCAATAGCGGGAAGGTAGTATATGATAACAGGTCTAGTTTACCTAGATCCTGTATCTTTATAAGAAAATATATTAAATAAGTATATTTGTCCACTGTACGTTTCGGGACCTAGTCCCCATAAACGTCAACGTAAACATTGCAGACAGCCAGCAAATCATATTCTGCATACTTTCCAGGAGATGAAAGCTTACCTCCCTCGGCAGAGCTACGGAGGCTAGTGAACAACTGCGGCTAGTAGAGACTGCTACTGTTACTTTGATGCGATGCCAATGCTCACAACAAGGTATGGGGCAGCACAGACATTATTAGTCGTGGCGTGTAGCGATTTGAACATTTATTGGAATCGAATTTGGGGATAATAAATGTAGGAAGCAACCCGACTTTTGTTACAAGCGTAAGAAAGGAGGTTTTAAATATTACCATAGCTAGTCCGAGCATAGCTGGGATGGTAAGATTGGAAGGTCTCAGATGAGGTATCTCTTTCGGATCGTAGAATAATTGAGTTCTCACTGAGGATCCCAGATACCCCGTTACCAGTACTTAGGAATCCAAGAAGAACGAATTGGGAGAGTTATTATGAAATATTAGACCACAATTTTCGGGGCATTTCATCGGGCAAGCATATGCCAAATAGCTACGAGCTCGATGAAAGTGTCAATTTGTTAAATGGGGTGATAATGGATGCCTTTGAATGCAGCTGCCCCGAGAAACCTGTAGGAAGGGAAAAAGGTGCAGTCTGGTGGAATAGTCAATAAGAAAAGCTAAAAGAGAGAGTTTTATGAATTTCTATGAAAGCATAGGATCTCTGCCTGAAGCAGCAACGAATTACACAGCTCTATCAAGAAAGAGATCAGTGATAGAAATGTTGCTGAGAAAGGCAGATGGTAACTACACCAATAGTGACTTTGAAGGGGCGGAACTGTTACTTCGGACGCACTTTCCTGGAAGTACGGCGAATGGTAACAGGAGAAATGAGGTAAGACCAAGCAATGTTGGTAGTTTAAGATGGCAAGCAGCTGGCAAAATTTACACAGCGAAGAAAATTAAATGGGCAGTGAATATAAAATTGTATTCAGTAAAAAAAATGTATCTTTACAAAGGCGCTGCTACAGGAAAATTTTTTTTATTATAAATCGAAAAAGACTATATGTGACCAACAAACTAAATAACTTTAAAAAATTTGCGACATCGGTGGTAAATGGTAGTCAACGTGTTAATTTCAATAAAGCAACACTATGCTGATACCAATATAACTGTGATAACTGATATATCATGATTAAAAGTACCACTACCGCATTAGTTACATTAAAGTGTAAAGTAATATAAACGTTTTGGATGGTTCCTCTGGAGGGGAATCCCTTAGTTATTCAAAATCCAATTTGAACCTGGACAGCAACACAATTCAATTTAACCACTAAATGATGTCACACTAGTTATGCAATCCTAGTGAAATTAACGAAATGAACATGACATTTTTAATTGAAATTATATTTAATTTTGTGCAATTGTGAAGTAATTGGTTTTGACCAAAACAACTGTGGAGTTATGATTGGTCTTTTATGCATTTGCGTATGTCATCTAAGCTCACAGACATGCCATACTTTCATATAGCACTTATAGTTCGTACATTCTTTCAAAAATTGTTTTATATACTGGTAAGCGGTAAAACACTTTATTAAGACAAATAATTCAAAAATGCCGTGACTTGGTTAAAATTTAAAACAAAATTTTATTTTCGCTGTAAAAATATTTTAGAGCACAAAAAATGCTCAAATGTTCAAAATGCTTTTTATGTACGAAAAATATGTCGAAAACATGCTCTTAAAACTGAAATATGCAAAATATGCACTAAATTTCGATGCCAAAATTCATAAAAATTCACGAAACGGATAAATATATTACATCCGACTTGATTGGGTACATGAGAAAAACATGCAATTGCATATTTCTGGTTTCCCTGGTTATAACACTTTATCTTAATTACACGGCAATACAGAGGTAATGCAGATTGTCCATTAAGATGTTTCGATAATATTAGATAATTTTGTCCCGTTAATTAAGGCTTAAGTATAGCTTAAGCATTGAAGTAAGAGGTTTCTTGTTCAAACAATTATTGCATTGAATGATAATAATAATATTGACTGTAAATGGATCTTGCAAATTATCACACGCATATCAAATCTATACAAACTCTAAAACAAAGATACACACATATATATGTAGATAAAATTAATATTTGATTTTCATATTGTTGTATTGAGAGCTGATACAACTCTAAAGTAAATATCTAGTTTCGCTTAAATAAACATTTGGAATTTAATTTATTTCTTATAAAGATCATATAACGTCAATATACATACATATAAACATATGTAGTTATATATTCATCACTGCAACACAGTTTACATATAGAGGGTCCCCAATGTAAATGAAATAAAAGATAGACAGCAGAAAATGAAATGAATGGGTAATAATGTTGCCTGTAGTAATGAGAGTGTTATTTGATCGTTATCTAAAGTAGGTGAGAAGTAAAAGAAAATAATTTTATTAATTTGTTGGAATTTTTATATTTTGATTTTTTATTGTTTTAAGATGTTTCCATATTTTCATTATACGTATGGATTTGTAAAGGGCCCGCCAAATAATTATTTTTTTTTGTTTTTGAAAATGCTATAGAAAAAAACTACTGAATATTTTCTCAAATTTCTCTTCTTATTTGAAAGTACAATCCTTCCGGTTAATAATGGAAAATAATTTCATTCAAATAGCTTTCTCAGCTGTGCAGCTGTATTTCACCAACGGCTTCACGAATATTGTCCTTTAAAGCGTCAGTTGTCTCTGGCTTCTTGGCGTAACACTTATCTTTGACGGCACCCCACAAATAATAGTCCAACGGTGTCAAATCGCAGCTCCGAGATGGCCAAACGATATCAGCTCTGCTGCTGATAATGCGATCTTCAAAAACAGGGCGCAAAACATCGAGTGTAGCTTTGGCTGTGCAGCACGTAGCGCCGTCCTGATGAAACCAAAAGTTGCTAATATCCTCCTCTTCAATTTTTGTGAACAAAAATTCGTTCAACATGGCCCGATAGCGACCGCCATTGACTGTATTGGCCACTCCTTGCTCATTTTCGAAGAAAAATGGCCCAATTATGCCTTTGGACCAAAATCCACACCAAACAGTGACTCGTCTTGGGTACATCTGCTTTTCAATGTATGCGTGCGGGTTTTCTGTGCCACAAATGCGACAATTTTGCTTGTTTACATACCCGCCAAGATCAAAATGGGCTTCATCTGCAACATTACCATGATTTTCAAAGAAATGTCGCAATATTACCCTGCGTTATTCAAGCGTATACACAACCATATTCGTTCAGCGAAAGGATAAAACTAATTAAAACATGAGCTAAGTGTTACCGTTCACGAAATAAACACTAGTTGCAAAAAAAAAACGTTAGATGGCGGACACTTTATATGAAAATGTGCGAAAGGAAAAAGAATTGTAAAGCAAAGTCTAAGACTGTCGATTTAAAAAGGAAATTTTATAATACTTTACAATTCTGTATAAAAAAATGCAAATGCAATCAAGCAAACATAAACACATGAAGTGACCTCTATGGCTGGCACTCATATGTTAATGATACATATATCATTTTGCTACATCGCTATTAAAACCCATTTTAAAATATGCTTTGAATTTATTGAAGATTATATGGATATTGACGCACATGTTTTTAATTTGCTGTTAAAAAAAGAAACAAATTGTACTGAAATTTAAAATAAATTTGGGCAGGCATAGACGACATCAAGAAGTCCTTATAAATGAAGTGGAAAAAGTTAAGCATCAGTAAACATTGTAATAACATTAACACGAGTATTAATTGAATGCTTAATTTGCCAAATCGAACTGCTTCATTTTTTAAATTCAATTAAACGTAATTTTCGACACTACCAAACAACGAAAATACTTACAGTATTGAGCAAAATAAAAGCAAAAAATCATAAAAACTAAAAATGCCGTTTCTTTCTGAAAGTATTTCATTTAGGAAAAAAGTTTTTAAGTAGTTTATATACATTTGTATGCACTTAGTTTTATATAAAAAAATGTTGCATATTACTTTATCTCAACATTTTTTCAAAAATCAACAAAAACAATCGAGGCCTTCAAGTAAAGGTGTGCAAAACAAAAGCAACAAATTGATATTTCGTTGATAAACCTTTATTTTTTATAACTTTGCCACGTGTGTACGGCCTGGAGTCAATAAGGCTATTAAGTACGAACTCCGAGATATGTTTGCATTCACCTTCTAGATTTTCAAAGAATTCCTTTTGATTTTTAAATCGTGTTCCTAAGATATTCCATTTTATTATTTCAAAGTGCTTTAAGTACGCTGATTGTGCAGGCCAATCTCTTCAATGACTAACCTCGATGTGTGTTTCGGACCATTATCACGTTGAAACACCCATCGCATTGGCATATTCCATTTAGCATATGGAAATACGTTCATTTCTACGATGTGTTTGTGCAAGAAATCGATCCATTATGCCATAAATTTGTTGAAAGCGTTCTACTTTATTTACTGAAAACCAAGTGCGCACCAATACGTTGCCTTACACATGCTTAAAATTGTTTTACAGTTGCGTGGATCAAGCCTTGTACTAGGTATACTTTTATACTACTTCTCACTATACTCTTTATTATATTGGATTTTTAATTTACAAGAATTATTACAGTTTGTCAAGAATCAAGAAAAAAATATGATTTGTCATTTGTAAAATACATTGTTTTAAAGTTTTCCTGACGCAACGTCTGTGCAAAAATCTATTAAATATTTTACGAGATTAATAATGTCAAGGGTCTTAATGGGTATTCGTTTCCTCTTTCATTTTTGAAACCAGCTATATTAAACTAAATATGTCATTTTTGAGGTAAAGCCATAATTCCATTAGCAAAAAAATTGATCCTATTACGTTTAACAGGTCTCTACGGAATTTAAATTTACACCCTTAACTACTTTCCAGCCAAGCTTTCTCAGTTTCTGCCAGGTTATCAAAGATGTGTGTGGTCTAGCTTGACATGATGGAACACAACACTTTTTCTGTTGATCAATTCTGGCCGTTTTAATTGAAGTGCTGGCTTTTTTTCTTGCTAATTGTTGACAGTGGAAATCGAAATCAGTTTGTAGAAGCTTATATTACTTTTGAGAGTCAAGACTTTTTTAAAAACTAAATTGTTTTTCTACAAATGTTAAGAATTTTGCAATGATGAATTTGGTAAGCCTGTGTTCTTCTATTGTCTTAAGCCCTTCTCAGGATTTGCCAATTGTTGCCATTTCTGCTTGAGTTTGTCTTTCGTTATGTACTGGTCGTGCTCTTCATTGTTAGCAGCGTGGATTCCATTCTATGGCATTTCATTGTCATCCCGTGATCTTTTAGGATATGCCCAATCCAATCTGTGGTTATAGGTTGTTGTTTAGATTACGCTCAAAGTCTGCTGTAGATATTATAACCGATTGTAATCGTAATCCTAATCGAACTGTTGATCGTGCGATTAAATGTATAATATTTCACCCACCCAGTTTCTGTAAAAGTACGGTTAAAAACACCTACACAAAGTATATTTGAATAATTAAAAGCCTGTGTTTCATTCAAAGTGCTCCCGGTTGTTTACAAACTTTAATGCATACTAACGGGACACTCATTTTATTTTCCTTATCTCACTCAGTGTGGGTTTCTCATTAGTCATGATCCACAGTTCTGTGTTACTTATGGTGTTAGGCTAGATTATTCTGCAAGTCAGGTTTCACTTCCAATAAACAGAACTGATTTAACACATGAGTTGAATATTCTGAGCTTAGTTCGTTTGGATATGTGAGAGCTTCTCCATACTGACTGTAGTCATTCGAATGTCGTTCTCGCTTTATTGAGTCTATGTCTGCTTCTGTGCCGCCATTTGTAGTCATTGTAATTCCAGACAGCAGAAGCTATCTACATACACGACTGGTTGAGCTTGTAGCGTGATTTTTTCCGTGATAGTATTGTTTATTCTCACAGCCTTGGGTTTCTTGATGTTTATTTCAAGTCCCACATTGTGAGGCAGTGTTTCTAGATCCTTCAACTTCGACTGCATATTAGAGTTCTTATGCGAGACTAACCAACCGTCATCAGCATAGTCCAAATTTTTGAATTGACGTGGGAGACTTCATGTTATTCCTATTCTCTTGGAACAGACTTTGCTCATTATGTTATCCAGCATGATGGTGAATAGCTGAGGTGAAGAATTATCACCCATGAATTTATTTTAAAACAAAGACTTTGAATTCCTATCTCAAATTTGTAATGCTCTATTGCCAGTTAAACTTACAGTTGAAGCTCTTTGCTTATCAGATGCGAGTGTTACATATACAAACTGAAGGGGTGCTGTTATTTTTTGTATTAAAAATGTAAACATTAAAAAAACAGATATTACAGAAAAATATATATTACAGATCCTTGTTCCACTCAATAGCGCCTTCACCAAAGTATCACTTTCTAGGTATTTTTTTCGTCACTTTTAATTTTTGTTAACTAAAGAATTATAAATATTTAGGGCCATTATTACAGCTTGCCTTTAAAGTTGGATTTAGCAAAAAGTAACTTTAGATAAAGTGAACTTTAAAGTCACCCTTAAATTTATTTCGTTATTACAACTTACTTGTAAAATAAAGTTAACTTCTTTGAAAATATGGCAATGCCGGAGCAATATCGATAACTATTGTCAAATTAAACGAGTCCTTTAAAAAAGCAGTGGCAGCGACGTGCTTTCTTTTTTGTTATGTTTATTCACTTTATTTATAAAATTTGCATGTTCTGGTTATAATTTTTTTATTTTTGTGTTTTTTTTTTTGTGATCTATTTTCCATTTGGTTTGAGAAGCTATTAATATATAAATGTTTATTTTTCATGTTTATTATTAAAGTTGCTATATTGAAAATAATTTATATATGGCAAGTTCAAACATAAACTTAACTTTAAAAGTTACAGATAGAAGGATCTTCCCTTTAGATCAACGCTCAACTTTACCTTACTTTATACTAATAATAATAAGAAAGAAATAATCTGCCCGTTAAAGTTCTGACTTTAGTTAAAGCAAATGTTGAAATAATGGCCCTTAGTTTTTTTTTTTTAAACTGCGATTAAATGCAAACCCAAGTCTGCTGTAAGTAATTAGCTTTGGCCGAATTATTTTTAGAATTCGTCGGAGACATTGATTTACAAACACATGAATTTCATACAGATCTTATGCTAGCTTAGATTAGATCGACATGACCACCCAGCCACGCTGTTGGCCTAAGCTGTATGGCCAACAAAACATTTTACATCTAAGTGTGTGACGAGCAATATGAAGAAATGCCATATATTACGGAAATACAACACCGCTCTAATAACTGCATTACATGAGCCCATTCATCTTTGCTGATGATTGGTTTTTAATCAAAAACAGTATCACAAACATATCTCATTTATGAGTTTGAACCTCCGACAATTTTTCTACTTCTTTTTGAAATGATGGTAGAAATAAACAGTGCAATGCTAACATAAGTTTTACCAAGAAATAATTATCAAAATTCTTTTGATTTATTTATTTATTTATTTTTATTAAAAAATGTATAAACAGTTTTTATAATATATAGTCACTTTATTATATACTTTCACTATACACCAATTAAAACTGAAGACGTTCTTTAAAATAAGTAAAAGTTCTTTTTTAAATTTCCGGCACGTAAAGCCCAAATCCAAAAATAGCATAAATTGTAAATAAATTATTGAATATACAACTTCAGAATGGTTAATACGAGCATAATTTGCTTATTTTTTGATTTACAATAACAGAAGTGGTATAAAAAATATATAATCAAAAGCAATGACACATATATCCATTTGCAATTTAAGCAGATAGGGTTTATTAATAAAGCATATAAAGCCACCATAAGCACTTGTGTTCGTTTACATATTTTTTGTTATTTGTTGCGATCTTTTGCAAATAATTAAAAATGCAACCCGATTATGTTTAAACAGATTGTGACACCCTAAAATTATCTGCACATTTGTTTGAGACAGAAAACGCAAGAAATCCAAAGAAGACACAGCGTATTTGTCTGCAGCCACTGCTGCTGCAGCTGCTGTTCAAGTGTTAAAGACGTGCGTAATGATGGAAAAGACAAGAACGGGCTTTAAGCACAATTTAACATGACGGCGTGGCATCTTCATGTGTTTTTACTTTTAAAGTCCATATGCGATTATGAGCTTAAAAACGATACTTATTTGCTGAACGTGTATATAATAAAGAATAAAAAATAAACAAAATGAAAAAAAAACTAATCTATTCTTAATTCTTAAAAGTTATTGCCAGTGTGAACAAATTTAGGCACTTATAACTTTAGGTGGTAATTCCTTTCTTAAGTTAAAAGATAAATTCTGAACTAGAAAAAATGATAAATTGTGTTATCAATCATGCAGGTCTTTCTATACAACATGCTAGAGTTACAGTTACTACTCAGTTAGTGTAACTGTTGCTTAAAATTGTCTGCCAATTTGACATTATGACAAAAAGTGTCTATTAAGCTGACTTACTGACTTAAACTTGTTAACTACGAAAAATGTTGTATTTGTTTTTCAACCAAAGATTTTACAATATTTGGGTAAAAATTTCTATAATTTGACTCAATTATGGGCTTATGAATTTAAGAGCCGATACACCCAAGACGAGTCACTGTTTGGTGCGGATTTTGGTCCAGAGGCATAATTGGGGCAGTTTTCTTCGAATATGAGCAAGGAGTGGCCGTTACAGTCAATGGCGATCATTATCGGGCCATGTTGAACGAATTTTTGTTCACAAAAATTGAAGAGGAGGATATTAGCAACATTTAGTTTCAACAAGACGGCGCAACGTGCCACACAGCCGAAGCTGCAATCGATGTTTTGTGCCCTGTTTCTGAAGACCGCATTATCAGCCGCAGAGCTGATGTCGTTCGGCCACCTCGGAGCTGCGATTTGACACCGTTGGACTATTATTTGTGGGGTGCCGTCAAAGATAAGTGTTACGCCAACAAGCCAGAGACAATTGACGCTTTAAAGGTCATGGTCAGCCGAGGCAACCATTTGAATGAAATTATTTTCCATTATTAACCGGAAGGATTGTACTTTCAAATAAAAAAAGAAATTTGGGTAGTAGTTTTATTGATAGCATTTTTTTTGATGGCATTTACAAAAAAAAAGATTATTTGGCAGACCCTTTACTAACGAAGGATTTATTTTCTGTGTTAAAAAGGAACGAACTCATGAAGTATAAAAGTAATTTTAACTAAACAATTTAAACATTTTTTGTTTTTAATATTTACTAATTCTTGCTGTCGATTTTACTTTTTAACAATAAAAAGCTGTTAACGGAGTTATTCTTATTCTGGAAGATATTTTTGAAGTTCTTGGAAGTTGTTTTTAAAATATAAGGCTGTACAGAAGCGTTATCAGACCAATTATCGCATACTCTTTTGTAGAATGATGTTCGCCAATTAATAAGAAGATTAACGCTAAGACATTACAAAAGGTCCAGCGTACGTGGTACTTGGGAATAAGGGAAACAGTACAAACCACATCAACTAGGGCTCTAGAAACTATTTTATGAGTCCAACTAACAAACATACAAATAACAACAAACGTATCCACAGGGATCACAGATTAAAACACCAAAAAGTAACGGTGAGGTGTATGGCAGTATGCCAACTGTAATCACAGTTTAGAATCACTGAACGTTTACACAGCGGAGTATTAAAACTTTTCGTTATACAGACGGCGGTAAACTCAAAAATAAAACGATTCTGGTTTTCTATACTGAAGAACTGTAAAATTAATTATGCTACCTTCCTTCGGACCATAATACTGTCGTTCAAGCGGAAGTACGTGCAAATACTGAAGCAATAAACAGGCTTATGGCAAACGCGGAAAGAACTATAGTTAATATTTTCACAGATATCCAAAGGGTAATACGTCCAATAGAACAAGAGTTGAGTTGAGTAGAACAGTATTTAACTGTAAGAAGGCAATAAATACCTTTGTAAAACAGAACAGAGCAAACTTTATATGCCAAGACACCATGGGATCGATGATGGAATAAGCAACCAAATTATTCCCCAGAGTTTTGAGCTTAAATATTTGAAAATATATCTCAGGCAGAGCAAACTTTATATGCCAAGACACCATGAGATCGATGATGGAATAAGCAACCAAATTATTCCCCAGAGTTCTGAGCTTAAATATTTGAAAATATATCTCGAGTCGCACACTGTGTCGTTTGTTGACGTATTTTAGTTTAAATGCGTTTGTTAATAATTTTTATAATCATTTTCAGAACTATGTTTTACCGAAAAAACACAAATAAATTAATTAAATCCTTTACAAGGACTTATACGTAATAGACAAAAAATATATTCCTTATCATTATAAACCAGTGATGTGCAAGAGCAAAAATGTAGTTGTGTTAATGAGACATGGAAATTACTCTCCCAGATAGTTAATCATCTGAGAAAATTTGAGAATTGTTTTTGTCCAGCTAGTTTGGTCTAGACGACACACTGTGCACCGGCTAACATAGAAAAGCCGCATACATACATAGATACAGTGAGCGTCAAAAAAATTTGAATTTAGCTTATATTGCAGTTCTTTAAAATGCGGTGAATTTAAACATTTTATGTAATTTTAAGACTGTATTTACGGCTTTACAAAATCTGTAAAAGAAATTGTAAGGTATGCTAGGGCGTATATGAAAAATCTAGAGGACTTAGTTGCCCGTGCAATTTTAAATAATACTGACCACATCCGATTTAGATGACACACCGGGAACTTGATACGAAAAAGAGTTAGAACGATGTCAGATTATATTTCGTATCGAGCTGATTGAACTAAATTTGGTTAAAATTTTCAAAAATACATAAATTTTAATAATTTGGCACATCTGGTTAACTCGTTAAATGTTTAATAAGAATTTGTTTATTTCACAAAAATTTTAAAGCAAACATACATTTGCAATTAGTGGGAATCATTTGAATACAAATAAATACATATTTGATAGTGAATAATAATTTTTAAAGTGAAATTAACTGAATAACAAAAGAAACGAGCAGGTTTAAATGATTATTATAATGAAGTTTTTCTACATTTGTTTTCAAATTTATTCCAAAACTCAAATACATTATCATTGTGGCTAAATGAATAGTGTTTAAAGGCCAATGAATCGAAATCCACACAGGTGACCTAGTTCAAAACCTACAACTTAATGAAGCTCTCTACGTGGGAATTCACTTAGACAGAAAACTAAAGTGGAAGAAACATAAGTATTGGGAGTACAAATTACATCGGTCTGTTTTTTTTTAGCTCAGGAAATTTACTTTTTCAGAAGATAATAATTTAACAAACCATTTAAAATACTGTTCATCACTGCCTAAAACATTTCCCCACATCTCATGCAATTTCCGAATCTCATCTTGGAAAAATTTCTCGTCTTTTGATCCCTCGAAATAGTCAGTAGTTAGAAGGGGCAATGTCAGGGAAATACGGCAGATGCATTTGGCATCGTGACCGAGCGTTGTCATGCTAAAGAATAACTTTATCATGTCCGTCCTTATATTTAAGCCGTTTTTATGTGACGCACTGTTCAGACGAAGTAATTGCATTCTGTACCGATCACCGAATTTTAACAGTTCGAATTGGTACTAATAACACTAGCTTACAAGGTTTTTGTTCATAAGTTAAAACATGCATGGAGATGTTAGTTTACGCTGTCTAACTATGGAAAAAATACTGTAAAAAATACTGGATGTTAAAATTTTGATATATTTATAAGAAACGTGAAAGTAACATTAGTTTAGGAACAAAAAAATAAAAATGAAGAGAGAGGATATTATATCTTGGAAAAACCGTTCACCATGCTCGTCACTCATATTTACAAGGTTTTCTGGAAAAAAATCCAAAATGGGAATGTAAAATTGAGTTTCGAAAATCTTCAATAAATCAGCAACAATAACTTGGTAATTTTCACTTTTTTTCTTCCTAAAAATTTGTAAATGACAAGTTTAAAGGAGTTTCAAGCCGCCCGTTCGTCGCCGATTAAAAGACTCTCCAATTTCGAATCAATAAATAATTTATTAATTTTTGGACCCACAAATATTCCTTATTTAATTTAGATTCAGAGAGATTCGGGAGTACACCGTCACTCCCCTGCTGTTGTGAAATACTTTTTAGTGAATCCATGAAACTTATAATTTCTTCAGTGGTTTTCACAGTTCACTTATCTCTAGGTCATTGGCTTACCAAACTTTAGAGATCTTTTTTTACCGGAATACCAAGAGCTAAGGATCAGCCTACAATTTGTTAAAATCACATAAGCAATCCACCTTTTATCTTGATGCGATACCGGAAAACCAAAATAATTAAAATAAACAATTTGAACAATTTTTGTAATAGGGAATGCTTGCACGGTATTAATTACTTTTCCCCATATATAACAAAACCGCTTTGGGTTAACTTTGTAAGCTATAGGGTGGGCAATTTAAAAGTTTAAATTCAAAGTTGCAATAGAACAAAAACGGTTTGATATTTTGTCAACTTTATTTTTTTGTTGTGAAGTACAATTTTTCCGGTTAGTAATAAACCGCGGCTGGCCTCACAGTACCCCTTTCAATCGGACCAATTTTTACGAACTTTTTCGAGGGTATGGGTTCGTATCTCGGCAATGGCATCACGAATGTTGGCCTTCAAATGCTCAATTGTCTCTCGTTTGTCGGGATAACACTTGTATTTAACGGCGCCCCACAGAAAATAGTCGAACGGTGTCAAATCGCAACTTATTGGAGTCCAACTGACATCACCATTTCAGCTAATTAAACGGCCATCAAACGTTTGACGCAATAAATCGGTTTGGCAAGTTGCACCATCCTGCTAAAACCAAACATCGTTCACATCAATACCACGAAGAGAGGGCACAAAAACGTCGGTTATTATGGTGCGGTACGTGTCTCCATTGGCCGTAATGGTCGGGCCCACCTCCTTTTCAGAGAAATATGAGCCCGCTTCACAAGCCGCATCAAACAGTCATTCGTAATGGGTGAATTGGCTTCTGTAAGACCACGTTTGGGTTTTCTGAGCCCTAAATACGGCAATTTTGCTTATTAACGTACCCACCAAGACGAAAATGAGCTTCATTCAAAAAGATGATTTTAAATAATGATAAATTTACAACGTTGCTTAAGCGTAAATCGATTCATTTCCTCCAGTGGAGATAATATACTGCATTTTGTGACAGAATAAAATGGAATAACTATTTCCAGATTCAAAATAACCGCTGGTTAAAATTTAAACTTTTAAATTGCCCACCCTATATATCTTGCTTAATAGAAAAACAATTGGAATAACATCAATATACATCTCTGAAAGCATTAACATTTTTACGTATTCTATGTATCAAGAACTCGATACGAATTCGAGTGTACTTGGTACCAGCTAAAGGGCGGTCCAACCATAATTTACGATGTTAATTGTGAGTTGCACCTTAACGTCTTAATTGACATTTCCTTGTTTCAGTGTTTGATAAATTCAGCCAAGAGGAGGTACACAATTGAGCAGCGTGTTAAGATTGTTGAAGCCTTTTACGAATATGGGCATTCAAATCAAAATGCATTTCGTGCACTTAGTGATTATTTTGATCAGCATAATGGACAACGGAAGAATTGTGCGCAAGTTTCTGAAAACCGGGTCTGTAGGAAATGTGGAAAGACCTGTGCATGCTCGCCCAGTTCGTTCTGCAGTAGACATTGCTGTTGTTCGCGATAGTGTGGTAGAAGAGCCGTCAACCTCGAATCATCGTTATGCGAGGTGATAACGGACTTCTTGTGGCCAAATGTAGACCTGAACAAATGTGGATCCAGCAGGATGGTGCCACTTGAAACACAACCAAAGAACAATGGCTCTTGCGCGAAAAATTTAATGGACGTATTATCTCATGTCGTGGCGATGTTATTTGGCCGCCACAATCGTGTGATTTGACACCGTTGGACTTATTTCTTTGGAGATATTTAATAAAAAAGGGTACGTCAATAAGCCAAAAACAATTCAAGAGCTAAAGGATGAGATAATTCGGCACATTAAAGACATTGAACCTGAATTTGTTTCATCCGACGGATGGATGTAAGCCACCGAAGCCGCGGAGAGAATTTGGACGATATTTTGTTTCACACATAATTGTCATAGATCCTTCTACCATAATAAAAATATTAAGATAATTCTCTGAAAACCTATTGTTTTATTTAGAATTAACATCGTGCGGTTTGGTTGGACCACCCTTTACATAAGAGTAATATTATACTACAGTATATAGGTGAAATTTAAAAACAAGTCTATTATAACGCTGACGTATAAGTGGAGTGGTAAGAGTGGTAATTAACTAACGCTGATAGCCCTTCTTAAAAATGTGTTTGTCATTCCGTGAACAAACAAATAATTATTTTTTGTGAAGTTGTGTAATTTTGTACTACGGTAGTACACAACGCCACACAGTGCGTCGACCCATAACAAAAAACAAAAAATCGATTATAACGCATAAAATGTATATTTTTTTAAAGCTACCTGCTGAACTCGCTAAACTCAACTTATTTATAATAAAAAAATTATATGTAAAAAATTGGTGCTTCATAAAAATAGTTGAAAAAACTCTATTTATTTAAAAAAAATTTTAAATTTTGAAATTTTAGATACAATATTATTAACAAAATAGTAAAAAAGAGTAAATTTACCCATCTTTGATAGAGTATTAAAAAATTTAAAAAAATTATATCTTTTTTTTTATTATATATTTTTATTACATTTGTTGTGTTCTCTTTTGAAGATAAGCTATATTTTATTCAAAATTAAATGAAATTCCTTTTAAAATTAAATTAAATCGAAGATCTAGTTTAATTTCCGAAAAAGAAAATATTGAGCAGATATGTTTATCTGCGAAAAAAGCATTGGCTATATATGGCCAAATAAAGATTTGATGGTACATCTGATTATTATCTTCAGATCAAATGCTATCATCACTTAGACACACCACAGTTAAAAAAGAGATTTGTCAGATCTGGATATATATGTATATATGCGTGTTTTTTAAAGAGGTATAGAACTTCAAGTTGGCATTACTTTTCAAGATGGCGACCGATTTAACAGCTGTCAAGTGATTTATTCTCAGTTTGGCTTGGCAATTCATCGTGAATAGACTCACGCCCGGCTTAGATTCGTCGAATTGGTCCAAAACGAGATTACCGTTGTTCCCGATTTTTATAAGCGGATTTTGTTTAGCGATGAAGCTCACTTTTGGTTGAATGGCTACGTCAACAAACATAACTGCCGCATTTGGAGTGTAGGTAATCCTCAAGTGTATGTGGAAACACCGTTACATCCAGAAAAACTGACTGTTTCGCGCTTTATGGGCTGGAGGAATCATTGGTCCGTACTTTTTCAAAAACGATGGTTGCTAGAACGTTACAGTCAATGGTGATCGGTATAGAGCCATGATTACTAACTTTTTCATTCCTGAATTAAATAACCATGATGTCCAGGAGATGTGGTTTCAACAAGGCGGCGCAACTTGTCACATAGCTCGTGCCACAATAGATTTATTGACAGACACGTTTGGTGACCGCCTAATTTAACGTTTTGGACCTATGAATTGGCCTCCAAGATCTTGTAATTTAACACCGCTAGACTACTTTCTGTGGGGCTATGTAAAGTCATCGGTCTATGCGGTAAACCCACAAACGTTTGACCATTTGGAAGACAACATTCGCCGTGTTATTGCCGATTTACGGCCACAAACGTTGGAAAAAGTCATCGAAAATTGGACGTCCAGATTGGACTACATCCGCGCCAGCCGTGGCGATCATATGCCAGAGATCATATTTAAAATCTAATGTCACAAGATTATCTTTCGGATAAATAAAATTCATGTCAATCGAATAATCCATCGTTGTTTTATTCCAACTTAAAGTTCTATACCTCTATAAAAAACACCCCTTACTACCTGGTGAAAATGCGCATACTGAAAAAAGGAATGAAGTATCTAGTTCCACTTCGAGCGAAGACTCGTTTTCGGAAGAATAAAATATTAATTTTTTTACTTTAATATATTGGCGTTTTCTTTTCAGACAAAAAATGTTGCCCTTCGTTTGTTTTTTACCATAAAACGACGTCAAAAATTAAGAAATATCGAAGATTTTCAAAGTCGTTAATTTTAGAGACTACACAGCACCTTTATTTATATAAGATTTTGTAAAAAAGGAATACAAAGAAAATAATGGCAATAAAGTGCAACATTTTTTCCAGAAAAGAAAACACCGTTTGTTTATTATTTATTCAGTTTGTAAGCAAAAGGTCTATTTTTACTTAAAAAATTGTAAATAAATTGTGGGCAAATTCGAGGTTACCATATATACCAATATTCCATACAAAGAAATATGTGAAATAGAAATATGTGAATTAATAATGGAATATGATGTCGAGCAAATGTCCACCTCTAGCACGTCGGCAGACGTCCGCTCTTTTCACAAAATTTTGTAAAATTTTCGTCAGAGTGTCAGATATTTGTTCACGTAATTCTCAGAGAAATTAATCCAGCGGTATTAAATCACAACAACGAGGCGGTCAATTGACATCGCCAAATCGAAATAACGTGACCAGGATTTTTTTAAGCAATAACCGTTTGGCTAGCTGTGTGTGTTATGTCAACATTAAACAATTGTGGCCACGAAAAATTGGTTATTATGGTTTGGTAGCGCAGAGAATATACAGTGACGGCGTTTCCTTGCTCATTTTCTAAAAAATACGGGCCGATGATGCTCCTAGCCACAAACCGCACCATACGGTCACTTTCTTTGGACTGTTTGTGGATTTCGTTAGCCACATATGCGACAATTTTGTTTGTTTACATAACCACCTATGGAAAAAGGGTTTCATCACTAAAGATAATTATATTGAAAAATCCGTTGTTTTTGTTCAGCTTTTCAAATAGCCAATTAGCAAAGGTTCGACTCAAACAATAGTCGCCTGGCTTTAGTTCTGGAACGAATTAAACTTTATAAGCGTGAAGATGAAGAACTTTATGCAAAACGTTGCGCAAAGGTGATGCCCAAATGTTGCGAACGTCGACGGGTTGATGTTCCAGATTAATTCTTAACACATTGCTGTATAGCGGTTATGTTTACAACACTACGAGTGTTTTGTTTTGATCTATTGTCAGAAACAGTACCGTGAGCCTCGACCACAGTGTATACAGTGACGACACACCACCAAAATAACAATACAACAAAATAACCATACAAAAGTAGGGATATACGAGATAATAAATATTAACATAATATAGCTATTTTTTTTCGAGCTGAGTTGTAAATTTTTTTATTTTGCTTTATTATTGTATTCTGACAATGTTTTTGGTTAAAATTAATGTTAAATTTTATTCCACATTTTTTACTTACCTTTATTAGTTGAAAAAGTACATATATTTCGTTAAATAAAACTGAAAATTTTGTATATCTTTAAAAAATCACAACCAATTCAGTTTTACTACATTAAATTTTATTTTTATTTACTTCATATACTAGTACATATATTTATATATTTTGTGCTTTTCGCACTGCTTTATTTTCTTATGGAAATAATGTTGCTTTTTCTTTTACTCCAGCTAAGTTGTAAATTGTTGTAAACAAAGAAAAACAGCTGCTTTTCGCTTTTTAAGCTGTCATTGGTGTCCTCACTGTGTGCACTGTGGCCTCGACTTTAGCGTTTAAATTACGCACCCGGGTCTCAGAAGAAGCCTGATGAAAAGCTGCTCGAATTTTACGAAGTCATACAGTAAAATTTTCAACATTTTGATAGTAAATCTTCACAATTAAAATTCTTTTTTCAGGAGTGTAGCGTTCCACAGTTAAAATTTCCCAATTTTTTACTAAAGAAGTGTCAAAGGTTGACAGCTCAATTCTTGGTATTTTATCATTTGACAGCCAATTTATTTCTTAACCTCAAATTTGGCCACACTGTATAAAAAAATATCCAATGGTTGGTTTTTTCTGTTGTTATTGTCACATTTTGTCAAAATTTTGCATATATTTGGCCACAATTAATGTCTATAAAAAATTTCATTTATCTACGACGATTCCTTCTATTTTTATCGATTTGCTCTATGCAGCTCCTTGAGCCACCAAGAGTGCACAATTGCATTATAATAATAAGACAGCGTAACTGTAATAACAAACAAAATATATTTTCGAATTGTACGAAACTTAGAAGCAGTTATAAAGCCCAATAAAGCCCGGTGCGTATTTTTTAACGGGTATTTTCCAACCCTGCCAAAAAAAAACACAGGGTTTGCTACCGTAGGCACTAACTCATTTATATTATGTTGTGTCAATATACGAAACTTAAATCTATGTATGCAGGTATGTTGTATACGTTGGGCACTGCATCAATACCATCTGATGAAATCTAACAAAGGAAAATACCAAAAATAATGCTAAATATCAGAATAAGAGATAGATCGCCTACATAAAAATTACAAAAAATTAAAAATACTAAGAGCATTTGGTAATTGATAAAATTCCTGATAGGCTTTGCTAGGAATTTCTGATAGGCATTATTAGGAATTTTTCAATTTAATATTGTTTTTAAAATTTGTTTGCTTTCCAATAACGTTAAAAAAAACGAATTAAGATTTAAAAATTTTAATGTTTTTTATGTCCCATTTTTATAACTTAATAAAGTTAAATTCTATTAAAGTCATTCCATTTAATTATGTTATCTTATCAATTTAAGTCATTAGTTCCTTCACTATTTTATTTCTTATTTAATATATTTATTTAAAAAATTAAATTATATTTCTAGCCGGATCTTTATTATTTCAAACCAGCATCTTTAATATATTCTTCATCTTTTACGCCCACTTGATTAAAATAATTTTTTTATTTAAAAAAATTATACCTCCAACATTCCATAAATACTCTTATGCGATTAATGATGCTGCTGTTGACGATGATAGCATTAATTGACAATTAAATATTTATTGTTTTTAAATAATTTTAAGCCAATTAAATAATTATTTTTATATTTTTACTCAGAAAAAAAATTAAACATCGAATTATTGAGAAAATAATAAAGAAAACAAATTATTTCCCTTCACATGCAGTGGCACACGTTTATTGTTAAAGGCAAAATTAAACAAAAAAAAAAAAAAAATATTATTTAATGTAGAAAAAAATGCACAACCAGAGAGAATATCATAAAATAAATAATCTTGACAATTTAAAAGCACCAGTTGTCAATTAAAATATAAAAACAAAAACAGCAACAACATGAAAATAAATTTGCTTACTTAAGCAAATTTTTTCAACATTAAATAAAGAAAAATAGCAAATTATTAGATGCTATTAGGTAAGGGAATAAATCATTTTCACTTTATATTTGTAATTGCAAAGCGCAACAATTATTCCAAGTCAGGATTGCAATACTAAGCAAGTAGACTAAAACCTCTAAAGGGCTTGGAGTTCTCAGCTGTTATATATCTGTATCATTTAGTACACCCAATGGAAAAAATGATTTTGCTGCAACATTAAATCATGAGAAACATATATCGAAAAGTTGTAATTTCCCCGAAATTGAAAAACGTTTCATATTCTAATATAGACCTGTAACACAAAAAAGTCTAACGAGGTAAAATCGCACTTTCTTAGGTGGACAATTCATGCAGCAACATCTCAACCTGAGATATCCATGCCATCAAATCGTTCGTGTGAAATATCCAATTTGGCATGTAGCGCCCCATACACCCTTATTCACAACGATGACGCTGCCAGTCCAAAATCTACAGTGAATTTTTCGAAATACAACTTGATATTCTTGAGTTAATGGTAAATACAGTTTCTTCGTACTCTTATGCACTTATAAGCTAATAACTTCAGTTTCTTTAATGGTGTATATCTCTTCAGTTTAATATTGAAATAACTTTTTATAATATTGTTACCTTTTAACCTTTTTAAAACATTAAAGGTATTTTAAATTGCATCAAAGAAAATAAATAACACGTAGTTGTTGTTTTATTTTAGTCTGTTTATTTCCTCACAAACTTTATACAGTAACTTATTTGTACAGTATCCCACTTATTTATCTTGCACTTAATACACAAATCTACTCAACACTTTGTTTTACGCCTAAACACGACTTTAATTATTGACTATTAAATTACAGTTTTACACAATGACTGCAAAACTATAACTGACTATAACCACTAGATGTAAAATCATAATACACACATCGTTAAACATGCAAGTGATAATACTGTTAATAGCAAAGATGATTATGGCAGTGACAGATGCATACTTTGAGAGCCTTGACACAAACCAATAAAATAAATGCCATAATAAATTTTGAAAGTGAAAGTGCTATTTGTTTTGTTTGCAGTGAGTTAAGAAAATCAATTCATCCAAAAAATGGCAATTTCAAGAGAAGGTTTTCGTTGGATTATTTTTCACAACTTTCGATCATGTGTCAATGAACTCAGTTCTTTATATGGCCAGAAAGCACCATCAAAACCCACAGTATATCGCTCGTATAGTGAATTCAATCGTGGTCGTAGTTCGGCTGCAGAACTACTGTACAAAAATTTATTCTCGTTGGATACACCATAATTTATCAATCGCTCAAAAGAAGGCTCGCATCGATTAATGTAAGGAAATGATTGAGAATTATCGACGGTGCTGCTTTAAAAGACGTGTATAAAATCGTGACAGGTGACGAATCATGGATATACATATGCATTTGAGCCGGAAACAAAACCGCAATCGACCGTGTGGGTATTCCAAGCTAAATCCAACAAAATTGTTCGTGGAAAAAGCACAGCGAAGCAAATGGATGCCTGTCTCTTCGGCCTGAGTATATTCTGAGAAGAAGTAGTTGAAGAAGCAGTTGAAGCCTTCAAAAACCATGTTTTAGAGATGTATCAAGAGGAATGGAAAAACTGCTTTAAAAAATGCTTTAAACGAATGCAAAAGTGTATTGATCATTAAGAGGAATATTTTGAAAAAAATAAAGCCATTCTCATTTAAAAATATTTGTTATTATTTGCTATTCCAGAAATATAAACAGAACCCCTCGCAATATTACCAATATTTTTTAAGCGAGCTAACCTAATATTTTATTGTACCAAATTTGGATATAATGACATCATTCAATCGTCTTGGCATATATTTGACTAGAATTCGTAACATTTAGATTGATATATTTGCCATTTTTTAAGGATGCACATCATAAAATCCTGTAAAGTCTTAAATTGTCGGCCGCTACCATAAAAGCGTTGTGACAGAATGGCCAAAATATATTTTTATGGGTTTTCAATCAGGACTACTAGCCAATCACTTCACCACATTAATGTTTTTATCCAAAAAATTATTTTTAATTGCCTTGGAATTAGGACAGTCGTTATTTAAAATTAAAATTAAAGCACTAAGAATGATTAATAAAATAAGTAATTGATCATTATTAATATATTAATTAATCGAATTAAAATATATCAATTAAAATATATCAATTGCTTTAAATTTTAATAATAATAATTACGACTTGGCAATTACAAAATATAGAAGGATTTATTATTGGCAAAATTCAATTTCAAATTACGTGTAATTGGTAATCGTCGTTGTTTTAATAATCCCTTACATGAAATTTAATTGGAAATTAATCAGTAATTGACATTGATTTAGTATGCTTTTAATTATGAGTTTGTTAAAATTCCAAAGTAGTTCACTTTTTAAATATATAAAAATCCCATTCAAGTTGTATGAATTTAGTTCAAACTGAGCTATAAGTAGAAGCATTTTGAAGTCTTTTAAAAATCGATTTAACATTGTTTTAGAATTAATTGCAGAAACGCTTTTTACTAATCACTAACATTATGCAAACAAATTGGTTTTTACGTTTTTATTTATCGTGTAGTTTTAATAGAATCTCTGCTAAATTTTAATAAAGCCGTTTAAAAGCTGAAGATTTACGATGAAACGCTCTCCTCGACAGTATTTCATTTAGAAATTCTTGACATTTAAAACAAATTAAGCATGTCTTTACGATTGCTTTCTGCTTATTTAACACTTTATATTTTATATTATGAATTTGCCAACGTTAGATACAATAGAAATGTATAGAATTTTAAAAAATTAATACAAACACTTTAAGAATTAACAAAACAAAAAAAAAATTATAAGTTTAATCATTTAAACACCGCATTAGTTATGTTTGAAAAACCATAATGAATGTGTTAAAGGTCATTTTGAGAAAAAAACAAAAAAATATAAAGAAAACACAATACTGTGAACTGTTTTGATGTCTTAGCTTTATAAACCTTTTAACCCGTATATTTGGGGTATGCTAAGACAGCAGACAGCAAGCAGTAAACAATGTTTGAATTTTTTAACAAAGATTGATGTGGCAGCACTAAAAAACTACACCAAAAAAGCCAAACTCAAGTTCATGAACTCTCTTTGAATTTTTTTTTTCTTCTTTGCAATTTCGTGTAGCTCTCTTTGGTAACTTTTTGGAAAACCGCAGGAAATTGCTTTGGAAAAAACTAAACAGCAGCAGCAGCAATAGAAAATAAATTCATATGAGATCATGCAAAAACTACATTAAAAATATTACTTTAACCTAAAAGGTGACCAGGTTTTCAAAAATCTTTTAAATCTTTATACCAAGACTGTCTAATTGATTTTATCTGAAATTCCTTCGAATATTATCAAATATATATATTGATTCTAAAAGCAATCAAATTTCGTTGAGGACTTAATGTACTCCTCTTTTGGATAATGTAAAAAATTCCTATGTTTTGGAGAGGTGTTGGGAATTGATTTTCCTCACTTTCCGGTTTTGTTATATGATTGTAAAATCTTTGCTTCATGTGGCTGGTAAAGTCGTAGAAAATTTAAGATGTCTTATAATCGGGCAAAAACCCAACCCATCGAGTTTTATTGGGTCTCTTTATGTTTTTTTTTTTTCCTAATTTCGCTTTCTGCTTCCTCATTTCGTTCAATAAGACAATATTTTTAATTTGTTAGTTAAATTATGTCGTTTTAGTGTTTATAATGCAATTTTGCACTCTTAGTCTGATCAATACGGCGTTGTGTACTATGGACCGCTAAAGCAGACTGAAATTACTACGTTTGAATCGTGCATTATGAGAAAAATGGCGGGACTACTAAGACAGACATGATTAAGTTATTCTTTTCAATGACAACGCTGGGCCTTACGTCGCAAAAGTAGCCAAACGATTGTCAGAAATGTTCAAATGCCGTACCTGCTGTATTCTCCGAACAGCCACCGTATTCTCTGATCCATCTAATTATTGGTTGTTCGACGGATACAATATCTTTTAGCATGTCACCGAATCACTTCTTTTCAAGAAATAAAAAATCGGCTTCAAAGTTGGATCGCCTGAAAAGACGAAAATTTTTTCTGAAATGCGATTCGGAAATCGCCGAAGTGGTGGAGAAAAGATGTAAGCAGTGATTTTATATATTTTTTATTTTAATAAAATTGTTAATTTATTATCTTATTTGAGCTAAAACAGGACAAAATTAATATGTAATCCCAAACCATAAATTTATGTTGTAATATGTTGTAAATAAACTACGAACTGCTTTAAAGAAAAAACCTAATAAAACCCAGGTAGGTTTAATTGGGTTTTCAGTCATTCGCCAGCCCTGCTTATAATGCTGTGGTCAGATATGTTTATGGATTATCGCAGTTTGACATTGTATCAAAATGAGGGTGTATCTTTTGACGGACTACTAAGAATGAGAGTTTTAATATTACACAAAATCACTTAGACGCGTGAACCAAAAATTATCTTTTCGAAAGAATATCGCCTACTCATTTTCATAGAGTGGAATTCATAATCTACCTTAATAAACCTACTAATTAATGCTTTAGAATTTAATTGGGTTATGATTAATTACTGTTTCCCAATGTTCATGATATATTTTAAGTTCAATTGTTACTTTTTTAACACATATTTTTTTGTTTTCAAAATTATTATTATTTTTTCTTTGTCACTCCTCGACTGATGACCTGAGTTTACTACGATGTTATTTAGACCCATTTCAGAAACTTTTACTATTACCGTTCCACAGATATACAAAAACCAAATTTACTTTGTATGGGAGGTGCCACTCCCACTCCAATTTCGCCCATTTTTGGAATGATGATTTGTATTGACCACAAAGCTATTTTGGCCAAATTTATAAACTCCTATTATTACCGTTTTAAAGATAAAGACAACTAAATAAAAATTTATATAGGCGTGGCACCGCCCAGTTGTATAGAAACTATTAGTGAAAGTACATCTTTCCAACGCATGTATTGTGGTTTGTAAACCGGTTTAGTGGTTTACGAATTATAAAATGACGAACATAGAACAACTTATTTTTATTACATCCAAAATCACGATTTATGTAAAATTCACGCACAAAAATTCAAATTTATGTTCTTCCTGCTTAATCTACATGCACTATTCTAGTGGTCATTGACTAAAATTTCAATGTGATTCTATAAGTAAATATGTAAAAGTATATACAGCTCTGATTCGTTATTTGAAACCGTTGCAAGGTTTTTAAAAAGTTTTCTCAGAAATATGCATCCGGATAGTAAGATTTCATAAAAATAAAAGTACATTTGGTCACCCTACAATTGACTTAACTTTTCAAAGCCATACAAAACACCATAACATAAACTATAAGTAATTGCAATGCTTTTTTAAAGTGTTTTTTTGGCTTTGGCTTTGCTTAAGGTAAGACTGGCATTAAAGAAAACTAAGAGTTGTTTATATTATTCGCTTTTATTTTGAATATCAACATAAAAATTTCAATATCCAAGGTCAAAACAATTGTGGACTCACATGCGAAAATCGTTTCATTAGATATTTTTTATTTTTTTATCTCACCATAAAACGACAAATTATTATGATTACGAGTATTTGCAGCGGCATAAGCTCAAACACTTCGAGATAAAAACCAAAAAAAAAAAAAACATTCAATTGGCAAATACGAGTATAAAATCTAAATAAATAAGAGGCAGAAATTTGCAATTAATTAACTGATTTGATGTTTAACAAGGGTTGGCTGATTCGATCGGTTAATAGGTGATTTTAACTGTCGATTCGAATGCAGCGACATGCTGTTGAACACCTGTTTGGAGTGGCTTTTAAGAAAACTATGAATTAAAAGCTTTTGACTCACGATACTACATGGCTAAACTACAATATGACTAAATAATAGTAATATTTAACATCAATATGTAGAAAGAAACTCAATGTTTTTAAAAGTAATTTTACTACACAAAAGTTTATTACACAGAATTTTAGTGATGTGATATCTTAGATTTTAAAAAGATAAAAGTTAATGTTTGTATACAAGGATAGCAGAAGGAATGAAAAGCCATATTTTAAAGGGACAAAATTGTTTACATGAGACGACTATTTTTGTCACTACGCTATGGCAACTTTTTTTCAGATGTACCGTTAGTTTTTATTTATATACTATGCTAACTTTACACCCACATGAGTAAACAATATTTACTTTCGAAGAATCGGGTGAAAAGAACGGCAGTAAGCATAGGTAGATAAGAGTGCTGGAGTAAAAGAATAAAATATTAGCCAGATTTTAAAATCTGGAAGTGACTCATTGATGGCTTGAGGTTGGTTCCGCGGGAATAAGTTTAGAGTAATCCGCTAAATCAGGGTAAAATGTATGCCACATGTTATATAAACATTTTTGAGGGCTTATACATTCCAAGCCTAGATATTGTCGGCTTAGATCCGGGACAGAATGACATCTTTATGCAGGACAATGATCCTAAGCATACCGCGAAGTAAATGGGTGCAAGGTATTGGATTGCCCTCCTCAGTCGTCGGATTTGAACCCGAAAAACCACCTTTGGTTCATATTAAAGCAAAAGACTTTTGCTCATAAAGAGCAGCCTAAGACCGTGGATGAGCTTTGGGAGCATGCCGTAAAAGCTTGCGAAAAAGTTGACCAGAATATGCAGACAAATTTAGTAAACAGTATAAAAAAAAAATAAGACAGATTCTAGGACCAAAAAACAATGATTTATTCAACTGTGGTTATAATTGCTCACATGTTTGGGCTTTAAATTAATATCTCTCTTAACACTCTTAACATATATTTTTCTCCGTGTTTTTTTTTCGAACATTTTGTCAATATTATTAATTTTGTGAAGAAATTTGGCCATTACTGTATATGTATATATGTATATACACAGATTTTTTTCACATATGACCAGCAGCCAGGGGATGGTATTAGGAAAATAGCTTGTGAGAGGGAGGACAGAGGGAGTAGTGCTTAGATTTAAGTTTACTTATGTCGTAAGTGGCACGGAAGACTGTCGCTGGGAGATTGTTTCACAACCGAACAGTGCGACCAAAAAACGAATAATAATTTCCTATAATGCGTTGTGCGATTCACTAGACAATCAACTACAACGGGATGCGCTCTACGAGAAATACGAGTACTACGTAAGAAAATATGATTTTTAGGAATTAATTCCTTAATTTCGTCAAAGAACATTCCCTTATAGTACCGATAGAACAATGAAACACTCGCCACAACGCGACGGTACTCTGATGAACCGATAGAGTTGGCTATCCTACCGTCATTAATGAGCAGCTTCGCCATCTCCTGTACGCGGTCGAGAAGCCACAAAATAGACTTTAAAGCACTGCCCCATACATTAGAGTTGTATTCCATCTTAAGTCGGACATAGGTCTTGTAAATATTAAGGAGATTAGATGGAGGGAAGTATTTCTTGCGCCGTCTTAAAAAACCAAGGTACTTGAATACTTCTTTCGACATTAGAAATAGGTGATCATTCCAGCGAACGCCATTGAGTCTTGCGTGCATTAATATTCGACCCTGTACGCACGACTCCACCAGGTCACTTGTGAGTTTGTCGCTTATATTCATTCTTCTCGACCCAATCTCCAAGAGGCTCGGCCCACAATCAAAAGAATATGAGTGAAAAATGTTGGTGTCATTCGCAAAAGAGTAGATAGGATTAGAAGTGAGAAAAAGAAAGTCGTTAAGAAATATTAGAAAAAGAGAAGAACATATACGTACATGCATAGGTTAGTGTATTAGTCAAAAATGTATTTTACCTCACACTCAACATTTTTTGAAATTTTTAATCAAATCCGAGTCAATTTTACCCCACTATGCGATTAAAAAGCTGGAATATACGCTCTTTTTCTGATCAAAAAAGATACTTTTGTCGGGAGAAAATTGTCTCTAACCGCGACTCTTCCTAAAGAATCATTTTTGAGTCTTTTTTGTAATTAGTTTAGAGCCATTTTCGATCCATTTTCTTCTGTATGATTAATTTGCAATTACTATACAATTTGTTGTTTTATTTGTAATCTAACTCCTTTTGACCATTAGCGCAAATCATTTTCGAGTCCTTTATTAATCGTGTAAGTGATTAATCAGTTTTTAATAACAAAAATGATTCGTATAAGACTCAGCAAGCTGATTTGTCGAAAAACGATCTTCTATTTGCTAGCTGGGCTTAATGGCGAACGTGTTATATATTTATTTAAAAAATAAATAAATTTCGCGAAATGCGCTTAAAGTTTTCATTGTTTAAGGCCTATTATATAACAATGATACAGACTTCAGAATCAGACTAAGGATTTTCCCACCACATTTCAAACAATAATTTCAATTACTTCTTATTCTGTTGACGAGGGTGGCGTGGTGTAGTAGTTAAAACACGCGCATAACAAGACAAGGGGCCCAGCAGAGGACATGGCGACAAATATTATTTGTGGTTTCGAGTGTTTAATAAAGAAACTTCATCCAGTCAACTCCCTCTAAATCAAACTCCAGCTTACCTTCAGCGTTAATGACAAACATCAGACTAATGATCCAAAGAAAAACGCCACCTACTGGAAAAAAATTACAATGCCAAATAAAGATCACCATCACCGCTTAGCAAGGATCTTCACAACTACACAATCATATGGAGGGGAGCTACCTGCAGTGAATTTGAATTTAATGAAACTAGAACAAAGCAATAAATGTCCTAGAGGAGTAACGGAGAAAAAAAATGATACAGACTTTGGAATCAGACTAAAGCTTTTCCCACCATATTTCAAACAATAATTCTGAATTTTTCTCATTCAAAGTTTTCTGTAGTTTAAACTGTTAAGAGCTTTATTATCTTATATCAAAATAATATACATAATTGTCATTTGAAATACGCTTTTCTGAAATCTAAATTTATTTTATAAAACAAATAAAAGCATAATATTCTTAAATGTAGGCATACAAAATAATCTCAAGTACAAATGAATTAATGTGTTTGAAAACAAAAAATCAACAAATTATTGAAAAGAAACGCATTTATGCGTAAGAGAATGTGCTTCATATGTTGCTGACATAGATTTCATTCAATAATTGATTGAAATGTTATGAAAATTGTGTTCATTGCCATTAAGTTATTACGATATATTATGAATATGTGTAAACATTTTTCATTCATATATTTTTACGATATTTTATGAACAAGATTTTTTTTAAGAATGAACATTAAAGCTTTTAATTAAGTGGTCTCTCACTGATAAAAAAAAATCTGTTACACAATATCCAATAACTTATATATTTTATTACTTCAATGAGCATAAAATTACAAAAAATGATTTACATTTTTAACCAACACATTTCTGTTTTGTTTTCTTAAGCATATGATACCTATAAAAATCAATTAAAAATAAATAAAAAAATTTAATCATTCGTTGCAACATGGTCATACAAAAGAATTTAAAATTTTTATGTTATTAAAGAAAAAGTGAATAATAGAAATAATACGTTTTTGCAATCACTTTCATTGAACCGATTTTTTTTATTATTTAACAGTGATCTTTGGTCATTTATTCGGAATTCGATTATTTTGATGTAAGGCAATGATATGAAAGTGTATATGGGCAGAGTATTTAATACAACAGAAGATTCTACTTGTGATGCAAGATAAATTTGATTAACCTTAATATTGGTAGGTTAGGTTAGGTTGAAAAAGCGGTGCTGGCGTACCTCACCCAGAGAAAACATGAACAGTAGTTCATTGTAGAAGCCTTTCAGAAAAGAAATGAAATAATAAGGCAGAGAAATAGATAGATAAAGGAAAAGAGAAGAGAAAAGACAAGCAACAGAATAGAAAAAGATGATCATAAACATAGAAGATATATACTAAACATAAAAGAAAACATAACACGCCTACACCCGGTGTCACTTTACTATCCAGCTGATGCCTGAAATAATTTCCTCCAGGACAGAGGGTGCCTGCATAAACCTTGACCTCTGAGCGCAGTGCCCAAGTCAGACAAGGTATCAGTATCCTAGGGGGACCCCTTCTTAGATTCAGGACCTATTCCGTCCCCAAGCGGTCGAGTTTAGGTCAAAGCAGCCTGGGAACCCTATCGTATCTTCTGCCTCTTAATGACTCTTCTACTCTGCGGCGGGCCCATTTGTCCCCTAAGCTAACTTCAGCGGTGGTCAGATACAGCCGCCAGTTCTAGATCTTTGCAGCGACAACTCTCGCCAAATCATCAGCAGTCTCGTTCTGCAACAAACTATAGTGATGTGAGGGTTCTCCTGTATAATGAAACGAACATCAAACTAACGCAGCACCCAGTCAACGTCTTTGCAGCAGATTGACTGAAATGAACACACTTTCGCCATCAGTTAGGCCGCCCTAAAGTCTGCAAAGATTTTAGCTTGGAAGATAGTACCATGTCCGGAGGCCTATAGAGTCCTATCAATGAAGTAGACCCTCGCACTAGTGCCTTCTTCAGTATTAGAGCTATCCGTGAAGATCGTATTATTGATTCTTCATTATTATTCTTCAGTATTAGAGCCATCCGTGAAGATCGCTAAGTCAAATATAAAAAGTTGTTCATTTTTGAAAAGTTATATTCCCTGCAATTTTGATCCTATAATTGATCTTGACCTCATATTGGGAAGGCAGTTTAATTTCAGATTATGTTAAAAATAATAAAAGAAATGACATTATGATAAATTACATCCTCATTTAAAAAAACTTTGTGGTACCCTTCTTCTTTTCCCTAAAAAATTCAGTCTAAATATTATCATTAGAAAGCTCCCTTCGACTATAATTCTTTACTTAGCTAATTAATCCTCTAGATAAACCCAATTATGTTACCAAGACTGTCGTGACAGACAATAAGCTCGATTGTCTTCAACTCCTTCTCTTTTTCACACACTCTACGGTCCAACATTCCGCTTTCCAATAGAAAGTTTCTTGACCGTAATGGACAATGACAATCATATATATTTCTTGGCTTAAAACTAAGAGTAATTGACTTCATAAATTATCCAGTTTGAACCATAGGGACCTGAATATTCTGCAGTCACTACTATTGCTCCTTTCAATTTCAATTCCTTGTGTTTTAAAAAGATGGTTTATCAACGGTTTCACCAACTGTTCCGTAAGCAAGGATATGTTCGTCGAACCAAGTTGAACCTGTAATTAACTGCATGGCACCTTCCTCTCAATTATTGTTTTAAAATATTAAATATCAATTACAACTTCAGGTACAATAAAATATATATTGAGTAATTTTTTGGCAACTTTTTTTTGGCAGCACTGTTTTTGCCAGCGCAGCTGTTTACGTGTAACATGTATTTGTCAAACATGTTCAGTTTGATCTATAATTTAACCATGAATCGAATTACAAACGAACAACGCTTGCAGGTTATTGAGTTTTATCATTAAAATTCAGTTAGATGAAGACCCACTATTTTAATCGAAAAATTGTGCTCAGCGATAAAGCTAATTTCTGGTTGAATGGATAAACAAACAAAATTGCCGTATTTGATATAAAGAGAAAGCATTGCAAGAACTGCCAATGCACCCCGAAAAATGCAGTTTGGTGTGGATTATGGGCCGGTGGCATGACAAAAATGTTTTTTTTTGTCCAAAATAGAAGATTTGGACTTGGCTGACATGTGGTTTAAACAAGACGATCACACACGCCACACAGCACGCGAAACAATGGTTCAATTGATAGGTGAGTTTCATGAACAGCTTATTTCGCGTTTAAGGCCGGTCAATTTGCCGCCTAGATAGACTATATTTTGTGGCGCTATATAAAGGCTCATGTCTATGGGGACAAGCCCGCAATGGTTGACGTAAAGGAATCCAGTATTGAAAAAATTTATTCGTGAGATATCGGCCGATATGTTGGAGAGAGTATGCCAAAATTGTACCCAGCGTATGAACCATTTGAGGCGTAGCCGCGGTCAACATTTACATGAAATCATCTTTAAACATGGAATTTATACATAGATCGTTCTATCGACTCAAATAAAGGTTTCATACATTTCTCACTTATGTGTTTTTTTAAGCAAATCCGAAAGGTCTTAAAAAATCATCCGATAGATTGAATTGTTGTTTAAAGAAATTAAAATTGTAACTTAGAAGCTGACTGGAAATTTGTATTAAGTTTTTCTTTTTCATCAAAGATCGTTTCCAACGATTGATTGTGTGTTTTATAGTGCAAAAAGCAATTACATATCACATGTCCTCTGTGGCAGAGTGAACATTAATTTTAATGACAACATAACAAATGCGTATAATAAAATTAAATGAAAATATTACTAAAACTAATATTTGTAATATGTATGTATTAAACATATATACACTACTTTAGTTTTTATACCAACAATTGCAAAGTAAACAAATTACCGCCAAATATGCAAATTAATTCAATACAAAATATTTAACACTATTATTGATGGAAAAATGTGCATAAGTAAGTGAATTCATAAATCTGTCTTAATGAAAATTGCACAGGTATGAATGAATGCATTTAATTGACATTTTCAACGTGGGAAAACAAGTCAACGAAATGATTTTGTTTTTCGTTCAATAATATATTTTTATTTATTTACTTTGCTCCGCTTAAACATTTATTTTTCATAATGATTTTTTTTGCATTTTTTTTATTTTCGTCAAGCACAAAAAAGAAAATAACGCAAAATTAAATTTACAATCTGTTGCTGCGACACGATAGAAAAAACGTTTCAAAGTTACAGAAAACGCCCAACATTTAAACTGCGAATGCAAGAGATGATATAAAGCACGTTCACAAGAAATAGACACTTGCGAACAGCAAAATACTGCTTTAAGTTGTAAAAACCAAAATGTGAGATTAAAACTATAAAATATTTATGGTTTCAATTCATTCATTTCACTCATTCACTAACTCACTCATTTATTTATTTCTTGAAATGACTTGAATGTTCAACAGTGGTTTTAAAGATTTTAAAAATATGCTTAATTTTTTGAAAACCTTTATTAATCTAACTTAGAATATCACAACTAGATATCAACATAGCAATGACTTGTCACGTCACTGAAGTAGAAAACAAACTTTTAAATTTTGATAAAATATTAATGCACCGGGTGGATTAAATAACCTATGACTTTTACAAAACTTTGCAGTGAAGTTTTCCTTAGAAAATTGTGGTGTTCCCGTTTAAACTTTTCGATTGCATGTCCTAGGCCCCATTATACCTGCTCCAACTCCATGGGGCATTTTAGACCTTTCCGTAACTTTGGTCTTTTGTGAGTCACCTACGATTTAGGGTTGACGCCTCACTCCTCCATTGTCGGAAAGACAACCTTCTTACGGAGCTGTGTATTGATCGCTAGCCTGAGACTCAAAGAGTATATTCTAGGGAGATCGGACGGTTATTATTAGACCGTTTTTAACCGGTTTTTTTCGTTTAGTTGAATACGGTTTTTCAAAATCTTCATTTTTCGATTTAACACGAATAACCGGTTAATTTAAATAAGTATATTTTTTATACGTTTGTGTATTTTTTTTTTATTGAAAATATACTTATCGTTTAACTATTTGTGTAAATTTAATTATTTTTGTATATATGACAACCTTGAACGTCTCACAAAGAACGTGAAAACCAAGGTAGACCGAAAAAGATATGCACTCTTAAGCAATAACAATCTTTTCTCATCTTCTGTAAATATAGATTGATTTTTATATGGAGAATGATCAACTAGACTCATTGAAAGCCCACAAACCCACAAACGCCGGTTCCGAACGGCAGATATATTAGTGAAGTTATTTACGACGTAAATATACATAACCAGTTTTTATTAATGGCGTGAGATGATATCGCTGTTGAAAATTATCAGACAGTGTGGTCTGGAATTGAACCGACGACTTCTTGGTTGGAAGATGGGTTCTTACCCAACATATACCCACAGTGACAAATTTACATACAGTGTTGCTCGAAATCTAAGCAAATTTTCTTATCGAGGCTATTAAGGATATACGAGTCTTTTATAGATTTATTCAAAGTAAAACATTTAATTTTTGTTATCTTAGGTAACTAAATTTTAACTATTCGTATAATAACAAACCATTAATTCCATTCTCTACCAAGTAATACAACAAAAACGAAATTGGCTCCTTGAGTAGCTGTGCGAAACTGTTTTACTTTCAAATTAGGGACGGGAATACCAGGAATTCCCGGAAAATGCAAGCAATATCATTTCCCGCTTTCGCGGGATTATTATACAGGAATCCCGGCAATTTTTTCATGTAAAAGGTGGGCAAATTTAACTTAAAAACAATTTTTTTTTTTTTGACAATTTGAGTTTTATTCATACCAATATAAAAAATAAGTAGGGGAGTTAATAATGGAATATGACGTTGGGCAAATGTCCACCTCTAGCACGTCGGCATACGTCCGCTCTTTTTACAAAATTTTGAACCACATTCTTCAACATACATACATATAGTCGTTACATACATATAGTCATGTGAAAATAATAGGCACACATTGTGATTTCCTTAAAAGTTTAAGAGTAAAATTAACTACAACTGAAACACGGTACAAAATTCGTTTCTCAAATAAAGCTTCTTTACGTTGTCGAAATTCGAGCAAACAATTTACGAGATCTTCTTGAATATAAAAAGAAAGTTGGATATTTAACTATTTTGATATATATAAGTGTCCATACTATTTTTCACATGACTATATGTATGGTATGCTCCTAAAGTTGTGAAATAAATCTAAGTTAAAGGTGTTTTCTGTCTAAATCATGTCGTACATTTGGCAGTGGTAGATAAAAGTGATATACAAAAAAAACAAATTTTGCAGTGAATTTTGCGGATTCTTTGGTAAAAATTTTGATGATATTTTTTAGATGGAATAACAATAAACAATAATGCTAAAGAAGTCGAAAATTGTAAAAAAAAAATAAAAAAAGACACGTAAATTGCTATGCTACTAAATATGTCGTTTTAAGGCAAAAAAATAAATGTGTCTTTGTTTAGGCGCCATAACTCGGTAGTATTTAATTTCTTTCAAAGAAGTCAATAAAAATTGACTTAGAAATTGTAACATTTGGATAGAAGAAAATATACAGCCACACAGATAATAATATGTACCCTTAATAAAAATTACTTTTGAAAAAAACTTTACATATCTAATCGAAGTTGCCTTTACATTTGAGAATATAATGACACAGGCCTCTAAAAAAGACCATAAAATGTCCAACTAAGTACTCGCTTATTGCGCTTAAGTGCTTAAACGGCAATTAAATGACAACACAGATAATTATACATACGTCGTGAAAGATATCACATTTAGTTTTACGAAAGAATTTCTATATTGATCTGGTCCATGGTAAATTAGTATATTAGTTTAAGAATGTTCTTGTCACCGGTAAAAAATATGCTATTTTACCCGAAAATAAGTCGTAAATCGAAGGATATTTGTATCAAAATTCGGGGCAAAATTTAAAACTTAAGGAAAACTGGGAATTTATTAAATGCATTTACTAAATTTGTTAGTGGTGCCAAGTCCACAGTCTAAATAGTTCTGAGACCTAATCATTAGTAAGCAAATCCAAAACTGGTCGTTAACCTAAAATTTTTCGTAGTATTGCCTGATACATAAAAAGTGTTGTGGATAAAACACCCAAAACAACAACGATGCAAAATCGTAATACATTGGAAAATGACCACATTATTAATGCATTAATATTAATTCATTCGGAAATTGTTCGTAGTGTTTTAAGACAAGGGCGTAGCCCATAGCAGAGAACCGAGAAAAAAATCTGTTATAAGCGAACATACACACAAAAAACTAAATTTCGGTTGTAGCTGCAGGCAAAAAAATTAATTATGTTTAAAATCAATACGTTTTTAGGGGTACGTAATAGAATATGTGAGACTATACGTTTTTTAAATATGCTTCTCGTTTTTAAAACAATACAATTGCCCCAATTGAGTAAGCAAAGCATACACCTATCAACTGAGGACGCTATTGCTATTGCTTTGTGTCATGAAATTGATTCAAATCCCTTTTCTATGGAGAGCAATGTGTTACATTGCATGTAGCGGGATACTGCGGGAAATAACCTATTCCAGATGCAAATGAAAAAAAGCTGGTTTTCATTTTTAAAACACAATTACTTGCTATAATTTGCTACCATTTTCCTTTTCTGGTACTACAGTGCACTTAATGTCCCTCTATTAAATATTCAACAGTTAGACGGACCACTTTTATGATGACTTTTTGAATGTTTTTTAATTTTCATATCTCTTGGCTTTAGATTTCGTGTAACTTTGGAATGTTTTTAAAGTTTTTTTTTTCAGGAACTCTTAAAATCATAGACGCATTGCATGTCAAACGGACGTTACATTCGCATAATCATGAACAATCTTTTCATTTTTATTTTATTATTTCACCATTTCTGTCAAATTATTATTTCGTTTTTGTTTTTTTTTTTTATACTTAAGTTGAAAACGCAAATAAAAGAGATTTTCTCTAAATTGTAGCACTATATTCATTGTGAACAAATGGGAATTGAAATTGCGAAAAATACTTAAGCAACACAATAATTTTAAACAATGATTTGCAAATATACAGAATACATAAGTATATATATATATTTTTTTTTTGCTTCTAATAGTACTATATCATAGAAGCAAATTCGAAGTGGCATGCCATTTAGTGCTTTTGCAGGAAATATGGCCAAAAGCCATTATTTTTCTTCATTGCATTCATTTGCATTGCAGAATTGTACCAAAATCATCATACTTATGCTCGTTAAAAAAAAACTTATTTTATTACTCATATATCAAATGATATATGGTAGATAATTGATGATTTCTTTCATACTCCATTTATTTGCAATTGTTTATTTAAGTTAATTGCATTATTTCTATAAAAAGAAGCCTACTCAAAAATTTACAATATAACTTAAATACATCTGAATAAAAATTTTAATCATGTTATTTTATCTCTTAATTATGGATTACAATTTGCCGTAGCAATTTTGCCAAACATTTTAATGGTGAAAATAATTTACATTTCCCCGTACGTGTGCATAAAATGTGTATAAAAATATTAAATTAACCCAATTGTATTTAAGCCTTTTAACCAAGAAGTGTGAACAAATATAGTGAATTAACAAGTGCTTGTAAAAAATTTCTTTTTCGTGAATTAAATAAATTGCATATGCCATTTCCATACCTAATGGAACATGTTCTTCATCAGCATCAAAGTGTTAATAAATGTATTTCCGATCTACATATGTAGATAATTGGTAAAAAGTATTCTTTGTAAACATATTATTTAACAGATTTTTACTATTAGATAACTTTTAGAATGAATTTATTTGTTTTTGAAAAATAACAGACAATTGCAACTAAAGTTAGGAAGGTAGGTAGGTATGAAAGTTGGTACCGAAGTACCCCACCCAGAGACCACATTGGCCCATTGTGGTGAGACCTTTCCCCGAAAAAGGAATGAAGAGAAAGAGTAAAAGAAAAAGAGAGAGGAAGGACAGAGAAAGAAGAAAGAAATAGAAGAAGAAAAAGGGTCAGAAAGATTACAACTAAACTTTATCGTATAACTTTAGTTTTTTTTTTTTTGCAACTAAAGTTATACGATAAAGTTAGATTTCAAAATTTTACATCTACTACCTTTGTTGTAAAAATACCCGGAGGTAAAAATAAAACGATACACAATATTAAAATTAGTACTTTCAATCTTAGAAGCCTATACGAACTAGATAAATTGACGAACACGATTTAGGAAATGGAACGACGGAATAAAGGTATAATAAGAATTAGTGAAACGTGGTGGCCGAGTGCTGAAGAGTTTAAATCAAACGGCAAATCTATATATTTTTTTCATAACAAAACTTCAAGGCACAGAAATTGTGTTGGAAGTGTTGGAATAATTGTCAACAGTAAAATCTCAAGCCATGTAATTGAATTCATACCTGGGTTGACAAAAAACCGGATTTTATTGGGTTTTTTGGTGGGTTTTGTTGGGTTTTATAAATGCTTCCAACTTTCGTTCAAGTCGACAATGCTCTTGATGGGCTCAAGGCGGCATTGTTTACTATGAGCTGTTAAAACTCGATAATCAAAACAGACTGCAATTACCTCGTTTGAACCATGCATTATGAGAAAAACGGGCGGTATATAAAGACAGACATGATTAAATTATTCTTTAGAATGACACGTTGCAAAAGTTTCAAAACAATTTTTAGAAACGATCAAATGACGCATCCGCTGTATTCTCCGAACATTGCTCCATCTGCCTATTAGCAGCTGTGATGGATACACTCATACCTCTTTATAAGTACCTTCGATCTAACGGGCTGTTTGAATTATGGAACACATTTGCTTTACGGCGTAAATTACCTAGCTCTACGGCTAAAAAACCGTGGACTTTGCGTTTTTTTAACAAAAAGTGTAAGGGATGCTAATGAAAGATATATTCATCTCTTTTTAAGGCATATAGATTTACGGCCTACATTTGCAAAACCTATCTAGGCCATATAAAGAGGTATGAGTTTATCTTTTAGCATGTCCCCGCATCACTTCTTATGAAGAAATATAAAATTGGCTTCAAACCTGGAACGCCTTAAAACACGAGAAGTTTTCTGAGACAGAATTTGGAAATTGGCTCAGAGGTGGGGAAAAGATGTAAGCAGAGATTTGATAAATTGGTTGTTTCGTTATCTCTTTTGAGGTAAAAAAAGGACCGACATAATTTATAGTCCTAATATGCAAATTATACTTATTGTTTTTGTAAATAAACTACGAAAACCATCAAATGAAAAACCCACCAGAGTTCTCTTTAAATATAGTACGCAATGCCCAGTGGTTAGCCAACCCAGATTCATACCCAAATATGGCAGAGCAGCGTTATTAAAAATAAACAGCAAGTTTATTATTGCAACATTACTTGGAAAATCATGGTAATATTGCAGAATGTGTGCGATGTGGTCAGATGAAGCTCATTTTGATCTTGGCGGGTATGAAAACAAGCAAAATTGTCGCATTTGGTGCACAGAAAACCCGCACGCATACATTGAAAAGCCGATACACCCAAGACGAGGCACTATTTGGTGCGGATTTTGGTCCAGAGGCATAATTGGGCCATTTTTCTTCGAAAATGAGCAAGGAGTGGCCATTACAGTCAATGGCGATCGTTATCGGGCCATGTTGAACGAATTTTTGTTCACAAAAATTGAAGAGGAGGATATTAGCAACATTTGGACGGCGTTACGTGCTATACAGTCGAAGCTACACTCGATGTTTTGTGCCCTGTTTTTGAAGATCGCATTATTAGCCGCAGAGCTGATGACGTTTGGCCACCTCGGAGCTGCGATTTGACACCATTGGACTATTATTTGTGGGGTGCCGTCAAAGATAAGTGTTACACCAACAAGCCAGAGACAATTGACGCTTTAAAGGACACTATTCGTGAAGCCATTGGAGAAATACAGCTGCACACAATCGATAATGTGCTTAAAAATTGGACCGATCATTTAGGCTACTGCATGGACAGCCGAGGCAGCCATGAATGAAATTATTTTCCATTATTAACCGGAAGGATTGTACTTTCAAATAAATTTGAGAAAATATTCAGTAGTTTTTTTTATAGCATTTTCAAAAAAAAAAAAAAAAATTATTTGGCGGACCAGTTATATTATGTATCTCCAAAATTGTGCATGTTTAATATACTAAAGGTTTTATTGCAGCTTTTGTAATAATACGGACCTATAGTAGGTATAGGAGCTTAAACTAAGTGGTAAAAATTACAGATTCAAAGTTTTTTTCATATATTTGCCATTTTGCAATAGGTTACAATGCTTACATTAGCATACAGACAGAAAGACAGAAATTTTCCTTGCAATTTAAAATGTGATCCTGTGTCTATCGGTATACCGTAGTTAATGGTCGTTATCGGATTATATTTTCAAGTATATTTGACGAATCTAAAGGATATTGTTTTGCATGAAATTTTTTATATGAAATTTCTTTTTAAATATTTATCGTTAAAAAAAATTAACACAGATATAGCCATTGTGCTAAGCGTGTTAATTTTGTAATTAATGTAGTTAACATCCAATTAATTATAAAAATAAAAAAAATTGTTCATGCTTCGTTACTATTTAAATTTAATTTTATTATTTAAACATGTGTTAATTATGTACAGACAAAAGAACTCAAGAAATATGTTGACTAAATTAGTTTTTATATTGTTTCTTGCTGCTATTATAGTTATATTTATTAGCAAATATAATTTTTTAAATCTTCAAATACATACATACAGTACTGGCAAAAATAATAGAGAAATGAGAATTCGGTAGTATTTTCCTATAATTTTAAGTTGCAGTTATTGTAAGCGTATCAAAACAAAAACTATCAAACATACATGTTATATATTTAGATATAAATCATCGTCTTGAGACTTACCTAACATTTTCTGCGGCGCGAATTAGCAATGGATTTCCTGCTATCCAGCCTCCTATAAATGGAAGTAGAACACAAATTTTCGCGTGAATGTTATTTACAGTACTCTGTACTATTATACCATATTTCATTACTATAGCTTGGGAATTTTCCGAGTTATGGGTATCTCTTGAAGGGAAAAGGTTACCACGCCCATTTTTGGTGGGATTAGCGACATCGACTCTACGAACTTGCCCACCAAATATCACTCGTCCGCGATCAATATGTCCCTAAATATTCAATTTGAACGAATAGCAACGCCCCCTTTTTCTATATCGAAATTTTTTTTTTTTTTTTTTGGTTTTCTACAAACCATCTACACCTGATAAGCTTTCCAACAAAAAAACAGAATGGTAAAAAATGGTTCAATAGTTTCCGAGTACACTTATTACAAACACTTATTATATATACATATACGGCTAAAGCTTCTTAATTTGGTGTAAATAACTTCATAGTCAATGCAGATCATCAGTCAAAAAGTGGGCGGAATTAGAAAAGTGGGCGCGGTACCTCCCATACAAGCTAAATATTGATTTTTGTATATTTTGAGAACGGTTAAAGTGTAAGTTTCTAAACTTGGTCTAAATGATTTCATAGCCAATGCAAATCATGTATGTAACCTGTAGTTCCTTCCAGACCTACAAAGAGAAATGTAAAAATTGCAAGAAAGTCGGTTCAGCCGCTTAGCTGTCTATAGAATTCAAACAAACATGTATATATACATACAAACACACATTAACTTTTATACATAAGATAAGATATATGCATACGGACTTACAACGGGTTTATACAAATTATGTTTTATAAACCTTTTAGAAATCGAATAATTTTTATGAATAATTGGTATTTCAATGCTTGGAATAAGCAAGAATTTTAATAATTTTTTACTTATTGGAATATTTTGCTAAACAGAGTGGTTGCGCCTATTGTTGAGACGGAAATTAATGCAGCACAATGATCCCAATGATACGCTGTCAGGATTGCCAATCGTAATTATAAGAGGCAGATTTTAAAAACTACCTCTTGGGTGCTCTTAAAATTATGATTACAAAACTTTAATTCAAAACATAAATAAGTAATAATAGAAAAAAAACATAGGTGTGTTTAAATCCCAATTCACTGGAAATAAACAGTTCGAATTGGCGACAAGAAGAAATTATAAAAATTGAAAAGTTTCTATTTTGTTTTCATCTTCTTGTACATAGAAAAATAACGGAAAATTTTTTTGTGTGCCTATTATTCTTGCTACCACTGTATATTTATATTTCTTTTTTGGATTTTTTTTCATTTTATACAAAATCCCCAACATTAATCATTCTTGTTTTGTTAATTTAATTTTTTTTTTTTTGTCTTATTTTTCTCAATATGTAAAAAATTTTCGGATTCTTTAAAAAGGTTAAAAAAATTTTTTCCACGTGTTGGATACCCATTTGACAATAGGGAAACCGAGATAAAATAAAGTAATAAAATTAACTAATCGCCAAAAAAAAAAAGAAAAAAAATAAAAAATAAATGGTTAAGCTAATTTGTTCGTGGTTGTACAAGCAAAAATTTTGAAAGTAGATAACAACAGCTGTATACACTTTTCAGACCATTTAAAATTATTAAAACCAAATGTATATATGTGAGTATGTAAGTATAAGCTGTTCTTTTTTGCATAATTATTACACCTTCTTCGTTACAAGATTAGCATTATTCCTGTAATGTGTTATAACAGACCAAACTTCTACATCTACATTTCGCATAAGTAACGATACCTTAGCTCGTTTCCGTGTAAAGTTTCCTAACCGTGTGATATCTCAAAAAAGCGACCCACAGAGACTTGGTGGTTTAACATTTTAAAATATGTGGATATGTGTGTATGAGACCCTATATCTCTCTAAACATTTCCATGTAAACCTATCAAGAACCCCACATTAACACAACATGTGTTCCCCTGTCTCTGTTGTCTGTGAGCACAGTTTACAAACATCCACATCTATTATCGCCACTGTTGGTTCACAATGACCCGTAAGAAATTCCGTTAAGAGTTCAAACTACTGGCTGCCATACTTGAGAACCTCAGAGCGACGCCAAAATGTGGACTAATCGCTGCCGTTGAGTGGCGAAGTACCCCATGAGCATTCCAGTGTTCCAAGCATTTGTAAGTAAAGTTACCAACAGAGTAAGGCCCCGAACCATTAAAGGTTGCCACGGAATCTTCTCTAGCAAATGCATCTGCGGCTTCGCATTCTTCTTAAAAATTATTTCCTGTCGAGTAGACTTAAGTTGGTAATATAGTGTATCAACATCAATATATTTAAGAAAACAACGATCGGTCATGGCCACTCTCACTGTTTGAGCCAACAACCGCAAGAAAGTAACCGCTGCAAAAAAAAAATAAAATATACATACATATGTATGTATAAATTCGATTAGAGGCTAACGAAAGTGAGTCAAGCAAACACAATTATTTACAAGTACGTAGTATATGTAAATGTGTATGTTTATCTAGCAAAATAACTTTAGTTAGCAGTCATCAAAGCATAAATTGTTAAAATTTTCTGATTGTTTGGTGTGGTTTTTTATTAATAATTTTGTTACTGTTTGTTTGGTATTTAAAATTTACCATAAATTGCTTTTTTATGTTTATGATCGCAAAATATGCATGAGCATTTTTTACACCCATTGTGAGGAATGTTAGAGTTTAATGAACTTTCGATTTATTGTTATGAGCGTCTTAAGTTTTCTTTTGCTGTACACTAAACGAAATTAATATGTCATTATCATTCTGACCATAAGGCCTTTCCAGTCTCTAGTTTGTTTAGCAGGTCTATTGCCTTCCTAATGGACACCAATAGATGCGAAACCCAAATGGTGGATATGGCTCCAAATGAGATCTCATGATTTCACAAACATCTCCATCTATACCTATCAAGAACTCCACATTCACACAATATATGTTCCACCATCTCTGATGCCTGTGAACACAGTCTACATTCACACTCATGACCGCTATCCTTTTTAGATGCACTCTCAGTCCAAAATGGCCCGTAAGAAAATCGGTAAGGAGTTTCGAATCTGGCCTGCCTTACTTAAGAACCTCAGAGCGAAGCCCAAATTGGTGAAGTTCCCCTTTTTTCTCATTCCAGTGTTCCAAGTATCTGGCAATTTCTTAATCCTTGATTAGATTGAGGATGGTGACGCAAAGTAAGGTCCCGGACCAATATAGGGCATCAAGAAATTAATATAGCATACAACACTTACAGTCACGAACACTTGTGGATACATGTATCTCATTTATTACTTAAAAACGCATTAAATCCTACAAAATATGCAACTGTCCACCTGACTTTCTACTGAAACTATTTATTATGGTCCAATTAAAGGCCAGAAAAAATATATGTTTTAAATATTAAGTCAAACCGAAGTTTTGTCCAATTTCGTCAAAAAGTCTGCGCTTTTAAGTTTTTTTTTGTCTGGCAGCACAATAAATTATTTTTCATTATTTGAGTTTATTGTAAGATAAATTAGACAAATACCTTACAATAGCAGCGAATTTTTTTAATTGTCATTATTTTTCGCAAATTAATAAAAATGAGAAAGATTATCGCTGTTTTAGAAAATCAAATTGTTAAAATGGCAAAATGCAATCAGTTAGCACGTGAAATTGCAAGGACATTGAAAATTTGCCACCGAATAATGCTTCAAGTAAGAGAAAGAAAAAATATTAGTTGAGAAGGTACAAAAAATTTGCGATGAAGTTAGTTTACCGAAAGTGATGCTCGGGCCATGGGACATTTATTGGTTACAAACACAAACAAACACAAAAACACCTAAAGGGGCAGCAAGTGTCATAAACAGGCCCGTTAGTGAGTGGACAGTACGTAGGACTTTTAAATTAATCTGGCTCAGTTCGGCTGTCAAGCAAAGAAACCAGCAATGCCGGAAAGAATTTAAAAGCACGGCTAGTGTTCCGAAAAGAGCGCAAAAACTGGAGCGTGGAAGACTAGAAACGGGTAATATGGTCATGTAAAATCAAATTAAATTATTTTCAGTCGGATGGCAAGATACTGGCACCGTTCTTATGAAACCCTTAAAACCCCAGTAAAAGAAACTGTGAAATACGGAGGTAGAAGGTTAATGATTTGGACCTATTTTACTTGGTGGCAACTTGGTCCATTAGTTAAAATTGAGGAAATAATTAAAAATGAAGATTATCTTCGTAACATAGGTAATAATTTACTAGATTTTATTGATCAAAGTGCTAATCCGGAAAAGAAGTTTTTTTTAACAGGATGGGTATCCGAAAAATACGGTCAAAATCGTTAACGATTAGCTGTTTAATCAAAGTTTTTAAACAATGCAATGGTCAACGTAAGGCCCAGATCTCAACCCAATCAAAAACTTATAGGCTTTGCTAAAAAAAAATTCACTATACAATTATTTGCCAACAAATTTAAATTAACTTTACTGACGACTCCAAACAATGTAGTCAAACATTCCGAACCATACAGTGGAAAACTTAGTAGAAAGTATGCCAAGACGTGTCAGAAGCGCGATAAAAGCAAAAGGGCTCTGAACAAAATAACAAAAATTAAAAGAAAATTTTTTTGATTTTAACATACAAAAGTGGATATTTGGGACTTATTCATAAAATTGCATTAATCTTTAGTATATCCTTAAGTATTATTGAATTTAATTTTAATTTCTTTAATTATTATTTTATTGAATAGTTTATGTATTTCCTTTATTTTATGTATTTTATTTTGACCTTAAATCTTTCTGAACAAACATCTTCCCACAAATGCTCACCACTGTATGTTATAACGTCTTTTAAAAATCATATGGTTTTGTTTTATTTCAGAATTTTTTTAACAAAGCAAAACCATTTAAGAGAAGAACTCTATACAGATATTAAACTAATGCATTGCAGAACTTTTCCACATAATACTTAAAAACTATGGGGCTCATATTAACATATTTTTTTATAATTTGTTTTTGTTACAGAAACAACTTTCATATTAACTGCGCTACTCATCACCTAAGTGATTTACAAAATTAGCAGCCATATATCTTTAACGATATAAATATGTATAGCTTACCTACATTTTATTTTACCAATATTGGATAAAGGGTCCGCCAAATAATTTATTATTATTTTTTTTTTTTTTGAAAATGCTGTAAAAAAACTACTGAATATTTTCTCAATTTTTTTTTTTTTATTTGAAAGAACAATCCTTCCGGTTAATAATGGAAAATAATTTCATTCAAATGGCTGCCTCGGCTGGCCATGCAGTAGCCTACACGATCGGTCCAATTTTTAAGCACATTATCGATTATGTGCAGCTGTATTTCACCAATGGCTTCACGAATATTGTCCTTTAAAGCGTCAATTGTCTCTAGCTTGTTAGTTCAACGCTGTCACATTGCAGCTCCGAGATAGTCAAACGACATCAGCTCTGCGGCTGATAATGCGATCTTCAAAAACACGGCGCAAAAAATCGAGTGTAGCATCGACTGTGTGGCACGTAGCGCCGTCCTGTTGAAACCAAATGTTGCTAATATCCTCCTCTTCAATTTTTGTGAACAAAAATTCGTTCAACATGGCCCGATAACGATCGCCATTGACTGTAACGACCACCCCTTGCTCATTTTCGAAGAAAAATGGCCCAATTCTGCCTCCGGACCAAAATCCGCACCAAACAGTGACTCGTCTTGGGTGTATCGGATTTTCAATGTATGCGTGCGGGTTTTCTGTGTCCCAAATGCGACAATATTGCTTGTTTACATACCCGCCAAGATCAAAATGAGCTTCATCTGAAAAGATGATTTTTGATTCTGCAACATTACCATGATTTTCAAAGTAATGTCGCAATATTTCCCAGCGTTGTTCAAGCGTAAACACAACCATATTCGTTCAGCGGAAGGATAAAACTAATTATCTGTCAAATCAGACATGAGCTAAGTGTTACCATTTACGAAATAAGCACTAGTTAGATGGCAGACCCTTTATAAAGATAGCACTAAATCGCCTTATCGTAGATTCGAGTTTCAAATAGGTTTCGAAACCTGCAGAACGGCATATTTGCCATTTTTCAATAAGCCGACCGAAACAATTTACAACTAATAGCCACGGTGGTCTTCAAATATTTGATGTCTGTCAAAATCGTGAGACTCATTTTTCTCTTTTAATATATGATGCTTTTTGATGCTATATAATGAACTTACTCCTTCCTATATGCTGTAGTAGTCATAGAATGAATGCAAGCTTGTACTGGACCATGTTATAATGTTTCGACAAGTTATCGTAGTAATTCCTCTATCCTCAGGATAGCGCAGCAGTCCACAATGCCCAGATAATTTAATTTTCTTTATATGTACCACAATAACATTAAAGTGATATTTATTTCGTTAAATGTACGTATTCGTTAAATACATCTTTATGCCAAAAAAGGAAAGTACAGTTTTATATAACCCATATTCATTTAGTTTTTAGTACCAAAAAGTACATCTTTTTTCTATTGGCAATATTAATCTGAATTCATAATAAATCTCAATTGACTAAGAGTTTAAAAATACAAAAACCATTAATTAAAAATGATTTATCATTAAGCACATATGTATGCATGTATGTGAGCTGTAAAAAATTCATTATTACGTTTTTTGTTCTCAGTTTTCAAAATAGATTTTTATATTTAAAACATAAGATGTGCTTCAAAGTGATAAGGTCACCTTAATATTTGTTGAATTCATCTAAACTATAAAATGTAATGTATGGTCGCCTTATTAAAAAAATTCTACGTTCAAATAAATGAATAATAAGCCGCTTTTGCTTTTAGAGATGTACCGTTATATTATGTTTATTTAAATGCGTCAAAATGATAAGGTCAGTGATTAATAAGCAATTCATCTAATCAGAAGGTATCACAATTGTTATATATTTTTTGTAATAATTTATAATTTAAATAATATCTGTTCGGTATGGGTCGCGGGAAACCTTTGTCACTTTATGAACAAGGACAAATTGTGGCACTTCATGAGCAGGATTGATTGAGTATGCGTGGAAAAAACTGTTTGTTGTCTGCATAAAAATTAAACACAAGCAGTTACCACAAATTTTCCACGTGGTTTAAGTCGGGGAAACGTGCTGGCCAATCAAGTACTTTAATATTGTGCGTCTCAAACTATTGTCTGATCGACTTGCTGACATGAATTGCTGCGTTAAAATAAAGTAAAACTTAATCATAATTTTATATAACCGAGCTAAGCGAAGAAAAATTGATTGAGGCCGTTCAACATATAAAATCTTTTAATTTAGAATTTTTACAATTTTTACAAATGTGGATGTACTTATACCTCTTTATACGGCCTCGATAGGTTCAAAAAATAAAGGCCGTAAATCGAAATGCCTTAAAACAAATTGCTTTTGCCTGTATTACTATTTTTCTTAAAAAACAACTCTGACGTAAAGCGAAGATGTTCCATAATTCAAACATGTTGTTATAGCGATATGCCGTTAAAACAAAGGCAGTATAAAGAGGTATGAGTGTATTTGATAGAACATAAAATACATTCAAACGATAACTAGATTAGGTTAAGTTCATTTGGCAGCCGCTCACATTATTTAAGAGCTGGTCACATAGTGCTGCTATATGTTGTATATCCAGTCCCTCACGCCAAAGTGCTTATAGCTCTCCTCGCCAATATTTTTCAGTCAATTAGTTGGGCTAAGGAATTCTTTAATTTTGAAATATTGAACACTTTCAATCCTCAAAAATAAATTCATATAAAAAATATGCATTAACGCTTAATTCTCTTTTGTTAAGACAGCCAATGTCAAGTGGTGGGAGTGGAATACACAGAAGTTTTGAAAGGTTTATGGTTATAAAATATTTACGGCCATATGCAGAAAAATATAAAAGTAGACTTGTAGTGCATGTTAGTTACTACATACTTTAAGCTTAACAAACATTTATTAAAAAAACTTATGCAAAAACCCTAAATTAACTAATGACTGCTTAACTAAATTTTAAGTTTTCATGCTAATAATACTATGACTTTTTTGTGCCAGCGATACAAAAAACGAATGCCACATACACGAGTAGTCCTAGCAAAAAATGTTTTTTCTTAATTTAACTAAAGTAATCCCTCCAGCGTTGCTGAGAGCCTTTGTGTTATACCTTCTTTAGACTAATGTGGATAAATAGAGAAGGCTTTAACTGTTACAGTTCTCTAAAAAATTCCATATTTTTTTAATGATGATTTGTTTTGACTGCCAAGTTATTTAAACCAAATTTAAAAACTCAGACTCCATTCTCTAGATATACAAAAATCAATATTTATTTTGTATGGGAGACGCCACAATCATTTATTCAATTTCGCCCATATTTGGACTGATGATGTGTATTAACTCCTAAGCTGCTTAGACCAAATTCAGAACCTTCCACTATTAGCGTTCCAATGATTTTCGAAAATCAGTATTTAGTTTGCTTGGGAGGTGCTACTTCCACTTATTCAATTCGGCTCAATTATTGAATAATGCTTTGCATTGATCACAAAGTTATTTTGGCCAAATTTAAAGACCCTTACTATTATCGTTTTAAAGATATAGACATATAAATACGCATTGTATTTGGGCGTGGCACCGCACAGTTGAATAATAGTAAGTCACACACCAAATTAAAGCTTTCTACATATGCTTTTCACATGCAAAGTCTTAAACACATTTTCTCACTCACACAAAATCTAACAGGTATGTGATGAAAATCGGAAACGAAAGAAAATCAACTCAAAATCGAAAAAAGTTGTAAGGGTAACTTAAGATTCGTTTTCAAATCAGTTTTGTTTTAAAGCGAATTCGATTTCATTTTCCATTTCGTTCTATGCAAATTTCAACAAAAACAAGTGTGATAGAAAACGAAAATCGAATTATTTTTACGTTTTCAAATGTAATAGGCAATAATTGGTGAAATGAAAACGACGCAATTTTTTTGTAAGAAATTTCTTCAATATGATACTGAATCTTAAAAATATGAATAAAAATTTTAAGTAAAGCCATTACCCACTGAAAATTCCTTTCGTTAAATATGCAAAAACTATTTCTTATATCCTTTGTTAATAAATAGATAAAATATTTTATTAATAGATAAATAGCACCGGAATACAATTTTTTCCTGATTCACTACTATAGATTTTACAAATCCTGAATATGCCCTACGTTCCTGTCCTGAATTCCTCAAGGTGTCTAAAAACACCTCATGGTAGAAACAGGTATACCACATGCTTATGATCCCACTATAACCTGGAGGAAACTATATCACGGAGTTATTATAACAAATGTACGAAAAGCAAAAAATTAATTGTAGAGAATTTAGAAATTCAGATTTTTTGTCCCTAAAAAACAAAATAAAAGAGGAAAAAATAAAGTATTTTTACATGAATTATTTGAATTGTACCTTCCAAGAGCATAATTTTTGATCGAAGGCAGCGGCTATGTATAGCAGTCAGAGATACCAACATAAACCAGTATATAGCATTAAACGTAGCTCTAATAGAGGCACTGATGCCTTACACACGAATAGACTTCTAATGTTGTGTCAGGCCGCCCTACACTTGCCACAACGTATTCCGAGTTGGGGAGACGTACACACCGTCCACCATCTTCGTTGATTTGCCTAACATCGGACGGTGAACAGGGTCTCCTTGATAAATCCCATGTGATTTTATTCCCAGAAGCTAAGGCGATTATAAAATGACAATTGCAGACATTTAACGAACCTTAGAAGTTTTTAAAGTTGGACTACCCAACTCTTCTTTTATGCCAGAACATTGTATGTCTCTTTTGTAATCCATTTCACCAACATGCCAGCCAGTGACCAGCAAAATGTTATTTGCATAATGTTATTCCATACTAAGAAATTTAAAAATGATAAATTTTTTTTGTTTTTTAATATTTAATAATTTTTTTACCAAAGATTTGTCGCATGTGTGTATTAAATTTTAAATAAATAAATAAATATAAGGTTGATATTTTGTTATAAAACGCGTTGAAATAAAACAAATATGGAAAATTAAATCCATGCGATTTCTATTACACCTTCAGTTGATTCGTTCGTTTTGAACTTTCGATTTCATTTTACACTTGTAAATGCTGTAATAAATTTCGTTTTCAAGTAAAGCTGATGCAATACAAAGAGGCTCATTCTAACGCCAATAACTCTTACAAAATAAAATCGGTTGGCGCCTTTCAGAGAACATCAACTACAACACATATTATAGTCCTCTTTTATATAAAGGATCCGCCAATTTTATTTATTTATTTATTTTTTTGAAAATGCTATAAAAAAATTCATGAACATTTTCTTAAATTTCATTTTTATTTATTAGTACGATAACGATCGACATTGACTGTAACGGCCACTTCTTGCTCATTTTCGAAGAAAAATGGCCCAATTATGACTCTGGACCAAAATCCGCACCAAACAGTGACAAGTCTTGGGTGTATCGGCTTTTAAATGTATGCGTGCGGGGTTTCTGTGCCCCAAATGCGACAATTTTGCTTGTTTACATACCCGCCAAGATCAAAATGAGCTTTATCTGAAAAGATGATTTTTTTTGGCAAAATCGGCATCTTCTGTAAGTCGATCTCAGGCCCACTTAGCGAAACGTATACACAACCATATTCGTTCAGCGGAAGGATAAAACTAATTATCTGCCAAATCAGACATGAGCTAAGTGTTACCATTCACGAAATAAGCACTAGTTGAAAAAAAAAAAACGTTAGATGGCGGACCCTTTATATAAATATAAAATCATATTTTTTAATAAATCATTACCTTTTTACATTTTATTTAATGCTATAAAAATTTATTGCAAAATTTTTTCAAATCCTAAAAAAATTAAGACAATTAATATTACTAATGGAATAATAAATAACCGAATAACGAGCTTTGTGTATTTGTATTTTATGTACATCACTAAAGGAAAAAGGTTTTTAAATAAATTTATTAGAAAATATTTAGTTTCAAAAGAAAAAGGTTAGAAAATAATGCCGAGGGGAATAAAGTGAGTGTAAAAATTTATATACATACAGTGGGGTGCAAAACCAGGGGCTTGTTTTGAAGTTGAACAGAAAAGTTCCTATAAAAACTTAAATACTCAATCAAATAAAACACAACTTCACACATTTATTCACTGTTAAGTCCTTTCAAAAAATATTAACAAAAGGTACGATATGCCAATACTGGAATGGGCAAAAGGCAAACATATAAAAGAATCTGCATGCACTTAGGTTTGCACTTTCGCTTAAATAGAGAAAGACTTATATTTTTTAACACTATTCTTAGAACTCCTTTTGTTGTGGCGTTTTTAAAGAATTTAGACTCTCTACAACACTAACCAAATACGTAAGTGAATTCTGGTCCCATTCATATTATATTCGTTGCAAGAGCTTCAACATGTTTCAGGAAGTCCAATTACGTTTATCAAGACATTTTTTACTATTGTCCAAAAAGTTTCCATTGGATTAAAATTAGGGCTTTACGGTGATCACTAATTTACCTAAAAATTCTGTTCCAACAGCCATTCTTTGACAATTTTAGCTGTTTGGATTGGATCACCATGTCACTAAAATATAACTTTTTCTTTTGGATAAGGTTTTATGCCTCCAAAAAATTTTCCTTGACGCCAAAACATGCTATTCTTATCTTAATATTAAATATTTATAATATAAATATCATTTTAAACTACTCTTTAAGTAGGTAGCTTACTACTTTAAAATTTTTAAAATCAACGTAGGCTTAACAAGTGGATTTTAAGCTAATAATCGTTTTTGCATACAACATTAAGAAATTTTGCTTAACAAAGGTTTAACAAGCTTTATTAATTTTTTTTTTTTGCATATGGCCGTTAACCGTTTCATGCCATACATTTTACAAAAAATTTAAAAATCTTTTTTTATTTATTTTTATTTTTTTAAATTATAATAATAAGCAATTATTTTTAGCCACCTAAATTAAACTGTTTTAGTTATATACATACATATTTAAAGCAAAATGTTTATATTTTTGTGTTTTTATGGTAAGACGACCCGTTTACTTATAATTAGGTATTAGCCATTACCTTAAGTATTGGAGCAATTTTAGTAATTAATACAACAGTAATTAACTTCAACGAAAAATGTGTAATCGGCACAGCAAACAGTTATAGAAAGGAGTGGATTAGAGAACAAACCTAAACAAACGTATACAAGATAAGAGAACGTAAGACAATATTATAAGAGGCGCGGATCTAAACTCTGATATATGATAACTACGACAAGAATATGCCAAATTAACCGAGAGGTTCAACTATCGGAAAAGGCGGACAAAAAGAAATGCATAGCCACATTGATGAATCGCGAAATGCAGCGCGTCAGAATAACTTTCAAAGGACCTACAGCCCAAACCCTACTCCTATCTTTCATAAGAGACCCTTGAACACTAATATACACCAGCGCTAAAAGGGAAGTTTGGCCGATACTCTGCCCAAAAAAGGAGACCTGAAAGAATGCAAAAATTGGGGGGTCATTTCACTACTGAACACTGTCCAAAAAATCAGCGATATCTTAATCCTGGATCAATTATTGCCCATTGACAACACCCTAAGACAGGAACAGGTAGAATTTAGAGATGACAGATCCTGTTTCGATCATATCTCCATTCTGCGCATCATTGTCGAACAGGCCAGAGAATTAAAATCTTCGATGTACATCCTATGCGCTGGCTTTTAACGTGCTTTCGACAGCATCCACTGGTATATCATCTTGACCACCAAGGGTTCTCCCCACGGTTATAAAACTTATCAAATCCATGCCCCCCATGCGGAAAATGGAACTAAAGGAACTGTGTATCTGTACTATTTCGTGCTAACGTTGGTGTAGGACAAGGCTGTATAATTTCACCCTCATTTTTTTTCCTCTGCCTTGACAAAGTGATGACCACCATCAACATCGAATCACTCAATGGACGCCATTTGCCAAACTTAACCTCGAGAACTCAAAGTTAGGGGCAATTAACTACTATAGTAATCGCAACCCAACCTTTAACGTCACCGTAATCGAAATGTCTGTTACAACTGATGTACGATATCCACAGCAGGTGTATCAGACAACGACACACGAAATCATACTCGTAGCAACAAAGCCAGTAATGCAATATATCCGATAAGATAAATATTGGAATCCAATAACCTAACCCAAAACATGAAGACCAAAATTTTAAATACATATCTTTAACCTGTCTCGCTTTACAGATATGAGACGTTGAGGTCTTTGCAAACATTTATTAACAAGATGCAAACGTTCACAAGCCTAAGACGAATCTTGCGAAGTTTCTGACCCAACACAATATTGAATACAAACTTCCATCGTTCGTGAGGACATCAGGAAAAGAAAGTACCACCTTGATCAAAAGGTCCCTTGTAGCGGTCCCATCGTTCCGATTTTAGTTTTTTTTAAGTTGTCCGCTAAATCTTAGCATCATAGCTTGACATTTGTAAAAGCTACGTAGCCAAGAGTACATTTATCTCTATGTGTGTTGGCAATTTTTAACAATTTTAGAAATGGATTTAAATTGCAACAACGAACTTGTATTAAATTTTGCGTAAAAAAAGGATTTAATGGTGCGCTAACGTTGGAAATGCTGGAAAAGTGTTCTCTAAAGAAAACTGTCGCTTACCAGTGGCACGAGCGGTTCAAAAGTGGTCGTGAGTCAATCGAAGGTGATGAACGAAGTAGCAGACCATCGACAACGAAAACCTATGAAAACATTGATAAAGTAAAATAAATGTTGGTCAATAACCGCAAATTAACTAACAGAGAGATAGCGGAGGACTTGAACGTTGCCTAAGGATCCGTCCAAAACATTTTGGTTAATGATTTGGGTTTCCGTCGTGTAGCAGCAAAGTTGGTGCCAAAAAGACCTCAATTTAATGCAGAAAAGAGAATGTGTTGAGGTCGCAAAGGACATGATTCGCGAGGCTGAATCCGATTCCTATTCATCAAAAGGCCCATTACTGGAGACGAGACGTGGGCTTATGAGTACGACAGGCAATCCAGACATTTGGCAAGTGAATGGCGTTCTCCAAATGAGCCAAGATCAAAAAAACCAAGTCGTTTTCAGTCAAAAAAGAAGGCAATGCTCACGGTTTTCATTGATTACAATGGTGTAGCGCATCATGAATTTTTGCCAGAGGGCCAGACAGTAAGCAAAGACTATTATTTTGACGTTATGAAACATTTGCGTGAAGTAATTCACCGAAAGAGACCAGAATTGTGGGCAGAAAACTCGTTGATTTTGCACCATAACATCATTATTCTAAATTTTTTAACAGAAAATGCAACATCCAGCAGCCACCGAACTCACCTGATTTATCTCCATGTGACTTCTTTCTGCTCAATCGAGTTAAAAACTATTACGGGTAATCCGTTTTAGCAGCCGAAAGGAAACAAAGGAAAAATCGCAGGAAGCACTGATTGGCATACCGAAAACTGAACATAAAAAAATACTTCGAGGATTAGATCAAGCACTGTCATAAGCGTGTTGTAGTCGATAGGGATTACTTTGAAGGAGACAATATAGATTTAGATGAATAAACTTTTATTTTTAATTTTCTGAATAAATTCCGGTGATCAAGGTGGTATGACTGCATAGGTCATACATTAAGATCGATAAACACCATATCTAGAGCAGCACTAACATACAACCCACAGTTCACTCGACCTAAAGGTTGGTAGAAGAATATATGGTGGTCGACAGGAGCGAGAGAGCTAGAAGTAACCGGTTATATATATATATGAATATTGCCCCAAATAGGTTCTTTAAAACCTAGTTAGAGATTAGATGAATGTAATGAACTTCAGCCTCAGTTGTCGGAGCTCTGATAAAAATAATGGTACTAGAAGTCTGAAGGGATTACAAATATTTTCTTCTTATTTTCTTAAGTCCAAATTATTACATGTTACTTGATCTAGGTTCTCTATACTTTATTTTTGTACTAAATTTGAATGCATGCACGTCACTTAAAATTTACTGTTACATTTGGAAATAATGGTTTATATTGTGATCAATTTGAAATGTTGTACCTTTTCCGAGTATTCATAGGTATATACTATTGGCGGCCAATTACGCTTTGCGTTGGGACGTTTTGACTACATATAAACTAACTTCTCAGAGTAATGTACGTGTTGCAGCAGAGGCTTATATAATAGTTCTCAACTGAACATGAACAAAAAGGAAGTAAAGACTTAAAAATTATAGTATAAATTGCAATTCGACTGTATTTTATTTTGACTATTAATAAAATACAGCTCCACGATATAAGTCTATAGGTGCAGTTTATTACGATAAACGATTAAGATAAAATAATCAATTGTTGCAAGCATAGACATGCTTCGCAATATGTAGAAATGCATTACTATTACCCAGTCAACGATTGATAGTTTATTTAAGTTCTTATCTAATATATGTTAAACAAAAATCATTTAAAGTTTATTCTCATTAAATAATATAACATCGGAATACAAATCTTATGTCTATTATGTGTTATATGAACAAACTGAACAGCCAAACATGTTTTTGGTTTAAAATTGCTATGATGTGGTACGAGTACAAATTAAGTCTATTTTTATCACTTTTATCTCTGCTATTGCCCTTATTGTTGTTATTGCTGTCTATTTTTTAAAGTACCATCTAAAACCCGGCATTCTTCGCTACTCCTACCTTAATAATTATCTCAACTGTAATTTAAGTAACATTTTATCGCCTTCCAGCCCAAGTCTAAACATTTGAGATAGCCAGCAGTTCCTTAAGAAAACACACTATTTTTAGCTGTCTATAGACTTCAAAAAATCGTACATACATACATACATGCGTACATCTATACAAACTAGTGAGATCGATTATTCGACTTTTTTCAAAAACCGGTTTCCGAATAATTCGAAAAGTAACAACTTTTTAAAACCTGGTTTACGGTTAAAAATTAATCAACTAACTGGTTAATGGATTCTTTCATTTCAATAAAATCTTTTCAATTCTTGTTGTTTTATAAATATAATATATAATAATATATAATTGACAATTTTTGTCTCATGTTGTAGTTTCTAGCTGATAGATATGTTAGCGCAACATTTCGCCTTTTAGGGCTTTAAGGGGCATTTCGTTCTCGACAACATAACGTGCTAATATTTCACCCACTGATAAATCTTTGCAAGAGTATTATTTGACGACGCCTTGGAACTTCTTGGTATAGAATAAAGTTTTCTTTGCTACACAATTACGTCAAACTTATGGACATATTTAAGGCGGTTTATAAGAAATAAGAGGATAAATGGGTCCTGAATCTAGGACGAAGGCTCTCAGAACTCTACTAGGCTTTCTATGTATTATGCATTAAAGGCAAAATCCTGGCTGTTAGACACGGGCAAACCTTTGCCATAGTGTTTGGAAACGGAGACTCAGGCTATAGGGACGAGACTTTTTCGGTGGCCTTAGTGAGGTTGCGTCTACCAAAATCTTCAATCTGAAAGTATATTTGTTAGGCTGGTGAGAGGACTCCCGGTGTAAGGTGTAAGTGTCTTATTTTTCTTAGTTCTGTTTGTTTTCGTAGTTAATAGTCACATTTCTTTCTTTCTCATATCTCTCCAAAATGAACCTTTTTTGGTCTCTGCGTGGAGTGTATCATTTTTATATATATTTTAACAGAATACGTTTGAGCATCATTTCCGGAGTTATTATCATGAACCTATAGTTCGTTAGGAGTTCAAAAAAGTCACTATCTTTATTGAATACAGGATGCAAAATTGGTATTTTTACCTTTTCAGTTGCAGTTGTTTATATTTATTTAAACGGTTCCGAGGCAGAATGCACAGCTTATCATCATTTTCCATACATAAAAAATTAATTATTTACAGAAAATGAGTTAAAGTTATTGTTGCTCAAGCGTGCGTATCTTAATCGTCCTACCATCGTTTTGGCGTTCTTTCTGATTTCTTCAAGGTTTTTGGCTAATATGGATAGATAAAGAAGCTTTAATTATTACCGTTCTCCATATATACATAATTCCATATTTGTCCTAACTACTGACTGATGATGTGTACTGTTCACCACGTTGTCTAAGCCAAATTTAAAAAGTTTTACTATTACCTTATTTATGATATACAAAAATATTTGCTTTGTGTCGGAGCTACCGTGCCCACTTTTTGACAAATGAAATGTATTGAATATGATGTCATTTATATTAAATTCAGATACTTTAACTATAACCGTTCTCAAAATGTATAATACAAAAATCATTATTTTGTTTGTATGGGCGTGGCGCCGCCCAGTTGGTAAATTTGAAATTTATATCTATATAAGCATGGTCTAACCATAATTCACGATGTTAGTTGTGAGTCACACCTTAACGTTAAACAATTTGCCCAGCTTAATATGACATTTCGTTGTTCCAGTGTTTGAAATATTCAACCATGGAGAGGTACACAATTGAGCACCGCGTTAAGATTGTTAAATCCTATTACGAAAATGGGCGTTCAAACCAAAATGCATTTCATTCACTCCGTGATTTTTTTGGTCAGCATAATCGACCTCAAAAAATTCGTTAGCAAGCAGAATTGTCGCATTTGAGCAACTGAAAATCCACGAGTGATTGTTGAAAAGACGATTAATCTACAATGAGTGACTGATCAGTTCGGTTTATGAGCTGGCGGCGTCATCGGGCTGTACTTCTTCGAAAATGAGGTCGGCCAAGCAGTTACCGTGAATGGTTTCTCTATCGCGGGTGATATCGGACGGTAATCTTTTTTTTTCAGGCATTTCACTGATAATAATTCATAAAAAGAAAACTATTTCTAATAATAGAGTTTCCGTTCGATTCCTTTTTTTATTCTAAGAATTACGTGAAATTTTAAGAAAAAATACTTTTTAAATTAGTTTTAATAATTATATTAAGAAAAAACTGTTAATGAAGATAAAAAGTTTATGTAGATAATTTATCTTTGCTGACCAGAAATTGAGGATATAGACCTGCACGATATTTAGTTACAAAAGTATGGTGACAATTGTTACACAGCCAACGAAACAATGGCTCTTTAGCCTGAGAAATTCAATGGCCGTGTTATCTCATGTCGTGGCGAAGTTAGTTGGCCCCCACAATCATGTGATTTGACGCCGTTGGTCTTCTTTCTTTTGGGATATTTAAAAAAAAGTGAATAAGCCAAGAACAATTCAAAAGCCAAAGGATGAGATAACGACATTGAACCTAAATTATGTCTCAGAGTCATTGAAAATATGAAGCGACGGATAGAGGTATGTCACCTAAACCGTGGCGAACATTTGGCCGAGATTTTGTTTCACATATAATTGCCATAGATCCTTCTAATATAATAAAAAATATTAAGATAATTCTCTGAAAACTTTTTGTTTTATTTAGAATTAACATCGTGCGTTTTGGTTGTATCAACCTTTATACAAAAATAAGTTGACCTATGTTCATCATTTTATAACTCGGGAACCACTAAACCGATTTACAAACACATATATACGTTTGGAAGGCTTACTAAGGCTTAAACACTGACAGTTTAGGTTCAACTGGGCGGTGCCACGTGCGTATAAAAGTTTTATTTATATGTCTATATCTTTAAAACGGTTATAGTAATAATTTATAAATTTGGTCCAAATAACTTTGTGGTCAATATAAGTATCAGTCAATAAGTGGGTGTGGCACCTCCCATACAAATTAAATATTAATTTTTGTAATAGTGAGTTTCTTAATTTGGTTCAAATAACTTTGTGGTTAATCATACCTCAAAACGTGGCGGAAATATTGAGTTTTGTATATCTAGAGAACGCCCAGAAGGGCAATTTTGGATGTCAATACAAATCATAAATTTTAATGCATTCCTTTAAAATTCTTCTTATGAGGAATACATTTTATAGGTGTACGTCACAAAAGTTCCCAGCAACGCGGGAATGATTACTCAAGTAGCCTATAGTTCCTTCCAGACATACATACCGATAAAATCGGTTCAGCCGTTTAGCTATCTATAAGGCACAAACAAACAATCATACATACATACATAAATACATACATACACACATTAATTTGTACATATCAGATATTATAGTATTATTATTATTTTTATTATTTTAACCAATTGGCCTGCATTTGTTAAGACTCTCTTTATGGATAATTTGTCGCTAAACCACATTTTAATTTTACTTTAAACTTTTTAAAACGATTATTGCTCGCGTATGTGACATACAAATTGCTTACGTGTCTGGCTAAATAAAAACAAATAGAAATTAATAATAAAAAAAACCGCAGCATAAAAATAGCATTAAATATTTAAAAATAAAATTAAAACTAAATTTGTTAACTGAAAATAGCGTAAAGAAAGAAAAAAAAAAAATAGAATTACTTGGCAAAATTGGTAAAACAACTACGAAATATGGAAAAAAAATGTTGAGAAAGAAAACTGGCAAGACAAAGTTTGCAACAGACACACAGTGAACAATTCGTGCACACTTTAGTTGACACTTTTACAAGAAAAAAGACAAAAAACAGAAAAATAATGGTAAAAAAGTAACAACATCTCACAATTATAGAAACGGGTTTGTTTTACAATGAACTCGTGATCTAAATTTGAACTTATTCTTAAAAAGAACGTACATATGTATGTACAGTGTGCGACAAAACATATGCACGAACTTCTGGTTAATACTAAATGACTCAATAACAAAAGCAAACACTTTTGGATTTAAAATTATTTTATTTACGAGTATTTATAATGCTTTACATACATAGACGACAGCAAGCAGCAAGTTGTTGTTGGCAGCGTTTGCTGCTATGCTATTGACTTCATAAATAAGGTTTCATTACCATCTGCTTTATATGTCATAAAAATATTTGTTATAGAAAATAATTTGTCACTTGTGACGTGACACTCAAGCTTTTCACATCCTCCAAAATAAGATCGCTTTTTTAAATATTACTCAGAAATATACTTTTTAATTAATAACATAAATGTTGTTTGATACAATACTTTAATTTAACACTGTTGTTTTCTGATAAATAATTAAAAAAAAACTATTTTTACGTTTTTCTTTATTTAAAATTTTATATTGTATTAGTATCACAAATTTTTGTTTTGCTGCCTAAAACCATGTAAATTATTTTATGTTTAGCAGCAAGAGCAAACGTTGTTGTCTGGACTTTTGCTGTGCTGCCTTTAAAATTATTTTCATACAAACATATGAATTCTAATCTTAACATTTTGCTGTTTGCTGCTTGCTGTTGATCATGTGTTTAATGCTTAAAGTTAGCCGTCTAAATTCACTAAAAATTAAAAAAACAAAGAAAATTACAATTTAACTTAGAAAAAATATTTAGTTGCTTAGTCCTTATTTTTTAAAATTGCTTAGGTATTCATATTACGGACTCAATTAGATTTGATAATATCTTACCAGAAATTTCATTCAATGCAATTTCCACTTGTCAATAAAATTCATCCTTATTTCCGCAATTATCGCGGTTTATTTTGAGATCTATAATAACCCGTACATTTTCTGGGATATTGAGATCTGACGATTGCGCTAGATATTTCAAAACGTAGATTTGTTTGCTTTGTCCTATTAATATCTCCAATCAAGTGGAATTTTCTGGAATTATCCTTGTAGACGAATCGATCCATTACATCTTTTATTTTGTGTATTGGCGCAATTCCATGGCCAGAAATACATTTTCGGACTAAAACACTTTCTTCTTTATGTTCTATTGTGTCTTTGGTATACTTTTTTATTCAGCTTAAAAACTAAATCATAAGAACGTCTCACATTAAACTTAGATTCATCAGAGAAGGGTACGGTCTTCCATTAAAAGTATACCTAAGTTTGCTGGCTCCTTTGTAAATTCAATTCTAATCAACCTGTTTTTGACAGTAGTAAATTGTCTTTTTGTACTTCGGCATGATATTAATCCACCGTCTACAGAACGTGTTTGGATGAATCTAATTGCAACATGTAATTTTAATTGATTTGTATTAGACCTTCCTGATATAAAGACATAACTTTTTATTAAACAGAGTATTGCCTGGTTGTTCCGTTTGCTGGTTTTCAGAGTCTAACACCTCTGTCTGTGGTTGTCAATGAGCCTGATGAACAAAAACAACAACAAAATTCTTTGTTGAATGCCAAATTTGTTCGCGATTCATCTCTGTTATAATCATTAATTGAATATGCAATTTCGAAAAGGGCACATCTCGCAGATTTTGACAAATGCGTTTTTTTTTTTTTTTTTTGTATCAATGAGTCCTAAATGCTTCCATGCACCTACTACTCGTACGTTTGAGAAACTGACATCCCTAGCATTCTTTCTACTTAAGACGTTCTGGCAGATAGGTCACAACTCTAAGAGATGTGCCCTTTTCGAAATTATTGTTTAAACAAAGGGTACAAAAAATGCAAAGCCCAAAGCCGTTACTTTTTCTTTTTCTTCCTTATCGAGCTTATAGAACAAAGTACCTATTAATTATCTGTAAGTTGCAGATATAGCAAAACTCAAGCAATATATATTTTTAGATGAAATACAGCAATGGCCAACTACAAATGAAAAAGAGCTTCATGAAGAAGATTTTTTATGAAAGTATATTAATTATTTTTGGTAGAAGTATTGCCTTTAATTTTTTTATACCTAAAATAAAATTTTCTGCAAATTAATATGGTTTTTTTTTTGTTAAGTTTTTTTTCGTAATTTTAAATATATAAACAAACATATATAATAAAATCAATATCCAAACATTTCTTTAATTTTTTGTTAAAAACTAGCCCCAAAATATAATCTGTATAAAATTTGTTGAACTATTACACATCATTAAAAAATAATTAGTTTTTTTCATTTCCTGTAGACTTTAAATATTCGGACATGTGCCCTTTTCGAAATTGCACATTCAATTATTTTTCCTTATAATTGCTAATTACTGTTATTCATTTTTGTAGAATATTGAAAAATATTGTTGGCTAGGGACAGAGTTTGATAGATTCGATATTATTATTATTATTCCTCTAATGTTTAAATGATCGTTTTTGTTATTGAACGAGATTTGTTGTTGGTAATTTAACTATCTTACTATTTCGTGCTATTGTTTTGACACATGTAAAATACCGGTTTTGTAGCATACATTTTTACTGTTACAAATTTGTTTTTCTTTATTTCCGTCTTTTTTTAGTAAAATGAGTATGTTATCGTTATAAACTAATAACACAAATTAAAATTCGAATGAGCTTTTCTATGTTATAAAGATATATGATAGTAAGTGCGAGCTCGTGCATATGCTTTGTCGCATAAAAACAAAAGCAAAAAATTTTATAAAAACTAATAATGAGGAAAAATAAGAAAAAAAGGTTTATCGGTAATTTATTTAGATTTATATGCACTAAGATTTACACAAATAATATATTACTTTATCTCGAAGTTTTTTTCAGAAATCAACCAAAACAAACGAGGTCTTCAAGTAAAGGTGTGCAAAACAAAAGCAACAAATTAATATTTCGTTGATAAACCCTTATTTTTTATAACTACGGCACGTCTGTGTGGCTTGGAATCAGTAAAGCTATTAAGTACGGATTCCGAGAAACGTTTGCATTCACCTCCTCAATTAACTCTGAATAACCTCAATGTGTGTATCGGGCCATAATAGCATTGAACACCAATCGAAATGACATATTCCACTCAGCATATGGAATAATTTTCTTGTCTAAAATATTTTTCTGCACAAAATCGTCTCATTACGCCATCAATTATGTGAAAGGGTCCTACTGTCTTTACTGAAAAGCATGTCCGCACCATTACGTTGCCTCCCCCATGCATAAAAATATTTTTACAATTGTATGGATCAAACCTTCTACTAGGTATACTACTCCTCACTATACTCCTTATTATATTGGATTTTGACACGTCACTAAACAGAGCATTTTTCCGTTTCTGTGCGGACTTTAAGAGTACTTTAAAGAGACTTTTATGTTATAAATATTTAACATAAAAATAAAAACGGCATGTTTTAGCGTCGAGGAATTTTATTTGGAGGCATAAAACCTTATCCAAATGAAAAAGTCATCCTTTAGTGACATGATGATCCAAGCCAGACCACTAATATTGTTAAAGAATGGCTATTCCAACAGAAATTTTAGGTAAATTAGGGATCACCGTAAAGCCCTTATTCCAATCCAATGGTAAATACTTGGACAATAGTAAAAAAACGCATGGGAAAATATAATTGGACTTTGGGGAAAATGTTGAAACTATGGCAACGAATATAATATAAATGGGATCAGATTTATCTTACGTTTTTTGGGTAACATTGTACTTCTAAATTCTTTAAGACACCACAAAAAAGGAGTTTCAAGAATAAAGTTAGAGAATGTAAGTTCCTTTCTATTTAAGCGAAAAGTGCAAAACTAAATGCATGCAGATTTTTTGTATGTTTGCCTTTCTCCCAATCCAGTGTTTGAATATCATAAATTTTGTTAATTTTTTTTAAAGACAACAATAAATATATACTTATGTTAATTTTTCAATTTCAATTTTATTGAGACATAATTAAGATTACAAAATCTTTCTATATAAAGTTAACAGTGGTGTACAAGATTTAAAACTATATCGTATTGTTTTAATAAACATAAGTTCGTAAATTTTATAACGCTACGTGCTTATATAATTTGGGAAGAATACAATTTTTATGTTAAACGATAAACATTAATATTACAATGCTCAAAATATAATAAAAGTTTACATTAACTGTTAATTAGGCAAAATTGATACACTATGAATAAGACAACATATTTAAAATGGGATTGGGTAATAAATAATTGAAACTTTAACTAACCCCACGATCGCTGAACAGTATCCAAACCACCACCTACACTCTCACCAACATTTGATGATGGGTGCAATTATGACTCAAGACAGCCTGCGCGAGCTTGGGGTACAAAAATAAACTTAGCCCCTATTAGAACCTAAAATTGAATGGGAATAGAACTCTGGAATATGGCATCCTGTAGAAGATTGTAAATCCAGAATGTTCTCATGTAGAATCCTAACTGGGGACATATATTGACTATTTGACCAACTTAACTCTCTTTGGGAACTAAAAACATCTCTCACCAAACTGTTTTCGTAGTTTCCAAGACGGTTCACAAATCTGTCAAACAAATTTAACGCATACGAGAAAAGAGGTTGTGTTCCAGCTTTCCTATATATAAAGGAGTTTGAATATCTCTTCATAAAGTTCTTATAATTTGCGTTAACACAAAGCCTCAGACAGCTTCTTTCCAGAATCTGTAACTCTGCCATGACAGTTGGAGAAATTGAGAACCATATTGGAAAATCACACATCATCGCCGAACGAATGCATACTTTTTAAATAAGTAATTTGATCCTTTGACCCAAGTGTCTGTTCGTCAACAGTCTTGAAAACATACCCTTGATGCGCAATACCCTACTCTTGGAAATTCTTCCATGCTGCTTAAACTTGAATAGCTTGTTTAGTGTAACTCCAAGGTACTTTATCCGATCTCTAAAAGGAATATCTGAACCACGCAAAGAAAGTTTCAGTATTTTATTTTGTCCCACTATATTACGAGGGCCCTTGCCCGATGCATTTCAGAAACAAATTGCCTCTGATTTTAGTGTATTAATTTTTATAGCTCTATAGAAACCATCAATTAACAAATCTGGTTTTTAACTTTCTCTAATGCAATCTGCGGGTTACAGTCATGTGCATAGATTAACGAGTCGTCCGCATAAATTATACTTTTCAAATCATTGTATATGTGGGGAAAATCGTACACCAAAATGATATATAAAAAAGGTGCCAAAATAGCGCCTTGCGGCACTCCACAAAATATTTCACCTGGACTAAAATTTCTGTTTTTAAAATAACTACTAACTATTTTAACTAAAAATGGATCACATCTCGGTCAAACGCCTTTTCAATATCTAACGATACTGCGATGGTACATTTTTTATTTCTCAAATTACAAACCACTTCGTTATGTAGATAAGCCAAGGTATCAACTGACGAGTGGCCACTTTTAAAGCCAAATTGATACTTAGGTATCGAATTAATAATTTGAGAACATTCAAGTTTTCTTTTAATAACTCTTTCCAGTAATTTCGATAACATTGAAATTGGGTGAGAGTTATTGATTTGAAAAAATTTTGGCTTTTTTACAAGAGCGTATATTTTAGCAATTTTCTATGACTTAGGAAAATAACCATTGTTTAAACAAGTATTAAATATTGTTACGTTTTTACCTTTTTAAAAACGTATTTTTATGGGTTCGTAGATTGTAATTAAAATAAAATTTTTGTGTTTGATTTTAATAAAAAATCCTTTATTCAACACAGTTATGTGCACCACTGCGTGTAATCTTTTTACAGGCAATAACAATTTTCTATTCTTAATTACTCCGTCTGTTTAAAATCTTGTAAGCAACAACAATTACTCGACATATCTTTCTACTTAAAGATCTTCCAACCCGATCGTAGTTATAACTTGGGTTCGATCACAACCTTTTCAACCAGAGGTTAGCCACACTTAACTCTCTTTACTGAGGTAGCTCCAACTAAACTGGTTTTTTTTTACTTCACGAATCACTTCACGTGTTTACTCCTTATAAACTCTCTTCAGACAAACTGCACTTGCTGAGTTTACTTTACTTAAACTGCACTCGCTGAGTTTACGACACATAAACTTGTTCACTGAGTTTACACCAAATAAACAGATTGCTGTTCGCATCGATGTGCTTTTTATATGACTGAGTAAACAACACATCGAAAGCTCTCGAACTTCTCGATAATTCATGTAGATTCCATTTCTTTCTTTTAATTTTTTTTAGTTCTTTTGTAGTCATGAGTATGTAAACATCTACCTCTTTCAGCTCTTAGTATTTGCTGTTGCTTGTTTTTTATCTGTTACTTGTTTTCTTTACTGCTTAATTATTGTTGTTGGCGTGTTATTTTTACTTACTTAGTCTATGCTAATAGTTGTTGTTGTAGATTTGGTTATTTGTAAACAGCACGTATAGTTGTTCTTGCAGCTGTTGTTTATTTATTTTAGCGATGTAATAAACGCTGTGATGCCCAACCTTATTTTCGTAACAATATGATTAATAAAATTTCCACTGCAGATATCGGTAACCTGTGGATCTTTTCGAGTTTAAGGACTTAATGATTTCAAACCCTTGGGAAAAATATGTGAAGTGAATACGATCGTTAGTAAATAAAGCATTGGTGGTACCATTAAACTCGCATATACTTCAGATGTATCTGATCTAACTGGAGCAATAAATTTATAAACTTCCGAAAAATGCATCAAGAATTGTGCTACCTTATCGGAATCTGTAGTAAAAGTTTGGTCATTTACAATAAGTTTATGAAAAAAATTTGAATTTCTATTGCCAGTAATCTTAAATATTTCTTCGAAGGCTTTGGGACCAGATTTTATGCCCTCTAGACGTTTATTAAACTCTTCTTCCTGATGTATTTCAACACGTTCCTTAATAGTAGTCTTAAGAAGTTGAATTTGACCACTTAAACGTCGGTATTCATCCAAGCTTCTGTTTCCAATTTTTATGAAAAGTCTCTTTTAATTCCCTTTTCCAAATATACTTTATTTTAAAAAGTTTTTTTTTATATTTTCCGGAACAAAAAAACCTTTGTTCCTAATTTCAATTTCCCTAGAATGTCTGATTACTTCACAGTTAATACAGTTATTAAAAAGTGAGATGCTATCATCAATTTCATTATTAGTCACGTTTCTGTCGAAAGGTAGGTTCAAACCTAAAATATTATAGTGAATATCAGAACGAAATTGCCCCCAATTTGTATTTTTAAGAGATCTACAAAATCTTGGGGGGAAAACTATTAATTCGAATTCTGAATATTTAAACATTAATTTCAATGGGTAATGATCGGAAAGCGTTCGTAGGCTTATTATCTGATCATTTCCATTATCTGATTCAACTAGACTAGTACTGATAAGGAAATGGTTTGAAAAAAAGACGTCCTCCGGGAAAAAACGGAGCTGCATCTTAATATCTCTTAAAATGAGTACCAAATGAATTTAACCAGTCATTAAAACTTATTCCATTTATGTTGTCAATTAGATCGCCCCAATGTACACTTCTGGAGTTAAAGTCTCCTCCAATAAAGACACCAACGTAAGATAAAGAGTAATTTTAAATGCAATTTAGACTAGATACCAAATCATAGCAGGGAAAATTTGTAGGAATGTAAACGCTTCCTAACAAGAATTTTTTTAACCTGACCTGCTATAGATAAATTTATCTAAAGGAAAGTATTTGGAAATTTTAAATGTGTGACATTTGTAGTTGCAAATTTAATCCTTTTACTGATCAGTACTGCAGTGCCAATATTAGAGTAGTCTCTGATTACATTGTAGTTTTCAACATAATTCTGGAATTTTTACGACTAATAAGTATTTTAATCAATTCGATACGTCTACTTAATTCGACTAACGATCTTGTATTAAATGTGATAAAATTTAAACTATTACGGACCATAATTAGAGAGAACTTCATCTCATAAAAAACCATACTCTTTTCTTGCCATATCCAAAGGCATTGTTCTATACGATTTCAGAAAATTAGAAATTTTCGATTCTAATGATTGAATCTTTGATTCCATAAAGTACTCACTAAGCTTAATAAATTCCTCCACAATTGGTGGCAATTTCTGTAAATTTTCCCCTTGAAAATTTGGCTTTGAATGAAAGGCGTTGGCATAAGATGATTTTCCCCTAATAGCTTGTGTGTTATTTATAGCAAGCTGAACATTATTTTTAATTTCCTGCCTTTTATTATTTGACTTAGCTATTAGCTCCTTATATCTTTTTAAATAAAGTTTATAAGACGGACAACCTTTACAATTGACGCATATAGGGGATGATTCCCCTTTTTTAGCACTACAATAGCCTGGTTCATGTTCCAAATTACATTTGACACATTTGAAACTAGAATCTCAATTCCGGGCCAAATGCCCCCATAGTTGACATCTAAGACATTGAGTCTCCCTTTTTCTGTATCTGCCATAAAATGGCATTGGTTCAAACAAATTATAATTATTAACGTCATTTAAAGACTTCCCCTGCGCTAATGTTACAATAAACAAGCCGGTGTCAGGTTCATTTTCGGCGGAAAACTTTGTAACTGACTTTCCCAACTGTATTTGGTAACGCCATATCAAGGGCTATTTTAATATCAGACACATCAGTCAAATGGTACAAACCCGTCAAAATAACCGAAATTCTCCTTAACTCGGAAGGAGTAAATGAGTAAGACTTAATATTTTGTGCTCTCAATAATTCCATCATTTTCAAATGGGCAGATAGATCCTCGAAATAAAGCTTACTTTTATTTTGAGAAGAGATAACAACTTTGTAAAGAACCCTAGGTGACCTTTCATTTAGTTGGTCAACAAGCCTTTTAGCATTTACATTGTGTAAAATAATTGGCGGACAAAATCTCCTCTTACCAGATCTTCTAGCGTCCTTTTCTACATTCTTACTTTTAACGTCCATCAAATTAGCTGATTTTTTGCTGGATGTGGCACCTTCATTGACTTCAACATTTAATTGGCCCAATAAATTGAGAAGTTGTAGTAGATCCAAAGTTTGTAATGTGTACGTTTTTTTTTAGGTGTATTATTATTAAGATGATTACACCCGACAACCAAACCATCCACATTTCTTTTTGTCTTTTTAGTTATGACTCCTTGGAACTCTTCTTCACTGAAAATAGGTTCCATATCGTAGCTGATATCGACACCTTTTTTATCCCGTGCTAATTTTGCGGAAGTTGGTATCGCATCAATCGAACCAGATGAATCACTATTCATGACTTTGAATAGCAATGATTACTTCTTTATAAATGAAGTAAAATAAATTTTTATTATTGTTACAAGACAGAAAAACAATTTTATTTGTTTTTATTTTATATTTTATTTTATTATATTTCAAAAAATTTTAAAAATTATTTTCAGCACACAAGAAACAAGTGTTTACACTTCGACAGGAAAGTCAAAACTCGCTATATATGTTAAGCTTTGTTTTATTTGATTGAGTTTTTAAGTTTTTATATGAACTTTTCTGTTCAACTACAAAACATGCACTTGGTTTTGCACCCCACTGTTTGTATATATAAACATTTTAAAGAAAAATGTGAAGCAAAGTACAGAAAAAATTGGCATTTCCAGTGATTTTATCTTTCAACAGGGCAATGATCCCAAACATACAGCGCTGGATTCCCGACTTTGGATTCAGTAAACTGTCCCAAATACCTCAAAACGTCACCTCAAAGTCCAGATCTCAATCCTATTGAGAATATGTGGTCAATTTTCAAGAAAAATTTGAAACTTACGACATTAGAAACGCAAACGACCTGAAAGTAGCATTAAGGACGAAATGGATTAAAATATCACCACAATTAACTTCCAAACTAGTAGAATCGATGACAAGACGTCTCAATGCTGTCATAAAACAAAAATTATATCCAACAAAATAATAATTTTAATCCTTATACACAATATTCTTAATTTTATTGAAATTGTCATTCTTAAAAATAACTCTTTTCCAGAAATTGAAATCCTTATTTTGGCACTTTTTAGCAAACGCAACCCGTTTCTGCTTATTAACATGCTAATAAATTGTTTTCTGACATCATACCGACTTTTGAATCTAATTTTCTTAATGTTATTTCGAACTGTTTGAAATGCAACATGAATGCCAAGGTTCTGTTCTAAACTTACTGCTAGTGTAACGCTAGTCATAGAAAAATCGATGCGATTTTGGCGACGTAAGAATGAGCACTGTCTTCTTGTTAACTTGCGCCGGTTTACATTTCGCTGCGATTTTTAAAATTGTCCGGTAGATGTACTGCGCTTCATTATTTAGGTAATTTCCAGTAAAGATTTTCCATCAATGTGTGGATCTATTACTATTTTTCGTTGTTCATCTGACATTTTTCCTTTAGTGATGTACATAATATGAAAACAATTCGGGTATTTATAATTCCGCTAATAAAATTGTCTTAATTTTTTAGGATTTGAAGAATTTTGCAATAAATATATGGGGCATTAAATGAAATATTAAGAGGCAATGCAAACTGAAACAAATTTATTGAAAAAATATGATTTTATATTAAATTAATAATAAATAAATCCTTTTTGGTTCGACTACTCGAATGTGTGGCATTCGTTTTTTTGAATCGCTTACACACAAAAAACGATGGTATTGCCAGCATGAAAACTTAAAATTTAATAAAGCTATCATTAGCTAATGTAGGGTTTTTGCATACGTTTTTTTTTTAACAAATGTTTGAGTCTACTTTTAGATTTTTTTGCATGTGGCCGTAGATCGTTTAATTGTACCATTAACTATAACTATAACTATACGAGTAGATATTACATAATGTAAAATTTCGCAAAATTTAAACTACTGTTCAATTTGCTTTAAGCACAGCAACTAAAATAAAAATTATTATTAATATTACAAAAACGAAAAAAAAAACTAATATTAGAACATTATCGAGATTATTTAGTACTTAAGTCCGTCCCTCTGATAATGACTAATAACACTTGATACAATTTTTTATTCCTCAAAAAAAAAAAGAAATAAATAAAAAAATAATTAATTCATACAAAATTTGAATTAATAAAAAACAGAAAATAAATGGCCAGACGCGAAAAATTAATTCACTTCTAAGCATGGACTACTTAAGGCATTATGTCAACATGTAATCGCCTGGAAAATTGATAGCAATTTTATGCGCACAAGCAGGCCAAGCTAACCATTGCGAAGATTAAAACAAATTAAACACAAACAAAAAATATATAATCTTGTGAAGTTTTCCGACAAAAACCTTTTTAATGAAAACAGTTTTTTATGCGCTTCAATGAAGGAAGAAAAATAAAAGAAATAAATCAGCAAATAATATAGTAATAAAACACAATAAAAACACCCACGTTCTTGTGCCAGATTTGTAAAAAACATAGAAAAACTGATTCGTGTAAAATGACCGATCGACAAAAATGTGCTTTTCTAGTTTTTGCATAAATTGCCCATAATTTGAGCTGACATAAGCCCTAATAAAAACAGACAGTTTTTTTTCTTTTTTCTTTTCGGTGTAAATTAACATTTTTATTAAACGGCAACACCAACTGAAAATAATAAATAATTGATTATAATTGTTGCAAAATATATGAATGATTTAAGACATACGACCTGTAGGGGCTAGAATATATGTATAAATAGAAAATGTTGAAATCAAATTTAAATCACTTTGTTGCAACAAGTACGACAGGTTATATTCCACTTCACTGTGTTTTACAATGTAAACCGGATGCGAATGAAATGAGCAATTATTTGAATTTGAATATATTACGAAATGAAATGCATAGCAAAAGAAACTTTAAAATCATTTTTTAATGGATTTAGAAATTTAAAGGAAATATTCCCTATATGTATGGTATAACAAAATACTGTACCTTTTTAATTGTATTGGAATAATGGAAAATATTACTAACAACTCTGACAATATTTTCCTTTTTTCTTGTTTAAATCGGATATCCGATTTCGAGACTTAATTATTTTGTTATATTAATGATTCTTATTTTGCTTAATTATTTGCTTTGAGATCAGTACTAAATTTTCTTCCAAATGAAGCGTAAAGAACAGATTTATCCAATGATTTTATTTTAGAGAATTGACAACCGTGAAGGAATATGCAACAACAATACTAGCAGAACTGAATATGCTTACGATCCCAGCTATGGAAATAATCATCAGAATTCTTTGTTTTATGCATATTCATTTTTCGGAACATCAACTGAGAAATATGAGTTTAATAGTTGATATTCTGAAAAATTAACTGCTGATGTATATACACAAATCAAGGGACTAAGGCAGATTGAATATCAGCATACATATGAGCCGTTTATTTTGAAAGTTGAAACAAAACAATTTTTTTTATATTTTGAGATATTTAAAAGATTGTATTCCACTTAATTTAAAAACATTGCTAGGTGAACCGTTTTCCGTTTTTCAGTTTTTGTTTTTCATAAAGTACATAAAGTACTAGGAACAACATATCGAGAAAATGGCCTCCACGGCTTTACATGCACATACGCACTCTTTGTCGAAATTTTGTATAAATGCACGGCTGTTTGTGGATTTGTTAACATATGCCTGTGATTTCAAATAACCCCATAAAAAATCTAGCGGTGTCAAATCACACGATCTAGGGGGCCAATTCTTATCACCGAAACGAAAGAGTACACGATCTGGAAATGTCTCATGCAGTAATAGAATTGTTTCACGGGCTGTATGGTATGTGGCACCGTCTTGTTAAAAGCGCATATTGGCCACATCAATATTGTCCAATTTCGGCAAAAAAACTGTGTTATCATGTCGCAATATCGAGTACCAGTAACAATCACTGCTTGTCCAAACTCAACCAAACCAAACAGTGACACGTTATGGATGCATTTGTTTTTCGATAATCACACGTGTTTTTTGGCGATTAACAGAGCCATCAATGTGAAAAAGTGCTTCATCACTTAGGATGATCTTGATAAAAAAAATCATCATCTATTTGTTGATGTTCAATAATCAATTCAACGAACTCTCTTTGGTGTGTATGGCTATTGGACTTCAGTTGTTGTGTTAATTGAACTTTGTAAGCATGAAAACACAGATCCTTATTTTAGTGAGTATACGCCGTAGAGAGCTTCTTGAAATTTGCAATTCTTGTCAACAACGCCAAATTGTGGTTCTTGGATTATCACTGACACTCTCACTCACTGCACCGATATTGACATTTGAACGGCTTGTTTTGGGACAACAAGTGTGTTTGGCGTCTTCAACAGATCCAGTCTCCCTTAATACTTTAATTAACCTCTTGACGGTTTACGAAATTAAAACACCATTCCGACCATATTTTTTATGAAATTTTCGAACTGCGACCGTAAAGCTTTCATTATTTTTAAAATATTTTTCAATAATAAAGACACGTTGTTCTATCATTTAACGCTCCATTTTTACTAACCCTAAACTGTCAAATTGTTTTTTTTAGGGTTGCCAACACTTTACTGCACAAATGACTACATATTCAAATCATGCGTTAATTTTATGACAATCTTTACCAAAAAATATATTTTCAATATTTTCCATCCACTTGGTTTTAATGTGCTGACTAAAAGAGAAAAAAAATTTTACTAAATAGATTTGCCTCAGTTTCAAAATTAATGAATTATAGTAATTGTTCTTTTAATTCAAAATTGTTATTTGAATCGCTTCCCTTGTAAATCTGATGCAGCATACATATATTTAACCAACAAAAGGTTTCTCCATCCGTAATTTTCTTTCTTTTTAAATCCGCTTTCTCCAGATGTTAAGATGAAAAAAACTTTTTGAGTTTCACTTCATGCACTAAAAATTTATATCTTCGACTATTTTGAATTACTTTAAAGTAGTTCTGGGGAATATATAAGGAACTTGTTTTCCGGATTGCCATTTGTACTAATACAAAATCCCGATCCTTCACTAATAATAAAGTCTTGAAAAAAATCTCTGATCATTAATATTTTTTCTATTGTCACTGAATTGAACTATTTACATTCACATAAAAAAGTCAACTTTATGTCTCTATTATGCCCAGTGCATATGTCACGAGTTTTCGGACTTTCACAGTCGGCACTTTTTCAAATAGCAAGATGCTCGTTCTTAAGCTATTCGAGATGCTCTAATTTTATTCCAAACAAACATACTATCTTCCGACATGATGTCAAGCACCCACATTGCTTGACCATACAACAAACGGAGCTAAAATTTACCGTAATATTCTGGACCTCATAATAGCTTTACTCTAAGATGGACTTAACCAAATTTCAAAATAATCATATTTTTAATATTATTAGAAGCTCAAGCTTCCATCTGCCAAATACCAGAAACCGAATTTTGTAATATAAATTGAAATAGCGTAAAAATAGCATAAATATTTTATCTTTAAATACCATTATCTAATTTTTTTCAAAAATGAACTTATCCCACTTTTGAAATTAAAGGCTCATATTTACTATCTATGTATGTAAAATTTTTAATCACTTCAGCAAGGCATCCTTTTACACAACTGTGTTATAAATGAAAAAATTTCAATAAATATCTATACATTTTCTTATTGAATGCCTTTAAGTTTTAAAAGACGTTTCTACTACTTTTGTTATAATCCTCGTAACATGAAAACTCAGTATATAATTGATCATATACATATGTATGTATTTAAACAAATTTCTATGAAAGAAGAAAGTGAAAATATTTTTTATACGTTCTTTTTATATTATTTTAAGCAAGTATAGAAAAAAATTCAATCACAATTATTAACATACATGTACATTAGGGTGGTCCTTATTTGTCAACTTTGTTGTTTCGACCGTAACTCTCCCTTAAATTATTCGTTATAGCTTCAAAATATGGTAAGAAAAATATCACGGTTGGGCAAGGTTAAAACGTGACGCATCTCTCTTGAAATTTGGCTTGAAAACTTTAAAAATAAATTTTTGATATTTATTATAATTATTTTCTTTTTCACATACATATGCATGTATGTACTGTATATATGTACATAATTGAAAATTAATAATATAAAAAGACATGGAAATGTTATTTTTTTAGTTTGTATCCAACAGTACAAATTGAAACTCATCCTATTGTATACTATTATGTCAATAATAAAAATTTTAATAAAATTTCTAAGCACATACAACCAGAATTCGACTCGGATTTGTCTTGTTCCCAACCTATTTTAAAATTAAATGTTTATCAGAGACACAAAACAAAGCCGTCTTACTTGCATCCGATTCCCTACACAATGTAAAATTAAATGTACATTTGAAGCAAAAGGGATAGCTGTCGCACTATCAACCGATTTTGATGGCTTAGTAATGTATTACATTATTATTGTTGTTATTATTGTTGTTTTGATTATGAATTTTGTTTGTTTTTTGCTGCTATTTTACCAATTGTTTTTTTAATTTCAAATTAAAATGGTTAAGAGAAAGGTATTTGGAAAGTGGAAGGGTGACAAATCGTGTGCGTGGTGTAGTATATGGATCAGTCTATATGAAACCAATTATGGCCTATAAGCTGGATTTTCATTATTGTATTTTTGATAAATAAATAAAATGAAAAAATAAATATTTGACGGTTAGAACCCATCCAATTTTCACTTACAATATCTGTAGCATTGATCCCATCCAACCTTTACTTACAATCTCTGTAGTATCAGTCCCATCTAACCCTCGCTTACAATGTCCGTACCATCAGACGCATCCAACCTGCCCTTACAATGTTTGGTCCATCGGACTCATCTGACGGCCTAGTCAGCCTAGTAATTGTATACAAATGTTGGATAAGTCCCACTTACAGTGGTCAGTAGTCTAGGATCGAAGATGTATGTGGAAAAAAATTACTGGGTATGTGTATTATTTCATTTCAAAGGAGAACATTTGTTCACATCATAATAGAGTTTCCGATAATCCGCTAAAATTTGAATTATCAATTGCTTTTCTTCTTCATTCTTTGATAAAACTAAATTAAAATCGCTCATTAGCTTAACTGCTCGTTCTGCCGGATCATTTCCAACTTTCATACTTTGAACGATATAAAATAAAGGTTTACAAAAACTTCAAGTTTGGGATCTTTGAAAAACAGTGATGTGATTTTTGAGATCTGCAATATTCGATATTCTTGTTAAGATATTGGCTTATATCGTTAATAGGTGCGACCAATTTATTAACCTAAATTTGACTTCTCCGGGCTTCTTTTTGTGTGGATATCTGAAAAGCAAGGTTTATGCAAACAAACCAACTCGAACAAAATAATCGTGATGAAATTAATGAAATGCCGCGTGAAATGTGTGAGAATGTAATGAAAAATGTGCTCAAAAGGGCTCGCATTTGTGAGGCTAACAGTGTGAGTATTCCATACATAATTGCCGACATTAAATAAAACATTTATCAATATAAGATCCATTCTCTTTCATATAGTCAAAAATTATAAACAAACAAAGTAGTATACCTTCTCGGCAGATACCATGTATAAGCACTTAACTGGCTGCCTTATTATTTAAATTCTAATTCCACGTAAGTTTTTATAATCAAATTGTTTGCAACAAATGGTGGAAATTACCTTAAATTTAATAAAATTATAGCAAAAAAGTTATAACTCTATCGTATTCTAAAGCTAATAAAAAGAAAATTATATTTTTGATTATTTTACCAACAGGGGCCATTTTGAGAAGCGATACGCTACGCCACCTTCAGATTCGACGTCCATAACTTTTTGCATAATGTATTTTTACATAAAGCGAAACATTTTAGGGGGAGTTACGGTTTCTAACTCTCTTCCATACATCTAAAGACCACCCTAATGTATATACATATGTAAATAATTTTCAATTTCTATTTTAATGATTCCAAAATTTCATATTCAAATTTCTAAAGTGGATTAAAACATTCAATAAATTACGAAGTGATAAGAAACGTGACGGAGACTTAAGTATTGCCTATTTGTTTTCCTCTTCCTCTATTTTAAAAGAAATTGTATAATATATTGTTATTTTTTCTAAAACAGTATAAATAAATAATACAAAAAATCAATTTTTTTTTTTTTGTGTTCTTTATCCATATGTCTGGCCGCCGTCTGTCTATCACGTGGCGTTTATTTTTTGTCTTTATTAACCATATATTGTAGTATATTGTAGCTAATGGTAATGACGGGTGTGTTACTCATATCAAGTTGCAGTAGGGAAATTGGTAGCGCCACTTTGTTAAAAAAATCTACGAATGTTCATAAAATGTCACATTCGACAAGAATGTCTCAGTCATTTCATTCAGTCATTTGTTTACGCTTTAAGAAAATTTTAATCTCTCTTTTCAACTTAAAATTTAAGCGATAAGTTTGACATTTGTGGATAAAATATTATGTAATAAATTTGTCATCATATAATTAATGCAATAATTACAATATAATAATAACTTTACAAAAAAAAAACTTTGTCTTGATGATTTACAGTAAATTTAAAAAAACAAAGTTAGGCGATTTAATACTTCAAAAAATGACAAGTTTTTGTACGCAAAACAGTTTGAGAGAATCTAGAATCCCTAAATTTTGGTAAACTAACAAAAAATTAATGTTTTAAAACAGAATAGGGGAACCTAAGAAACCATTACAAACTACAATACTTAATCAGAACTGTTGTTCACTAAATTAAACCACAGGCATCTCTCAAATAGCACTGAATGTTTTCTCAAATTTCTTTTTTTTATTTGAAAGCACAATCCTTGCGGTTAATAATGGGAAATAATTTCATTCAAATGGCAGCATCGGCTGGCCATGCAGTAGCCTACACGATCGGTTTAATTTTTAAGCACATTGTCGATTGTGTGCAGCTGTATTTCACTAATGGCTTCACGCATATTGTCCTTTAAAGCGTCAATTGTCTCTGGCTTGTTGGCGTAACACTTGTCTTTGACGGCACCCCACAAATAATAGTCCAACGGTGTCAAATCGCAGCTCCGAGGTGGCCAAACGACATCAGCTCTGCGGCTAATAATGCGATCTTCAAAAACAGGGCGCAAAACATCGAGTATAGCTTCAGCTGTGTGGCACGTAGCGCCGTCCTGTTGAAACCAAATTTTGCTAATATCCTCCTCTTCAATTTTTGTAAACAAAAATTCACCCAACATGGCCCGATAACGATCGCCATTGACTGTAATGGCTCAATGGCCTCTGGACCCAAATCCGCACCAAACAGTGACTCGCCTTGGGTGTATTGAATTTTCAATGTATGCGTGCGGGTTTTCTGTGCCCCAAATGCGACAATTTTGCTTGTTTACATACCCGCCAAGATCAAAATGAGCTTCATCTGAAAAGATGATTTTTGATTCTGCAACATTACCATGATTTTCAAAGTAATGTCGCAATATTTCCCAGCATTGTTCAACCATATTCGTTCAGCGGAAGGATAAAACTAATTATCTGTCAAATCAGACATGAGCTAAGTGTTACCATTCACAAAATAAGCACTAGTTAAAAAAAAAAAACGTTAGATGGCGGACCCGTTATAAATTTACACGAAAAATAAAACAAAAATATATCGGCTTTTGTATAATATATCTTTTAAATTAAAAAAAAAAAATAAGAAATTCAACACACACAGTTCTGCACACAGAAAAGTATACATACTCTGCAGTATGAAGTAACCTATTATCTTCAAAAACATTTTTAAACATTTTATTTACATATGTATCTACTTATTTTACATATAAAAATCAATTTAATCATTATTCTTCATAATCACTTTCATCCCTAAAAGATACCACCTCACTTACCATTTTTTGAGAGACCATGTAGACGGTAATCAGTTTTTACCATATGCTTGTATATATCTCGATAGCTAGATAAACAGGATTAAAGTACCTTTTGGAATTTTAAGACTCTTTCAAAATTGTTATCGATGGTCAGGAAATGATGTTCTAATTTATTACAAAGTTGGGGTTAGGCGTAGATTTTATTCACTGTCATTTTATCACGTTCTTCTTTTTTATAGGAAATATCTGATACATAAATATCGCATATCATGATATTATACATGGTCCCTTGAGGTTTCATCCTGAAAACATATCAATAATCGATATAAACAAGTAACCGATATTTTCGTCAACAACATATGTATCTTTCAAATATTATATACCAAACAAAAAAAATTTCTTAATTATGTTCCTTTTTCAAACACTGCTGATAACTGATTAACTATCATATATCGACCAAAAACTAGCGCACAAAAAGAAGTCACACATAAATAAAATCGCCGAAAATCGATACTTAGTAGAAATATATAAACGGAATCGTTGAACTGTTCGACGTCAACTGGCTCCCGTGCGGTCACCATCCATACGGTCTAAACAGCTACACCAAAAAAACATCGCCCTTATCGAAATAAGCTCCAGAAAAAATTGAGATTAAATTGGTATAAGAAATACTCAAATTGTACATCTTATCGAAATGATTCAGGACAAAATATCAAGGGACCATGATGTCATAAATTATGTGATAGATATTTCCGATAACAAGAAGAACCCTATAAAATGACAACGGATAACATCTATGCCGGACTCCAACTTTGCAATAAATAAGAACGTCATTTCCTGGCCATCGATAACAATTCTGAAAGAGCTTTAATATTCCAAACGCAGCTCTAATCCTGTATATCTGGCTATTGAGATATAAGTATGCAAGCGTATGGTAAAACAAGCAGCGTTGTAAAAACTGATTACCGACTACATAGTACCTCAAAAAATGACAAGTGAGGTGGCATCTTTAAGTGATGCAAGCGATTATGAAGAATAATGATTAAATTGACTTTTATATGTAAAATAAGTAGATATGTAAATAAAATGTTTAATAATATTCACGTATATACTTAATTAAATAAATTACAAAAGTCTTGAGAAACTTTTTTATGCAGTCCGTATTAACTGCACAAAAAAATAATTTTTATTTACGTTACGAAAACTATTTTTTTTTTTTTTTTTTTTTTTTTTTTGTAGCGTCTTGTGAAGTTTTGTGTAATCTTTTGTAGGCGATTTGTTTTATGCACAAAAACAGGTTTCCCTGTATAACCCTTTAAACTGAGTGAACTACAAATAAAAGGTACCCAAAATTGAGGTATCATTTTAATTTTAATTTAAAAAAAAGACTTTTGTTTCAGATATTAGAAATATTTTCATTTCAGTTTATTACAAATAGGTTCCGGGTTAAAATCTAAAATTATGTCAGTCAAGTGACCCCCTCTACTAACTCGGCAGGCTCCTAATCTTTTACCAAAATTATCAATAAACTATTGCAATAAACTATTGTCGATGGTTGATATCTGTACATTTTCGATTTCAAAAACCCCACAAAAAAATCTAAAGGTGTCAAATCGCACGATCTTTGTGGCCAATTTACTCCTTTGCTACGAGAAATAATACGACTTTCGAACTTATCTTTCAAGAGATCTATTATTTATCTGGCTGTGTGACAAATGGCACCATCCTGTTGAGACCACATATTCTCTACGTCTAAGTCATCAATTTTCCGCCACAAAAAGCATCGGATCATCTCCCTGTAGCGAGTTCTATTGACCATAATCGCATCTCCATTTTCGTTAAAAAAATTAATATGGTTCGATGATTCCTCCAAACCATAAACCAGACCAAACCGTAACTTATTGTGTTTGCTCTAAGATAACTCTTGGATTTTCTTCACCCCATATATGGCCATACTGCTTGTTGACGTAGTCATTAATCTGGAAATGGGCTTCAACGGTGAAGATTATTTTGTTAAAAAAATTCTCATTTTCTTCTTGTTTTCCGATGGTCAAAGAAACGAATTGCCGGCGTAATGCGTGGTCAGCTGGTATTAATTCTTGAGTCAGCTGGATCTTATAAGCCCTTAAATGGATGTAAAATATTGAATAATGTGGTTCGTTTGTTGTTTAATTGCTGCGGACGATGGCGAATGGATGTTTTTATATCTTCTCCAACACTTCTGCTCACAGCTGCTATATTCTCGGTTGAACGACCACTACGTTGATTAATTCTGTTTCTGTTATCATAAGCGGATCCAGCTTCTACACATTTATCAACCATCAGCTTGATGGTCAAAATTTCTAAATTGCCAAATTACACCTCGAAAACTTTTGCCATTTTCAAGAAAATTGTTTAATAATAAAAACACGTGTTGCCTTCGTGTAACGTTCCATATTAACTAACCGGAAAGTATTTAGAATCTGAAAATAAAAATTTAGAATAAAAATTGGAAGTAGAAAAAAAAATGACAGCAAAGTTAAAATGATACCTCAATTTTGGATATCCATTATATTTTGTTATAAAAATTTAAAGAAACGCATTTTGGTGTTTTTGTTGCTGAAAAAAAACAATTTGTACCAAAGTGGTCCTTTACCTAAGATTCGTAAGTTTTTTTTTATCACTCGATGGTTCAGAAACAAAAATATTCCCCTATCTGAGAGGCCACCAACATCACCAGAGACTACTCCCATTGAGAATCCTTGGTCTATTATCATCAAAACTACAACATAAAAACAAAAAGTGAAATAATATGTGCCATAGAAGATATCTGATCTAAAATTACAATAAATTGAAGGAAATATATCATCGTATTGAGTTAAAGTTTTTATCAAAGTTGCGTTTTAAAGAATTTAATTTTTACTTTACATATTTAAGTGTGTTTTATTTTTTAAATAAAGAATTTTTTTTATAAAAAATGCATTACTAAAATAAATTCTTTATTTAAAACAGAATTTTCGAAAATATGTTACATTGTTTTACTGCAAACCGTTTTTTATATTATTCATTTTTTTGGTTAAATAAAATGAGGGTAAAAAGTGACCTAAATGAACGCTATATTTTAAAACAGTGCTTTAACATATGTCAGCGTAGACTTAAAAAAACTTTAGATAAAACAATAGTGGAATGTCCAGACCCCTGAACGCGACGACTATTTTGTGTACAATCGCCACAAAATAATCCAGTTCTATGGGTGTGCCAAAATTAATGGATGAACTATTGCTTTCATTACAATTGGACTTCACGTCACTCGGTTGCAGGTAGGTTACCTATCATCGGGATCAACACCACTGCCACTTTTATCCAGGCTGTTGTCTTATATTCACAAGGTATGGTAGTATTTCTCCAAAACCGTTTTGCAAAAGGGCAGGAAATATTCCATGCTTTCGCGGAGACTGAGATGGTTGGAACATAATTACTGCCCATTTAAATCTCTTCGCCGTGCAAATACTGGCCGCTGCTTGCCTTCTTACGCTACCAACATTGTTGGGTCTAACCTCATTCCTCTTGTTACCATACGGTTCTGCCCTTTGAAAGTCACTATTGGTGTAGTTACCATTTTCTCCCCTCAGTGACATTTCCATCCCTGGTCCATGTCTTGCTAGATCTTTATAAATCCTTGCCGCTTTTAGTAGAGATCATATGCCCTCACAAAAACTCCTAAAGCTCTCTCTTTAGCTTTCTTTATTGCCTTATTTTAGTCTATGATTTTAACCTTATACTCCTGCCTTTGACCGATCTTGCTCTATTTTCGAGCCTGCGGACTTCGGTTCTAAGTGCAGAACAATTCCACCAGATTGGATTTTTTCTGTCCTGTATATTTCTGGACAGCACATTCAAAAGCAGCTATTATTGCCCCATTCAGCAGATTCACACTTTCTTCGAGCTTGTAGCTGTTGCGCATAAGTTTGCTCGATGAAATACATTGCAAATTGTGATATGCTCTCTTCTTCTGTTGCCTCTTGGATTCGTTTCGAATATCTTTTTAACTATTATTTCGCAGATCCTACTCATGGGCCTCGTCAAATGTTAAACATGATCTTATAGACATTTGTACACGATTTGTACGATTTACGACTGAAGTTGTAAAAATGTAGGCGAAAATAATGCCCATTATGGAAGCATGCACATTATTATTTCGGGGCAAAACCTGAGTACGTATATGTATATGCGTGGGCAGCCAGGCTGCCATCTTTGCTCTTAAATCACACACGAAAGAGTGCAAGAACTTATTGAACACCCTCAGCATTTCTATTAAGACGACCCTTGTTTTAATGAAAATGAACTGGCTCACAATTTGGTTCATGTAGGATCGGCATCATGGGGTCGGAAGTATTATTAATAGGGTTGCTGAAGAAGTCTACTTTTGATTTTTTCTAGATCAGGTAGAATGGATATAAGGTTGTCCGTTTCTGCAAGAAAGCTGACTTGGCCTGAATTAGGAGCACAAGATCGCTCAATAGTCATGGCATTTAGTATGTTTTCAGATCAATTAGGCATAAGTCAATTGAAGAGCCGTAGGATGGAGTTGCGGTACAATGACCACTGTCGTAGCTGGGACGACACGAAGGAGGAAGAGACGGGTTAACAGCTTTCGGCGAATGGTTCCTACATTATACCTTCGGTAAATCCTGTATTGGCACGGGTGATCTCCCTAGCTAACTCAACCTGACGGACATCATGTGGTTTGAATGTAGTGGTAGTTTCTCACTACTTGACAATCATAGCAGATGTGGGTGGCCAAATAAACCAAATAAATTGTAAAAGAACCGCATTATGCAGAAGACAATTAAGACGGTACTTGTTGTCAAAGATGTCTATTTGTTATATTTTCAAAAAAGAATTGTAAGGTACTTAATTTAACAAAAGCACTGTAATTTGCGGTATTAGTTTTGTTATCAGATTTATATGTTGCGAAAATGTATAATAAGTGTAACGGTCTTATCGATTCTTGGCTAATATTCTTAGCAAAATAACATAAAAAGTTTAATTTTAAAAATGAAAACAAGAATACTATATGCGTGAGAATATAATTAAAAAAAGTCAAATTATCTGAGTGGTTTTAATTAAATTAATTAAAATTAAAAAAATAAATGTTTTTTTTTTGTTATTGCAAAATCAAAACTAAAACAGGCGTTGGAATACAACATAGAAAACATGTGGCCAAATAAAGTAAAAGCCACATTATACTGCATCTGCTCTTGAAGCTGTAGCCACTACTGCCACTTACATGTTGCACGCTCTTTGCTGTTGGCATATTACGGGGTCATATATTGAATGTGGGTTGATTTGGTTTTATTTTGATGAGTTTCTGTGTGTATGTTATTGTGTGCATTTAATTCAACTACGATTTGTAACAACAAACAACAATAATATCTGTGACGGCCAGCTACTAAACAATCACTTCGAAACATCAGCAGATAATATTGAAAACATACAATATCAATAATAAAAATTAAAAAACAAAACAAAAACTGGAATCGCAGAAGTCAGTAAATAAAGCAAAAGAAATGCATGTTTATCTACTTATGTTATAATGTAATGCAAAATTTTTGTTTTTAAATTAATTCCATGATAGAAATGATACAGACAGTCAGCTGAATTGGCAGACAAATACGAATACGAACGTGTCTTTTATTTTTAATTGGCACCTATTGCTCAACATCGAATTAAAATTTAAATCCTATTCTTCAGTCATTTCCACGACTTGGAAAAGTGAAATATTATTGCCAAACTATTTTCTTTTACTTTAAAAATATATATTATGGTTATATTCCATAAACTAAAATCGAGTAAAATTGGTTTTTGGTTTGAGTATATCCTTCATAAGGCAGCGTTGCCAATTTAGCGTCTTTCGCGCTGTATTTAGCGCATTCCGATCACCGTAAAGTTGCATTTTTTTTCTCTTCAGCGCTCTTTTTCAAAAACGCGCTAGGTTGGCGCTTTTCTATTTACATTTTATTTTTGTAAGAAATAGAAAATCACTGAATTCAATATACTCACTAATTCAAATCAACTATGGACTTTAAATGCTTCATCCTGTGAAAATTACGTAATTCTAGATAATATTAGTGCAAAAATTAATAAATAGTGTTTTTAAACGTATATCATCTAAGGGTCTACTTTTTTAAAATATACGGTTTTTTAAACTAAAATAGAAAAAATAAAATATTTTAAAGAAGAAAACTAAAAATTGTATTATTTAATTACAATACTAAGTTTGCAAGCTCTTAATATTAGATCCTTTAAAGATTAAAATAAATTCTTGAATATTAGTATCCCTAAACCCACTGGCAATCTATGTATATGCTAATTTATGTTCAACTCCAATCGAAAGTATATTCAGTTTTAGTTGTGTGAGTCTATGCGAGATATATTTAAGATTCTCTTATGTAAAATCTAAGGCCATTGGTGTTGATGGGGTAAGTCCCACGTTTCTTGGAGTAATTTTACTACCATTTATAACGCATTTATTATATTCAATATTAACTAAATCTCTTTTTCCTGAGGTATGGAAGCTGTCGAAACTTATTCCCATTCCGAATTTTTATCTGATAGGCAATCAGATTTTGTGAAGGGTAGAAGTTTTGTCACGGCGCGTATGGATGGGATTGAAAATCTCATGGCTAATCTCGACAGAAGTATGGTCTCAATTTTAGTTCTTTTGGATCATAGCAAGACTTTTGAAGCAGTTGATCATGCAATTTTTGTGATTAAACTTGAGAAACTTTTATATTTTTCGCCTACAGCCTGTAAGCTTATGCATAACTATCTAACTGGATTGAATTGTATTGAATGGTAACTATTCAACAGCTTTGAGTGAACAGGGGTGTACCACAGGGTTCAATTCTCGAGCCTCTATTATTTTGTCTACACATCTATAACTTACATACCTGATGCGATAGAACATTGTGGTGTACAAATATATATATATGACGATATGCAAATTTACAAAAGTTGCATGGCGAATGATTTCCATCTCTGCGTGAACAATATAAACATCGATCTGGCTAATATTACCAAGTAGGCTGCGAACAATGAACTGTCAGTCAATCCGCCCAAATCTAAGTACATTTTCTATTAACAAGAGGAATATATAACTCTGGCATTATAATGGGAATAGATGATAATTGAATTGAATTTGTTAGTTGCTGCAAAAACTTTGTCTAATCGGGTCGGGTATATGGGATGCTAAGAAAGCTTTGGGCCATTACACACTCAACACCTTTTGAAATACTACCTTGATCAACAAGTTTTCGCAATAACCCCCGTGTAGCGGTCCCATTCTTTCGATTTGAGTTAATTTTTTTTTTATATTCCTGCTAAATCTTAGCGTCATAGCTCGATATTTACAAAAGCTTTGCAGCCAAGAGTACATCTACATATCTCTACGTGTGTTGGCAATTTTTTAAAAAATAAATAAAGATTTTAAGGGATCATAGCGACGTAACAATACCTTGCCATCTAAAGCCAATGATCTAACCTGGCTTTAAGTCACTCTAAGGAAAGCAGTTTGTCTCTAAATCTGTCTTACCTAGACATTATCTGGCATTGCGACTATTCCGCTTGCCTGTGAGTTCCATTCAATGGCCAGTTCCGCTAAACAGTAATTTGTATTCCTCAGAGAGTGCCCAATCCAGTTTCTTCTCACACAATATTTTCCAGATCCATATATTATCAAAATGCGCCGTATACAGCGGTTTATAAATGCCTGAATGGAATTAGCATCTAAAGGGTCCGCCATCTAACGTTTTTGTTTAGCTCATGCTTAATTTGACAGATAATTAGTTTTATCCTCCCGCTGAACGAATATGGTTGTGTATACGCTTGAACAATGCTGGGAAATATTGCGACATTACTTTGAAAATTTTGAAAAAAAAAAATCATCTTTTCAGATGAAGCTCATTTTGAACCTGGCGGGTATGTAAACAAGCAAAATTGTCGCATTTGGGGCATAGAACATTGAAAACCCGATACACCCAAGACGGGTCACTGTTTGGTGATTTTGGTCCAGAGGCATAATTGGTCAAAGATAATTGTTACACCAACAAGCCAGAGACAACTGACGCTTTAAAGAACAATATTCGTAAAGCCATTGGTGTAATAAAAAAAGAAATTTTGAGAAAATATTCAGTAGTTTTTTTTATAGCATTTTCAAAAAAAATATTTGGCGGACCCTGTACAAATTTTTTTATATTCACAATAATAAATACTATTTTTAATTATTGCACTGCTTGCATAAAATAATTATATTAGAGTGCTGTTTGAATACAAACTTTATGCAACTAATGCATACCAATGGTGTTTTATTGTCTGTTTTGGGACATACTTAGTAGCGACTTCTTCCTAGTTCGGTTATAATCGTGTTCATGATTAACGCTTGGTTCTTTGTTTCGAAAATTGTCTTGGTAACGTTTTTCATTACTTTTTATAAGCCGTGGTAAGTTGCAAGCCTAAAAAAATTTTGAAGTTTGGTAAACTAATTTCGTTCCAGCCGTGGCTACCTAATGTAATGTTAAAACCATTCTAATCTAATACTATCTGAGTTTTATGTCCTCGCGATTAATAATTTTTGGATTATGATAATAAGTAATGAGGAGAATCACATACTATTTTTTCATTGCTTTTTTTTCGAAATATGGTGAAAACAAAAATTACGAAAATACAGATTTGACAATATTTGTGGTGGTAATTTAATTTTTATTTTTAAGTGCAATTCCTACTACGTTAACTTGATTTTCAAAAAATGTTTTCCCGAGTGTTGTAACATAAAAAGAAACATCTCATTGCGACCTTTGTGGCCAATTGCAAGATCGTGAACTGCATGCCTACTTTGGTTTCTTTCCGCTGTAGTTTATATTTGCCTATATATTGTAGGCGTAACTACTAGCAAATTGACAAAGCGCTCAAAGTGTTATGCCATATTAAGTCGGTTTTGAAGTTATGTATAGCCGGAACAGGCAACTGCCTATAAATACCATCAGTTGCTCATCGACTGTTATATTTTGATCGTATTGCAAAGCTTGGGCAATATGCCAACCCCTTTATTTCAAAATTCAGATATGGGTGCAAACTAGTCTAAAACTTATCGATCACCGTCCTCATCCTTATTTTTAAATCTTATTATTCTCGAATTGCTGCAAACTGTGCTGCTCAGAATAACAGAAATTCAGGTTTTTAACTCCCGGTCAAATTTGGCCCGCAGACAAAAAACTCAATTTTTCTGTTCAGATTTGAAATAAAATAAAAGTCAAAGCTTATCAAGTATATAAACCACTTAATTTCCGGAAAAAAAAAAACATTTTTCTTCAAAAATGGGTCAAATTTGACACAAACACCTTTTGAGGGATATACTAGGTGATGTCAGACAGTCAGGGAGCCCTAATATCTTTATCATCTTACAAGGTAAAGTTAAAATTTTTAACGAACTTGATTTACGCAATAGGGTCACGGGTGATGAAGGCCACCATAAAAAGAAGGAAGCTGACTGCTTGGCGACAAATTTCATTATGCCTGAACCATTCTTTGGTGTCCCTGTGGGATACCTCAAAACTAAGATTAACCCTGCGTTGAATGAGAATTTTCTGGCCATTGGACAGTACCTCTAGTGAACTTAGAGTACTCTTAGATACCACTAACATATCTTACGCAATGCTAAGACTGATCCGCGTTGGTTTGACCTGCTACTTCCTTTCATAGGAAAGAGTTACTGGGATAAGTTATTAAAAAACTCTAAGATTAGCAAGAGAGCAAGCCAAAAAGATAACTGGCCTTGTTCGAAGCCTCAGTTTGATGTTGTAAACATATTATTCTGCACAAAAGATCCTATCGATCATAATTAATCCAGTCACTGTTTTCACAGCATATTATATACCAAAAAGCAACTAAAAAGGCTATCAGAATAAATGAATCATCAATAAAGTTCAAACCTAGTATGTAACGCCATTCACTGGCAACTTTTGAACATTTATATATTAGACTTGTAATTTTTCTTCTTATTTTTTAAATTCAATAATAAAATGAAGAAAAGGCAAACAAACAGCAGTAAGCAAGCAAAGTTAGGAACGAATTGTTTTTTGATGTGAGACGATGCTGCTTAAAAGATTTTATGACACAATGTGGGTAAAATTGACGATTATCATTTTAAGTACTTAAATTTGTTTTTTATTCTTTTTTTTACTGCGCTTATCTTACTTTTAAACAGAAAAATAATCAAATCCAAACAGCCACACAAGAAAAGCTAGTGCTTATCGTATAACACTTAAATGCAATATAAAATTGAAAAATAATGACTTTCAACATAAAAAACTCAAAACTAATTGTTTGAGAACTATTTAAGCCTAAAACTGAAAAAGTTATTTAACCAAACAAAAAAAAAATGTAGGTTGAATACGAATGTACGAGTATTGCATAACTTAATATATTTTCGAACTCCACGATGGATGATGCCACAAGTTCATGATCTTGCTAAAACTTAGACAGATGTTTAGTCTGTAAATGGTGGTATTAAACACTGTACACTCTACTCTTATAATTTGTTTTTTGAAATCTAAGGCTTAATCAAAACGAAAACAAGCAAATATATTTATCAAATATGTACATACATGTTAAACGATATTGTTGTAGGTATCTTACTAGAAGACTTAATTAGTTTAAAACAATTTAGCCAGTTTACAAGTGAATCTACATCTATTGTGTTGGCTTCCGAAATTGTGTCACAATATAAGATCGACTCAATGAAATGAGGTTTTTAGAAATTAAGAGAGATTTGAGTTTTCCAGATTAAAATGCTTTCAAATTAAAATCTGAATGGTCACATTGTGATATAGCTTTTTATGACATCTAGGGGTTATCTCTTCTGCTTATTGCTTTTAATGCAAAATTTCTGTAATGACTTTAAATGTGCTCATATCATATACACGGTCTTAAAGCATGACCATGTATATAATTACTGCTTCTGGTCAGGGTTGACAAAAACCCAACCCACCGGGTTTTATTTTATTATTTGATGGGTTTTTTTGGTTTTATAAATGCTTCAAAATTCCGTTCAAGTCGACAATATCTATTGTTTGTTAATACAATTACGTTGGTTTACTATTTATGATGCAATTTTGCACTCTTGGTCGAAGCTATGAGCTGCTAAAACTCGCTGATCAGAACAAACTACAATTACTTCGTTTGAACTATGCATTATGAGAAAAACGACTGAAACGAACAAATATATAAAGACAGATGTGATTAAACTATACTTTTGCATGACAACGCCTATCCTCACGTCGCAAAACTTTCAAAACAACTATTAGCAATGATCAAATACCGCTTTCACCATATTTTTTGAAGATTGCTCCGTCTGACTATTGGCTATTGCGACGGATACAATATACTCTTTATACGGCATTGCGCTATACCAGCCTATTTGAATCATGAAACACATTTGCTTTACGATATGATCACAATGTCCCATTTTCACACAATTTAAACCTTTCTCAAGTCCATATTTGAAAAAACACATACCCATTAACACTTTCGTTAGCTAGATCTATGTATCTATGTTACAAATTTCATCAAACCCGTAATGTTAGCAGACAAAGCTTTGTTTTAAAAGGAAAAAATAGAATTTTAGATGTCACTTATTTGGCCCGTTTTCCATCATTTTTAATTTCTCCTTTTAAACTTTATTTGGAAACCTAAGATGTTCTTCTCTATATCGTCCGATCCATGAAATCGTGTTTTCAGAGCCAAAAAGGTGACGCCCTTGAAAGGCCACTTTACTTACCCGACCTAAATATAATCAAGAATGTCTAGAGACGGGTGGCTAGGAAACACAAAAATGGAATTAATGAAAGGAGTCAAACATACTTGGTCCACCATTTCGTTGAATTATATTGATAAACTTTACAGTTAAATTTTCAATCGAATTTTCGAGGTTGTTTAATACTGTTTAAAATATAGTATTTAAGATTTAAAATGTAATAAATAAATAAATTAAATTAATTAAATTGAAATTATAGCTGATGGCGCTATTCTGATGTCAAATTTTTTCAATATGTTTTCAGTATAGCTTTCCTAAAAAAATTAATTAAAATCTATCTTGAATGGTACAGCAATCATTGTTTAAATTGCAATTGAAATTGATAAGAATCCGCTACATAGAAATTTTGGAGCCATATCTCAATCGGTTCAGTTAATATAACGTCAGTAAAAAAAGAGGGGGAGATATCCTGATGACGCGCAGTGTATATCTAAAATAAATTTAGTTTATAATTTCATTTACGAGTATTACACAATTTTTTGTTTCACTCACCTTTATTGCAAATTCATTTGTTTCATCACTAACATTAACCTCATCATCATTAATTGATTCCAATTTCCTATTTTTTATTTATTTATTATTTTCAATTCAACCGATTAACTTTCATTACATTGCATTTCAATAACACATTTACTTTAAATGCTAATTGTTCCAATTAGAAATAATTATTTTTGATATTTTCAATGAAATTCCAATTAGACTATAAAAGACTACAACAAAATCTGCAACAGGTCTGCAATCTAAAAAGAAAAACTAAAGCACGGAAAAATGTTTGCAACTCAAAGAGAAAAATATAACAGATGCAGATATGAATCTTACAATTCACATTAACATTGTTAGGAGGACGGATGCTATTGGACGACTATACTGTAGTAAAAGTAGGGTATTCAAATAAAATGTTAAGCTGGGATACAAGACAAAAATTTCGTAATTCGGTCATGCAAATAAAACTAAGATTCATCGCTTTAGAAGGCTTTTTCATTTACAATGAAGTTTATGTCAAACAAGACCAGGTTGTAAGGGAAACCCTTTTAGTTAAACTTTTGTTTTAATATGTTGTATGTTTTGTATAAGTATTACCTGTCTTGCTTATATAGTTGGTGCAAATAATAGTTTTCGTATTTTTATACTATATTTCGTGTATAATTTAATAGTTTTTATATAAAATGTAAAAATAAAGGAATCTAAAAAAATGTACATACATGTGTACGAGTATGTATATAAATCATAAGATATTTTTGCATTTATGTGCCAATACTGCTAAAGTTGATTGTATTTTAATAAAACAAAACTTTCTTAAAATAAATATTTTGTAGTTTAAAACATGGATTCAAATATTCATTGCACAATTACACTTAAGCAGGTGAATTATTAAACTTATTATGAACACAGATATGGGATCTGAATTATAATTAACCATCACTATCGCTTTAAAATATTGTGTATTTTAATTTTATATAAATTTTAAAGCTTTTAAATTCGCTGCATTACAATTATTATAGTGATTTTCCAAGAAGTAATATAAATTTTAGTATTATGAGCAGTGTTGCCAACTTTTTATGATCAAAACGCACAGACCTAGTACTCTAAAGGCGCTAAAAAGCACTAAATTATAATTTATGTAACTATTTGTAATCCAAACGAGCCGTAAAAAAGCTTTAATAATATTTAAAGCCAAAAAATATACTACTATTAAAATTTCCACTTTTACAAAGACTTTTTAATAATTTGAACGATTAAAAAATGAAATTAACAATGATTTAGAACAAAACAAGAACTTAAAAACGTTTTCTTAATTTTTTGGTGCTGGTGTTAAGCAAGTTTGCGTTTTTTCTTCACTGCTGTTTAACGTTATACTCGATTATGTGTTGCAACGTGGCAAAACCTTGGGACTTAACACAAAGCTATAAGACCGCTGTGGTATGGCAGGTAAGACACCCGCCTACCAACCAGAAGGTCGTCGGTTCATTACCAGGACAGACCATCTTAAAAAAAAGAAAGTTTTTCGACAGAGGTATCACCTCATAACATTGGCTAGTAAGTAGTTATGAGTGTAAATACTATTGAAAACTAATCTAAATCCCTTTCAATGAGTTTGAAAATAGAATCGGGTACAGTTCACTGACTGAGAGAAGTCCCCATGTTCCTTCATGGAATAATAATAAGACCTAGATTACTCAGATGACATCTACCTCTTTGCTAACAGACGTTTCGAAATGCAATCAAAACTTGACTCTATACAGTCGGAAGCGTACAGAGTGAGCTTGCGGATAAAAGTCTTCAAAATCAAAATCAACCAACGCTAATAACACAATGATCTTCCGAATTCTGAATCAGAAATTTGAGAGATGTGACGTCTTTTTGACGTCCTCACGACGTCCGGTAGTTCCATTACTGATATTCAGAACAGAGTGGACCTATTCAGGCCGACTGATTACTATAGGGTGTTCTCTTCCATTCAGGCATTTATAAACCACTGTACGTTGGATTTTTAAAATTTTCTGGCCAGAAACGAAATGACACCAAGTTTTTGTAATGAGGGAAATGGACTGGATATACTCTGAGGAAACTAAACTACGGCTTGGAAAAACTACCCATTAAATGGAACTCGCAGATAAACAGAGGAATCGGAAGGCTAGCCCATTACTAGGAAGACAGATTGATTGAAATTTTTAGCTTTCGTCTAAAATGACTTATAAGTCTTGAAAAATGGGATCTTAGATTTGAGATACGTTTCAAAAACACTATTTTTATTCATTTTCTTACAAATATTATAAGGAATTACTTACAGCATTTTAAGTCAATAGTTTATATGAATTAATCAGTTTATTGAATTTATTAAATTTATATTTCTTACAAAAAACTGCAAGTAGAAAAGCGCTAACTTAGCGCGTTTTTTGAAAAAAGCGCTAAAGAGAAAAATGCAACTTTTCGGTAGTTGAAACGAAAGGCACTAAATTGGCAACACTGATTATGGTCGTATTATTAACTTCGGCAAGTTTGCATCTTAATCCTCGAGATCCTTCACTAAGAAGTATGTTCTGTGTTTTTTTATATAATTTTTTAAGAAATATGTCCATAAAATGTGTCCATAAAATACGTGTTTACTTTTTTTTGTGAAATATTTGACAAATGTGAACGTAGTTTTAGTTTACTTTAAACGTAAAGTTTAAAAGTTTTAATGCGCAATCAAAGAGAAAAGAAGAGAATAAGGATAATAAGATATTCTTAATCTAAATAGCTGAGCTTCGCTGAATAGGTGCTAAAGGGGATATTTATTTAAGATAGTTATGAATTTCTCTTCATTTGCATTATTTGTTTTTATTTTTCCACTCGAAAGCATTTGATATAATATACTGGGTATATTTAAATGTTTTTCCAGTAAATCGCGTTAAATCTAAGTGCTTAACAATAACTCCCAGATCTATAAAATATCCTATGCAACCTGTAATATCTTTAAGTAGTCAATGAATAGAAATCGTTAGATCAACTATAAATTTTGGGATTATTTTTAAAAACAACCAAATGGCGACAGATCATCTGTGGAAAAAAGTGATGGGAAACTATCGATAGTGATCATCAAGAAAACCAGAAATATACTACGATGTTTTTATTTATTTAATTCTGGTCTATGGATTACATTTCCTTACAGACTAAAGTATAAAAACAACTATTGAAAATTCATAATCATTAATTCAAATATAAAATAACTCTTCTATTTATAACATCAATAGAATTACAGAAATCAATTAAATGATAAAAATTATTAAAATCAAGCATATCTGACGAAAGGAGTAGTTGTTTGCATAAACTGATCGATTATACATCAAGGTTAATAGTTGAAATTTGTGGGTTGGTCTAGTGTGAACATTAAGAATAATACGGCTTAATAAAAACTTCGAATCGATGTCACCTTGAATTAGCATAGTTCGTCGGTAATTTAATAAGCTCGACCCTGCCTTCATATGCAGGAAGTACGTACGAGCTCCATCCTAGTCCTCTCATACAAAATAGAAGAAACTGTTTTCAACCGATTCAATACTGTTACTGTACGTATTGAAGTAAGGATCCCATATAATAGATTCGTATTCAAGGATTGGGCGAACCAAGAATGTAAATAGATGTTTCGTAACATAGGGATCGGAAAATTTTTTCGACCAACACTGCATAAATCCAAGTACGCCATTAGCTTTATTCACCATCATTGAGATATGATCCTAAAATGTTATTTTATAATCCAACATAATCTCAAGATCCATAATATTAATTATTTTATCCAGAACAGTTTTATTCAAATAATAGCTGGTATAGAAGAACGGAAAAACGACATATTGCTCATTTATTGCAACAGAGTCATAACTCAAAAACGTGATTTTTTAGTAAAGTATTCTAAGATATGTGGAACTGCCTTGAGGCGCTCCGGAGGGAATGTCAATAGTTTTAGATATTGTATTAAATTTTACTTGTTGGGTTCTACATGAGAGATATGATTTAAGCCAGCGAATTGCATTGTTACTAAATTCCATGCGTGATAACTTGTAAAATAAAATATATTGATTGACTCTAGCAATCGCTTTACTAAAATTAGTATAGATGACATCAATTTGTCTGTTATCAATAAAACCATCATTAATTTTAGTTGTTAATTCCAAAATGTCAGTAGCCGTTGAACGTAGTTTCCGGAAACCATGTTGGAATGGAGATAAAAGGATGAGATTTGATGATATAAATTGTCAGTTTCAAAAAGCTTTGGGATTGCATTCAGTTTAGTGATTCCTCTATAGTTCGAAACATCAAGTTTACTTCCGGATTTAAACAATGGAATAACGTATGATTGTTTCCAAACGGGTGGCAAGTAACCAAATTCAATAGATTTGTTGAAAATTATAGTCAGGGGTTCATAAAGGTGATCAGAGCAATTTCTAAGAATACAATTTGGTAGGCCTTCAGGACTAGGAACAGATGAATTTTGGAGAAACCTTAAGTTCGATAATACGGTTTCATCAGAAATAAACGAAAAATTTATACTCGATGAATGAGATATTTTGTAAGGATATGCGGTTTGGTTATCAAATAGTTTATCGGAATATGTTGTAGCAAAAAAATCCGCAAATAAGTTGCTTTTAAAATATATCATCCTCAGCATAACATGAATCAAATATCAAATTGATAGGATACAAGTGTTTATCCTCGACTCAAAAAATTATAAAAAAGCTTTCGGATTAGTCTTTAATTTCATTTTCATTCGAGATAAATAACTATTATATTCCAATTTGTTTGCAGCAATGTATTTAGATCTTATTAAACAGTAATTTTTGAAATCCAATGTAAAACAGCACAGAAGTTGGAAACCATGCAATCAAGATTATCTGCAGATATAATAATATCCCAGTCAACATTTGATAATTATTGATTAAATGTTGCGTAATTTACACCAGAAAAGTAAAAACTTTGTTGTGTAAATTACCATGCGATCCCAATGAAGAAGGATTAGTGGAATAAAAAACATCCAACAGTAATGTGGGTGACGATCTTCGGGATAAGTAAAAGGATGTAAGCTCTGAATGTATGCGCATAATATGACAAAAAAATTTAAAAATATACTCTACAAAATGCAACAAATTTATTATTTGCGTATAGAATACAGTTTTATTCTAAAATTGAATATCTTTTGTAACCATACATACGTATCGTCATATAAAATCCAAAAACTAACTCCGTAACTCACGATTTTGGAGGTTTTTCGAAACTTTCAAAACAGGATCTTGTTGTACTCGTCAGCGTCTATCAAAAATGTAGTATCACTTCCCAGATATTTCAACTTCGTCTTTTTTATCGCACTGTGTTATTTACCCAAAAAGATATTGGGTGGATTGATATGTTGTTTACCGGATTTTCAATGTATTTTCTTACGCTTATAATTGCATATGTTACAGATGTGCGAATAACACGCTCTTGTGTTTCTTATATAAACGATAGCAATCCTCCGCTTCCAGGCGACGTTCACTTTTTTGCTAGCTCACCATCTAAACAGTTTAAGCCCTCGGACAGCTCAACAAATTGACTTATTTTATATGACGAAATACAGAAAGTTAAATATTTTTACGCATTGTATGAATTCTCAGATTTTCCAAAGGCTGATTTTTTTAAACCGAAGATCTACAAAAGTTGCAACCATGGTAGATGCTCGCTTTTCGATGTCCGCAATAGCCTCTAATCCCTTGTGTAATATGTTAAGTAATATAGGCTAAAAGCTTTGCTCTTTCTTGGGTACCCAGGTATCCTGTCACTCCGTTAAGGGTCTATAATAAAAATAATTTTTTTGCACCACTTCCAAATTACTTAAAGAGCTAAAATAGGTTTCATTTTAAATATAATAAAATGGTAGCAGTTCTTAAGAAGTTTTGGCTTTCTAGACCAATAACTTCTATAACCAATTCCTATTTAAAAATTTTGGATACCAGAGTCCTCTGTTCCTCACATAAGGATTAATGATTGATTTATTTAATATTCAAAGTTAAGCTCTTCAGCTTTAAAATAATATCATATTTAATGGAATAATCAGAGAGATTGTAACTACTCCCCTGAAATTATATCTTCAGAAACCTTCAATATATCAACAATTTCTAATAGAATGTCGGATTCATTCGAAGTAATATCAACCATTGGTAATCCTCCAATTAGGAAAAAGTTTTTGTGTTATCATGCAAATATCGTTAGTCTGCCACTTTTATGAAATTTTTAAACATTACTTTGTACCATCAATAGTTTGAATGGCTTGCGATATTTCATTATTTTTTTCTATCGATACTATCCAAAACACCATCGATAATTTCCCATCATTAGTGGAGAACACAATACCTTTCACCACTAAGAGTATACACACTACTCGCCTAATCCCGTCCAATTTAGAATTTTTGGATGAAAACAAAAAAATTCTGGAAAAGCATCATTTGGCTTTTTGGATTGGAACGAAATTTCTCCCACTTTTTTTTTTAATAATATTGTAAAGAATAAGCCTAAATGTATAAAATGAACCAAAAATAATAACAAGCCCTAAAAAGAGTACGAAAAATATAAGTTCATTTAAGCGAAGCGTGCTAAACTGAACGCATGCGGATTCCTCTAGTTATAGAATGACTCTCTTTCCAGTATTTGGAATTAATACTTTTTGTTAATGATTCTTTTTTTAAGAACTTAGCAATGGAAAATGTGTAAGTTTTGTTTTTATTGATTGCGTATTTATTTTTTAGAGGAACTTCTCTGTACGTATACATGTATAAATGAAAAAGTTTTTTTTTACTATTGTCCCAGAATTCTCCATTGGATTGGAATTAGGGTTTTACGGTGATCACTAATTTACCATGTCACTAAAAGATGACATTTTTTTTTTTTTTTTGGGTAAGTTTTTATGCCTCCAAAAATGCTATTTTTTTATATTAAAAATTAAATATTCATGACATAAATGTCAGTTTAAAGTACTCTTAAAGTAGCTAACTTCCTGCTTTAAAATTTTTAAAGTTGACGTAGGTTTAACAAAGGGATTTTCAGCTAATAATCGTTATTGCACACAACGTTTAGGAATTTTGCTTAACAAAGGCTTAACAAGCTTTTTTAACTTTTTTTGGATATGGCCGTTAATATCCAATATATATGTACGACAAAATACTGAAGGGGTTAAATAGATTTACTAGGCGTTGCCTTAATATTTAGCCGTAAAATAATTATTTCGCTTAGCGCCAAGTTTCAACTGCAATTAATTAATTTTATTTGAATAAAAAACGTTAAATTATAATAAATTTAAATGAAAAACTTATAACATTTTGTTTAACAAGTGCTTAACAGAAACTTAACTTTTGAAATCATCACAATAAAAACAAATGTATTTTAAATTTATTTTCATTTGGTTTTAGAAGGAACTGATTCCGAATTCCAAACACATTTTACAACAACTTAACCCTCATGACAACCAGCGCTTGTTTTATTTATGCATTCAACTCGTTTTCTTAACTCTTTATTTCTTAAATTTTTAATTCATACCCAAACTCTGACACTTCATTCAGAAAACCACTTTAAAGAAAATCGAAATAAAAACAAAAATTCTTGCTAAAATACAACAACAACAAAAAAAATTAAGGACTTGTAAGACAATTTTCATGTTATTTAAGACAAAAAAATCATTTAAAAAAGTTATGTATTTATGTATATATGTACAGTGTTGTTCAAAAAAATAGATTCACCTACTCCCCAAGTAAGTATATGTAAAAATTAAACTGCACAGACGAAACTAAAGTTAATTTGTTTAACTCTGACAGAAGTAGTTTGACTGTAAAAAGGCCACCGTATACCGAACTCCTTCCGCAACATACAACAAAATATATTGGTATAGGGACAGGTCCAACATAGCACAGGTCCTCTATTTAGAATAGAAGATATAATGCCATTTATTCTGACAATATACTAAACGACATTATGTTGCCTTATGCCGAATAGGAAATGCCGCTTCGATGGGTGTTTCAACAAGATAACGACCCGAAACATAAATCGAAGCGAGCAAAAGATTGGTTTCAGAAATATTATGTCGAGGTTTTGAGCTAGCCGGCACAGTCACCGGACTTAAATCCTATCGCAAATCTATGGAAAATTGTCAAAGCAGATCTCCGAGGAAAAAATCTTCAAATAAAGAACAGGTGTGGGTGTTAGTGAAGGAAGCGTAGAAAAATATTCCAATAGAAACATGTCAGAGACTTTTGTAATTCTATGCCAAAACAGTGCTCAGCAGTCATTAAAAATAAGGGTTATTCCACCAAGTACTGAGGTAAATAAACTGCAATTAAAAATAATTATTTAGTTTAATTACTAAGAATATATTTTTTAGAACACCAAATCTAGTGAATCTATTTGCTTTAACAGGAAAAAATTGCCGACTTAAACAATATTGATGAATACATAGTTTTGAGTTTCAATATTTTGAAACTCTATACCAAAGTAACAAAATAAAAATTAGTAATCACGTTTTTCTAATGTTTTATTGGTCTCTACGATGTTAGATCATGGTGAATCTATTTTTTTGAACAGTACTGTATATTAAAAAACATTTAAAAATAAATTGACAAACTCTACTACCACTCTACCGTTGTAAAATTTCAATTCTGTAGAGATTCGAAAAAAAACAACAACACGATTGAAAAACATCTGAGAATAATCAAAATGAATAACATGAAATTCACATCGAAGCTGAGTTTTTTTCCCTCAATCGACTGATTATTGGCGATCTTTTTTTTGATTTTATCACAATCGTAGAGTATTGTTTTGTAAGATCATATGTAATGAATTAATTTTATATGTCATGGAATTTGTTTGAGTTGTTTTAACATTATTTTTATGTTCTTTTTAAAAGTAATCACATTAAGTAACATACAAGAACGAAGTGGATAAATAATTGCAATGATCGATTGATCAATTACCACATTTGTACAACTACAACAGTAAAGACAAGTTCGACATATTGCTTATTTTTTATTTATTTTTTTTTTTTTCAATTATTAAATGTTTCCAAATGTTACCGCTTTTATAGCATATAGTGACCAGGCTAAATCAAAAAAACTTTTTCTTCTCCTTTTATGTCATTAAATATTCATGTTACAGATTTCTAACCAGTTTTATCTTTAATGGATCACCTTTATTTTATGTCTGTAAATAAAATTCTTTTCTAATTAGATGTTTTATTGGCAAAAAATGCTTCGTTACTTATTAGCGAAAAAAGAAAAGTATTTTCATTAATTTTTTTTTTCTTCTATCGTTTTAATTATTGAAGAGGAGGATATAAAATCACAAAGCATTAGCTTTCAAACCAAACAAAACTTCTACAATTTGAAGCGTTAATAATGATAGTTGGCTGATAGCGGTGTCAGTGTAATTGGTTATACTGATTACCTTCTTATAACGGTCTGATATCATGAGAACGGCCCAAGGCTAGGTGATAAATTAGTGCACTCAGAAAGGGCTCTTTCAATTATCAAAAACGGATGTTGTACTTTTTACAAGGACATACATGTTGTCGTGTGACTGCTTGTTTTTTATGGATACCACCATCAACTTTTCTAACGAGGTTAAATATCTAGGTGTCATTCTGGATAGGAGGCTTAGTTAGAACTCGCACGTTAGTGCCGTCCAGAATAAGGCGATAAGAACCCTCTGGCCAAGTCACTAATCCTACGGTAAGATATGGCTTATTAACGTGTCCAACAGCGGCCTTTGAGGTCTTGATTGGTTTGACACCGCTTCACATTTATGTGATGAGTGTGGCGGCATGTTCGGCAGCAAAGTTTTTCGCCTAGACAGGGTGGTCGGAGAACCATTTTCAGTCCTGGATGTTATGCCTTTGGATCTGTGCTTTGGCAGGAGATTTAGGGTTGAATTCGCTAACCGGTATTGTTGGCCTAATGGGGCCTTAGTTCAGAGTAAGTTTGGTCTAAAATGGTACACCGATGGATCCAAAATGAACGACTGTCTGGTGCTGGTGTTCATGGACCCAACCAAGGCTTGTCAATCCCAGTGGGGAGACCGCTGAGAAAATGGTTATTGCCATGTGTGGGCTCTAGCGTAAAACCATTAATATATTCTCTGACAGCCAAGCTGCTTTAAGTGCACTTGGCACGAATCGTATGACATTTAGACTATTATTATTATATATTGCTACGATGCGTTGCAAAGGCTTTTGCATAGAAATAAGGTCCAGTTGGTTTGGGTACCTGTACACTGTGAGATAGATGGTAATAAAACAACATATGTATTGGCTAGAAAAGGTTACGTGATTCTCTATATAAGTCTGGAACCTTACTGTGCAGCACTATTTACTACCATCCTCAACCTAATCTAAAATTGGGAAATTACCAGTTGCTTGAAACATTGGAATGCTCAGTCTTCAATTTAATCGTCGCTCTGAGGTTCTCACATATGGCAAGCCCGACTGAGAGGCTATTGTAGACTGTGAGCGCTGAAAAGGATGTAGGTTACAGATGTGAATGTTTGTAAACTGTGCTCACAGGTTGCAGAGAGAGCGGAAGATATATTGGGTGAATGAGGGGTTCTTGATAGGCTCAGATGTAAATGTTTATGGAGACACAGTGAAATGAGGCACTACAGTAGGCTATGATAAGATAAATAGTGAATGCTTTAAAGTGGAATAAAGCTCCTGAGCCTGGCAACATCAATCCAGAGTACTTCTTGAAATTTGGCGTATTATTGACTTTTCGTTTCTCATCCTCCATAGCATTGGGCATTTGTTTATAAAAACCTGCAGTCTCTGTGATATATTATGTGACATCATTCAAGTTTGTGGACTTAACATAAGCATTCATTTTGTAGTTTTTGTAAGTTGCGTTGATTATCACTTTCTATTAAGCCGCCAATAAGCAACTCTAGTTTGTTTAAGTCTATTTTAAGTTTCCTCGACGATTTTGTTGACAGAGTAGCAGTACAACTTGACGTAGTTTAATTCTTCATTCACAACTTTAAAATGATTGTCTGATGTGTTATTGATACGCATTGTTCCTATTTTACCGATGGTGACTAAAAAGCCTGTGTTTCTTGCCAGTCGTACGTAAAACTTTATTTTTTACTTTTTTGGTCTTCCAGATGTTTTTGGAAGTTCCAAACAACTTCATTATTCTTTAAATATATTTTTTTATTATTTCATCTTGAACTACTAAGAATGTTTCGCTGGTCCTTTCACTATATCTGACATGAAGTGAGGAATTGGCACTCCCTTTATTATGGAAGCTTTAAATATGACATTGCATCCTACGGAGCCGAACGCTATTTTAAACTTACTAAAAACTGAAAAGAGAGGCATGCGCCATTCTACTGACTGCTCAAATATGATGCATAACGTACGAGTATTTATTTGACCTACGCAGCTGCCATGAGAGCGCAAACCTACTTGCTCATCCGGTAATGTTTGCTCTATACAATTGAGTCTTTTATTTACTACGATTACAACAATATTGATTTTAATTTCTCTCCAGTTGTAACATATCGTCAGACCTTTTTCTTGGAAAGTTTTATAATAGATCCTTTAGTCCATGAGCTTGGAGACTCTACCTCTTCCCATGAGTACTAGATATATGGCCTTAATATTTCAGCAGCTATTGCTGAATTAGTTTATAGATATTCTGCATGAATTCCATACTCCTCTGGTGCTTTGTTCAGTTTTGGTTTGAAAATCACGCTGCTGATCTCGCCGATGATAGGGAGGTTGTTCACAATTCGGGTATTAATTTCATGAATATATTCGGAGAAGGGATTATCCACAAATTACGAATTGCTTCAAAGTGCTTTATCCATTTCGGCTGTAATAGTAGGTGGCAAATCAATTATTTATAAATAAATATAAAATTATAAAACTACGCCGTTCAACCCCTATTTGTTAGGACATATTTTTGCATATTTCACCATAACTGAATTTTTTGCATTTCTCAATTTGTTTCGTATGTACTTGTATGGCATATTTTAATATTTTTACATATTATACCAAATTTTATTTATTTTCAAAATAAACTACACACTGACACATTACTTAAGTATAATCCATTAAATAATAAGGTTCTCATAATAAGATTCTTGTAATAAACATTTGTGAAATTGGAAAATTTTGAGATTTGATCAAAAAAGTCCCTTTTTAAACTATTGTACAATTTTCAATAGTTAATGTCGATTTGATAGAAATCAAAAACAAACAAAATACAAATTAAATAAAAGTAAAACAAAAATTTTATTTTAAAAGAGTAAAGACTGCGAAAAACTATGATAAATTGCTTAAGGCTTTTGAAGACATTGTAGTCACCATTACTTTTTTACATCACTATTTTACTTTTGTAACAAAAGTAAACAAAATTCAGCTGACTTATCAAGTGCACAGTTAAAAAATTCAATTTACATTTAGGGGAAATACCGTTCAAAAAAAGTGTGCAATAATGAATTCTAAATTAAAAGTTACGTATTTTTTTATCGTTGTATGTATGTACATATGTATTTCGAAAAATTTCATTAATTAAAAAATAAAAAAATTAAATTAATTAAATTAAGAATTAATAAATTAAGAATAATTAAGAATATGCCGAAAATCAAGCATTCCGTGTCAAACAGACTAAAGCAATATGATACCGAATACCCAGATTTTATAACTGATGGGAAAATTCTGTTTCGTAAAGTTTGCAATAATCCAGCAGAGAAAATATTTACCATAAAACAGCACCTCGGAAGCCAAAAACATATTGAGCTTAACGAAATAAACGAAACAGTTTTTGTAAATCTAGCAGAGCCTTAAAAGATGCTCAACTTGCCGAAGATTTGTGTGGCGCTTTTACTTACATATATAAAATCTCTTTGCAAATCCAGCAATGACAACATTAAAATCGTATTTTGTGGTTGTCAATTGATGAAGCTCAGAGATATGTGAAAAATGATGAGCTGATTGCCAAACAACAATTTTTATTGAATACTGCACAGCTGGACGAAGCAAATCACGCCACTACTGTTCGGCTTTTTGACGACACAGCTAAGCTTTTAAGCCAAAACTTTGATAAAGATTCGATTCTTTTTATAATATAAAATATAAATATAAAAAAGTTTTTTAAAGGCTCCATCTAGAGTAGAGATTTTTAATGATCTAGAATCTGGATTTCCACTTCCTCCGCAAACAATAACCACATGATGAAGAACTTGTTTCATTGCAGTAAACTACTATGCAAGCAACTATAAAAAGTAAGACCTTCTGCGTGATAGCGCAATCAAAGCTGATTTAACTTTTATTGAATCAAGTTATGAATTTCTTGAAGCATCAATAACTATACTAGAAAAGCTGGACTACAACTTTCAGCGTATATTAAGCTGGTAACAGACGCTATGGAAGAAATTAACGTAATAAATGGCCAGGCAGCCGACATTATAAAAAAATCTTGCTACTTTAATTGAAAAGAACTGTGGTTTTGCCTTATTGTGGAATATTTCAGCAAGTTTGACTGGATTATTCATCCAAAATGCAGTAACTGGAAAGCAGTGTTGCCAATTTGCGTTTCAACTCCTAAAAAGTCGTATTTTATCTCTTTAACGCAATTTTTCATAAAAACGCGCTAGGTAAGCGTCTAAATTCAATAAACTCATTAACTATGGACTTAAAATGCTTCATGCTGTGAAAATTACTTTGTTCTAGATATTTGTGCAAAAATTAGTAAAAATAGTGTTTCTGAAACGTACATATATCAAAACTTAAGGCCTATTTTTTAAGCCTTATAAGACTATACTTAAGTTGTAATTTGTTATCATTAGATCCTTTAAAGATACGAAGTGGATCATAGTGCCATAACGAATTCTTTCCACCTACACCGATTTAAAGCCAATGACCTAATCTGGCTCCAAGTCATTCTGTGGAAAGCAGCTGGTCTTTCAATCTGTCTTCTCTGGGAATTGACTGGCAATGCATGTTTTAGGCGCTTAAAACTATTTTTTAGAGCATATTTTTAGTTGCCATATTAAATAGAAACATAATATTAAATTAATAATGGCAAACCTACTTACAAAATTATATAAGTAGCTCCGAGAGGCGGGGTAACATATAAATATTTTTAAACTAAAAAATAAAATTAATGCAAATCAAAAGTATATAAATTTTAAATATATTGTTACGTTTTAACATTTTTAAAACGTTTGAGTTCTTTTTTGCGTCAAAATAAAATTAAGCACCACTATTGTAGTTGTATCACAGGTTTTATTAACTACATATATAACTATAACTTTTATACACTTTGTCTTAATACAGCAAAATGAGATTTGCTTATTTTTATTGACAGCCAAACGATAACTAACTCTCGCCAAACGCAATGCGCCATCTTTAATAGAATTTCATTATTAGTTTTGAATGTTCTAGTAAAAACACGAACCTTCTATTCAGCTACGTTAATTTAAATGACGTAAAATTATAATATACACAAAAAGAATCGAGTGGGCAATACCATTAAACATGCAGATGGTAACACTCTTAATTGTACAGACAATTATGGCTTTTATAAAGCCTTGACACAAACCAATAAAGTTTATAGCTAAAATCTCACAATAAGTCCCTGACGTGGTGAATTTCCTCTTTAGCATTTTAATTTTCGTAACAATATGTATATGCATGTGGTCAGATAATACATTTTACCATAAGAATTACAATGTTGCAGCTTACACTAAATACATTGTTGCAACAATTAGATATGCAGGAATGAATACCAATGGCTAAAATAAATTAAAGTTTCAAAATATGAAAGATTTTTAAAAGATTGTTTGTTGCTTGAATAACGTGACAAATAGATTCCGCCTACTGGTCCTGTGGCGCCATCGAAAATTTTATATTTAAACAAGTTTTCTAAGTAACCGACAGAAAGTGTTTAGATATAATAAACAATAAGCTTCATCTTAAAATTTTGACTAAATTCAACAAAAAGAATATCTTAAGTAATTTACACTTTCTTTGTTTGTTTTATGTTATGGTGCTTTTTATATTTTATTTTTATATTCTACACCGCTAATAAAAACATACATACATACGTATATAAAAAATATATTACATTACATAATCAACAACAAATTTATATGCAATAGAAATCGAATAAATTTTTGGAATTTTGTACACTATGCTAGAAGAAATTAGTTTACTTAGGTGTTTTCAATGCCCTTGGGAATCTTTTTAAAAAAATGTTATATTAGATTAAGAAATATTTATATATGAATGGAATAAAACAAAACCGAATTTTTTAAATTGACATTTAATTTACTTTATTCGAAAAATAATCTTCTGGCATTATAATTTAATTATGACTTCTGGCATATGACCGCCACGGCTGGCTCGGACGTAGTCTTATCTAGAGGTCCAATTTTCGATTACTTTTTCCAAAACACTTGTGGGCGTATATCGTTAATAACGCGGCAAATATTGTGCTCCGTTTGGGGATTGTCGGCGTAGACTAGCGACTTCATATACACCCACAGAAAATAGTCTAGCTGCGTTAAATCGCATGATCATGGAGGGCAATTTACGGGTCCGAAACATGACACTATGCGGTCACCAAACGTTTCTTTCAATAAACCAATTGTGGAACGAGCTGTGTGACATGTTGCGCCGTCTTGTTGAAACTACAGCACCTGCACTTCACGGTTGTTCAATTGATGAACCTTGGCTCTATAGTGGTCACCATTGACTGTTACGTTCTGACCAGCATCGTTTTTAAGGAAGTACGGACCAATGATTCCACCAACCCATAAAGCCCACCAAACAGTCAGTTTTTCTCTATGTAACGGTGTCTCAACGTACATTTGAGGATTATCATCCCTCCAAACACAGCATGTTTGTTTATTAACGTATCCATTCAAACAAAAGTGAGCTTCATCATTAAACATTTGACTCATTTGGAAGCGTTGTTCAGGCGTCAGTCTATTCATGTTAAAACACAAAATCAAACTAAACATAAATCACTTGACAGCTTACAAAATGGCCGCCAGTTAAAAAAGTGCTGCAAACTTTAAATTTTATATCTCTATAAAAACATCCGGTACAAATTTTTGCTTATACTTATGCTAATAATAAACTTAGTTTAATATTGATGTATGTGAACAAAATTCCAATTAAATATCGGCTTGATATAAAACATTTGACTTTAAGTATACCTAAAAGACTTTGTGAGGTTACAGTTAATAAGGGGTGAGCTACTACGTTCTAATTATTAATCCCTTCATATTTCTGCGGTCATACATACAGTAATGGACATGATTTAGGTGCATTACCTACTTTTTGGAACCAAAATTTTGTTTGCATGTTTATTATTTTAATCATTTCTATGTCCTAATGTATCACTCCAGTCCCAGAAATACGTAGCATTAGTTTACTTTAGTCTTGTTTGTTTTAATGCGTTTATTTGTGTTCAAATGGAAAATTTTAATTTAGCACAAATTAAAAAAAATTACTTTCGCAAAAAATTAACTACTTATTTTAACTAAGTACTTGGTAGGATAACCCTTTTTCTTAATAACAGGTTGTGCAACTGCATACATACTGTTCAACACAACGTTCCTTTCACTTTACATACCATTCGTTTTGGATTTCTATACATTATGGCTTAAACACATTTCACTGTAAGCCACTGTAAGTGAAATGTGTAAGCCACTGTAAGTGAAATGTGTTTTGGATAATTATCTTGTACAAAATTCAATCTAAATAGTATGATTTGCTCTGGAAATGGAGTCATTGTGTTCAAAAGTATTTCCTTATAAGCGTTCTGATCTAATTGCGTATTTATTTTCATTCAGGATCTACACCGAGCGCAGAAAATGCCACATGTACCTGTGGTTGTGTTGCACGTTCTCATAACATTTTCCTTAAGATCCAAATCGAGAAAATTTGTCTTCGTCACTTCAGAGGCCCAAAGAGCTGTAGTTTTTCTGAATACTCACAGCAAAAAATATTCTGGACTTTAAGATTTTCTTTGATACGTGTACCTTATGTAATACAATTTTACTTTCATTTTTCCTTCTAATTGTCCAGGAGGAGATATCAATACCTAATCTCTTTCTGAATTTCAGTTGAAAATTTTAAAGGGTCTGTAACTGAGGCTCTTTAAATAAAGGAGTTCTCTTTACGAGTTATGTTTCTCGGCCTAGCGCACTGTGTAATATTTTAATAGGTCCCATGAGCTTGAATATGAACTAACGTATCTTTTTGTGGTAATTTAATAAGGAAGCAATGTCACAAACGATAATTCCTCTCGAGCTTATTTGATGAATAACTAAACGCTATGTCTTTGTCTACCGTTTAACTTGACTCAGTTCTATTTATTGTTTTATGATTTTTATTAAAACCTTTAAAATTAAACTTCTGTGGCTTCACTATTGTTCAACTGGGCGGTACCACGCCCATATAACATTTGTATTTATATGTCTACATCTTTAAAACGGTAGTAATAAGAGTCTTTAAATTCAGCCCAAATAACTTTGTGGTTAATAGAAATCTTCAGTCAAAAAATGAACCGAATTGGATAAATGGGAGTAGCACCTCCCATACAAAGAAAATATTAATTTTTGTATATCTTTGGAATGGTAATAGTGGAAGTTTCTGAATTTGGTCTAAATAACTTAGTAGTTAATACACATCATCAGTCGAAATATGGGCGAAATTGAATAAGTGAGTGTGGCATCTCCCATAGAAGTTAAATATTTATTTTGAAAAATGCATTTATTGTAATAACAAAATGAATTGATACATTATTCAAAGTATTGTCCATCGTTAGCCACTACTTTAAACCATCTTTCTGGTAGCAATATGGATTCCGCTCAAAAACAACTGCTCCAGTTTTGAGTTAAAGAATGAATCAAGCCAATTTCTGATACCCTGTTCTGAAGTGAAGGGCATTCTGTATCGATCGAAACAAATGGTAATCAGAAGTGGCAAGGTCTGGGCTATAAGGCGGATGAGCCATAACTTCTCATCTGTTTTCTAAATAGTTTTTGATCGGTCTTGCAACATGTGGCCAAGCGTTGTCATAATGGAAGATTATGGCCTCGTGTCTGCTCAAATATTCTAGTCGTTGTTCGTTGATTACTCTCTTCTAACGAATCAATTGTGTTCGGTACAGGTTACCTGTGATCGTCTGATATGATTTCAACAGCGCACCCCACCAAATATAGAGCATTACCTTGGCGTCATGAATATTCGGCTTCGGCGTTGATTTAGCTGGTTGGCCGGGTTTACATATGACTTTTTAGACTTAGGGTTATGGTAATGTATCCATTTTTCATCACCAGTAACAATACGATACAAACATGACTGCTTTTTGTAGCGTTGAAGCATTATTTCCGACATGCAAAATCGCCTTTCGACGTCTTTTGGTTTCAATTCATATAGTACCCAATTTCCTCGCTTTTGAATGAATAAAAATGCTTTTAAACGTAGGAAAATGGCTTGGTGTGTGACTCCCAATGATAATGCATGTTTTTCTTGCGTTTGACAACAATCTTCGTCGAGTAATGCTTCCAATTCCTCATCTTCAAACTTTTTGGGCTGACTAAGCCTCTCCTTGTCTTCTGTACCGAAACCACTACTTTTGAATGGCGCAAACCATCGTTCACAAGTTCTTGGAGTTGGTGCATGTTAACCATAAGCTTCTACCAACAATCGATAACTTTCAGCAGCTGATTTCTTCAAATGAAAGAAGGTTATCAGACTTCCCATCAAAACATCTTTTTTAGGCACAAAATTCGACATTATTATAGCGGTTGAAAAAAATTTGCATTTACAATTTGGCGTCTATCGAATACTGAATTATAATGACAGATGTTTGCCCTCCAAAATACCATATTTGTTAGTACAAATCATCAGTTAAAAAGTGAGTGAAATCGGATAAGTGCACATGGTACCTCCCATACAAATTATATAATGATTTTTGTACATCTTGAGAATGGTTGGTTTAATGAAATTTTGCATGTGTAGAGAACAGTAACAGTTACAACTTTTTTTATTTATCCACATCAGTCAAAAATCAGGTACAACTCAAAGGCTCCTAGTAACGAGTGACTGTTTGGTGCGGCTGTAGAGCAGAGGCATCATACGCCCATATTTCTTTGAAAATGAGGACGACGCAAGCATTACGGCCAATGGAGACACCTTTCTCTTCATGGTATTGATGTGAACAAAGTTTGATTTCAACAAGATGGTCCAACTTGCCACACACCGATTATTGGCCGTTTAATTGGCCGCCAAGAAGCTGCGATATGACAGCATTGGGCTATTTTCTGTGTAACGCCGGTAAAGACAAATGTTATGCCGACAAACTAAAAACAATTGAGCATTTGAAGGCCAACATTCGTGATGCCATTGCCGAAATTCAACCACATACACTCGAAAAAATTCTCGAAAATTGGTCCTATCGAATGGGGTACTGCAAGGTCAGCCGCGGCAGCCATATGAATGAAATATTATTTACATTCTAACCGGAATTGTACTTCACAACAAAAAATAAATATGGCAAAATTTCAAACCGTTTCTGTTTTATTGCATTTTTAAATTTAAACTCTTAAATGGCCCACCCGATATTTGTTCATTAAGCGGCAGGATCACTGGCTCGTCCCTCGATGCAAAGGAATCTGTAACGGTGTGTGGAGTACTATCTCTATTGTTGTTGCCTCATAGAGGTAACATGCTAGTAATTAGGGTATACCTTCTGAAATATATATAAGAGTACTTTATGCGACCTTGTGAGGATTACTCTGAACGAGGTGTCAGATTGGACTCAAGAACGATAGTCAGTAAATCCTTCCTAGACGGTTGTTATACCTTATACAAGCAGACTGCTTCTCTTTTATGGGTAACACTAACAACTTTTTTATGGAGGTTAAATATCTAGGAGTCATTCTGGTCAGGAGACTTGCAAATCGTGATGTTCAGATAAAGGCAACAAGGCTCTTTGAGAAAGTAGCGCCTTCTATAGTAAGACAGATGGATATATACAACCATTATCCGGGCCATTATCACTTATGCGTTGATAGTCGAAATGAGTCGGAGGGTCTATCCAATTTACGCAGTGTGGTCTGGAAACTATTTTCTGTTGACATCCTGGCATGCCTATGGAAATTTGCTCGATCTGAAGTGGTATACCGTTGGATAGATCCCATGCTCTGAATGACGATAATGGTATTAAAAGACTATTTAATTCGATTCTTACAAAATATATTTTAATACTTTAATTTTTAATAAAATATTTACTATGGCCCAAATGGTCTCGAAGTCTAAGATTTGCATATCTTTTTGAAATCTAACAACAGGGTTAAATAGTGTCACTTAGCAAACCATAATTATATTTTAGAGCACATTGAACACATGAACAATTTTTAGGGCAACTGCTGTGATTTTTCATACCAGACAATCGACACCATGCACTGTTTCTGCTTCACATAATTTTTTTGTTTTCAAATGGGTCACCTTTTTGTATATGTATTTGACTTCAATATATTTTTTAATAAAATATGTTATAGTATGTACTCTTTATTTTTTGGAATATTTATAACTATTTTTTGTTTTATTTATTTATTTATTTTTTTGTATGATGTTTATTTTATTATTCTGTGTTGCAGTAATTTCTTAATATTATGTTTTTCTTAAATATAAATTTTTTATAAAATTTCAATGGCAAAATTTAAATCAGGCAACTGTGTTTGCCTTTTTTCGTACATGTTTTATTTTCATTAAATCACCAACGTCTTCATCATTATACGTTTTATCATCATTATCGTCGTCACGACAGTAATGATCAACATTTTTCCTTGTTTGATAAAGACGTTATTTTTTGTTGATTCGTAATCACGTTAATTAACACAACAGCCACAATAATAATCAAAAGACATTAAAAATTTTATGGGGCCTATACCTAACCAACGTTGTAATTTTGTTTGAATTGTTATGGCAAAATGATTGCCGGTTAATAAAATTCATAGTTTATATCAAAAAATCTGCTTCGCTTTGTAAATGAGCGTAAGAAAATCACAAAAAAAACGCTCCTTAATTATGTATGTAAAAGTGTCTTCCGATAGCGATATCCGAAATTTGACAGTTGATAGCGAACATATTTATTTATTTATCTACAGATATAAGATCCTTACAGACTATTATTTTTAGCTTGAATTATTTAAATATGCAATTAATTTACTCTTAATAATACATATGTATGTAAACTTAGAAAGAAAACAAATTGATTGTAAAGTTTATTCAATCCGCTAAAAATTTTCAAAAAAGATCTATAATCATACTACCTTGATCATTAAGTTTTGGGAATAACCCACGTGTGGCAGATCCATCATTCGGATTTGAGTTTTTTTCTTTTGTTAAGTTGGTACATTTGTTGTTGATATTCTCGCTAAATCTTAGCGTCATAGCTTGACACTTGCAAAAGCTACGTAGCCATACATCTATCTCTATGTGTGTTGGCGATTTTTTACAATTTTAGAAACGGCTGCTGAAACGCATTAGGCCCGTAATAGTTTTTTAACTCGATTTAACAGAAAGAAATCACATGGAGCCAAATCAGGTGAATTCGGTGGCTGTTGGTTGGTATTTGTTGCATTTTTCATAAACAAATTTCGATTAATGATGGCACTCTGCGACGATGCGTTATCATGGTTCAAAATCCATAAGTTTTCCGCCCACAATTCTGGTCTCTTTCGGCAAATTGCTTCACGCTATCGTCTCATAACGCCCAAGTAATATTCTTTGCTTACTGTCTGGCCTTCTGGCAAAAATTCATATGGCACTTAGCGTTGTAATCTATGAAAACTGTGAGCATTGCCTTCTTCTCGTCTTTTAATGCGCTCTAAAATAACGTGATTGTATAAACAAGCAAAAAAATATTGTCGACTTGAACAAAATTTGGCAGCACTTATAAAACCCAATAAAAACCCCAATAAAACCCGGTCGGTTGGGTTTTTTAAAAAAAGATCCGGGTTATGCATCTTATCGTGCGGGTACTTTTCCATCTTGCTAGAAGATTGCCAATGTAATGTCAATCGCTAAAAAGGGTGAGGTTAGTAACCTTGAAAACTACCGCCCAATAGCAGTTGGTTCGGCACTTTCCAAAGTTATGGAGAGTATGATTAATCATCACCTTGTGAAATATTTAGAGTCAAAAAATTTACTGAGCGATGGCCAATATGGTTTCCGTAAAGGTCGCTCTACTGGTGATCTGCTGGCGAGAGTAAGATTGTGGCCCTGGATATTTCCAAGGCGTTTGACAGAGTCTGGCACGAGACTCTCATATACAAACTTATTGCCTTTGGTGTCGGTAGTCACTTCTCTCGATTTATATCGAGCTTTCTCAGAATTTGCACTATAAGAGTGGTTATAGGCGGGATTTCATCCGACGAGTTCAGGGTAAATTCAGGGGTACCGCAAGGCTCTGTTCTTTCTCCAACTCCAATATTGTTTTCTGACACACAGACGTGGTGGTGTGCTATCGTCTGTATCTATGGATAATGTAGATATTGAGGAATCAGATGCTCTTGATGTTCTGGGCATGAGAATTCACTGTGACATTCGTTGGAACGAGCACATATTTCGAGTGTCGAAAGAAGAATTCAAGTGTCTCGCTTTTTAAGACGATGTAAGAATTACTTCACTCCATCTGATCTCCTTAATATTTACAAGACCTATATCCAACCCAAATTGAAATACAACTCTCATGTATGGGCCGGTGCTTCAAAGTCTATTTTGGAGCTTCTCGATCACGTACAGGAGAGGACGAAGGTTCTTATTAATGACGGTAGGGTAGCCAACTCTATCGATTCATTAGAGCATCGTCACAATGTGGCGTGTGTTTCATTGTTCTATCGGTACTATAACGAAATGTGTTCTGACGAAATTAAGGAACTAATTCCTAGTAATCATATATTATTACGTAGTACTCGTATTTCTCGTAGAGCACATCCCTTTGTAGTTGATTGTCCAGTAAATCGCACAAAGCATTACAGGGAGAATTCATTCTTTAGTCGCTTCGTCTGTGGAACAATCTTCCTGTGAATGTCTTTCCTGCCACTTACAACATGAAATTTAAGTTTAAATCGAACGTCCACAGACACTACTCTATCTATTCTCTTTCCCACAACCTATTTTCCTAGTACAAGCACAATGCACTGCATGTGTAGGGGTTATCCCCTGAGTGCTGGTCTCATTGAAAAAAAAAATAAAAATAAAATAAAATTTATAAAACCCAATAAAACCCAAAAAAACCATCAACTTATCCAATAAAACCCGGTGGGTTCTGTTTTTTTAATCCAGGTTTTTGTCAACTATGGTGGGTAAGCAATTCGAAGCCCAATTCAATCAAATTTTCCATCGTTTTCATTGATTTGTGAGCTCACGCTGCAGCTATTTTGTATAGGTCTCTCGCATACCCAAATGTTCGTCTGAAATGTTAAAAAAAAAACGTCAGCTAGCTCGTGCACGTTCAATTTGCGATTGTTCATAACCAATTTGTGGTTGTTTTTGATATTTTCTGGAATAGCAGCCTCATTTGGTGGTTCACTGCGCTCTGCATCATTTGTGCTGGTACGTCCACGTTTAAATTCAGCAATCCACTTCTCTACCATTTGTCTCGATGGAGCAGAGTTCGGATAAGGTTTAACAAGACATTGTCTGGTTTCCATCGTATTTTTTCATCAAAAAGTAATGCTTGATCAAAACTTGGAATTCAATTTTTCCTTTTTTTTCAATAACAAAAGTTCCTTGACACAAAATGCTATAACTCACTAATCAATAGTCAGATTGCTGTCAAATTTATACATGTATCGTTTGAAGGTAAGTACTAAATAAAAATCATATGAACAGAATTCTACTAATGCTATCTATGTGTCATGCTATGGACTATTTGAATGGACTGTTTTATAGATATGTACACAAAATAAAGCGGATCAAGGTTTTTTTTGGACGGCATCATCTTACTAGATCCTCTGCGGGATCTAGTCCAAAACTGTTCTAGGTTCTTTAAACTTTTCCTAGTGTAAAAGAGAACTTCTGTCATTGTTGATACTATAGCGGATGATACCCCGCCTTTCGTTATCTTACTACCAAGGTAACAAAAGCTATGAACACCTTCAAAGACATGCGTGTCTATTGTAAGGGGAGTTAGCTTGATAAATACCAGAAAATTTATTTTGAAACCGACCTTAGCAGCATTTTCAGACGTTCCAGCTTGGCCTTAAATTGGCCATAATATAACGGTACATCTCTAAGAGCAAAATCTGCTTATTATTCAGTTAATTGAACGTAGAATTTTTTTAAATAAGGTGATCATACGTTAAGTTGTGTAGTTTGGATGAATTGAGCAAATATTAAGGTGATCTTATCGTTTTGAAGCACACCTTATAAAAATAAGTTGTCCTATGTTCGTCATTTTACAACTCGAGAACCAATTAACATGCGTTGGAATGGTATATTTTCACTGATGGTTTGGCGTCTACAGGGCTCTGCCACGGTCATATAAAATTTTTATATATGTCTTTATATCTTTAAAACGGTAATAGTAAGAGTATCTAAATTTAACCCAAATAACTTTGTGATCAATAAACATCTTCAGTCAAAATGTGGGTGGAATTGGAAAAATGGGAGTGGCACCTCCCATACAAAAAACGTTTATTTTTGTATATCCTTGGAACGGTAATAGCGGAAGGTTCTGAATATGATTTAAATAGCTTCGAAGTCAATACACTTCATCAGTCGAAATATGGGTGAAAAGGAATAATTGGGTGTGGCACCTCCAATGCAAAGTAAATATTTATTTTTGTATATCTAGAACGACAGCTTCTGAACTTGGTCTAAATGACTTGGTAGTCAACACAAATCATTAATTTTAATGCATTCCTTTACATTTTTCTTATGAGGAATACATTTTATAGGTATGCAACACAAACCTCCCAGCAACACGGGAAGTGTTACTCTAGTTATTCATAAAAACTTAAAATTATTTTAAAAAGGTAACGACTTTTATAAGAAGAAAGAAAGTAAGACTTATTGCTCGTTCAGTTCGATTGAGAAAGAGTGTTCAACTGCAATTCAATAAATTAAACTGAGTAATGTTTATATCCTAGATTTTCCAAAATCTTTTAAAATAGTTATTTCTTGAGGCCTTTTAAAAAAGAAAAAGTTTATCTTTAAATGTAATTGTTCCAAAGTCTTCAGAAAACGTTACAATAGGAAACAATCTTTTTATCACTTAAAGCTTTAAACAACATTTTTTTACATTTTCTTACAGCAATTTTTATTAATTTACCACAATTAGATTTAATCAAAGATTTTCATTCTTTTTTTTGTAATTTCTTTTACTGAAGATTTCCTTAAGTGACATTTACTTGAAGGAACAAATTAAAGACAATTTGTTGCATGCGTGCGTGCAAGGTACACACTTGCAACAATGGATAGACGGATGGATGCATGGTTGCAATGCTACATTGATTGCAACAGACATAATGGGAATGAGGGCACACGTAGCCTTTCAGAAGTGAACACACAAACACGCAAATACGAATGTATACTCTATTAAAGCATAGCCGTGATGGAAACAATTTTCCCTCCAGAATTGAAAGCAATTTCAAATGGCACAAATAGAGTTTACGTTTAGTGATGGTGCTAAAAAAAGTCCAAGGGGCAAGTGTGGTCAATTTATCGTTTTTTTTCTAATAACTTTGAAAAATATTTGTTTATTGTAAAAAAATATCAAAATCTGGAAGAAGTTAAATGAAAAGCCACAAATTTCAAGTTCACATACATATTTAAAGAAATTAAATTGTGATTGAAAACTTTTAAATACATACGAGTATGTATGTATGTATGCATGTACATATGTACATGTATTTTTAAAAAAAAATCAATTTTCTACAAATTTTATAATTTTACGCTTTTCTACTTTTAACAACTTAGCCACACTTTAAATACTACAAAAAAAGTTAAAAATCCATCAACAACATAAAACGCTTAAATAAAGTGCAAATGTGGGCTCTATAAACAAAAGAAAGATTTCAATGATTTCAACATCAAACGAATTTTTGTTTTTTTTTTTTTGCATGTTTAAACTAATGAAAATTGCGTAGAGACAATAGAGAGTTGAAAGAAATTTTACAAATTGAATTAAAATTGTAAATAAAGAGGAGAATTTTATTTAAACTTTTTTTTAAATTTTTGTTTATAGAACAAGAGAAAATAAACATAAACTACAAACGCTTTAGTCAAATCGAATATTACGTAGTAAGAATAGGAAATAAAACACAAGTAAAAGAAAGTTAAAGACAATAAAGTAGATGTTTAGAGTTCAGCGAGAGAAAAAGTTCAGAAGTCGTCCAAGGCTTAGCAAAGCTACTGAAGGCCCTTAGAAAATCGGAGAATAGTGGTAGACTCAATGCTTGAAAGGAAGGTAAGTGTTTATTTAAATCATTTGCCCATCTAAGATTCGATGCCTTCTACTAAAAAACATTGGACTGTGACATAGTAGGTGTTCGATCGTCTCAGTTTCCTTTTTATATTCATATAATGTACATAAATCGGTATTGCTGTTCTCCCATTTACAAGTGACTGAACGTATGCTGCAGTGGTCTATAGTGATGCCCATAGCCAGCCTTAGGTTCTTCGATCAGAGATGACTGGCCAGATGGATCTTGAAACCTTACATATTGGCTCATCGTACCAAAATTGGCCAGTTCTCCTCACGTAGAACCTTTCGAGTTTGCTAATGTAGTGGCATAACGGAGGCGGTACGGTACTTTGGTCCGTAGTTACGCTGATTTCAAACCATGTCGGGCCAAATTATTAGCCATCTCGTTTCTACCAACATCTAAGTGACTCGGTACCCAGCAAAGTCGTATAGTTTAATGCACACTTTCTAGGACCACTTTACAGTCTAAGTCGACTTTAACACTAATCGATCATAATTTAAGGCCCGCTGCAGGCTCGAATACAGTACATTTAACTCATGTGAGCACTTAAGGTCGAGTTGTTCACAATAAGCGCCAGCCACATCTTGGAACTGTCTGTCTACACAGGCAGACTGCCAAGAAGTGGATTGCCCCGTGTATAATCATCCTGTTATATGTCAATACCTTGATCTCAAAATTCTTAGTCGGAAAAAATTAAGAAATAATCACTAACAAGAAGTCTAAAATCAATCTGATTCTAAAATTTCCCATAACGCGCTCATAACAATAGTGAGCACGCGCCATATATCAAGTTCCCTGATCCTTAATGCAGTTTGCAACCTGAAAGTGTACTTGAAAATCCAAAGGACAGAGATCCAGTATCGCCTTCAGGGTCGGCTATAAAGTTCTAGCCGCCAGAAGAACTGTGGGCTTAGTGTCCAACTTCTACCAGTTGAGTTTATGCAGGTCCGACTTTTGCTTCTCGATTTACCTTTTCTATCTTAATTGACAAAGAGAGGTCCAATGTCACGCTATCCAAAATAAACCCACGATCTAACCAACATTAATTAACATCTAAGTCATTACGATATCCGAATAGTAACGGCTTCCTCAGTGCACCCTGTATTAATTCTGCTCTAGTGGCTAAAATTTGCCACTTATAAGCATAACTACGTCATTTGTATAGGCAACTACCTTGACGCCCGGCTGATAAAATTTTTTGAGTATCTCATTAATCACAAAAGGTCGCAAAAATTATGAGGTAACCCCCCTAAGGTGTACTTCTTAGACATATGTCCTAGCTTTTCCCGATATTCAAATTAATGATTCTACTTTAAGGCATCAATGCAATTTATCAGGACAGAAGAAATACCCAAGTTTTAGAGAAAATTCTGAATAGAAACGAGTTTCACACCTGTGGCCACGAACGCTGTTGAAGTCAAGTGAAGTTTGAACTATCCAAATTCTTCTCAATGGGACTGATCACCTCGTGAAGACCACTTAGATATGCCCTCAATATAGGCAAGCTCCGAACTCCTCACCGAGGATTTGTTTACTCCTTTCAATTTATTTAAAATTCTTCCGCGTTATGTTACTGGCGTCTACAAAACTTTTTTCGTTTTTCATCATGATTTCTTCTCTTGATATTTGACGAACGATGGACTCCTCTCTTGTTAGTTCCAGAAAGTCCGCATTTCAAATTTCGTGTGGCCATTATATTATTCGCCAGCATTCCTCACAGAATACTTTGATACTCCAGTTCTGCTGATTTAAAACAAAATTTTTAATTGAGAAAGAAATTCTTTGGAATCACTGGCCATAAATATGTATATACTTATGTGGTACATAATAGTAGCATTAATGGTGGAACAGACACACTTTGTCATGTACGTTTCTGTTGTCAGTCTTTTATGTTACATGAATATTAGTACACGTATATATGCAATAAAGAGTACGAATGTGGAATATGTACGAATGTATATGCCTGAATGTAACAAGGAATGTATGTATTAATTGTTTTTTACGTCGCATATGGTCAATTCGCAATCTGTACAAAATACGAGCATTTGTTTGAAAAATGTTGACGGTAATGATGATCAGTCTCGTTGTGATTAGTTGGAAGTAATACTACTTACTACGAAATGTGGCATCTATGCTGTACCACATATAAATGTATGCCCATGCAGAATTAAAGGCATATTTCTATATGTATGTACTACAGCATAATCTAACCCCTCATCAACATGTGCATCGTTGTCATCGTCAGCCTCATCATCATTGTCATTTTTACCTTGTATGTCAGTTTCGTAAATATCTTTGTATATCATTAAATGGTCATGAATGTCATATAAAGTTTATTGCACGAGTACAATAAGTTTGTATGAGTATTGATCCTTTCGTACAACATGTGGCGTGTTGTAAACCGGTTTGACTTGCTTCAAATGCTGTTTGTTGGCAAAGCTTCCAAAACTGATTATTTATATGTATATTATATTTCTTGTTTTCTGCTGACTAACAAACAAGGTGACCAATTTCGTTCTTTTTCATAATACTTTTTTTGATACCTATCGTCTTTGTATCACTTTTGACATTATTTGGTGTAATTTGGCGCAAGTAAGTCTTTACGCTTAGAAGCAAAGTCTATTCATTATTTTTTGCATTTTCTAATGTAATCAAACGATCTTGTCAATTACAGGTTAGTTAAAGAATAACTCATATGCACACCTGGACTCAAATTATCATTATCATAGCAGCAGTTCAATACGGAGTTATGCAGATATTTTTTGTCCTATTCCCATTCTAGTACGGTGGACTGAAACTAAAAGGAACTTTATCCTTGACCAAATATATGAAGTTCAGAGTTCGGCATGTATCAGTATAAGAGACACACTGAGACCTAGTTCTAGAGGCACTGAACACTAACCTTCATATAGTGGCTATATCTGCCTCCAGCGCAGTAAGGCTTAATGCACCTAACTGTTGAAGATCAGGAATATATGAACATGCGAGAATTTTTAGCCGACTACCACAATCTTAAACTGATCAGCGGACTATAATATTCTCTTTACAGACATTAATAAAATGTTTAAAGTCATATTTCTCTGCAGGAGTGAGTGGTGTAAGAATTACCTACGGATAGTACAAAAAAAACTGTGGCGCTGGGTCTGGTATTTTCTGCGATAGGCTCGGTATAATTATATCTCGTCTTCCGGATAACAGAAGTGTTTTTCAGACTTGCGCTATTCGCGACCTGAAGGCGTCGAACGAACTGGCAAACAAGTTAGCCAGCAAGGGTTCTGCTTTAAATATCTCCAACGCGGTTTCGGTCGCAGTTCGGTTGGGTTTCATAAATAGTATCTTCAGACTCCTACTTCAGAAGGCTGAGAATGTAATTAGGAGTCTTGTAGGGTAGCTGAGTTAATGTGGCTCTCTCTTGATGGGAAAAGCTCATGCCATGAATACGAATCGATGGTACCGACAGTAATAACTTGGCATTGGCCGTAGGGGAACATGTAGCTTGACTTGCATTCCCTTCAAGGACTGTTGCGGCAGTTGAAATAGGAGAAACATCATTCAGTTTTCCCAGTTCTAGCTGTCAAAAGAAACAGATTCCTTGACGATTACATAATTTCCAATCTTGGTAAGTTATATGACCTACTGAGATATAGCAAGGCTACATGCTGGATCTAATATCACATTGGTATACATACTGTTACGTTTTTACCTTTCTAAGAACGTGTGTTTATGAGTTCGTAGATTGTAGTTAAAAAATAAAATAAATTTTGTGTTTGGTTTTAATTAAAATCCTTTATTCAACACAGTACACCACTGTTTGTAACCCCTTAACAGACAATAACAATTTTCTATTCTTAATTACTCCGTCTGTTTACAATCTTGTAAACAACAACAATTACTCGACAGATTTTTCTGCTTAAAGATCTTCCAACCCGATCGTAGTTATAGCTTAGGTTCGATCACAACCTTTTCAACCAGAGGTTATCCACACTTCACTCTCTTTACTGTGTTAGCTCCAACTAAACGAGTTTTTTCCTTCACGAGTTTACTCCTTATAAACTCTCTTCACACTCGCTGAGTTTACTTTACTTAAATTGCTACTTGTTCGCATCGATGTGCTTTTTATATAGGAGAGTAAACAACACATCGAAAGCTCTCGAACCTCTCGATATTTCAGGTAGATTCAATTTCTCTCTTTTAATTTCGTTTTAGTTCTTTTGTAGCCATGCGTATGTAAACATCTATCTCTTTCAGCTCTTAGTATTAGTTGTTGCTTGTTTATTGTCTGTTACTTGTTTTCTTTGCTGCTGAATTATTGTTGTTGCCGTGTTATTTTTATTTACTTTATCTCTCAATTGGTATTGCTGCAGATGATTTTGACTTATTCTAACTGCGTTTTTAGCCGCAATACATTCAGTGCACTTCGCTATCCACCCTGAGACAGCTTGCATCCAACCCAATAGTAACGCTGTTCTAATTTTTCAACTGTCTTCGCTACGCCAGGATGCCCTCCGTTATGTTCCTTATGAGACTGATTCAAAATTTCATTCATTTTTGAGGAAGGGACCACTATTAGATTGAAAGCTGTATTGCCGTCTGCACTTTCCCAGCTTCGGTATAAGCACCCGTCTATCAGCTTTAAACTATTCCATTGAGCCCAATAAGACTTTATTAGAGGGCTATCTGCTGATATCTCTTTACTAGTAGGCCGTTTGTCTTTTTCTTTAGCCGCTATTATCCTTGCCAGTACTGGGTCTTTCCACTGAGCCGTTGACCAGCCCTCGTTAATCTCAAGACGTAATTGCCTGATATTGATCATGGTTTCTTTGGCCTTATCACTTGCTTTATCAGCGACTATTTTATATTCGTCTTTACTCTTTTCACTCTTATATTATACGATAGTGTGGTCTCGTCAGAACCCAGATCTTTCGACTTTAATTGGCCGTTTGTGTGCGGCAAACTGTCATGAAAAGGAACTAAGCCCACTTCTCTTCTGCAAATTCTCATTACAAGCTTCTCAAACAAGTGAATTAAAAAAATTATGCAACAGCGAAGTAATAAACCCTCATAAAAATTGTTTAAAGAACCTGGTCACTTTATTTTACATATATTTTTTTTTCTTTTTTCGCTTTTTATAAAACTGCATTAGTTTGTGGCTCGTGTTAAGATCGCACGATATTTTAATATCCCTTTTCCCCTTATATGTATGTATAAGAGAATATATTGGTGGTTCTTTTGTTACCAGATTAAATAAGAGTTTCTGCATCATTTAGTTGCTACCAAACGACCATCTAAAAGTCAGAAACTAAATAAAAATAAAGAAAAAAACAATAACAAGAAACTTGGTTCTTGCAACTTATGCTATTATTCGCCAGACTGTTGTTGCACAAGTTGCACTTGAAAAGAATAATGATAGACCCTGACTTTGTATAGCAATTTGTTGCACATTTCTGTTAAACGTTTAAAAACGCAGATTTTTCATTGTTGACATTTTAACATGTCTTTTCCTTTCTCTCTCCGTTAATCCTCAACATTGGCGACATGTTGCAACTGTGGCGTCTATATTTTTCTTTCTGATTTTTTTTTCATTTGTAAGTTTTCCAAAGATTTGCAGAATAAATCTTAAAATGTTTTTCATGAATATTTGATCAGTTCAAAGTTTTTGTTCCTCTTTTGTATTCTGTGCTTTTTTTCTAAGGATTTTATATTCATGTCGAGTTAGTATTTCTCTCTAGAGCAACTTTTTTTCCATTTTTCTTTTGTAAATCAATTCAATTTTATATGTTCTCATGTTTCAATTGTTGCCCGTAGCCAGAGTTTTGTTGCAAAGTATGAAACCACTTATTTATGCTTAAGCTTTACAATTTAAAACTTCAAGAACATACAGCCACAGTAAAAGCAGCATCGTCAACATCAGTTTTTTGTTTCATCTTGTCTTGTCTCGTCTAAATCGATAATATCGCTCCTTTATTGTGATATGGTCATATCTGAAAAAACATTCAAAATTTTAAAATTAAAACTGCTTTCAAGATAAGTTCTTTATCCATAAACATATTTTCAAAAGTAGATGTTAACCTAAATCGACAATAAATATATTTTATCAGCTTAGATCATAATACTTTTTTCGTATTTTGTCGAATGAATTTTTTTTTATTTTTATAGATATGGATTTTTTGCCATAAAGAAGCGATATGCTGTCAGAATATATTGCAGTTCATTTATTCTTCATGCATTATTCTGAAACACTTGGTGAATAACTAGAGTTTTATATATGCACTTTTTTATTTGATATATTCAGTACCCTACACTGGCTTAAACTTACGTAGAAGAAAATCACATCATAATTTAAGATTTGGAAACACGACTCTGATTTTCTGGATTTTGCAACTTCCCAGGATAACTGCCTCATTTAAGTTAAAGTAAGCTTTTCTCATCTTCTGCTGTGTTGCAGATTGCATTCAATATCATCAGCGTGTTTTTGAAGAGTATGACGAATCCAATTCCATTTGCGCTTAAGGAATTCGCTGCTCAAAGATTCGTGATTAGTAACTACCCATAAGTCCAAGTTGATAACAAGAGTATTAAAATCTTCAAAACTATTCAATTTGAATTGAACAATCAAATTTTAATTTTTGTTGAAATATTGGTGTTATCTATTTAGGACTTAATAGCCTAAAACACAACGAGCGCAGCTTATTCGATTGGCGACACCGGAGCTTGATCAACCTTTGTTGGCGACGATGCTTCCCAAGTAACAGAATTTACCAACATCCTCTACTACAATACCATTAATTTGGAATGCTTGATTGTTGGTTCCGCTGTGGTATGATATGTAAGACACCCGCCTACCTACCAAGGAATCATCGGTTCAATCCCAAGCCAAATAATCTTATAATTGTTAATAGCGGTATCACCTCATAACATTCCTAGCGACTAGTTTTGAGTACTATGCTATAGAAAATTTCTCTAACCAATGCATCTGCCGTTCGGAGTCGGCGTTAAGCTGTAGGTCCTTTTCAATGAGTCTAAAAATAGAATCGAATAGAATATATATTGATTAAGAGAAATTCACCCTTGTAACACTTGGAATGTCGAAAAAATTATATTTATATCGTCAGCGTAATCAAGATCTCCCAGGCGACTATGTAGTTCCCATTGAATTCTGCTGTTGCAGCCTACGGAATTCTTCATAACACTATCCAGAACAATGTTGAATGTTGAATATTTGACTTCTATTCTGCCGCTGAACTTTTGTTAGTGAAATATCAAGATGAGGCAATGAGCGGCAACAAATTCCTCTATCTTAATCCGCCATCACGAAAAAAAAATCCTGTAAATCATAGACGCTAACAACTAAAAATAAGAACAGGAATCAGCCGACGAAAATGAAATATATGAGCCGAATATCCGAGAAAATAAGAAGAGACTAAGTTAGAAACGATACTTTCAAATTAAATGATAGAATTGATAGAAACAAATTACGATGGAAAACAATTACAGCAAACCAAAGTTTACTAAAACTCAACACCGACCCTAGATCAGTTAAAAGAGAGGCGGATCTCTGTTTTGAGGTGGACGTGTGATGATTTCCATATCTTTGTAGTGCATTAAATGACTGATTTAACTTTTTTATGCGTTTCGCAATATCCGTACGTGAGACGCCGGTAGTAGATATATATGATGTTCGCCAGATAGTAAAAATTCTGAACATCCCAGAATTCCTCTTTGTCAGGTATTATTTTACTGATGTTAGTATACAGACAAATCGGCATAAATCAGATTTTCTAGTCAACTACTCATATTTCATATGATACCCCTTCTAACAAATATTGTAAACGAGTGAAAAACGAAATTGAAGAATAGCCATGATAGAATAGATTCCCGTTATGCTCCAATACTTACACCAATTGAATAGCCCAATATGCAGTAATTGGCTTTATATATTTCGTTACAAATCTCTAATGAGATGAATCAGTTCAATTGGAACCCAATTGCATTGCAGTGCATTCCAGATCGCATTGTGATGAATAATATCGAATACCCTGGTGAAATCGCCTAAGATCAAATATAAAGAAAATTGCCGTTCTACACAATGTTCCACTATAATATGTAATCTGTTGCAGAAGAGGGCGACAGTCTCGCGTGAACTATATTTGCCGGTTTCCGTTGGATGTCGCTTTTTAGGCAGCTTAACTATAACCACCTCATTAAGTTAAATCTAAAGAATTATGCGTGTAGACGTGTGATATCGACATCAATGCCCAATCGCTCAAAAGGGAAAGCTTACGAATGCCATAGCAAAACGAGAGTCTGAGTTCTACCATTTGTCAAGTCTTGGTTGAGATTATAACTGCATACATATGTATAACGATTGATATAAACAGTTAAAAAATTTAAGAACGAGTTTAAGTTAGGTTCTGATTTAGCCTTGTCATTTATGCAAATACACATTGCTTATTAGCTGGCTTACATATTGAATTTTTAAAAAATTTCCTTCCTATTTTTGGTGAATTTTTTATGACATTTTTACAATGCATACTGTAGCGCATCATAATGTAGCTGAAAAAACGCAAATTTTAAGTTCTTCATAACATTTAAGTTCTATAGTCCTAAGGTTGGGGTGTGTCTCAGTTTTTTATTTATTTATTTATTTTTTATTTTTTTGTGTGTCAAAACTTTGATACTCCGTACTCATATACGATTGTAGTGTTCTTGACACATCTCTTGCATTTTTTACTTTCAAACTGTCCGTCACTCGTGTTATTTGTTTTTTATAAAATATTGTCGTTCAGGTTCTTGTCTCCCTTTTATTTAAGAATTGTTATTATAATAATTCATGATTCTTATGTTTTCTTCAATGCATACAAAATTAAAGGTTTTGTATTTTCATTTTTATATATTTTGTTTTTTTTTTTGCATCCTTCAGCTGCTGCCCATATTTAAATTTGAATTGAAAACAAAATTTTGCAGTTAATAATTTTTTAGAACACCCAAAGATTGTATTACCATTGGGTTTTACATAATTGACCGCAAATTATCACTGCTAAGACAGTGTTCATAAAGGCGTTTTTACAGCCATTCTACATCTTCAAAAATAATATGAGATAAACAAAAACCCTTAAGAAAAGGATTTTATTTCATGAAATTCACGAGAACAATTTTAAAAATAGTGTCGTTTAATATCGTCTGAATCTGAAATATTAAGATATCTTATCTATTAAATCTTATATCTTCATAAATACATATAATTTTATTTAATTAAGATACAAAATTTATTGAGTTTTATCTTTATCATTTTGAGTGGTTTTGTAAAAGCCAAAGAACGTATGGAACCTATTCTACAATTTATAGTCTTAAATAATACATACAGATAAAGGGTGAGCAAATTTGAGGTTAGAAAGTAAATTGGCTTAAAACACATTTTGTGACAAATTTTCTGACAAATTCAGTTTTATTCATACCAATATAAAATAGAATAGAAATATGGGAAAATGATGTATTATACCCATTTCTTGTACAAAATTTTTTCAGACTATGGCCACCGTTCCACCGCCTGGACAGACATCTTGACGTGATGTGGTGGCTTAAGTGTCAGCTGTAGTCCCTTCAATTAATGCTTTCGTCGGTGGGCCTTTTTTTTGCCAGGCACCGTTGTTCGTATTAATTGTTGGTTCCATAAAAGCTGACATACTAAGAGCTATCCAACACTTTTACAGCGCGGACCGGTTGTAAGTTGTTGCCTAGTCCACCAACGACGTCACCGCGTGATGGTCCCTTTACGGCCTACTCGTACTCAACTTAAATTATAATATTGATATTATCTGACGACGGACTGGTTTTGAATGAGGATAACGCGCTGGCTCTTCAGAATCTGAGTCTTACTCACCTCAGGCTCAGCTTCAAAAGAAGCTAGAAGAAGGGCTGTTGGCGCCTGGAAACTCCACCCCTCTGGGGAGCACAAGCGCCACTTAGGGGTTTAATGATCTGTCCTTCAGCTCAAGCGTCGGTAACTGGCACGGATGGTCAGAGCCTGGTGGTACAGGCATCGAGTGATGGTGTTTTAGAGCCATCTTCAAATCCCTTGGTTCGGAAGAACGCCCTATCGGGTGTTCAATCAGGTTGCTGTTATTGACAGGAGTGATCCGGATGGGAAGAAATCGCCAATCATGGAAAAGGCAGTCAGTATGAGATGTCCTTTCTAGGCGCAGACTGGTCCAGAGGCGTCAAAATTGTGAATTGCGGTAACAGGAAGTCAGTTGACCTCCTGCGTGCTGCAGTTGGCATTTGCTGCGACCTCTGCTCAGGTGCGAAACTGGAGGTGATCTGCTCATCCAAGCTGCCTCCCAGGCCAGTAGTGATAAGGGTTAGTAATGAAAAAGAGACGGTAGAAAAGTCCGGCGAGCTGTAAGAAGATGCCGTGATTCAAGTTGGAAAATTCTTATTTATGATCACGAAGTCTGTGAGTAGTCTGTTTGACCCACAAATTCTGTTCCTCTGAAGTCGTTCCCCAGCCTAGAGTACCAGCATTCATGGCGGACATTGAAATCACATGGGACAACGCGATTCCCACCCTGTAAGAGATGTTAATTGCTGGATGCTAGCGGTTACCGATGCTAGTAATAGATAAAGACGTTGAGAGTTTCCAAATCCGCGCCATCTGTCTAGATCTTAATGCCCATTACCTCCAGTAGCGGGTCTAGATTAGAAGCTGTATGTGTTGGAATAAGTGTATAGCACACACTCCGATCAACGATAAGGGCAAGGCTGCCGCCATTTTCCTTTCCCATATCCTTCCTTATAATGTTGTATCTGTTAGCCGCAACTAGTCTGGAATCCGTAGTCAGCTTCGTGTTTGCCGCCCGTTCTCTCGGTGGAATCCATACTTTCAATACTGGCAAATCAGAATGCTGCCCTGGACACAAGCCAGTGAAAGATGATAACATCTTTGGTTTGTAAGGGCAACGGGGGCATGGACTTCAGGTTTGCTATTGACAAAGCGTCACTGAAGTTCATTGATAGAACCAACGGTAAGGTGAATTTCGGTTTGGACAGTGTCAGGTTTAGGTATGCTAAAGATGACAAGGTCCAGGAGACTTCAATCGAACTCTCCGTACTCTTGGCCGTGGGAAGGTAGACGTGTGGCTCTCATCCAAGGACCATAGATTGTTGGCAATAAGGTTCGCGGATTAAGAGTCACGGGCTACAAGCTGTATGTGCCAAGCACATTGGATAAGGTAAGGTCTTGCATTCTAGCTAGGAATGACTTACATCTAACCCTCTCAAATTCTTTCAGTAATGGCGATCTGACGGCTGTTGAGGGTGGAGGTACGGCTTCCGTTTATCATCCCTAGACTGATCCGCCAGGCGCTGAAGTGGCAGCACTGGTTGAATCTGCCAGGGTCGATGGAGTCTCCATGGTGCTAGGCTGTGAAGCCAATGCTCATCACTGCCAATGGAGTAGTGGTGACGTAAGTGTCAAACGTCAGTCCGTGTTTAATTTTATTACTGATCAGGGACTTCTTATTTGTAATAGGGGCAATGTGCCTACCTTTGGGAATAGGATTAGGGCTGAGGTCATTGAGGTGACACTCGCTAATACGGATGACCTTGTAGAGGGTTGGAGGGTCGATGATGGCTTCTCCTTGTTGGATCATAGCCTGATTCGCTACTGTCTCGCCCGTGCAGGGTCTAGGAGGGTTCCTTTTAGGAATCCTAGGAAGACCGATTGGCGGTCTTTTAGCGATGGTGTGGAGAGTAGTCTGGAAGATCTGTTTTTGGAGCCCGTCGACTGCTCGGTTGTTGGGGAAGCGGTTGATAAGCTTACTGAGTGCTGTATCAGGTCCTTCGAGCAGTCCTGTCCAAGTGTTTTCCCGGGCAAGAGGGCTCAGCCTTGCTGGTGGACAGCGGAGCTGGAGTCTTTTCACTTGGAGTTCAGAAGACTGTTCAACAGGCCCAAGGGAACACGTTCGACTGTGGATTGGGATAGGTATATAATTTGTTTCAATAGGTACAAGGGGAATATCAAGGGGGCAAAGAGGGAGTCTTGGACAAACTTCTGTGAGTCCATTGATTCCATTGAAGAGGCTGCCGCTTCTGGATTCTGATTGGGTTACTGCTGCTGATATCGCAGACAAGGGTGGAAGGAGTCTTTCTTGGACGAGATTGTTGTCAGGAGGTGACAGGAGCGCAGAGATACCAGCGAGAAGGGAAGAGTGACGTATGGTTTTGAAGCCCCCGGATTTTGATTTCGGCTTGAATCTGGGTTTTCTGTTAACGGGGCACGGTTCGCTCAATGCATTCTTATATAGGAGGGCCTTAGTTTGTCGGCTGATTGCAAATGTGGAATGTGGCCGGAGATTTCGCGGCATTTGCTGGTGGTGTTATCGAGCTATGCGGAGAGACGGGATCTTGGAGCGATGCTCGTGCTGCTTTTAATAGTAGGGATGCTAGGGATAGGGAATGATGTTTTTTTGAGGTTTGTTGTGATGGGTGTGCATTGCTGATTTTGGTCTGCTGTGTGCTGCTCAGATGGTGTGTTTGGGTCATCTCTGATCTTTGGGTTGCTTTGGGTATTTGTTGCTGATTTTGGTCTACTGCGGACTGCTCTGGTAGTGTGTTTGGGTCAGTTGTGATCTTGTAGCTGCTTAGGGTGCTTGTTGCTGGCTTTCGGCGACCAGTCCGGAGTCGTCTGGGATTTTCACTGGTGGTAGTTTCTGTACTACGATTCCTGACCGGAGGCTTTATTCTGGTACCACGGCAGTCGAGTGCCCCAGGGACTGCGGTCACTGCCCGGCTATGGTGAGGACTGCTTGTGGGAGCAACGTGGTGGTTGTGGTTAATATCCAAATTGCGGGGAGACCTTCGGCTCGGGGTGGAGTGACCTATAGAACGGTAGAAGTTTAGAAAGTCTCCGACACTTAACCAAGGTGTAGGGTCATGTCCAGACAACATGGCTTCGAAATTGGTACTCACCGGTGATTTTCATTATAGGTTGGTGCGTTGATCGACGTTGTATTCACCCGTGCCTCACGTTAAACTCTGACATTCGTGTCAGGTGTTTTTGGCATCCGTGTATCTTGCTGTGAACTCTTTCTGACCCTTTATCTTCTTCTATTTCTTTCTCTGTCCTTCTTATCTCTTTTCCTTTTACTATTTCTCTTTATTCCTTTTTTCGGGGAAATGTCTCTCCACAATGGGCCACTGTGGTCTCTGGGTACCACCTTTCATACCTACCTACCTACCTACCATGGCCACCGTTAGCTATGAACTTCGCTAAACGAACTGCTCATTTTTTAAAGCCAAGAACGAGTCAACCCAAATCCGGATATCCTGCTCTAATAACACTGGTCTACAAAATACAAAATATTTTCGGGCCCTTATATAAAACTACATGTATGAAATATAATGATTTTGATGCGCTGAATTTAAATCCGTTTTCAGTTTTTTTCCATCGGACTCAAATTCTTTTTATGGACGTGGCAAGTTTTCTCGATGGACTTCTACATGCAGAAAACCTACAGACGCGTAACTGGTTTCACTACGAACAGAAAAAAACATCTTCTTTGTGACGTTTAGGAGGTATTAGAGGTAAAGAAACGTTATTTTTTCGAAGAACTGGTAGTCGGGTAGATGAAATGTTTGTATATATGATTTTATGGGTAATTTTACTTTCATAATGCCTCAAATTTAAAATTTATATGTATTCTAAGAATTTTTTATAACTGCTTGGAAATAAAAAAACAAACAAAAAAAATCATCTAATTTTGCAAGAAAAACATTTTTCCGCTAATTTTGGTCAAAGTTAGGTACCTGCATCTAATTTTGAGTAAAATCAGTAATAGCCAACCGATTTTCATAATTTATAGCTTATTTTATTATCAACATTTTAAGCTTTAATTGAAATGCTTAAAATGTGAAATTTTCATTCTGAAAAAAATTCTATGACTTAAAAAAAAATGCTTAAATTTTGCGCGAAAATGTTTTTTTTTTTCGCAACTATAGGTCTGGTTAGCCAAACGTTGTCGTAGAAGTAATGTAACGTAGCGTACTGTAAGAACGTCTATGTGATTATAGCACACTTAAAAACGCGTCATATGTTTTTTTAAGTGTATATATAAATTATTAAAAATGGAAAAGAAACAGCTGTATAAATCACAGAGATGTTAGAATTTTGTACGCTTTGAAAAAAGTACCAAATAGGTTTAAATAATATTTTTTATCTAAGTATATAAAAATAATAAAGGGTACGCCAAATAATTTTTTATTTTTATTTTTTTTTTGAAAATGCTATAAAAAAAACTACTGAATATTTTCTCCGGTTAATAATGGAAAATAATTTCATTCAAATGGCTGCCTCGGCTGGCCATGCAGTAGCCTACACGATCGGTCCAATTTATAAGCACATTATCGATTGTATGCTGCTGTATTTCATCAATGGCTTCACGAATATTGTTTTTTAAAGCGTCCATTGTCAATTGTCTCTGGCTTGTTGGCGTAACACTTATCTTTGACGGCACCCCACAAATAATAGTCCAACGGTGTCAAATCGCAGCTCCGAGGTGGCCAAACGACATCAGCTTTGCAGCTGATAATGCGATTTTCAAAAACATGGCGCAAAACATTGAGTGTAGCTTCGGTTGTGTGGCACGTAGAGCCGTCCTGTTGAAACCAAATGTTGCTAATATCCTCCTCTTCAATTTTTGGGAACAAAAATTCATTCAACATGGCCCGAAACGATCGCCATTGACTGTAACGGCCACTCCTTGCTCATTTCGAAGAAAAATGGCCCAATTATGCCTCTGGACCAAAATCCGCACCAAACAGTGACTCGTCTTGGGTGTATCGGCTTTTCAATGTATGCACTCGGGTTTTCTGTGCCACAAATGCGACAATTTTGCTTGTTTACATACCCGCCAAGATCAAAATAAGCTTCATCTAAAAAAATGATTTTTTTTTGGCAAAAATTGGCATCTTCTGTAAGTCGATCGCAGGCCTAGATTCCCAGCGTTGTTCAAGCGTATACACAACCATATTCGTTCAGCGGAAGAATAAAACAAATTATTTGTAAAATCAGATATGAGCTAAGTGTTACAATTCATAAAATAAGCACTACTTGAAAAAAAACGTTAGGTGGCGGACCCTTTAAAATTATATTTATATATATTTACAAATACAAAATACAACAAATTATTTACCAAATTATTGCGAAAAAGCTTATATGGAGTAAAAAGTTATTTATCAAATAAATGCAATTTTATAAAAAGTCAACATACAAAAATGTTTTTCTTTTATCCCTTGTTCACTATGGACCAAATTAAAGTCATTGGAAATATCTTTTAAATATCATTTAAAGGTTAAATATTGAAACTAAGTGACCTACACCTCGGAAAATCTTCGTTGCTTATCCAATGTTATTTTTAATTTGATCTAAGTATTACATAATTGCTTATATATCATTAGCGTGAAAATGTTTGCTTGTCACTTAAAAATTGTACATTAAAGCCAATTTTTTAGTTTATTCCTTTTCCACATTACAATATACGTAGGAGCTAATTTGTACTAAAAAATAGTAATATTTTTTAAAATCGGATACAAATTTTTTAAAATATATTTTAAATTTGTTCAAATTATTATAAAGTACTTTGTTTAATTGTTTTAAATTGCTCTTTTTGTGTGCAAAAAGTCCAAAAAAGAGCAAAAATTCCCCCATATGATTTAACATACAAACAGACCATCACTGCTTTACGAATGACTCGTAACACCGTTGAGAAATTCTATTTTCTACAGATTGTAACGTTACAGGAACGTGACATTAAAATTCAGTAAGCATTTATATTGATTCCCATATACCAAAATCGAACAGCTGATACGTTATGTTTCACAACGTTAGGCTAATTCTACCTTAAGTTATGAATAATTCCGAAACTGGTGAAAATATAAAAATGTTATTCCGTTAATTTAAATTCAAGTCTTTCATTTATTCCTAAACATTTGCTGGTACCTGCATTAAAATCGGTCAGGTCGTTAACTACCATATTTTGGGCAAATATTTTGACACGCCAATAAAAAAAATTTAAGCCCAATGAAAAAAAAAAACCGAAAACGGATTTGGATTTAGCGCATCAAAATCATTATATTCTATATAGTTTTATTTAAAGGCCTTTTCTGCTCTAGACCAGTGTTATTTATTTATTAAAGTCATAAAAATCTTCACTTATTTCCGTTTGAAGAATAAAAATCGAATTTATTAAAAAAAAATTTCGATTTCATGTCTTCGAAACCCAGGTAAATTTCACTCAATTCTGGCGTGACAGATCTTATCATATGGCTTTCTAAGCATGTTGCCTAGACAGTTATATTTGCGTCGCCTTATTTAGGTGTTGATATCCTCTTTTGTAATTAGCACCAGATCTTCGGAATATAGCATAGATATATATTGCAAAATATTTGTGTATTAATATTAATTCTTGTAACATTCCAAGACGTAACACGGGGACTTCTCCCTATCAATGAGCTGCACCAGATTCCATTTTTAGACTCATTGAAAATATAATTAAAAATACTTGTAGCGTCCTCTTATTTTCCACGTTTGGGAGTCATAGAGCAAAACAGTCTTGAAGCACGCATTGTAAATAATAATTTTCGTTCTAGGCGATAACTCGTTTGAGTGCTAGATATTGCATAAGCTGGCGAAAGCGAGGCTTTTAATTCTGCTTCAGACGTCATGTACGTCTTACCGCTGCTGAGGCAGCTTTGTCTGCTTGTATTCGCTGTTGGGAGCGATGTCGTCAACATACTCGAGGTCCACGAGATGGTGATCGATCCTTCAGATTATTCATCGCTTTCTGACAGCAACTCATGTCAAGATGAAATACAGTGCGAATCCGAGCAGGAATAATGACAACAGACATCCTGCTTTGATTCCGCTCAGTATGGGAAAAGGATTGCTAACGTTCCCGCAATGCACGAATTTCTCACAGTCATCCAGGTATTGGGTTCTGATGACATTGATGATTTTTTCGGAATTTCCTTGCTCTGTAGCCTCAACAATATTACGTTGCGATCAACGAAGTCGAAAGCCTTCATAGAGTCTATAAATACCAGAAAAAAATACGAATTATATATTCATTGCACTGTTTTATGATTAGTCTTAGGCTGCGTATGTGATCGACCTCTGACCACTAGAGTCTAAAGCCAGCCTGCACTTTTCTCAGATGGCAGGCATTTGCTTCGATAATGTGATTTAATATAATTCTTACATATTTTTCAGACTGTTGGTGTAGTTTTTTTTTTTGTCTTCTTTTTTAAGAATTTTGATCACTTAGTTTTGTGTTACGCAGAAGAACTACTGAATTGCATATTTCAGTAAAAAGTGGCATTAAAACGTTCGCGAGCAATATGTGAGTAGACTTGTATTATCAATACCAGAGGCTTTGGCATTCTTGGGTTATTAAATGGCTTTCGAAATTTTCTCTTTGACAATTGAGGTGGCACAGACTGACCACAGTGGGCGGATGTGTAAGAATAATATAGAGCCATTAAACAAGTGGAGTTTCTCGTCTACAATTATCAACAACATGCCTTTTTGGTCCCTAGTAGGGGCTTTGCCGGATACATCTGTACTAGAAAGCGGATAAGTTCGAATACTGCTTTTTAATCTTCACGAGCGCTTTCTATCTCAACTTTAGCGGCTAGATTTTTTATGAAACTGCGATTATCGTTTTTAACTCTACTCTTCACTTTCTCTACAAGAGATTTATATTTAGTACACGTTCTAATCCTCAGATTCTCATTTGTCGCACACATGTATTGAATTTTGGCGAGGCGTCACTCTTCAACCAGAGGCCAAAACGTTGGCGAAAGACATTTTTTGTTCTCATGATTAATGGTCCAATGAGAGCTCCTATAGCGACCGAAACGACGGACGAGTCAAGGTCAAAGCTTAAAGGCAGGAGAGACAATATTTCACATCCACTAATATCTAAATAGTTTTAAACAGATCTTGCTACCTAACTTCGTCAATATGAATAATTACGGTTTCATATCTTTTCGCATATTTCAGCATTTTTTGACCAATGCTCTTTTCAAATGAACCAAGTGTGTGCAGTGCAGGTACCCTCTTATTACCCGGTGCAATTTCAGCAGTTTTTAAAAGATATAACTCTTGTGGTCTCACTAAATACTGAGCATTTGCACTGAGCTATGGACATAAGGCTTTGACGTTGATTCATCTGTCTGGCTGAACTTTATTTAGTGCGCTTTGATTTCTAGTAATGAGCATTTCAGACATACAATATCATCTTTCAACGTCTCTCGGCTTCAACGTGTGCGTGCTTGTAATTCTTTTGAAATTGCTGCAAACTATATGTAGCAATTAATTAATTAATTGGGTAGGAGAGGCCCGAATGGCCATGGCACTGCGACCTAGAAAGATCTGTTGTGCCAAGCGCTCCGTAATCAGACCCGCCAGCGCAATATAAGGCGGCAGTAATAAATCCAATGGGTAGCCGATGAAACTGTTCAGTCCCAATAAAGAGCTCCATAAAAGTTCGTCTTCCAATGTTTGCCAAAGCAACACATTCATAGAGATAAACTCCGTCGTCTCTTCTTCATCCCCGCACAGGCGACATCCGAATCAGGTACCACATTGAGATTGAAGAGGTGATATTTAAAATAATAATTGCCAGTCAGAAAGCCAATAAGTTTTCTTATAATTGCCTTGCCCATGTGGCGCAGTTCCATATTGTAGGTGAAAGTTCCCATTAGCCGTTTCACCTGCCTCAGACTCGAGTATTGCACCAAATATGACGAGCGGAGTTTATACTCCCACTCATCGACCGTGGACCAACTAATACAACAGTACTAATACAACAGTCCCACGAGACATGTGCCCCAGTCTTGCCAGTTCATCAGCGATCTCGTTCCCCACAACACCAGTGTATCCAGGGACCTAACAAAGCGTTATAATGTTCTCCTATGACAGTGTCTTGACATTCGTGTAACACTCGAGTACCAGTCTCGAGTCTACTATATACACCGAATAAGGGCACTTAGTGCCTCTTGAATATCGGAATATATATTAATAGAAGCGCCCCTGATCCCACGCTCTCTATTAATCGGTCTAGTATTGGACCCACAAATCCCAGCGCCCGCACCAACATCCAGTACCACTGTAAACAGTCTGGATTGACACTAGGAACCCCACGATTATGTACAAGAACATCGAAATAGCGACCTTAGTTTAATACCCCGGTGCACACGTCACTCCTACTCAACAGCTGCTCAAAGTCTGGGATACACTACAGGATGCTCATGGGACCCCTGTGGTTCACTGAGGCTTCGTGCCTCCAGAGCTGCCAATTTCATAATGAAAATATGCAATGGACTTAGCTTGATAAAAGTTTCCATGGCTGCAGTGAGACAAGTTGCCATTGCACCCGATAAGACCAAACAGGCCTGCCTCTGAGAAACTATACTAAACTACGAAATGTACCAGTTTTTTTTTTGTGGAAATAAAACACGAATTTTTAACGGAAAAGTAAAAAATATTTTATTCAAAGTATTGGCCATTGCTGGCTACACATTTTTCCCATCGTTCAGGCAATTAGTGGATGCAACGTCAATAAAACTATTCATCTTTTGAAGCAAACCAATTAGTCACCCAATTTTCGACTACCTTGTAGGAATCGAAGTGCTGCCCAGCCAATGTGTATTCCAGCTGAAAATAAATAGTAGTCGGAAGAAGCCAGGTGTGGTGAATACGGCGGGTGAAATAGCAGTTCCCATCCATTGCTTTGATTGTAATCTGAACCAGTTTTGCTTTGTGTGCAAGTGCATTGTCGTGTTGCAAAATTACCTCGCCTCGCTTTATTGTCCATTTTGGTCGTTTTTCGATCAATGCATGGTTCAAATTGATCATTTGTTGTCCGTAGCGATCTACATTAACGGTTTCATCAGGTTTTAGCAGCTAGTAAACATCACACCTTTCTGGTCCCACCAGACAGACAGCATTATCTTCTTGCCGAATCTATCTGTTTTTGCAGTCAAATTTGATGGTTATCCCGGATTAACCCATGAATTTTTCGTTTAGAGCATGATGACCATATGCCTCGACAAGCATTCGAATCGACTCCGCAACACTTTTCTTCATAAGAACACAAAAAAATTAGTGCTTTCTGGAAATCATCATTTTCTGATACAAATTTCGCCATCTTTAACACGATGACAAAAAATTATGTTGATTGTTCACTGATTTGATGTGTTTATACATACATATATACTGAATATGTTCGACAGATGTCATTGCCAATACACAAAAAACAAGGCACAATACACGTTCCCAATAAATGGTACACCGGTATATGTAAACGATACGCTATTGCATACAATTCGTACAAAATTCAAGTTAAAACGTTTCTTACCTTCTGGAGGTCAGTTAAAATGTAACATAACATTTCAAAAGCAAGAAATTAATTATTGTATTAAAAATAAAAATTGTTTTTAATAGAGATTTATTTGTTTTAATTTACAACGAAGCAGTTTTCAAACACACATTGATTAAAGTTTCCAATGCTACTTGTCTTTATCAATAAAGCAAATAATAATAAATGAAGGCATCAGACGTCTCCCACCCACTTAGTGGATTTACAGACAGCCATTTAGTGCAACGTCATCATTATCATTATGTTTTACAAAAACAAAATAATTTATATATTCATTACCATCATAGTCATCGTAGTGGTGGTCATGGATCAAATACTGGCATACAGAGAGGCATTCACAAAAAAATTTAAGTACAATTTCGCAGTTACTTATACGTATCTATTCTTACAAAATATTTTTTTTTTTTATTAACTTAACATTTTGATTTGGTCGAAGACAATTTCATAGCGTAACGTACAATTTCATTTATCTGCGACCTTTTCAAGACCCTTGACGAGTTAAACATACAAAAAGAGAAATTAAACGCCAATTTATTATACATTATTAAAGCTAAAGAAGATGAATTTCAAATTAAAATATCTTTTTTCGTTATGATGTGGAAATAAAGTTTTCATAAGAGTTTGAAGAAAAAATAGTTATTAATCACATCTTGAATTAAAATAAAAAATTTGCCATTTTTAAAAGAAAATAACGCAAAAACCTCTAATTTAATTTCATCGTGCGATTTGATACCTTTAGATTTCATTGTAAGGTTTTTTGAAATCGAAAGTGTACAGCAATAATCCCGCAACAGCTCAAGAGCTTAAAACCAATATTATCGAGCAGATATCAACCGTTGACAAAAGTTTATTGAAAAACGTGATTGATAATTTTGGTAAAAGATTGTGAGCCTGCCGAGACAGTAGGCGGTGGGTCACTAGACCGACATAATTTTTCATTTTTAACCGGAACCTATTTGTAATAAACTGAATTAGAAATGTTTTTATTAAAATTAAAATGATACCTCAATTTTGGACATCCTTTATTTGTATCCACGATTCTTTACCCAAGATCAGATATGCCATCACTGAGGAGTAGTATTGGAAATTTGTTCAATCGCTTGGGCCACAATTCTTGGCAGACGGCACCTACAATGATAATCATACTTATTGGGAATATCGTTTAATAAGCACAAAGGGACGCATTTTGTTTGATGCAATGTCTAAATCAAGACTAAATATGTTTTCAAGTGAGCAACACACCTATTGTCCACTGATTTTTGTGTTATAAAGCGTATTTCTAGAAAAGCGATTCAAGGTGAATCTTTGAATCTTCTTTAGATTTGTCATCGCACCTTCGCAAGTAGTTACTCTGCACAGACTAACACGCGAATAAATTGCGTGAATATATCCTAGCACGTACTGTTTCAAAAACCTACCTCTTAGAAATCCGATAGACACTGATGGCTGCTAAACACGAAGCTTTAATTCTTCACCAGATTATAGTTAATATAATACACTCTGCAGATGTGGAGCAGTTATTAGAAAAGAAAAAAAGAGGCAAATACCACGTGCGTGGCAACAATATAGACCTTAATGGTTTAAGGGAAATTTTTTTTTTATTTATTTAATAGATGTATATATTTATCTACATATATTTACAATATTATCTAAGAATTGATATATGGTAACTTTTCGTTGTGAGCCTGAACTTAAAAACGAATAATACAAAAAAAACTTACATTTCTGCTGGAATCGAAGAAGATTGCTGCTTTAAACAATTACCTTGTGAATATGGATGTGACTGCAAATTCCTATTATTCTTTATGGCACGCATTGAAAAACCTCAAAAGACCACCGTTGCGAGAGTCAAATAAAGACTGGGCGAGAGATGATTTTGAAAAGGGGAACTTATTTGTGGAATGTTTCAAGCAAATTGCAGACAATGTCGAAGATTTACTTCCCTTAGCATTACGGCTTAATACAGTCTTATCATTAGATTTGAATTTAATATTGAAAGCATTACCAGCGGTATAGATCTCAAGAAGGCAACCGGAGTGGGTAAAATCAGCAATAACATGATCACGGAGATGCCCTGCTTGACGAAAAGATTAATTCTCTTCATATTTAATCTTGTTTTGCTCCTAGAATATTATCCATAAGCATGGAAAATTTCGCTGAGTAAAAGTGAATGTATTCCAAATCATTAATTTGGGTTTAGAAGCAAACACAGACACATATACTGATGAGGGCAATAAGACAGGCCTTTGAGGAAAAAATTAACAAGCGTTCGATAAAGTATGGCATAAAGGCTTGATACTTATTCGACTTTTTCAAAAACCGGTTTTCAAATAATTCGAAGAAGTGACAATTTTAAAAAACCGGTTTTCGGTTAAAAATTTATAAAATAACCGGTTAACCGATTCTTTTATTAAAATAAAATTTTTGTTACATTTGCAAATAAAGTTGATAAATTTGTGTCTCATGTTGTAGTTTCTAGCAAGTATTTAAGTATGCTAGAATGACGTTCGGCTTTTTTATGGCCTTAACGGACATTTAATCCTCAACAACGCAACATACTCGTATTACTATTTCATCCAGTAATTCATTTTTGCAGCGTATTTTGTAAGAATTTGATTTGCCAGTGACTACTTGGTGTAGAATCAAGTTTTCCTTGCTGCACAATAGCGTCAATCTTATAGACATATTTAAGGTGGTTAATAGTTCCTGGTGTCGATGAGCCTTTTGAGCTTACTATTTAATGACACGTAATACATCTAGACTTATTCTTTCCACCAATTTCCAAATATTTTCACACTGCAGAGGATATCTGTAGCAACACAAATGCATGCACCACGTATTTAATAGTGTGTATGTTAGGTAAGACACCCGCCTACCAACCAAGAAGTCCACGGTTCAATCCCAGGCCACACCATCAAACAATTTTCAACGGCTGTATCACCTCACAACATTGCTAGCGACTGCTTATAAGTATTTACTCTGTGAAAAACTTCACTAACTAATACATCTGCCGTTCAAAGCAGGCGTTTTTAGGTCCTTTTCAATAAGTCTAGTTGTTTATCATTCTCCATATCTAAAAATTTAATAACATAATAATTTAATTACAAAAAATGAGAAAAAGTTATTTTAGCTCAAGTGTGGATATCTTTTTCGATCTACCATAGTTTTCACGTTCTTTGTGAGACGTTCAACGTTGTCACATATAAAAAATAAGACGTTATGTATTATATATAGAAAAATGCTAAAACGATGAGCATATTTGCAATAAAAAATACAAAAATGTATAAAAATTTTACATCTTTCAATTAACCGGTTATTCGTGTTAAAATAACCTGCATATTCGGTATTCGAAAAATGGACATTTTAAAAAAACCAAAAAAAACCTGTTTAAACCGGTCGAATAATAACCGTTCTATCTATCTACTTGTTGCATAAACTGCCATGAGATGTCTGCAAGCTATTACGAGAACATTTAACTGAACGTAAGTTTAACTCAGCTCGTTCCAGAATTTTTTTTTTCTTAATTGAATAAAGAAAAAACATAAAAACGCCGGAAATTTACTGTTTGAATAATCGAACATTGGGACGATATAGGTTTAAGAAGGCGGTTACTTAAATGAATATCAGACTAGGTATTTGCAAGATCATGTAGCACAACTGAAGACCTAGTTGAGACAATGGAGAATAGAAGCTAATGAGCAAAAATGTACTCACGTAACATTCACACTGAGTAGGAAGTCATGCCCACCTGTTCGAATAAACAACCAAATTATCCCCCCGAGCTGTAAGATTAAATATTTGGGAATATATCTTGATCGCCGCCTAACATGGAAAATAGAGAGGAAATCGCGAGATATGTATATCAAAAGGCACTTGAAGAAGCTAGAGGTATACCCGAACCCACTAGCCCGTGTAATCTTGAATGATTGAGAACAATAGTTAACTATGTACATCTAATTCTATGAACCGTTAATATTTCATCATTTATATTCTTGAAGATTTCACTTAACGAATGGATGGCACCTTGTAACACTATGGGTATTTTTCCTTAAGGTATACGCGATCCATCTCCACTTCCTTTGCCTTATTTGCTTCAGTATGGGCTCTGCTTTTGTCAAATTTCGTAGTTCTATGTTGCTTAGTGTGTTAGGCCAGAATATATTGCATATGATTCTAAGGTACTTGTTGTTGAATACCTGTAGCTTTTGAGTGATGACGTAAGATGATGTTAGATACAAGCCGATTTCACTGCCGTACAATAGAATTGACTTTTCACAACACAAAGAAATACAACAAATCTCAACTGATGTACAACTTGATGTACTAGCTAGGGAATTCAACTTTTTGAACGTGGACAGCGTTTATCGCAAGACCTTGGTTAATGACTTTTATAAGGATGGTAGATTTCTAAGACCTATTGACCACCACCACAACACAAGATGTAATGCAAAGGAAGATATAAGGTAGAACGCTTCAACAATGAATTCGGAAGAAATACTTCGAAATTTACGCTGCCCAAAATCTTCCACAAAATTTCAGTTCAGATAATTAATGAAAATTTTGTAATAAGAAGGAAAAAGCTTATAAAAATATATTTAATTAGTTCACAATGAATTTGAAAGGAAACAATTCAATTATTTCTATCTTTTGCCAACTACGTACATATTTTTATTATATTTATACTGTTTCATATATATACATATATACCAATACTTTTACGTACATACATATGAAAATATTTTTGATATTATTATTTAATAATTAATTATTCAATTTTATTTTCTTTGCTGACAAGCCATTGGCTTAACACACCTTTAATGTTAGAATAACTAAATATATTATATAATTTAAATAATATCTGCGCGGTATGGGTCACGTGGAACCTTTGTCATATTTTTGGGTTTGTAGGTAATTTTTTCTGCTGAGAAAAAATTTAACCTGGATGGACCAGATGGTTTCAATTGCTATTGGCGAGGTTTCAGGAAAGAGCCCTAGTTTTTTTCAAAAGGAATTTCGGCGGTGGCAATTTGATGGTTTGGGCTGGCTTTAGCTGACATGATACCCTAGAACTCTGTTTTCTTTACACTCGAATGGACAGTTTAGAGTACCAAAACTTACACCTTTCACCTTTCAAGAAGGTTAACGCAGCATTTCATGTCAGCAAGATGACCAGGCAATGGTTTGAGGATCACAATATTAAAGTACTTGATTGGCCAGCCTGCTCCCCCGACTTAAACCCCATGTAAAATTTGTGGGGACTGCTCGTGCGTAATGTTTACGCAGATAACAAACAGTACCGGACAAAAGATGAATTAAAAGTGGCAATCTGCTACAGCTGTCGCGAAATCCGCTCCAACGTTCTGGACAATTTAGTAAGTGCGATGCCATCCCGTATTTTTAAGACAATAGAAGGAAATGGGAACTGGATAAATCAAAAATAATTGATTAATGCTTAGTTTAAATAAAAGTTAGGATAAATGAACCACTGACCTTATCATTTTGACGCATTTTGCACTTATTTACATAAATTTAAATAAACATAATATAACGGTACATCTCTAAGAGCAAAACCGGCTTATTATTCACTTATTTGAACGAATTTTTTTAATACGTAACGTGACGATACTTAACATTTTATAGTTTGGATAACTTGAGCAAATATTAAGGTGACCTTATCATTTTAAAGCACACCTTATATTAATAATAGCTTGAGTTGAATATTCTGAGCTTAGTTTGCCTGAATATGTATGAGTATATATGTATGAGCTTCTGACTCTGCTTAACACCATATACAAGATACTGGCAGTCATAATACAGGGAAGGCTTCAGAGCAAACTAGAGAACATATTACGTGACGAACAGGCAGGCTTCCGGCCAAATAGAAACTGTGTAGACCAGGTCAACACCCTATGCATCATAATAGAAGAGTCTCTAGAGTGGCGTACACCTTTATACCTACTTTTCGTCGACTTAAAGAAAGACTTCAATACCATCAAAAGGACTGCTATATGGAAAACATTGAGAAGAAAAGGAGTACCCCAGAAAATAATACGAATAATACGAGCAATGGGCGAGAATGCAGAACTCTCGTGTCTTCACAATGGGAGCATCAGCCAACCATTCCATACTAACGCTGGAGTTAAACAAGAAAGTCCAATCTCACCTCTACTATTCACCATCATACTCGATGAGATCATGAGCGAAGTCTGTTCACAAAGGAGAGGTATAACATGGCGTCTCTCACGACAACTGCTGATGATATTTGTGTTCTCTCACACAAGATCTCCAACATGCAGTCAAAATTAAATGACCTGGAAAACTGGCTCGCAATGTTGGCCTTGAGATAAATATTAAGAAAACTAAAGCTATGAGAATTAACAACAATAGCACAGAAAACATCATACCACAAGGCCGGCCGGAAGCACAATGGCGGTGCAGAAATAGACGTTAACAAAGCAAGGTCGACATTCGGACGATTACAGTCAGTATGGAGAAGCTCATACATATCCAGGCGAACCTAGCTCAGAATATTTAACGCATGTGTAAAGTCAATTCTGTTGTACGACAGTGAAACCTAGCTTGTGTCTAACACCATCACGCATAAGCTACAGGTATTCACCAACAAGTGCCTTAGAGTCATATGCAAAATATTCTCGCCTAACACCATAAGCAACATAGAGCTATGGAATTTAACAAACGAAGAGCCCATACTGAAGCAGATAAGGCAAGGAAAGTGAAGATGGATCGGCCATACCTTAAGGAAAGATCACGGTAGTATTACAAGGATGACACTTGAGTGGAATCCGCGGTCGACCGAGAAACATCTGGCGACGCACAATTATACAAGAGGTAAAAACAATCTTACATGGGAAGAGGCAAGGACAGCAGTAGCAAATCGTGTAAGATGGAAAAGCTTTGTGGAAGCTCTATGCTCCCAAGAGGAGTAAAAGAAAAAAAAAGTAGGTCGGATATTCTAACACCTTTTGACAAATTCCGTAAAAAAAAGCGTCTACATCTAAAAACATCAATTTGTTGACATTTACTTTATATCACTTTGATCTTATTTTTTTGTTATTACAAAAGAAATTCTTTTTTTATGAAAAAAAAAATAAAAATAATTTTTACAGACTTCAACAGTCTGAGCAAATAATACATGTTCATATCGTCAAAGCAATTGTCCGATGGACTTTGACCGTTTTATGTTTTTTTTACTTACTTACTTATTTTTCTGTTGTGTTTACTAAGGACCGCAAAAGCCGCCTTTGTTTTCACTTCAAAATAAAAAGAAAAATAATATCAAGAATATCAAATATGTGTGTTTATTCATTGTTGTATTTACTAATGAACTAATTTATTGACATAAAATGAGGAAATGAGAAAAACAAGAATTAAATTAAATACAAAACAAAAAGTTATAGTCGGTCAAGCCCTGACATGATATCATACACCACAATGTATTCGATTAGGTTTCTTCGACAATAGGTATAGTAATAAAGGATTACAAGAAAGGTCATTGGTGTAAATGATGTGAATCGAAAGCGTTTAGAAAAGTAGCCCATTTAAGATTTTGTTATAAAATCTAGGAAATTTTTCTTTAGAAAATACAAAGGCATTTTGACAGATTTATATCAAAATTTGCAATCATTAATTTAAAATCGGGTCGGACAGACGGATTGCAACAGAAAGTAATTATTACCACTAAGCCAGTGCAGGGTATAATTATATCCTTAATTCACCTAAACTTACATTACTATGTGACTTATTTTAAGTTGAATTTTGTACAAATATAACTCGGTTTACATTACAAGTTACAAGAGTATATACACTTATTTTTTAATGGAAAAAATCATGTTTGTAAGTAAAATCGTTCATTAGCTCATACGTAGATCAGTTTAAAAATATTCGGCCTATAAAACGTACACAATGTGCCGTTTTTATCTGCATTTTTTTTTTCTTCTTCAAACTTAACATTTCTTTGTACGTTCAAGTGCTTCTCATTGCATTATTGAAGTGATCTCAACAGTGTTTTTATTGTGCGTGTGACATCATTGCAACTGCAAGTCTGATTCTCTTCTCTTTTAAAGGACTAGTTAGCTAACTAGAATGTAGACACTCGTAAAATAAACATCAGCGGCTCTTAAATACACGAAATAATTGACTTTGATCATCTAACTCGGTTTCGAAGTACATAGGTCTGTATACTGTGTTGTCTCACCGAAAAGGTGAATTTAAAATTTACACATTATGCAAAAGTCGCATTCTTATGAGAAAAAACAAAATCTGGAGATTGTGATCTTGAATAAGGCCATAACATGCAATACGCATATTGTTATCCTTTTTTTTTTGAAGGAGGACTCTGGCTCTAACTGGAAGAGGTTGCATTTCTTACCAGTTTTCGACTCAGCCCTTCTCCATAGAATAAATGCCCCACTAATCGTTTGCCCTGACGCAGTCCTTGAGCACCCTCCCAATGTGCGGCCCTGACGGAATGTTCTGACCTGTCCACCCTTAACATGGCATCTACTCAGATAACCACAGAAAATTGCTCTGGAACTAAAAAGTTTGATGTAGATTCTCCCATCGCCAGTCCGTCAGCAATTTAATTTTCAACGATTGGGGAATGAGCAGGGACTCATAAAAGGGCAACCTTGTTCGCCACACTAAGTTGTTAAAGATAGTGAAAGTATTTTCCAGCTAGCCTCGATTTTAATGAACATTAAGCCAGTGCCCTCAGTGAGGCCTGATTATCCGAAAATTATGATATATAAGCACCTCTAATATGTAAGCACCTCTGATAGCTCTATGAAGGATTATTCAAGCGCACACTGGAATTGCGTAAATTTGACTATTGGTTTCATTAAGACACTCGCCTACCAACCAAGAAGAAATTTGTTTAATCCCAGGCCAGACCATCTAAAAATTGTCAACAGCGGCTTCATAGTTCATCATCAGCTAGCGACTGGCTATGAGTACATATAATGCATTGAAAACTTCTATCACAAATGCATCCATCGTTCGAAGCAGGCGTTAGACTGTAGGTCCCTTTCAATGAGTCTAAAAATAGAATTGGGTGCAGCTTATTGATTGATAGAAGTTCCTTTTGTTACAGTTACGATATTGAAGGAATACTGTATGTATTTATGTGTATTTGCCCATAGGTACACAGATTTTGCTATTAGGTTCAAAGACCCCCCTCTACACCGGTATCACTCTTCGATCTATCCATAAACTACTTCTGGCTTCTGGGATCAAACGCTCCATAGAATACTCATGTTACCGAAGTCCCCTAGTTCTAGCTCTATGGCCAAAATGGCCGTAGCCTAACAGCCATCTTAAGCCATCAAATAATGGATGCATATGTACTAAAGGTTTTGGTCTATAAAAACAAAAAATTGTCTCTTTATAAAAAACTATATGAAACACAATGATTTTGATACGCTGAATTCAAATCCGTTTTTAGTTTTTTTTCATTGGACTCAAATTGTTGTTTATGGGCGTGGCAAATTTTTCGCCCAAAATATGGGAGTTATGTCAATATATTTCATCATAACTTGAAAACGACTTGACCGATCTTAATGCAAAGTGCATTTGTGCTGGGTTTTTTACCACAATAATAAAAAATCCTATTCTTAGAATATTTTTTTCCTATCATAGCCAAGTTAGGCACCTGACTTTATAGGTTATTTTACTTTCAAACCTACACCTAGCTTTCATTAAAATGCTTAAAATGTAAAATTCTTAGAATATAGAATTTTATATATATTTTATTATAACTTTTTGGAAATAAAAGAAAAAATTGTCCACTAATTTTGCAAGAAAACACTTTTCCGCTAAATTTGCTGTAAAAGAAATTTCCGCTAATTTTGCAAGAAAACATTTTTTCGCTACTTTTGGTCAAAGTTAGGTACCTGCATTTAATTTTGAATAAAATCAGCAATAGCCAAACGATTTTCAAGATTTATAGATTAGTGCTTAACATTTAAAATTTTCATTCTGAAAAATTTCCTACGACTTTTTGAAAAAAAAAAAAAAAATTGCCAGAAAAAAATGTTTTTTTTTTGCAGATAAGTTGTTACAACTCCGAAACTGTTGAAATTACAAAAAATGTTGTTTCTAAACGTTTGGTGGTACTTGCATTAAAATCGGTCAAATTATGATGAAATATATTGACATATTTTGGAAAAAAAATTTGCCACGCCCTTAAAAAAAAATTTTAGTTCGAGGAAAAAAAACTGAAAACTAATTTGAATTTAGCGCATAAAAATCATTATATTCCATTAAGTTTTATTTAGAGGCGTTTTTTGCTGTAGACCAGTGTAATCATAGTATACTGTAAGTAAATCATCCTCTTGTCTAGACCTCATGTTCTGCTGAAATTTAGAATATATATAATTTATTAAAGGTTTTAAACCATTATAACTTAAAAACTTTTATTTTATAAACGTAATTAACAACTCGAAAACGTTATGCCTCCAGAAAGTTTGGGAACCACAGCTTGCAAAATAGCTTGAAACGAACTCGTTAGCAATATGTAAGTGTTGAAGCGTTTCCACAAGTAAATACTAAAAGTGAATTAAATACGAAACGGGTCTTAAATGTATAAAAGAAAAACAACAAAGAGTTTTGCAAAACAAAAGTGCTAAAAATAAGTAAATGTTGGGTGTTAAAATAAGTTTCGAAGGGATTTTAGAACTTTAAAAAATATATAAAAATCATTCCCTGTTATTCGAATAACTTTTACATCGCCATAAGTAAAAACAGGAACGTCGAATAAAATGTTTGAGAAATAGCATCGGATTAAAACGTTTTAAAAGTTTTTCTTGGCTTTTTGCATATTTATTTTACTTTTAATATAATTCGAAAAAAAAATTGAAGAAAGCTAGTGTCGTTACTATTACAAAATACATTTGTCAAGCCAACAACTTAAAAATATAAAACAAAACTGTATTGAACATAATAGAACTTAAGAACACTGACGACACCAGTATCGAGTTAGTATCGCTTTTGACGTCCCAAAAACCTAATGCAATAAAAAATAACCAAAAATAATTATTTAAAATAGAGAACTGCGTTCACACTAACAAAATCTTATACGAATATAAACTCTAAAAATCGCATGACACCGAAATTTCAATGCCGAGGAGAATAGAGCACATATACTAAATGCAAGACTTTGTTTTTATTTGAAGTATTGCTCATAAGAAGAACTTGCCGCAATGCAACCAGTAACACTACACAGCCTGTTGTAAGTTAACAACCAGCATTTAATGGGCAACTTTCCACCAACGTTCGACAGAAGCAAATAACAAATGAAACGTGCCTTTAAGTTTTAAGTTTCCAGTTTGAATGAATTGAATAAAGAGTATTAAATAAAAGCAACAACACAGTGAAAAAAATAACAAAAACATAAGTTTTTTTGAACTTGAAATCGAATAAAATAAAGTGAAATAAAAATTTAAAAAAAAAATTAAAAACCAAAAGGGGTGTGGTGGCATAATCACACATACATATGTACCTAGATAGTAGTCATATGTCTCACGTTTAGGATTTTTTTTATAAAACTACTGCCAACATCTTTGCACTTTCGTATGTTGCAAAAGAAAACAAACACGCAACGCAATACAATAAAGTACACAATACAGATTATGTGTTTTTGCTTAATGCGTTGGAGTCTACATTAATAAAAACAGCAATTGCAGAGTCGAAGAAATACCAAATGAAATTAATTTTTTTTAACCATATTCCCTGTAATTATACATACATCTGTACATTACTAGGGAGATCGATTATTCGACTTTTTCAAAAACCGGTTTACAAACGATTCGAAAAGTTAAAATTTTTAAGAAATCTATTTTCGGTTAAAAATTAATCAAATAACCGGTTAACCGATTCTTTTATTGAAATAACATTTATTTCAATTCTTAGTTTCTAGCAAGTAAGTATGCTAGTACATCATTCGACTCTTTTATGACCTTAACTCATTTCAAATTCTTTCCTCGACAACACAAAGTGTTAATATTTCACCTATTTATTCAGTTTTGACAGCGTATTTTGTAAGAGTGTTAGTTTCCGGCGTCTTTGAACTATCATGTCACTCAATAAGTCCGTAGGATGACACGTGGCTGGCGTTACTAAAATTCTGTTCATATGTTTTTTTATTTAGTACTAACCTTCAAACGATACCATACCTTTATGCATAAAGCAACTTTTGTTATTGAAAAAAAGGAAAAAGTGAATTTGAGTTTTAATAAAGCATTGCTTTTTGATGAAAAATAAAAAAAAATGCAGTGAAAACCATTGATAAACATTATCCGAACTCTGCTCCATAGAGAGAAATAGTAGAGAAGTGGATCGCTGAATTTAAGCGTGTTTGTACCAGCACATACGATACAGAGTGGACAACCAAATGAGGCTGTTATTCCAAAAAACATTAAAAAATGTACAAATTGGTTACGAATGATCGCAAATTGAAGGTGCACGAGCGACATCGTTCACGTCAATACCATGAAGTGCGGGCACAAAAACACTACAGTTACTCGTAGTGGCTGCATTGGCTTCTGTAAGACCACGTTTGGGTTTTCCAGGCCCCAAATACGCCAAGTTTGCTTATTAACGTACCCACAAAGATGGAAATGAGCTTCATTCGAAAAGATGATTTCAAATGATGATAAATTTCCAAAAAATCCTATCGTTTCTGAAGCATAAATCAATTCATTTCGCTCAGTGGAGTTAATGTACTGAATTTTGTGATAGAATAGAATAACATAAGTATTGCCAGATTCGAAATAACCGCTGGTTTAAATTTGAACCAATAAATTACCCACAAATATTATACATATTGAAATTAACAGGTTATTCGTTCTGAAATAACCGGCTTATTCGATAATCGAAAGACATTTTAAAAAACCGTGTTCTGCAATTAAAACCAGTCAAATAATAACCGTTCAAGCTTTGGCCGGTGTGCTTATTCTTTGAAAAAATGGAAACACTGCTCCTAAATATTTATATTAACTATAGTCACAGACGACAACACACCACCAGGTCTGCGTGTCAGAAAACAGCATTGGGTCTTACACGCATTAAAGTTGACCTTCTTCGCATAACCACACTTGGAGATTTTCGCCAAGTCGCTTGTAAGTGTGACAATCATATTCCCCTTACTCATACTTAGTCATTGATATCTTCTCGAGTGAGGACAGTGGTTGAATGCTTGCCGGCAAGCAAGAACTGAAATCGAATTAGCGTTATTCTTAAATCCTTTAACGAATGACCAAAAGCTCTTACTTTTCCTATGAAATGTAAAAACCCTGTACATATCACAGATGGAGGTGGTCAAAAATGCGCTGGAGAGAAGAAGTGAGGCGCAAAATCCCAACACTTGACATTAACAGTTGAAAATCCAAACTATTCTAGTAGGTAAAAATAGAAATTTGCCAAATACTCCTGCAGCTTTCCACGGTCAATACGCTTCTTACTCCTCTGATAATAGAGTCCTCGCTTACTCGGAAAATATCGCCAATGCGTTGTCCTGTATTTGTGCACAGACACTGTCGAATCAGCTCAATTTTTCCCTGAAGATAGTATTTGGGTGGAGCAGAGTTTGGACTTAGTGTAAACCTTTGAAATACAGATACAATTCTCTTCACTAGGAGGTACAAGATACCTCACTATATGTTGCCTAATGTATATGGGACCTGGCTAATATCTGGGTCTTAGTCTCGACCTCAAGTTAAGTTCGAAAGCCAACATGGCTGGGAGAGCTTGTAAAGCGGCTTGTGCCACCTACTGCTGCTACCTACAAAATTGGTTCACAGTCCAAGCATTATTCGCTGGATAAAAAGCGGCTTGTGCGACCTTCTGCTGCTACCTACAAAATTGGTTCTCAGTCCAAGCATTATTTGCTGGATTTATTTAACGGTCATTGAAGCGAATCTTTCCAAATCACATGTGCATTAATTACCACCCCTATAATGGTTCTTTTTGTAATGCTTGACTGGCTTCAATCCAGGATTCTCGCCAGGCAACAGGCTAAACTTGTGGCGGTGAGATTGAACGCACTGTCTCACTGGCAATTATCCCTTCGAGGCACTCCTCTATTTTATCTTATGTATCCCGGGTACTGGGTGATATCGACCATGTCTCATCTGGACATGAGCTGTATGGAGGATTCCACATCGTGCTTCCTAGTAAGAATGATTGGGTCTCCGGCTCTATCCTCTTCGGTGATTTGGTGGAGGTCTCTACGGATGGATCTAAACTTGAGAAGAAGGTGGGCAGTGGAATTTTTTTCCTATAAGCTCATTTTTATCTTTTCTTTTAGCCAAACGGCGATGAGATCTGTTTTGGGGGTGACCTTTGACTATAAACTAGACAGGGATTGTCGTGACTCCTTTGAGATACTACCATGGCTGGTGTGTTGTGATTCAGATAACTAACACACTCCTTTCGGTCACTGTTACCTCTTACCTCCGTTAGGCTGTCCATTAGGCGGATTTATTGGTTGGAAGCGAACATAGCCTGGGCGGAGGGGCATTCTTGCTTCATTGCTGCACTCGCCTGGCCATGAAGCTTACCAACCAACTATTTAAACTGAATCGTCAGAGCATCTACTCTATCCTCACAGAACTTTGCGTTTTGTGAAGGCACACGCAGAGGATACGCTTACCTACGAATGAATTCTGTCGAGGTTGTGGTTCACGTCATTTGCCAGGGTCCGTCTCTGGCTGGGCGGAGACTTCTCACACTCGACTGATCTCATTTTCTCGATGGCTTATCAGAGACATCGATCCTTGACATCAGGTTGATATCCAGGTTCATTACACTGTCGAACTTGAGAAGTGCTTCTGTGGGTTGTCTCTGGTTGATCATCAGGACCGATTAGTCTGGACAACGCTAAATGTGGTATCATAACGGGTCGCTCGCTATACGTGCTCTGGTGTGCCATAGATTTGTCGAGTTTGCCACTCCCTCTTAATCCTAATTACAGAATTTAAACCCACAGAAACATTATCCATTTCACTCAAAAAGTAATTCCCATATATTCGTGCAGCGCATAAAAGCAGACCTTAACTGAACTTAAATTATACGTGATGCCTTCATTGTTAAGTTCAATTTGTTTTTTTCTTTTTAAGTCTTTTTGGTTTGTGCTACAGTTTATTCTGGATGTATTAGCGATCGCACTTTACGCATGAAAGTTATACGTGACAACCGAACTTTCAAATGCAAATTATATAATAATGAAATGCTTCTTATCGAAACAAAAAGTAGTTATAATGGATAATTTTTAATAATTCTAATCAATATTCTAAATAATATTCGTACTCACAGCTAAGAGTACAGCCAAGAAGTAAATGTTTTTAAATTAATTCTTGAAAAATAATAAAAACCATTTCAAAAAAAAATTAAAATTTCCAATGTCAACAATAACTCTTGTGAAACCACAAAAAAATAATTGAAAGAACATTTGGTATGTTTTTTTTTTCAATTATTAAAAAAATCAAAAGAAAAAATACAAATAATATCCCAAAAACAAATAAATTATTATTTAAATCTACCAAAAAAATTATACAGAATAAGAAAATAAAACAAAAAACTGCTGTTCTGAGATGCACAAACATCAAAAACAACTTCGACTTGCTCTGCGAACATGCAAAAAAAAGGGATTGAATTTTTAATTTATTCTGAAATGATGGAAATAAAAATAAATCAACAAAATAACTGCACAAACACACTAACTTACACTAACATGTAGTTCAGATCGGTATGAAAATGTTATGTTAGTTTTGGAATACGAAATACAAAAAAGAATATATTTTGCAAAAATCCTGTAAAAAAGTCTTCATATTACAGTCGCATTCAAAAAAATACATACACCATGTAACGAAAGTCTACATACGATCAAACTCAGTTGAGAAATTACGAAAAAATAAAGGAAGTTCCGGTTTTAGTTTACTCCACACACTTTCAGGACCATCCCTTCAGAAGACGTTAATCTTACACTTGTCAGTGATAATAACACGCGACGTCAATTGACGTAATTTAAACGACCAGTTCGGTTTACTTCGCTTATTAAAGGTTTCTTCAGTGAAGTTCGTAAAGCTAAACCTGCATTTTTAAAATATCGGAGAACACGGTGACTTTATAAGGTATGCTTCAAAATGATAAAGTCACATTAATATTTGCTCAATTCATCCAAACCCTAAAATGTTATGTATGGTCACCTTATTAAAAAATCTACGTTCAAATAAGTGCATAATTCAATGCTAAGTCAGTGATTTATTTATCCAAACTTTTATTTAAACTAAGCATTAATCAATTATTTTTAATTTATGCAGTTCCCATTTCATTCTATTGTCTTAAAAATAGAGGATGGTACTGTTTGTTGTCTGAGTAAACATTACGCATAAGCAGTACCCACAAATTTTACATGGGGTTTAAGTCGGGTAACGTGCTGGCCAATTAAGTACTTTAATATTGTGCTCCTCAAAAAATTGTCTGGTCGACTTGCTGACATGAATTGCTGCGAGGTGAAAGGTGAAAGTTTTGTCAGCATTTTGGGCTAAATAAGGCAGAAAACGTTTAGACAGAATGCCCTGGTACTCTAAACTACCCATTCGAGTGGAAGGAAAGTAGAGTTACAGAGTACCATGTGAGCTAAAGCCAACCATCAAACTGCCAGCGCCGAAATTCCGTTTGGAAAAAACAAGGGCTCCTTCCTGAAATCTCGCCAATAGCAATTGAAACCATCTCGTCCATCCAGGTTAAATTTTTTTTCCTTTTTAAAAAATGGGGATTTTTTTGATTTTGCTCGAATAACGGGGCCGTTGATAGCTTTTAGAATTGTGCATTTTGAAGCTTGTAATTTCAATTCCTCTTTTATTATTAGCGCACTTTTTATGGAATTCGAGGCATTTCGTAAAATTAGCCGAGTTTCAAGGGCAGTCAGGACCTTAGGAGGGCCCGTGCCTTTTAATTTTCCATAATTTTCTCGTTTTTAAGAATATTTTTCAAAACACACAAAGATCGTCCCAGTTTTTAACCACGCATACTCATCCCTGCTCATGATGTGCCACAATTTGTCCTTGTTTATAAGGTGACAAAGGTTTCCCGCGACCCATGTCACGCAGATATTATTTAAATTACAAATTATTACCAAAAAAAAAACAATTGTGATACCTTCTGATTAGATTAATTGCTTATCAATCACTGACCTTATCATTTTGACGCATTGAATTTTTCATTTTTTTACATAAATTTAAATAAACATAATATAACGGTACATCTCTAAGAGCAAAACCGTCTTATTATTCACTTATTTGAACGTAGAATTTTTTTGAATAAGTTGACCATACATAACATTTCATAGTTTGGATGAATTGAGCAAATATTAAGCTGACCTTATCATTTTGAAGCCCATCTTTCTGTGTTCCCTCAAACTCTTGCAGTGGCTTGGCGAATTTTACAGTACAAAAATTTGAATTTTCGTCTGCATCGGTTCGTCAGTTTACATGGCCAACCATTGGCTTACTCTCATAAGATTTAGTGATGTTGTAATTTTTGATTATTGTCTACACCGAAGACTTACAGTAATAACCTAATGTTTCAGCTGCTGTTGAAAATAATTAGCATAACTGAAGGCAATTTCTTTTCTGTTTGGCATTTTTGCAAAAATCTTAAAAATAAACCAAATTTTTTAATTATCACATTAAATGTCACAATCTTACTATGATTTAAAAGAAAAACAATCAAAAATGTCCGTATGTAGACTTTCATTAAATTGTTTATGGTTAAGTACGCGCTCTTCTGCGTTTTAAGCGCAAACTGTTGGCAATATTGTACTTAATTATTTTGCATAATTTACTAGAGTTGTATTTGCAAGTTACTACAATAGTATTTATGGAATTATTTATTGAATTTTAAATAATTGCCTAAAATTGGTATGCATGTAGACTTTCAATACATGGTATATACATATGAATGGCTAGACTTACTATTTCATAATTTACGCCGCAATTGAATTACAACATTTCATATACAAATAACAGCTTTTTTAGGACACTCTTTACTTTACTGTATCTTGGTTGAGCAAAACATTTTACCTATCTGTTTATGACATCTTTGGGAGGATATGGCTTCAACAAATCATTTCAATTACTTTGCTTTTTTCAGTTTTGTTAATCAGCTTTCATTTTCTAGCTGAGCAATTCATAGGTCTACTCTAGCAAGTTCAAGAATATTGAGGCTTTCATATGTCCTTGCCTTGTTCCCTCTCCATATATTTGGTGTGGTGTAGTGGTAGGTGGTTTTGTTTGCCATTGATTCCTACCTTTTTTTCACAAGAGGTGACGTTGTTATTCTTTACCGGGAAGAACTCAGAAGGTTTGCTGTGCGGTTTCGTATTAATTAATTGAAGCAATTTAAAGGCTTCAATCCCTCTGTAAATTTATTTAATTAATTCAAGAAAACCATAATAAAAAATTATCATCCTCACCGAGATTCGAACCTGTGGTGTTAATTTTTTGTAGGTAAAAATTTTAACCATATACCACGCCGCACAGTAGACAAAAATCAAAAAATCACTAACTACGGATTTTGATAAAGTATATATATATTGGAAGATATTAATCCGCTGAATAAAATACTGAAAATTTTTTTCGGCTACTTCTCTATATTGTCACAAGAGGGCACTAAAATCAACTTTTTTTCCGTTACTCCTTTTGGGAGCATAGGGCTTCCACAAAGCATTTCCATCTTACACGATTTGCTTCTGTTGCCTTTGCCTCTTCCCATGTAAGATTGTTTTGCTTTAGTTCTTTCATAATAGTGCGTCGCCAGGTGTTCTTTGGGCGACCGCGTTTCCTTGATCCTTGAGGATTCCTCTCAAGTGCCATCCTTGTAATACTACTGGAATTTTTCCTTAAGGTATTGCTGATCCATCTCTATCTGCATAGTATATATTTTGATGTCTTCATCTATATCGTTACGTTGCTAATTTCCTGGAAACGTTCCCTCCATCTTTGCATCTGTGCTTCACTATGCGATATAATTGTGCCACTGCGAACAGTAACTGCTTGGTTCCTGCTACACTTTCTATTTGTGAGATAATCCATCGTCTGGTGTTGTTTTCTCATACTATTTAAAAAAAAATTGATTTTAGATGCTTCTGAAAAATGGCTGTAAGAACTTTAATTGTTTATGAAATTTTCAGAAGTTGCTTTTTTAATTACTTTACAATATTAAAAATAAAATAGAGAAAAAGTTTTAAATATTGTTTATTGTTTTAACTTATTTATTTTATTTTTTTAAGGCACTTATTTCAATAAAAGGTTTAAATTTACTAAGCTTTGAATGAGTATTAAAATATATATTATTTTATTAATGTAACTCAATATGAGGTATTAACTAGCTTGCAGTCGATAAATTCTAATGCAATTGGGGTTGACGGCATTGATCCGCGATTTTTAAGCTCCTTGTACCACAACTTCTTCCCGTTATAACATCTATTTTCAACAAGATTTTGACTACTAACTTTCATCCTAAAATATGGAAACTTGCAAAAAATCATTAAAATTTCATATGACAACAAGTTTATCGTAGCAGGGTTATGTTTCTAGTGCTTCTTGGTCACTCGAAGGCTTTTGACACCGTTAATTATGAAATTTTGTGTGATAGATTGAGATCCTTTTTTAAACTGCTACTGGTCTTCAATTTGTAGAAACAGGTGCTTTTAAATCAGACTCACTTCCTCTCGGTCAAGGTGTTCCTCATGGTTTAATTCTGGGTCCCCTATTATTTTCGTTATATGTAAATGACCTATATGTAAATGACCTCAATATTATAGAACTAGAATGTATGCCAATGACGTACAACTTTACATTAGATGTAACATTGCGCGTATTGCCCAATCTGTGAAAACTTTGAATGAGGAGTTGCATCGTGTCTATGAGTGGGCTACTGTTAACACCCTCAGAATTAATCCCACAAAATCCAAATGTTTGATCATTGAGAAAAATTTATTGCAATTTGATTATAACCCTGTCTTGATTTTAGATGGCTGCAACATAGAAATTGTGAACGTAACTAAAAATCTGGGCATTTACTTTAATAACACCTTGACCTGGTCAAACCATGTCAATTATACGTGTGGTCGCACATTATCTATGTTTGGCAAAGTCATCATTGTACTTCTATGAGGATTCGACTACTATTTGCAAAAACGTATTTAATGCCGACTTTACGGGTGCGAACTTTTTGCTAGTTGTGACAGTAATAGTAGAAGGAAACTTAATGTAACTTTTAATAACATTGTTCGTTATGTGTTTAGGAACGCATGATCATATTTCGTCTTATGTGAGTCGACTTTATGGTATTTGTTTCGATGACTATTTAAAGTTGAGAGTTTTGCTCCTAATGCATAAGATTATTTACACGTCTCTACCCGCACACCTTTATGTACGGTTGAACTTTTCAACACTAAGTAGGGGCAAAAGGTTACTTAATTTTAAATACCACTCCCAAGTCATAAGCAACACACATCTATTAAGGAAGAGTATCGTATTATTAGATATTTTTTAGGATAAATTGATATAAGAATTTGTTGATTTGTTAATTGTGTTATTTGATAAGTTATAATTGATTAATTTGGAAAATTTGTTTATGTATTTCATAATTATTTTGATTTAAAACTATATCCGTTTAAGTTTATTTTGTATCCGCTTGAATATTAATATTTTCTTGTAAAAAATTTATAATTTATGAACTCATGTATATTCTAGCCTGGCTTCTTATTTTAATATTTATTTCTACATGTACTTGTACTGAGTTCCATGTTGTATTATGAGACTTTGAGTCTTGTGTGTGGAACATTGATAATAATAATAAATAAAATATATATTTTTTATTCCGGGTTTTGAAACTATCAAATAAAAGAAATAGAACCAACTTGGTCCTATAACTTTAAATATTTTAAAAAATGTGTAATTTATGGAATTTTGCATAAATTGGACTAATTTTAATTAATTTTATTAAGCTTGAGGCAAATAAAAAATGAAAAATAATTTAGATTATCACTTAACCCAGATATAATTAAATTTGTTATTCAAATGCAAAAATTGCAGACAACATCGAATTTTGTCATTTTTAATTTTTTGAATTCACAAAATTGCATACTTTAAAAATTTGTTGTTATTTGAAATTTATTTATTTATATCAGTATTTAACACAACTCTGTTCTACAGAAAACCTTATTTTGTTCAAAAATTTAAATTTAAAAAAATACCTTAAAATAGTTTTTTTTTAAGTGTAGTGGGCCGTTGTCCTATTTTAGCAAAATTCGCTCATATCTATATCCAGCCCCAATAAATGTTTGCACGTAATTTAACTTAGTCGTAGTAATGACTCTTTCTATTTTCGTCCATTCGCTCTATGAGATCGACGTACTGTGAGCCGCCCCGCGCTATTCAAAATGTAAGAAAGTTACTGGGTTACACTATATTTTCACTTTTTTCAAGAAAATGATATGCACTGGACATATCTTCTCACTCTAAAATCATTTTCTCAACTTTTTCGCCAAAAAAATACACTTTTTATCCTTTTTGTGATATAATTTTATATTAAACAGAAAAATATTTTGTCTCTACTGAAAATTTGAAAACTTTGAGTTGACTCATTTTAGCGGTAGAAGTGCGATATGTATAACTAATGTAAATCTATTTAAAGTCGGATGCTTTATAAAAAAAAAATTAGCTTGAATTATTTATGCGCATTACCCTGTTCACATGGCATTTTTCAAAATTTTACTAATAGGTTCCAAACACATTGTTTAAAAGTAGATCGAGATTAACTAGTCATTTAAGAAATATAAACACAATGTGCATTTTGGAATTCTAATTAAATATAGTTTTTATCAAGTTTTCTGAAAACATTTCAAGCATTTTCTTTTCATCAGTTGTGTCAAATTATGATTTGTACCAAACTTGACAAATAGGTTACTTGACGACTAGATCTAAGATAACGAAAAAAAAAATTAAAGGAATGTACGAGTACTTATGACTTAAAGAATTACTCCAACAATTGTAGCAATAGATGCCGTAAATGAAGACATTGAGCAAAATCTTATTCTCTAGTATTTTATTAATTCGCTTGTGTTAGTTTATTGGTTTCATCTGGTGGAAGCACAATTCAAAATATTCTGCTTAATATCTATCACTAAAATCAAATGAAAGAACTTGAAAAATTTTAGTTTTACTTACTTGTTCATATAAGTATATATTTAATATATACTCACTCGTTTTTATTAATTTGTGGTATTTAATGCATTCAAATTTTTAACTCCTATAAGAGTATGTATGTATGTATATAATTCCTAAATTAGTTTCTTAATTATGCTACACATTCTTCCCCTAATCTTTCAATATCAGTTAAAATAAAATCCAATTCTTGTTCATCCATTACAGGAAAACACGTGAAAACCATACGAAAGAAGTTGCCAATATTACGATACTGCAATGGTGAATAGCCCAACATCAGAGTACCCTGACGTATCATAAGTTCCTTGACCTTAGGAGCAATCTGAAAAAATATTATGAAACCAACTATGCTGTAAAAATACATAATTATGGTATTTTGATAATTTAGTAATTACCTCGTATAATTTTGATTTCCATTCCTCATTTTCAGTCTGGTTCCTCATATTTTTTGGTATATACCAAAAACATATATTGCTATATTGATATTCATTTAATACTAAACGGAATCCTTCTCTTTGTTGAAGTTTCTTTGAAAATAACTTGGACATATCCAAAGCATGATCCAACAGGCGCCCATAACCACCATAACCACGAGCTTTAAGCATAAGCCAAAATTTAAAAGCATCTATTTTGCGTCCACATTGTACACTCTTGTTGCCAGTGTCATAAGAGACATCGTAAAACTTATCCTGCTGAAATAAATAGTGTACCGCTAAGCTATTGCACTGTGGCAATAGTTCTTTTTCACGCGTTAAAAATAAAGCACATTGTAAAGGAGCTCCTAGTGTTTTATGGGGATTCCAAGAAAAAGAATTTGATCTTTCAATTCCTTTAAGTAAATTGCGATATTTGTAGGATAGCAATACAGAACCACCTAAACATGCCTAACAAATTTATTGTGGTGTTTAGGAAAATATTTTTTAAAAATCTTATTCCAATTACTTACATCTATGTGCAACCATAGATCATATTTTTCACATATATCGGCTATCTTTTCAAAGTCATCAAAAGTACCCAATACAGTAGTACCGGCAGTTGCATTTACAAATAAAGGTACTTTACCTTGAGATTTTACCAGCAAAATCTTATTCTCCAAGTCATCGGCAAGCATTTGTCCTTCATTATTACTTTTTATAATGACACAATTTTCAACGCCAAAACCCAACCAATTTGCAGACTTTTTAAAACTGTAATGAGACTCTTCCGAAGTAAATATCACTAGGGGCGGTAAGCCAAACAAGCCAGAAGATTTTACTTGAGGAAATCGTTTATAACGTGCCAAAACGATGCCATACCTATAATTAAAAGTGAAATAAAAACAAACTTTACTCGTACCGTAGAATTTCTTAAATAAATGTCGTTTTAAGACTGCTATACATATGTATAAAATATCTAATTCGTTTAGAATAAATGCCCACTCTGACACGTTTATACCAAATGAATTGTCAGACAGGGCAATAAAATCTAGCGTGATGCTATAGCTAACAAAGCAGTCACAATTTGTGGGATGCAGTCTCTTCAAGTATCTAAAGAAAGTTGGCAAAAGACTGACCAACTAATACTTTCTACTAGATTGACTATAACTTTGAGGTTGTGAAGGATATTATTATATCTAGCGAAGAATCATTCAGATGTTAGCTTAGCAATATATTTAAAAACAAATCCCTCTCTCAATGAAAAAACATTACGCTCTGATAACGCTTAAGCTAGGATCACACGATTGTCGCAAATTTACCAATATGACACAATTTAAATTGTGCTTTATTGTCGCAAAATATCATATTTATCCCAATTTATTCTGCGAAAAAAATAAAATTTAAATATTGGTACGTATTCTCATCTTCGATTGTAGCACTAGAATACAATAAGTATTGGCGCATTTTTATTATTATTGTTGCTGCATTATTATCTATTGGGCAGTCACACGATTGCCGTACCAATAATTGATGCATTGCGACAATCGTGTGACCCCAGCTTTATACTACCCGTCCTTTTACATGGAGCTAAAGTATGAGCTTTTCCGCATTTAGTTAAAGCTGTTGTTAAGTCTTCGAGAGAAAAATACTTCGCAAGATATGGGTCTATCTACTTTTATAGAGCGCATCGCTATCGAATAAACGATTAGCTGTAAAAAGAAATAAAATTAGTTAAACGCATCAAAGTGGCGCTCGTTTGACCATATAATGCACATGGATTAAAGAAAATGCTCTAGCAAAGAAATAATCAATTTTGATCCTGATGAAAGACGTAGAAGAAGAACACCAAAACTTCGGCAGAAGGACCAAGCTAAAGAAAATGTATCTAAATTTGGCGCTAGAAACTAAAGTTGATACTCAGAAAATCAAAGCGCACAGAAGAGTATTCAGTTTTTTGTTGTTTATAGCCATTTATGTGAGAAATATTGACCGATTAACAAAATTCAGTGACATGCGAGTATATAGTAAGTGACACATGCTTTTTCACTGGCATAATGACGCACGAGACATTTGATAGCGAAGTCTGTACCAAAACTGCCTAATCACAACACATGAAGAGTAACGGATGTATATTTAATTCTTACGTAGAAATCAAAGCCGAATTGCTTGAGTGGATAAGTTGAGAAGAGCCAAGAGTACAAAACTACTCCAAGATCGGTCAAATTTCATAGTTTTGCTACTTATGGTATTTTCATTTTCTTCAATTATCGTAGTGTAGAGCATAAAAGGTTCTGATCATAAAAGCGTACACTCAGTACAGAACTATGCAGCCCTTGCGAAATGCAATACGTCCGAAGAATAAGTAATTCATAGCTTATGTATCAAAATAATAGTTGTGATTGATTTTTTTACTGAAACTAAAAGAGATGAATAGAATAGTTGGAGATATTCAACGGTTAAAAAAATTTAAGCTGCATCAAGAGCCAAAAAAAATCTAATAAATGGAGTGTTGGCTTTTCTCTGTCTACAATATCATTGTGATTTCTTTAATATATAAAAAATAGGTACCAAATCTAGCAAGACAATAACGTCTCAATAGCTATCATATGATGTTCGACACCCATATTGATGTTATCAATTAGCTTATGAATGAATACTTAGCGGTAAAAGCTTGTTTGTATATGTATTTTAAATCTAATTTGCTTTTTTATTCCAATCAAGTACCATTTAAAAAACACAAGAACAGCCTCTGGACTTAATTCTTTATTTTTTTTATATATTTATCAATTGAACTACTTACATATTTGATATTGATCCACCTGGTGAAAAGATACCATCACCTTCACCATAACCACACAATTCGCATACTTTACGAATCATTTCAGTTTCAATTAATGAAAATACGGGCGCTACTTCAAATGTATAACTAAAAAAATTTTTTTTTCATTTTTTGTTTGGGCAAAAATTGTTTCTTAAATAAACTTACGCACTTGTGTTGAGTGCTTCGGATATCCAGCTGCCAGCTAAGCCATATGGATCTATTTGACCAAAAAGTTGATTGTGAAATCGTCCATGGCTTGTTTTAACTGAGTATTTAATAACATTACGACATATATTCTGAATTTCTTCCAGGGTATGAGTTTGGTTTTCTTCAATTTTCAGATCGACAAGTTTCTGCAAGAGAATTATGACTTACATACATACATATATAGTGATCGAAGTCTTTTATACATATATATTTTATAACAATTAGGTAATTTTAAACTGCAATTTTGTATTCATTCTTAATATTTATCAACTGGTTTCTGTATAACTTCTTTAGATGATAACTGAGATTGATCAGACTCTTTTGATCGAAATCAAAATTTTTTTTTTTTTAATATTTTTCCTTTAACGGCTTGAGAAAAATATAAAGCGATTTAAATTATGCAAAATCAGAAATAAGCATGAAAAAATTAAAATAAAAATTTACATTCGATCAATATAATTTGATAACCTTTTTGATTCACTTGCTTATTATTGTACGACGACTAGGGGCAATTATGACCAAGTGAAATTTGCCACAGTGATAAAAAATTAACATTTGTCTTATTTTAAATTTTTTTATACAGGGTTTAGATTATATGATAGCTAGGAAGTGATTTTAAGAAAATTTGAAAGCTACAAAATATTCAGAAATTTGCAATTTGTATTCCTCTTCACACCTTTAATTACTTTTTTGTCAGAGTGATATGGACGCTTTCTCACAGTAGATTCAGAAGGCTATCAATAAGAGCGATCTAACGGGTCTATTTACTGGGCGCCGTGGTCTTAGATACCATCAGTTGAGGATGTTGAGGATGATCGGTTCTATATGACCTGTGCTGAAACATCTGAACATGTATTGTGTGAGTGTCCAGCTATCTCGGCTCAGAAAATTAGGTTCCTGGGGAATGCTGTGCTTACTTCGAAAGATATATTTCTTCTCTAACCAAATATGATTACTGGCTTTATTCGCAGCCTCAATTTAATGTGGTAAACTTATGTGGCTACAAAAAAGTCTTTGAGGCTCGGTGAATTTTGGCCACAAACAACATAACATTAACAGGAGAAACGGAACAAAAAATTGATTTTGATTCGAATGATTCTGTTGAGGCAGAACCTAAAATACCATTGATTAAAATTCCTGCTAACGAAGCAAACATATCTGATATTTTTCAAGAGTGTTGAGGTGTCCAGAGAATTACAGAAATCAGGGCTTAAAGCTAGACGAAATAGTTATTACTTTTTCTGAACTACAACTCTTAAAATGGGGAAACCTATGGAACAATCCAGTGTTGTGGCTTAGGTAGACATAGGGTCTCACTGGGTGACATATACGGTTTCAGATCTGTTGATGTCCATTAAGAAAGCAGTAGATCTGTTGAACAAACTATAGACCAGAGAGTTTACAATAGATCTCATAGTTCACAGTGTCCTGCAATAGTGCCTGGTCAGGAGGATAATAAAAATAATGGAATAATCCTATAATAGACGGTGTAGATGTAAATATAAACCCCTTGAAATACTTCATAATACAAAAAATAATATTAAAAAATATATAAATCTTTAATTTTCTTCTAATGAAAAAACTTGATCATTTTACTCCATTTATGCACCATGTTGTATGTGTAAAATATTTTCTAAAAACTTCGATTCGAACTTTTGTTAGTTTTTTATCTTATTTGACCACAATGTAGTCGGAAATAAAGTTAAAAAAAAAATAGCTGCCCTAACAAAGTCTGATGCATGAGAGGGTTAATATGGCTAATTTCTAAATACAGTTGTTTGATTCTTAATTCAAGATTAAAACCATCACCTTTCGTCCACCTGGCAAGTAATGGCTGTGGCGAAGGCCAGCAAGAACTTTTCAAGCAAAAGTTGTCAGACTAACTTTAAACTTTCGTGGTGAACACATGATGGTATGGAGTTACATGAATTATTAACCCATTACAGGAAAAGAGTGCCATATGACACTGAAATGAAACCATTTAAGCTGCTGTTAAGTTGGGACCATTTGGATAAATTTTAATATTTTTTTTTTTTGTTTTTACTACAGAACGGCTCAACATGTCTAATAAAATTCTTAGCTTAATTAGTATTTTTATATTTTGTTACTCCTACAAAATTTTTATTGTTCTATGATGTAAAGGAAGATTACAAAATAAAAAGTTACAAATCTTAGTAAAGGTCCATTTTGGTCCGTTCATATTTATCCATCTATCCAAATTTGTCATTGTAGTCTGCATATTAATTTATTGCATATGTTGCACTTACTACAGCACTTAGATTTACAGCAGCTGCATATTCCTCGTTTTCTGACATGACATTTTTGGTACACCACTTGCAGATGCTACACGATGAAACCAATGTAGCAGTTTAATTGAAAGCAATATTGCATGAGCATTTGACTATGAGAAAGCTCTGTTCAAAGTGGGTGTCGCGTTTGCTCACTGTTGACCAAAACTAAGAACTTGTTGATGATTCTGACACAATGGAAGACTACATGCATTGAACTTCAAATTGCTACCACATCTGCCGTATTCTCCAGATTTGGCTCCCAGGGCCTACTGATTGTTCGCAAACCTCACAAAAATACTCACCAGTAAAAAACTTCGAACGAATAAAAAGGTTATCGCTGAATCTGAGGCCTATTTTGAGGCAAAAGATAAATCGTTCTACAAAAGTGGTATTAAAAGGTTAGAGCGGCGCTGGAAGCATTGTATTGCTCTTGATGGAGAATACGTTGATGAATAAAGCTAATTTTGAACAACAAAATAGTTGTTTCTTTGTTAGGCCAAGGACTTTTCAGCCCATGTGCTACACGAACAATTTGTCAAAAAATGCTAAGACTTAACGATATTCTAGTTGGCAACTCATTGCGTATAGTGTATATCCTATTGCAAACTTTTCATTATGCACAAGGCTGTAAATGTAAAGAACAAAATTGTAAAACTTCGTTTTGCCCAACAGATGGTGCTAGTGTCAAAATAAAGCGGTAACTATTGCGCCAGTTCCGACAAAAGCTGGCACATATCTTTTATGGAATGGAAGTGGTGTTCTCATGCATTCTATTTTTGTGCGTACGGATGGCGTTAATTAAAAAAGCATACACAGAGAAACTACAGCAACAATTTTTACAAAACTCTAAGCGCATTTACTTTTGACCACGAGTAGTGTTTCTGTATACATAAGTTCACTTTTGTGCTATAGACTTCTCGAAATTTCAAAAAATCTTCTAGGAAACGTGAGAAGTGCTTCCAGTATGTACATACATATACGACGCATTGAAATTATTGCCATCGATTTTGACAGGACTTGAATGGGATAGATCATTTTGTTGGTCCTTCTTCTGAAGCAAAAACTATATACATGCTTTATAGCTGTAGCTTGTTTGATAGAACATGAACATGCATATAAATAGATAAAAGTTCACCATTTCATTCAAAAGATGATTCGCAGAATATCATTATGATTAGTACGAATGCCTAGTGTTTATTTTATTAACTACTTTATTTCACTCATACTTTCATATTATTTATTTATTATTTTAATGCTTAAATTAATAATATATTTAGACATATTTTTGAAAGTCTTTTTAAATCCACAATAATAGAAAAAAATAAAATAAAATGCCATCAAATTGCAAAAATATGCTGACACAATTTCACACAATCTCAATGATGAATTTTCTTTTTATTATAAATGACCATCAACACTTTTCAAAAGCTTAAGGAGAAAAATCCAAGACAAAATAATAAAATAATGTGAATTTAGAAATGAAAAAAGAAAAACAACTTCGAAACAATTTAATGCAATACGCTTAATCATAAAAGTGCAACATTGCGCAGTTATCACAACATGAGATTTTAGTTTGAAATCTTAAGATACGAGTACAAGCACTTGCAACATTAACCTCTAGACGGACTTACTGACGGACATAAAGACGGATAAACATGCAGTTTTACTGATGTTGTGGCAACTGTGATGATGATGGTAACGATACAACCGAAACAACTTAACATGGGCAAATCAACAACATCGAAAAAAAAAGGTATGTATGTTCAAATAACATTGACGAGAAATAAAAATATGACGATAAAAATCAATGATTGATTTAATGCATCCACCATGGTACTCTACAACATCGATCTTTATTGTTATAGGGATGGAATTTTTTGATAAATTTTCAATTCAATTCAATATTTGACAACATATCGAATTTCCGTTTGCAAACATATTTACTTAACTAACCGTAATAGACGATTTTGCATATAAACGTACTACAGTCGAACTTCGCTATAGTGAATTTATTTTAAGTACACAGCTTTTTCGTTCCAATGTTAGTGTATTTTCATATCCTTAATAATAATAATAATAATGAATAATGGATTTCCTTAGAGTGAAATTCTCTTAAAATTAAAATAATTTAATAGATACAAATTTGGCTCTTCTCTGTTACATAACTACCTACATTGGAATGCGTTTCTTCATCTCATTGACATATTCCAAACCTATATGGAGATGAGAAGTAACTTGCCGACTAATGTACAGGTTTCCATCCTATAACATGATATTTTACAACAGAGTTTCACTCTAACACAAATTAAAAATTGCGGAAAATTTCCTATACTCGATAACTCACAGCCCGATTTTACAATAAAGCGGAAGTTTGTATATGTATGTACTCAATAAAACAATTTTTATTGAGTATGTAAGGGTGGTTCAACCTTAACGCCAAGATTTTTGTCTAATTTAATTTGACTTTTCTTTGTTTTAGTGTTTGACAAATTCAACCATGGAGAGATATGTACACAATTGAGCAGCGCGTTAAGATTGTTGAAGCCTTTTACGAACAACATGCATTTCGTGATTTTTTTCCGTGTGTCCACAATCGGGAGAATTGTGCGCAAATTTTAGCAAACCGGGTCTATAGGAAATGTGGAAACACCTGTGTATGCTCGTCCAGATCTTTCTGCAAAAAACATTGTTGTTGTTTGCGATTGTGTGGCAGAAGAACCGTCAACCTCGAATGGTGAATGGTGTTCCCTATCACGGACTTCTTGTTGCCAGAAACTGAGGATATGGGCCTGAACGATACAGAATGCAATACAGCTTGCAATACAGCCATTGAAACAGTGGCTTTTTTGCGCGAGAAATTAAATGGCCATGTTATCTAATATCGTGGCAATGTCAGTCGGCCGCTAGGACACTATTGGACATATTTCTTTGAGGATATTTAAAAGTGTACGTCAATAAGACAAGAACACTAAAAGAGCTAAAGGGTGAGATTATTCGTCACACTAACGGCATTGAACCTGAATTATGTCTCATAGTCGCTGAAAATATGGACCGACTGATAGAGGTAGGCCACCAAAGCCGTGGCGAGCATTTGGTTGATATTTTGTTTGACATATAATTGCCATAGATCCTTCTATAACAATAAAAAATAATATAATAAGATAATTCTCTGAAAAATTGTTGTTTTATTTACAATTAACATCGTGCGTTTTGGTGGGACCACCCTTTACTTAAGACATATATTATACATACAGATTGAGCCATTGGACCAAGATATTATTTATACACTTAAAACATATTACATTAGAAGGTCATTGAAGGGATTGTGGACACAACGGATTCAAAATCTATTTATGTAAAAGAAGCTTGGTAGAATTTTTCAATTAAGGAGTGAATTGAAGTTATGTCTTTATCGCTGAAGGAACTGAAAATTACGGCACTTAATCGATGTTGGAAGAAGGTATGGCCATAAGCGGTTGAAAACAAACAGCACAAAATTAAGTTAGCGACATATTAGAACATACTAAAACGATCGGAGAAGAAGGTTTATGGATATGACTGGTGATGACATTTGACATATTTGTTGGTAAAAAAACAAATTGGTAGAAATGGTAGAAATAGTATCGCTCACCCAAGTAAATCAAATTTATTCTAGTTCCGATGATGATGGTGATGATGATGATAGTGAAGTTAGAAAAAAGTACAGGAAATTTCAAGCTTAGGTGAAAAGTTAGAATCATTGGTATTAAATACAGATCCTTCCTCTGAAATAAGCAGAAAATTAACGAGGAAATTGCAAAATTGTTTATCATCATATCACGAAATTCACAAAGATGTCAACTATGTAAGGCACTATATGGTGCGGAGTTAACATAATGTTGTTGTACCTATCAGACGAAGTATGATGGCAGAACAAGACAACGATAAAAAGATAATGACATTGAAAGAACGTGATGACGGAACTTCGATTAAATCATTGGCTATATAGAAATTGATAACTTCGATATGCAATTTCTGAAAAATGTGAGTTATAGTTGAAAAATTAATATGCATAACACAAGAAACTCTGATGATGACTTCCGTAGCTGGAGTCGCATACATGTACAGTTCTTCTGCTGGAGTTGTTGTTGCATACTCCTTCACTATTATCAATTCTCTTGCATAAATCATTGGAAAGAACAATTTTCTATTCACTTAGAATAAAAATTTGCTTATGGAAAGCAGGTGCGCATAATCAAAATGCCAACAAAAATTCAAAAAAGTGACGCTAGTATCAATCAACCGAACAAGAGTTCTCGCTTAATTGTATTGAGTAGCGTTGACGAAGATAATTACTAAAAGTTACATTAAAAAGAACATTAATGAAATTATAATTTAAGTGAGTAAAAAGAGATATAGTATGTGTTGTGATATTAGTGAAATATGTTTTCGTTTTTTTAATAAAAACATTTTTAATTTAGGTTGGAACGATACCCCCTTTTTTGTAGTAGCTTTTAGTCTCCTATAGCATGATTACTCAACAACGTGTCATAATGTGAGAACCAATCTACTGTGTTATAGGAGTGAAGCCTGTATTTAAATCCCTAAATGTACTAGAAATCGTGTTAGAAGAAAAAATATAACATCTTTATAATGAAGTGATTTTCTGATCTCATGCGAATTCATTACAGGGTAGTTCGACTGTATAAAGTAGAAATTTTGCCTTTATTATTGAACTGTGAAACAAATTAAAGTGTAATAAATTGCTTATAAACTTAATAGTTGAACTTAGTTAAATTGACCAAAAGAGCAGATAGAAGTGAACTAGTTCGCATAGTTCAACTAAGTAAGTATAATTGAACTCATGGGTTCAGGAACTACATACATTGCTACAACCTACAGTAAGAAACACAATTACATCTTAATTCCTTATTAAAGTTACGACTAGAATAAATTGAAATGACTTAAAATGAAGCGTAGCACCCATAAACATATATCCACGTAGGCAAATATTCATGATTCACTCTCTCTCTCTCTCTCTCTCTCTCTCTCTCTCTCTCTCTCTGAAATAACAAAAATTGTAAGTTGTTTCAGCTTGAATCACCTTCCGAAACATGTACTAATTAGTATTGTCAAATCAAATTTGATTGTGAGAGAGAATTAGACAATTAGTTTTTATCGAACCAATTGTTGCATTTAAATGGCATCAAAATATAAATATTTGCAACAAAAGAAAAAATTTTGAAGCATTCGGTTAATTTCAAAGTCGAATTATTAACAAAAGATTAAAATGGCAAATGAATTTACTTGCTTAGTTACTAACAGTACCACTTACTAACAATACCTTTTTTAAATATAACTTCTGCAAAAGACGTAAACTCTAAACAACTGCTTGCCACCGCTGACTGACATGATGACAAAACATAAAAGGACAGACAGACTATAACAGATGGACCGACATTGCAAGTGAAAACAACGCCCGCTAAAGAAAAACACATTTTTTTGCCATTTTATTTCTTGCTTATACTTGGTTTTAAAGCTAAACTTGACATAAATTTTTAATTGCAAATCCATGACTATAACCAACCAACCGCTGCGTGTAAATTGGAGTTCAGCAAAAAAAAATAAAATAAAATAATAGTGTAGACAACTAACATCTAACATTTTGTTAAAAAAAAATTTAAATTTACCAGATTCGAAAATAGAGAAGCACTTAAATGAGGTGAAATGTGTTTCATTAAGAATTAATAATGGAAAAAAGCAGTTACGTCTCATTAAAATTAGTAAAACTAAAGGAAATGTATATCCGTGGAACTCATATTTGCCTCTAGTTGTTATATAAATTTACCCTAAGAATCTGAAAAACCTATAACATTTTAAGGTTCAATTATAGGTGTTATGTTTATAATATATATAACCATAACCATAACAGTCATCGGAAAAGCGGTTAGCTTACAGTTACCTACAAAAAGTCAACTAAAAGCTAAAGTTTAGAAGGTCAACTTTAAGTTGGTTGGAAAATTATGCATAGTCAATTAACTACCGCCTAAGACAACGCAATGATACAATAGCTAGTTGCTGCCATTGAAAAGTAATCCAAGTACCAGTCACCATCAGTTGCGAAATAGTTAGTTTAAAGTTAGTTTAAAGTTAGCTCAGTTTCCGACAGGGATTCTACTCAAAAAAATAAATAAATAAAACATTAGACGAAATTATGATTAAATAATTGAGTAACACGTATCATAACAGATGGTCCAAAAATAAGCCAAATTTAAAAGCACACGTTCAAAGCGTGCTAAAAATTAATTATTGGTATACAAAAACGAGAGATGTGTCAATTAAAAAAATGTATTTACAGTGAATCCCAAACTAATTACTTTTATATAAATAATTTAATTTAAATATAGAACTAAAAGTTTGTTGTTTATATTTTATGTAAGCGAATTTATTATAACTTTACAGATAACAGACAGTGCAACAAACAAAAATAATTGGGAAGTGATACTGTGATATTGATAGGCACTGCCGAGTACAACAAAATTGAAATTTTCGAGACACCTCCGTAATCTTGATTTACGGGTAAAAAATTATCGGTATTTACTACAAAGTTATTTAAATCAAATTTTGAAATTCTTACTGTGCAGCTATTGTAAATGAACTGTTGACTTATACAAGACCACACGGAAATGAACCATTCGTCGCGATTGCTAATCAGTCCATTCATTTATTTCATTTCGAGACGTTTTGGCAACCCAAAACGCTGTGTGATTTGTCATACTAATATGCCGTATGAATACTAAACATGAGTCAAAAACGTGTGTACATATTATAAAATCATCATTTCTATGTATGTATGTTATGCATATATATCTCTTTAAAAGAAATTGTTATCAACTCATTTACGTTTCAATTAATATCTTTTACGAAAATATGAATTTTATTGTTGACTAACTTTTTGTGTATTATTCTGAAAACGCTTAACACACATATGTATATCTACCCACTGCTAAGTAAACTTATCCTTTCAGATCTCAAAAATCAGTTCCACTTCCTTCAAACTTAAAATATATGTATCTTAGTTACAATTACGTACAAAGCTTAATTAAAATTGGTTATCGTTTTCGGTTACCGGGCAAAAATGGGCTAAAGATATAGACAAATATTTATTTTGCATGGGAGTGACACTGGCCGGTTCCTCTGAACATACAAAGATACTGAAAAAATTATTTGGGGTTCACTTGCTTTTTACCCAGAAATCACGATTTTGGAGGTATTTTAAAAACAGCGTCTTGATAAACTTGATGGTGCATATCAGAAACATTGAATCACTTTCCAGGTATTTCTAATTCATTCTATTTTGTCGCATAGTGTTATTTCGAAATTTGTCTTAAAACCTAAGATATCGCTTTATTCCGTATAAGATAACACAAAGAGCGACACTAGGAAGCAGCTGAAATTAACACCATAGAATCTCAAAACATTAACTAATAATAAGAAAATATAAAAATAAAAGGTTTACTGAAGTTAAAAAATATTTACGAAAAAAACAAAAATGGCGCTGAAAAAAAATAATACTTTTAAGTAATATTCAAAAAGCTAATTACATTAAAATTATTTTGGAATAAATTAACAACATCGCTTTTCAATATTCATTTTTAATCTTATCAATACAGAATAGCTTTCTAGAGTTTTAAGCTCTTTATGTTCTAGTTTATTTTCGACCCTTTACCACTGCAAGCAGCAACTAAAAACACTAGTTTACAAGGTTTTTGTTCACTGTTTAAAATATGCTTTGGGCTATTAATTTAGGCTGTCTTACTTTTAGGGAAAATAGTAAAAAAATCTAGGACGTCAAACTTTCGAGATATATATAAAAAATGAAAAAAGTAAGAATGGCATTAGCTTATAAACAAAAAAATTTTTTTATAAATTTTTATCTGTTTCTCTTATGACACTCCAACAATAGTCACCAAGAACCCACAAATATTGCTAGACTCGGAAAGATTCGAAGATAGACCGAATAAGTATCGAAACACCTGTTTTGTCTTCTCCAACTCAGTATACTGACACGATTTGGCAATGTGAGGTCCGTAACCATAGCACCAGAGTATCTCACAGAATATGTTAAATATTAAACTTCTGCACTTCAAATTTTGACGTCCGCCACTGCCTTTACAGAGGGAGATGATAGTACAACAATAAAAATAATAGATATACAGTATATGACTGTACTCCAAATCCTATAACTGTTGACTATCTTCACATGGAGGGTGAAGATGCAATATATGCAATGGAATTGTTAATGGTCAATATATTGTACAGCAAAAACTATCAGCATTGAAAAACGCCTATTTCCTAAAAAAGATTGCAATGAAACATACATATGGTTACTTAAAACATATCCGCGATGTTGGCATCATGAATGAAATATTTCAACTTTAAATAATTATTATTAGATTAAGGAATTCCTCAAATATATTGTGCCATTGATTTATAGAATCATGTTTACAACATTGAAAAATAACGTAATCGGTGCTATCTACCAAACCACAAACTACACATATATTAAATAGAATTCCTCCTATGAATCATATGGCCATAAGCACCGTCATATGTATGACCAGACAAAAGCCGGTGTATAATTTTAGTGTCCCCTGGACTCATATTCAAGACACAACACCGTAGCTAATTCAGTATCTCAGGAAAAATTGAGTAAATGAAAGCACCAATAAGTCTAAATCAGTTACCAAAAATCCTTGAAAATCGTATCTCGACTTGGGTTATGATATCTGAATATGCGGCAATATACATATGACGATGCTTATGCGTCATATGTATGACCAGACAAAAGCCGGTGTATAATTTTAGTGTCCCCTGGACTCATATTCAAGACACAACACCGTAGCTAACTCAGTATCTCAGGGGAAATTGAGTAAAAGAAAGCACCAATAAGTCTAAATCAGTTACCAAAAATCCTTGAAAATCGTATCTCGACTTTGGTTATGATATCTGAATATGCGGCAATATCTTTAAAGTTTTGTATTGAAATTTGATTACAGAATACTAAAAACTATGGCAACACTAATTACAACCTAAAACTATATGGTAAATGCTGTATCTTATATATAAAAATGGTTGTGTGTTTGTATATATGTTTGTTTGAGCTGTATAGACAACTAAACGGCTAAAACTACAAAGTAAATATTTATTTATCTATATCTTCAAAATTGTAACAGTACGATTCTCGAAATTTGGTCCAAATAGCTTCATAGTCAATACAAATCACCAGTCGCAAACCGGGCGGAATAGGACAAGTGGGCTTGATACCTCCCATACAAACTAAATATTGATTTTTATCTCTTTTAAAAACAGTGAAAGAAGTTTCTGAATTTGGTCTAAATAAATCGGCAGTTAATAAAAATCATCAGCTTAAAACTGGGCGGAATTTTTGTAAACATATCTTGAGAACAGCAATGGTAGATGTTTCTAAATTTGGTTTAAACAACTTCTTGGACAACACACATCACTAGTCGATAACTGAGCAAGATTGTAATATGTAATTTTACGTATAAAGAGAACGGTATCAGTTCAAACTTCGCTATCTATCCACATCAGCTAAAATGCGAAAGAGATTGGATAAGTGAATGTATATGCGTATGTATGTTTTTTTAAATCTATAAGCAGCTAAAAAGCTCAAACATTTAACCTTGGGGCCGAAAGAAGATGAAATGTAAGAAAGGAGTAAAAAATGATAATTAAGGTATTAATTAAGATAGAGATATCCAAGCACGCCGGGGCTTAGTACCACATACAGATATTTTTAATATTACAAAGTAAAAGATTTACAAAAATATTTAGAAAAAGCACCAAATAAGACGTATCAGTTTTTAAATATTTTTTGTTATCTTTTTTTTTCATTCATTGTACTTTCTTCAAACATGAATTTCAAAACCAAAATAACAAGAAACTTACCTTTAAATCCTCTGGCTGGACAAACTCCACAATTTTCTCACTCCATTCGGAGTTACTAACACAAAATGCCTTCTCATTAACTAACAAATCATAAATTGAACGTAAAACTTTCCAGTCATCGTTTAAATTAAGACGTATATCTTCTATTTCTTTGGGTGCAGTGTAAGTTGAGGTGTTGCCACACTTTGAGGTGTTAATTTTACTAACATCACTCATAATTTCTCTTGTGTTGTAAATGTTTTTACCGTTAAAACAATTTTCCTTTTTGTTATGTTAGTTTATAATTTAAATTAAAGAATGAGTTCCAAAAACAGTGAAAACAAATCGCTTAAAAAACAGCACAACCGATTTAAATGTTTAACAGACAACCGTTTTACTTGAGGTCTACGAATGTTGTGCGATTTAAAAATTCTAAAAACTCACTAACTACCAGCTTAAGATTTATTTATTAATTTATTTGTTTTTTAATAAAACAAAAAGGCTCTACTTTATGTTGTTGGTTGTTGGTAATCGTTTTAACTGATTACATACATATTATTGTATATGGCCACAAAGTATACAATATAAAATCCATTAACTTTACATTGGAATGCAAACAGAAGCATAAAAAATTCATTCCGCGTACCCTTATTTGATTATTTTTAATTTTTTTTTATTTCTTTATAGTTAAACGTTCAGTTCACATTTATAATCTTTTTTTGATATTTTTACTTTCATTTGAGTTCTTTGGAACAGAGAAGCAATCAACCAAATCATCAGTCCAATGAACGGTTGTATACAGTACAACATCAATTATTTAGCTCTGGTATTAAAATATTTGAAAATGTAAATACATAACACTGGTCTACAAAAAATAAAAAAATTTCTCGTCTGTATGGAATGTAATGATTTTGATACCCTGAATTAAAATCCGTTTTTAGTTTTTTTCCATCGGGCTCAAATTTTTTTATGGGCGTGGCAAATTTTTCGCTCAAAATATGGTAGTTATATCAATATATTTCATCATAACTTGAAATCAACTTGACCGATTTTAATGCAATTAAAACCAAATGTTTAGGAACAAAATTTCCTATTAATCAGCTGAATGAAACTTTTTAGTATTTTTAACAGTTTCGGATTTATTCGTAACTTAGTTGCGAAAAAAATAATTTTTTTCGCGAAAAATTTTTCGAGCATTTTTTTTTTTTTTTTTTTTCAAAAAGTCATCAAAAATTTTCGTAATGTAAATTTTAAGCACATAAATTAAAGCTTAAAATAAGCCATAAATCATGAAAATTGGTTGGCTATTGCTGATTTTATTCGAAATTAAATGCAGGTACCTAACTTTGACCAAAATTAATGGACAATTTTTTTCTTTTATTTCCAAAAAGTTATAAAAAGAATTCTTAGAATATAAATTTTACATTTTAAGCATTTTAATGAAAGCCAGATATGTTGAAAGTAAAATAACCCATAAAGGCAGGTGACTAACTTTGACAAAAGTAAAGGGCTAATTTTTAATGGCTGTGGTAGGTAAAAAATATTTTAAGAATAAGATTTTTTTATTATAGTGGTAAAAAATCCAGAACAAAATGCGTTTTTAAGAAAGACAATACAATTTTTTCCATCATTCAACACTTGTTTGCGAAACGGAAAAGACAAATCCTATCCGATTTTTGATTTTATCAAAACCAAAAGTTAATATTGAGATTGATTGACTCTAAGGACTATTTCCGTTTTATACTTTTTTATTAAGGTGTTTTACAAAATTTATACACAGAGTTAATTTATTTATAATGGATTTATGTTTTACATTACAGTATGTCAAGGACTGGACTTGCAAAAATTCTCCAAATTTGTCTTGCTACATCTGTGGGGAATTAACTTTAAAATCACAATGCCTAAACATTTGCTAGTACTTGCACTAAAATTGGTTAAGTCGTTTTCAAGTTATGATGAAATATATTAATATAACTACCGTATTTTGGGCCAAAAACTTGAAACGCCCATAATGGAAAAAAACTGAATACGGATTTAAATTCAGCACATCAAAATCATAATATTCCATATAGTTTTATTTAAAGGCTTTTTTTTACTGTAGACCAGTGTAATCATGGATGTTTGATTTTCAGTAACAGAATATCGTAATCGGTCTGTTTTAAGACATGTTTGCATGTATTACGGGTAATCGTGTAATTTCACACCCTACAATTACTAATATGCATAGAATAAGTAGTTTTTATTATATTTGCAGTGATTAAGAGACATATGTGTATATGTATATTTGAGTCAACTTTTATCTCCAAAACAATTACAATCCAACTTACATATACTATATACGCTCTCTTTAAATTGCACATCCAAAATTTGACTAGCTTTTATCGGCTTTTATGTAAAAATGTGTTTAAAGTTTAGGTCAATTATAAAATTATTTTTTTTTTTATCGGATATAGTACATTGAGAGTTGTAAATCAAACAAGAATTATTCGAATAATTCGTACAAATATGAATACATTATACATATATTCTGTCTTATTCCAAAGAGGAACATAGGGCCTTAAAAAATTTTTCGATTCTAATCTATATAACTCTAAACATATAATTTAATTTCGTTCCAGCTACGACGCATAGTATCCATTTAGGCTTCCACTATCCGTCGCCACGTAATAACTGGTCTTTTTCTTCTTCTACACCCCCTTTCGGATTCGACTTTAGTGCCCGTCTAGTAACGTTGGCTCTTAGTTTACGTAGTGTTCCGTTTTGAGAAAGAACCCGATTTCTACACATTGCTTAGAGCAAAGGTGGCCAAAACCGAAGTTTTTTTGGTTTCGTATACAACCGAACGAAAACTAAAATATTTAACAGAGAATAAGAAATAAACAACAATTTTTTCAGTTGTGTGATAGCTTTTGATAAAAACTCATGTATGTCGCTTTACGTATTATAATTGTTTATTTGTTTTGTTGTTTAATTTTTCAAATTATTTCTTCAACGCACAATTCAAAAATTTACTACTACTACTAATACAAATACAATTCTCTCTTCGGCCACCCCTGGTTTAGAGCACTATATGCAGCAAATCCTTTTTTTTCTATGAAAATATCTTCCCTGGATCCACCTTTGTCATTAATAATTCTGTCCAGGTACTCAAATATGTTTTCACAGATTCTATCGGATTGCAATTTGTAGATTGATTTTGAGAAGTGTTGTCAATATACACAACCCTGGTTTTCTTTACATTTATTTTCATACTAGCGAGATCGATTTTTCGACTTTTTTCAAATAAAATGGTCCCTAATTATTGATGCGCAGAGCTGGTTGTTTTAAAAATAAGCAGAAGCTGATGGACAGCTTAAAATTAAAGTGACAATCAATACTAACAATAATTCTAATAAATCTCAAAAATCCATGCCAAAACGGTGTGAAGAGGCTATAAAAAACAAAGTTTATTACACAAAGTACTTAAAGGGGCTTAAGTTCAGAACCGGCGTTTGGGGGTTTGAGGGTTTTCCACGAGTAGTTGAACATTCTCCAAATATAAAAATCAAGCTCTATTTACAGAAGTAATGAAAAGGTTATTTTTGCTCAAGAGTGTATATCTTTTGCGATCTACCTTGGTTTTCACGTTCAGAGTTGTCTTATATATAAAAATAATTAAATTTATATAAATAGTTAAACGATGACCATATTATTACGTTTTAACCTTTTTAAAACGTTTGAGTTCGTTTAAAATAAAATAAATACCGTTTTATTTATTTGTTTTATTGTTTTATTTGTTTTACTGTTATATTTTTATTTACTACACAACAACTTTTATACAGTTTACAACATATTCGCTTATACAACACTTTTTATTTCCGCTTTAACACGTCTTTATCTTAAGATAGCCAAACAATAACTAACTGACATGTAGGTAAAACAGTCTTTTATATACCTAATTGTCTGCATTTTAGAAGGTTCAGGAAATATCGACCATTTTCTATTTCCATATCCGCTAATTCAAATGTCACGTAAATTTATTCGATGTGGCAGTGCTGCCAACTTGACATATACCAAAATACCACAATGCAGAGTTGTATTTTTTTGTAACAATATTTTTAATAAAAAAAATATACAAACGTATAAAAATTATACTTATTTCAATTAACCTGTTATTCGTGTTAAATTAACCTGTTTATTTGGTATTCGAAAGATGAAGATTTTGAAAAAACCTTATTCGACAAAACCAAAAAAACCGGTTAAAACCGGTCTCCCTAAGTTTAAGTTTTCAAGCATGTATGATAAGCTGTAAGTAAGTAAGCAGGTGTCAAGTGCCCAATATAATCACCCCTCTAATGAATAACATGGGTAATTTCTATTCCCATGAAATTTTCAATCCCATCGAAGGGAATATTGCTATAATGAATCTCCCATGAAATTTTTGTTCTCTTTTTACAAGCTATCATTTTACGTTGAATGTTAACAAAAATAAATAAAGAGAGAATGTGTAAATTTTATTAAAAACTAAAATGTTTAGGCAAAAATTATCATTATTAAAAAAAAAATTAATAAAAAGTAAATCAAATTAAAACAAATTCCTGTAAAGCAATTATCGTGCAAAGAATTGCGCAAGCAAAAGCTGGAAGGAAGAAGCAAAACAAACTTTTCTTCAGCAAGATGGGCGAAAAGAAATATGTACAGGTAACTATGGCCAAACAGTAGCAATTTAAGAATGGCTTAAACGCCAAAAAGAATAGAAAAATGAAACTAAAAGTGTATTTTTATCCCGATGATATACCCATTGATCAACTTCTATCAAATAAAATTAAAAATTATCAAAACAAAGAACTAAGGAGAACCGATGAAGAGCAAGGTGAGGTTTTACTGCCATATTCGGTAGTGGCGAAGAATCTGATGGCTCGGAGGAGATAGTCGATTTCGTTGATGTCGATTTTTTTTGTGAGCGAATTTTAAAATTCAGCCAACACGTCTCTTAAACTACAGAAAATAAATCTTTTACTCTGCATTTTATGGTGAATTTTATTGTATTGCATTTTATTAATACTTCTAGTCCTAAAATAAGTCAATAAAAACTTTAATTATCCAATAAAAGAAATACTTAAATGATAAATGCAACTCGCCAGCAAAAATGATGTGAAATAATTAATGGGAAAATACTATTCACTATCAGGGGATTTCTTACAGAGATATCATTCCACACTGAATAATCAGAAAACATTTCATGGGAAAATTATTCATGATTACAATTGTGGGAAATGGGAAAACATTTCGAGGAAACAATTATTCATGATAGGGCTGAATATTAAATAGCAGGTGTGAGAGGGCATAACCTCGTCTTACGCCAGTTTGTATATTCACGCTATCACTCAGTTGTTCTTCAAGCAATATATTGGAGGTTGCATTAGTATATAAAGCTTTTATTAAGCTTATTATTAAACTTGTAACTTTCTTACATTCTAAGACAAACCAGATTGAATCATGAGAGAACCATTCTACTGATTGTTCAGCAATAACAGAAAGGAGTTCCAATTATGTCACAGAATTTTTCGTATTATTTTAATAGCATTAGAATTACTTTTAATCAAGACCCTACTTTTGCATACGTTTTATACTTTATTTTTAATAAGATAAGAGAAATTCACTCACAATCTTTTCTGGTTTGATAACGAGTATGTTCGATTCGTTTTGTTTAATTCAAACATCATAAGCCAAAATTGCTGTAAAATTTCAAATAGACATGACTTAACATAACGCTATAACCTAAACCATAGTCATACCAAACCTAAATTCAATTGAATTCTACGGTTACAGTTACAGCATTTCGAATTGTAATAGAACACAAAGGGTTGTTTCGCTGCATTGCGACTATGGAGTTAAATTATGTCACTTCTAATTAAACCTTAAATCATCAAGATAGAGTAGTCAGTTGCGCGATAGTATTATAAAAAAGTTTAAATAAACTAAATTTAAGAACCTATTATAAAAACACATAAGTTTTTTCTCATTCCTCTAAAAATGCCACTTGATGATAAGAATTTTAAAAATGCAATTTTAAAATACTCGTCATCATAATCACTTTTGTTTATAAGTACGAGTATTTAGATTACGGTGAATGATTTCTTTGGTTCACTTGCGGATTGTTGGTAAGGCTATGAGCCAGTTACTCGTTCGTTCAAACATAAATACATATACGATTAAGTGCGATTATAATAATTAATCTCAAGGCTGTGTCATTTCAGAATATATGCAATCAACGATGCTCCTCTACTCTCCGTCATTCTCTTTACTAATTTGCATTCGAATTTGTACTTGTCATTGTCATTTGAACAAATAAGTCAATGTGGTCAGTTTTATAATTTATGGAATGAACTTTTAGCCTTGCAATCAAAAACCATCAAATTGATTTAGATGATTTAGATAATTTACTTCCCAACCTCAAATTTGCCCACTTTTCGTTTGAAGTTAACCAGAGACAATTTTGACAATGTGTAAAGGGACCATGTATGAAATATGTCTACTTTAAAATTAAAAACAAGTTTATTTAAAAATAAATAATAATATTTTTTAAGAAGTAAGGTAAATATTTAAGGGATAAGCTGGCATTAATTTAAAAAATTAATGTATGTCACACTCATAATTGATATATTATATATACATATATAATGTACAATATATGTATATAATATACATATATGAACTAAGTTTAGAATTTTCTGCTATTACAGTTGTAAAGATATACAAACATTTTAATTTACTATGTCTGGGCGATGCCACGCCCACTTGTCAAATTCCGCCCATTTTTTGACTGATGATTTGTATTAACTACAAAGTCATTTAGACAAAATTCAGCTTTAACCCTTCCTAAGATATACAAAAATCAATTACTTGTCTTATTTTCAAACCTATTATATATAAAATTTCATAGCAAACCGTTTCGGAGGAGTTTTGTTACAAACACTGCGACACGAGAATTTTTTTTATTAGATTAGATAGAAAGAATTTTATTTAAACAAACAACTTTAGTACTTTTTTGGTGGTAATAAGCAATATGGCACCTTAACTGAACTAAACGGTGCCGTCATTGCTTTTGTGAGTCGTTCATAGAACAAGGCCGCTTAAATCTTGTGCGCACTATGCCACAACGAATTTTTCTGCTTATTTTTAACAATAGAGGTTCAACTCATAATTACAGCAAAAAAATTAATCATTTCTATAACGAAAAAACTGCTGAAAGAGCTAATGCGGCTATAATATTGCTCTTGAGGTATTGGATTTAACGTCAACACGTTTCAAGACAGCTTGTGCCAATCTATATTTGAATTCAATAGTAGTGCCATGATTTTGTACAAACCACATTAGTAATTTTGAACTCGTTAAAAGTTTTACCAGTAGTTTTAAAAGTAGTAAAGATATGAATTCACTGTTCCTTCTAGGCTTACTTCAAAAACATTATATTCCAAACTAATACAAACGAGCAGAAGTATTTACATTACAATAGCCTCCTCAAACTCTCGAATCTCAATTCTTAGCGTTGTGTTTGCGCAAAGTGGACTATCTCGGCCTTTTCCGATTCGGGTTTTTTTTAATTTCATTTAAATCTTAATTAGGTCAATATTATAATTTCTTTCAATTTTCATCAATCTATTTCAATAGAATCATAGTCTGGGCCTTAATAGGTTAATGAAAATCAATTGCATTCGACATTTATTTTTGCGATTAAGAGTGCAATTATTAAAAGCGATTAAAACGATTGTGTCTAGAGCCATATACCATTAGTAAAAGTTTCTTGATAATCAATTAAACATTTATATGCTACAACTGATTGTCTTATCAAATACAGCTGTTATTTCCGCGTAGTCTTAACATAATACGAAAGGTTATTCAGTCTATCTCTAACATATGTACATTTTTTTTCATGTTGTGACTCTAAAGATTATTATTAAAAATGGATTTAAAGAATATAGCTTAAATATATTTCATTGATACATCGAAACAATTCGATGTTTTTTTATTGATCTACATCGATGAAACATTGAGATGTATTTTATTTGTTGCACCGAAGTGAAGACTTAATACAATTACTTTATAGCCTAAGTCAAATGTCATTATCAACTTTTTTATACCACAACTATTATAATTTGTGATCGAAGCAACAAATAAATTATCCGTCTATAATTTTTGTTGCAAGTTTATTTGAACTAATCGAAAATTAATGTTGCGAAGTTATAACTCTAATAAATTTTTGAGATTTTTGTTTTAATGATTTTTATTTGTGTTTTTTTGTACATGTTTGGCTCATCTATATAACTAATAGGCAAACTCCTCAAAAAAAATCCTTTTTTATAATTCCTTTTACGCCTGTACTTAGTACTACATGTACTAAGGCACATAGAATTCGTCGGAATTTATACTTTATACTAGAGTAACCCTTGCCGCGTTGCTGGGAGCCTTTGTGATGTACACCTATTAAATGTATTTCTCATAAGAAAAATTTAAAGGAATGCACACATTTTATTGCTTTGTGAAAAGGTTCAGTGGTTCTCGAGTTATAAAATGACAAACGTTGGACAACTTATTTTTTCATATATACTTAGATAAGAATACATATGATATACGAGTACATATAAATAGCTTTTATTCGGGGTACTTTGTGAAATACTCGCTTATCCAACCTCTTCCGATTTTTGGCTGATGTAAATACATAACACAGCTGTAACTGTTACCTTTCTTCTCTAGTATGAGTCGAAGCTGCCACGACCACTTATCTTAATCTTGTTCATATATTTGTTGCAGTACTTAGAATATGTGTACTGACTCGATGTGCGAAATCTTATTCAAATACCTTTAACAGAAGCAGAGATAAAAGAATGGCAGCCTACAACGCCACCTATTAAAAATTTTTCGACTGTTCTTTTTTCCTAAACGTTCGTGTAACAAACTCACGAAAAGAAGTATCCAATTTGGTCCATTAGTTATCAAATTTTTAGCATCCGTACAAATCACAATTAATTTTTATATACATGCATATATAGAACAGTCTATTTTGTGAGAAATCGATACAACATCGAAAAAAATATCAATTATCAATTTTGTATTTTTTTTATTTTTAAAAAATACAGTTTCAATTGCTTGAGTTCCTTCTTAAACAGATAATATAACCCATTAATTTTGTTTTCGGTATAACGGCTTTAAGACTGTTACTATTGTTAAATTTACTCTGGCAATGCTTAATTGTATCAACTCTACTTATGTACGACTATGGCAGCACTTGGAAATTCTCTTTTAAATTTTTTGCCACTACATGAAAACAACAACATATTCCGATACTGTCAGTCAGTATTCCCAATTTTATATGATTAAAGCGCGCAAACCTCGTACTCAAAAAGCGCTAAATAGCGTTATAATTTATGTAACTATTTGGGATCAAAACGCGCTGTAAAAAACTTTCAAAATATTTAAAAATAGAAAATATACTGAAATTGTAAAAAAAAATTAACATTCAAATTTCCACTTTTACAAAGATTTGTTAATAATTTGAACAATTGCTTTAAAACGAATTAGAACGAAACAACAGCTTAAGAACTTTTCCTTAATTTTTGGGTTCAAGTGTAATACAAAGGAAATCTCTATCAGAGCTGGTTTAGGCAAGGTTGTGTTCTTTAGCCACTGCTATTTAACGTTGTCCTCAAGTGTGTGTAGCAACGTGGTTTAACCTAAGGACTTAAGACTAAGTTAGAAGACCTGGATTACATTTTATTTTTGTATATTTGTGAGTTATGGAATGCGGTTGTGATTGATGTCAATTTCATTCAGACACTTATAAACCACTGTCCCCGGTGCATTATAAAAATATTCTGGCCTGAAACGAGATTACACTAAGTTCCTGTGATGAAGGAAATTGTGAGAAGGAAATGGAAACCAAGCTGAAAACTACTCTCAGGAAAACAAAATGCGATTTGGAGATCTTTGGCTTTAGGTAGGCGTAGATGGCAAGAGTTTGTTATGGCCCTATGTCGCAAGTTTAGTATTGTAATTAAATAAAAAAAATTTCCAGCCTTTAAAATATTTATTTTTTACTATATTTTTAAAATAACTTATAAGTCCTGAAAAATGGGACCTCAGATTAGAGCTACATTTCAAAAATACTTTTTAATTGATTTTTGCACGAATATTATCTGGAATAACGTAATTTTGGCAGCATGAAGCATTTTAAGTCAATAGTTTATATGAATTCATGAGTTTTTGAATTTGGTAACATTATATTTTTTACAAAATATTGCAAATAGAAAAGCGCTAACCTAGTGCGTTGTTGAAAAAAAGCGTTAAAGAAAAATGCGACTTTTCGGTAGTTAAAAGGCGCTAAATATAGCGCAAAAGACGCTGAATTGGCAACACTACTGTCAATCATATAATCATTTTCAGATGTCAGAAAGCATGATATAAGAAGTAGAAGAAGAATTGTTTGACAATAAACGAGATTCTTGAAGTTTGCCTTATACGTGAACATTTAAAAAAGCGTTGCCACATGCAGAAAAAGGATCAATATTCCCAGAAATTTTTCACAATTTTATGTAATTTAATCAAGATTTTATATATAGCATATTATTTAGAATTTTGCTGCATAAGACCAACGTTAATTTTGAATATATAATGTATGTATATTTTTTAACCAAGGCTATTTCAGAATATATACTAAAAGATACGTATTGATATGGGAAATTTGAGTGTTTTATTAAAGATTTGTTTTAAGTTGTTTTCGTTTAGATTTTTTTCTTTATTTGCACATTTAACATTTTGTTTTGACTTATATTACGCTTTAATAATCGAATTCGAAAAAAAAGAAAAAATTGTCAAAAATGGGATTTTGTGAGCAGTGTATGGTAGCACAAATTTCAACATAAATGTCAGTTCGCCTTTATTGTCAAATGGTAATATGTCAGAAAAAATGAGAGAGTGGCACTATCTTGTATTTTCTTATATCATGTCAGAGAGAATATAGCGGAGGTATCAAGTCGAAATACGAGAACAGAGTGCGTAAAAATCGTAATTTTTTTTTTTTGGAAAAATTAGTTTATTGCATCAGAAATTGATTCAAAAAAATTTCAGTTGAATTAAACAAGAAAAATGTTTCACCGTTTAGCCACAAGACCAAGACAGTTGCTGACACGCAATATTACCCAGTTAGTAGCTGCACATAGAAGAGGAGCACCCCGTTCGCTGATTATTAAACAATTCAACAACCAATTGGAAAGACAACAACAACATCTGAGATCAACTCTAGTGCCAAGAGTATGTTCGAGAACTTTTTGCAGTAGCCGCAATAAAGACGATGAAGATCTGCTGGAGCAAGAACAGCAAGATTTCATTATAAACAAAGATCCTCAATTGCCTGCTACCGTAGCCGTGCCAGAAGTTTGGCCACATGTGCCTCTTTTGGCCACCAAACGCAATCCAGTATTTCCTAGATTTATGAAAATTCTAGAGGTAAGTTTTGTTATTATTTTGCTGCTGTTATCTCTTCTTCGTTTTTGGGATTATATAAAACTAACAAACTATGTTTGTTTACTTATTTTTTCTCTTTTTTTATATCTGCAACAATAAAATGTGTTAGGTGTCGAATCCCCAGCTAATTGATTTAATCAGACGAAAAGTAAAATTGAACCAACCGTATGTTGGAGTTTTTATGAAGAAAGATAATGATAATGAGGCGGAAATTGTTCAAAAACTCGATGAGGTCTATAAAATCGGTACATTTGCACAAATATTGGAATTACAAGATCTTGGCGATAAGTTAAGAATGGTAGTAGTGGCCCACAGACGCATTAAAATAACGGGTCAAATACTAGAGGAACTTGTACCACCAAAAGGTATTTATTTAAAGTTCTTGTAGATATAAATTAAATATGCATTAAGACCCTTTCTCTCATTCAATCATTTTCATCCTAAAAGACATTTTTTACTCTTTTGCTGTAATTATGAATTGACAAATAATGGTGAATTAGCTTAGTTTGGAATATTATACTTCTAAAAATATTGGAACCGAATACTTATAACTCTAAAACTATAGCCTAGAATATAGTAGAACATTTTAATTCAGGAAATCTGAATTATTAGTTTATCATTACTGAAAGGCTCTAACCCGTGTTTTTTCGAAATTGGGTTTTTTGTGATTCTTAAACATTGTACGCAAATACACCCTGTCACAAGAATATAATGCAGTAACATAGAAATAGCGGTTTAACAAGCAGTTGTACAAAAAACCCTAACTCAACCTTTTTATGTGATTGCAAAAAGTCCATGTTTGATGTTTAGTTCCTCCTCCATCTCCCGACAACCAGTTGCAAAATTTCAGTCAATCTTTTAGTGCCGGATTATGCAGCAAACTTGCGTCCAGCGTTCACTCACAACACTACATATTTTTTGGCATGTTATTACAGGTTTTCTTTTTTCATTAAAAATTGTCACAAATACAGTAGCACAGAAAAGGGTTCTCATATTCAAAAACTATAATAAGGAATTATTCAAAAAATAAAAAGTAAATATTCCTACTTTTGTATAAAATATCCCTTAGTCGTACGAAATATAAGAAAATCATTTTTCAGGACACAGAAAAACCAACCTCATTTAAATAACATATCATTGAAAGTACAACTTTTTTTTAGTTTCACTAGAAATATTTTGGCATTCTTCAGCAAGAGCTTTCTTTTAGCCCAGTTTGTTTTCTTTAGACATTTTACTTTTAATAAGAATAAAAGAACCATATTTTCCAAAATGAAAGAAGTGTTTGTTTGACACAATCCAATTAGTATTGCCTGATATTATGACATAGTAGTGTTGAGTTTGAAACGTAGCGTTGTTCTCTTAAAAAATGTCCTTAGGTTAGATTATGTGGGTCGCTCACTATTTACGAGTTTACTCGGAGGCCCTATGGCACATTGTGCTACCCTGTAAGGGAGAGATCAATGGTCTCTTTCATTGATGGCAGAGTAAAATACTCTGTACCACGACGCTATTGTTTTAGCTCTTATTTTAAGCATCTCACTGCATGGTTCAAATTAAATGTCATAGTTCTCTTTCAATTTAGATAAACGAATTAACTCTCCTAACATAACATCACATATATCTTAGTTATTCATATATGTATATGTATATTGCATATCTATTCTTCTGTCCAAATGCAACATATATTTTGTATAATTCGTAATTCAGAAAAAACAACAACAATACATTATCCACTATTTAATATAAAAATGCAAATATCAGCCGATGATACAGCACAGACGGGTTCTTCTACTGGAACAGCAGCGACCGAAGCAGAACGTCGTAAAATGGCTAGAAAATCCAGACCTGCACGTTTACAGAAGAGAGACGTTCTTCCTGAAGCCACTCCTGCCTCTTCAGCACCGAAAACTGTTACTGATGCTACAACAACAGCAGGTACAACTCCCGCTACAGATGCCAAACCGCCCACAGAGGGTGGTGATACTTCAAAGAGTGCAAGCACATCTGCGAATCCTGGAACACCAACTGCTGAACCAATGCCAGTACTTATGGTTGAAGTTGTTAATGTCCAACATGAAAACTTTAAACAAACCGAAGAAGTAAAAGCCTTAACGCAGGAAGTTATCAAGACAATACGTGATATAATCACAATGAATCCTTTGTACAGGTATTCAAATGAAAAGGTTTATGTTTGTACTGAACGAATATTAATGTTTAAATGAATATTGTTTTTTAGAGAAAGTTTACAACAAATGTTACATCAAAATCAACGAGTAGTCGATAATCCTGTATATTTGTGTGATTTAGGTGCTTCTTTGTCGGCCGCCGAGCCAGAAGATTTGCAAAAAATTATGGAGGAAATGGATGTATGTAAATACATATGTGAAATATTTTATTTGTAAATGAAATTATTCTTGTCATGTTCATTTTTTAGATCCCAAAACGTCTGCTTTTGGCCTTAGGAATCTTGAAAAAGGAATTGGAGCTTTCAAAGTTACAACAAAAAATTGGTCGTGAGGTTGAAGAAAAGGTAAAACAACAGCATCGCAAATACATTCTACACGAACAACTTAAAGCCATTAAAAAAGAATTAGGCATTGAAAAGGATGATAAAGATGCCATTGGCGAAAAATATCGTGAAAAACTTAAAGGCAAAACTGTACCAGAAAATGTTATGACCGTTATTGATGAAGAGCTCAATAAATTGAACTTTTTGGAAAGTCATAGTTCAGAATTTAATGTCACACGTAACTATTTGGATTGGTTGACCTCTCTGCCTTGGGGTGTTACCAGCAAAGAAAATCTCAGCTTAGAACAGGCAACCAAAATTCTAGATCATGATCATTATGGCATGGAAGACATTAAGAAGAGAATTTTAGAATTTATAGCCATTAGTCAATTGAAGGGTTCAACTCAGGGTAAAATTTTATGTTTCCACGGACCACCTGGTGTTGGTAAAACAAGTATTGGTATGTAAATTGGTAATACGCTTTAAAAAGTCTTAAAATTCAAATGTACCACTTTCTCAGCTCGCTCTATTGCACGTGCCTTGAACAGAGAATATTTCCGCTTCAGTGTTGGTGGTATGACAGATGTGGCCGAAATTAAAGGCCACAGACGTACATATGTAGGAGCCATGCCTGGAAAACTTATACAATGTTTGAAGAAAACAAAAACTGAAAATCCTCTAGTTCTAATTGATGAAGTTGATAAAATTGGCAAGTAAGTATTCGTGAAAGCGCCATTTTATAGAAGAGTGTTGAAAAACTTCCATTTTACAGAGGCTATCAGGGTGACCCCAGTTCAGCATTATTAGAACTTTTAGATCCAGAGCAAAATGCAAACTTCTTAGATCACTACTTGGATGTTCCAGTTGATTTGTCTCATGTGTTGTTCATTTGTACGGCGAATGTCGTTGATACCATACCTGAACCCTTACGCGATCGTATGGAACTCATAGAAATGTCCGGTTATGTGGCTGAAGAAAAAGTGGCAATTGCTCGTCAGTATCTTATACCTCAAGCAATGCGTGATTGTGGCTTAGAAGCAAAACACATTTCGATTAGAGACGATGCCTTAAATACACTTATTCGTAGTTATTGTCGTGAATCCGGTGTCCGTAATTTGCAAAAACAAATAGAAAAGGTTATTCGTAAAGTGGCGTTTAAAATTGTGAAAAAAGAAGGCGAACACCATGAGGTTACCAAAGAAAATCTTACCACATACTTGGGTAAACATGTGTTCTCCTCAGATCGCATGTATGAAGAAACACCACCTGGTGTTGTTATGGGCTTAGCCTGGACGGCAATGGGTGGCTCTGCCTTATATATTGAAACAGCGAAACGTAACACCCTGCAATCAACAAAAGGAGAAAATGCTGGCGGTTCGATAAATGTAACCGGTAATTTAGGCGATGTCATGAAGGAATCTGCACAAATTGCATTAACTGTTGCACGTAATTTCATGCGCAGCATAGACGAAAAGAATACTTTCTTAGAAAACAGGTAAGTAAATAAATTGGATAGAGTGCTCTTACAATAAACTTCTCATTTTCATATATTTTTTTGTTCAGCAATATTCACTTACATGTTCCTGAAGGTGCCACACCAAAAGATGGCCCTAGTGCTGGTGTAACAATTGTAACAGCTCTCATGTCATTGGCCAGAAACCAGCCAATAAGACAAAATATTGCCATGACTGGCGAAGTGTCGCTCAAAGGCAAAGTTTTACCGGTGGGCGGTATTAAGGAAAAAACCATTGCCGTAAGTCGATGTTAATTTTTACTATTTTTCTTTATTTACGTAAAAAAAACTAACTTTGTGTAACTTTCTAATATCAAGGCTAAACGAAGTGGCATTACTTGTATTATAATACCCGAAGAGAATCGTAAAGACTGGGCAGAATTACCTCCTTTCATAACTGAAAATATTGAAGTACATTTTGCCGCTGTCTATGACGATGTTTACAAAATTGCATTTGAGGAACCCGAACAACAGAATGTTAAAAGGCAACAGCAACAATAGTAGGATTAGTTAAACTTACAAAATATTTCCTTATTTTTAATGCTAAGCATTATACGAGCGTATCTACTAATTTTATAAAATGTAATTTTTTATTATTTGTATGTATAATTTCAACTGTTATTTAATTTATAACAAGAACATTACATTTCTTATATTAATTGATTGTATTACATAACATGATGATTGATTTCATTACAATTTTTACAGTTTTTATGTAAAAATCCAATCCATTTATGCTTAAAATACGAGTTCAAAAATATTGATTATAAAAATTATATAAATAGAAGTGAAACTTGTTGATTTGAAGTGATTAAATATCGGAATTCTCAATAATCCAATGTAAATATTTGTCGACGCGTGTATACATGCCAGGGCGATTGGGTTCACCACATCGTATGCCCCACGAAACGATACCTATAGTTACCCATCGACGGTTTGGTAATTGTACTAGTAATGGGCCACCACTATCGCCTTGACATGAATCTTGTCCACCTTCAGGATAGCCGGCACATAATGTTGATTCCGGTACACGTTCAACAATTGCTTCGCGACACGCTTCATTTTTCCATACCGGTAAATTAACCTAATTAATGCAAGTACGAGTACATATTTTATTTCTATGTAAAATTCAAAAAAAAAAAAAATCTCAATTCTTACCTCCATTAATATATCAGAATGAGGACCACCAAAACTTTGACTGCCCCAACCAGTTACAATGGCCATTTTACCTTCCCAAGATTCTCCTATCGGCGGCATACACACTGGCCATATGTAAGTATTAAATATTGTTGGCCTCTCCACTCTGACTAAACCAATATCATTTTCAAATGTCAGCGGATCATAATCTATGTGTGTTACCATGTTTCCTATACGAAAATCTCTAGCACGAGTTTCGTTCAATAGCAGTGTGTTATATTCTCCTAGACGTACAAACAAGTCTTCTTTTTTGAACTTGTGAATACAATGAGCAGCTGTTAAAACATGGCGATCCGTAACCAATACGCCACCACACCAAATATACGGAATACCGGGTCTTATAAAGGCCGCCATCCAAGGCCATTCATCGGGTTCAGCTGGACGGCCGCCAGTAACGCGAGGGAACTGTTTGGTCGTTATACCACATCCTCGTTGTTCGGGATGATTCACTATGCGCGGCTCTTCCAAATCGGCATTATTTATATCAGTTATAACTTGAGGTCCTAAGCGGCCTACTATGCGAGATGGACAGCAAACACCAATTGTACTAAAGTCACCGATTGTTAGTGTACTGATATATATCAATGCCTTAATATATCTTACCTTCCTTGTATTACACACAAATGAGAGACGAGACGCCAGACATCATCCTTTAATTCGGGTATACGACAATAAATGACATGACGACAAGTACCCTCTTCACCGCTAGGTGTTCGGCAAGCTCCAAAGCCTCGATTTTCCTGCAATCAAATAATATTTAATAATTATTTAGTTACCTTGACGGCTACTAAATAAATTAAATTGGTTGAATTTTGAAGAGAGACTACTTAGGACCTCAGACCGAACTTTTTGTACTATTATTGCTTATACAAGTGCATGTGAAACGAAAACCTACAAAATATTGGATTGCAGGGAAAATGGAGACCATAGGTATAAATTTGAACAATTTCAACACTGATAGCAAAGAAAAATTCAGGTGGCAACTGCGTACCATAACTGTCAAACATATAGTAACATCTGCCATGGCACTGGCTAAGTTAACGAATTGTTCGACAGCATTTAGCCCAATTGTGAATAACATTTCCTTGGGAATTTTTTTTTCTATTCCCTATTCCTCTAAAAATATCTCCCCGGGATAAGTTTTGGAATTAATTCCGCCCGAAAATTGCAAGGAAGTTGCGTTGAAAAATTAAACATATTTGCTGTTTTTTTATCAGCTTAAGTCTGAATAAGAATTGCTTGGGAATTTTTTCCATATTCCCTGTTCTCCTATTCTAAAAGAAATTTTCTCGGGAAATGTTTACATCTGTTTAATCTTCACCTAAAATGCTAAAAACAACCAAAAAACTCAAAATTGAGCCTATTTACAAAAATACCGACTTTGTTAGAGAAATTCAAGAGTGTATTACATAAGTTAACATATTAGTCCATATCAAAGTAGTAGTAGACAAATGTAGTTTTAAATAAATATTATTTTTCATTTTCCTATGGAGTTAGTCGAGTTGGGAGAAATATTTTTTTTGTGTATTTAATTTGCTTTAAAGTCCGTCCTGCGTTGAACACAGGTAGATATGCAGCTAATAAAAGTGAAATAAGATGATAAGAGGTTAAAAGCGGAAGAGAACTTGCAAAATTCTTGAGATTTTTTAATCGAAGTTTGTTTACTTACACTCATCATTCATTAAAAGATGTTATTCAAAGGTAGATTTTCAAATGCTGCTTTTTATAGTGGGTACACATAAACTAAATTACAAATACATATACGTACAAATAAATATTAAATTTTTTTGTCGAAGTTAGGTACCTCCATTTATAGGTTTCATATCTGGCTTTACTTTAAATGCATAAATGTAATAATTATATTTTAATAATATTTGTATGACTTTTTGGAAAAAAAATTCCTCTAATTTTGCAAGAAACCATTTTTTTTCGCAAATTTTGGTCAAAGTTAGATAACTGCATTTAATTTTGAATAAAATCAGCAATAGATAACTGATTTTCATGATTTATAGCTTATTTTATTCTCAATATTTTAAGCTTTTATTGAAGTGCTGAACATCTAAAATTTTTATTCTGAAGATTTTTTGTCCTTTTGAAAAAAATTGCTCTTATTTTTCGCGAAAAAAATTTTTTTTTCGCAGCTAAGTTGTGATAACTCCGAAACTATTAAAAATACAAGTTAAAGGTGTTCAGGTGACTTATAGGAAATTTTGTTTGATGGTACTTGCATTAAAATTGGTCAAATCGTTTTCAAGTTATGATGAAATATATTGACTCAACTACCATATTTTGGGCAAAAAATTTGCCACGCCCATAAAAAAATTTGAGTCCGATGGAAAAAAACTAAAAACGGATTTGAATTCAGCGCATCAAAAACATTACTTCTCTCGCGATGTTATGCTATAATATAAGATACCAGAACTGATATTGCGTTTATGATTTGATTGTTGATTGCAGTGTCTGTCAAAACATGCAATCTAAATGAGAAATGCGTTGCGTAAACGGATTTAATTGTTTCTACTCACTATTAGAGACTAATAAAGGAGTAAAAGAGGAATTTTTAGTTCATATTTTATTTCTACAAAACAAATAATTATTACGGTATATCTTAGTAACAATAAAACATAGAATCTTCAGAAATATATCGTAGGACTTCAAGCTATTAGTTTAATGTGGCCTAACATGTTGTTAAGCCTTTTTGACTGCTGAATAAAAATTACTTGATGTCATGACCTTTTGAAAACCTATTTAGAATTTTTAATTATAAGGAACATTTTTGCATTTCATGTGAAAATATTGACAAGCAGATGGCTTATACAAAGATTCTAAAGAAACTTTGGGTGGTTAAAGCTAAAAAAAATGAAAATGTAAGTACATTTTCAAACAAAACACCCTTATAACATTCTGAGGAATTTTTTCCAAAACTTTTTGTCACATTCTCCATTTATGTGACTTTCATAATACCTAAGTTTCTTCCCGGGGAAAAGTTTTTCATTTTCGAAATTGTTCAGAATAAGGGAAAAAGCAAAGAGAAAAAGTTCCCGGAAAAATTTTATTCAGAACTGGGAATAGAAAACAAATTCCCAAGTAATTGTTGTTCGTGATAAGGCTGATTGTGTAATAATAGCGCCTAAAAGTTGCGCAGCTGAAATAAAATCTCCAATAAAAATTCCCTTTAAATAGTACAATTTAGTATTTAAGAAATGTAGTCGCCACAATTACACATTATAACTCCATAAAGTGTTCCAGTTTTCTGTCGTTCGTGCCGTCAATACGTGTTTCTGATGTCCGTCCATAATGTTTCAGTGCCATTTCTTATTATTATTATTTTTTAATTAAATTACAAACAATAAAAATTAAAAAACTAACATAGAAAAAAAGAAAAAAACAAATAACAAAACAAACCACAAAACCGAAGAAAATAACAGAAATATTACAATATCAATATTAAAACAAATAACAAAAAGTCAAGCAAACGGGATAAACACTAATGCGGAAAATTAAACACACACCTGACACCTAAATAATTAAAAAGTTAAAACGGCAATGTAAGACTGTTATATCCTACCATCTGTGTTTTTATTCCATCTTCTCTTTTATTCTCTACTAAGCTTTTAGGTGTGAACCGCTTGGAGGGGTTGTTGTTAGGTTGGCGCAGGTATAACACTGGCTACTGAATAATCAACTAGCAGCAACCAACTTCCTTGTCGTCAGCACCCGGAGGTTGGTTGTTCGATTTTTGATTGCTTATGGTTCCTTTTTGGCATTTATATTATATTTTATTCTTGTTTTATTTGCGTAATGGCAGGAACGTTTTCGGATAGATTTCTGCAATGTGCGCTGAATTTGGGTGAACTTCTTCTCCGTGTATGCGCACATTTGTCTCTATAGGCCGGATGTTTTCGCCTTATGTGAGACTTAGGTTTCTGAAAATGCTGATTCACAGGATTTTCATATCCTGGGTATCACCATCTATTCCTCTTTAATTTTCATATGGGTCTTGCAATGTACATTTGCGATGAAGTTGTGTACCAGTGCCAGCAATCACTTGGCATGTATGATGCAGAACTTAACTGTCTTTGGGTTAAATTCAAAATCAGGGCACATCTTTTACATTTCGGGTTCCTGTATAGAAGCCCAAACGCGGGAAGAGAGGTTTCCATATCTGGCTTTGACTCTCTTTCCGATTCCATATCGAGTATCCTTGCGAATTACCCGAACACTGAAATTGTTGTTTCTGGTGATTTCAATGTTCATAATTCGTCTTGGCTACGCCATTCAAGCCGCACAACTCCAGAATGTCAATACGTGGAGCTATTTGCCGCGCATAACCACCTTGCGCAATTAGGGAATGAACCTACTCACATGTCGTGTATAGATGGGCATCAAAATAACACCCTCGAGCTTTTCCTCACTACACACGCTGAAAAGTATGTAGTTGAGGTCCTTGCACCTCTCGGAAATTCGAGGAAATTGAGATTAACGATTTCTATGGGCATTTCAATTGAAAACTTTATTTCCTTGATTCTAACCTGAATGCCATGGCCGAAATGATTGTCAATATAATAAAGCTAGGGATGGATAATTTCATCCCATCCAGAAAGCTTCCGATTAAATCAAGTAATAAATCTTGGTTTAATCAGACATGTAAGCTTGCAGTCAGATCCAGAGAGGAAGCATTCAGAAATTGGCGTAAGAACAAATGCGATCATACTGATTCGCTACGCAAACAGACGAGATCTTCGTGTGCCGCAGTACTTAGGCGCGAAAAGTCTCTATACGAACAGCGCCTACGTGCTAAAGTTCTTACTTTTCTGCAGGGAAGTAAGAGCTTTTGGTCATTCATTAAAAGGCCTAAGAACAGCGCTGTTCGGTTACTTATAAAGGATGACCAAATATTCACTAACCCGGTTGATAAGGCAAACCTACTGGCTGAAATGTTTGCAGGTAATTCGAACTTGCCGGAGAGCGTTCAACCACTGCCGAACTTGAATCAGTGATTATGCTTAGTATATTCTTTCGAGCCCGTGGAGTAAAAAAGGTTCTTGCAAATCTCGACGTTAATAAGTCTTCTGGGCCGGATGGCATTCCAGAACTTGTCCTGAAGCAGTCCTCTTCGATGCTTACGAGTCCATTGGCTAATCTTTTCAGTGCGTCTTATCGTGCGGGTATTTTTCCATCTTGCTGGAAGATTGCCAATGTAACGCCAATCCCTAAAAATTGTAAGGCTAGTAACCCTGAATAGCAGTTTGTTCGGCACTTTCCAAAGTTATGGAGAGTATGATTAATCATCACCTTGTGAAATATTTAGAGTCCAACAATTTGCTGTGCGATCACCAATATGGTTTCCGTAAAGGTCGCTCTACTGGTGATCTGCTGGCGTTAATCTCTGAAGGGTGGAACAGGTCCATTCATGGATTCGGTGAGAGTAAGATTGTGGCCCTGGATACTTCTAAGGCGTTTGACAGAGTCTGGCACGACGCTCTCATATCCAAACTTATGCCTTTGGTATCGGTAGTCACTTCTCTCGACTCATATCGAGCTTTCTCAGAAATTGCTCTATAAGAGTGGTTATAGACGGGATTTCATCCTACGAGTTCAGGGTAAATTCAGGGGTACCGCAAGGCTCTGTTCTTTCTCCAACTCTATTTTGTAATATTTCTTAATGACTTTCTTTTTCTCACTTCTAATCCTATATACACTTTTTTTGCAGATGACAGCAACATTTGTCATTCATATTCTTTTGATCGTAGGCCGAGCCTTTTGGAGATTGGGGCGAAAAGGCGGAGTATGAACAACACACTTACAAACGACCTGTCGAAAATCTCTGAGTAAAGTCGTGCGAACAAGGTCGACGCAAGACCCAATGTTGCTTTCTGACACACAGACGTGGTGGTGTGTTGTCATTTGTATCTATGGGTAATGTTGGTATTGAGGAATCAGATGCTCTTGATGTTCTGGGCATGAGAATTTCATTGTGACGTTCGTTGGAACGAAAACATATTTCGAGTGTCAAAAGAAGCATTCAAGTGTCTCGGCTTCTTAAGACTGTGTAAGAATTACTTCACTCCATCTGATCTCCTTAATATTTACAAGACCTATATCCGACCCAAATTGGAATACAACTCTCATGTATGGGCCGGTGCTTCAAAGTCTATTTTGGAGCTTCTCGGCCGCGTACAGGAGAGGGCGAAGGTTCTTATTAATGGCGGTAGGGTAGCCAATTTTATCGATTCATTAGAGAATTGGTACTATAACGGAATGTGTTCTGAGGAAATTAAGGAAGTAATTCCTAGTAATCATATATTTTTACGTAGTACTCGTATTTTTCGTAGAGCTCATCCCATTGTAGATGATTGTCCAGTAAAGCGCACAACGCATTATAAGGAGAATTCGTTCTTTGGTCGCACTATTCTTTTGTGGAACAATCTTCCTGCGAATGTCTTTCCTGCCACATACGCCATGAGCAAATTTAAGTCGAACGTCCACAGACACTACTCTAATTATCCTCCTTCCCACAACCTATTTTCCTAGTACCAGTACAATATATATCTTCTTGAAAAACAAAAAAAGATAGGATCATAGGTCTTCTTGAAAAACAAAAAAAGATAGGATCATATATATATATATATATATATATATATATATATATATATATGATCCTATCTTTTTTGTTTTTCAAGAAGACCAGCACTCAGGGGATAACCACTATATATATATACATATATATATGTATATATATATATATATATATATATATATATATATATATATACATAGAAGTGCACTATAGATATAAAGCAAGAGTGCACTTCTGTGGCCATAATCACACAGAAGTGCACTATATATATAAACTTCTGTGTGATTATGGCCACATACGAGAGCGAATATATATATATATATATATATATATATATATATATATATATATATATATACAATATATATATATATATATACATATACATACAATATATATATATATATATATATATATATATATACATATATATATATATATATATATATATATATATATATATATATATATATATATATATATATATTGAAGCTACCTAAGTAGGAAAAAAATACCATTTTAGACCATCTGAATAATGCGATTTTGGGAACTCCTCAAAATACGCATTGCTTCGGTAATAACTTCTTCGTTTGAGATGAATTTTTTTCCTGTGAGCCATTTTTTTAAGTTTGGAAACAGGAAAAAATCACTAGGGGCTAAATCTAAGGTAGATGATCAACCAATTCGAAGTGGATTTCTCGTAGTTTTAGCATCGTATCTAATGCTGTGTGAACCGGTGCGTTGTCTTGAAGAAAGAGCACTTTTTTTTGTTTAAATGTGGTCGTTTTTCCTTGATTGCATCAACAAATTTATCCAATAATACACGATAATACTCTCCTGTGATTGTGGATCCCTTTTCAAGATAATCGATGAGCAATATTCCGTGTGCATCCCAAAATACAGTGGCCATAACCTTGTCAGCCGATTTCGCATTCTTCGGAGCACTTTCACCAGCTTCCACCCATTGCTTCGATTGATTTTTGGTTTCAGGTGTGTAGTGGTGAACCCACGTTTCATCAATAGTTATTAATCTACGCCAAAAATCAGCAGGATTATGCTTTATCATGTTCAAACACCGCTGTGAAGTGATCTGTCGAACTCGTTTTTGTTCAACACTGAGCAAACGCGGCATCCATCTTGCCGATAGCTTTTTCATATGCAAATGTTCATGCAAAATGTTGAACACACGTTCATATGATATGTTTACCATTTCAGCAATCTCACGTATGTTGACCCGGCGATCATTCATAACGATATCGAAGATTATCCTGATATTTTCTTCAGTAACTACCTCTTTTGGCCTTCCTCTTGATGGTATTGTTGCAGTGCTTGTTCGGCCCCGTTTAAATTCAGCAATCCAATATTTTACCATATAATCTGACGGAGCAGATTCGCCATAAAGTTTATCAATCTTTTCTTTTGTCTCTTTCGCCGTTTTGCCTTTCAAATAATAGTGTTTAATCACTACACGAGATTCACTTTTTTCCGTTTTCCAAGAAACACAAAAGTTGCTTACTTCAAACGTTTGCAACAAATAAACTAATCGATGAATTTGGCTAAAATTTTAACACCTGACGTTTGACAGATCGTAATTTCTAAGAAAGAAAAAGTTTTTGTGTTTGTGCTGCCATCTAGCGCAAGGTAGCCTCAATGTCAATCCGCCCTCGTACGTTCCAAAATTATGAAATAATTTGTGAAATAAAACTTAAAGGTGTTTTCTGTCTAAATCATGTCATACATTTAGCACGCCGTAAATTTTTCAGATTCTTTTGTAAATTTTTTTACATTTTTGATAGAGTATGACAATAAACAATAATGCCAAAGAAGTTTTTAAGGTGTAGCACGGAAAATTGTAAAAAATTCTCGAAAAATCTCTACAAAAATATGTCGTTTTAGAACAAGAAAGAAATAGCGCCTTGTTTTAGACGTTATAATTCGTAGAATTGTATCTATTTATGACATAAAAGTTTCTTCTTTTAAAGAAGTTAATAAAAAAACCCCTGATTGACTTAAAATTTGGTAACATTTGTTTAAAAAAATATAATCGTTTTTAAACCTGGAAATTTTTCTCTCGTTTTCCCAGGAATGAAAAACGTGCGGGAAATAAAAACGCTATTTCCTATGCTTTTGAGAACATTACTTTTTCTTTCGAAACTGATTTTTTTGGAATACCAATTTTCGATCGAAAAGTAACCTATCAAGTGTTATTTCAAATAATATATTACGTTGACACAAACCCTTTGTCAACGTCGGAATTGATAAGTAAATATATTTTAACCTTTTGTTTCTTTTAGAAAAATTAAAGTATTTCCATAAATGTCTGCCTTTCTAAACTGTATTTATAGAGATACCGGATATGAAAATGTATATTGTTGTGGTATCACTTTTACAATGAAAACGTGAACGAAAACGTTTATTGTAATTAAAGTAAATCAGTATCATTTTTCTACCTTAACTCAATACTCATTATGACACATTTCATTATAGATATGTATAACGTTACACTTATAAATATTTTTAAAGCTTAAGTTATTACATAAAAAATTATCTTTTCCCCTCTATCTCTGTTCCCTAAAAAAGCCTTAGTCTTTTTTTATAAATTAAATTTACCTGCAACTGACCAGCAGCTATTGCCTGACGTTTACTTATGTTATGACGTGTAACATTTGATTTTTCAACGTCAGTAGCACCGTTTGCATGTCTACTCCATTGGAACTCATCATTATCCGGTAATTCAAGTAAATCTAAAATAAAAGACACAAATTAATTACAACACGATAGAACGAAAAAAAATGTTAAAATATATATATTTTTTATTCATATTAAATTAAAAACATTGCTAATTTTTAATTTATTACAGCAAAAATATGACTTATCATTCCTCAATTGAACATCTATTGTTTTTAATAACAGGTATCACTTTAGGTAATACAAAATTTACATTCAAAGAATATTAATAATTGAATTTCTATTATTCGTTCAATTAAAGTGTCATCACTTTAGCGCTTTGGTTGATGTGAAGAATTTTACTTTTTAGAAATTTTTCGATATTTATTTTACAATTTTCCGAAATAGGGCAATTCTCTTTTAATATATACGTAAGTTCTGTAAATCAAAGACGAAAGAAATTGGAATCGAGTAAATTTTCAAAGATAAAGTAAAAAAAATCTTGTTCGATTTGATAATTATGACAACTTTATTTTACATTCGAATTCAATTTCAATCGATTTCAGTTAACAGAACATACTCTATAATTTGTACAAAGTTTTTCGGGATGTTCCAGCTTTTTATTTATAAATTCATTAGTGCTACGGAATTAGATAGGCAAACGATCAGAAATGATATTGAAATCCAACCGTAATTCATTGCTACTTCAATATCCAAGACCGTAAAAAATAAAATTAGTTTTGCTATTTTTTCAATTAATAACTTACCTATATAATCTTTTGTTTCAATAGCTCCGGACCAATTAATCAGTGTTAAGCAAACTATAAATATTAAATGTATTTTAATGTGCATTTTAAATTATAGTTTCTTTTAAGCCACGTTTATTGCTTTTGAAATGAAATGCGCTGCTTTTTGCTAGAATTAATATAAATTAAGCTGTTAAAACTTATAAATATATTATCGATGGTTATGGAGGTAGTATCTACTTAGAAATAAAATGTAATTAAATTAAAACTGTAAAATAACTAAACAATTAAACAGTCATTATTTAAATTAAATTACAATGTTGGATATTTGTCTATAAATAATTTAGCATACAGTAGTATTATGATACGGAAAATGGCCACATTTTAAAGAAATGACTCAGATAGCCATTTATCGAAGTATTTCATACGTTTTATAAAAAAAATGAGTAAAAGCTAGTGTACATTTTTGAAGAAGAGTGGAATTCATCGAATAAATACTCGAAAGTACATTTTATATTCGTATTAGACACGGTCTAAACTGACCCGTTGAAAATCTGATTGGACTCCCGGCTATTAAGCGCAGCGAGTACGAATCACCTTTATTCTGCGTTCGATTACGTCTCCACAACAGTTACGTTTCAATCGAAAATTGGTATTCAAAAAAAAAAAAAAAAAAAAAAATTAATAAATAAAATGGAATCGAAAAATAAAAAAAGGTAAGGCGTTCTCAAAAGCATAGGAACATATGAAATAGAAACAGAAAAATGAGCAAATTCTAATAAAAACTTAAAAAGTTCAACAAGAAACACTCCATTTTTGTTTCTCTTTTTCGTGAAAATGAACAAGCGTAAATGTATGTTATTATTTTTAACTTTTTTTACATTTTGTATATTCTCATTTCTTATTTAATAAAAATAAATAAAATAATAATAAATTTTAGCCAAATAGTAAATTTTGGAATCTCCGTCACAACTTGAAAAAATGTAGCCACGATCGTAATACGAATACATACAATCGAAAGAAACTGAACGGAATCAAAACAAAAAAAAAAAACAAATTGCCAAAAAGAGAAAATCTTGATTCGAATCGAAACTCAGAATACCCCCATATCTTTGTGACTGCATAACCCACTCTACTAGACACGATATGCCAACGGACCTGCGTGATATACGGGAAATGACCATGGCGTTCAATTACCTTAAGAACAGCAAAGGCCAGGACTGGATAACATCTACTTAGGGCTATTACAGGCAGCACTAGAAGCAAGGGGAGTTTTGAAGTACAGGGGTTTTGGCAATCGAATCAGTTAAATAATAAACTGAGAGTAGCACTGACCATAAATATTCTGAAAAAAGATAACCTGATACAGTACAAAAATTGACGCGGAATAACGCTCATCATTACCAATACACTAGCAACAAACAGCAAATTTTTCATACTCCCAGGACAAGACACGTTGACCTGAAGAGGTACTCCGGGAAAATGATCTACATAATCAAAGTGAAAAATTATCCTCATAACCCTACATGATGGCAGTGTTATTCGACCAATCTATAATCTATATATCTGTTTTTAGACAAGGATGCCTTCTCTTCCCACTGGTGTTCAACGCTGTCCTCAAACATGGGCTACAACGAACATAATTCACGCCAAAAGTTATGACTTGGGTACTTAACACCAAGCTGGAAAAGCTCACCTACGTCAATGTAATCTGTATTCTGTAGGGAGATTAATGATTCGACTGTTTTCAAAAACCGGTTTTCGAATAATTCGAAATGTTGAAATTTTAAAAAACCGGTTTTCGGTTAAAAGATGTATCAAACAACCATCTAACCGGTTCAATTGTTGTTGCATTAGCAAATAAAGTTGATGAATTTTTGTCCCATGTTGTAGTTTTCTAGCAAGTAAGTATTCCTGATCAACGTTGGGCTTTTTTATGGCCCTAAAGGACATTTCTTTCTCGACAAATATTAATTTGATCCAATGATTCATTTTTACAGCGTATTTTTTAAGCGTTTTATTTGTCAGCATCTAGAGACCAAGCAGTTTCCTTGCTGCACAATAACTTCAATCTTATAGACATATTTAAAGTGGTTAATAGTTCCTGGTGTCGAAGAACGTTTTCAACTTAGTAACTAAGATCAGTCAATATATTCATCGATTTCCAAATATTTTCACATTTCTGACCATATCTGTAGAAACATAAATGCATGCACCACGTACTTAATAGGGGGCGTCACTGTAGTATGTTAAGTAAGATACCAGTCTATCAACCAAGAAGTTCTCGGCCACAATATCTGACAATTTTTAATATCGGTATCACTTTACAACATTGCCAGCGACTAATTATGAGTATTTACGCTGTGATAAACTTCACTAACTCATACATCTGCCGTTCGTTACCGGCGTTTGTAGGTCCCTTTCAAAGAGACTAGTTGATCATCATTCTCCATATATAAAAAATTAACATTATTTATAGAAAATAAGAAAAAGGTATTGTTGCTCAAGTATGCATATCTTTTCCGATCTGCCATGGAGCTTACGTTCATTGCGTGACCTTCAAGGTTGTCATATATATAATAAAACTTTATATATTAAATTTAGGAAAATACTTAATCGATGAGCATATTTGCAATAAAATATATAAAACTTATACAAATTGTACATGTTTACAAAAAAAGTTATACGGCAAAACCAATAAAACTGGTTGAATCCGGTCGAATGATAGCTGCCTGATGCAGGGAAACGGGATTCTGCAAGTTTTAAAAGTAAGAATACAAATTTTGAGAAAATTTCAGCCTTTCGTTATCTCGTCAGTATGCTTACGAGAACAACGGATCCTATGCTACACGGCAATCTCCACACAATTTGTAAGCCAAATTTTATTTTAGTTAAGGTTGCTTAGCTAAGAATTTATCGACCAATAAGATGAATTATGTATCGATTTCCGTCAAAGTCTACACATTTAATAAAAAACATTTTTTTAACATAATTACAATCAGATTAATCGAATATATAATTAATGTTGTTAAATTTAAACCATATCTGACGAAAGGAGTCATTGCAAGCATTAACAGACCGATAGCATTTCGAACTTAACAGCTGCAGGATAATCTCGTTGTAACATACTACAACTAAATACATTTTTATTTGTAAACAGCACTGATTTAGAACAGATTCAAGCAAAGAGCTGCTCTTCTCTTCTATTTTCACAAGTACGTAGTCACACGCATAGTCAAAAAATAAACAAAGAGAAGTAAAGAAAAAAATTGTGGAAAAATACGGTACAAAGTGAAAGACTCTCAAATACTAACACAATTGTAATATGCATTTATTTAGTTTGCCGAACGCTAATTTAGAACCGTTTTCAGTGTTGCCACAATTGGTCTTTTCGGACCAAATTTGGTCGTAAATTATGCGTTTGGTCCGATGGACGACTGAACTTCAATTTGGTCCTTTTGAGAAAATGTGCCATTTTATTTTAGGAAATAAAAACACTATAAAGGATAGTTTTGTTTATTCGAGCTCACTAAGTCAGATGCTGTGTCAATTTTTATTCTTATAAAAAACAATATTCCTTTGAACAATTTGTAATGTTGGCGGGCTATAACTATACTTAGCAAAAAATTTTATTTTTTTCATATTAAGTGCGCGCGTCACTCTTTCCACCTATATTTCAGTTATTGAGACTCTCTGTCGTAGTATATACAGTTTTTCTTTCGCACAATCCTAAAAGAATAACTGGACTGAAAGAATTTCAAGATTACTGTTATGTGCCGTCCCATAAGATTTTAGGTGTTTCTTATACAAGATGGCTATCATTAGATAAGAATTATAATAAGAATTATAGAACAACGGGAAGCTTTGAGACTGTATTTTGTATCCTGTTTTTACGAAGTCAATGGTAGTTCGCAGAACTTGTGGAAAATATGGCTGCTAAACTCAAATGCGTTATGTAATTTAAACGCTTTATGAAATAAAAATCATACTTTATATCAAAAATACATACGCATATATTTGTTTTTATTTATTTAAGAAAATTGGCCAGCGCTGTTTCAGTCACAACTAAAAGCAAGATCGTAAAAAATTTTTTAAATTATTTTTCTGTGCCTAAAAAATTTGCGTACATTCTCCGCACATGTGCATTCGTCGATGTCTCATTGACGACTAAAAACAAGAGCGTAATACGTGTGAATTGAACGCGAACAATTGTCCTATGAAACCCTCATGTCTGATTTAGAAGCAACTACTACTACACTACTGAGTGTCATAAGAAGGGCCTTTGATGGAAAAAAATACTGCTCCTCTCTATTTATCGATATTTCACAGGCGTTCGATAAGGTTGGCATGAAGGCTTTGGCTGAGACAAAATTTGCCACAAATATCTGCAACCTATTACGAGAATATTTGACTGAACGTAAGTTTAAGGTTAAACAAGGCGATTACTTAAGTGAATTTCAGACCATTCAGGCCGGAGTACCCCGTGGAAGTATCTTGGAACCTATGTTATATCTGGAATATACCCCTGACATACATACCAAATGATACAGAAGAAGCAACTAGGTATTTGCAAGATTATATATCACAGCTAAAAGGTCTTTTTGAACAATGGAGAATAAAGGTTAACGGTTGAAAATGTACGCATACATCTTTCACCAGAGTCAGGCTCACCTGTTCGAATAAATACAAAGTTATCCCCAGAGTTTGAGGTTAAGTATTTGAAAGCACATCTTATCAGCCGGTTAACATGGAAAATATACATAGATGCTAAGTTGATTCACATAAAATTGAAAGCGATAGAAATAAATTGGCTTATAAATAGAAATTCGGTATTAAGTCTTCAACCGACGAGGATGTCTTTAAGCGGGGTATATTATATGTATTGTTTCCTGCTTTATTCTTCTGAAGTTTCATTACAACTGCAAATATGTGAACAAAAAACAACATAAATTTTCTTTTTTTTAGACAAAAGTGGGTATAACATTAACCGGTTAGAGAGTTAGCTTAGAGTGCAAGGAGCTTGCATATATATAATATATTACAATGCGATTTTGAATCCAATCTGGTGCTAAGGAGAATAGTTATGGGGCACTGTCTTAGCTGCCAACATTGAACGTATTCAAAGGCTACAAAATTATATATTGTGACCATTGTCGCAATAGTTTTTTCTAGAAAAACTGAAAGTTTTGGAGAACCGAGACCTCCGCCTGTAAGATATATATATATATATATATATATATATATATATATATATATATACATATATATATATATATATATATATATATATATATACATATATATATATAGAATATAGAATATAGAATATAGAATATAGAATATATATATATAGAAACCTTTAAGCTGTGTGATTATATATATAGAATCCTTTAAGCTGCCGGACCGCTGCAGTATCTTACAGGCGGTGGTCTCGGCGATAAAGAGGACAGCGGACTGGTTGATATACTACAGGGTATATGATTGTGATATTCGAATCTCTACGGATCTGTAGTCAGGCGGTGATCAGGGCACTCTCCGGTGTCTAATCAACAGCGCGATTAGTGTGTGAATGCCGGACATCTTTGAACGAGATGGCGAAACATTTAGACCTGGAGATTATCTGGGTAAGGGGTCAGAAATGAGGAGATTGACCACTTAGTTGGGATGCCGCTCTCCTCTTGCAAATTTATGGTCATGCGGTACATGTTAGGAAGGGTACAGCTACTGTGGCATGATAAACTCACGTGCTCTGTATCAAGACTGGCCCCTGTATGATCTGGCTCGCTCGGAGTCTATTATGGCGACATACGAATTCTTGTGGCTGTGATTACTAGGCGCTAAGTAGCTGGTGCGCACTTTAGGAGATTGGGTCTGCCGTTCAATGACTGACTGTAGAGGTTGTCAGGATGAGGAGGAGGAAGAGACTGTCGAGCATTTCTTGCGCCAGTGTCAAAGTCTTTCGGATATTAGATCTGCTGATATGAATATCAGCAGGATCTCTTATTTTGCGCAAGGATCTGCTTGGTTCAGTTCGAACAGGGATGCGAACACGTAGGTATTTCTTTTATGTATTACTGATATGGGTACCACAGTGTGATCAATATTTGATCCAAGTGGGCTAGACCTTTGCCTGTAAGTTTATTTGTCATTTAAACACGCGTAAACTTCTGAACTGATTTTGACAAAATTTAGAACCCAAATAGATCTAGCTAACGAAAGTGTTATAGGATATGCCTTTTTTCAAAATTTAAATTGAGAGAGATTAAAAGCGGAGGAAAATGGCAAATAAGATCATATGAGGCATCATTTTATGAGTCGTCTTATGAGTCAATTACTCGCAAAGAACTAAATCGATTTTGTTCAAATTTGGAGCACAGAGAGCTCCAGATGCTGACATTTCAAACACAGCTATTTTTCAAAATTGGACCCAAAAGTGATTAATGTCGAGAGAAAACAGACAGAATAAATTACTTTTTGTCTAAAATTTAATTTTTTTATCCTATTTCAGTTTGTTAGTTAGATCTATCGGTATTCCAAATTTCAACAAAATTGATTTGTTCGTTAACGTATAACTGATGTACAAGCAAACTTACAGAGAAAATTATAATATACACGCATATGTATATGTATATTGATTAAACATTTTCTATAAAATAACAAATTAAAATGCTTCTTGCAGAGCATAAGCAAAATGTTGGATGACAACTGCAGAAATATAAAGGAATATTATAAGAATCAGTACTTGTATTATTGTTTCTCTTTATGACATCATTACAAATACTAACTGAAACTTTTAAAATGAAATAAAATAGTTAAGGTCGTCTTTGCCAATATAATTTAAGCAAATAAACCAAAATATTATTAATTACTAGTTTTACCCATCCGGCGTTGCCCGGAAATCTATACACAAATATGTGTATTATAAGTGGGAGAAAAATTCCCTTTTTATTGATCCTATCCATTTACTTGTCACCTTCCTGTCTTAATAAAGTAAATTCTAAGACGAGTTTTACGTCTACCGCTCTTACATACATACAAAAATTCATTGAGGTGTAAATAATAATTATTGTTTTTTATGGGAGGTGCCACACCCACTCTTAATATGATGTTTATTTTATAACTTATTGTGCAACTTGATAGTACAATATCATGTGGAAAGTTAGAAACTCTATCTTTTAACAAAGATAAACGACAATAACTACGTGTGTCGTAGGAATAGACTATGAACAAAAAATTATCATTTTTCTTCTTATTAGAACTTCTAAGTGCAACTTTTGACTATGTAGCTTTTTACAGCACGATTTAGTGAATGATGTATGTATGTTAGCAAACAAAAAACTTTACTTTAAGAAGAAAAAATGCGTGTCATTTCAAAAGAAAACTTATTCATCGTTTTCCCCAGAGATCCAATATTGAAAAAACACGTTCTATTACACTTGCGTTAGCTGGATCCATATACATATCTTTGTTCCAATTTTTAATAAAATCGATTTAGTCATTTAATCGTGATTGACTCATAATAAAACAGAATAAACAAAACGTTTTCTCTCGATTTTAACCTCTCCTGGGTCCAAACTTGAAAAAATCATACCCTGTGTCACTTTCGTTAGCTTGAACTATCTATGTTCCAAATTTCATCAAAATGGAAATTTTAGCAAACAAAAAACTTTGTTTTAAAAAGAAATAAAATTGCATTTTAGAAGAAAACTTACTTATTTTGCCCGATTTCCCCCGCTTTTAACCTCTTCTGGGTTCAATTTTGAAAAATTTTCATTTTCATTAGCTAGATTAACCTGTGTTTCAAATTTCAACCAAATCCATTCAGTCGCTTGCGCGTGATTCAACGACAAACAAACTTACAAAAAAATTTTAAACATACGTGTAAAAAAGTAGATTTTGTTTTGTATGTTTTAATTTGTAAATCTAAATCGAAATCAGGTACGTACTAGATTTTAGTTTTAAATAAATGGGCTATAAGAAAACAAAAAAATCATTTAACAAATTTGCTCAATAACTGTTTCCAAAGAATATGCGTTTTTTTCGATTAGAACTGTTTAAAAATTAAAAAATGTATTTCTAATTCTTCTAGAATTAAAAACTTAATTCACTTTTTACAGTTTTTTAACAAAGTTTCGTGTTAAGAAGATAATTTTTGAAAATTCACGTTATCATGTTTTATTTCCGTTTGTTGAACATATTGCACTTGATCAACAAAAGGGTATTAACTGAAAATTTTAATATTCATCAGTAGAGGTGAAAAACTGTTTCTGGTTACGTTTTAAGAGAATTTGAAAATCCGAATACATAATAGTAAGCAAAAAACAATAACTCTTTTATGAAAATATATGATACATTTCTATTTCCACTTTTGTATTTACTTAAAATAATAACTTTTTGGTGATATAAAAGTTGTCACTATACTATCGCGAAAATGATGACAAATGTTGTTTTCGCGATGAAAGAGTAATCGAAATACGTTAAAATTTTTATTTTCATTTTTTATTTATTTTTTATTTTTATTTTTTTATGTTGTTAATTGCTTTCTTGCAAAAAGTGAAATTTTAAAAATTTTGAGTTAATACCCTATTTTTGATCAAGTGCGATATATGTACATTATAGTTTAAATTTTTTTATAATTATTATGCACTTTTTAATTTGTAATCATATTTTTCTATTCAATTTTAAATTTATTTTTATTTTTTAAGTTTACGTTCATCATAAATAAATTAATTTATTTTATTTTTATTGTGGACTTAAACTTCGATATACGATAACAAAATAATACGTTTATTCCGTACGTTTATATGATGACTGACTACTATTCGCCAAATGACCAAAATATTGTTGTGACTAGAATCACTACCAAGATTAAAATAAAAATTTAATTTTTGTGAATTTTAATTCTTCTTTAAATTTATTTCATGAAAGTTTTTTTGTTTTTTTTTTTTTTGTTTTTTAATGCCGGTTGTTTTTTTTCCACTCTTCGTATAAAATGATAAAATATAAAACATTGTTTTGTACGTTGATTGTATTTTAAGTAAATTCAAGCCCAATAGTAATATACACGTATATGTATATATACTAATTTCACATATATAATGATTTATTTTACTATATGTATACATATGTAAGATTGTGTTTAATTTTTATATTCGTATATAATGCTGCAAATTATCGCCATAGTCTTATAGTTTTACGCTTTTCTGAGTATTATTTCAGCTCAATTTCATTGTAAAATCATTATTAATACAGCGATGTATGGCTAAAGCATGCAAAAAACTTTCGATTTCAGTGAGATAAATGCTCATAATACAAGATTATAAACTAAACAAGTACATATGTATGTAGTATATACGATATCTTAGAGTACAATGGTATTTTTCTTGTTTGAATATTTAGGTCATTTATAAATCAACCCAATTCGACTCAGTAATTTAGAATCTAAATTGTTATTCCTTATTACTGTTGTTAAAGTTATTTAATCAGATATTAATTGAACTATGACAGATTTATGAAACAGATTTTTGTCCAATTCCCCTATATAACATTCACGTGCCATAGTGCAACGAAATTTATCCTTTTTTTGTGTGTACATTCAGTAGGTCAGAGAATAGGACGTAAACTATTTTTCACACCAAAATTCCAACTGGGCGGTATCACGCCCAAACAAAGTAAATATTTATCTGTCTTTATCTTCAAAATGGTAACAGTAAAAGTATTTAAATTTGACTCAAATAGCTCATTATCAATACCAATCATCATTAAAAAAGTGGCGGAATTGGACAAGTGGGCATAGTACCTTACATACAAACAAAATATTAATTTTTGTATATTTAAAGAAGGGTTAAAGTGAAAGTTTGTGTATTTAGTGTAAATGACTCGTGGATAATTTAAGTCACCGGCCAAAAAAAGAGCGGAATTTGATTAGTAGGCGTGGCGTCGCCCATACGTAGTAAATATTAATTTTCGTATATCTTTAGAAGTGTACTAGTAGAAGTTTCTAAATTTTAATTCAAAGAGCGGGTAAAAGCAATCTACATACATATATACATATATAAATGAATGTGTAGGTTTAAAATTGGATCGATCTCCAAAATTTGGCCCAAATAGAACTTAAAACATTTCCTAAACAAGAAATTACAAATTCTTTTCATTTTTGAGTATTTATGACACATGGCGAGCCATAGCTGCCAGATTTGACGATTTACCGTCATTTTGACGATTTTGTTTTATTTAGCTAAAAGACGATTGACGTTCTTTGCAGGGTTGGCAAAAACCCGGGTTTATTAAAAAACCCAGCCCACCGGGTTTGCTTCCCAACTTCGTTTAATTAGACAATATTTTTTGTTTGTTAGTATTTATAATTACGTTGTTTTAATATTTGTAATGCAATTTTGTATTCTTAGTGTGATCAAGACGGCATTGTGTACTATGATATGCTAAAATCCGGTATTCGGAGCAGATTGCAATTATTACTTCGGTTGAACCGTGCATTATGAGATAATTGGCCAGAATATAAAGACAGACAGACAGACAGACATATAAAGATTTCCTTTTGCATGACAACACTTGGCCTCTCGTGGCAAAGTTGCCAAGCAATTTTTAAAAACGATAAAATTTTACAGACATAGTTCCTTTTGACTATTGGCTACTTCGATGGATGCAATATCTATTATCATCAAATAACTTCTTTTGAAGAAATATAAATTCGGCTTCAAAGTATATCGCCTCAAAAAACTAGACGAGATTCTGTCATTAGCTCATAGGTGGAGAAAAGATGTAAATCAGTGATTTGATAATTTTTTATTTTGATAAAATTGTTATTTCATTATCATTTTTGAGCCAGAAAAAAGGGAACGAATTAATTTGTTCTACCAATAAAACCCTGGTGGGTTTAATTGGGTTACCCAGTGGGTTGCCAACCCTGGTAAATACAGTATTTTGACATTATTATCTAATAAAATTTAAAAGTGAAGTTAAACGATTTGGCAAATGAGGTATTCATTCGTAAACGCATTAAAAATGTGTAATGTTTTATATGCACTTTACACGTACTGTAAAAAACAATTAAAATACTAAAAACTTGCTGGTTTTTTGGTACGATTTCTTGGACGATTTTTGAAGATTTTTCGAAACTGAAATGACGATATTTTTAAAATTCATCGGAAAAATTACGATTTTCTGCAAATTTCATCTGTCAGCTCTGCACATGGCACTAACTATTAACCAAATCAAGGGAAATAAAGCAGACGGATGACAACATAACTCTTGATATACACCCCGAAATTGTATCCAAAATTATAAAAGCTCACACTGCACAGGACAACTCGTGGCCTAGAAGCATCGCGATTAAGTTACCTAAAAAGACAAACTCAGGGAATGTGAAAACAAGTGCATTACATTGCTCAATTTCATCTACAAGGTAGTATAATTCTCAAAAGGCCAAACACAAAGATAAACAAGCTAGGTTTCGACCATGCAAATACTATCTGAATTATCATAGAGTAGTTGATAGAGTGGAAATCATCTCTGTACCTTCTTTACTTTTATTAAAAAACGTTCGATACCATCAGCGGAAACGTCATCTAATGAAGAACGGTGTGCTCAACAAAATAATTTAAATTATAAAATCCACGTACAATAACACAGATTTGCAAGTAAAGGGTGTTTTTTATAGAGGTATAGAAATTTAAGCTGCAACAGAACAACGATGGAGATTATTCGATTGACATGAATTTTATTTATCCGAAAGATAATCTTGTGGCATTACATTTTAAATATGATTTCTGGCATATGACCGCCACGGCTGCCGCGGATGTAGTCCAATCTGGACGTCCAATTTTCGATGACTTTTTCCAACATTTGTGGCCGTATATCGGCCATAACATGGCGAATTTGTCTTCCAAACGGTCAAGCGTTTGTGGCTTTACCGCTTAGACCAATGATTTTACATAGTCCCACAGAAAGTAGTCTAGCGGTGTTAAATCACAAGATCTTGGAGGCCAATTCACAGGTCCAAAACGTGAAATTAGGCGGTCACCAAATGTGTCTTTCAATGAATCTATTGTGGCACGAGCTGTGTGGCATTTTGCGCATCATGGTTTTTCAATTCAGGAATGAAAAAGTTAGTAATCATGGCTCTATACCGATCACCATTGACTGTAACGTTCTGGTCACCATCGTTTTTAAAAAAGTACGGACCAATGATTCCACCAGCCCATAAAGCGCACTAAACAGTCAGTTTTTCTGGATGTAGCGGTGTTTCCACATACACTTGAGGATGAACTTCACTCCAAATGCGGCAGTTTTGTTTGTTGACGTAGCCATTCAACCAGAAGTGCGCTTTATCGCTAAACAAAATTCGCTTGTGAAAATTGAAAAAATTTAAAATTGAAAAAAAAATTCACTTATGAAAAATGAAAATTGCACTATTTGCAAGCGTTGTTCAGCCGTGAGTCTATTTGTGATGAAGTGCCAAGCCAAACTGAGAATAAATCACTTAACAGCTGTTAAATCGGTCACTATCTTGAAAAGTAATGCCAATAAAGTTCTATACCTCTATAAAAAACACGCTATACTACACTACATTGGCACAATACAAGGGTGTCCCTATAACAACTTCTCTTTTTGGTGGTAACAGACGGATTTATAGAAGAGAAAAAGAGGAAAATCGTGGAGTTTACAAAGGCATCTAGAAGATCTTGATTATGTAGATAATATTTGCCTCTCACACATAAACTGTCTGTCTATATATAATTTCTTTAGAATTGATGTTTGTTTTAGCCTTATTTCACTGTTTGGGTTTTTTAACAAGCTTTGATAAAGGCAAACAATACATAATACAACTTTGAGACTTCAAGCAATTTCAATGAATTAAATGTAATAAATAAAACAATTTTTTTAGAATCTCAAATTTTGTGACGTTGACGTTGATAAAAAATTTACTTTAAAATATGATATTTAAGAAAGGTATTCCAATTGCCTTACATGCTAAAATGTATGTATCTATAGTTATAAGAAATTCAAAACTCTTTAAAAAAAATTGTGATTGGAAAGGTATGTATTTTGTTGCAAAAATTTGTATTACAATTATGATCTATTAGATTTTGTTATAAAGGCGAAAAAATTGAATTCTTCTTTAACTTCTTAAGTCAAATCTGACTTATTTTGAGGTTAGAAAGACTAGAGTTGAATGAAGAAAACTTTTAGTTAGCTGATATTTCGGTGTGAAAAGATTCATAGAGTAGCTTCCTGATATGTTTTTTTTTTCGGTTTGCATCTTGTGAGTTCCAGAGCATCCTCACACATAACCCGTAAGCATGGCTTCATTCTAACGGCCCTGATATCTTCGACCTATTAAACAAGTATGCTGATGGAGTTTTTCTCCATATTGATCATTGTGTCAATCCCTGAGGCAGGAGCGAAAATGCATTTTAAGCAACATATTGTATCCGAGTTAATAGTATTTATTTTGTTGTTGCTGTCTTTTTTGTTGCCGAAAAATCCCTTTAGTCATACTGATTTCGTTCGCTTGAATTCATTACTCTCTTCCTTTGATTGGTCGCTTTTTCTTAGCTCACGGCATTGTGACTCTTGTTCTCATGATTGGATTATAGATGTCTTTAATGGGGTTTTTATCCAATCTTTTGATGAATTTCTTTTATTTGTACATTATATCTCCGAGCGTTCTGGTCCTCTATGGAATTCAGCTAGACTGGCTAGATTGAGGAATAAAAAATCGCGGATGTTTAGGAAGTTTAAGAAATCTGGCTCTTTTTATGATTTTTTCGTGATAAACGCAAATCATCTACGATTCTTACTGAAATGTTCTTCGGGGAAGAATCGCCTTCTGTTTATCTTGACATTTCGAATAAATTTTTGCTGACTTCTTTCAGTCTACGTATAGACAATTGGTCTCAATCTTAGATTCAGGCTACATTTTTTCTTATCCTTATTCTGCGAGACCCTGTCAATTTCTAACATTCATGAATTTAGTGTTTAGTCTGTACTCGATCCTCTGTCTGGTCTAAGATCTACGCTCTTCTTAGAGCCTGATGAGGTTCCTGCCTGTGTTTTAAGCGGCTGTGCAGTCGTCTTGAGTGATCTTTTGACGTTTATCTTCAAAGGACTTTGCATAAGTCCGGTAGTAGATCGAATATATCGAATTATAGGGTTATTGCTAAGCTCAATGCTATTCCTAATCTAATGGAGAAGCTTGTGTCTGATTATATTTTTTCTTTAACGAAATACGAGGGCGGATTGACATTGAAGCTATCTAGCGCTAGATGACAGCACAAGCACAAAAACTTTTTCTTTCTTAGAAATTACGATCTGTCAAACGTCAGCTGTTAAAATTTTAGCCAAATTCATCGATTAGTTTATTTGTTGTAGTCGTTTGAAGTAAGCAACTTTTGTGTTTCTTGGAAAACGGAAAAAAGTGAATCTCGTGTAGTGATTAAACACTATTATTTGAAAGGCAAAACGGCGAAAGAGACAAAAGAAAAGCTTGATAAACATTACGGCGAATCTGCTCCGTCAGATTATATGGTAAAATATTGGATTGCGGAATTTAAACGGGGCCGAATAAGCACTGCAACAATACCATCAACAGGAAGTCCAAAAGCCAAAATCCTCGATATCGTTATAAATAATCGCCGGGTCAAAATCCGTGAGGTTGCTGAAATGGTAAACATATCATATGAACGTGTGTTCAACATTTTGCATGAACATTTGCATATGAAAAAGCTGTCGGTAAGATGGGTGCCGCGTTTGCTCAGTGTTGAACAAAAACGAGTTCGACAGATCACTTCACAGCGGTGTTTGGACATGATAAAGCATAGTCCTGCTGATTTTTGGCGTAGATTAATAACTGTTGATGAAACGTGGGTACACCACTACACACCTGAAAACAAAAATCAATTGAAGCAATCCGTGAAAGCTGGTGGAAGTGCTCCGAAGAAGGCGAAGACAGCGAAATCGGCTGGCAAGGTTATGGCCACTGTATTTTGGGATGCACACGGAATATTGCTGATCGATTATCTTGAAAAGGGATCTACAATTACAGGAGAGTATTATCATGCATTATTGGGTCAATTGGTTGATGTAATCAAAGAAAAAGGACCACATTTAAACAAGAAAAAAGTGCTCTTTCTTCAAGACAACGCACCGGTTCATACAGCATTAGATACGATGCTAAAACTACGAGAAATCTACTTCGAATTGGTTGATCATCCACCTTATAGTCCGGATTTAGCCCCTAGTGACTTTTTTCTGTTTCCAAACTTGAAAAAATGACTCGCAGGAAAAATATTCATCTCGAACGAAGAAGTGATTACCGAAGCAATGCGTATTTTGAGGAGTTCCCAAAATCGTATTATTCAGATGGTATAAAAAAGTAGGAAAATCGTCTTACTAAGTTTATTGAGATAAAAGGAGACTATGTTAAGAAATGAATGGTTTTTGAAAAAAAAATTTGTTTTTCCTACTTAGGTAGCTTCAATATCAATTCGCCATTGTATATTATGTTACCATTTAAGCATGCTTTTTTAATGGGCAGGTCGTAGGTTTTTAGGATATTATTTATACTGATTTTAGCAAGGCCTTTGATAGAGTTGATCTCAAGATTTTGCTTCATAAGCTAACATTGATTGGTATTCCTAATAGACTTCATCCTTCGATAGACTCCTACCTCTCCTTTTAGACTAAGAAAGTTTTGTTCTGAAATGTATTGTCTAATGGCGTTTTTTTTTCTGGATAAAAATGTTGCACATTGTCCACCTGTCTTTTTTTGTGTTCCTTTTTTAACAAAATTTATACAATGAAAGGGTGCTGTGTTTATCTCTAAAAATGTAGTCTTTAAAAAATGTTTATATTTCCTAATTTTTGACTACGCTTTATGGCAAAGAACAAAAGAAATGCAACATTTTTTTCAAAAAAAAAAAGAAAATGCCATAAGACCACTTATGTTTTTTCCGGATTTTTCCAGGGACCTTTCTGATGTATTTTCTGACTGTATTGTTACGAGTATGTACGTGAATGATGTTAAATTATTTTAAACTTCTAATGATGTTTTTGGCCGGATGCAGCATTAATTTGATAGATCTCAACCTGAGTAAACATAGGCATATGATTTTCTCCTGTTCGAGTATACAATTGATTCTTGCCCGTTAGAGACCGTTCACATTTCACTTGCTAGGCCGATTTCGGTTATTTGGAATCCTTTTATCGGGGTCATATTTGATTATTTGGAATCCTTTTATCGGAGTCATATTGATTCAATTGAATCCGTTCAGAGGCAATTCTTATTATTCTGCTTACGTGACTTAGGGTGGAGTTATGTTGACAGATTTCCATCGTATGAGGCTAGGTTGAGCCTTGTAAAACTTCCTACATTAAAACAGAGAAGGGTAGTTTTGAATTTTTGTTTTGTTTGCAACCTTATTGCGGGAGATATAGGTTCTGGGTTTTTACTTCTTACCATGTCAGGGTCAGATTCTGGGTTCTGGGATTTTCTTCTTACCATGTCAGGATCAGATTTTCCCGTTATTATCGTCTTCTTCTACTTTCCGTAGGTTATGCAATGATTTCAATTTACATTATAAATTTATTGACTTTAATTGTACTGAAGTCAGTAATATTAAACGTAGGCTGCTGTCTAACATTAATATATTATATACATGTATTTGTCTTATTATTATTATTATATATACTATATATGATCTTTTTGTAGTATTGAGCATGTTAGTTGTTTTTATGTTCAGCTTGTGATTGAGTTCAGTAGCTGATTCGTGATCTCGTTTCCATTGTTTGCTCTCTCTCATCCGCTCCAGTTCTTCAGGTTGTAGTTTGTAAGTGTCTCTAACTCGTGAAGACGAGCCCTCCGCGGTAAAGTGAGGGCGGGTGAGTGTGAGGTCGGGGACCCTTCAAAAAAAAAAGAGTTCCCTAGCTATTTTTTCTTTCCAATACAATGCTAGTTCAAAAGCAGGACCATGACTTATCCTGATACAATATCTTACATACGCAAATTTTAGAAACAATGGTTAAGTTATATTTCTTTGACGGTAATGTTATTTCAGAAATTACATGCATATACATACATACGTAGGCATATATACGTAAGTATAATATATATATATATATATATATATATATATATATAATAAATAAATATATATATATATATATATATATATATAATAAATAAATATATATATATATATATATATATATATATTTATATTTATATTTTAAATATTAAGAGCAGTGCAAAACTTGATTTTCCGTTGAAGTAATGTCTAAATCAATATGGAAATGAACATATTTAAGCTTACAACTAACTCCGTTATGTGTTATTAAATACAAAAAATATATCTAAACTACGGACTACAGTTGCTACAACTCTCAAAAACAAAATTTTATAGACTTTAAAAAATCTTTCTATAACTCTGTATCTTTAAAATAGGAGCGTATGTATGTATGTTATATCTTGTCTTAATGTTGATTTTTTTTAATTCAGTGGGTACAAATATATCAGAATGCGCTAGTATCGAGCCACAAGAGTTTAAATTGCTGGACAGTGTAATTATCGTATGGAATTTAGAAAACTTTAAATTTTCTGTTTTATTCTGACAACAAAAAGCGCAGATTGAGTAAAAAATTCAAGTTTCGAAACAAAAGATGAGATTCTTTTAAAACGACAGTTTTTTAATTGCACATTTATTTTTAAATGTTTTTTTATTTTTTATTGAATTCTCGAATGCAAATTTACTGGTACAACAAATTGCTTAAAATGATTTTTGTTTTGCTTTTTAATGTATTTATTATAAATTATTTTTATTGATACACTTAATATTTAATACTAAATATTGAAGCAGAAATTTTTCTTCAATTCTCTTTTTTTAAACGACTTCAATTTTACGGGTCCATACAAATAAATTTTTACACAATTCCTTTAAAATAGTTATCCATAAATATACATTGTACAAAATATAAATAGAGGATATACATACTAATATATCTTTAAGTAAAAACATATGTATATAAGAAGTATATAGGATAGATATGGTTGCACATTCATATAAAATATTACTTAGTACATGGTTAATAAAAAATACAATACCATATTTCCCTTTTATAAAAAATACCCATACAATACAATTATCATATCATATTATCGTTTATACTTTTAAGTGAAAATATTTTTTTCAATTTAATATCCGTTTGATTGATAATTAGATTTTTAGTGGTCATTTTGGTTAAAAAAAATTTTAGCCAATCTTTTTATAAAAATTGTAGAAGAGTTTTTTTGTATAAAAATATATATTTTTTGTTTTTCTTGTTTGCGTTAAACTAAAACTACAAATAATTAAAATAATTTTATAAATCACATTTTATTTTTTAATTAATTGGTAACCATTTAAAAACATTAATTCCATTACATACACTAGATGACAAAAATACAAAAAAGTAACTAACTACTGGTAAATGAAAATGCTTTTGAAATATTTTAAAATTCATATTGAATTGTAAAATAGTAAAGTATTCGAAAAATAAAAACTAGTTTTAAACATTAAACAACTCAAAACTTTTAGCATTTTTATAAATGAACGCTGCTTATGACATTTAAAACTGCATATATGTACATAACATGCTCAGTCAAAAAAGTGTGTCTTTCATTAGAAGCTCTAGATTAGTATACTTTTCCTAATAACTTTCGATTGTAAAGGACGATAAAGTATTATTTTTCTCTAAGCTGCCGGAAAATTGCAGTCTGTTTTAGAAAGAGGTGGCTACTATATATGAGGTTACTAATCTATTGAGAGATACTTTTCTATCTAGCATTTATAAGACAGTCAGGCCGGTATTTGGTCCTTGGGGACTATGCTCGCTAAGTCGCTGATGGTAAAGAAGTGCCACTCATCACTAAGGGTGATGGCTGAATATTTCGATATCAGACTCATTTAGGTACCGGAACACAGCGACATTCCGGGCAACTGCATAGCGGATGAGCTGGCTTTAGCACATATGCTTTCGGTGAAGGAGACTTTTGGTGTGCCGATTTTTATCTGCTGTCTGCGCTTAAGGCAACGGGCCAATAATATCTTCAATAAGAAGCGGAGACTAACTCCGACTTATAGGCGGGCTAGAGATTTCGGGACGAGGTTAGACATGAAGAGCTCTAAGCAGCTGTTTAAATTCTCGAGGGGCACGATATTCTAAAGTGATAGGACCGCTAACGAAACATTATCTGCATGTAGTTAGCGCTGAGGTTTTATAGGCTGATCAGCAAATTCATAGTAGGGGCGAACTGGTTGATTAACTAGCCAGTGGCTGCCATAGGGAAGTTTTTTTCTTTTTTTTATTGAGCCCAAGTATGCTGGACGTTGTCTGGCAAACATTTTTAACCTAAACTGAGTTAAAGTAAGTATTCTATAAAAAATTAAAAAAATCAAAAATATGTTAAGCTGACCTTAACACGATATGGTTTGGGAGCGTCGAATTTGAACCAACTCTGCCATAGAATTATAAGTTATATGTATGTATGTATACAAGGTTTATATTAATTGAACAATACATATATGTGTATAGGTATATTTGAAATTTATTTTAAGAAAATTGTATATGAAAAATACTTGCAGACTCATTTTAAATTTTATGAATATGGGGATTAGTATTTTCAATGCAATCGCGCAGTCGCTTCAGTATGCTATTGTCGGAATTTTCTAATTTCTCGTGAGGAATTGATTATGTACCGATGACAGAGTTGATTTAATTTAAAATTTTTGATAATTTAATTGTTGTGTGCGAATGAAAAAGCACTAATTTATAAAAATACAATAATTTATTTCATTCTTAGCTTTGAGTTTAAAAACTAGTTTTAATATTTGACAATATTACTGTTTTATTACAATACAATATTTATTTTAAAAATATTTTAAACATATTTTTATTTACAGCAGCATATCTACGTTAGTTACTCATGTGCCCTTTCAATTGTCGCCAAGCGTACATACATATATAGACTTAGAAGATTTTGTTTTTATACTTATGATAAATGATTGTGTGCGTTATTTTTATATTTGATTATTTATCTAAAATTTTTATTTAATATAATTATATTGATTTATCCTAAACATTTATATCTAGATGGGTAGTAACATATATTTTTTAATTTTTTTTTTTATTTGCTTATATTAAAATATGATACTACTTAATATGAGCGTTTTAAGACTAGATTTATAATCTTTACTGAAGACCATTTTAGAAAATAGCAAACAATTATTGATTTTTTGAAGTAAACTTATATTTTACTTTAAAGATTTATTTCATTTATGTATTTATTTTCATTATTTTATATGTATATCTTTAAGTATAAAATTGAGCACCAATATCTTTATTTCTTGTGCCTGCTACTATTTATTAAAATAATATTAATAATTCAGTTTTGGAATTCTTTTTTTTTATTACGGCAAGTTTAATTGTGCTCGTTAGTAAAGGTTTTCTTGGCAGATTTTATTAATTTTTTGATGTCATAGAAATTATTATACGATGTATTCTTAAAAAATACAATTACTATAAAAATTTCGTGTAATGTCTACAAACAATTTTCTAATTCTTAGATTAACTTTTAAATCTCGAAAATATGCACAAAGGGAATCAACTCAAAACTTTTCAATTTTCACTTTTTGCAAGAAATTTTACATCATTTTATGTACTCTTTCGCAAAAAATACAGTCGATTGTCGATTGCAATTAAAATTAATTGGTCGATTAAACGCGACTATAAATTTGTAGTTGCCTGTACGGCAATTGCCTTTACTTGCCGAAAATTGTATTACGTATGATAACTGATAATTAACAATTTACTAAACATTTTTACATTTTGAGTTGAGTCTCTTTAGAAGAACCGAAGCGATATGTTCGAATTGTTTGGTATTTCTCGTTTTTTTTTTTTATTCAAGAATTTTTTAAATGATAATGATAAATGTTAAATAAGTGTTTTAAAACATTTAAAATGCTAACAGTGAGTAAAAAATGTTTATAAGTCGTCGTTATTGATAACGTCATCAGCTTGGTTATTTAGCACCACAAAATTTTGCCGGGTTCTTTGGTTTTATTTCCAAAAATGCTTATTCCCTTATTCATAAAAAACTTAAGTGTACATGAAATCTATTTTATGATAATTTTGCATAAAAAATTTTAAATAAAATACATTTCAAACTCATTTTAAATTTTATAAATATGGTGGCTAATTTTTGTCAAAGGAACCTAAACGTCTGAGCGCTTAAGAAAAAAACTGAATTTTATATCAAATATTTAGTTTTTGCTCTCTGTCTTTCTATATTACTGTGCAAGTTCAAGAGATAAATAACGAGTATTACTATAAAATATTCAGTATTGTGGAAAAAGAGTTAATGTTTTAGAAACTCTGGGGTGCTAGTTTATAGTGTACTAGTGTGTTAGCGAAATAATCTTGGCTTCAATTCACGTCAAAGATTAGGTTCTGTTGCATTCCATTACAATTAATAGCTTTTACAACTGCTCACTTCTTGTTGCTATATAAAAAATCACCTCACCCTCTGACATTATGTTCACTGCATTGAACCATATTACTGATCATGAAAGTACAAAAACAATGTCGTAATGTTTAAAATTTTAAATTACTTTAAAATAGGGAATTGCATAAGTATATGACAAAATATATATTAATTTTTTGGTATTAAATAAGGATAGGATTTGTAGTAAAAGAAGAAGTTCGTTTTAGTATCATCTGTAAAATCAATGATCTAATTTAGCATGACCTAATAAATGTTAGCAAAGGAAGCACTCTTTGAGCAATTTCTGAGATTAAAGCATTAACTTTCAATGTCAAATCTTCAAAACAATTTAATTAAATCCATAAAAACATAGCTGCAGATCGTAAATATGTATGATAGAATCCAAGACAATTGATTTTGAGGACAATCATAGCTCTATTGGTTGGATTATAAAGCTGTTAAAAGAAGGCTTAATTTAAACAAAAAAAACATTTTTAACAATAACTAACATTTTTGCATAATTGGATTGGATCAAAATCGTTGTATGTATCCGATGAGATGATTAGTATGCCCTTAATCGTATAAAGTTGGGAATGTATCCACAAAATTTGTGAATTTAGAATCAGGTTTAGAGGCTCCAGATAATAATAGTTACACATACGCTAACCTTAATTTTTTAATTCGAATAAAGCGAAGTGGTTCTAAAACGAAATTAATAGAATATTTCTTATAAGACAATTCAATCCATAATTAAGAGTTATGGTTCGAAAATATGGTTAGACTTTAAACCTTTTAAAACAAACTTATGGAACAAGGAGACGGTTTGAAATAGATATGTAAGTTTGGTTATTTTTTAAACTAAAATTTAATTTAATTTTATTAAAATTTATTTGTGTGTGTTTATATAAATATAAAAATGTTAATATTAACTAAAAAATATTTCTACTAAAACTAAAAATGTAAAAAATGCAGCATAACTTAAATTAAAAATTTAAAAAAATACTGTAAAAAATTGTTTTTACCATTAATTTGAATTTTTGTTTGTTTGTTTGTGCTTTTTAAGAGTATTTCTTTAATTATTTTTATCTAGTACTTTAACAATTGACAAATAATTGCTAGTGGGTGTAGAGAAATGATTTTTTTCAGTTAATTTCAATAAAATTATAAAAAAAAATGTACACATTTTTGTATGCTCTTGTCGGATAGAAACCTCTTGATAGTATTTTTGATAGTTAAACATATTTGGAAGTTTTTTTTTTCCTTTCACTATTCCATGGTATGTATGTATATATATTTTTGTCTAATTTCAATAATTGCTGCATTAAATGAATTGCTGTATTAAAAAGTCTATTTGAAAATTTTATATTTTATTCCTTAAACACATACATATCTATTGTAGTTCTATTGTTTCTTGTACTTCATTACCTTTATCTTCATTGGCCTCATCGATTTTTACCTTATCGTTTTTTTTACCATTATTACTATTCTTTTTAGACTTTTCTTCTTTTTTATTGTTGCTATTGTTTTCGCCACCATCACCGCTTGTTGAGGTCCTTTTGCCGCTGCGAAACTTGAAACGTGTTACAGGAGCTGTTGTTGCATTGTTGGCACAATTGCAAATTGACTCAAAAAGTCTCACCACAAATCCTCTTGCTTTGTTCACAACTTTGCCGTTCTTAAAATCTGGTATAGCAAAACCTTATATTTAGTAGTGTTTTAAATTACATTACAGGGATGCGTTTTTAAGATAAAAAATTAGTGATATAGAAAAAAAAGTAAGGAAAATGGAATAACATTTTATTAGAGAAAAATATATTTTTAAAAAAACGTGCTCTATTAAACGGAATTTTCAATAATCGAGTACCTCATGCCTTTATGTACATACACATTTAGTACTGTTGTTAAATAATACCTTCGAGCAGGTTTCAATGTCTTACAAACTTAGTTTTATACATGAAACAATTTGTAGAGGAATCATTAGAAAACGATTAATTGTAAATGACTATATACACTGAATAGAATAAAAAACTATAAACTAAATAAACTTAACTAAAAATCTATCAATAATTTTTAAGAAATGTTTGACAGAGAGGTTTATCTTTTAAAGACCATTTCTAATTTTTTCTCGGTTAGAAGATCCACTAGAATCCAACTACGCCGTCTCAAGTCAAAAAGGTTCACACCTAAGCCAAAATATGTCTGCTGTTCTCTCTTCAACAAGAAAACGATATTCCATCATAGCTCATCAGTAAGAAATTCAGTCACCACAACATAGTCCTATTAAGGAGTACCAGGCAACGCCAAAGTGCGATAAAAGCAGGGATGTGCAGAGGAAGTGTTCGAGAGTTTCGAAATCCTGCCCAAAGCTTTACAATCATCAGATCTAACCGTCCTATCTGATGGCGAGTTTATTAACCGTTCATTACCCATTAACCCAGTGACCAGGCACCCAGAGAATGCATACCACAGCATTAGCCGAATAATCATCCAATGACCTCCTACAGTATGACACTATACTCGATTTGACCTCATTTGTCATTATAGCCGTTGTTGCAATCCGGCTGTCGTTATATTTTCCATAATTGATTTTTCTCAATTGATGCCCTCCGGGATAGCCTTTTATTTCGCCTAAATAATAATGAAAACATCTCGGTCCGTATAGCAATTTATTCCTACAGGATATATTTAACCAATCCCAAGATACTTAACCAGTTTAACCAATCCTATCGATCTGGGATAAGTATCTCACAATTGCAATAAAATAAATGTTTATATCCAAATTCGCCTCATAAAAGTCTTTTAAGGCTAACTATGTTCAAATGTCCTCTTCGAGACATTCTTCATATAGATAGTCGCTTGACTGTCACGCTTATTATCTAATCAGTTCCGTTATATCGAGAAATAACCAGAGAAACTAACTTAAAACAAGTTATAAAAAATATTTTTTTTTATATAGAAAAGCAGAAAAGTTAAAGCCAAGCACCCGAACTTCAGAAACTTGTAGTTGCCTATATGGCAATTGAAATAAACAGATTTTTAGTTGCCAGTTACCAAATTTAAAACGATTTACGGCAACTTGCAACTAAACTAAAGTTTAGTTGCAATCCATAATCGACGTAGGTAGTACTTTATTGGATAAGAGCTAAAAAATTTCACTACGGAGACTATTAATTATCGGAAGCAAATATTGATTTAACAACCCTAAGGCTAAGGAACTGAAACCATGGCAGGACGTTCACTATGGGCATGGGATTTACGCGGATTAGAGAAGTAGACTGATCTTGGACCTCATAGACGTGCTAGTGATTATATCTTCACAAATAAACCAGTTTAATTAATTCGTTCGGGGACCAGTGACTATCTTTCTTGATAGCCAGGCAGTCCTCAAGAAGTTCGAATGCTCGATTAGATCTAAAGACAATGGTCTTGGGAAAAATACATGAAGTTATACGACTTTGCGTGGTATTGTTGGAAACGAGATAGCTTATGCATAGGTTCCACATTAGCGTACTAGAAGGACTCCATGCAAGAAGTACTTGCCAATTTTGGTACAATAGGCCAAGATATAGGTCTGTTGGGCCGGTTACCTCTAATCGAAGGACCTCTTTACTTTTCATGAGCAAGTCGGAGTCGGGTCATTACAGTTTAATGACTTATTCATTCATTCAATGACTTATAAATGGGAGAACAGTGATGCCGATTTTTGTAGATTATATGAGTATGAGGACTATCTAACATCTACTATGATACTGTCCAAAGCTTTTTAGTAGAAAACATCGATTCTTAGGTGGGAAACAATCCCAACTCTAACCTGACTTTCAGCATAGATCCTACTACTATTCTCTAATTTACTAAGGGTCTTATAGTCTGTCTCTTCTATCTTTTTATATCTTGTATTTCCCTTCTTTCTAAAGGATGATCACAATGAGCCACAGGGTCTCCGAATGATGTAACTATTGCTTTTTGATAGTTAACCTACTCATTGTAAAAACTATTGATCTTTCTTCGATTTTTATATTTCTATGACAGATAAGGTATACTATGGTCCAATTTTCACAAAATTTCTCATAAATGTTAAGGTATAAAAAACGTATTTTAGCCTAGTCATATAATTATGTAGTTTAAAAGTTAAGGTTATAATTTTTAAAAAGCTTTTTCTAATGTGCGTTTTTAAATTTTTTATACTTAGATTGATACAAAACTTATCAGTAGTCTGGAATAATAGATCAATCTTCACTAAACTTAGGACAGACATTACTTCAAAATAATACTCCTATTCTTAATTATGTTAGATATCTTTCATTGTGAAGAGAGTGTTAAATACAACATATATATTCAAATAGTACTCGTTATTTTCAGTTTCGCGAAATCTTTCAATTTTCTGTAAAAAAGAACGGAACTTTTTTTAATTATTTTCACTCCTTCTTTGGTCTTTCGAAGTATCTTTTTTAAATTATGTATAATATTTACACGTTCATTTTATATTGTAATAAACAAAAAGTTATTTAAAAAAAATATGTTTTGTAATATCTGATTCATTGCACCACTTTCACAAGTTACGTGCTATAAAATAAAATAATTCTAATGTTTTTTCTGTTATTTTGCACTTACAAATTAAATTTCGTTTTCTCTTATATAAATTCAAAACACCTCAAAAGCAAAATTAATTAATAACTGCACTTTTAATTACATGTATTTAACAAAAAACTCAATTATATATCTATTTAACTATAATTAGTCAAACCGTTACCATAATATCTTGAGGTGGATAAAGTTTATAAATACAACATGTTTTAAAAAATACAAAGATTTTTACTAAAAACGTTTCAATTTAACGGAATTATAGGAAAGGCTTGTATTTTTACAAAATTTAAAATAAAAAAAAATATATTTTTAATTTATTAAGTAAAAGGAAATGTCTTCAAAGAAATGTGTTTTTAAACCATTAATAATATGTTTATCATGCATTCAAATAGCAAGTGCTGTAAGTATGTGCATTTGTTGTGGTTTCGAAGTAAATTTTTAAATTATTTTAATTCGAAAAATGGGTCGAATTGATCCTTTATAAAAATATACATAGGTTACGATGGAACAGTTTGAACAATCATTGGATATGATGAGAAATGGTTGTGCTCCTAAATTTAAAGTAACCTTAGAACAATTGGATAATTTACGCAATGGATTTTTCGATGAAAGTAGTGATGAACTAAAGGTAAGAATTTTAGAAAAACAGTTTAAAAAATATATTATTTGGTTCACATTTGTTTGGAATGTTATTGCCACGAAATTTCTAGTTATATTAATATATTTTATTTACTATAAAATATATGTACATATATATATATATATATATATATATATATATATATATATATATATATATATATATATATATATATATATGTATATATATTTACTTATAAAACGACATATCCATAGATTTTCTCTTCCCTGTTCGATTTAGGTACAAAAGTATATAAAGGATAATTATGAAATCTTAGTAAACGTTGAAATTTTAAATCAAAATAAATTTAACATGTAAAAAAATTATTTATATTAAAGATTTAAAAGTTTAAATTGTGCAGTAAGCGTAATAATAGAGGATATATCGTTTTATGCAAATATCTTAAACGTAGTCAGCAAAATGAGGTTAGATTCCTACATAAAAATCAGAAAAATTAAAAAAGCGTTTTTTCATTTTAATAAGCTTTTATTTAGTTTTCATATTTAATTTTAATAAAAAAGTTATTAAAAAAGCAAGTACATATGTATGTAATACAAAAAATAAACAAATATTTGTTTGAAGTAGGAATAGGTTCATACCTAAATTTGAGAGCAAACATAGTTCTCGTGAAAATAATACATAAATTAATAACTCATGTTTTCTTCGTCATTTTTAAAGATCTCATAAAATAGATTTTTAAATTAATATACAAAAATTTTTTAAAATCTCAAATAAATCCTCTAATACTTAGAACAGCCTCTAGCCTAAGTTCACATTAGCAATTAAAATAACTTTTAGTTTTTACAGTACTAGTTAATTAATTAATTAAACGAAAATGTAAATCGCGCTTTATTTGGAGAAAAATATTAACCAAAAAATCCAGCTCCAGGTTCGAGTTTCCCAACCCAATTTCTCTGACCTGATTGCGTTTTTCAAACCTCTTTTTAAGCTACTAAAGAACGGAAAAGAACAATTGAAATAATACATGCCTCCAAATAACCAAATAGAAAAGATTTAAAAAAAATCTGACAACGTCGTTAATAACTTTTTGAAGCTGAAAGCGGGTTTCGAGTCGAAGTATTCTCAACTCCAAAACGCACTATCAATTCGAACGAACAGATTAAAATAAAAATGTTTTTTCTACACAAATAAAAGCATGTCTTAACATTATACGATAATTTGTTTTAATTTTACATCCAATGAACCTATTATTATTTCTCAGACTGTATTACTGCGTATGCTACCAACCAGGAATATGCCCCTTTGAGAAGTGTCTAATTAAATTAAAGTAGTCTATAGATTATGATATGGAGAAAAATAAATAAAATAATTTGTTGCAATATATGTACATACATATCTTGCGAAATTTTATATTTTAAGTAAAAAAATTTTTTAGTTACAATATCTAGCAGCTTAAATCGACTTAAGCTATTCTTCCATTATTTTGTACAAATAAGTAAATTGTATTGGTCAGTGCAATTATGATATTCGATATCAAATTTCATTGTAAATTGTTTTAAATTTGTATGAATTTACTCTTGATTCAGGATTGTCCACTCATAACTTGAAGAAGTATACCTGGAAAGATTGGTGTCTTGTGGTATGACTCAAGAAGAGATTTTTTCGCCCTTGTGGACAACGGTATCCCCTAAGCGCTCTGAAGCTGAAGGAAGGAAGTTAGTCTGCAGATGACGTGATTCTGGTGAGATGGAGGATTCTCCCGACCGTCAGTGAGGTAATACAGTCGGCGCTTGGCGACGTCCACTAGGGATCTTAAATCAATCCTACTAAGACGGTGTTAGTTCTCTTCTCCAGGAATTATAAATTGGAGAGGTTTAAACTACCCAGGTTAGACGTGGTTGAATTAAGACTATCTAACTAGAGGGAAAATAGCCTGTTAAAGATGAGTAAGGGATGGTTAAAGGTGTCATAAGTCAAAGGTGGGATTTTCACCCGAAGATGGTGAAGTGGATCGATTGAATCATATGGTGAAGAGGTCTGAATGATGCCAGTTAGATGAAGGTTCTGGATTGGATGTATAGACGTGTCGTCTCTCTGGGCCTATCAAGTGCCTTCAGGAGTACTCCTCAAGCATCGCTGAACATTATCCTGAACATTAGCCTGACCTCTTTGGAAAGTGCGGTGAAGAGGATAGCAACTAGGAGCTTTTTGAGGATATTAGGAGGCTTCGCTAACTTTAGGTTCAATGGGCATTTTGCCATCTTGAGGAAGCTAGATTAGGGTGCGCTTAAGGTGACTCGTCTGGGATTATCGGACTATGGCGAGATGTTAATAGGTTATTGAATGGATATGCGAGTTTCACGGATGGCTCTAGAACCGGACGAGTGCAGTGTCTTTCAGGCTGAGGTCTTTGCAGCCCTTAGGGACAGTCGACAGTCAGGCTATTAAGGCACTGACTGGACGCTGCGTCAGCTCGAGGTGGGTTTCACTATGCAGAGGGACCCTCTCGTCTCTCGTAGATGTATGCAGCTTCAAGCTGTGCTGGGCTCCTGGACACTGCAACGAGTAGCTAAGTGTGTTGAAGTAGCGGACAACCACTGGAGTTGGAAGAGTCGTAGAGGGGTAGGAGTGTCTGTAAGGTCTCTAGGCTGCTTTGACCTAAATTCAACCACTCGACAACGGAAAGTGTCCTGAATCTAAGAAGGGAACCTCTTAGAATTCTGGTGGGTTTTTTGAATGGACAGTGCGTTCTATTGGCAAGGAAAAGGCTATGGGAAGCAAGCACCCTTGTTTTTGCCAACTATGTGGCAATGAGGGTAAGCCAGAGACAGTGGAACATATCCTTTGTCTCCGGGTCTCCAGAGACGTAGGCTTAAGTTGTTAGGCTTGTTTAGTGGTCTCCATAAGGTTACATCCACCAGGTTCTTTGACCTGAGGGATTCATTTCAGGCATCAGCTGGCTGGTAAGATGACTCGCTGTAGGGGAGTTATGCTATTCTTCTATGTTTAATGTTTCTTCTTCTATGTTTAGTATTCACATCTTCTTCTTAGTGCCTTGTTTTGTCTCTTCTTTAATTTTTTCTTTCATCTATCTCTCTTCCTTACTTTTTCTCTCTAAAGGCTTCCACAATGGACCTCTGTTTGGTTTCTGGTTGGGATGCGTAAGCACCGCTTTTTAAACCTAACCTAACCTACTCTTGATATCAAATGGCTTAATTTGTTCCTTTTAAACTGACCATTAAAATGAAAAAAATAAATTTAAGTTTTTCTCCACATAAACAAAATATTAAAAATATTATTTAAATATAATATTATCATTAATATACAATATTTGAATATTTCTTTCAGTGTTACACAAAATGTGTGGCTCAGTTGGCAGGCACGGTAAGTAGCTTTATAATAAATACGTACATATATATGTATGTATGTATGTATGTACAAAAGGTTAAAGGTATAAATAAATCAAAAAGTTAGTTTTTCGAAAACTGAAATATGTATTAATAATTATATCGCCAATTAAATAATTCTACTTTCGTTTTATTTTCGCTTTTAGGTCACGAAAAAAGGTGATTTTAGCATAACAAAGGCTATAGCACAAATACCTATAATATTGCCTCCAGAAATTCAAAACACTGCAAAAGACGCTTTGTCCAATTGTAAGGATATACGTAAGTGCTTACAATCATTTATTATTAAATGTTTATTGAATAGAATAGTAAAATCAAAAACTATATTATTTTTTTTAATACAGAAAAAAGCTATAAGGAGTCATGCGAACGTATATTCTATGTTACTAAATGTGTACGGGATTTTGCACCAGAAGTTTTTAAATTTCCATAAAATAAACAATTTTTACAGAATTAAAAATTATGAACTTACTTGGTTTTTGTGTTTTATTTTTACCCTGAAAATTAAGTACACAGGTCAAATATTAAAAAAATATCCTTTAAAGAGCAAAGCAGATGATAATCTATTGGAATGATAAAACAAACCTGTTGCGAATTTTTAGTTTTAACATTTTGCTGTTTGTTGGCTTCCTCTTCAGCTTTTTGTAAAACATCATCAATAAATTCACCAACTACAGCCATTTTAGATGAATCACTTTTAAATTCTAATATACGATTCTGTAATAAATTGTGTGATTCAATGGCTGTCAAATTGGATTGTGGTTCCTTTGTTGAATTTGAGGTGGTATCCTGCTGTTGTAGAGCATCTTCAGTATCGGGCGAGGCAGGAACATCACTAGCGAAATGAGCACGCATTCTTGATTGAATTTGCAAAAATATGATTTGTTTTATTTAAAATACAAATATTTTTCAATTAGTGTTTTATAAGTTTTTTGTTTTACTATTTATTTAAACTTTTAAATATGTTGTATTTCTTGTACAAGATATTTACTGATGTATCTATAAACTACTTCTGTATAATGAAATATGTATTCTAGTTTAGCTATTTGACATGTTTTCTACTCATTTTCTTTTTTTTTGTATGTATTGGAATCTTTACCTACAAATGCGTGTTGAATGAAACAGTGCTTTCACATAGTTTACCCCACCACCCAATTTCTACCCTTAAATACATTTTCATTCAAATTATAAAGGGAATGCTAGCAAATTAACCTAAATCGCTCAAAACAACCAATAACTTCTTTATCTCAAGTAATAGTATAGCATATCTATTTAAATAAATTGAAATATGTTTTTGTACAATTTTCGAAATATTACTTTCATGCATATATTTGTGCCGATATGGAAGAATACATTAAGACGAAAAATTAAGTTTTAAAATATTTCAAATTTTGTGTAATGATTATCTTAATTGTTGAGGAAGAATGTAGTAAGGTGGTCTGTTATGGCGACGATCTAGTGATTCTCGTGTCGGGGAGGTTTCTCCCGACCGTCATCGAGGTAATGCCGTAGGCGCTTGGCAAGCTTTCTTCCTCGGCATCAGTCAGAGGTATTAACATCAATCTTTCAAAGACTGAGCTAATTCTCTTCTATCTCTCGAGGAGATACAAATTGGATAAGTTTGAACTACCTAAGTTAAATGGGATTATGTTAAGACTGTCTGATGTAGTCAAGTTCTTAGTTTTAGTTTGGTAACAACCCTATTAAACAAAAAATGTAATAGTTTTAAAAAATGTTGGTAAACCACCTTTTATAACTTAAGCGATTTTTAAAAACTTAAGAAAGAATGCAGTAAAATTTTTAAATTTAAGTCAATTTGAATTATGTATATAGTTATAAAATGAATGAAAAGTGGGAATATACAGAAAAATACCATATTCACATGTGTTTTGACAAATTCAATACCGTTTCAAAAAACTTAAGCTAAAAAGTCAACACATATAAAATTGACAAAAAGTAATATTTTAAAAAATGAATTAAATACATTTGTGCCTTGACTTCTATAATGCTCCTAAAGCAATAACTCAATTCGCGCTTATGTCAACTTAAGCTACTCTTCCATGTAGCGGCCACAAATATACATGTATATTATATATGTTTGTCAATATAACACCTTTACACACGTTGTATTTTAGGTAGCCTTCCCTTAGTAAGCTTAATCAAATGAAGTTTGTAATAATTTAAGGCAGTAAAAAAACAAATCAATATTTATGGAGAACAGCACATGCGTTCTTCTTGCGTGTTGAAATAAAAACAATGAAACCGCAAAGTTATCAAGTATCAGATACAAACTGAAAAATCTTTTTTTATTGTTGTTTTTAAGTTATTTCTAAAAGTAGAGAGGAGTAAAATTCTTTTAAAATTCTATAAATTTACCTTAAATACAAATATTAGTAGTAAATCTAAAACAAAAGTGTGTCAATTAGAACTTTTTTAGCTATTCCAAATGTGATAGATCATCTAGTTCCGGTGGTGGTCGAACCTCTTCTGTTTCAATGATAATAGAATTTGAATCAACAGATGTCTAAAAAAATAAACAAATAAAAGCGGAAATCATAAATTAGTCCTCGTCAATTTGGTCTTTAAATGATTTATTCAAGTACACCATTTCCAAACGAGCTTAAAAAAAATTCATGTTTATTACCACTTATAAGTACAATTTAATAACATCAACTTTTCAATTTTGTAATTAATCTTTATATATAAAAATCAATGTATGTGTTTGTTTGTATGTATGTATGTATTTATATGTATGTATGTATGTATTTTTATGGGTAGAGTTACCCCCCATACAAACCAAATATTAATAATCACATATCTAAAGAACTATATCAGCCGGAGTCATTAAACTTTGCCCTATTTACTTTCGTATAAAACTGATTTATTGTAAAAAATGTAGATCGGATATAATCAGGGGGAGAGCAAATTTTAATTATCGTATATCTAAAAAACTATTATAGCGACAGTCTTCAAATTTTGTTCCAATCACATTTCTATGAGCGTGGCACCTTCCTTCCATTCATACTAAATAATGGATTTTGTATATGTGGAGAGCGACAACTATTAAAGCTTCGTTACCTATTCTCATCAGCCAAAAAGCGGGAATTGTAGAAATCACACTCCATAAAAGCTGTCTAAGTATATATGTACATATACTATATAAAAATAAATGAAGACTGTATATATCCAAAAAGCAAAATCTACAGTGTCTTTCTGGAAGGAACAAATGATTGGACTTTGACCGGAAAAGGATATATGGGGAAAAAGGTTAAAGTATTTAAGATAATAATTAAGATGGTGTAGCGAAGCATACCGGATTTTAATTACATAGAAATTTTCAATTGCGTTCAACTATTATCCGTTATAAACATGTCTGTTAAAATTTTGAAAAAAGGATTTGATATTTTAATTTCATTTAATCGACTTTCATATACCTTTCAATTTCGTTTTAGTTTAATTGTTCTTTCTAAAATTTTAATTCTCCTTAACGTTGCCGACAGTGCAGACACAACTTAAATTTTGTGTAATCAAAATTTGATGGAAAAATAAGCAAATTGAACAAGAACCAACCAAAATTTTTAATTTTAATTTTAATTGAGAAAGCAATCATTAGCCAACTCAGATTATATAGGGTCCGCCAAATTAATTTTTTTTTTTTTGAAAATGCTATAAAAACAACTACTAAATATTTTCTCAAATTTCTTTTTTTAGTGAAAGTACAATCCTTCCGGTTAATAATGGAAAATAATTTCATTCAAATGGCTGCCTCGGCTGGCCATGCAGTAGCCTACACGATCGGTCCAATTTTTAAGCACATTATCGATTGTGTGCAGCTGTATTTCACCAATGGATTCACGAATATTGACCTTTAAGGCGTCAATTGTCTCTGGCTTGTTGGCGTAACACTTATCTTTGACGGCACTTCACAAATAATAGTCCAACGGTGTCAAATCGCAGCCCCGAGGTGGCCAAACGACATAAACTCTGCGGCTGATAATGCGATCTTCAAAAACAAAACATCGAGTGTAGCTTCGGCTGTGTGGCACGTAGCTCCGTCCTGTTGAAACCAAATGTTGCTATATCCTCCTCTTCAATTTTTGTGAACAAAAATTCGTTCAACATGGCCCGTTAACGATCGCCATTGACTGTAACGGCCACTCCTTGCTCATTTTCGAAGAAAAATGGCCCAATTATGCCTCGGTACCAAAATCCGCACCAAACAGTGACTCGTCTTGGGTGTATCGGTTTTTCAATGTATGCGTGCGGGTTTTCTGTGCCCCAAATGCGACAATTTTGCTTGTTTACATACCCGCCAAGATAAAAATGAGCTTCATCTGAAAAGATGATTTTTGATTCTGCAACATTACCATGATTTTCAAAGTAATGTCGCAATATTTCCCAGCATTGTTCAAGCGTATACACAACCATATTCGTTCAACGGAAGGATAAAACTAATTATCTGTCAAATCAGACATGAGCTAAGTGTTACCATTCACGAAATAAGCACTAGTTGAAAAAAAACGTTAGATGGCGGAACCGTTATAAAACTCTAAAAGTCAGTCGGTTTGCAATGAAACATTACATTTGCTAATGTATGCTAAATGTCTTCTAAACTCCATACATTGGTAAATATTTCCTACTATAACTTAAAAATTTTAAATTCAACAGTTGGATAAAATAGGGGTTTGATCCGAATATGGATTAATCACAAATATACATATATTTTTTGTCGATAATAAATTAATAACAGAAGCGTTGTTAAAAGTTTAATTGCAACGTTAGCAGGTAAATATATATAAATCGGCGTTCTCAATTCGAGTGCATTTTAAATATAAACTTCAGTTAAATGAAGAAAAGAAATTATTTACATTTATGAAAAGCTTGGAAATAATTATCATTCTTGATATCAATGGAAAATTATGTATTTGAACATTGTAAAAGGATAAAAGTACCCAAAGTGAAAAAAGTACTCATGTACACACCGAAGAAAAAAATGCCAAATTATCTACACTGTATACGCATACATTTTGTATAGCTTTTAATTACAATTACAAGGTTTCTAGAGAATTAGAAGACTATTTTTTTTTTAAATGGTGGGTATTAACTTTATAAACACTATTATTTAATTAAAAACGAAGAATTAGTAACTTTATAAACTCGTTTAGTTAATGTAAAAAATAAACAGAATATCAAGAGATCAAAAAAAAAAAACAAAATTGACCATTTCTTTTAATATTTAAGTAAACAACAATTCGTGGATTAGAAATATATTTATAGCGAACTACGTCTTTTTCATTAAACATATAAACGACGGCGTTCAGCTCGATTCCAAGGTAGCAAGCAAATGCTGTTGGCTGCATTTGCCGCCGTGTTGTCGGCTGTATAAATATTTTGAAAACAGCATCAGCAATACTGTTAATTGATGAACAGCTGTTTGTTGGAATGGAAAGCTGTAAAAATATAATAAATATTTGAAGAGTTGAAAAATATCAAATATGTACTTAAAAAAATTTTGAAACGATTTTGAAGTCGACATATTTAAATTTTAATTTAGAAATTTATTTAAAAACACTATTGGAAATGGTGTAGTTGTGTGCCCATTTTCATCACGAAGTATGTACGAGTATTATAATAGTTAAAAGGAATGTTGCACTATGTATCTGTCAGTCTGAAGGCTGTTGTCAGAAATATTTTTTAATTCTTAATTGATTAATTATATATCATTTTGTATGTATGTACATATATACGTCATATAAAAGAAATGTATAAACTTTAAAACATATTGATCATAGCACTTATGTCCCTTATTAAAATGAAACTGTTTTTTTATAGATTACTTTTACTATTACAACTTAAAAATTGAACCATAGTGCAACTTTTATTTATCATTTATCTAAATTAAATTTAGCGTTATTCTTACCCTTTCGTTACGATTTGATATGTTACCGCCAACATTATTGCTTCCAATAACAACTGTGCTGCCAATATTAGTGAGAAGACTATTGTTTGCATTCGAACCATTGTTACCACTTACACCACCTGCACCATTTAGAGAAGCTGTATTTGTTAATAAAACTGATTGCGGTGTCGTTGGACGTTGATAAACTGTCTGCTGTTGTTGTTGTGTTTGTTGTAATTGTATTGTTTGAACAGGTTGTTGTATGATCTGTGGCTGAGCCTGAGATACAATAACAAACTTTTGTGCAGGTGGTGGAGGTGGTGTATGCTGTTGGTTTGTCTGCATTGGTTGTTGTATGCCACGAAGTTGAGGTAACGTGGTTACAACTGGACTCCTAGAATAATGTAAAATATAGCATGTTAAGAACTAATTGCGTTAATAAAATGATAGCAAATTAAATAAAGATAAAGTTGAATGTTTTTGTAAATTTGTACGAATAAGAAAATGTCCCCTATTTTCGTTCTCAACTCCACTCAGTTTGGTCCTCTGAAGGTGAATTCGCCCATGCGGTTTGGACAAATTATTTGTTCGGAAACATTTTTTACTGTTACTGTTGCTGTTGCTGTTACTGTTACTGTTACTGTTACTGTTACTGTTACTGTTACTGTTACTGTTACTGTTACTGTTACTGTTACTGTTACTGTTACTGTTACTGTTACTGTTACTGTTACTGTTACTGTTACTGTTACTGTTACTGTTACTGTTACTGTTACTGTTACTGTTACTGTTACTGTTACTGTTACTGTTACTGTTACTGTTACTGTTACTGTTACTGTTACTGTTACTGTTACTGTTACTGTTACTGTTACTGTTACTGTTACTGTTACTGTTACTGTTACTGTTACTGTTACTGTTACTGTTACTGTTACTGTTACTGTTACTGTTACTGTTACTGTTACTGTTACTGTTACTGTTACTGTTACTGTTACTGTTACTGTTACTGTTACTGTTACTGTTACTGTTACTGTTACTGTTACTGTTACTGTTACTGTTACTGTTACTGTTACTGTTACTGTTACTGTTACTGTTACTGTTACTGTTACTGTTACTGTTACTGTTACTGTTACTGTTACTGTTACTGTTACTGTTACTGTTACTGTTACTGTTACTGTTACTGTTACTGTTACTGTTACTGTTACTGTTACTGTTACTGTTACTGTTACTGTTACTGTTACTGTTACTGTTACTGTTACTGTTACTGTTACTGTTACTGTTACTGTTACTGTTACTGTTACTGTTACTGTTACTGTTACTGTTACTGTTACTGTTACTGTTACTGTTACTGTTACTGTTACTGTTACTGTTACTGTTACTGTTACTGCATAGCTACTGCGTAGTTACTGTATATAAAGAAAAATGTGTCCAAACCCCTTCCGACGATTTTGATCAATCCGTGTATACAACAATACCGGGTCCAATTACCGGTTCTGGAAAGATGCACGTGGAGAACATTCTATCCAGGAAGGGTTTGGGGGTGCAGTAATCTATCCTCTCAGGGATAGTATCCAAATACCCAAAGATGGCCGCATGCCCGTAGACCCTGTCCGACCATGCCCCTGCCTTCCTCAACCTTATCGCCTTGTCGCGCTACGACATTGTGTCAAGAAATTTTCCTGACACAGCCAAAGCAACATCATCCGCATACGCTACAGTCTTGAATCTATTAGAATCAAGCTTCATGCAGTTTAACGGTCAAATTCCACAGGAGAGGGGAAGGAGCCCCCCTGTGGAGTGCCCCTTTCAGCCACCTTGTGGACGATAGCTGACCCAAAGTGAAGACAATAACCCTGTTGGTCAGGAGTCTCCCTATGAATCTTACCACAGACTAATTAACATTCAGTGCCACCAGAGTCCTAATCCGCCTCCGGTGTCACATTGTTAAAGGCCCCCTCTATATCCAGGAATGCCACTAGAGCATACTCCCTGTGCTCGAGGACATTTTCAACATACCCCACAAGCGAGTGAAGCGCCGTCTCAGCAGATCTACCCATAGTGTGGGCATGTTTAGACGCAGATAAAATAGGTCAGGTTCCAGAGTCTTCAGAAGAAAGAAAATAGACTAATGGGTCTGAAGTCCTTTGGATCCCCTTCGGAATAAATACCACCCTGTACGCGGTCCAAGGCTCAGGAATATAAGACCATGTCAAGCACGCCTTATAGATAGCCATCTCTTCTACTTTAGCAGCTTTAATTTAGACAATAGACAAATTAGGATATACTCTACACATAACTTGACGTTAGGTAGAAGCAAATTTGTAAACTTGAAATATTTATTTTTATGTATTTGAAATAAATTTTATTTGTTACTTTTCATAATGAGAACGATATGAAAAAAAAGCACAAACAAAAAATAATCAACCCACAAATAAGTTTAATGAATTTAAACAGCGCTTACAGACTGTTTGGTTCATGTTTTGCTTTTTTTTCACACCATTGTGTCAATAATTCCGATTACTTCCTTTCACGATTTCTTTTACTATCGTTTATCACAAATAAGACTATTTTTTTAATACAAGTTTTTAAATATTTCATAATAGCAGATAATCTGAAACAGAATATCTGCGCAATTAAATGCAATATACTTACGGTTGTCTTTGAGGCGTAATTTGTGTTACTTGTGGCCTTCCAATTGTTGTAGCGGTTTGTGCTGCTGAAGTTATAGGACCACTTGATATGGTAGCGGGGCCTGTAACAATTGCTGTAGAAGGTGCATTCCGAGCTTTTACCACTGCTTGACATAAAGAAGGTCCAAGAAAACCGAAATCATTTCTAAATGTTTTTTAAATGGATAAAGGATTACAATAGTAAATTTAAACATTTATGTTACATATTTGTTTACTTTTGCTACTCACTTATATTCATCCGAAAAATCAGGAGGATTACGTATTTGTTTTAGAATTGGAGGGCAAACTTTCTGCAACATTGCACGTATGTGACCAGCAGCTGTTTTATCCGTATTACTTTGTGAGGAACCCAAAAGATGACCTTCGATTCTTTCAGATATAAATTTAAGACGAGGTATAATAAAAACTTTAATAACTTCAGCACCCAATTCGGAGAGTCCAGCTATTGATCCATAGAGAGAAGATAAATGGGTTTTATCGTTTTGCAAAGCTTTACTGAAAATACGTGTGACACGAGTTTGTAAATTGTTAGTCGATGTATTAAAGGTTTTACAAATTTGTGACATAAGTCGAGAGGCAAAATCACGTAAAGCCCAGTGATTATCCAACTCAGGACGCATACACAACTGTTTGGACACTATGCAAGTGGTGACGGATGGTATTAGTTCATGAAGCTAAAAGAAGTTTACATAATATTAAATTTAGTTTTTAGTTTACTAATTTGCTTACATATTTCTCCAAATATAAAGAAGGATTATCCAATAAAGCTTTTACCATACGCATCAAGTAAATGAGCAAAGCCAAATTGTTCTGTACTACATTAACTTTTACACCTTCAGCTATGAAAGTGCACATGCGAGGTAACATTTCATGTAAACCAGGATCTGAAGCCAACGATTGTAAGGCTTCTGCACGGCGCGGCTCATCAGAACCAACACAAGCTTCTGTGATCTCTTTGTAATACAATTGTTGTTCAACAGACAACTCATGTGTGGCCAACTGTTTAACATGAACCGTCTCAACATTTTTCAACTTATGAATTTTACCTGTTGCAGGTTTGCCGGCAGTGTCTTTTGTAACACCTTGTTCTAGTTTCACTACAGGATTAACAGAGTCCAAAGCTTGTAAGTCTTTCGACAAAGGTGGTGGATTTTCTGGTATAGTTGGCTGTATACCATCTACCGCTAACCAATGAGTTCTTAATGTGATATCCAAAGGAATCTTGGGAACATTACTTTGAACAATTTCGCTTAAATCGACTTCTTTCTCTTCAATAAAGTGTAGTTCTCTACCACCACCTGAAGCAAAACGAAAAGGTATAAAATCGTTGGCAGTAAATCCATACTGGGGTTCAATATTGCGCACCTTAAGTGCATGATCTATATCACTAAGTATAAGTTTGTCTCGTTTGGAATGGTGCATAAATTTAGCAGCATCCTGTACAATTCTCTTGATTTTGTACGAAACATCTTCAGCTAGCTCCTTGGCAGCATCATCCGGCAATGAGCCTACCCCAATACTTTCGGCAATAACTTTCATAGACTCTGCCGAAAGTGTAGTACCATATAACATATCACCCGCGGTAGCATTGGAAGTTGAACTCATAATCAGTTATTTTGCGAATCTTATATTTTTACTTTTTCAATTTTATACAAAACCTGTCAACACTCCAATATTCTTTAGCTTCTATTTGGGATATGTTCAGTGTACAACGAAAACATTTCAAAAACAGAGATTGTATTGTCAAGTTAGTCAAAAAAGCGCAAAATTTATATAAAAACGCTTATTATCAACTTCCTGAGCGATTCTATATTTTTGATATTTCAGTATATTACCGATTTTTTTATTTAACATAATTATAAATTTATTTTAGATTGTTAACTTACAAAACCATGTTCAGCTGGACTAATTCACTTGGATAATTTTAATGTGAGAGCCGATAAACTATAACTTCATCAAGAAACAGATATTTTTAAAAATTAAGAATGATAACTCTTTTGCCTGTTGTTAAGCGTTACTGGCAATAGAGTTGTTTGATACAGCCTTAAGGTGAAAGTACAAACACGCATTAGCCGTTTAGCAGATTTGGTACTTTGACTTTCAACACTTTAAGGACTGCAAATTACAGCTAATTTCTTAATTGTGGTTGGTTATCTTATTTTTTATGTAAAAATGGAGAGGAAATTTATTTAATTGAAGTTTTTTGGCTTCATTGAATTAATTTTGTTTCTTAACAGATCAGAATCAAGATGAGTCAACTGTTCAACTGTGGCGCCTCTAAAAATGTCATAACTTTTTGACAGAAGTCTACAACGCCTGAAGTTCATACCACAAGTTATGTACTTTCGGCTTCAAATTTTTCACAACAACATTTTTGCAAAGAAGCGAAAGAGTTGAACGAAACAGAACTATAAGTGTTATATCCAATTTCACTAACACTTTCTTTTAAAGGAAAACCAGGTTTGCTATCACAAAAATAATTTATAACGTTAATAAATTTAAACATATTTAATTTTGATAATATATAATAAAATAATTATTACAATATAGACAAACATCGATTAAAGACGATTACTTTGGTTTATCCAGAATATCTATCTCTAACTAGATACCAAATTTTGTAAAAAAATGCAATGGCAACACTTATCACTTGTCAAAAAAATAGAGCATGTTCAGTAAATGTGCAGAAATGGTATCCTGCGTTAAATTTTTTGCTGTTAAAAACAAGTAAATCAATCTTTATGAACTTTAAAAAATATTAATTCCAATAAAATTTTGATATTTAACGATATTTGCCGAATATTTCTTTAATAATTCTCATAATGCTCATAATTTGTTAACAATTTATTTGCAGACTGGACAGCTCTGGTCAGCTGCATAGCTATTTTTACAACTCTGTTAGTGTTTTTCTTTCATTTTTATTTTCGTGTAAGGTTTTCATAATTTTAGTTTTTAATTGTAAAATTTCATTGAAAAATTCAAAAATTAATTTATTAATTTATAATATAGCGATAAAATTAAAGTTAAGCTAAAAAGTTATACCAAAATACCATGAAAATTGTTTATATATAATGCAAAAATTCAGATTTAAAAAATCAAATTGTGTTGCGTAGCAAAAGTGAAAATTTTTTGTCGACGCTTTTTCCCTACACTAAAAGTAGAAAAAACGGCGCCATTTTAAGAATGTAAATGTGCACTTAATAAAAGAAAGAAAGAAAAAACACAAAATAATATTGTAGAAAGAAAAGTAAAATAAACTAATAAAAGTGTAGAAATTGTTTAATTTGTTTATTTTTTCCATTACTTAGACTTACAAAAAAGAGTATATATAAAATACCCTAAGAAGTGCATAAATAAATAAACTTCAAGTGAACAATAACAAATGATTAAAATTTTTACGGCTGATACATGAAAAATTTATTACAAATAGTGTGAGTAAAAAATTATAAAAAGAAAAGGTTTTGTAAGATGATGACTGTTATAGATATAAAAAAATCCTTGTTTTTAAACTATGCTTTTATTCTGCGTTTGAACAAAAAACTGAGATATTTAACATTATTTTTAATTTTTCCAATGCAAATTTGGTTTTTATTGTGTTCGCAGGCACGGCTGGCAACGACCATGAGCATTAAAAAATACATATTTTTCGGTGACCTAATTTCATAACAATGTTATAAAAATAATTATATTTCAATTTTTCTAAGTAATATTTTATTAAAAAATGATATAAAAAAATGCATACGTTAAAAAAAATTATACATATATTTAGAGCAGTTGAGTTCTTAAGAAATAAACATCTGCTTATTTTGTTACGCCTGAGTTGTATTTGTGTTGCTGTTTTACTGTTCGCCTCTAATATTGTTGTAGTTTATCCTTTCTCGAAGGTCCGCATATTTTTTTGTTCAACCACGAATTTGTTGTTTTTTTAATAGGTTATACTTGTGGTTGATTAAAATAAAAATGAAATTAAGACCCGCGCCTTTTTTATACATATTGGTTTATAGTGTTCAACTACCTACCAAATTAGCATTTTTTGTGTCAATTACGTACGCTCTCAACAAAAATGCCATTATTACACGTATTCACCTTTTTTTTAATTTCAGGTTTAAATTTATAACTCTTGTTTTTCTTGTTATTATTTTTTTTGCAATGTGCATATATGTATCTTTATATATAGGTGTGTTATTAATGTTCTCTTATTAGACGATAAATTTATTATATACCTACTACATACATATTTTAAATTAAATCAGAGAATCAATTTTTATTAAAAATACATTTTTCCAAATATTCTAAACTGAAAATACCTATTAGAGATTTGAAATATTAACAACAGAGTTTCTCTAAATATACATAGATAAAATCGGTTTAATATTTCATTTAATGCTCAATGTTCGAAATTCGTACTCATGAACTAGTTTTTTTTTTTATTTGAACTAAAATTTTCTTTTTGCATTATTTCTATTTAACACCCGGTTCTATTTTTAGACTCATTGAAAGTGTCATACAGATTAACGCCGTTTCCAGACGCTCCATTCCTTAATCAACTAGTCTAAGCAATGGAGCATTGTAAGCTATTCTACTTGAAAATACAGCATTCATTAATTATCTTTGAAGTCTTTGGGATGACATGGCTTAACCCTCTAAAGCTTTTGGTAGTCAATTATTTGTTCATACATAGTTAAACAACCATACATTTTTTAATTGTATTTTTATACCATTTTGTTGCCAACAATTGTGTTTACAGTTATAAATTTGTATAAGTCGAATAAGTTGAGTTTTGTTCTTTCTCTAAATATTTTTGTACAAGAAAACAGTGAAAGTGTGTAGTAAAATACCGAAAATCTAAAAAAAAATTTTGATTAGCATTTTATTTACAACAGTTTCATCTAATAGTAAAATTGGTTAAGCAAACATAATTTTATACGATCTGGAACTAAAAACTGAATGAAGGCCTCAGGGTACGCGTAACAATTTATGATAATTTATGGCAGTACTACAATAGAAGAAAAAATTTGGCCAATTTTTCAGATGAACAAATAAGTTAATTCTTAGACGCGATAAATTCCTATAAATGAGAAGGCTTTAAAATTAAAGATGTAGAAATTTACCTATTGCTACATCGTCTATTTCTTCTTTAATTATTGATTCAGATTTGACAACATCTCTGTGTTACCATATCATAGTGTTTTAAATGGTTCATGCAATAAAGTGTATAAAATAGTACATTGATTGCTTTTATTACCGCAAAGGCTCGAGGATGCCATGAGTCCGCATTTTGTTTTTCTTCTCTAATTTATTAGATAAGAAAATTCTAGAAAATAAAGCATAAAATACATTATATTTACGTATATTATTACTCGAAAAAAATTCCCAAGATGCTCATATCAAATTAAATCTTCTGACCGTTAGATGGCTAAGAAACTTAAGAATCTCATTTGATTAATGTCGGTAATTGGATAACTTTTTTAACAAATCAACATTTCACTATATTTTGTTTCGGCTTTAAAGCATTTACAAGAAAGTTTTCAAGCCTTTGCAGCGATATGACAAAAAATTTAAAAGTTTTTCCCTACTATTATACAATTAAATATAATTAATATTGTATACAAAAACCTAAGTCTCATCGAAATGTCCGCTGGCAAATCAACAATAAGTCTTTAAAGAATAAATGTTATTGTATCATCTGTGGCAAACTATATTCTTTAAAATATCTATATTTTGAAATACAGAGGGCTCAGATCAGGGCAGATGCCCGATTTTCAGAGAATATGAAAGCTGGAAAATTGTTTTGAAGCCTATTTTGGGAAATTTCATCCTTATAAATAAAAATATTTAAAATTCACGTTGCTAAAAACAAAAAATAGGGGCTTATGTTAAAAAGGTGATAATTCAAAAAAAAAAAAAAAAAATGAAATATATTAAAAAACTTGTGTAGTTTTCTCCATAACGGCCCAAAGTTGTTTATAAACAACCTTCAATAACTACCGATCTAACGAGCGCAGTTAAATGAAATTTTTTAAAATTCTTAATTTATATCTAAACACTACAGATATCATGAAAAAATATTTTTAAACAGCTGGTAAAAATGCGAGGTCGAAAGTAATAAAATTCCTCCTGGAAAATACCGGCGAGTTTTTTTTAGTAATTCGCCTCATGGTCTTTTGAGTTATTTATGTGTATTAATTTCACTAGCCATGGTTTTTATGAGTTGTGTAGTCGTTTATATTTCCGGTCTCACCAAACAATTGTATGCAACATTGGAGCGCTTTGAAATTATAGACTTTTACATTTCACACTTAAAATGTGCAATAAGATATACAGTGGGTAAAAGCCAAACTCGTACACTGCAAAATTTTTTTCTTTGTCTGATTTTTTATGCCCACAAAATAATTTGAGAAATGTTCAGCATTAACTTTTTATAGTTTATTTCACTAACTTTTAATAACCAAAAGCAAAAAAGAAAAATTATAATTTTAACGATATTATTTAACGACAAACAAAAACAACAGTAAATTCAATGCCAAAGCCAAACTTGTACAATTGAAAAATTGTTTTATATTTTATGCTTATATACTAATTAATACTTTGTATGCATCCCTTTATTCTTAATGACATCTTCTAGCCTATTGGGCTTACTTTTTACAAGGGTTTCACAATAACTTGGCTCAATTTTTTCCCATTCTTCACGTAATATTCTTTTAAGTTTTCCTTGTTAGAAATTCTATGCTGGCGAACTTTTGTGTCAAGATAACTCCACAAGTTCTCAATAGGGTTTATATCTGGGCTCTGTGCTGGTGTGTTCAAAACATGTGGGGTATTATACAGCAGCCAGGTCTGTACATTGTAGGCCTTATGTTTGGGGTCGTTATCTTGATAAAAGTACCAACCTTGGCCTAATCCCAACTTTTCGCTTGACAAAGGTACATTCCGTTTCAAAATATATAAATAAACCTTCCAATCCATTATCTCATCAATGGAACGAAGTGTGCCAGGTCCAGCCGCAGAAAGGATCCCCAAACGATGATGCCACCTCCACCATGTTTTACATTTGGTTTCATATTTCTGGAAATGAGCTCCTCATTCGATTTACGCCACACATAAGGTTTACCGTCGGACCCAAATATGTTTAACTTTCTTTCGTCGGTAAACATCACCCGTTTCCAGAATGAAAAATATTTTGAACGATGGGTGTTTGCAAATTCCAGACGTACCTTTTTATTTCGGTTGCCAATTAGGGGTTTAACTCGTACTCTTCTACTATTCAAATTGGCCCCCGATGGAGCATGTTTCTAATCGTTTGAGCGCAAACTACTTTCCCCAGTTCACTTTCAGCGATAACAACTAATTTCGGAGCACTTAAAAAGGGATTCGCTTTTGTATTTCGCACAAGGTACCGTTCATCAGCTGATGTTAAAATTTTGTTGTGTGCCGATTTCGACTTATTTTTCACAGTTTTGTTGATTTTGTAACGTTTTAGCACATATTGAATAGTAGAGTGACTCCTATTTACTATTTTGGAAATTTCTCTCAAAGATTTCCCATCTTTGGAGTGCTTCACAATCAATTCTCTGATATCTGTGCTAGTTTGACCTCTTTGCCTTCCCATCTTCCTTTTTGTGCCAATTTTTTTTATTTATTTATTTATTTTTATTTTTTATATATAAGACCAGCACCAAGGGGATGGCCCCTACTCATGCAGTGCATTGTGCTGGTACTAGGAAAATAGGTTATTGGAAGGAGGACAGAGGGAGTAGTATTTATGGACGTTAGATTTAAATTTACTCATGTCGTAAGTGGCAGGAAATACTTTCGCTGAAAGATTATTCCACAACCGAACAGTGCGACCAAAGAACGAATTCTCCCTATACTGCGTTGTGCGATTTACTGGACAATCAACTACAAAGGGATGCGCTCTACGAAAAATACGAGTACTACGTAAAAATATATGTTTTTTGGGAATTAATTCCTTAATTTCGTTAGAACACATTCCGTTATAGTACCGATAGAACAATGAAACATACGCCACATTGCGACGGTGCTCCAATGAATCGATAGAGTTGGCTACCCTACCGTCATTGATGAGCAAATTCGCCCTCTCCTGTACGCGGTCGAGAAGCTCCAAAATAGACTTTAAAGCACCGGCCCATACATGAGAGTTGTATTCCATTTTGTGCATTAAAATCGACCCTGTTCGTACGACCCCACTCGGAGACCTTCACCAGGTCACTTGTGAGTGTGACGTTCATTTTCATCCTTCTTACCCCAACCTCTAAAAGGCTCGGTCTACGATCAAAGGAATATGAGTGACAAATGTTGCTGTCATCCGCAAAAGAGTAGATAGGATTAGAAGTGAGAAGAAGAAAGTCGTTAAGAAATATTAGAAAAAGAGTAGGAGAAAGTACAGAGCCTTGCGGTACCCCTGAGTTTACACTGAACTCGTCGGATGAGACCCCATCTATAACCACTCTTATAGAGCGATCTCTGAGAAAGCTCGATATAAATCGAGAGAAGTGACTACCGATACCAAAAGCATTAAGTTTCGAAATGAGAGCCTCGTGCCAAACTCTATCAAACGCCTTTGAGATATCCACAGCCACAATCTTACTCTCGCCAAAACCATGAATGGACTTGTTCCACTTCTCCGAGAGCAACGCTAGCAGGTCACCAGTAGAACGACCCTTTCGGAAACCGTACTGACGGTCGCTAAGTAAATCGTTGGACTCCAGATATCCCACAAGGTGGTTATTAATCATACTCTCCATAACCTTGGAGACTGTGGAACAAACTGCTATTGAACGGTAGTTCTCAGGGTTACTAGCCTCGCCCTTTTTGGGGATTGGCGTTACATTAGCAACCTTCCAGCAAGATGGCGCGATATGACGCACTGAAAAGGTGAGCTAATGGACGCGCAAGCGTCGAAGAGCACTGCTTCAGGACCAGCGCTTGTATGCCTTCCGGCCCAGAAGACTTGTTAACGTTGAGATTTGCAAGAACCCACAAAATACATTATACAAAAACTATCTATTTTCACAGAGAAATGTGAAGGTTTAACTAACTGTAAGGGGAATTCCCCGAAATAGAAAACAAAACATTTGCGAAGTTGGCTGCGATTGCTGTCAATGGGTTGCATTTAAAAAATACTGTACGAGTTTGGCTTTGGCATTGAGTTTACTGCTGTTTTTGTTTGTCGTTAAATAATATTGTTAAAAATTGTAATTTTTCGTTTTTGCTTTTGGTTATTAAAAGTTAGTGAAATAAACTATAAAAAATTAATGCTGAACTTTTCTCAAATTATTTTGTGGGTATAAAAAATCAGACAAAGAAAAAAAATGTTGCGGTGTACGAGTTTGGCTTTTACCCACTCTATAAGGGTCTCGTTATGTGACCGCTTTATAATGAAAGCTTTCATAAAATGAAATTACGGCTTCGTAGGTTAGTTTTCATAAACCATACTATATGATAATAAAAAATCTACTATTAAATTGGGTATACTCAATAATGTGGCCGTTTGCATGTCCCTACTTAGTATTTTATCAGCAGGTATTATAAGTTTTTAGCGATGTACTTAAATAATATGCAATTATTATTTGTTGTTTAATGATACATAATAAATAAGAAAATATATTTTTTTATAATTAATAATATTTTATAATTTTAGGGGTTTGTTTTAAATAAATAATGAGCACACTGAATGATGCAACAACAAGGAATGTTTTGGAAAAGCCGCATCAGCAAGAAAAAAAAGATAATACTAATGAACATAAGGTAAGGTATTATATTTTTGTAATTTCCTACAAAATTTAAGTTTTACTTATCCATTTTATTAGGATAACAATGATTCACAAAAGGATAAACATAAGAAACGACACGAAAAAAAGAAAAACATTAATTCAACAGCAACAACAACACAGGCCGCATCGAATATCAGCAGTAACTTCATTAACACCAGTGCTACCAACAGCAGTAGTAACATTAGCGCCAATACTACATTTAACTTATCAAATATAACATTAGCAACTCAATTCAGCATACAACGTACAGACTCCGATGGCTGCCTACGAATGAAGATTTCAGCTATACGACCATCTACGTCATCAGCAAAAACAGCAACTGCCGCTTCAACACCAACCTTGGCACCAACAAACGTTACTGGAAATCAATCGTGCGTACAAAAAGTTAATTGTACAAAATCAAAAAATTTGGAGGAAGATAAAAATTTAGAAAAAAGTAATAGTAATAGTATAGAGTCATTAAAAGTAAAAATTTCGCCGCCATCACAAGATAAGCAGCAACGCCAAAAGTCTGAAACTAAAACAAATATGTCTTCTCTTATTGTAAATCCTCTGTCAAAAAATAAAAAGGATACATTACAACAAACGCCAATTATAAAAACAACATCTACAACAACAAAATTGGCTTGTTTAAGTGATGCTACTGATTCTGGTTGTTCGGAGGCTACAAACACAACAAATGCAACAGTGGGTCAGGAAAAGACTTCAAAAAGAAAAATTAAAAGGAAGAAAACATTTCTTAAAGGCAATGAAACAAAGAGGGCTCTAAAGTCACTGCAATCACTTGAAATATCTATTGATAATGCATTTTCAACCGATTCAGAAGACGAACCTCTGGTACAGAACGTAATATCAAAGACGGATACAACTACACAAAGAGCTCCAAGATTACTGCTGACGGCCATTAATGCAAAAAGTAGTGCAAGTAATTTAAATACACCTCCTACACATTTACACACTACACTGAGTTCGTTACAGCATGGTAGCGATCACATAGGATTGTCAAGTAGTGATAATGAGCTACCAATAATTAGAGCAGCTATTGAGAGAGTCGTTGGAGAATCAGATGAGGATGACAATTTATCTTCATCCCATTTTCATAAAGCTAAAACGAAGCATTTGCCGCAATATCAGTCAACACTATTGCAAGACTTTATGGAAAAAACTCAGATGTTGGGTCAAACACCTAAAGCAAGTGAAAATATTAAGTCGAAGACTTCTGCACAAAATGAAAATTTATTACAACTCACTACAAACTTTCAGTCTGAAAGCGTAGCTTCATCATCGACGAATAATAACAAAAAACGAAGAGGTCGACCTAGAAAGCTGGAAAAGGAGCAACAAGACGTTACAAAAAACACAACATCTCCTGTGCGTATAAATAACAAAATCTCGAATATAAATGAATCTGCCGATTCTGGCGTTATTTCTACTACTAGTATATCAACTCAAAGTACATCCCCACATCCATGTACAACAATAGCTTCATCATCAGTCGTTGATCATACTTCTTCAATAAATTCACCAAATAAAGTGCTAAACAATACTCCAGAAAAGAACACTAATGAATTGACGTCGTCATTATCTTCGAATAGCAAACCAAAAATCGATATTGACTTATTAGATAAAAGAATGTACGCTACTGAAAGAGTTTTATATCCTCCGCCTAGAAACAAAAGACGACAATCAACAAGTGCAGCTTTAGCAAGTGTTAATGAAAAGCAGCGCTCAATATCTTCCCATCCTCAGCAGCAGCAAACTTCAAAAGATGATCTGCAACTGGATCCTGTTTGGAGAAAAATCGATATAAATCGTAAATTTCGTAGACCCAGCGTTTGTAGTACTACAGGCTATAAGAGCGATGGCGATGATCGCAGCAGAGAACGATCTAGTAAATCTACTGTTTGTAGTAAAGTTTTAGCTGCAAAAAGTGGATATGTCTCAGATTACGGCACGTCTTCATTTCGTTTATCACGGCACTCAAAACACGCCTCCCAAAATTCTGGATACAAAAGTGATGCCAGCTGTAAGAGTCGATACAGCGTAAAAAGCTGCGCATCACGTAAGTCTAGAGCTAAGTCATGTGGATATCGCAGTGATTGTAAAGAGAGTGTCCTAGGCAATACAAAATCATCGAAATTTCGGAGAAAACGTAGAGCATCAATAATACAGAAGTCGATGGGCTCTTTAAAAGATGAACAAGATATTTTACAATTAGCTGGTTTATCGCTTGGTCAAAGTAGCGAAGAATCAAATGAATACGTTTGTAAACCGTCATTAGAAAAGCTTCCATCTACAAGTGCTTCCAAAAAGTATGGAGAGATTAATCGATATATAGCGACCGGTGAATATTTTGGCAGAGGGTCTAGTAGTCAAAACAATTCACAAAATTCATTTGCAAGCTTAAGCAATAGTAGCGCTAGAATTTTTGATTTATCAAATGAAATACCACAAACACCTGCAAAGAGCACGCTAGTTCAACGAAAAAATTCGACAACCTCTGAATTTGCTCACGATTTAATGCAACTACCGGGTAGTCATCAAGCTGTTAGAAAAATTAAGTCTCGAAGATCGTCGGTAGCTAGTTTTTGCAGTTCATACTACTCCGCCGGTACAACAAAATTGAAAAGACGTAGAAGAAGGAAAAGTTTTCGATTTCACAATTCTTCGTCTAGTAAAAATTCGGTTATTGACTCAAAATTATTAACGGAAATAGAAATTTTGACAAATACTTTTTCATCAAGATGTCGTATACAACCATCTAATATGGCAGATAAAAATACCGGAAACAGTTTATCGCAAAAGGAAAAATTGATGGCTGAAGCCACAAAGCTTCAGCAGAGTTTAGCAGCAGCAGCAGCAGCTACTGCTGCTTCAACATCAACTTCATCATCTAGCAAGCGAGAATCAAGAGATAAAAGATCTGTTAAAAAACGAAAAGTTTCAGAAAATTTAGATTTTGCTACTCTTTCTGCTAGAGCAGAAGGTAATTGTCTAACACCAGGATCAAGTTCCGGTCAAGGCAGTTCGTCGAAAAGAAGACACAAAAAAGCCAGCAGTTCTAGCCCAGATGACCATAAATTACCACTAAAGAAACGTCATTACCTACTCACACCGGGGGAAAAATCAAGTGAAGTTGCTGTGGCTGTTGCAGCAAAATTATTTGCTAACAATGTAGAAGCATGGGCCGCGGCTGCAGCTGCTGCTAAAAATACAGCGAATACTAAATCACAACAGCAGTTTAATGCTAAAACGGCTAAAGCAAATCTTACTCCAAAAAAACGGCATCTCTTGCAACAAACGCCACATGTAATAAACGAAGATTCTAACAGTAACAAAACGGCCAACACACTTTCGCCTTTACGAGTGGCTGTTGGAGATCCCAATTCAATAAGTGGTGGTAAATTGTTGGACATTAGTCCACAATCACTTAACAGTCTTAAACAAGTAACAGAAGCCGTTAACAAGAAAAGATCTCGCCTCGAAGGACTTGTTTCCAAAATTGCCACAAACCACGGCGACGATGTTTTGTCGAGTACAAGATCGAAATCAAATCTCTGTGCAACTTTACAAATCGAATCTGAAACGTCATCATGTCCACCTCCGGGTGTATTTGAACCATCTGTAGAATTGGAAATACAAATACCTCCAATAACCAAACTAAGTGAAGCAACATCAACTATTATAACGAAGTCTGAAGTGGATTCTCCATTACTTATGGATTTAAATAAAGGGTTTACTGACGCTACAGCGAAAAATTGTGGACCACGTGTTGTAGAAAGTTTGCTTAACAAAACCGGGGGAAATTTAATTTTAAAAAGAAAACGTAAAAAAATTAACCGAACGGGATTTCCAACAGTACGGCGTAAAAAGCGCAAAATAAATGAAAACCTGATTTCGGATGCCACTGCTGATATTGATGAACCTGAGCTTTTAAGCGGCAATATCCTTGCGGATGAAACTATCAGTAGATCTCAGGAAAAGCAATGTGATCGTGTTCCCCAGCAAGGAGAAACATCACAAACATTTCTTGAACGCAACAATAGAACTCCAAGATTATCTGTTGTGGCATTGGAAAGATTACAGGAATCACCACAAAGTAGTAAAGATAAATCTTCATCAAAGGGGGGAGCTATTGTTGAAACTACCCACCCAACTTCCAAAACGAGAAATAGAAGAAATCTTAATAAGAGTATAATGTTGAAAGAAGAAAAACTAACATCACTGAAAGATTCCTTGTCAAAAACTTTAATAGAAGTAGGTTCATGTTCTAAATCCGATAAGCCTGGACAACCGCGAAAACAAGATCAAAATGATGATGATAAACCTTTAGCTTCGAGAGCAAGACGTAACAAGGCTGAGTCCAAGGATACAAGACAGTCAGAGATTAAATCATCGCTAGTTCGAAAATCCTTTGTATCGAAAGCAGCCAAGTCTTTATTAGAATCCAATATTAAATTACCAGCGGGCGTCGATCCTAAAAGTATTTTAAGTTGTAAAATCAAACTAAAACGAAGAAATTCTATACTTCATCAAGCAGCAGCTATAAAAAGTCCTGTAATACTTACCCCCTCGGAACAATTACCAGAAACAGAAATTCCCCGTTCTGCCGAAGAAATCGAAAAGAATGCAAAAACCAAAGATTGTAATATCGACTATTTAGAACATGACATTTTACCTTTAAATGAGAGTCAACTAATTAACCATAATGGAGATACGGAAACTAGTGATACCAATGATGAAAAATCCTCTTCGAATTCTGTAGTTAACAAAAAAATAAAAATTACAAAGAAAACCTATTTACCGGCCGGTTTGTTTTCCGATTATTTTAAAGTGGATAATACTTCCTCTTCAATTAGAAAGAACGCCATTAAGAAGGATGGCGATAAAAAATCGGATTTGGATAAAAGCACCACCGTCGCAGATGTTTCCAGCTCAAAAGATATGGAAGCTGTAAAGCTACCTCTTCTTCCTCCACCACCATACTGTGAAAGATATTTTCGTCGGACCGAATATGATTTCGAATTGCCTTTTGATATATGGTGGGCTTATAAAAATGCAAAATTGCCCAATCGTAATACAGTGCCATCTTGGAATTTTCGAAAAATACGTACAAATATTTATGCTGAAAATGTTAAACCTCCTCCAATTGGTTCGAATGATCATCCCATGTGTAATTGTAAATCTGATGGAGGATGTGGAGACAATTGCTTAAATCGTATGGTTTACACTGAATGTTCTCCATCCAATTGCCCCACACGTGAAAAATGTCGCAATCAAAAGATACAAAAACATGATATAGCCCCTGGCGTAGAGCGATTTATGACTGAGAATAAGGGTTGGGGAGTGCGTACAAAGCTTCCAATTGAAAGGGGCACTTATATCCTGGAGTACGTGGGTGAAGTTGTAACGGAGCGAGAATTTAAGGAACGCATGGCTACAATTTATCTAAATGATACTCATCATTACTGCTTGCATTTAGATGGTGGATTAGTCATTGATGGTCAACGTATGGGAAGCGATTGTCGCTTTGTTAATCATTCTTGTGAACCGAATTGTGAAATGCAAAAATGGTCCGTCAATGGTTTATCACGTATGGCTCTATTTGCCAAACGTAACATAGCTGCAGGGGAGGAACTTACGTACGATTATAATTTTTCTCTTTTTAATCCCTCAGAAGGCCAACCATGCCGTTGCAATACACCAAATTGTCGCGGGGTAATTGGTGGAAAATCACAAAGGATCAAACCATTGTCCATAGAGCCAAAGGTAAGGGTATTTAATTTATTGTCTCTACCATATGTCTCTAAACAAATACTTAAAAATTACATAATTTTAGCCCACAAATGACGCAACACCCAAGGATGACCGTAAAGGCCGTCAACGTAAACGCAAAGCGCGTAAAAACACTCAGCGCAATGCGACAAAAGATATAGCTACTCCAACACGCATGCAATCTCTAACCGAAAAAGAGAAAAAAATTATTAAACAGTATTCGACCTTTCTAATACGAAATTTTGAAAAAATTCGGTTAATAAACTCTAAACGCAAAAGCTTTGCTAAAATAAGCATTGAATCAAAAATTCAATCTCCAACAAAATTATCGACATCAAACACAAGCGCTAATAATAGCTCACCAGCTGCAATATCGCAAAGACGTCCATCTACTCCGGCCTCATTGGCAGCACAAATATCAGCTTTATGCACAGCTAGAAACATTAAAACTCGAGGACTCACTTTAGCTGTTCAAGATCCTGAAGTTGAAAAAATGGCTAAAATGGCAAAGATATTTAGAGATATTTGTAATAATTTGGAATCAATTAAAAACCCAAATAATGCCGAGCAGTCTTTGGTACTAGTATTACCAAATTTAACACAAACAGGCGTAGGATCAAATAGAAAGAAAAAAGCTTCCTCAAAAGTTCAACAGAAACAAGATGCTAACGATTTCAAAAAGATTCAAAATAATATCGAGCAAGGATACTACAAACTTCCACAGGAATTTAATGACGATATGAAGAGACTATTTGAGGAAGCTAAACTGAACTGTGGAAAGAAAGCAGAGGACAGATTTAAATTAATAGAGCTATTAGAGAAGTATTTTGTTGAAGAAAAACAAAAACAATATCCTGCTTTATTAGAATTATTAGAAAATGAAACACTACTTAAGGGTTTTGAAGATAACTTAAACAGACCACAATCCATAGATATTTTGGCGCATAAAAAAGAAACTTTAGAAAATAGTTCAACATCTAATTCACCTCTAGCGGTTGCGGCTAATAAGCAAACATCGTCTACCGAAGATATAATACGCTGTATATGCAGTCTATTTAGAGACGAAGGCCTCATGATACAGTGTGCACGTTGTATGGTATGGCAACATACTGAATGTACTAAGGCCGATATAAATGCTGACAATTACTTATGCGAAGAATGCGAACCTCGTGAAGTGGATCGTGAAATACCCTTAGATGATTATACAGAAGAAGGTTATCGTTACTATTTGACACTAATGAGGGGTACTTCGCTACAGGTACGTCAAGGAGATGCTGTCTATGTTCTACGTGATATTCCTGTTAAGGATTCTGCTGGCAATGTGGTGCCTGCTAAAAAGCATACTTATGAAACAATTGTCGATGTTGATTACAACGAATGCGATATATTTCGTGTTGAACGTTTATGGAAAGATGATGCTGGTAAACGATTTATATTCGGACATCATTTTTTGCGGCCGCACGAAACATTTCATGAACCGTCGCGTAAATTTTATCCAAATGAAGTCGTACGTGTTCCCCTATACGAAGTCGTACCAATTAATTTGGTAATGGGCCGTTGCTGGGTTTTAGATCGCACCACATTTTGTAAAGGTCGTCCTATAGAATGCAATGATGAAAGACATTGTTTCATATGTGAATTACGGGTGGACAAATCAGCTCGATTCTTTTCAAAAGCTAAAACAAATCATCCAACCTGTACAAAAAGCTATGCATTCCGTAAATTTAATGAAAAATTAAAGATATCTAAAACATATGCGGTAAGTAGAACATAATTTCAAGCAGTCTGTTTATATACATTTTTGAATTTTTTTTACGAAATACATTGTTCCCATAACATCATTCTAATTAGTTTTGACAGTTCATTTTTTTTGTTGTTTTTATTTAAATTTTATTGTTAAATTGTGTCAATTGCTTAACAGTTAGTTAATTCTTTTAGCACTTCATAGGGTAATTTAAACTGAATGACTTACAATACAGGTGGTTCTCCATCAAAATTTGTATAAGCAATTATATAATTCGGCTTATTATTGGGGGTTGAATTATGAATGAGAGAGTGAATCACGACATTGTGATAAAATTAAAATGATATTCACCCCTTATTTCAGTGGCCATAGCGACTAAGTTTCTCAGCCACAATCTATTTTATTTTCAGGATATATAGTGGGATATCAAAATTTTTTAGCTGTGACTGCACTTTTTCGTGGGTCATCAAAAATGTGTTTGTCATGATGGAACACGACATCTTTTGGCCAATTCTTGTCTCCCTTTTGATTTCTTCGTTCAAACGGTCAAAATTATGGTTTCCCCGTTTTGTAGCAGATCTTAATCCCACTAAATACTCTGCATAACTTTGTTTAACGTCAATATAGGCTTTAAAAACGTTTGTCGATAATCATTGGCTTTTGACCATGATTTTTTTTTATAATATTCTCGTATTTAAGCCATTTCCCAACAGATGTAATGATATGTTTCAAAAATGGTTCAGTTTTGTTGCACTACACTGATGCTAATAATCAAATCAATCAATCAAATTCCTTTGAGTAGCAAGCCTTTTCAAATAATTCCAAACAGTCATATGGCGAACCTCCGCAATCTCCTGTCACCAATTACTAAATTTGATCTACTTTCTCAGTGGTTAAGCAACCAGAGCGAGGTGCATCATGGACTTAGAAATTTCCGGGGTAGAAATGAATAAAACGCTCCTGGGTGCGGCATTCTTATCGTACACTTTCAATCTTTTCGCCTTTTTTTATAGTAAAAATGCATCATATAGCGCATTTCCTTATATCTTTCGCTCATTTTGAATTTAGTATGACCTTTTTCACAAGCGAGCAATTAAAAATCACGAATACCTTTTATATGACACAATAACTAAAGTAGGTTTGTATTACGCCTTTAACACTAATATAGGCAACTATATCTTGAAATTTACTTTATTCATCGTTTTTATTTTAGAATTTGTATATTAATGAAGTATTTGGGCATGTTTTGTAAACCGAAATCGAATGAATCTTGTCAAACCTGACATGATTATTGTATTTATTTGTATTAATTCCCAATTGTCTTAAAAATAACTTCTTTGATTTTCAAAAGTTTCAAATAATTGGCACAACTAAGTTTTATTTATACAGAACTTCATAGAGTTCTACCGAGCCAACGACCACCCACCATTACATTATTGGGTGTGACACGGATTCCCATAATGTGGTGTGGGGCAGCACATGCCAGATGTGAGTGTCTTTTAAATTTCTTAGCAAGAACGTACGTTTGTTAACGTAGTTCGATCGTAAGTATTGGATATCACGCTGTGTAACGCACGTCAAATCTTTTAAGGGACTGTCATGTGTCGGACGACGTATACTTATCTGATCACATGCATATTAGATTTGGTTTGGTAAATGTTGATAGTACCAATGATAATCCCATGTTGGGTGAATTCCAAAATATTTTTTTACAAAGCAAAAAATAGAGTAGTTTGCTTGGTATCGATACAGTAGTAATCCAGTAGTAATACAAAAGTAATATGGTAGTAACACTGTATTTGATGTTTTAGAATTCAACCGATCTCAAGGAATGTGGACTGGTCCGTTTTCATGGAGAATATGACAAGAGGAGTTGACTGCACTTTGCAGCAAGCCAACTTCAGTCAACTAATTAATCCTCCTTAGATGTCAGCATTAGCGTATGTTTCCAGGGTGGAAGAATTTCAATATGGCCAAGCGCACAGTCGACTGGCAAACTTATAGTGCTAGTCTCACGGAGTGCAATAGGGAAATTAGTTGGCCTAAGAGGGGGATACACGGAGGAAATATTGTCAGTCCATTGAAGATTTGCGGCTTTGGCCCGACTTCAAAGTCCTTCGCAATAGATCATTCTAACGTTATTGGCTCCCTATGTGCTGAAACCGGAAGGAAAAGTTTGGATCTCTTGTTGAGGATACATTTTGTCAGACCGCAATTTGGCCAGGAAGGGTTCCATGATACCATATATCGGTAGGGATCCTTGCTGTGCAGTTCCACTCACTACCATCCTCAATCTACTAAAGGATTGGGAAATTGCTAGATGCTTAGAACAGTGGAATGCTCAAATATGGCTTCGTCACTCTAGGGCGGCAATCAGTCCGCAATTTGGGCGTCGTTCTGAGGTTCTCAAGTACGGCAGGCCGGACATGAAACTCCTTACAGTTAAAAGTCACTGTAGACTAAGGTTGCATCTGAGGAAGATGGCAGTAACAGATGTGGATGTTTGTAAACTGTGGTCAGAAGCATCAGAAACAGCGGAACACATATTGTGTGAATGTGGGATTCTTGAAAGGTTAAGGTGGATAAAGGGTCTCATTGGGTTGCATATCCGTTATTGTCTTGCAATAGTGCCTGGTCGATATGATAATAATAAGTTTTATTTGTCTTTGAAAATTTACTTGAATCCAATTTTATTTTTTTCATTTTTGGTTTACAAAACATACCCGAATCAGTACAAAAATTTATACAAATTGTGTTTGTTTATTTAGAATGTAAATTAAAGATAATGTAAATAATAGTTTTTAATAAACATACACAACTTTTTTTATAATATAAAATTTAATTCATTTTTTGTGCAGCCTCATGATGTTGATCCATCAATGTTAAAATCGAGAAAGCCAAAGACTGATATTGAGAACCAAAATACAGCTAGTGCACCCACGAATTCTGTAGTAAGTTCTACGGCAGCAGACAGTTCACTTTGTTCAAGACAAGATTTGAACAAAACGCCAACAAAGAAAAGACAAAATAGCAAAAGTCCCGCAATTGTTTCTTCAACCCAGACTCCATCTTCAGAAATTATACCAACACCATCTCCAATGGTAAGGCATTTATTTTGCACAAAAAGTTTGTTTTTTCTATTTTTTTTTTCACATCCTAGGTATTTAAACAGAAACGTTCTCGCTTGGAACACGTTTTAAAAAAAATTAAATCTTTACGCATACCGGACTCTACACAACAAAGCCATGAACAACCTTTAGATTTAACTTATTTATTAAGTGGTCGTGGTGCAAGACAACGCAAAACTATAATATCTTCGTAATTAGCAGTAAAAGAAAATTAACTATTTAATGCATATGTCTTATTTACTGAGATTTTAAACACATTTAATTTTCAAATTCAAACCCAAAAAAAAAAATACTTGAAAAATTTGTATTGTAATATATCATAAATTTATATAAATATCTTTATATATATATTTTTGTTACATATTGAACTATTGAAACATTAAGGATTACTAAAAAATACTAACATAAGCATATACATACAATATAGTACACGCTTTCAAATGGACTCTTAACTGAATTGACCTTAAATATACTTATTATGTATTATTAAATAATCATAACAAAAGATTTAAAAAAATAACATGGTAATATAGTTGTACATTTCATAACAAAATAATACAAATATTCAATCCTTACTTTTTAATTAAAAATTTGAAAAAGAAAACAAAATGCACTTAATTAACAATGAACTTTACTAACAAAGTTGGGATAAAATTGAAAAAAAAGATAAATTAAAAATTTCTTTAAAACAATATTTTGAATGTTCTTCTATTTTTCTGTAAAAGTAATAATTTTATTTTAAAGTCTTATTTGTATGTACATTTTATTGACACACATACTCTAGTATAACAATATTGTACACAAACTAGCGATTTTGTTTTGAACAAATTGATTAGAATTAAACATTGTGCTTATTATTTATTTTTTGATATATTTAATAGATTATACTGCAATTAGATTTAGTTTTCATTATAATATATTTTGAACAAGTTGTAGACAATTTTTTCATAATTTCTAACAATTTCTTTATTATATTATTATATATAATAATCATCGCTCTGTACGATATTTTGAATTTAATATTTATTTTGTTTTTCTTTGAACTTTTTTTCTTGCAGTTGTGTTTAAGTTTATTTTAAATATACTGTTATGTTATCGCTGTTTTTATTTAATTTTTTTTATACACCTGCTGTTTTTCTGAATATTTTTTAGTTTTAATTTTTTTTATTTGTAACTACTTAACTAATTCTAAGTAGAACAGTCTAATGAAATTGCAAAACTTGGTTTACTGCATCATTGTTATTCTTTTTTTTTTTTTTGAAAAATACTAAAATAAATTTCATTTGAATTTGTATTATTTTTTCGATATTGTTTTCATAATAAAACATATATTTTTTCTACAAAACATTCAACTCTATTAATTATTATTTATTTAGTTACGCATTCTTGTGTAATGCCACAAAGATGGAGTTTCTAGCAATGGAAATACTAGTCGGTGAATCAAACTTTCAAATATATCTGTCAAGTTATAAACAGCAAAGATTCTCCAGCTGTTCTGCTGGCTAGCTTGTGCAATGTCTCCAATGTTTTTGCGGATGGTATGACCGGTACATGTCCATTTTATATTGCAAATTTTCTCCGTGGTTGGTTTCTGGTTGCTAATTGATAGCGTGTGGGTATAGATATATGGTTGGGCAGGAATATTTTATTCATCTTTTTCAGATATATGTTTATAAACGCCTGCAGTTTCGCTGTTTTACGCAGGAGTTAAATATTTTCATTTTGACTCGTTTTGATATTTATGATGAGTTAGTGAATTATACACACATCGTGTCTTATTACACCCGTATCCGCACCACAGTCCGATCCAATAATGTTTCCGGAATACGTGCAGTGAACAATGTATTTAATTGCCACTTTATTAAGGACCAATAAGGAAGAACATATTGTTCCAACCTTCATAGATTTCGACATCGAAACGTCTATCCTCAGACTGACCCTTTGCGTATTTTCATATAGCCTATCAACTTTATTCTGTAGACCTTCGAGTGTATGAGACATCAAACAGATATCGTCAGCATAATCCCAAGTCATGTAGTCGGATAGTGTTTTTGTATGACCATGAGGAATAATGCCGGAGACAGTGTGCATTCTTGTCTCACACCGGTATTTATAAATAGCAGACCTTATCTTGCCACTTTAAGCGTGCAAATCTATTAACGGTTTTATTTAATCGGCACATAAAATATTGCCTTTAATTTTTAAGAAAAATTTACATACATATGTTTTATGCCAAGTGAATCTTAAATTTAAGAATTTTAGTTATGTTTTGAGGGTTCTGAATTGAGTGCAAATAACCTCATATTAGATGATGGAGGAGGATAGATATAATTAAATCCACTAGACCACCAGCAACCTTTATACCATGAGAAAAACAACGAAAACAAAATTTGCAGATGTGCTCTCTTAACAATGGCGCAATATTGTATTTTCAAAACTAAAGCTGGTGTCTCTCATTTTTATGGCGATTTTTACTTTCAGTAGGTCGACATATAGGGTGTTTTTATAAGAGCATCAGAACTTAAAATGATAATAAAAGACAGAAATATTGTTTGAATGAAAATTTATTTATTATAATCTGGTAGATAATTTCGAGTTATACATACTGTCCTTTCGATCAGGGTCCGCATTACCGCTTACGATATCAAATATGGAAATTTTAATCTTATTGTGAATGAATTCATAAAAAAAATCATAATATACATATGTTGAGGCAAATCTTATATAGGGAGAGCCATTTAAAAGTTTAAATTTAAAAATGCAATAAAACAAAAACGGTTTGAAATTTTGCCAAATTTATTTTTTTGTTGTGAAGTAAAATTGTTTCGGCTAGAAATGAAATATTATTTTATTCATATGGCTGCCACGGCTGGCCTCTCAGTACACTATTCGTAGGACAAATTTTCGAGAGCTTTTTCGTGTCTTGGCAATGGCATCACGAATGTTGGCCTTTAAATGTTCAATCGTTTCTGGTTTCTCGGCATAACACTTGTCTTTAACGGCGCCCTACAGAAAATAGTCCAAAATCGAATTGCTGCTTTTTGGCAGCCAACTGACATCACCATTTCGGCTAATTAAACGGCCATCAAACGTTTTATGCGACCCGTGCCAAGGATCAGCCTAGCCAGAGGCCATCCTTTTTCCTGGGATAGAAAAAAAATAGTCTAGTCGCAAACCGAGCTTCACCGATACCTGGTCACCTCGGTGAATAAGTATGACCTTGCCAGGTTAGAGTGGTCTATGACCTCGTCGATATATTCCCCCACACTCGTGGGATCAAAAATGAATTCTTTAAAATTCAAAACAACGAACGTAACGCAAATAATTCGCAGACTGTTTGTGATACGAAACTCAACCCAAAGGGGGGCTTCTTGGCTCTGCTTCAATTCCCAACCCTTTAGGAGGGCCTTCTGTTTTAAATAAAACATCCAACCCTCAAGGGGTGTCTTCTTCGAACAAAATGCCTAGCCCTCAAGGGAGGTTAGGTCTTTCTAGGGAAAGACCACCACTTTTGGCCCAGCCTACCCTCGTTTCACCCTCTTGCAGTACTGTGCAAGGTACCCCTTCTCAGAGTAGTGAAATTGCCAACGTTAGCCCAGGCAATAAAACAACTGCTGTCAAAGGCCCTCCCTCTTCGTCCAGGAGAGTGCGGCTCTCCTCAGGATGTCAAATGATGATCTACCAGTAAGCGACTAGCGCTTGGCTAAGGTTGTAGAACCCTCTAATGGGTTAAGGGAGGCACTCATCATTTTAAATGAAGAGTCGCTTCCTATTCTGGAGGCTAGGAATTGTTGCATCTTCTATGGGTTAGGCAAAGTATACCTCAAAGTATACCTCAAAGTATACAAAGCCGACAGAGGCCTCAAAGCTAAGCCTACCCATGAGAGGGCTGAGACGACGAAGCTTCTCGAGGAGATGCAACCTATTCGGGCATCCACGGCTGAGCGTGAGAGGGTAACTCTGCTAGCGAATGCTCCTCAATCCTTGTCCTGTGGCGGAAAAGTTCGGGTGGGGAAGTCCGATTTCGGATGTTACCCTAACGGAGCCGATGGTGGTGAGGATATTACAGATTAATCTCCACCATTCAAAGGTGCAGCACTTTTTCTCCGACTCTGTAATGGGGGAGAGGATATTATTCTGGTCTAGGAACCATGGGTTAAACACGGTAAGGTCCTTGGACTCTATACTAGTGGCTACAAGCTGATAGTTCCTCCCGGCATGGGTAAGAAGTGAACCTGACCACCTAATGGGCAGCCATATTGGATGATTTCCTGCTACATGCCATATGAGGGCTCGTTTCCGCTTAACGATTGCTTAAGGCAGTTAATGGCGAAGCTGAAGAGAATACCAGTTTTGATTGGTGCCGATGCGCCCATCACTTGATGTGGGGCAGTTCTGATACTAATGAAAGAGGTAAGTCAATTTTTGAATTTCTTATGCAATGTGACTTATCTATTTTGAACTCTGTTAACGAACCCACGTTCTATAATTCTGTACGGAGGGAGGTTATTGATATTACGCTGATAAGCGACTCTCATAGAGAGTGTTTTCTGGACTGGAGGGTCTCTGACGACTGTTGCTTGTCTGATCATGCATACATAACGTATGCCCTTAGAGGGAAATTCAGGAGTCTAGTGAGGCTGGTAGGCTTCGCAGACTTTTTATTGGGACCGGCTATATTATGTGGTCTATAAATTTTGGGGATAATTCCTGGGCTACTTCCAATGAGGAGACTTCGAAGGTACTCCTTGATGTACATTTTCCGGGTAATTGTGAACGCAATTGTAACTCCCCCCTGCTCAGCAGGTTACTCTTAACTTGAGCGATGGCAACCTTCAATGAGCCATCGACTCTTCTTGTAAAAGATATAAACCACCCGGTACTGATGGCATCATACCTGCTGACCTTCAGAAATCATCTGATATGGTGATTCCTTGGCTGCGGGGAATTTATTATGCTTGTCTTAAATACTCTTATATCGCAATCAGGTGGAGGGAGGCGAGGGTTGTTATCCCCAAAGCGGGAAAACCCTCTATTTCCAAAGCTAAGGATCTCAGACCTATGAGCTTGACATATTTTCCTTTAAAGGCCATGGAGAGGATTCTGGACAACGAAATACGGTTCAAATACTTTCCTACGCTTCCCAATAGTGCTCAACACGCTTATACAAAAGGTCTGTCGACTAGTGAGACTGCACTGAGTTCCTTAGCAGGATGTGTTGAGAAGGCTTTGGAGAGCAAACTTTACTCTCTAGCTGCATTTATCGACGTGGAGGGGGCTTTCAACAATGTCCATTCGACGGAGATTGTTGAAGTTCCCAGAGCGCGTAATGTGAGCGAATGTGTGGTGAAGTTTGTGCAGGAACTTTTGGCTTAGTGGCTTATTACAGCCTCCATTGGTAAGGGGAGTGAATAGAGGAACCCCACAAGAAGGGATCCTCTCGCCTTTGCTGTGAAACATCGCTGTAGAAGCGCTGTTGGGGAATCTGTAGCGATGTGGTTTTAGAGTCTTTGGTTATGAGGATGACCTGGCCACATACCTGTCAAGTATCGATCCACATACCCTCTCATCGAGGTGTAATCAGGCCCTCAAACTTGTTATGGATTGGTGCTTGTCGTGCGGTTTAAGCGTCAACCCCCATAAAACGGAGTTGATAATCTTTAGTTGGTGGTATTCAACTCTCTCTGTCCACAAAGATAAAGTATTTATGGATAGAGTGAGGAAGGCGAACATAGCGCTTTACACTTGAAAGGGCCGTAGGCAGAATACGGGGACTTAGACATGTCATCACCTACTGGCTTCATAAGGCCGTGGTAGAATCAACTTTACTCTACGGTGCTCATATCTGATAGACAGGATGTGAAGACAAGCTGCAGTCCTGATCAACAGTGCACTCCGATCTACTCCAATCAAGGCCTTATTTGCTATGCTTAAATGGCTCCCCACCAACCTTCTTCTCAAGCAGAGAACTAAGTTGGTGGCGGTGAGGCTAAGTAAACTAACTCCTGGCCATGATAATGCTGCGATTATTGGTGATCTCAGAAATCTTCGGATCGATTACATGTTCCCCCATAACTTTCTCGAAAGGAGATTTCACGTTGATATACCGAATTCTGGTCTGATGAACGGGAGTTCCCTCAGAATGCCCTTGAGGTTTATACCGACGGCTCTAAGATGCGGGACAGAGTGGGATGTGGTATATTCGTGAGAAATTCTGACACAAGACTGTCTTATAGGTTGCCTGATTATTGCAGTGTGTTTCAGGCAGAGGTCATGGCCATATTGAAGGCCGTGCAATGCTTGTTAATCGGAGAGATTCTCTCTCAGAATCTTCTGATCTTTTCGGACAGTCGGTCTGCGATAAGGTCTCTGGCTAATGTCACCTCAACGTCTATCCTAGTTCACGAATGCCGCAGGTTTCTTATGGAAATCTCAGTTCATTCGAAGGTAATCGTCGCGAATTGCGATGCTGATGAATTGGCCAGGATGGGTACTGAGCTTGATACTTTCGAACAAGGGCCTATCATTGGAGTCCCGATTGCCTCGTTTAATCTGGATATTCTCCGGTCAGTTTATGTCGAGATTCAAATATCTGGCTTAAGTGGGACTCCTTCTATTTAGAGGGGTCCAACACCTTACCTAACCTAACCAATGTGGCAAGTTGCACCATCTTGATGAAACCAAACATCATTCACATCAATATCATGAAGAGCGGGCACAATAAAATCGGTTATCATGCTGCGATAGGTGTCTCGGTTGCGCTGTCCTAATTTTCGAAGAAATATGAGCCAATGATGCCTCCGCTCTGCATTGGCTTCTGTAAGACCACGTTTGGGTTTTCTGAGCCAAAAATACTGCAATTTTGCTTATTAACGTATCCACCAAGATGAAAGCAAGCTCTCTTTTGTCTTTGTTTTGGAAATAAATTTCCAATAAATTCCAACGTTGATCAAGAGTAAATCAATTAATTTCTTTTAGTGGAGACAGTATACTGAATTTTGTGACAGAATAGAATGACATATGTAAGTATTACCATATTCGAAATAATCGCTGGTTCAAATTTAAGCCAATAGATGGACCACCCGATATATAAAAACCAGTGTGCTTAGCGGCTGATTTATTTTAATTCTGTATGTATGTATATAAATTAGTATTTTAAAATTAACCCCTGTATACATATGTATATGTATATAAAATTTAAAATGAGTTTTAAATGTGTTTTATTTTAATCTTTTCATACAAAATTTGCTTTAAATAGATTTCAAATACCGTTTATTTTACCTTCTTTTTTAATATAAGCTATAAAAATATAAAATAATTTATTTCAAAAAAATTAAAAAATATTCACTGAAGCTGAGGGCGTCAACAGCTAGGCGAATACAATGACGGATATTAAACTAGAACATGCTCAAACAAATTTTAATTGAGGCATTAAACAGATTCTACAGTGTCTTTCTGGAGGGAACTATAGGCTATCTCAAGTGTTTGGATTTGGACCGGAAGGAAACAAAACGTGAAAAAAAGGTAAAAAATGTAACTAAAATAACTTTTAGAATAATAATTAAGATAGGAGCAGCGAAGCATGTCTGGTTTAAGCTAATGTATATATAAATACAAAATAAAATATATATATATATATATATATATATATATATATATATATATATATATATATATATATATATATATATATATATATATATATATGTATGTACACTATTGGACAAAATAAAGTGCAAATTAGCTTTGCTTTACTTCGTTTGCATTTCAATATAAAAAACATGAAGACTTATATATTGTTACGAAAATAAAAACGCAACACTGTGTCACCCTGTCATTTTGGCAGCACTGCCACATCGACCATCTTTACGTTACATTTAAATTAACGGATATGAAAATAGAAGATGGTCGATATTTTCTGAACCTTTCAAGCTGTAGGCAATTAGGTATATGGAGACTGCTTTGCCTATGTAGTTTTAGCTATTGTTTGGCTGTCAACAAACAAAGCTGTTTTAAATCGGACATAAAAGTGTTGTATAAACGAATATTAAGTGTTGTATTAAGACAAACAATATAAAAGTTATAGTGGAATAAATAAAACTGTAAAACAATAAATAAACCGGTATTTATTTTATTTTAACGCAATTTAAACGAGTTCAAACGTTTTAAAAAGGTTAATACGTGACAATATACATAAAAAAATATGTGTATGAAAAACGAATCAAGAATAGTAATCTCCGCTTTTTTATATACAGAGCGTTATTTTTATGTCATTTCCGTTTCTTACCAAACATTTCTTTACAGTATTTATGAAAAATAAGCAAACATTTTAACAACCCTGAAAGAAGGCATTCTTTTGCTGGCAATACCATACGAGAACCGCAATGTTTTTTTTTCTTTTTTGACAGTTGACGCATTGTTACCTGCTGGTTGTGTGGTTGTGTGATTCTTCTTGGATTAATTTCTTGTGCAAAAGTTTATGGAAGAAGGAATAAATACACAGAATTTTAAATATAAGGTATTGTAAATAATTCTGCTGGATTTTACAAAATTTTTTGGATCACTTAAATAAGGGGAAGTTAATTCATACAAGGCTTTTAACACACACACGTCATCTGCCATCATAAGCAACTGGTGAGAAAGTAGAAGTGGTTCTAAACTGAAGGCCAGGTCATTTGCTAATCGGGAAAAACGCGTTGTCTTAAAAAGGAAATAGGTGATTATTTTATACCGAAATGAGTGAGTTAACTGAGTTACTGCGAAAGGAATTTCCTGCCATGGATAATGAATTGAAGGAGTACGTTGAAGGTGTTCTCGCCGGAAGTCTAGATGATTTCGAGACTTGTGATGACATTTACGATGCAGTGGGAGACATTCTTCAAAGTATTAGCGTCGAAAAAACCGAAGATAATATCCGCGATTTGTGTACGCAATTTTTCAATATAATCAAGGTTGGTAGTAGCGGAACAGTAGAACGTAAAGTTCTGAATGCTCCTGTCAATATAGCTGATATGGCCAAGGATATGGAAACAGTTGATAAGGATATGCATAGTATATGGTTGGTGAATAAGGACAATACGAATGTAAGTAGTGGATTTTTTAATTATGGTTAGTGATAAATGTTTTTGTGTTTCTTTTTTGCAGAAAGTAGATACAAAAAAACTGGAAAAAGCAGAAGCTAAATTACAACAGAAGCAAGAGAAACGACTAGACGCTGGTAAGGGACCTGCTGCTCCTGTTAAATTACAACAAGCTACTGCTTCTCAAGTGACAAACAAAAAGGCAACCAAAATGGATGCAAAAGGGACAAATCGTTCAATGGATATAAAAATTGAAAATTTCGATTTGGCTTTTGGAGACAAGTAAGTAAAAGATAATTTTAAATTATTTGCAACACCATGATCTGTAAACTAATATGTTTAAATAACTCCGTTTACTTTTTTGTAAACAACTCTAGCCGAAAACGAGTGTAATTGAAATTGTGTAAATTTTCAAAGAGAAATACACCTTAAATGCGCCAATTATTTTGAAGTTTGGACAATCAAGGAAGTTATTTGCAAGGTAGTTAAGCGAATTAATAAGAAAAAAACAAAATCCTGTCTGATCTAAACATTATAGCAATTTGAAGTTTTATTCAATTTCATTTTCACTCGATTTCGGTTTACAGAACATACGCGTATATTGTATTGTTATAAATATATTTATGGATAAAAAAAGCATAACACAAAATTTACCGATACTCTATATGTACCTACATATTCCTACCATAGCGGGTCAAGTGACCAGTCGCGTTAGTTATATTTATCGGTAAATAAATTAACAAGATAGTAGTAAGTACTGAAAAATATATTTGATAAATTTTTAGATAAAAGCAGTTAAGGCAAATGTCGAAAAAATAATGTTATTTACAAGAAATTCTGACAAAAAATTTAAACCGGGTTATTTGACTTTGTCGTTGTAGCTTCAGTAAGGTCTTTAAAAAATGTAAAAATTTTATTCTCAATATTTCGCTGAAAAATAAATTGTGGCTTAAGGAAACATTAATATATTTCTAAAAATACTAAGCAAAGGAAACGCGATGATATATTAAACAGTCATACATAAATTATGCCTTTTAATATTATGGAAAAAAATAAATTAATAGGTATATAACAATCTATTCCAACAAACCAAATTTATAATTGTTTTTTTATTTCAGAGTTCTTCTACAAAATGCCAATCTTTTACTATCATTTGGCCGCCGGTATGGTTTAGTCGGTCGCAACGGTTTAGGTAAAACTACTCTACTTCGTATGATATCTGAACGTCAATTGCAAATACCTTCCCACATCACTGTATTGCATGTGGAACAAGAGGTGGTTGGAGACGATACACCTGCCGTGGACAGTGTTTTAGAGTGTGATACGGAACGTACTAGACTCTTAGCAAGAGAAAAGGAAATAATGACGCTTTTAAATAGTGGAACACAAGATGCTACACTGAATGCGGAACTAAGTGAGATTTATGTACAGCTACAGAATATTGAAGCTGACAAAGCGGTAGCAAGAGCATCTGTTATATTAAAAGGTTTAGGCTTTGATACAGAAATGCAAGCGAGACCAACAAAATCATTCTCAGGTGGTTGGCGTATGCGTTTAGCTTTGGCTCGTGCTCTATTTTCAAAGCCCGATTTATTGTTACTTGATGAACCTACTAACATGTTGGATATTAAAGCTATAATATGGTTAGAAAACTATTTACAGTCGTGGCCTACAACTATTCTGGTAGTTTCTCACGATCGAAACTTTTTAGATACGGTACCAACAGACATTATACATTTACATTCCCAACAATTAGAGGCATATAAGTAAGTTTATTTATTAAAAAAAAATTCTTAATTTATAAGCGCTGTTTTTTTATTTTTTAGAGGTAACTATGAACAATTTGAAAAAACTAAAAACGAGAAACTTAAAGCTCAACGTCGGGAATATGAGGCTCAAATGGCTCACCGTGCTCATGTTCAAGAATTTATTGATCGTTTTCGTTATAATGCTAATCGTGCTGCTTCAGTTCAGTCGAAAATCAAAATGTTGGAGAAATTGTAAGTATTTCAATCGTTTGTTGATCATAGATTGTACTTTAAAGATATTTATTTGTTCAAAGGCCTGAATTAAAACCTATTGAGAAGGAAATTGAAGTTAAACTTAAATTCCCCGATGTTGAGCCACTTAATCCACCAGTTTTGGCTATTTCCGATATAGAATTTAAATACAATCCACAAGATCCTTTGCCGGTATTTAAAAATGTTAATCTGTGCGCAACATCCGATTCCCGCATATGTATTGTAAGTTTTTTTATTTATTGTCGCCAAAAGGATATCTATTTAAATTGTAATATTCACCATTTTATCTTTCAAGGTGGGTGAAAATGGAGCTGGTAAATCCACATTACTGAAAATTATTGTAGGTCAATTGACAACACCTCTGGGAAATATTGTGTTACACCGTAGTTTACGTATCGGTTACTTTGCCCAACATCATGTGGATCACCTCAATATGAATTTAACCTGCGTTGGTGTTCTTGCTGAAAATTTTCCTGGACGACCTGACGAAGAATATCGTCGCCAATTAGGCAGTTTTGGGATATCGGGAACATTAGCTTTGCAAAGTTTGGCTAGTTTATCAGGAGGTCAAAAGTCGAGGGTAGCTTTAGCTAAAATGTGCATGGGTAAATAAGAATTAAATAATAGCAAAAATTTACAATTTAATATCCAAAACCAATATATTTTTAGCTGAACCGAATTTTTTGGTACTCGATGAACCTACAAATCATTTAGATATTGAAACTATAGATGCCTTAGGTAAAGCCATCAATGCATTTAAGGTAAACTGAATTAATAACGGAATTGAAGGCTTTATAAATTAAACTTTTTTTTTAAATTTATGTTCACTAGGGTGGAGTTATACTAGTTTCTCACGACGAACGTTTAATTAAAGTCGTTTGCAAAGAGTTATGGGTTTGTGGTAATCGTACTGTGCGCGCTATCGAAGGTGGTTTAGATGAATATAAACTTGAAGTTTACAAAGAAATTGAAGCTAATAGTTAATCTGGTCAATTGTGATTTGTTTCCTTAATTTATTTAAATCAATCAGCGCGATGCTGAAAATACAAGTATACATATAAATAAAAAAGGCAACATTCTCTTAAAATATTATTTATGCCCACATGTCTATCCCGATGGAATTTATATATATTATATGTAATTATACTATGACCTCTAGAAAAACAACATAGAATGAATTTATATGTAATAAAAAAATAAAGTTATAAGTTGCACTATTGTAGCTATAAGGCATTCGTATAAAAATAGTGCGTATTTGTATTTGATTTTTACTGGAATAGTGCGCTGACGATTTTTTTACTTTTGTTTGATCAAATTTTGAGGCAAAAATATCTTCTGGACTCAGTCTGCTACAGGCAATTGCCAAGTAAAGTCGTTTTACTCTCGCTTTTTTTTGACAAAAAGATCATTGTCGATATCCCGTTAAATAACACGTGTTATTTTTTCTTTTTGTATAAGTTTTTTTTCTTATTCTTTGGAATTTGAAATTCATAAACTTTAAATAAACAACAGGCCTTACGACAGATTACCATGAACGGGGCTTACCACCCAAATTACAATAGATTTCGGGACTTAGATCCCCTAATCGATTTGAATACCAAATCCAAAAGCAAGCGCTTTTGAAAAGAAGATTTTGTACAACTCCCATGCTTTATTCAATCAGATGAACATATTCTACGTTATGTAGTAGCAACTATTAAGCCACCTACAATATGTTTCAGATTGAAAAAGGTTTGACCACATAAGCTCAGACTATCTAGAAAGTGGTGAACTTTTGATCAAAACACCCGATTTCAAAACTGGCCAAAAATTTCTGAAGGCCATTCCGGTTGAAATTACATTGCATAAACACCTAAATTCAACCACTGGCAGAATATACTCAAAAGAGATCATTGATATATCCGAGGAGGAATTAATCCAGGCTTTGGCATTTCAAAGGGTCATAGATGCAAGAAAAGTGAGGAAGAAAGATGATACTGATCCAAATAAAACCGTGGCAACAGCTACCGCTATTCTAACGTTCGATATAATCCGTCGAACTGAAGCTTTAAAGTTGGGATGAGAATATGTATCCAATACAATGAGATGCATGTATTGCCAAAGGCTCGGCCACATAAAAAACATTGAAAAAATATCGAAATCTGCAAGGAATGTGGACTTGTACTACCCACAATGGTTGCATAAGAAAGTTATGCATAAACTGTGAAAATGAAACACGTGCGTCTTATAACACCGAAAGCATAAGTCTGTCAACAAGATTAAAGCCGATTGGAGATGCACAGCATTTGATGCATGGAAGATATTTAATGAAAACCCTTCCATGCGCACCATTAAACCTTTTCAAAAGAATTTTTTTTTTTTCATAATGTAGACAACTCCAAACCATATAACACCACAACACCCTCAGCAAATATCGATAAAATACACTTTAACCGGAATAAACAATCGAAGATGACAGTAAAAAAGACAAAAATAATGACGGATCCCGCTGAAATTCAAATAAAACCAATTCTGCAATAACTTGAGAAAAAACATCATCAATTTCAACGCAAATAACAATATCAAAACCAACCCACACTTCACCACATCAACAATAAAAACACTAACTACAAAAATAATACAACAAGAAAAAATAACAAATATCCTGAGGAAAACGAAAAAAACATCAAAAGCTTGGAACACATTAGGAGAAATAGGAGTTTGATAAATTGGTTAAACTTTCGAAAAGCTTGTGTCAAAGTTAAACGGGAAAGCAGAATAGCTAAACGACTTGCCTGGACAAATTTTATTAATAGCCTGAAGCCAATGATGGACGAAGGTTAACAACATAAGATCTGATAGAATAAGGAATTTTTCAATAATATACGATAGTAACATAGTTCTACAACATCCCGAAGACATTGCATACAAATTTGAGGAATATTGGTGCTCTATAAGTTCGGACAGTACTTTCAACCCCAAAATCTTTACAGAGAAGCGAATGTGGCCCACAAATGATTCAAGAATTAACACTAGTTTGATTGGAGAAATTAACCTGGATGAACTTAATGAAGTTTTTCGAAAAGTAAAGAGGAACACGCCATCAACTGATAAAATTACCTACACCATGATAAAATATTCTCCAACTAGATTTAAACATCGCTTATGTAAACTTTATAACAAAATACTGTACACTGGAATATTTCCCAATAACTGAAGAACGCCGTTCTATCTCCTAAACCAAAACCTGCAAAAAATCCTAGTCTATTGGAGGGATATCGACCAATCTCTTTCTTACCTGTACTGTCTAAAGTGCTGGAAAAGATCATTGCCATCAGGTCTTGGAAATTCACCAAACAAAACATTTCAAGCAAAACCCTATGTCATTAAATGGAAGATAAGCTCAAGCAAAATATAGCTAAAAGATTACATAGTGTAGTTTTTTCCGAAGATATAGAGAAGGCTTTCGATCGAGTGGTATATACTTTTATTTTAAAAGAACTCAAGGAATGGGGTATTTCTACACAGATGCTTAATCTTAATAAGTCCTTTCTCTTAACCGCAAAGTAATGGTTAAGATAGACGGCTATTTCTCTCAATTGTACTCAATGGATAACGGTGTCCCCCAAGGCTCCACTTCGTCTGCTGTATTGTTTGCTGTGTATGCGATATCATTAACCAAATCGATTGAGAATGTGGATGGTGTTGCCTTTGTTGGAATCTATGCTGACAACATCTTTACAATTAGTTCTGGTACTCCGGTGGCTGTTAAATCAAAATTGAAGCAAATAGATTATAATGTTCAACAATGGTCTGAGCCTCATGAAGCTGTTATTCCTCTTGGCATAAATGGTGTACAAATACAATACTAAACACAAATGACAAAGGTCTAATTATGAAAATTAGTAAAATCAATAATCTTTTAAAATTGATTTGTTCAAGGAAAAAAAGGCCACATATAGATACTGCTTAAGATATATGTAGAGCGCTTGTTTACAGGCTAATTCAACACGATATGGCAGTCTACGGTTGGACGTCCAAGCATAACTATCAAAATAACTAGATGTTTTCCTTAATCAATGCTTTTGAACGGCCTCTGGGTTACTGAGATCAACACCTATCGATTCTCTCAGGACTGAGACTAGATCTCTAAGTTTTCAATCGATGCCTTACTCAAGAAGTCTAAAACTGGCCCAGACCAATATAATTAAGTCTATGTTTGCTGAAAAGATATCAAAATATTTCCTGGACATTATATTATTCACTGACGGATCCTATCTCAGACAGGACCTGTTGTCGATGTTTACTGGCATATTCACAGCAGAGCTTTACGCTATAGACTATGATATTTCATACAGTATTTAGAAAAAAGAAGTTTTAATATGTACGGACAGTTTAAGTGCCATACATGCATGCACTTTCTGGTAATAAAAAAGGAATATATAAAAAGTTTTAAAAGAACCCAATATGAGCCAGGACATTTTCTTGCTATAGATTCCCTTCCATATAGGTATACCAGCAAATGTATATGCTGACATGGCTGCTACACAAGCACCCTTCATACCTTTAGTCTATAAAATACCATGCTTCCCTAAACTAATTGTGAACTTGTATAATAGCCAACACCTTCAAAAATTTCTTCAATTACGGCAACACTCAAATTCATTTTTGAGACTTTACAATCCATCCATTAAAGGACCTAACTAACACTCTGATCTTAGTAGAGATGAATGCATCACAATGGAACTAAGAGTAGAGCTTTGTTTAAGAGTATACAGAACCGCGAGATGCAGCTTGTACCCCATATATATAATTCATTGGCATCTGACATACATCTTCCCATAATTTATGGATGTAAATTAAGTTCGATCTTAAGGACGCCACAATCAACTCAGAATAAAGCCTTGAATATTCCGAATCAATACTTCCATTAAGATGACTTTATAAATAACCTTTTCTCCTTTACGTTTTCAAATGCAAAATTGGTTCACACTATTAATTTTCAACAGAATATGTCAACATCTAGAATGAATAACAGTCAAAGAGTCTTGAACTTTGTAAGATGTCTTAAACTTACTAAGCAACGCATTAAAGTCCGAGAGAATATAACATTACCAGAAGGGTTAAAAAATTTCAACTTTTAAGACCAGTTTAAAAAAGTATTTGCTTGAAAATGTGAGCTCATTTTTGTGTAATATTATGAAAAATGTAATTAATATCTAAAACAATTAGTTATGAAATTTTAAGAGATTATGAATTTGTTGCCTTAAGCCTCTATGAGGCCATTTGACGCTGAGGCATAATATTGTTACGAAAATAAGGTTGGGCACCCCTGCAGTTTGTCACATTGCAAAAAATAAATAAACAAAAGACACAAAAACAACTACGTGCTTACTTACAAATAAGAATAAACAGCAACAACAAAATAGACAGAAAATAAAACAAATAACCAACAATAAGAAATAATATAACAACTAACAACAAAAGCTGAAAAAAGTAGATGTTTACATTGGCATGGCTTCATAAAAACTAAAAAGAAAGTGAAGGAAATAAATTGAATGAACCTGAAACATCAAGAGGTTCGAGAGCTTTAGAAGTGTTGTTTACTCAGCCATATAAGCACTTCAATGCGGACAGAGAACAGTTTATTTGGTGTAAACCAGCATTCGGCAAACTAAATTCATGCATATTACAATTGCGGTGGTAATTGACCTGAGCCACTTTGCACAATGTTTTTCCAATTGTTTTCTCTTTACTTCTCTTTGTTTTCTACGTATGTGTGAAAACAGAAGAGAAGAGCAGCTCTTTACCGAAATCTGGTGTAAACTCAGCGAACGAGTTATTGGTTTGAACTCAGTGTAAAGAGAATTTAGTGTGGTTAAACTCTGGTTGAAGAGGTTGTGATCGAAACTAAGTTATAACTACGATCGGTTGGAAGATCTTTATGCAGAAATATCTGCCAAGTAATTGTTGTTGCTTACAAAGTTGTAAACATAAAGAGTAATTGAGAATAAAAATTGTTATTGCTTGCAAAAAGGTTACAAGCAGTGGTACACAAAACTGTATAAATAAAGGATTTTTGTTAAAAACTAAACAAGATTTATTGTATTTTAACTACAATCTACGAACTCTGAAATACTCGTTTTTAAAAAGGTAACAATATATTACTTTTGTTATAATTGTATATCGAAATCAATGAATATAAAAATAAAAAAATGTGGTACTGGTAAGAATTCTTTTATTAATACGGAAATTGTAACACTGTTCTCTAATGGTAACAAACATTAGCAAATAAATATATGAGGCGTTGCATTCGAATCAGTTTCGTTTTTCATGATTGGTTCTAATTTTCTGCTTTGTCATAACGACACCATAAAGCACCAAATGTTAGATCTCTCAAATAGCTATTTACATAAGTAACTTTGAAAATCAAAAAAATAAAATATTAAAATTTGCTAATAATTGCATGATTCTTTTATGAGCTGTTTTACTTTTTTGACGCATAAAATATAGTTTACTTTTTGTTTTTGTTGCATAACTTTAACTTTTATGATTTGCTTTGCCAAGTAGGTGCTTTAACTGTTAATTTGCAATTGATCTTAAAAAATCAAGTATCATTGTATTCATAACTAAACGTACTTCTATAGCGAATTCAGAAATAATAAGGTCCCTATATAAAATAGCATTTAAAAGCATCTCTAAACTTGAACAATTTGAAATAAATTGGATGAACAATGCGTTTGCTTAAGCAATGTACACAGATTCCACAAGTTTACTTAAGTAATGTATATACCACTTTATTCTTCTTCCATATCTTCTAAACATCTTAAAATATGTTAATATTTAGCTGTTATTGGCTTATAAGTGTTTGAAGGTACGCAAAACCAGTTTTTTATCGTAACTCAGGATTTTCGAGGTATTTTGAAAATGTTAAAAGCAGATTCTTGTTTTACTCGACAGCATCTTTAAAAATGGCATAGTTTTTTGACTTGTAGTTTTTTGACGCGTATAAAGTATAGTACCTATCGTTTTTGTTGTATGACTTAAGTTGTAAGAATTTAGTTATTGTTAAGGCTTTACAAACCTTAAATACACTCTTTAAAAATATAAAATTTTTAAATTTACAGTATTTTACAAATCTTAAATAAAGATTTAATTCTAGAGAATATGGTTGTACAGTTTCTTTTTACGCTTGCTGTATTTCAAATATATTTTATTTTGTATACATATTTTAGCTTTAATATATATTAACTTATTCAACAATTTTTAATAAATTGCTTATATGTTACATATGAAAAAAAACATTCTTTCTTTCTTCTTTGGTTGTCTGTCTAAATGCAAAAAAAAAAAAAAAAAACTGGCAAAGTATAAATATTCTGACGATTCATCAGTGTTCAAGCTAGTTCTCCGTACGAGCAATGATCCTTTGTCAATTTGTCAATCCTTTGCAAATTCTATTGGAACTTTCCATTCATCACCGATGAAGAATTTCATCGTTGACCGAATATTTTAACATGGAAGAAAAACATTTACAGCACGTTTCCAGAAGACGAGCGTAAGAAAACGTTCGTCTAACAAGTTGAGTGACTTGTCTGCTTATATGTAAACCACAAACAAAGCACTAAATTTTTGTTAGTGTTTTACGCTATGCATTGGTGTAACCCTACTGTTACAGCACTATTTTCGTTCCATTTAACAAATATTATTTTATTGGTATTGTCAAATCTACAATCAAAATAGCCACTTTTTTGTTTTTTGAAAAGAGCGTTTGATTCTAGTGGACATTTTTTTGTTCTTGAATCTCGAACAGTTCCAATAGCTCGAAATCCTCTTTCTTTTAATTCAACTATAAGATCATATGACGTAAAAAAAATAACCGAAAAATACAATATGATCTGAAGGGTTAGGAACGCTGTCTAATAAATCTGGCACAACTCGGGATCCAAGGGGTAGTTTTGATCTTTCTCCACTTACACCTTTGGCCCCACAGTAGGTATCGAACTGGTATAAATAACCAGAGCTGCTCGTCAACATCCAATTTTTAAAACCAAATCTCACTGGTTTACCTCTGATGAACTGTTTTGAAGAGTGACTTCCAAAGTATCGCACCATGGATTCATCAACTAACAGCTTCTCATGCATATAACCATACTGGCAAAAATTTGTTGACAAAAGTTTTGACAAAGGTCTCACCTTAGCCATTTTGTCAGTAGTGTCTAATTTAGTGTTATCTGCCAAGTGAATAAAACGTTTTATTCCTCTAAACCTATTTCTCGACATATTTTGGGAAACAATTGGGGTGTGGTCTTCGCAAAGCTACCAATACATGTCCTCTCTAGGCATAGAGCGATATCCACTGTATAACAAAATACCGACGAATAAGAAGACTACAAGTCTTCTGCGTTAGAGGAAAAATTGTGTTCATTTGATTGTGACGCATAAATACAAGTTTGATCGACGATTAAACTGATTACTTTTTCATCAAATAAAACTTCAAAAACCTTCACTGGTGATTTGCCATTCAATTCTGAAATCATCTTGGCTAAGTTGTCTGAAAAAAATAGTTTGTTTCATTTGAATATCGCAAGGTCTCTTTGTCCACTTTGTAGCGTTTTTGTTTGATTTTGAAGACATTGTCTGCTGCAACTGCTCAAGTGGGATATTATCTTCGCTATCACTACCAAAAAATACTTCGACTTCACCTGGTACATCATTTGGCATGCGATCAAACAGAATATCCTCAGCATCACCCTCCTCCTCATCTGTATTATAGTCCGGATTTGGTGGAATAATCGCTATATCGAAATTTGTGTGAACATCATGTTCCACAAAATCAAGAGCGCTTTTTAAATTTTTAACAGCTTTACCATAAAAACTTTAAGTTTTGATGGCTCCTAATTCCATTTTAGTCCAAGGAAAATTCTAAAAAAATATATACATATCAAGCCATTGTACTCGATTGGGTACAGCAATTTTGCTACTCACAAAATGTCAAAAAAAAAAAATATTTTTCCTGTAACTTTTTGTAATATGTACCAATCACTCTTCTTCACAAAACTAAAAAATACTTTTGTTTGACAGATTTTGCCCCACGCAGCTCTATTATGACTGATTTAACTAAAAGTCGCAAAAATGACAGTGTTACAAAAACAAACCAAAATGCACAATAACGGTATATTTAAATTTTTTTTTTCGTGCCTTTAAAACGCAATACATTGAATGCAAAAGTAAAAGAAACGTTGCCTAATTTCTTTTGCTAAAAAATTTGTGCGTGCTTGAATCTTGCCTTTTTTCTGTACTCAAGCGAGTACAATGGCTGGGAATGGGTTAAAAAACCAGAAATGAAATTTGGTATTTGTTGACAAATTACCCTATTTTTCTCCTGAAACCTTGGGTGATACGAGCGACGAGCAAGGAGAGGAACTACACCATGATTTGTAGTTTTGGTTTGGCTATCAATGGGTTAAGAATAGTTTTTACATGGGGAAAAAATGGTGAAAAATCTTTTTATGTTATAAGATATATTTTCTGATTTATCATAATTATTTATGGGATATGTTCCGCAAATCGAAAGTGAATCAAATTGCCAATTATTTTAGTTTTGATAATCAAAAGAAAAATATCAAAATTTTGGCAGATTTTATAGCAATTAATTTTAGAATCGTTATCTTAAAACATTAAAAATTGTACTTCAGTATAAATTCGAATCTGTTACAATTGCTGTCAAATGCTTCTTCAAAATGTCTAAAACTTTTAAAATTAGGACAAGTTTCTAGCAATGTTAAGCAGTTAAACTAAACTCTGGTCGAATCATATTTAGCATGAGTTTCGTCTTGTTTAAGTAAAAAATAAAAAACAAATTATCCAATACACCACTAATATTTTATTCTAGTATTATTTCATATCATAGGGAGGAGACTCAACCTATTACTTAAATATTCATATAGTATGGTATACATTACTGCGTATACAAATTACTTATAGAAAAAAAGCTTAATGAATAAAACAAGAACAATGTCTGTTTTTACAATGGAAATATGTTTTCTTAAAAACATTTAACTTAGATTTTAGCAATGCCAATAACACCGCAACCGATACGAGCACCAGCATTTCCAGTTGTTTTGCTCAATTCATGGCCACCCTTTCCCAAATCATCGGGATCGGCATGTACAACAATAGTACGTCCCAAAATGCTGTTACAACCAAATAAACTGATTTGTTTATCTGAGATATTGACCTATTGCAAAAAAATTGTTTTTATTCGAATATGCAAAATATGAAATGCTAGAAATTATAAATATACCTTAGTTGGGCCGTCACCACTGGCTTCAATGTTGCCTAAATCACCTACATGTCTGTTTTCATCACTAGGAGCACCATGTTCCTTGCCGCATGGATTGAAGTGTGGACCGGCTGAAGTGCAACCGTTAGTGTTGTCACCAAATTCATGAACATGAAAACCGTGTAAACCCTTAGATAAACCAGTAATTTCTCCAGTTACTTTGACAGGTGATTTTTCGTCCTAAAAATAAATAATTCGGATTAATTAAATAAAAAACGATGTCTATTTAATATTAAAATTTCTTGTTTTAAGCTGATTGCTAACAATGTGCCAAAGTTCTATAATTAACGAACCTCTAATAAACATGCTTCAGTTTTCGTAATTGTAAATATCTGTTGATTAAAATAGTACTTTAGAAAATTACTCCAGGTAAATACTGTGCTGTGATGCTCCGTGAATTTTCAATAGAGTTAAGGTCAAGCGATTGAGTTGACTACCCAAAAAATCTTACTTTTGGATAACCCAACCATTCTTTGACAAGTTTCGAATAATGTTTCGCGTCATAATCATGTTAGAAAACTCAAACCAGATGCATAAGTCTTCTTCATAGGGCAACATTACATTCTTAAATACATCTTTATATAGAAATCGATCCATTTTCAGTTATTTGACGATATGGTCTAATTCCAGCGTATAAAAAACTTTCACCACCTTTTACTATGCTTTTACAATATTGAAGTTTAAATGTATTGGAAAAATTAATATTGCCTTATTCAGAAGAAAATTTGCGCCTTGGTTTTTCCAAAATGATAATGACCCGAAATATGCTTCAAAACTTCTCAAAGAAGGGATAGGTAATTCCAAAGTAGAAGTTCCTGGGTAACCAGCTCAATCGCTTGACCTTAACTCTATTGGATGTCTGTGGAACATCAAAGATCACAAGAAAAGGAGTTATAGGAAGAAGAAGGACACCATTTTTAATCGGATCCAGGATGTATAGTACACCATTTCCAAAACCTAAATTGACGTATTGATGCAATACCCACAGATGTGCTGCTATCATTAAAAGTAAAGGTTACACTACTAGTTTTATTTTGAAGTTCTCTGACAGCAATACAAACGTTGTTTTAGTTTTGACCAGTCATATTTTAGACTTGTTTCATTAATTTGAAAATAAAATATCTTTTAGAAAAGTAAATAATAAAGTCTTTTTATTTATATTTTTGTGAACAGATTGTTAATATAAAAACAGAACAATTTTCCGTCTAAATGGGATATTACTCGATATGTATTTGTCATCTGTCTACTTAATTTTATTCCATTTATGTTATGTCAAAATTGTCTGTATGTGAGTCAACATTTTACTTATACAGACACTATCGTATTTGCTTTCGAACGTATACATATGTTCAATAAAATCAAAGCTGACAAGAAATATTTTGTTTTATTTTAATAATAACTGCAATTAAATTGAAAAAAGTGTAATTGAAGTAAGTGCACCTAAGGTCGGCATGTACCAGTGGTCGGCAATTTTTTTATTTATACTTAAATAACTAAGAATAAAAATAATTGTGTAGTAAAGAAAAGCTATATGAAATTTATAAATATTTTCAGCTTTCTATATGTTAAAAACAATTTGAGCTTAGATAAGTATTTTTTACAGTATTTTCCTCTAATTAGTGACTGTCTTTCGGTTTTTACGCAACTGCTTGTTTTCTGAACAAAAAATTAGTAGTAATGCCGGATTAATAAATGTCAATAATTACTTGAAAATAATCAATTTTCAATCGGAAATGTTTTCTATAGGTAGAAAACTGTTGAAATATGGCTTAAAAGTAAAAGAGCTGAAAAAAATTACTTTTCTCTAATTTTAAGCGATGCCGGCAATAGGAACGAAAAATTTGTAAATGTTTTTTTTTTTTTTTTTTACTAGAACACCACTGAAAATCACTTGTCCCTTTGGTCGGCAATGGTTTTTACTACTAGTTTTGTTAAGGTTGAGATCTCAAAACACGTTAAGATTTCTAGAAATAATAATTTATTAAGTCTTTGTATCTTTTTCAACCTCGTCTTGAGTAACACTGGCCAGTGATAAATAATTGTACGCACGACAGCCATATTAAAATCTGGCCTCATCACGAGCCAATGAAGTCTTAAGAAAATTAATATTGGGCTTAATTTTGTAGCAAAAAATGATCACTAAATGGGTCAATTTGTAATACAGAGGGTCCAGATCACGGCAACCACAGTGGGCAAATTTTTGGGAGCCGCGTTTGTGTCATTTTAGCCTTATGGGCAGTTGGTTTTGGAAAAGGGAATGATTAAGTGGCTTCATAACCGCTTTCAAAACGGGTTTCGAGTAAACTTTGGCTTATGTTTTGATCCCTTGTACATAGATATGCAAGTCGACGACTTCATAGTAAACTGAATTACCTTTTCGAAGCGTGGGTGAGCTCAGATACTTATCTAGACTACTGTGTTACATTTTTTCATTACGTTTATTATACTTCTTTGGTTCGGTCAACATTTTTCATCCGTAAACAAAATTTTTCTGACCAAATTATCATCGTACTTCTCCAAAAGGCGTTTGGATTTTTCTACAAGTGTCCGGTATTACGTTTTAAAGCCCCAAATTCAAGTCTATTTCAATGATTCATAATCTTTTGCGTGATATTAATTTTACGTGTTGTGCTGCTTTTCTGTTTCCGAAGGGGACATCGCAGAGTTCTTGATTTGAAAGTTTTAATGACATGCTATGTTCGAACCGCAACTGAGCGGCTTGAGAGGATGCTCGTTATGTGATTGGTCCATGGTAAAAGCTGACACATTTTGAAATACCAGTTATAGATTTAAGCTTTACAGGTTAGCTTTCAGAAGCCATATAATAAAGGGTCCGCCATCTAACGTTTTTTTTTAACTAGTGCTTATTTTGTGAATGGTAACACTTAGCTCATGTCTGATTTGACAGATAATTAGTTTTATCCTCCCGCTGAACGAATATGGTTGTGTATACGCTTGAACAACGCTGGAAATCTGGGCCTGCGATCGATTTACAGAAGATGCCAATTTTGCCAAAAAAAATCATCTTTTCAAATGATGCTCATTTTGATCTTGGCGGGTATGTAAACAACAAAATTGTCGCATTTGGGGCACAGAAAACCCTCACGCATACATTGAAAAGCCGATACACCCAAGAAGAGTCACTGTTTGGTGCGGATTTTGGTCCAGAGGCCGTTACAGTCAATGGCGATGGTTATCGGGCCATGTTGAACGAATTTTTGTTCACATTAGCAACATTTGGTTTCAACAGGACGGCGCTATGTGCCACACAGCCGAAGCTACACTCGATGTTTTGCGCCCTGTTTTTGAAGATCGCATTATCAGCCGCAGAGCTGATGTCGTTTGGCCACCTCGGAGCTGCGATTTGACACCGTTGGACTGATATTTGTGGGGTGCCGTCAAAGATAAGTGTTACGCCAAGAAGCCAGAGACAATTGACGCTTTAAAGGACAATATTCGTGAAGCCATTGGTGAAATACACTGCACACAATCGATAATGTGCTTAAAAATTGGACCGATCGTGTAGGCTACTGCATGACCAGCCGAGGCAGTCATTTGAATGAAATTATTTTCCATTATTAACCGGAAGGATTGTACTTTCAAATAAAAACTCGTAATATATTCTATTTTTATCTATTTTTGTTTTTGTTTTTAGCTTTAACAGGTAACCTATATACAAAATCTGAATTATAAACAAATAATATTCTGGATTTTTTGATATGAATTTATCTTTCGTGCCTGATTGATCTTATTGAACATATAGAATGTGGAAAACATTTGTTTTAAACAAGTAACAGTTTGAAATTAATCTCGATTTATTATTGTCTGTACTAAAATATGATATGCCGACAATAGGAACATAGTGGTGTTTTTCACAAAAATAGTAAATTTCTCAATTTCAATAAAAAAAAAAACATTTAAATTTCACTTAATCTGACACAAAGCAAACTAATGAATTGTAATTACTAGTCATCAATTCTATACCAGATTCACATGCGTAAGGGTCGTAGTATTAGGTTTCGCTTCTATGGCAATAAAAGCGTTACAAATAGAATATCCGATAGCGTTCCGAAATTTGTTAAGAATTTCCTATACGCCGCCAACGAAAATTTTGTTTGAAGGAGCCGTAACCAATGATCGCCGTAATTCAGAAAAAAAATCATTATTTTGTCATTATCAGCGCCGCCAAACATTTTCTCGTGGCATTGGTTTTAGAAAACAGAATGTTTGTCAGATGGAATTAGAATACACTCTAATAATAATTTTGTCAAATGTAATGTCAGATAGGTTTTACAGAAAAAATGTATTTGTGCATTTACGCGAGATGTTTACATCTCGCAGTGGAAAATTTGACATGTCAGATGACAAATACATGTAGTGTAATACACCCTTAAGTTGTTTTTAAGGCATTATATTGAACAAAACATTTCTGTGTAACAACAGTTACTTAAGTTATGGCCACTAGTGTATATCACTCTCATCAATGAATTTTTAAACCATTTCTTTTAATATTTTTTCAACAATTTCGCTCAGATTTCACATTAGACTAATTGGTTTATAAAAACATGGAGTCGTATTTTTTGGTTTTGGGATGCTTCTGAACATCTTCCGAAGGGCTTTGATGGTTTGATATAAGTTTCCATTTAAAAAGCATTTTTGGCAATAAGAACTGCCTACCACTATACCTATACATATTTCTTAAAGGTACTAATTAAAACAAAAAACTTTGGTGCTCTTAAAAGTATATAATTGCCGCAAAGCAAAATATTTGTCCACTTTGTTTAATATTTATAACAGCCAAATGATGTTTTTATTTTCAGTTGTTTTTTTCTGTTTTATTTTCATTAGAATATTGTAAATATTAAGTTGTATCTTTGTACCTTGACCATAAAATGAATATTTTATTCAAAGTTCTTTTCTATCTAACCTTTAAACGAATAATACTGCCAACATGATTTATAGAACGCGTTAATTTCTTTATACCTTACATAAGGTAGGAATTGAGTAAAATAAGTTGCTTTTGTTTTACCTTTTTTTATGACTAACAATTTTTGAAATTCGTCAAGCATTTAAGAAGAGCTAGGGAAATTTATTATTTGAGAATCTAAATTCGTAATAGTACAATTTGCGTAATAAAATTGACCAATTTTTGTTTTAATATAATTGTATGTTCGGTTATAATTTTTAAATCAAATGACCAAAGTTTATATTTGATGTAATCATCTAATAACAATAGTTTACAAGATTTTTGTTCAAAGTTTAAAATAAGCATGGGGCTATTAAATTAAGGGCGAAATAACACTATCGAGCAGATGGAAACAGCATTGTAGTAGTTTTTATGTATGTGTCACACCGACAAGGCTGGAAGCAAAATCAAAAAAATTAGTTTTTAAAGGCGAATACACTATCAAGCAGATGGAAACCGAAAACAGTAAAACTAGAATCAGTTTATGAACAAAAAACTGAAAATTAAGAGTTTTAGTTCTTGTTTTATATAAATTTTTATTTGTTTCCCTTATGAAACTACAACAATAGTCAGCTATCATATGCTGGCACCAAAAAACCGAACAAAGGATTTTAAATCTTAGTGAAGCCATTCACCATTCTCCTCATTCATATTTCCAAAGTTTCTGGAAAAAGTCCAAATAAGAATTTTATTAACAGATTTTAGGGGACATAGTACACCCATTCTTTCGTAATTATTCAATAAATCAGAAAAAATATTTTCGCAATTTGAATTTTTTAATTTCCTAATAATTCCCGAACAAGTACTAAAAAGATCCAGCAGCCCCTTTTTTCGTTGCCTATGAGACTCTCAAATTTTAAATCATTGAGTTTCCCTATTTTGAGGACCCTCAAATGTTCCTAGATTCGAAAATAGACCGCATACCTAGGTATCGAAAAATTGGTTTTGTCTTCTTCAACGTCTTCATAAAAAACGTATCAAAGAATTAAGACGTTTACGTGAACAAAAAGGAACAATTAACAACAATAGACAACCCTTCTTAAATATTCGTATTTCATTCAGTGAACAAAAAAAAATGTATTTTGTGCAAACTTGTACAATTAAACACTTATTACTTGATTAAAACTGGAGAATTTTAATTATCATAACTTGATTTAAAATACAATATTAAGAATAAAATGCTGCTTTTTCAACTCCGACTTAGATCTATTTACCGTATAAAATTTTTGTTTTTAATGTTTCCTTTATTGTGGAAAAACTACTTTGTTTTTTGCTTTGTAAAAAAATCTTTGTACAGTTTTACAATTGGAAACTCTTTTTGCTGCAGTCAGCAACTTTCCCATAAAACAATCCTTTTTTCCTTTTTTTTTTGGAGGCAAATTCATCCTCATTTTGTAAACAATTGCTGTTTCCATTCGAAAGTCTATTATTATTTCAATTTAAACAAAAATTTTTTCAATTTGTAAACAAAAAGCATTGACAAAATTTATACTACACAGTTTGCTTTTGTTTTCACAGTTAAAATTTTTACAATACATTTAGGAATAGATGACTTTGTAAAAGTTTGTATGGTTACGTTTAGGAACGAATGACATTGTTCAGTTGCTTTGCAAATGACATTTTGGAACTCAGCCATGTCATCGCACAACACAACCTTACTCCAAAATTCTTCAATATAAAAATTGGTACCCACGGTAAAGTATGTAGGCATAATTGTAGCGAGATTCCCGAAAACAATTTTTTTTCGGTTTTTCCTGGAATGGGAAATGCGTGGGAAAAAACCTAGTCTGTATTGATCACCCGTAATAAAATTTATCAGGTTTTAGCGGCTTGTAGTACGCAACGCCCTTGGTGGGACCAAAACGGGGTTATCTTTTTTTGGCTGTCGCAGAATTTACCACTTTTGATGCGTCGAAATCATTTTCTACATGATTTGATAGTTTAAGCATTGCCACCTTTAACAAAGTAAAATCAGTGAAGTAGCTGATTGCTTTTATACATATAGTTTCAACGAAACAATATCAATGGTGCGACTGTATGTAATTTTTACAATACCGATATTGAGAGGTATACAGACGCCGGTATTTTACACAAAAAATACAATACTGGTAATCGTTTTAAACGGTATCAGTATTAATAACGGTAACGTTTGCTATCATTGGCAAATACTAATCGTATTCTGATAGTCATAGGATAAGGGCTTTTGCTGTCAATTTACGACAGGCATTGACTTATCTAGCCTACCCACTTCATCTTGAAGCGCGGTAGTTTTTTAGAAGAGCCTAACTTGTTGGTAGCTCGCCTGAACTGGCTTATCCATAATGTGGAAAACATATCTAAATGAGCCCACCGAAATAATCTCAATTAACACTGCACTGCTTTTTGGATTCATTCGTACTAGCCAAGGCGAATTCAAACCAGGTGACCTTAGCTTGCTATGTGAGCAACAGCTGATGTGACTATATGTCAAAACGATTCGCCATTACTATTTTTTACAACACACAGTTAATTTGTTTGCTACTACAGCGTTGCATTATTTTGACACAACATTAAAGTCTGTTTACAATGTATTCGTCTTCCGAATAAGACCACCTTGTTAAATTCGCCTTGATACTAGCAATACGGTTTGATATATCACCAAAAAGTAGTAGACGTACTTGTTTATTTAATCCAATTCTTTCAGTGTATCAATGTGCCAATATGCAATAAGAAATGGCAACTCTACTTATTACATTTATTGATGCGATACCCCGAACGAGATACAAAATCGTCGCAATAAATGACTTGATTAATATTGTAATCATATCTCGTTCTAGAAAATATACATGCACACAAACCTCTATTGCATAATTAAATAGAAACAAAATTAATATATAAATATAAGAACAATTATCATTATTTACTTGAACAAAAGCCTCAATTTGACATGACTTGGGCTTTCCTATTCCACCGGTGCCTTAACAACCACACACACTAACATTTTTTTTGTGCTATTGATATATACAGTAGTTCTTGACCTTCAATATTTTAATGGTATTTTGAGCTTTTAATAATCAAACTTTATTTAGAACAGCAATAACTTATATAGATGAATTTCACTTACAGCCTGTTCAAAGAACACGGTTCCCTTGGCGTCACCATTGATAACACAAACTGCTTTACAAGGCATCTTCTTCTTTAACTTTTGCAAATTCAAACAAAACCAATCAACCTTTCCGGTTAAACTTTTAAAGTGAAATAATCCAGAACATCAATCTGAACGACCCAAGCAGACGGCGTCATGCCGTCTTGAAATTTATAATATTGACGCCGTCGTTGCCAATGTTTCATGGTACTTTATAATAATAAAAAATTATTAATTAAAGTACTTTTATTTATGTTCGTCACAAAATATACTATTGAACCACAAATTCACCTTTGAAAATTCAAGAAGCTAACAATTTTTCTGCATATTATATTTCGTTTATTTAACAAATATATTGTATTAAATTTATTTTTATTATTATTTATTATTATTATCTTTCTTTATTAGTACCAATAATACTTTGAATTTACATTTACAATAGTTTAAATAACAAGCTTTAGCTTTAAAATACATTGTTTTTAACGAAAAATATAACATTTTTTCGAAATATGTTCGGATTGCGTTCATTTTTAACGTCACTGGGTAATCTGTTGAAGAGCTGTAGTCCTTTGTAAAACAATGAGCGTTGCATTACGGTTGTTGTAGTTCTTTGAATTCTGAAGTCATCATTATTCCTCAATTGGTATGGTTGTGTTTCCCCGACATACATTATTTGCTCTATTATATATTGTGGTGCCATTCCAATTTTAAATTTTTGAATAAAGTTTACGGTATTTAATTTCAGTCTTTGCGCTATATCTAACCATTTTAGACAGTCAAGCATAAAGTTTATCGGTGTATGTCTGTTGTATTTCAATATAATGCGCATTGATTTATTTAGTAATTTTTACAATCTATCAATTTATTGACTCGTGCAGCATGAAAAAAGAATTGTTAAACCGAACTCAAAATGAGGTTTAATCATTGTGTTGTAGGTTGTGATTGCTGTTAATGTATTTATTTGTTTTCTTAATCTTCTGAAGAAATTAATTTTTTTCCAATTTTCTTGCAAATATAGTCAATATGACCTTTTAAATTCAAAGTATTGTCTATTACAAAGCCCAAGTATTTCATTTGATTTACTTTTTCTATTTCTTCATTATTGATTTTGAAGGTAATGTTGGTCTTAGTTTTAATTTCCATTATTTTAGTTTTATTCTCGTTTAATTTAAGTTTATTCATCCACAGCCATATGTTTAAGTTTTCGATATCTCTACCGAGTCCTTCATAACATTGTTCATCTGTATTACCCTCAATATATATAAGTGTATCATCCGCATATAAATTTATTTCACAATGACTTATTATATTTGTAATACAGTTTATATATATAATAAAAAGCAATGCCCCCAAAATTGATCCCCGTGGTACTCCACATTCGTTATTAACTGTCCTGGACTTAATATTATTTACCTTTGTTATTTGTCTCCTGTTCGTCAAATATGATTTAAACCATTTTAATTCAGTTCCTTGAATGCCGTACTTACAAAGTTTCTGCAGTACTATACCTCTATCAATTATTTCAAACGCTCGTTTAAGGTCTAGAAAAATTGCAACAATCCTTTCCGAATTTTTTCACTTGTTTATAAGAAAATTAACTGCTGTTTCGCAAGAGAAATGTTTTCGGAAACCAGACTGATACCAGCGTTCAATTCCATATATTGCTCCAATTGTTCCTTTACTACTTTTTCCATTACTTTTTCACATGTCTTCAAGGTATTAATTGGGCGAAATTCTTCATAAAGTGTTGTCTTAGCAATCTTCTCAATGGGTGTTATCATTGACTCTTTCCAATTATCAGGAAATATTCCTGTTGTTAGAGATTCATGTATTATATCCAACATCGTTCTTCCTATCACATTCCAACTATTAAGTATAATTATAATTGGTATTTTGTTGTAGTCCGCCTTATTCTTTAAATTTTTTCATATAATTTTTAGTTTATTCAGATATATAGCACTGAATTTAAATTTAGAGTTTATCACAGGAATTCGGTTTGAGTATTGCATGTAAGGTATTGTACCTCTTATCTATATCTCTCATATTACGCCTCCAGTTCTTGTTGAGTTCGATAGAGTTGTATATTGATTGTAATTTTCTATTTGCATTTCTTGTTTCTCTATATCTTCTGTATAATGAGTTTCCGACAAAATAATAAATTCTGGTTTTTCCATTTCCGTAATTATCTCTAGCTGATTAAAGTTGTTAACTAATCCTTGTATATTGGTATAAATGCCGTATATTTGCCTTGATTGTTAGGCTGTTAATCCTATTCTTCTTTTTTTTAGCATTTAACTTGTTCTGATATACCGGACATTCTCTGCTTGCTGTTACATGATTTTCATCTAAGCCCAAATTGAACCTTTTATTAAATCTAACACAATTAATGCATTTATTCATTACTTCCCTGTTGCCCTTTGATTTGTGTTCTCCATGGCATTTATAACATATTTCTTGATTTTTACATTCTGACGACTTATGATTATACCCTCTACATTTAAAGCATTGCATAATATCAGTGCCATTATATATTTTACATTTTTTCCATCCAGTTATCAATTTTAATTTTTGCATTGTAAAAGGTGCGACAATTTCTTTTATATTCAAACAATTTTAGCACTTTTAATTCACTATTTTTTTAAATATCATTCTGTTTTTTAATTTATCAATTATTTAATTTTCTGAAAATTTAAATGACATTCCTGTTACTGCTATTTTCATTTCCGGTTGATTTGGTACTTTTATTTCGTATTTTCCACTAATTTCTTTTTGTACTGCTTCTTTTATTTTTTCTCTTTCTTCATTGCTTTCACTTTGGACAACAACAGCTCCATTTTTCTCTCTTCAACATTTACAATTTTCAAATTGGTTGGATTTACCTTTCTATTGAGATTTATCTTGAAATCACTACAAAAATTATTTGTTCGAAAAGTGCTAAATATCTTAGATTAACGGTCTTGATATTTGGTAAAAACAATCGCAAGAACAATCGTATAAAATGTTGCCATATTGTTAATTGATTGTCGAACTGGCAGCTCTATATATTGTTGCCTTATTCTGTGTGTTGCATATCAGCAGTGAATGCATTTTAATTTTTTCCATGTCGTGTGTGTTAAACAATTTTTTTTAATTTTTTTTTGTTAATACGTGTAAAATAGTAAAAGTAGTTAATTTTGCATACCGAATTTTTTATAATAAATGCATAGAGAAGATAGACTGTAAAAATTTCTTAAAAAAATGAAGGACAAAACTATTTTCCTCTTTTTATTTACCACCGGCTTGATGATTATAGAATCAGTACAGCAGGCTGTTTTTGCAGAAGCTCATAGTAAACAACAAGATCAAAATGTATTACGTATTGTCAGAGCTGCTGTCGATAGCAATTTGGCTGCCAAGGATCACACCTTAATAGATAACCATGATTGTGAAGAACTGAAAAGTCTGTGTTCGCATGTGAAGTCTACTGATAACCTTTCGATCTTAGAATGCGTGTCTACATTTACATCTAGTCAATTGGAAGCCATGCCCGATAAGTGTCAACACGAGGTATGGAGAGAAACTAAAGAAATGATAAGACCGAAATGGGTCGAAGATAATCTATTGAAAAGACAATGTTTAAAAGAGAGAGACTCTCTTGAATCTTGCGTTAATGCAGTCGATGTATGGTCATGCATTAAGGACAGAGCGTTACAACTGGAACATGGTAATAAATGCCGGGCGTACATTAAGCGTGTACATGCAGTATTCTTTCCAGATTATGAGAATTTAGGTGATTTTTTCAATTCGTGCTCAACAGAAATCGATCAGTTGGAGTGTGGTCGTATGAATATTGAGCATAAGATAATGTCTCAACTAGAGACGGTGGAGTGTTTGCAGCAGACAGGTGCAGATATTTTGGGTCAACCATGTAAAGCAAGTATAGCAAGAATTGAATTGCAAGAAGCTGATATGAAATTTTTTGAAACCTGTGCGAAGGACTTGAAACATTTGTGCCCACAAGAAGTAAGCGGGACACCATCCTCCTTTAAATGCTTAGTAAAGAATAAAAGTAATCCCTCAATGAGCAACCGTTGTAGTGATCAAATCAGTCAAAGAGATCGAGAAATAGCTAAAGATTATCGCATATCACATGGTTTAGCAAAGGCCTGCAAAGATGATATTAAGCAACATCACTGCAGGCGAGGAGTGTCTGAAGACAAGCAAGTGCGTTTAGCACAAATTCTTCTATGCCTCGAGACAGTGGAAAAAAATGGTACAAAAATAACGCCTGAATGCCGCCAAGAAATAGATGATCATCGCCGTATGTTAATGTCAGACGGTCAACTTTCACCAGAAATTCTTAGCGATTGTGCCGATGATATACAGAAATTTTGTGGAAACATCGATAAGTTATCGAATATTGGTATGGGCCAGGGAACTGGTGGAGAGATTATACACTGTCTAATGGAACATGCTCGTAAGAGGCGTAAGGAAAAAAGAATTACATCCCAATGTCAGAGATCTTTAGAAAATCTAATAAAAGTGTCGGATGCCGGTGAAGATTGGCGTGTAGATCCCATATTAAGACGCAATTGCAAACCCGTTGTTGATGCAGCCTGTCGTGATACTGATGGTGGTGACGCCCGTGTTATGTCCTGTTTAATGGAACAATTGGGCACACCGTTTATGACTCCAGATTGTGAGCACTCTTTACTACTGATACAATATTTTGTCGCAAGAGACTTTAAGCTGGATCCTCAACTATATAAACACTGTCACGATGATGCAATTAAATATTGTCATGCTAAGAAACAATGGGATGATGTTAGTGATATACAAATGGATCCAGAACGCGGTCCATTAATATTGCCTTGTCTTCATCGCATGGCCTATAGTGATGATGAGCAAAATACTTTACGTCCTGCTTGTTTTAAAGAAGTTAAACGTGTCATGCGTCAACGAGCCGTATCTGTTGATTTAATTCCTGAAGTAGAGGATGCCTGTATAGAAGATCTGTCATATTTTTGCTTTGAATTTACAGGAAAAGGAGCAGAAATGGACTGTTTACAAACACATTTGGAAAAGTTGCAAACATCTTGCAAGGTTAGTTATTATAGTAAATATAAGCTAAATATATTGATTATTTTAATACAACTAGATTAATAACATTTTTAGGAAGCAGTAACTCAGTATACCGAAGAGGAAGCTGCTCATGTTGAGCTAAATCCTGTTATTATGTCTGTGTGCACCGAAGCTATGAAAATTCATTGCGACCATATACTTAGAGGAGGCAAAGACAAAGGTGATATGATGGATTGTCTAATTTCACATAAAAACGATGCTGATTTACGACAGGATCTCAAATGTCGTGCTGCTATTGAACATTTTCAAATTATATCATTAAAGAATTATCATTTTACATACAAATTTAAAGAAGCTTGTCGTCCATATGTAGTTCGTTTTTGTTCTGGTAGCACAACAAAGAATGACGTAGTAGCCTGCCTCAGTGAGGTTATGCGCAATGATACAATACGAGGCCAGCGGCCACGAATACCTAAGGAATGTAGACAACAGGTCAAAGCTCAATTATATCAACAAAGAGAATCATTGGCATTAGATCCTAAGTTGGCCAATGCATGTAGTAAGGAGATTGGAGAGTTTTGTTCTGATAAAAAGGGACCAGGAGAGGTGAATAATAAGAATGCAAGTTCTACTTTTTTCATAGCACATCCTTAATATCTTTATTCTTTCATTTAATTTCATTAATATTAATACAAGCAAACTGTTTTAGATTTAAGTTAATATTATTTAACATATTTTTATATTTTAGGCTTTAGAGTGTTTAACTATGAATACACCTCGTTTAGGAAATTCCTGTCATCATGCCATATTTTTGGTTAAAAAGTCAGAGTTGGGTGACAGTGCTACTGACTATACGTTGGTCAACACTTGTAAAGAAATGACTTATAAATATTGTTCCAAAACGGATCCCATGCGTTTATTGGACTGTTTAAAGACTTACAAAGATGATCCCACCTTTGATGCTCGCTGTCATTTGGTTGTCGTCAATCGTATGATTGAACAGAACACAGATTTTCGTTTTAACCCAACGTTGCAGTTACATTGCGGAAAAAATATTGATCGTTATTGCTCCGATATTGTTGCAAAGGCGCAGCCTAATGAAGAACTAAATGGCAAGGTAAGTGCTAAATAGTTAATAAAATATATACTATACAAATAACCTCTCTGAATTAATACCCAAGAAAACACTTAGACGCTTGTTGATAAGAATCGAAATCAAAAAAGAACCATTATTACACAGAAAACAAAATAGAATGTGTTTTATGTATAAATTTTCTCTTTTGTTGTTTAATAATCTATCGCTTTTTTCAAAACTACGGTGAAGTTTTAAATTTACTAAATTGTTTGACAATATCTATCAATAGCGATCTAGTCCCTGTGTAAATATCATTGTTTTTTAAGAAGGATGTGCTAAAACTGTCCTGATTTATGTTTTTATTTATCGAGAATATATTTCATAAAAATCCGTTTTAATGTTGCTGTTAAAAAAGCATTCTTGGACTACTATGCGTTTTCATTGCTAAAAATCTCTAGGGACTGGATACTAAATTTGTAAAATTTGTATGAGTCTGCGATAATGGGTGAATAAAACAACCTCTTTCAATTACAAACGACGTTATGACCTTTCGTGATCCATTCAATCATCATGGCGAAAATCATAAGAATAAATATAAATAATAATAAAATTGACGGCAATCCGATTTAATCCACATGTTTTGCTTTTATTCATAAATTCGCCAAAACGAAGACTTAAATGTGGTACATATAGGATAACAAAAAAGTTCAAGTTATTTATCTATTGCCCATTTTAAAACAGTTAGGACAAAATCAAGTAAAAGAAACTATTTCTAGAACAGATTCTTATTGTACTCGTTATCGACTATCAGGAAACTAGTATCACTTCACAGGCATTTCAACTTCGTTCTGTTTTGTTGCACTGTGTAATTGCTGATTATTGTTAGAACACTCAAAATACTGTTACTTTACGTTTTTACCCTTTTAAAAACGTGTATTTATAAGTTCGTAGATTGTAGTTAAAATAAAATAAATCTTGAGCTTAGTTTTAATTAAAAATCCTTTATTCAACATAGTTTTGTGCACCACTGCTTGTAATCTTTTTACAAGCAATAACAATTTTTATTCTTAATTACTCTGTCTGTTTACAACTTTGTAAACAACAACAATTACTCGACGGATCTTTCTACCTAAATATCTTCCGATCGAAGCTATAACTTAGGTTCGGTCACAACCTTTTCAACCAGAAGTTATCCACACTTAACTCTCTTTACTGAGTTAGCTCCAACTAAATTAATTTTTCCTTCACTACTAGCTTCACGAGTTTACTCCTTATAAACTCTCTTCACACAAATAATACATTCGCTGAGTTACCTTTGCTTACACTGCATCGATCTGTTTTTTATATGGCTGAGTAAACAACACATCGAGAACTCCCGAACCTCTCTATATTTGATGTAGATTTCATTTCTTTCTTTTTAGTTCTCTTGTAGCCATGTGTATGTAAACACCTAATCTTTCAGCTCTTAGATTTTTTGTTGCTTGTTTATTGTCTGTTACTTTATCTCTGCTAATATTTGTTGTTGTAGATTTGGTTGTTTGTAAACAGCACGTATAGTTGTTCTTGCAGCTTAGTTTATTTATTTTAGCGATGTAACAAGCACTGAGATTCCCAATCTTATTTTTGTAACAATACCTCATATTAAAAAAGATTCAATTTAGACTAAATAAATTTAATAAATTGTATACCCTTAACTTTTAGTAAAAAATTCTGTCTCTTAATATCCGAATGACTGCTACATAAAAATGGAATACTTTTTTTTAATTGGCAAAGAAAAACTATTCAGATTTATATACAATAGCTATGCTGTTTTTCTCTATTATAAATATATGTTGGCAAGGCCAGAAGATGTTGCACAATCTGGCTACTTTTTATTTTATAATTTCTACTTTATCTACTTTTATTGTCTTTTTCTATTTTATGCGATTCATTCTTATATTGGTTCTTACCACGAGCGGTTTCTTTTAAAGTTAATAAATAATATTAGTATAAGAATCTAGTACATTTAAGCGTGGAATAACAAACACATACAAAACTACCGCAGTGGCGACGAGGATCGTGGAAAAAGGAAACTTTTATTTTGTTTGTTTTCAGTTTTTTTTTAATGCTACGCAATAGTACCCAACAACAAAATAAAAGATGTCAACGCTAGAGGCTGTGGTAGCGATAATTTTAAGCTAGACCAAAACATCCAAACGTCAGGAGGAGCTACTAGATAAACTCGCCAGCATAGTTGAATGGTCAGTACGACAACACACATCATAATCTGGGAACGGAAAGGTAATGGACATTCTTGCAAAAAGCATAAGCCAATTCCAATACGACCCAGATTCAGACGCTTATTTTTCGAATTGATACAACAGACACGAAGCTCTTCTGATAAATATGCAAATTTATTGTTCTCAAAGAAGCCTCAAGAATTAACTTTTAATGAAACGTTGTTGCAGTTGAAATCTTTGTTCGACTACAGGAAGTCTTTGTTCAGCATGCGCTACAATTGCCTAAGGTTAATTAAAGAGGACAACGAAACATGTATGCCGGCAGAGTCAATAAACAGTGCCTTATTTTTGACATCGGTCTACAATCACCTTCATACGCCGAAGTATGTAGCAAGCTAATTTAAATGCTCAGACATATGCCTAGAAAAGCTTACAACAGAAATACAACGCGTGACCACACTCAAGAACGACACCAACCTCGTAAAAGCACAAACACCACAGTAAGAACCCTTAAATATAAGAACAATAAATTTAAACATCGACCACACACCGGTAATACCAAATTCGCACCCAATGACAATATTTCTGATGGCGCAAAACGTCCTTGGCATACGGTGCCATGCATTTTGTTAAAGATTGCGACTATTCTAACCATAAATGCGAAACATGCGGCCGAATGAGACGTAAGGAAGGATATTGTAATTGTTTCAAAAAGTCCGTTACATCAAAGGATAACAACAAAAAGCAGCAACGAAACATTCACAAAAACAACTACAGTCGCAAAGTACACAACGACGACAAATTCAACTGCGATCGTCGCACAAATGTTCCAACAGCCACGCACAAGCAAAAGCGAAATATCAGTAAAAAGTCATGTAGCACGCAGAAAGTTCATAACAATACAAATAAACAAACAAACAAACAACCTGTAGAATTACAATTAGACACAGCGGTTGATATAACAATAATATGAAAATCTAATTGGATAAAAATTGGTAAATCAAAATTACAGCAGTGCATGCAAAAAGTGTCTGACGCATCAAAAAGCAAAATACCGTTTATTGAAACAAAAAAGACAAAATTAGCTCCCTGAGTAACTGTTCGAAACGTAAGCAACTTTCAGTATTTTCTGTGATAACCTTTGTTTTTTTGCCTCCGCGCATCGTTTTGGCATATAAAACTTGTTAGAATTGTTAGTATTGATAGATATTCTAATTTCAAACTCCCCATGAGCTTCTGCTTATTTTTAAAACGACGTGATCCAACTGTGCGCTTCGGAAGTATAAAAAGGATTCAAGTCTGATGATTGAGATGGCGAATTCAAGACTTGAATCCCATTGGCTGAAAACCATTCTTTGGCCAATTTTGTATATTTACTCTAAATAATAAAAATAATTGCATATACTTTTTTAACAAAGACAAACCTCGAAACTCCATTGTGTTGTGTTTCAATTTTTTCTACTAACCTTTTCTAGGTCATACAATGTTTGAAAGATAAGTTTCGTAAATCTTTACTAGACGAGGAATGTTCACAGGAAATGGTAAAAATTTTACAAGAACAGGCTCTTAATTACAAATTGAATCCGTTACTACAAACGTTTTGCAAACATGAAATTGCTGTCTTATGCCATCCCGAGCGTATGGCTAAAGAGCATGGACTTGTAGAAGAATGTTTAAAGAATGCTTTTCTTAATGAGAAAATTATTAATCGAGATTGTCGATTAGAAGTGGCCACATTAATAGCTGAAGCAAAAGCCGACATACATGTTGATCCGATATTAGAAGAAGCTTGTACTGATGATTTATTGCGATACTGTTCAAATGTAAAAAAGGGCAATGGAAGAAGTAAGTTGAAATTAAGAGAAATTTTTCTTTAAATATATATTTTGTTTATCTCCATTGTAGAATTGAAATGTTTGCAAACAGTTTTACAAGATCACTCCAAAGCTATGGAACAGGATTGCCGCCTTAAATTACAGAAGCGTATTGAGATGTTTAAAAATGCTGATACCGTAAGTACATATATTTAACAAAATTTAGTTTTTCTAAATTAAAAAAAATTTATTTAGGTTTTAGTACAACCACCTGAAAACATGGAGCAATTGGTTAATCAGGTTGTAACATCACCGGCGAAAAAATTCTTTATTGTTATAATCATGACAGCCGTCGGAATGATCTTTATGATGGGCATCTTTTTGGGACGCGTAACAAAACGTGCAATGAACACCAAAAATAAATAATATTTATTAATTAAGTATGACAGTAAAGTGACTTAATATAAAATTAGAAGAAAAACATTAACACACACACTAAATATTAATCTAAGTCTACCATCGTTTGTCTGAAAATGAAATAGTGATTTAACCGAACGATCTTAGAAATGCCAATATACATTTAGAGCAAAGTATTTACGTCCACCTTATTAGTCTGTTTTAGTTTATTAATTGGTTTTTCATTTGTGTACAATTTGTGATTTAATTTTTGTTTAATAAAATATACTTTTTAGGTCTGTTTTTTATAAAAATATTTTTTCGAACATAAAATGAATCCAAAAATATAAGTAAAAAATATATACATTTTCACAAAACAAAACTCAAAGCTTAAATAATTTAATTATATGTCAAATATAAAAGTTGAAAAACTATCAATTTAATTTTATGTTAATTATAATTTTGTTCTAATATAGTACATTACCTTCCAATAATGTTTTTCCTCACAAAATGACAACATGCACTTAAAAAAAGCAAACTATGTATTTAAAAATGTAATGTGTTTGTAGTTTTTATTTTTTAACTAAAAAATCTTATCAAATAATTTTCTTTTTATTGTAAGAATGGTTGATATGTTTCTTTATGTCAAAACTAATATGATTAAATATGAATTTTTACAAACATTGGGAAAATAATGTAAAATAAAGGAATTACCCTAACATGACCAAACAATGCGTTTTTTGATGTTCAATTCTGCTTCAAAACGTATGTTTAGCTTTTTAAACGTGAATCCTACTGTTTGAGAATTTTAAATTAAATATCTTTAGGTTTAAATTCATCAATATTTTAAAGTAGTTGCATACAAACATAGAGTTTGTTCATTAAAAACAAATTCTTTCAATCATTTATGTCCCGCTTTTTATGAAATCGGGTTACGTTATTCTTTTTTACCATAACTATTTAAAAAATCGTTCGAGTTACAATAGTGTTATTTTAATTTTCACTCAAACCCTATTAAACATGTTATAACCACCGAATTATTGGCGTAGGGCTTTATGGTAAAAATGTAGTAGAAAAAGAAACCTTTAGTTTAATTTTAAATGTCCTTTATAGAGTATTATAGTTACAGGCTAACCTTTTTGGGACAAGACAATTTATTTTGTTTAAAGTAAACATTTTTAAAATGGAATACAATTATTTTATCAGCTCTAAACTTTCGAAATTTGTTTTTAAGAATATCATTTCAAAAATAGAAGGTGCATAAGATCGAGTTTTCTGCAATCAATAGATTTCAAAAGATTTCTAGCTTCCATAAATGTAGTTATGAACAGTTTTAATTTTTTTAAATAATGAAATTTTTTTAATTGAAACAATGGATTTCTTTTATAATAAAATGATTACCAGTTATGTTCAAGTTTTAATTTCTCATTTAATTTTCCAATATTTTTTAAATCAAAAGATAATTGTTTGTTTTTCTTTTGTTAGCTAATGAATGTTTTATTTTTATATTAATAACTGATAATAAATTTTTGTATAATGTAATAATATAAATGTTATAACACAAATAACAATAAAAGCTATTTTTATAATCAAACACTAAATTAATTTCACAAAATAAAATGCGTATTAAGCTTAAATATATATATATATATATATATATATATATATATATATATTATATATATATATGTATATATATATATATATATATATATATATATATATATATATATATATATATATATATATATATATATATATGCCTATATTTTTATTGGAAAATCCATATAAATATTCAGAATTCGATATCTCTCCTTATAAGTTTATCGTTGTTTGGATCATCTATGGTAATGGTAAGTTCTTCATAAATATCATGGCCCAGCGTGATTTCACTATTTATACGAAAATATGGTCCGCTGTCAGCTACAAAACAACAAAGAGAAAATAATTATTTTATTTTAATTAGATTTTGAAAACAAATTGATATACAGTGGGGGTCAAAACATTTGCAACTAAAGCAGTATTCTAGCTCTTCAGTTACCCATTTCTTTTCGATTTTTGATATATTTATAACTTTGTTGATTGCTCTTTTGTAACAGCAAGAAGAAATCATCTTCGGATTAAAGACAACAACAAACAAGTAATATTTGAGCAAGAAAGTCTAATTATTACTGTTCAAAACATTTGCAACTCTTACCTTTCTTACTCTATATGAACAACTTTTTACTTACAAACCTTCAGGAATGCCTTTAATTACATTTTCATAATACTAGTGCATTGAATTTTTAGAAAAATGGCCGGCAGCAAATATAATTCTGAATTAAAAATCAGAATTTTACATGATTATTGTAGCAGAATTTCACACAAAGAAATCTCAGTAAAGTATTCTCTTCCAAAACCAACAATTTGCCAAAAAGTCAATAATGGCAACATCCGGTGCATAAGGGAGTAAAACCTCGTGTAACAAGCAACAGCACACGAAGACAGAAAATCAATTTTTTTTGTGAAATATCATAAAGTAAAACCTGGAGAAGCAAAAACTTAAACTCCCGTTAATGTTGCTATATCAACCATTAATAGAAGAGAAGCTATAAGGATACAAAGAAAAACCTATATATTCGGAAAGAACAGAGAAATTTGTCTTAACTTTGCACGAGAACATGCAAATTGGACTCTACAACAATAGAAAACAATACATTGGTCTGAAAAGCCTTTGGGGATCCAAAGGAAAAATTAGTGTCAGAAGACCGGTTGCAAATGTTTTGACCACCATTGTATAAGTGGTAAAAAGTATTGATATTGCTTTGTATACAGTTGTTGCCATATCATATGCAACTTAAACTTGATTTATAATAAAGTCCCTGAAACTATCATAAATAACAAGAAAATTAAAATTGAATAATGAAATCAAAGATTATTTAATAAATAATAAAAAATAAAATTTAATTTAATAAATAATAAAATTTAACACAACTTAATACGGACTTCATTTAATTAAAAAAAAAAAACAACTATTTTTTCAAAAAACTCAAAATACGTTTGGCCAAAACAAATGAAACTTGTAATGAAAGTTAAAAAAAAGTTCAAAATGAAAAATATTAATATTTCGCTGCAAAGCCAGAACTCTGTAGCACAGCTGTGCAACGACGTGGCATAGATTCTATTAAATTGTTTACTAGCGATGCTGGAATTGAGTTCCACACCTCTCTTATTTTTATGAACAACTCGTTCGTATTTCAAACGTTATTAAGGTCGATTCTCCAATTAACAATTTCTTAAATATTCGTAATGAGGTTTAAATCAGGCGATTAGAGTGGCCATTCCATTACAATTATGTTTTCTTCAGCTAACCTTGACTTTTTCACTCTTGATATATGCTTTGGGTCATTGTCATGTTGGAAGACCAAAGCAACTGGCATTTCTCACTCAATATATTAAAGCATAGTATCTCTTTAAATATCTTTGTACACATGCTGATCCATTCTGACATCGATTCGGTGCAATGGGCTCAATCCGTGGCAGAAAAACACCTCAACCTTCACCATGTTTCACTTTTTTGGTGCATTACTGTGATATTAGCCGCATATTTAATGGTCTCTTAAAACAGCTCAAGTCGTCACACCCTATTATATTGAATTTGGATTCGTTACTGAATAATACTGTTTTCCATTTGGTAAATGGCGAGTTAAAGTGGGCTCTGGCAAATTCTAACCGCTGCAATTGGTTACGTTTTGAAATAAGCGTTTTTTTGCATGACGGTGTGCTCGTCAGGAGGTATCCAAGCGTCTACGCTCACTTGTGGCAGCTACTGGTAGTTAAAGGTTTTTAACTAGTAGCGAGATGTAACAATGGGTTGTTTTTTACAGTTTGCACAATCAAGTTATCTGTACGTTGACTTGTGTGTCGTGGACATCCTCCCCGATGGATCCCCGAAATTGTTTTTGTGGCTTTATATTTATTTACTATTCGTGATATTGAACTTTTGTTAGCTTTATATTTTTCAGATATCGCTTTTTGAGACATTCCTTTGGAATAATCGTCAACAAAGCGTTTTTGTAATTCCAAACCGAATACAAACCGATACACCAAACTTGCTTCGGCTAAACATTGTATTTAATCAATATTAACTATTAATAAAATAAATTTCCAAAGATTATGTAACAACGTCTTAGATTTAGGCAAATAAATACATATGTAAATATATCATTTTACATAGATTTAAAAAAACTTTTTAGGAATATAAACTTGTCTGCATCTTAAAAAACTAGCAAAACAAGATAAACCTTGCAATATGACAACATTGTTTGTGACCGTACCTAGGCGGATTCAATAAGGTGGCCCTAATTTGCTACGTAAGCAACAGCTGATACATTCGCGTGTGTCAAAAAACACAAACATTCTGTATTTTGTTGACAACGAATATTTTTGGCACTACAGCTATTTGTTTACTACAGTTTTTTTATTTTGCAGTCTTAGGCCACTTTCTTGAATTCGCCATGGATCGTACACGAAAATATTTTTTTTTCAAATATTTACTAAAATCACTTTTCAACACTCAAGAAAACCAAAACTTTACAGAAATTATAAAATGTGAAAAGACATGTGATTTATAATAACGATACCGTCAAATTTCTTCAGAGTTGCTTTTGTTTCGGCCAGACGATTATCGATTTTATCGATCAAATTGACAGCAAAATAAGTACAAAATATGAAAATATTTGTGGAAAACTTACTATTATTGTTTCAATTCGACCTAACACATGGAAAGAACTAGAAACTGATGTTCGTTTTAAATTAAAATAAAAAGTTTATAATATTATTGCACATAGTAAATATCATTTGCGTACGATATGGCCACCACTTTATGTATGTGTAAAAAATAGCGTAACTATTCAATGTTGCTTTAATTTTAAGTAAAATTGATTATTTAAGTTTTTAAGTAATTATTTAAATTTTATGTGTTTTAAATTGTTTTTTTTCCAATATAACTTAAAAGTTTTGTAAACAATCAACTTGAAATCTACGTTTTTATTCTTATTTCAAATCCTATCTTCTCTTTTGTGGATGACAGCAACCTATGAAATGATGGAATAAATTATTGGCGCAGTAGGGCACTTTCAACATAATTTTTTAAATACTATTTTTAAAAATACATTTTAGCGGAAATAATAGCAATTTAAAAAAAGTGACATTGTAATCATATGCTTAAGCACTACACTATTTCTGGAAATTGGGACCTTTTTCTGTTTATTTTCGTTAATAAATAATAATTTTGTAGAAATATTGTCGTTCTAAGAAAAATATACATACATATATATTTTTTAATAATTGCGTTATTAAGACAAATTAATCAATAGTGAAGTTGAACGTGCTTAGCATTAATAATGTTACCGTTATAAGAATATCGGTTTACTATACAACCAAAAATTCTATGCAACATATTGTAACAAAGTAAATGGACTTGTACTCAATAATCTCAGGTCACCTTTAGCGAAAAGATAGTACTTCCAACCAATAGCAATGAAAAATTTTAATTAAGTATTTACGCTCCCTTAAGCTGTTTTAGCTTTAGTATAGAGGTCATTCTCTGAATAATTAAAATAAGTTAATAATATAACTCATTTCCATTTACGGCTTGCCAGTTAATTTTGGCTTAGACTAAGGAGAAATCAGTACTTAACCCAAATTGTTCGAGTATATTTGTTTTAAATAAATATATAAGTTTTTGGATCCATACCAATAGATCCTAAGATTCTTAAATGTTAACAGCATTTGCTGACTAGCTTTTTAACTAAGCTATAGCCAACTCTGAGACAGAACTGTTATTTATCAGAATTGAAAATCAAAATTTGATGATTTTTAATATCAAATGATGATTTTTTAAATTTGAACAAAATGTAATTATTCGAAAAAATTTAAAATTTAAATTAATAGTTAATTTTTAAAACAAAAAAATTTGTGCCAATCAACTGTAGTTTATTTTTTCTGTTTGCTATGTACCCTGTGTTTAATCTACAAAACAAATGTAGCATTTTTTCCGGGCATTAGAAAGTAACTTAAATAGCATTTTTTAAGAAACATAATTGTTAAAAAAACGTACGTTAAAAATAAAAATGTAGAAGTATTTAGTACGAAAAGGTAAAACATATATATTATTGCAAAAATACTGTTGTATGTTAATACGTACTTTCAACGAAACTTCTTTAGATGAAAACAGTGTGAAGACTGAAGAATCAATGGATTTAAATGTAAAGAAATTTTGATTTCGGTGTAATTTTAACACTTTCGTTTAATAAGGACTTTCATGTCTGATCTTTTAAAAATTATACTAGAGTATTACCTGTCTTGAATGGATTATCACAAAATTTTTCCAACTTAATTTATGAATTTATGAAAACTTCGTCTTGTCAATTTTAATCATAATTTTGTAAATCTAGATAATCTGAGTTCTGAAGAATTTGGGTCTATAGTTTCAAAAATTACTGATGTTGACAAAAGCTTAAGATTTCCATTCTTTTCAAAATTTGTCAAAAATTTAATGAGTTTTCCTATTTCTTTTGAAAACGTAAGTTAAATATTCTCAAAAGTCAATTTAAATGAAACCAAATATCGAATTAGATTATATTTTAAACACCGAAAATTTGCAAAAATGAATGAAATATTTGTTTGTGGCGATAAGTGAACGCGTGCCATTTTCTTCATAAAATTTATTTCATGTAAATGTTGCCCGAGGCTACGCCGTAAATGGACCATTTGTCAATTTCAATTCTGACATACTTTTTCCAGCACTTTTACCGTTTCTCACAAATGGCGGTTATAATGTTGTCTTAATCCATTCAATCTGGCTTTCTGAAAAGTGTATGGTTTAATGGTACCTATGTGTACCACTCTTGCAGAAAGAGTCAAAGTTGTGGCTGACTTGTCTGTGAACGGTCCAATGCCAGCCCACAAGCCCCACCAAACTCTTGAACTCTTTTCACGCCAAATTGCCCATTGAGCCAAAAATGAGCTTGGTCGTTGAAGATAATATTTCGATACGAAACACATTCTTCACACAGCACGAATTTTGATTATAAAATTGAAACATTTGCAAGCGTTGTTTGTTTGTTAGACTATTCATGGTATATCACTTATCTTTTTTTCACACTTAAAAACCAATAGCAAACAAATTACCCTATAAATGTTTTTAATTTTAGTTAATGCTTGATTATATAGAAAACATCTGTTTTTTATACAATTAATTGTTATTACTTTTAGGTTTTTCTTTAATAAAATGTTTGAATAAAAATATGATGATTTTTGTTTTCAATACGTGATTTTCTTCGCTAAATAATGATTTTCTTTTCAAAGGTGAAGTTGTTTGTTTGTCCGGCTGATAGCTTTTTTTTGTTCACATACTGCTAAAACATTTTCCTGCACAGCAGAGACTTACTAAAAAGCATAATCCAATCGTTAACTATATCTTATTGCAAAAACATGCTTCAAAAGGCATCCTTGGATTGTTCTTTTTAGTAAGTCTCTGCTGTGCAAAAAAAGGTTTTGACAGCATGCGAACACAAATAAAGCAATTAGCCGGGCAAACAAACAACTTCACCTTACACATTTTCATTATGGCCTAAAAGAAAAATTAAAATAAACAATGTAAATCTGACAGCTGCCAGCTGATCGGATTATTTCTGACAAAAAATAATAAAAAAGATTCTATGTTACTATTTTCTGATAGCATTTCTAATTCGAGCATGAAATCGATAATATTGGATTCTGTGATACCAAAATCATTTTTTGTCGATTTCAATTCTGATTCTGACAACAATCAGATTTTGTAACATCCCTGATTGATTTTTTAAATCTTTTCGTTTTTACGAAATATTTATCAAATTCTCTACAAACGGATAAAACTACACCTATGTGAATACATTTGTAAATAGATATAAAATACATAAAATTAGACATACTTTTCATAGGAAAAATTTCGATATCCTTTTCAGTTTTTGGGTTTCCTTCAATAGCAAATGAGGTCCAAATTTCCACCATTTTCATAGCCATTTTTGTATCCTCACTATTCAAATGATGAGTAGAAAACAAATATATATTGTCATTGGAATGATGAACGCCACCTTTAAATGGATAATGATCGTTTCCAAGCTCATAACCAAATCTAGTATTTGAACCTTCGTAGTCAAAACTATATAGATAAACAGATGCTAGATTTCTATACAACATATTTTTAGCCATTGTTATTACGGGAGATTTCATTGCTACAATATTTGCTAACTAAAAATAAGAGAATTTAAAAGTATAATATTATTGCTTAAGTTGTAAAATATTTACATCAAAATAGGCGGGTGTTGCATTTTTATGATCATTACTATTTAAAAGGTTATTGTTGAATAACAGTTTCGTTAACAAATTATTGGAAAGTCCAGTGCTATCGTTGGCCATGTCCATCATACCCTTAGCAAAATCTCTGACGTCAAGGGTACTTAAATCCACTATACTTAATTTCATTGTATCATAATAAGCTAAAATAAAAGAAAATTATGTACATACATTATGAAATTAAAATAACAAATTTGATCACCACATACATGCATATAGCACACATGCATGCATACATATGTACATATGTATGTTATACAAATAAAATAAAATAGATTCTGGGACATTTGTTATTAACATTTGTTTGCTACTTTTGTTGCAATTGTTTATTAAAAGGTTTGTTCAGTAACTAAAAATTGTTACGAATTTGTAACAATTGTTACTGGAAAAGTGTTCATTAACTCAAAAAATTGCGACGAGAGAACGTCAGAAGAGAGTTATAAATTGAGACCCAAAAAATTCTTGCTGGTAAAATGTTTATTTGCAAGAATTATTCAAACAGCTGTTTTGTGCTTACGTGTACAAATTAAGTTTTCTAAAAAAATTGCACATTAAAAAAATTTTGCGCAATTTAAGAAATTGTAAGAAAAAATTGAGAGAAATTTTGAAAAAAAATTTTTACTCTCTCGTTGCAAGTTTCTGCAAGTAAAGCTATTGAACAAACCTATGTAGTTATACATATATTACCGAAAGTATTACGTATTAAATTCAAATAAAAATTAAATTTTATAAATTTTTGCATTCTTCACATATACAAAATTCAATATTTGTTATTAATGGAAGATTGTCACGCCCACTTATCCAATCTCGTGCAGTTACTGACTGAAGATATGTATTGTTAAAGACGTTATTTGAACCCAATTTGGAAACTCCTACTATTACCGTTCTTAAGATGTACAAACATTATGCCCAATTGTTCAATTCCGGCCCATTTTTTACGATTGTTTTGATTTGACCGTTCTCAGGATATCTAAAAATCAATACTTAGTTTGTATGGGAGGTACCACGCCCACTTTTCTAATTCCGTCCACTTTTTGACTGATGAAGTCATTCAAACCAAATACTGAAAGTTTAGGTATTCTTTAAACTGATAGAATTAGCTTCTTAGACTAATTTCTTAGTGTTCCATTACTGTAGAAGCATTGCAAAAAATCAATTTAAATGAATTCGAGCTGTGTCGCATGATTTAAGGAAATTTTTGTAGAAGTTATTGAACCGAAAGAGGAAAAATTAGTTTTTTTGAGAAGACGCTTTAAGTTACCGGAAAATTGGTCGAAAAATTAATCGATTAGATGAAATTTTTGAATGTTTTGCAAAAAATTAAAGAGGATACGGGCAAAATAAAAGAGGGATACAAAAAAATTATCAGACAGAGCAATTCCGCTGCTAGCAATTCCATGAAAAGTCTCTTTTAGATTGCTTATGAGGGAAGCTTGAAGGTGTCTAAATTTACAATAAGTAGAGTACTAAAAGAGACCAAAATCATAACGAGGCTAAAGTTTATAATAATGTCCAAGCTACTTCCTCGTCTGGAATATAATTCTACTTCAACAATCGTCTGGACGATTAAAAAAAGAAACGACCGCGCTCGTCAATCAAACTTCCAATTGCTTGCTGGGTTTTTTGTGTAGCTAAAAACAAAAAACCAAAAACAAACAAGTCTGGAATGGAACATGCAGACCTTGTAACTAAGGTAAATAAGGCCTTATAGAAGATCTCTTTTATGCCACTTTTTACCGCCGGGTTTTTTTGTTTTTAGCTACACAAAAAAAGGCCTTATAGAAGATCTCTTTTTTTATGTAGCTAAAAACAAAAAACAAAAGGCCTTATTTAGCATACACAAGGTCTGAATGTCCCATTCCAAACACATTTCTTTTTTACACAGGTTGTCATTGCAGTTAAGGCTTTAAACTCTCGTTTCTAGGTCCAGACGTGATAGAAGGCCTTCTACGGAAGGACTTGTATATATATAATTGACATATTTTTAACTCTAAACGATTATCTACGTAGCAATTATATGGCAGGACCCAATATAACAGTAGATAAACAATTGTATCTTTCTGTGGTGGAACTGGTTTTACACAAAATATACCATCAAAACACCCCAAGTATGGAATAAAAATATGGCCTGTCGGCATCCGCTGAACAAGAGAAACACGTAGGCGAAAGAGTAGTAAAGGATTCGTGCGCCAATCTTTTTGTGGAAGTGGACGAAATATTGTTTGCGATAATATCTTTACCAGTTACAATTTATCGAAAGTTTGATGGTAGACAGCAATTTATCGATGTTAGATACAGTGAATAAACGACGTTTTTTCGTACCACCGCAGTTTGTTATTTACAACAAACAGTAACAATGTAACAGTGTTTCATGTGTTCCCACATCCCAAAGAAAAATGAATTGTTTTTAGTCCTTTCTACAACACTTTACACAAGTCAAGTAGAAGGTCCAAAGAGGAAGCCACTTATGATATTGGACTACAACAAATATAAAGGTGGCGATAATAATATGGATAAATCTTTGTAGAATATTCTACAAAGTGATGAACGAATAGATAACCTTTGGCATTTTTCTACAATATCCTAGATGTGACTGTGTTTGCAGCGCATATTAATACGTCGTAGGACATTCCTACACGATCTCAGCGATCAACTGGCTAAACCTAAAATAGAAAATAGAGCCAAGAATAACCATATTACAAGAGTTTGTTCACCCGCAACGCCATTGAAGCCATAAATGAAGGTCTTTTGAGCGTTGCGGATGCTGCAGAATATGTGATAGAACGGGACAGCACCGGCAGAATTAAAACCAAACGTAATTGCTACATATGTACTAAACGTCGACCAGCAAGCAAATCTTGCTCCCACTTTTAGAAATACAGAGTTTCTGTACAGAAGTAGTTTTTAACCCATATGTATCTGTTCAAAATCGGTGCAGTATAACGGGCGTGAAAGGTATACAAAGACATGTATTACCCTGTGTGTGTCGATGTGGAAGAATAGCTAAAGTCGAAAAATAAAGTTTTGAGATATTCCCAATTTTGTATAATTTTTATCTTAATTGTTTTTTACAACAAAACTGTAACTTAACTATATTGGTAACAACCTTATTAAGCAAAAAACGTAAAAGTTTAAAACATTTTTGGTAAGCACAGAGCATACAACACCTTTTATAACTTAAACGATTTTTTGATACAGAGTTTTGCGTTTTACTTAGCCTTAAGTATACTTAAGCTCTTTTATTGAATTAATATCTATGTATTTCATAATTTTAAGTAAGCATAAGATGTTTTATTGAAACTTAAAAAATAATAATACAGTAAAATTATTCAGTTTAAGCCAATTTAAGTTATATAGTTATAAAATGAATAAAAAATCGGAATTTAAAAAAACACTATATGTATATAAGATGTTCTGAGAATTTCAATATCGTTTCAAAAAACTTAATCTAAGAAGTAAATGCACATAAAATTGGCAAAAATAAAGATTTAAAAAAATTAATTAAATACAATTATGCGCTTTGATTTCTAAAAAGCTCCTAACGCAATAACTCAATTTGCGCTTATGTCGACTTAAGCTACTCTTCTATGTTGTCACAGATAAACATAGATGAATTAGGTTTACAGAAGAAGTGAAAATATCAAGTTTTCTTAATAAATGAAGAGCAAATTTCACTGGTCTATAAAAAACAAAAAATTTTCTGGCCTTTATATAAACCTGTTTGGAATATAATGATTTTCATGCGCTGAACTCAAATACGTTTTCATTTTTTTTCCATCGGGCTCAAATTATTTTATGTGCGTGTGTGTTTTCGTTCAAAAAATGGTAGTTACGTAAACGTAGTTTATCATAACTTGAAAACACCTTGACCGATTTTAATGCAAGTACCAATAAATGCAAGGAACTAAATTTCCTATAAATCACCTGAATTACATTTTTTTTTGTATATTCAACAGTTTCGGAGTTATTCATAATTTAGTTGCGAAAAAGAATTTTTTCGCGTATAATTAGAGCAATTTTTTTTTCAAAAAGGAATAAAATATTTTTCAGAATGAAAATTTTACATGTTAATCACTTAAATTAAAGCTTAAAATGCTAAAAATAAAATAAGCCATAAATCATGAAAATCGGTTGGCTATTGCTGATTTTATTCAAAATTAAATGCAGGTACTCAACTTTAACCAAACTAGCGAACAAGTTTTTTCTTGCAAAATTAGTGGAAATTTTTTCTTTTATTTCCAAAACGTTTTCTGTTTAGTTTTGTTTTTTCTGTGTTGTTTAATATTTAGTGTCAGGTGATGCTAACCTTTAACAGTTTAATTGATTTTAAGAATTAAGTGCACAAGTAACGTAAAAACAACGGGGTTTCAAACATTTTCTTTACTTTTGCATATTATCGACAATGCAGTTTTCGTTTTATTAAATAAAGTAATACCGAGCCGTTTCATTTAAATGGTCAGATAATGTAGAACTTTATGCTTTTTGCATGGACCGGTATTACAGCTACTGCCAGGATATAAAACAGGCCTCATCATTTAAGATGAAATTTCAATGGTACCCAAACATGCACTGAGCGTTGTCCATTGCTTTTTAAAAATAATAAGTTGACTCAAAATATGAGATCGAATGATCTTCCTTTTGCGGAATGGTTGCTTAAATTGGTTAACGGTGATTTTGAACCTACAACATTTTACAATAACGTAGAACTAAAAGTCCCGAAGCATCGTTATTGTAGTTATGATATACTTATTATGTTTCTCAATTTTATTTAACGTCAATTCTGCGTCCAAAAATCGATGATTGTACATAAATTGATGAACATACTGTCACCTGGGGGAGAAAAAGATTTATTTTAGATCTGATTATATTCAACAGGAAAAATCACACTCAGTTGTATCCAACAAAATTTTTAAATACATTAATTCATTCACCTCAAAAATTGATTTCAAAGAATAATGCAATTATAATATTAATTCGAAATCCAAAGAATCATGACCAAGCCGTGAATTATATTTATGAAATGTTGTAGGTCTGGTTTTTCTGTTCTGACTTCCAAATTAAAGGTGATGTATAAGCATATTTAGCAGCTTTATCAGCTGCAACATTGCCATTTATTAGTTTTGATGGCGATGAGTATAGCTTTGAAAATTGCTGAAGCTTCAGCAACAAATATGGAGCAATAACGTGGAGTCCTTTAATGCTTTAAATATTTCCATTTAAATCAACTATGGCATATGAAGTTTCATCATACTTATCCTTTAACCCATCCGTAAATAAGGAGGACCAGCCGCTTTCCAACAAAATTTGTTGTTTTTCAAAATAATGTCTTAGAAATATGTCATCTGGTGTGGTTTGTTACTTGAATTTAGCGAGGGATAGATCGCATATTGTGTGTTGAAAAGCCAGGTTGGATGGTTGAAAACAGTGGTATTTGTTAATTTCGGTATGCCAAGAGTTTCTGCTAATTAAAAAGATTCATGATGATCGAATTGTTAGAAAATGCAAATTTTGGAAAAATTCTTATTTTTGATTCATGAATACGGGAATCACCCGAAGGAATGAATCGGAATGCATAAATGCCTTTGAAGATATTAATGTTTGATGTGTTGCCAACTAAGAATAACCCATAGTCTATTTTACTACGTATTAAAGATCTTCCCAGGTATGTAAGAGTGTTAATGTGCATAAGACTTTTCTTGCTGGAGAGAAATCCAATTAAGTTTACTCTTTTTACTAGATTTTTTCAATGATTTATAACGTTCATTCCAGGAGTATTTCTTAGTAAAGTTTAGTCCCAGAATTTATAAACAATTCAAGTTACTAATCATATTGTTGTTAATATTAATATGATATGAGTTGTAATCGCATAACTTTTTTCGGCATATATGTAGTTCTTTGTCTCATTGGTAGAGATTTTTGCACCTGATTTGAGACACTAGAGCCCCATAGAATGTTCCATGAATTAAATTCGCCCACAAGAAGTTTTGGGCCGGGAGCAGACTTAAATATATCAGAAAGATCTTGCCGAGGAGTTGGTATTTCCTACATCGTATTGGGCTTGGAAAATACATTTTTAATTTTACCTTATACCACGCCACGTCAATAACTGTTGTTAAGGTATAGGTTGAAAGTCAAAACCATATAACCAGAATATGTCGGCTTAGAGGTATTTGGGTTATTGATACAGCTGTCATTTGCCGTAGAGTTATCCAATCTGCTTATGTTTTTTTATGTTTATTTGTTCGCAATGATTTGGTTACGAACCACCAATAAAAGATTACCATCTCTAAGTTGGCTGATAGAATCAATAAAAGTACAAATTGCTTATAAGCCAGTACCGTCTTAACAAAAAGGGCACAAGGGGCACGTGCCCAGGGCCCCCAAAGTCATAGGGGCCCCCAGAAAGGAATAATTTTTAAAAATTTTTAGTAAATATTTTTCTTTTAGTTAAGAACAAAGTACTACTTATACAAGATTTTTTTACAAGCATTTCGTACGAAATATTTTTTATGTTATTTCGCAATTTTTTGTAAGAAATTTGAAACACAATACCCAGCATTTCGAATTAAAAAATTTTATACAGGCCATCTAAACAAATCCCTTGCTTAAAAGAAAATGTTGCATATTTCAGGGAACTACAAATATGTAGGTTGATTGACAAAAGGTTCATATAGAAATATGAATACAACAATCAAATAAATAAATTTTATGTTACGTTGAGGATTCTAAACAACATTTTTGTTAATCAAAATTACTGACTTTACTATAACATAGTATTGTTAATTATTTTTATGACTGCTGTAAAGTCGTTTTATTACTAATACAAAAATGCTTTAAAAATTCATAAATAGCTAAAGTTAGCACCACTGATACCTACACGTAAAAGTTAATGATGATTTTGAAAGGGTAATTCCTCGTTTGTAACGCTTTTTTAATCAGTAAATAGATTGTGTGGAGTAGTCCAAGTGTTAAAGGATTTTATAAAAGTTTTAAAGTATTCTTTGTAAACAAGTAAAATATAAAGTGTAAAACTGCTAATTTTGTTATGTCGAAAAGAACATATTTAAGTGGTTCACAAAAGAGAAAAAATGTTCTCATTCAAAAAGAAATATGCGAGAAACTAAAACTAAAACTTACTTCTTTTTTTTGCGGTCGATAAAACAAATACGCAAAGTGATTCATTATCTCAAAATCAAGATTCTTCCCAGGTTGAAAAGGAAATGTGTAAGGAAAATAATAGCAAGCAAATCTCAGATGAAAGAACGGTCATATTCTCTACAAATGCTGGACCATCCACTTCGAGCTGCTCAGATTTACCAACGACAAGCCAAAAAAATTTATCTTCTGATCCTGGTACTTACGGTAATGAGACTTAAACAGAAGAAGCTCGTATTTTTTGGATTCAAAAAGGACCAGAATTTTTTCAAAATAAAAATTTCGATTTCTTTTCCAGATTCAAGTGGAATGACAAAAACAAGATATTTGACTGTAAATGTTTTCACTTGTAAATTGACGAATGGTGAGATTTTAGAAAGAAAATGGCTCATTTATTCACCACCAAAGAAAGCTGTGTATTGTTTTTGCTGTCGTTTATTTAATACCGGTTCAGGTAATAGCTTTAGTTCTCCAGACGGTTATAAGGATAGGAAGCATATAAGTAACAAGGTAATGGAGCATGAAAACACTTTGCAGCATAGACAGTTAATGTTAAATTACATCTCAAGATGCAATACTTTTGGACGAATTGACAGTGAGTTGCAGTCACAACAAGATACGGAAATAAATTATTGGAGGAATATTCTTAAAAGAATTGTTTCTGTAGTTAAGTTTTTAGCTTCAAGAGGTCTGGCTTTTCGGGGTGACAATGAAATATTTGGGTCCCAAAATAATGGAAATTATTTAGGATGTATTGTACTAATTAGTGAATTTGATCCTTTTCTTGCCGAACATATTAAAAAATTTCGAAATCAAGGACGAGGAAATATATCATACCTGTCTGCAAATATTTGTAATGAATTTATTAACATTATGGGTCAAAAGGTTTTGCAAACGATTATTAACGAGCTAAAAGCATCAAAATATTACTCTATAAGCGTGGATTCTACACCAGATCTCACCCATGTGTATCAGCTTACTTTTATCGTCAGATACGTAAAATACGGAGGGCCTATTGAGAGATTTTTGCAATTTTTGCAAATGGCTAGACATACTTCTCAATATATATCAGACACAATTTTAAACTTTTTAGAAAGCCATAACATTCCCATAAATGATTGTCGTGGACAAAGTTATGATAACGCATCGAATATGGCTGGAAAATATTCTGGTGTACAGAAAAAAAGAAAAGAAAAATGTGAATTTTATTTTTATTCCATGTGCGGCACATTCAATTTAGTAGGTGTTCAAGCTGTTGAATGCGTATCAGAAGTTGTAACATACTTTGGATTTGTTCAGAAATTGTATAGTATTTTCTCGGCTTCGACTAAAAGATGGAAAATTATGACATCGTATATAGGCGAAAATAAAGTTCTAAAGCCTATTCCGGATACAAGATGGTCTGCTCGTGCTAATGCTATTACTGCTCTGAAAAATAGTTACACTCACATTTCTGAAGCTTTAACATCAATTACAAATGACATTGACCAACCAGGAGAAACAAGAAATGAGACTGAAAGCTTAGCAAAAAAAAAAAAAAAATGGAAAAATTAGAGACAGTTCTTCTTACAGAGATATGGGATGACCTTTTAAATACACTGAACAAAACAAATATAAGTTTACAAAATAAAACTATGACCATGGATGTTGCAACAAAACTTTATGCATCTCTGGTTGATTATGTTAGTACGTAACAACTTCGAGCAATACGAATCGGCTGCTAAAAAAAAAAAAAACCAAATGCTGAGTACAAGGACAAATCTGAAAGAACAAGGATTCGCAGTACACGAATCACATTTTTTGAAGGATCAGCAGAAAATGTACAATTAAACGGCAAAGAAAAGTTTCGTGTAAATACATTTTATCCTATAATTGATACGTTGTTTGCTAATTTAAAAAAACGTATGAATGCATACCAAGAAATAGAAGAAAGATTTAACTTTCTTTCACAGTTAACAACTATTGATTCTGAACTGCTGAGACAAAAATGTAATGAATTTGCAAAATATTATAAAAACGACATAAATGCTTTTGAGTTCGAATCAGAATGCTTTCATTTAAGGCAGTATATCCAAAATTTAAGAAATGAGCCAACGAACTTTCCTATTTTAAGTATGCATAAGCACATAAGATCCAATAACCTAGAAGAAACTTTTCCGAACGTCGAAGTTGCTACGCGCATATTCCTTTGCCTAATGAGTACAAATTGTAGTGGCGAGCGTTCGTTTTCGCAACTTAAGAGAATAAAAAACGAATTACGAACGTCTATGTTGCAGGAAAGGTTTTGCAATTTGTCAATTATGTGCATAGAGAGTGATGTTCTACAAAAAATATACTTTGCCGATATAATAAAAGATTTTGCAGCACAGAAATCACGAAAAAAAAACATTATCATAAAAAATCAATGCAAACACCGTTTTATTTTCTGATGTACATTTTTTTAAGTAACTTTCATGCTAATTTCTATATCCATATTTTTGTGTGTTATTTATTTAACTTTCTTTAAAAACGAAAATAAATACATTAAAAAATAAAACATACGAGTTTTTTTAGTCATTTTTAGGGGGCCCCGAATCTCTGGTGTGCCCCGGGGCCCCGACATGCCTTAAGACGGCACTGGTATAAGCCTTTATAAATTACAAAAGGACTTAATTTCCTCAATTTATTTTCTTCGGATGATATGAGTATGTATATATTTAAGACCGTTTCATATTAGGTTCAGTTTAGTATGTGGAAGAATACGGAAGCTATTCTGAAAATCCTGATAAATAAAGTCACCTAATACGGCGAATCTATTAGATTGGTGTTTATAAGGTGGCCTGGAGGGCATTTCGAATTTGTAAGAGTTCCACTTAATAAAAAATACGTTTTATATTTTCACTTCCAAATATACAAAAAGGGTACAAGGTCAAAAAAGGTCACAAACAATAGAACAAAAGGAATGTCACAAGTAACCGTTAAGCGCAGTCAATGACCGATCGCTACGAAAGATAATCGACGACTAAGTAAAAAAATATTTAACAAGAAATATAAAATAATATCATGATTGACTTTGTCACTCTTTGTTATAATAAAATATATTGAAATCACCAATATTCGTACATAATATTCTAATTTTATTACGTAACAAATATTCGCACAGGTCATATAGTTTAATATAATACGTTTATCTATATTTATTTTTTTATTTTTATTTCTGCATACAAATGTATTATAATATATTATAAAATATTCAATATTAGTGTATTTTACCGATAAATTTGTTCAAAAACTTTTGGCTTGTCAAACGCATCTAGTGTTATGCTAGGTACATACTTTGGAACATGTTTATTAAACTATGTATGTTTCGTTGTTTGTACAGGGTGTGTTGTCGTGCTTAGGTTTCATTTTGTGTTCCATTTGCGGTTACAAAAGTAAAGGGTCTGCTGAATAATTTTTTTTTTTTTTGAAAACAGGGTGCAAAACATCGAGTATAGCTTCGGCTGTGTGGCACGTATCGCCGCCCTGTTGAAACAAAATGTTGCTAAAAATTCGTTCAATATAGCCCAATAACGATCGCCATTGACTGTAATGGCCTCCCCTTGCTCATTTTCGAATTATGCCTCTGGACCAAAATCCGCACCAAACAGTGACTCGTCTTGGGTGTATCGGCTTATCAATGTATGCGTGCGTAATCTGTGCCCCAATTGCGACAATTTTGCTTGCTTACATACCCGCCAAGATCAAAATGCGCTTCATCTGAAAAGATGATTTTTTTTGGCAGAATCGGCATCTTTTGCAAGTCGATCGCAGGCCCACTTAGCGAAGCGAAAGAAGCGTATACACGACCATATTCGTTCAGCGGAAGGATAAAACTAATTATCTGTCAAATCAGACATGAGCTAAGTGTTACCATTCACGAAATAAGCACTAGTTGAAAAAAAAACGTTAGAAACGTTATTCGAATACATATTTTGATATTTACTGTTCCATTCTGTATGCATCGAATATGCAACATTAATAATAAACGTGTTGCATAAACACACTCCAAAGTGTGTACCTAGCATTACACAAATTTTATTTTAAAAGCCAAAATAACGTAATTAAGCAGGGATGAATTTTTAAGTTTAAACATTTTTACTTACAAGCTAGCACAAATGAACCATCATGTTGCGTAAATCCAGTCATAATCGACACTGATCTATTATAATTTTTCAGAAGATTTTCAGGTTCTTCTGGAAAAATACCATAAAAATCACCTACAATTGGAGAAAATGTTTCCTAAAGAGATATAAAGACTTTAAATGTATATGTACATAAAGATATATAATATATATGTTTACATTACCGTTGATGTACATTCTAATAGTTTAGGAACATTAACCTCCCTTAGGCATTTATATAGTTCCTTTTTACTTTCACAGTTTCTACATTTCAATGCTAAGCAAATTCGTTGCGCTTGCTCCACCGGTTTGCGATTTATAGCCCATGTTGCGAAAATTGATCCAGATTGTATAATAGATCTTATGAAATATTCATTAGGCGTGTGTGGGCTTAACAACAGCGTACCAGAAATTGCGGCTCCAGAGCTTTGGCCAAATATCGTTACTTGTTTTGGATCACCACCAAATAAATGTATATAATCTTGTACCCATTGTAAGGCTAAAAGTACATCAACTATTGGATTATTACCAGGCATATCTTCATCAATGGTAGCTAACCACCCTAAGGCTCCAATACGATAATTAGGTACTACCAAAACAATATCTTTTTCTAGTAAATACTGTGGAGGATGATCAATATTTGAACCGTTGTAAAAACCACCACCATATATGTAAAACATTACTGGCACTTGAGTGGTCAGCTATTTGTTGAATAAAAGTATTAAAAATAATTTAATATTTAAACCTAAAAAATTTTTTTATATACGAAATTACTTACATTTTTGGTATAAACACACAGGTTTAAGCAATCTTCCAAATCTTGCTCCAGTTCACTTTCGGTTAACTGTAATACAGAAGTCATAACAGGACAGCGGCGTCCATACTTTGTAGCATCTAGAACGTGGCGCCATGGTAAACGTTTACTAGGAGGCTTAATATTTAAAGTATAGCATTAATAAGTCTATTTTAATTTCAATTAGAAATAATCGCCGCAATACATAGAATAGTAACAGAGAAAGTTAAAAAATGTAGCATTTTCTGTACGGAGAACAGAAGGGTTGATGGTAGTTTTTACATATCAGGCATGAATTGAAAAAAAAACATATCAGGCCCGTGGAGAGATGTAGTGTAATTCAGATGGATATATCTTCTATAAAAAGGCTGCTAAATGCCTTTAGTATGCTCGGATATTTGGAATGTCTATTCAAATTCTTTCTATAAGCCTGTCATTGATAGGGACATTAGCAAGAGTCTACACTACATTCTTATTAAAAAATAAATGTGGGGTGTTTCTTTATGAGATATTTAGATATTCTGTATTGAGTCCGATATAGTTTGTAATATCGTTATCGTTATCGTTATTGGTTTTAAATAAGTTTGAGATTTGTGTTTATTATCAAATCACTTGATCATCATATTTCAAACGTTTAACATCGTGTTAAATTCAGTTTGTTCAACATAGGCGCTCTAATTTGTGTTCAAAATTTGCAGTTTAACGCATATCGACATCGCCAATAAAATCATTGCGCAAATTATAAATAAAAATCTGGTATCAATATTTCTAAATACAAACATGGTATCTAGAGTCCAAACTGACACCATATGAAAAATTGCTAATGACTAATGCTTTGACACACAAATCGTGGATAAGGTTTATATATCCTGATATATAAAAAAAATTATGCAAGAAAATCAAAACTTTTAGAGTTAGGCCACATTTAAAATTTTAGAGTGTCATAGAATCCTACTACCCCTAATCCTCTTTTACACGATAGATACGCTTCCAAAAGCTTCATGTCAAAAAATCATGTAAAAGAATATTACAAATATCCTTCTTAGAAATTATTTTTGTTATAAAATGTTAAAAACTAATTTTTTGATTAACTTTGGTTGTGTTTGGCCATGTTTGCACAAAAAAGAAGAAAATATGGTGGCAATAGCCCTAAGTTTAAGATGCCAAAAACTAATGCTCTATTAACTACCTCCAACAGATTCCAGCTTCTGTTTGGTAACGAGGAAGAGAAAGAGTTTGCTATTAAGGAGAAAGTTCCTCTTATTATAGTAGATTCATCACACAGCTTTTCAAATGTCTTTAGTTAAATTGGCGAACAATATAATTTTAAAAGGTTGACTATTGGAACAAACATAATATCTAACTCGCTTACATTATACAATAATGCGCTACGTGTTCTGTAAGAGAGAGAGTTCTATACACATGGGATGAAATACGCTTAAACTTTTAAACTGGTCTTATTTGGCCTAACACGGTTTAACACAAAAATAATCGTCGAGAAGTTTCTTAGTTCTCATAATATTAAGCCGGTAAGTGTAAAGGAATTAACAACAAAAAGATCCAATATTGACGACGCATATCTTTTCAAATTTGATCCTCATCAGGTATCAAAGAGAGACATTATGAAGATAAGATACTTGAGTAATGTCTCAGTGTGTTGGAAAAAACTTTTAAAGGGCAACAAGGGCCCATGCTCGGAAGGTGCTATGTAGAGACATGTGGCAAAAATAAAAATAAAAAATTTTATCATGTGATGGTGTGTTTGGCTTGTGCTAGAAACCATGATTTCGCGGACAATACTCTTAACAATAGCAACAGTGCTGACAGCATTTTTATAAGTGTTATAATTGTTTAAAAAGGAATTTCGGAATGTCAATCATAGAGCTGATGACCCAAAGTGCCCTAGCCGTCAATAATATTTGCAGATGCGTCACTGGTTAACTTCTAAAGCGAGAACAGCCAGTATATAAATGTTTCTTTGTTAAATGCTGAGGAACATGATTTTCCGCAATTACCGAAAAGCGTTCCTGTACGAAAAATTTGGGTAAATGAGTGAGATTTTGAGAGAGTAAAATTCTTCTTCCTGCACGAAACATCCCGTACTTTTTCTTCGGGATAGTTTGTGCAAGTAAACAACATAACAAATAAACAATAATAAAATAAAAAGCAAATTTTTTGACAAAATTAAAAAAAAAATGAAAAGTTGAATTAAAAAAGGTTTAAAAACTTGGTGTGAACAACTAAAATTTAATTCTGGTTCATTGCTTATTTAAAAAACTGTTCTTTTTCTGTTGAACTATCACCCATAAGTCAAATTTATGGTGTTTGTGTTTTGTGTACATTTCCCAGTTGTGTTCACAAAAGAGTTTTGAAAGCCTTTAAATAATATTTATAAACAAATTTTGTTTTATTTTATTTATTTTAATTAAGCAAAATAATGTAAACATTGAATAAATGTATTTTGCGCCAGTTTTTATGTCCGCTAAATTGTCAAAAAGTTTACGTTTATTCTTATGATAAAATTTGTAATTTTTTGCGTTCCTGAACTTTTGTTGTTTTTGTCTCATATTGAGAGAAATCGTTGTTTACTCTCATTTTACCGAACTTTACCTAAAGAGTAAAGAACAGGCCTAATATATTAATTTTACCACGTGCCACATTGAGGTTGAACATTATACCTATAGGTGCAATGTAGTACGTACGTTGCATTAGACTGGTCCTTATATGACAGACAATAAACAGGCAACAGCAAATACTGTGAGCTGAAACAGGTAGATGTTTATTAGATGAAATATCGAGAGGTTCGAGAGCTGTCGCTGTATTGTTTACTCAGCCATATAAAAATCACATCGATACGTACAACGATCAGTTTAAATAAAGTTAACTCAGCGAATGTGTTATTGGTGTGAAGAGAGTTTATAAGGAGTAAACTCGTGAAGCTAGTAGTGAAATAAAAACCAGTTTAGTTGAACCTAACTCAGTAAAGAGAGTTAAGTGTGGATAACCTCTGGTTGAAAAGGTTGTGATCGAACCTAAGCTATAACAAATGTATTTAAAACAGAAGTGCTCTTAGCGAAAGGAAGTTAAATCATTTTTTTTAATTTTTTTCACTCTTCATTCGCGGTAATCTGATGCGACTTTCTATAGGTAGTGCCTTAACATCATCTCTATTCTTTGCTATAACTCGTCGTAGAAACAGTGCTAAGCAGTTGCACACATCGTTCAGTAATATTGGTAACATTATTGAAAGTTGTTGTTTATTCAATTCAAAGTTACACATTTTATTAATTATGTGCTGTGTTTTTAAGAGGAAAAATTAATCATGACGAAAAAAATTGCTACAGGAGGAAAGACTACCAAAAATTTAAAAAAATTGCAACAAACCAACCAAACTATGAAACTGTTTTTAAACAATGAAAAACTACAATGTTTGGTCCGACCGGACCGAAGCGGTAACGCTGATTGTTTATAATGCAAGAAAATGCTAGCAAAAGGAAACACGATAATTGCGACTATAATCTCCATGTGTGGCTTGGCACTTATTAAAGAAAATCGAATTATTAAAAAAAAAAAATTAACTCTGACTACCTCTTAAACTGTGACCTCTTGCGGAAAACCATGTGGAAAGTGTTTTTTCTGTTTTAGAGCACAAAAAAATAATCAGCATCCACGTCACGACTACAGAGAACTTTAAGAACTCGTATTAATACTTTTGGGAAGAACTCTTCCGAAAGCAAATAAAATAAATGGTACTTATTAATTACAAAATTTTAATAAGTACGAAAAAAATATGCTATAGTGACAAGCGCTTGCTTGCAAACTTTAGAAATTTCTTTGCTTGTAAATAACGTTTTCACAATACAAGCACAAGATCTTGTTTCCAAAAAAAAAAAAAAAACAATTTAAGAGGTTCTCCATTGAAAAATTTAAAAAGTGATTATGTGCCATATAAGCTACCAGCCTAATACAACGTACATTGCTCCTATAAGTATGTATTAAGTTCAATCTGAATGCGGCACGTGTTAACATTAAAATCTCGATTTCAAATTTTCACAGAATACTTTTTTTTACTAAAAAGAACAATTTAAGAGGTGCTCATTAAAAAATTTTGATTTTTTAAAATAAGGACCAGCAATCATACCTAAAACTTATAGTTTGTCGCACTTGTTTTGGCATTTTTGCAAAACATCAAGAGCATTTCTAATGAAAAGCTTACAGAAATAATTTTCATTGCTGTTGACGTTTTGGTCAAAACATCATTCTAGTCCAGCCATCTACAGACACTTCCAAATGTTTCCGTTTCGCTTGTATCATCGTGCTGACTGGCCAGCGATCAGGATCTGGGTGGAGAATGAGTTCAGGATCATCGACTAATTCTGTTGTTATTGATTTTTATTTTGGCAAGTTAATATATGTAATTCAAGAAGCTTTTATGAAAATACTTGCCTTTATTATACTACCTACCTAATAATCCTTGGCAGGAGGAAATCTCTGATATAAGAGAAATGTTAATAGGTCAGAGGAATAATATAGATAAAAATTTCAGGGATGTAGGGATATTAGTATTAGAAAACAATTGAAAAGTATCCTGAGGCAACTGAATAAACTAATTATCTTACACCTTGATAGAAACAGGAATGATTCTTGGTCAAAATTCATTGGAAATTGGTAACCAGAAATCATATACTGATCTTCATGTAGATAGTGAGGTTTTGAAAACAGGTACTAAGAAGGCAAATGCCATGGAGGACGTATATGCTATTTCGCATTCCATCACTTAATAATACTTTGCCCATGGACGCAACTTTCTCAGAGTTTACTCATAATCTTGATGACAGAGTTCCTGACAGATCTAATATATAACCCACCGGCTTAGTTGAAGTTAAATGCTTATTTGTTTTCCTACGATTTTCAAGAAGGCTAAAATAATCCCAGTTTCTTAATCGAGGAAGGACCTTAGCTATAGGTTCATAAGCATTCTAAGTCTATTGGACAAGGTATTTAAAAAGATAATCAGTAGGAAAGTTGTGGACTTTCCTAATCGGAATAATATTATTAACCTGCAATAGTTTGGGTTTGGCAGTGAGCACTATACTGTGCATCAACTAAGAAGAGTCGTTAATGATCTCGAGTGTAACAAACGAAATAATAAAAGTACTGGCTTTGTTTTTCTGGATATCGAAAAAATCTTCGGTTCCATATGATACCTTACATTATTTATAGAAACACACTATCTCTACTTTTTTTGACAGAAGCCTGCAACGCACAACGTTCAAGACGCGAGTTATATACTTCCACCTTAAGATTCCCTTGTACAAAATCTGTATTCTGCCTGTTATGACATACGTGTGCCAGGAATGGTTCTTCAAAGCTTCTAGAACGTATAGAAATAAACTTTAATTTATTCAGAATAAAAATTTGAAAATAATACATGACGTTATTCCCAGATACTCTACTGATTTGCTGCACAGTAACTTCAGCCACGTAATTCTTGAATCATTCGCAAGGGAACTTACTCTGTCATTTAATGAAAAATTTACAACTTCTAAATATGATATAATAAGGAATTTGCTATGTTAAATATCCACTGTCACTTTTTTTATTAATAGAATCAGTTTAGTGAAATTATACTAAGGAGATCGGACGGCTATCGTTCGACCGGTTTTAACCGGTTTTTTGATTTTGTCGAATACGGTTTTTTCAAAATCTCCATTTTTCGAATACCGAATAAACCGCTTAATTTAACACGAATAGCCGGTTAATTTAAATAAGTATAATTTTTATATGTTTGTATATTTTTTTATTGAAAATATGCTCATCGTTTAACTATTTCTATAAATTTAATTATTTTTGTATATATGACAACCTTGAACGTGTCACAAAGAACTTGAAAACCAAGGTAGATCGAAAAAGATATGCTCTTTTAAGCAAAAATAACCTTTTCTTATCTTCTGTAAATAAATATTGATTTTTATATATGGAGAATGATCAACTAGACTCATTGAAAGCCCGCAAACCCACAAACTCCGGATCCGAACGTCAGATATGTTAGTTAGTGAAGTTTTTCACAGCGTAAATACACATAACCAGTCACTAGTAATGTTGTGAGGAGATATCGCTGTCGAAAATTGTCGGATAGTGTTGCTTGGGATTGAACCGACGGCTTCTTCGTCGGAAGGTGGGTTCTTACGTAATATACCACAGTGACCCACACACTATTAAATACGTAGCGCGTAAATTTACATACAGTGCTGCACTAAATCTAAGCAAATTTTCTTGTCGAAGCAATTAAGGACTCCTATATTACTAATAGATTTATTTAAAGTAAAGCATTTAATTTTTGTTATCTTATGCACCTAAATTATAACTATAACAACAAACCTTTAATTCCATTCTCTACCAAGTAATACAACAAAAACGAAATTAGCTCCTTGAGTAGCTGTTCGCAACTTTCAGTACTTTACGTAATAAACACACCGCACACCGTTTTGGCATAGTTTTTATGAGATTTGTTAGAATTATTGTTAGTATTGATTGCTACTTTAATTTTAAGCTCTCCACAAGCTTTTGCTTATTTTTAAAACGACGTGGTCCAACTTTGCGCTTCAAGAATAAGAAACAATTTTATTTAAATAAAAGAACCGGTTAACCGGTTATTTAAATTATTATTAACCGAAAACCGGTTTTTTTAAAAGTGCTATTTTTCGAATTATTCGAAAACCGGTTTTTGAAAAAAGTCGAATAATCGATCTCCCTAATATACATATATAATATCTTAAAAAACTTCTTTCCCTAATTCTGTGGTTTCAGTAGTTTTATTTATAAAATCTCATAACCATCTAGTAGTATATTATTTGAGAAAAGAGATTTCAATAAAGATTTTAAAATATAAAAATAAAAATATTTATTTCGTGCTTACACATCTTTATTCATTAAATATAATAATAATAATTTTCATAGCATTCCATGGGGGAACAAGAGGACTTCTATCAGCCAATGATCTGCACCTGATTCTTAATTCCGGCTCTGAACAGCAAATACAGTAGAGAAGTATTCAATACTAATACTACTCATAACTACTTACTAACTAATGTTATGAGGTAAAACCACTGTTGAAAAACTTTTATCTTTTTCAGAAGGTCTAGCTTTGGAACCGAGAACCATTAAATATAATAAGTACATGCATAATCAATAATACATAATCTAAGACCATATACGACACGAAAAATTCATGAAATATATAATAAAGAAAATCGTGTAAATAAAATTTGCTTCCCTTTAAATAGTATTATTTCAAATTCATGTAGAAAAAAGTCGTGCAACAAGAGAATGAGGTGTATTATATAGATTTTAAGTCTAAAAAACTACAACAAAGATCTATAATATTGTATTCCATTTACCTCCAAATTGTCTTCTTGATTACTTCAAGACTTTACCGGTATGATCACTAAACAAATCAGCCACGTAAAGTTTGATCTGTTGAGGATGAGCATGTTTAATACCTATTAGCTGGGTATATAAAATCATAATTACTCAAACTGCAGAGCCGCAGTTATGGCGACAACATGTTTCGCAATTAATGGCTTAACAGACAAATTATTTTCTGAACTTTGAGTTCTAATCAATGTACTAAAATTGCAGGCACTTGAGATATGCTTCGTGCGTTGGCATTATTATTAGTCTGATAACTAGGTATGATGACATCAGCACACATGAAATACTACTACATTGGCCATAACGATAGTCTTCGTCGGGGAGGGTCAGGAAGAGATTCAATCCTACTACACCTGTAGGAACTCAAAAAGTAAGACCTGGAGACCTTAATAAAGAGAAAATACAGGAATCTTCTTCCTAAAATTCAGAGGTGTGTTTCGTTTTAGCTAAAGAAACTGGGATTATTAGGGAATTTCTGAGCGGGCCATACTAGCGTCCTTAATGAAGTCAAGTTTGAAGGTCGAACTATATCGCGATTACGATTGACCTTGGAGCTATTCCTGATATTGAAATACCAAATAGGGATCTGTGGGTTGGAGATTGGGCTGTATTTACGGATGGCTCGAAAGTGGAACGGTAGGCATATGAACGAAAAAAAACGTGAACGAAAAAGAAACACAAACTGCAAAGAAACATGACACAAAAAGACACATGGGCCAACGAACGGATGAACGAACTACGGACTAAAATGAGACAAATACGAATACACCACGAACTAAAAGAACACATTAGCGAAAAAGAAACATGAACAAACGAGCGAACTACAGGGTTAAAAAACCCATTGTGATGATTGGCTCTCTTAGCTCGGTTGCGTGCATAGTTCAATTGAACTAGGTAGTTCCCAAACTACCCAAGTCTATAATTGAGCGCGAAAGGAATTAAGGAGACTAATGAATTTTTTAAAATATTAGACTCTGCCATGTACCTGAGCACTCCGGCATTCTCGGTAATGAAATAACTGATGGTCTAGCTTCTAATAGCACAGATTCTAACAGATCTCTGATGAAGGCGTCCGTTAGATAACGTCTTTTTTGGGTCTTAAGGGAATGGATTGGAAAAATAGATTGGACTTCGGGGTATCTAAGAGTCGCCTAGTCTGAGATTGGCAAATTCAAAGGTTCTTTCGGCATTTTTAGTGGAAAAAATGGACAAAAAGGCAATGACTTCGAACCCATACGTATTTGATCAGTTTCTACAGTGACAAAGCTGACTGAGAACCTCTGACAATGTGTTTTTTCAGTTCAATAGACTGAGAAAAGCGATAAGAACATCATTTTAGAAGAGATGGTACCTCTATAGAAGAGAATTAGGAGTATATTGGATGATTGTGGGGTTTGGGGTGTGGCTTGGGTACATTGACGAATATACCATACATACATACATCCATGAAAAAATGTTGAAAATTAAATATATGATTTTTATGCATTTATGGATAGATTGTGTGCTAAAAATGACTATGAACACCTAACATCATGGTTATTACGGCATTTTTAGTGGAAAAAATGGACAAAAGGCAATGACTTCGAACCCATACGTATTTGATCAGTTTCTACAGTGACAAAGCTGACTGAAAACCTCTGACAATGTGTTTTTTCAGTTCAGTGCAGATGGCTGACGTGTCTTAACACTGAGCGAACTAAATAAGGTTACCAACAAAGGACTTGGGGTAACCAGTTGGGGCTTATAATGGGAATTCGCTGGCTTAAAAGCAATCACTTATGATTGAAGTCTCACATTGATACATATGTATTTCTATTTGATTATTTATTTTTTATTTTATAATATATTTGTCTTTTATTTAATAAGCTCATCTATCTTTATTTCTTCTGAATGGACTCATAATGGACGGTCTCCGGGTGGACGGACAATTTTTGTCGCGCGACCCTTCCTAGCTGAACCTACATATTTTGTATTAATCCGCAGTAGCAAGGGATGAAATTATTGCTTTGTATAGTATATTAGATACACAATTATGGTAAGTTTTGTAATATTTTTACCAAACCTGTATTAAAATTAATAAAAAAAAAAAAATTAAAATCGGTTGAGCTGGTTTTAGGCCCAACTATAATCTACCTTTGCGTACTTAAGCTACTGTCAAAAACTAGAAGATAAGTCTGTCAAATCAACTTTTTGAGTAGTTGTGTTAGTGAGAACATGACAATTGTTATCTGAGAGTTGAATTGAATGGGTAAATATATTATAGTTATAATCTAGGGAGATTTATTATTCGACTTTTTTCAAAGATCGGCTTTCGAAAAGGAGCAATTTTAAAAAAATCGGTTTTCGGTTAATAATTATTCAAATAATCAGTTAACCGGTTATTTAATTTAAATAAAATTGTTTTTAATTCTTGAAGCAGAGAGCTGGACCACGTAGTTTTAAAAATAAGCAGAAGCTGACTGAGAGTTTGAAATTAAAGTATCAATCAATACTGGCAATAATCTAACAAATCTCATAAAAACTATGCCAAAACGGTGTGCGGAGGCCATAAAAAACAATGTTTATTACACAAAGTACTGAAAGTTGTTTAAGTTTCAAACAGCCACTCAAGCAGCTAATTTCGATTTTGTTGTTGTATTTCTTGGTAGAGAATGGAATTAAAGGTTTGTTATTATAGTTATAATTTAGGTGCCTAAGATAAAAAATAATTAAATGTTTTACTTTGAATAAATCTGTTAGTAATATACGAGTCCTTAATTGCCTCGACAAGAAAAGATGCTTAGGTTTCGAACATCATTGTATGTATATTCATGCACTACGTATTTAATAGTGTGTGTGTCACTTTGGTATGTTAGGTAAGACACCCACCTTCCAACCAAGAAGTCGTCGGTTCAATCCCAGGTCATACCATCTGCAAATTTTCAACAGCGATATCACCGCACAACATTAGCGACTGGTTATGTGTATTATACGCAGTGAAATATTTCTCTAACTTATATATCTGCCGTTCGGAGCCGGCGTTTGTGGGTCGCTTTTAATAAGTCCAGTTGATTATTCTCCATACATAAAAAACAATATTTATTTACAAAAAGCGGGAGAAAGTTATTGTTGCTAAATTGAGCATATCTTTTTCGATCTACCTTAGTTTCACGATCTTTGTGAGACGTTCATTGTTGTCATATATACAAAAATAATAACTAAATTTAAAGGATGAGCACATTTGCAATAAAAAAATATATAAACGTTTAAAAGTTATTAAAAATTTGAAAAAACCGTATTAGACAAAATCAAACAAACCGGTTAAGCCCGGTCGAATGATAACCGTCCGATCTCCCTATTATACACATTCGATTGTGTGTATTCGCACAGTCGTTTAAGCTAGCCGACGCATATTATAGTTGAACTTCTTGAGTTTTAGCGAACAGTAATTCATACAGTGGTGGCACGAATAATCAGAACAAAATTTTGTTAATGTTTCGTTAATATATTTTAACTTTTACAAAGATAAAATAAAGATGAAGATATTCCAATTCTCTATGCTAAAATATAAAAAAAGTCCAATCCCATTGTATTTGTCAAATTTTTTGCACTTGAAAAACAGTTAAAAAAATAACATTTTATATAAGTATTGCAAAATAAATACATATGTATGTTATATGTGTTCGATAAATATGACCATCAAATCTTTATATTATTCTAATACTTGGAGAAACTTTATCAGTTTTATAACTGATTCATATTATATCTGCCATCTGTTATTTTTTATTCACTCCTGTATATAGTAAATTACTATAGGCTTAAGAATTTAATGGTTTTGTAATTGCCATACTTATATCAAGTTACAGCAGTTCTGACTGTTTTATTTATCTTATTGTTTGGTGTTTTAAGATAAACTTATTACATTTTTATAATCAACATCCATTTGATTTTGTATACATAAACCTGACGTAAATAATTTTGTTAATCTGATATGCAAAAAGAAAACAACCTTTGAAACTAGTCGTGTGTTTTAAATCACACTTATCAATAAGTTTTCAGACTAAAGTACTTGCCTTAAAACGTAAGGGGCCACAAGGTGATTCAGCATATGGTATCCCAAGAAAGCGCATGAATGTCTGCTGAGACCATAATGTCATACAATAATCTCCCTGTATTATACCTTGATAAGGTATATCAACGGTTACAGTAGACGACATCACATTTTGACTATTCGTTTGACTAAAACACAATACCAAAACTACAATTACTACTCGACACGACGATAGATAATTCATAATGAATAAGACGAGTTCTCGCATTATACTGAAGACTGGTGATCAGCAAAGTTGGCGATAGAGCCCAAAACAAAAAAAAAAAAAAAAAAAAAACAGAAACAAAATATTTTAGTGAGAATTTGTAGTTCTCTTAGAGATTTATAAATTGATAATTACTTGGCTTAAGTGTTCGACATCTGTTCTGCGACAAATATTGTCACTCATTAAAAGTGTTAATTAGATAAGGAAAGTGAAATATTTAAAATGCAAACTATTGGAGTAGTACTTTTGTTTATAAGTTATTTGTTTATTTTAATAAATGAAGCTTTTTACATTAGCCAAAAAAGAAAAATAAAACAACAATTTCGTGTGCTTTTAAAACATATAAATATAAACGCTTACGGCATTAAAACTAAGAATTTTTATAAAAATACTTCTTTATATAAATTAAAATTATGTATTTAAGTTTTTAAATATTTCTAAAAATAATTTTAAGAAAACTTAAAATATGTGAAAAATTTAAGTTACACCCTATTTCGTTTATTTTCAGCAGCCTTAAAAAAAAACTTTGTTGGAACATGGCTTAGTATTTGCAGTGAATTTTTCTTGGTGCCATGCCCACCCTTCCTGTGAAGTTAATTTTTTGATCTTAATGTGCAACATGATAATAGAGAAGCATGTGAAAAGTTTGAATCCTCTATCTTTTATAGTTCTTAAGATATACAGTAATTGAATAAAAAACAAACAAGTAAACCTACAAATTTATATTATACGAGTATACATATATGCACATACATATATAGTGGTAGGTATGAATACACCTAAAAGGATACATCAACATTTAAAGCTATAATCTTAAGAATTGTGCTAGTTATTCTATTGCTTAGTGTCAAGGCTTCGAGAGTATAATGGTTGTATAACGGTTGTATCTATTTGAACAGTGCTGCTGATGCAACTATGAGTCGAAAATGTACTAAATTTTTTATTAGAATTAAACGTAACTAAACAGTAGGTTGTAAAACGTACTAGAACATTAGAAACTAATATTAATTAAATATAAAAGCCGGGACACTTGCTTAGTCTGTTAATCATAATTTAAAAGTCAAAGAGAAAAGTCGTTCAAAAAGAGTTGAATTTAATAAGACGTTAGCAATACAAGAAAATATGCTAAGTCCAGTATTATACAATACATTTTTAAGGAAAAAAAAAACTTTTTAATATTTTATGTTCTAAATAATTTTTCAATCGTTTAACGCAATAATTTCCGTTTTTTTGTTCCGCTTAAAAACCAATAATTGTTTAATTAAATCAAACTGCATTAGTTTTTGGAATTTTGCAATTTGCCAATTTTATTATAAAATTGTTTCACAAATTTGCTTTTTGCTGAGGAGTTAGCATATTTGCGTACTGTCAGTGGACTGAGCATATTTGCCAACAGCTGTATAGCAAATAGCAAAACACAACATTATACTGTTACGTTTTAACCTTTTTAAAACGTTCGAGTTCTTTTAAAATGCATTACTTTATAAAGTTGTTTGTTTACACAATTATAACTGTACAGTATTCAACTTATTAAATATCCGTTTAATACACCAATTTACTCAATACTCAATTCTTAGTATGATCTTACACAATGAAGGCTAAACTATAACGGAACTAAGTATAATGTGCCGTCTTTTATATAAAATTGGTACTAATTTCGAAATTCTTGTGCGTACTACGACTTTCTATTCATGTCCGTTAAAATGTCAAAATGCAAGATCATAAAACACAGAGATTGATTTGGTAACACCATCCACACCGCAATTGGTAACACTGTTAATAACACAATGTGTGTTTTATAGCTCCAAATGTACTAATGTTGGTATGTCTTATCTTTAAGCGTAACCGATGGTTACGAACATCGGTGCCAGAAGCTTTGGAAAGAAAATCATCATTTGGCTAAAAAAATCAAATTTTTAAAACAAATATCATCACTTTTTTATTTAAATATTTTATTACAAAAACTTAAAAGTAATAACAATTAATTTTATAAAACAAAAATAAGATGTCTTATTATATAAACTAAGCATTTTACTATTTGGCTTTTCAGTGAAAAAAAAAAAAAATATTCACGATATGCCATGAATAGACTAACAAACGAACAGTGAATTCAAAGCTTTGAATTTTATAATCAAAATTCGTGTTGTATAAGGAAAGTGTTTCGTAGCGAAGAATTATCTTCAGTGACGAAGCACATTTTTACTTTAATGGGTACGTCAACAACAGCAGCCAGAGGCATTATGAGAGCTGCCGATAGGCTCTGAAAGATGCACAGTTTAATGCGGCTTGTGGGCTGGAGGCATCATTGCACCGCTCTTCTTCAGGAATGATACAAATCCCATCGTTACAGTAAATGGAACAAGGCACCGTGCGATGATTACCGGCTTTTTTCCCAAAATGGAATAATTGTACTTAGTTGACATGTAGTTTCAACATGGCGGTTTCTCATGCCTCAGGCACGCGACACTATGAATCTGTTGTAGAGTGAATTTGATGAGCCATTTAACCCACTTTTTGAAGCAGTTAATTGGCCGCCGAGATATTACAATTTGATAACACTAGACTAGACTCCCGTATACAGGCAAGTCAGCTTTAATTCCAGCCCTGCATAACAACATTACAGCCGCCATTGGTGAGATACCGGCTGAAATTCTGGAAAGAGTATATCAGAATTGGAGTTGACTGATGGACCAACCACCTACGGCTTAGCCTCGGGCAACATTTACATGAAATAATGTCATGAATTCACTCATCGCCCTACAAAAAATTTTATTCGTTTATGAAATCTTTTTGTTTTTAAAAATGTAGTCTACATATTTCGATATTTGGTTTCACTTAAATTGACTTTTGAATATATTCGACCAACACTTTCAGAAGAAATAAAAAACTCATTAAATTTCGGACATTTTTATTAACATTTTTATTTTTTAATGTGTGAAACTTTAAAAAATACTTTTTTAACAATATATTTCTTAAAAATGCTATTTAAGTTACTTCCGAATGCCCGGAAACAATAATACATTTTTGTGCAGATTAGGCACAGGGTACAAGCAAACAAAAACAATTATACCGTAGACAGAGTATAGCGTTAATTTGAATTAACTGCCTTAATACAAGATTAATTGGCTATTCCCTGGCAAACTGCAAACATTGTGTCCATTATCTGTTGGAATATTGTGGGAAATATTTTAATGCTAATCAGCATTTAGTTATACCTGTATAGTCCCATGTTCGTGTTTATAGTTAAAAGATGTTTAGATTGCTACATGAAGAAATGCATCAATCAAATCAATGTGGCTAAATACTTTAGTATTGTTGGCTAAAAAATGTCATTTGGATGCGGTAAGGGGTATTGGTACATTTCCAGTGCGTCATTAAGACCTGTTGAGAAATCAGCACATAGGTGAATGCGTCCATCAGTTTTTCTGATTACCACTATTGGTGCTTCCCAACCCGTATAGGTAATCGGAGAAATTATACTCTCATCTTGAAGTCTGTGCAACTCGCCTTCTACGAGATGTCGAACTGATATGCAAATGGCCGAGAAGGACGAAATACTGGTTGTTTGACTGGCTTTATACCAGGTTTGTTGTTGTTTTATTGCATAGACTAATTCATAAAATTGTTATTTTAATATCATAGATACTTTCCTAATCGAATTTTATTGATTTACAAATGATGTTTATGGGCATGTCATTTAAATGTAATGCATTTATCCAATCAATGCCTAGAACATTTAATTTTGGAATTGATATGACATAACCCGTTGCGGCAATTTCTTTGTTCAGAAAACTTACATTGCAGTTGAATTGACCTTTTGGAGACAAATTTTACGCATCACTACGAACTGTTTGTGTAACATTGCGCAAGTTGTGTATGTGGAGTGTTGAAATGTAACTTTACCAAAAAAAAACCATACAAAGTAAATATTGATTTTTGTATATCTTGAAAACATAGTGATAGTTTCTGAATTTGGTCTAAATGACTCGGCAGTCAATACATATCATCAGTTTAAAGTGAGCGTGGCATCTCCCATCCATATAACTTTTAATTTTTATACATCTTGAGGACGGTAATAGTAAAAGTTTCTAAATTTAGTTTAAGCAACTTCTTGGACAGGACACACCATTAGTCAATAACGGTGTAAAATTCGATAAGTAGGCATTACAGTTTCCATTCATATTGTTACGAAAATAAAAATAGAACACTGCATTGTGGGATTTTGGTATATGTTGTGTAGCAAATAAAAATATAATAGCAAATAAAACAAATAAATAAAGTGGTATTTATTTTATTTTAAACGAACTCAAACGTTTTAAAACGTAACATTGGTGTCAGGAGTGGGATTGCATATATAAAAATAAAATAAATAAATCAAACGGAATAAAATTCAAATTCCAAGAATTAAAAGTGGACAGGCTTAAACGGGAATTAAATAAATTAAAGCTGTCAACAACTGGGAATAAAACCGAATTACAAAAACGTCTATTAGAGGAATTTCAGAAACGTGGTATAGACATTGATACTCACGAATTTGACGATGAGAATGATCCTGAGGTAAGTGCCCCTACAACAACAAGTAGTATAGACGTTACCACGCTACTGGCTGCTATGATGGAAAAAATGCAGATACGGAGCAAAACGCTTTTCGCTGAAGTGCGAGAAACATCTAGAGCTGATAATGAAAAGCTGTTGGCGCAGGTAAAAGAATTTTCTAAAGCTGATTATGAAAAGCTGTTGGCGCAGGTAAAAGAGTTTTCTAAAGCTGATTATGAAAAGCTGTTGGCGCAGGTAAAAGAATCTTCGACAGCTGATAATGAAAAGCATATGGAAAAAATGAATGTAGTAGCTGAGGCGCAAGAAACTTCTAGAGCTGAAAATCAGAACTTTCTGGCAAAAATTGAAACGAAACTTGACAAACTTCTATTGAGCTACTAGAAACCTGTAGAGGCGAAATATGAGAAACTTCTAAAGCGACAACGGAGAAGTTGCAGGAAATATATGAGACGGTCAGTAAAAGAGTAACTGGCGTCGAAGCAAAAGTGTTAAATTTAGAAAAGACTGTTGACGAAAATTTTGTTGTAATGGAGGAGAAAACCAACAGTCTCCAGTGCCAAAAACAAGAACCAGCGCGTATTATACCCGAAGTTTCCAGCAGAATGAAAATGCCTTGCTTTGTTGGTAGCTCACCCCTGTCCGTATTCAAATTTCAATTCGATACTATAGCCAACAGAAACGGATGGGACGATGAAGAGAAGGCTCTGGAATTAATTTTGGCCTTAAGAGATGCTGCAGCGGAAATTCTAGAAATCATGCCAGCCAGCTGCAGAAGCAACTACAGTGAATTAATGTTGGCGCTACAGCGTAAATTTGGTGATGAGCACAAACGCGATTTGTACCGCATGGAGTTAAGGTGCCAAACACAAAAGGCTAATGAATCATTGCAAGCCTTTGCAATGGAAGTCGAGAGGTTGGTGCAACTAACTTATCCAGGGGAAAACCACCCACTAGTAGATCATCTGAAGACCGAAGCCTTCGTCAGCGGCTTACGAGACCCTGATGTTAAACTAGCTGTATGTTCAGCACAAAAGACGACCCTTGCAGATACTGTGGCGTTCGCACTGGCTCAGGAGACATCTCGCACGATATCAATGCCACAAATACACAAGATAAGTAATTTAGAAGTTGTGGCAGAGAAGGATGAAGAAATCAACAAAATAGAGGAGGTGGTAAAGCGGCTCCTAGCTGAGCAGAAATCAAAATTGAAATGTTTTAATTGCGGAAAGAGTGGCCACTTCCAGGGAAACTGTAAAGCGCGACGCAAAAGGTCCAAATCCGTTACACCACCGAGAAATAATATACGGGCCAACTACCATCACACAACAAAAGAGTCCCCGTTAAACTAAAACGAGCTAGCACTGAGGGGCAAGAGCTAGCTCCCACAAACGATGGCCCCACAGTCTCCATATCAGTGATACAGAAAAATAACAGCAATTTTACAGCGTGCGGGTACATCAATGGCAAACAGTACACCTTCACTATAGACACCGGTGCGACACAATCTATAATCAGACCCGATGTAGTGAAGGAAGAGTGTGGGAAACTTAATTATATCAAACTACGGACAGCTACTAGGGAGTCTGCCACCGTCTACGGAAAAATTGAGGTGAAAGTGACTATAGCGAACATTACTGTAAGCCATATTTTTATTGTCGCCGATATTGTAGACGAGGTTATTATTGGTGCCGACTTTAGGATAGTCCATGGTATCAATTTGAATATAGGGCAATAGATAATGAGTTGGCGTGATGTAGATATACCAAACGTCAAACGACAAAAATTACCACCTCATACTGAATCATTGATATGGGCGCGACGAGGGAGATTGTGAGGACAACCGCTTGTGGGTGGTAGAACCAGCAGAAATTAAGATGGACTTGTTATCAGCAAAGGTCCTCGTCAAATCTAATAAACAAGGAATAGTCTCAGTGAGAGTACTCAATCTATCAAGTCACCAAAAATTTATTTGTGAAAACTCCGACGTAGGCCAATGTGCTCCAGTAGAAGCGGCAATAAACAGCGAACAATTGCCGGAACCTGCCAATATGTCAGTCAAGGACCAACAAGTATTTGATGAAAATATAGAGAAATGGGTAGCAGGTCTAGCAGCTTCAGAAAGAAATAAATCCAAAAAGCTGCTAAAGAAGTACGCCTGCGTATTCGCCACTAAAAATAAAAGTCAAGGTAGAACAGCTATAGTCAAACATGAAATTAATACTAGCGAAGGAGAAGAGCAGTGTAATTGAACCATCATCGAGTCCTTGGAGCTCACCTGTAGTCTTAGTTAAAAAGAAAGACGATAGTACAAGATTTTGCGTAGACTACAGAAAGCTGAATGATGTCACTAAAAAGGACAGCTACCCGCTACCAAGAATTGACGATACGCTCGATACGTTAGCTAGACCGAAATGGTTCTCTACATTGGATCTACAAAGCGGGTATTGGCAGGTAGAGATCGCAAATAAGGATAAGGAGAAAACTGCTTTCAGTGCGAACGGTGGCTTGTGGCAGTTTAAAGTTATGTCGTTTGGACTCTGCAATGCTTCGGCCATATTCGAGGGCTTATGGAGTGGGTACTAAAAGGACTCCATTGGAAGGCTTGTCTGGTTTACCTCGATGACATAATAGTGATGGGCAGAACTTTCGACGAAGACCTCAGAAATCTAGCAGAAGTACTGCAACGAATATCAATGTCTGGACTAAAATTAAGTGTAAAGAAATGTGCATTGTTCCAAAAACAGGTAAAATATTTGGGGATCTGGTTATAGCAGATGGCATTTCAACGGATGAAGATAAAATACGAGCAGTAAAAGTCTGGCCTTGCTCACAGAATATTCATGAATTACGTAGCTTTTTGACACTCTACACATACTTCAGACGCGTCGTGCCTAATTTTGCGAGCGTGGCAGCAAGTTTACATGACCCCACCAAAAAATGTAAGGCGTATCATTGGGGTGAGTCACAAGAAAAGGCGTTTCAGACATTAAAAGACCTATGACATATCCTGTCACAGGTAAAAAATTTATCCTTGACAGTGATGCCAGTGGTTATGGTATTGGTGGTGTACTTTCACAGGTGGCCGATGGGACGGGAAAAGTCGTAGGCTATTGTAGCCGCACGATGTTAAAGCCTGAACGGAATTATTGTGTGACTCGACGTGAGATACTGGTAGTGCTGGAATGCATAAAACATTACCATAAGTACCTGTATGGTCAACACTTTCTGCTAAGGACTGATCATTCCACACTGAGATGGCTGCTACAATTTAAGAACCCTGAAGGACAGCTGCAACGTTGGATTGAGCGCCTCCAGGCCTATGTCTTTAGCATTGATCACCATTGGAATGTAAACATTGTGTGAAACCTGAGCGAAAGGAATCCATCCTTGATATCCAGCTAACGCAAACGAAGATTTGGCAGGAGCGCAAAGGAGTGACCCAATATTGGAAAAGATTATAGCTGCAAAAGAAGAGAATAGACGGCCCACTCGCAATGAAATATCAGCAGAAGGTCCACTTACAAAAGCGTATTGGGCACAATGGGACAGTTTGAAGTTGATTAATGGATGCTTATATCGCCATTGGGAAAGTGCTGATGATAAAACTTCATCCAACCTAATAGTGGTGCCTTCCTCCAAGATGAAAGAAGTCTTAAAAGAGTTCCATAATGGAGTCAGCGGAGGACACCTTGGGGTGGCAAAGACTCTGGAGAAACTAAAACAACGTTTTTATTGGTTTGGCAAACTGTACCCAGTATATTGCAGCTAAGAGACCAGTAAAAAGAAGTCGAGGTCAGCTGCAACAATACAACTCGGGCGCACCCTTCGAACGGATAGCGATAGAAGTAGCTGTCAGTAATGCCGGAAATCTTTATGTTCTCGTCGTGATGGATTATTTCAGCAAATGGCCAGAAGTGTATGCCATTCCCAATCAAGAGGCGAACACAATTGTGTTTTTGTGAAAAACTGGGTATGCCGCTATGGGGTTCCAATAGAGCTACATTCCGTCTAGGGTAGAAATTTCGAGTCTACTGTATTTAAAAAAGTGTAAGAGATATACGGAATTAAGAAAACTCGAACGACGCCGCTTTACCCACAGTCTGATGGAATGGTAGAAAGATTTAATCGGACCCTGGAGGAATATGTCCGAAAAGTAGTGAGCGAGCAACAGAAGAATTGGGACGAACACCTACCGAGGTTTCTACTGGCGAACCGATCAGCTGTCCATGACTCAACATCTAAATCCCCTGCCAAGATTACTTTTGGAACTGAGCTAAAGCTACCTGGTGGCTTAGAGTTTGTTGTTAAGTCTACCACAGAGAGGAATATCACATATGCTGAAAAACAGGAAAGCCTCAATGAACTTCACGATTTTGAGCGCTCACGAATTAAAATGGTCAGCGATAGAATGAAAGCATTTAGGTATATAAATGGCTGTTTTACCTACATGTGAGTTAATTATTGTTTGGCTATCGTAAGATAAAAACTTGTTAAAATGGAAATAAAAAGTGTTGTACAAGTATAACCGAATATTAAGATGTTGTAAACTGTATAAAAGTTGTTGTGTAGTAAATAAAAATATAACAGTAAAACAAATAAATAAAACGGTATTTATTTTATTTTAAATGCAATTTAAACGAACTCAAACGTTTGACTTCGTGTTAAATTCAATCCGTTTAATATTGGAGCGTAATAACGCTTACCTACAAACATCTTAAATAATGCCATTGCGTAAATTATAAATAAATGTCCCCCTGATGATTTTAAGCCGGTGCTACGTAATAATTAAAATGGTATTGTGCAGATTACGTAAACAGCCTCCAGATTATTATCTTTAATGACACATTTAGTTATACAAGAAATTAAAATTGTTAAATTTTAGTGTGTCATTATATTGCGTTGTACAAACCTTTCTCAAACTGCTGAGGCAATGATACGACAACAGCATGTTTGGTAATTTATGGCCCAAAAGACAAATTATATTCCGAACACTGGTATTTAGTCAATGTATGAAAATTGTAGTCATATAAAATACGTTATGTACGTTATAGGCATTATTATAAATTATTACTACAAATTTAATATACTTTGTCGTATAAACATTTTGTTGCAGAAAAGAGTAGAATAATTTTTAATTTCCTTTATTTAAAATTCCCCTATTCAGGAATTAATAATTTAAATTTAACGACTTCGATAACTGTTGCCGATAAAAATGCAGTTGTAACAACCCTGTTCGATTTAGTCAATATATTACCTTTTATTACAGCAGTGTATCTTTGGTCTTTTGTTGCTCTTGGGAACAAGTAAAATTTTTTTTGCATTAAAAAGTAGTGAAAAATATGGAAGACGATTTAATAAATTAAAATTGTAGGATTTTTAAATAGAAATTAGTAATTTTTTAAGATTTATCAATTAAAAGTGTACAAAAGGCTCTCAGAATAATTTATAGTTATAATAATATCATTGCTTACAACTTCAATATATTGAGAAATCTGAGGACATACGAAAAACTGGTGCAAAAAAAAGAAGGAAAAACAAAAAATCTCAAGTCAAGTCTTCTAATATTTATAAATTTTAATGTGAAAAGACATAACAAAATGATTTGATTAATTTTGATAGTGAAAATTTTCAACATACAAATACACTAATAGTAGTGAATGCAACAACAATTATAAGCAGAAAATATAAGAAAGCCGTGCTCACGCAAGCGTCTACCGCGATATAAGTTTTCGTTGTTATTGCTATGTATACAATTCATTCAGCGTTTAATCTTGTTGCTATTGCATACCAAGTTGCCTAAATTTCAATAAAATATTTGTTTTTTCTTGAATATTTTAAACTGCTATACAAACTTTATTTGTATTCATTCAATCATTTAGCTAAAAAAATAAAATACAATTGCCGTCTATCGGCTATAGTAGCAAACAACAACGACACTAGCATACATTAAAAAGTAGAAGCTATGGGTTATGACCTACATCGTTTTCAGGGCGAGGTCGATGAAGAGTTAACTTGTCCCATTTGTTCCGGAGTTTTGGAGGAGCCCTTACAGGTGAGTTACTTCGGCACTATGAAAATATGCATAGATTTTTTATAAATGTAACATTTTACACTATTAGGCTGCCATGTGTGAACATGCATTCTGTCGTGCATGCATTAATGAATGGCTGTCACGTCAGCCTACCTGCCCAGTTGATCGCAATGCATTAACTACGGCCAACCTACGAGCAGTTCCCAGAATATTGAGGAATCTATTATCAAGGTAAAGTAATAGGTTTATTTATCAAAAATAATTATCAGCGGAGCATTAACTACAATAAGTATACACGGTTTTAAAATTTCGTACTAAATTTTTCTTTTTTGTAAATAAATTTTTGTTCAAGTACATATTTGTCAATACTATCAAACACCTTCCGCCATTTTTCGACTAGCTTCATAATTCCAATTTATACATTTATTTACGGTTTTTTATGTTGAAATATGAAGAAAGCACGGAACTGGCACGCATTACCTGTAGTTGATCTCTGAGGTCAAAATAAACAAATATGCAATGACTAAGATTTCAGCATAATTAGTGTATGTACTGTGTAACATTATTTTGTAAATTGATATCAACACTAAACTTCAAAAAATTAGTACAACGGAATAAATTTCTGAACTTTAATCTACTAAGCTACCTCAAATAAAATAAATTGTGTAAAAACAATTCTTGAACAATTACTGCTGTGATGATCTTTTCTAGAGATTTTAAAAACAATTTGAAATAGTTATTTTTTAATATACATCATTCATCCTTTCCAATCCTACCAGATGCACAGCGTTACCTTCCCTTGCTTTGCCACTGTCTGCAAAGCTTCAACTTGCTTCGTCAATAATTTTTTTGCATATTATTTTCGTACGTGATCCACTTTTCATAAAGTGAATGAATGCACTAGAGAAGAGGTATGTTATAGATGCCAAGGAAACTACAGGACAAAAGAATGCAATAAGAAAGTAATAAATAAATGTATTAATTGCATTAGAGCAAACACAAATCTAAATATGGGTCTTAATGAAAATCATGTTACAACTGACAGAGAATATCTAGTCTATAGAAATAAACTTAATATGAAAAAGAAGAGAATGGGTCTAATGATTTAACAATCACAGCAAATATATGTGGAATAATTAACAATTACAGCCAACTAGAAGTCATAGTAAATGAACATAACCCTGATTTTATTAATTTATCAGAAACTCATTTAACGCAGGATATTGAAGAACATGAAATACAACTTAATGGATATGATAACTATATTACATATTCTAATTCAAATAGGACAGATGGAGTTATTGTTTATTTTAGACAACAATATAACGTTATAAAAATTGGAGAAAAAGTTCATACAAGGTTACAGTCAAGAACAATCAATTTGTAATAATAGCACTATATAGGTCACCAAGCAGCAGTGAATCAGAATTCTGTCAAATATTTGAAGAAGTAGTGGAGGAAGTATGTGAATTCCAATACCATATAATGATAGCTGGCGATTTCAATATAGATTGGAGCAAAAAAGGAACATATAAGAACAGACTGAAATATACTTTTAATGATAATGGACTTTGAGTCAATGATTATACGAGAATAACATCAGACACAGAAACAATAATAGACTATGTTATAACGAACGACAAAAATATTACAGCAAAAAATAATTTCAATAAGATTAATAATAATAATAATAATTTCAAATAAGATAACTGATCATGAAGCAATAGATATAAAAATCAATATAAAAAGCAATAAATATATTGACAGAAAGGATTTTAAAGTATTTAAATACAAGAAAACATTTTTTAATAATGAATTTTGAGCAATACTTGGATAAAACGATGACAATGATTTAAATAATAAAGTTGCTCATTTTGACTCAGCCATCGAAGACAACATAAGAAAATTTACGATTAGGAGAACAGTGAATAACGGTCATAATGTGAACAAATGGTTTAATAGAGAATTGAGACGATTAAAGAGAGAGAAAATACATAAATATCAGATTGCGAATATTGAAAATACGGAAGTAGCATGGCCTAATTATAGAATAATTAGAAATGTATATAAAATTAAAATTGAATTCGAAAAGAATAATTTTATTAATAGAAAAATAGATAATGCCAAAGACCAAAAACAAATGTGGAAAGAAATAAAAGACCTAGTCCTTAGGAAACATAAAACTGTGATAAAAAATGTGATATTTAATGGAATAGAATATAAGAATGACAACCACCAAATAGCCACTCAATTTAATAGTTACTTCGTAAATAGTATTAAGTCAATTAATAATACAATAGAAGATGTGCAATATATAAACTATTTACCTGCGATAACGTATTGGGGCCGAAAATATCTGATATTATAAATATGTCAATGAGGACAGGAGTTTTCCCAGATAACTAGAAATATTCTGATATCTCCGGTAGAAAAAATTTAAAAAACAAACAAATGTGATGAATTCCGCTCAATAAATACTTTGAAAACCTATGCGAAAATAATGGAAAAAGTAATTAAAGGACAACTAGAGTCATTCATGGAGCGACATAACTTGTTCTCAGAATATCAATCAGGGTTTGAAAAATTTTTTTCACGTGAAACAACTGTAAATTACTTAATAAACAGTTAGAGATTTATAGGCAGAAAGAAAACAATAATGGCTATATTTTTTGATTTCAAAAGAGCGTTTGAAACAATTGACAGAGAAAAAATATGTATGGCATTAGAGAAAATGAATTTGAGTGGTTTAGATCATACCTTACAAATAGAAGGCAAATGACAAAGGTAAATGATACAAAATCCGATGAAGTAGATAATGAATTTGGTTTACCTCAGGGCTCTATATTGGGCGCGTTGCTGTTTATAATTTACATAAATGATATGCCACGCGTACTTGAAACATGTAAAATTTGTACTTTATGCAGATGACACCCTAATATATGCGGAAGGGGAAACAGATGAGCAATGTAAACAATATCTACTACAAGACATAAAAAACATAAATTGTTGGTTAAAAATGAATAGACTAAAGCAATAAGAACAAGCTACTTTAAATTAACATGGATGATGATTGAATAATTAAGATTGATAATAAAACAATAGAAGTTAATAAAATAAAATACTTCGGTTTTATAACTGATAAGGACTTAAAACTAAATGAACACATTGATTATATATATAAGAAAATTGGTAAAAAAAAAAATGGATTCTTAAAACAGATTAGAAATAAATTTATTATTGATAAATAACTGCAATTAAGATATATAATACAATGATAAAACATAATTTTGAATTCGGATCTACGATTTTATATACCTGCTGCTCGACAACACAAATAGAAAGACTCCAAAAGCTACAAAATAAGGCAATGAGATCAATACTAAAATATAATGGATACACTCCAATTCAACCTATGTTGGACACACTAAAATTGTTAAATATCCAACAGAGACTGATCCTTAACACCCTACAATTTATTCAAAAAACGAAAATGGGAATAGCGTCTAGTTACCTAACCGAACAACTTGAAACCGTACCACCTGCGAAACACTGAAGATTTCCATTTACCAATGGCGAAGACAACTCAGACTTTACAACATGCTACCGGAATTTGTAAAAACAGAAAGAAACTTTAATATGTATAAGAGAAATATTGTTCAATTTGTAAGAAATAATGAGATAAATCTTATTTAGTACAATAATTTAATTTTAATGATGTTTAAAGTATTATGAATACTTCTAAATAAATAAATAAAAAAAAAAAATTCGTCGCTCGTAAACATTCGCTTCAAAAATGGTTCGTTTTCGTTCCGTTTTAGCAGTGAATCGCAAATGGAAATTCGGTCTATTAAATTGTTCACAGTTAATTCATATGGCACCCAAAAATCAAGCTTCCTTATCTATCCAGCTTCCTTCAAATGGTTATTAAATGTTTGGTGATGAATGCCTAGTTCCCTAGCAACGTTCACGCTGTTTTTCGTCAACTTTTTAGTGATTGCGAGGTGTATTTTTACCATCAAAATTATCAGATCGAAAACGAGCAAACCGTTTCTCTGTAAACTTCGGAAGCCTGCAACTCATTCTTACCTTTTCTATAATAAAAAGCAAAATATAACGGTAATATTCAGAATTTTAATAAATTTTTAAATACATAGGTAACTTTTCACAGAATAATGTTATTATGATAACTAAGTGAAGCACAAAATTTCGCCTTGCAAACAAGTTACACTTAGCGTTGCCTGATGCAATTAATATTACCATTACATTTTAGAGCCATGTACCAACAATTTGTAACCATACTTTTTCGAACACATTATCAAAATTTAATTTATATACTTACATTTAAAGAATGTGATTAAATAGTTATTTTTTAATTACAGGTTATCTATTACATGTGATAATGCTGCTTATGGTTGCACCTTAGTCTTAAAACTAGATGCTCTAAACAGTCATCTTGAAGAATGTGAACATAATCCCAAAAAGCCTTTACCGTGTGAAAAGGGTTGTGGATTTGTTATACCTAAAGATGAGTTAAAGGATCATAATTGCGTACGAGAATTGCGTACGATGATTTTAACACAACAACAGAAAATGATTGAATTTAAAACAGAAATTGCTGATCAAAATTTAACAATAAATGAACTGAAACGTGAATTACAACTATTTAAAGACTTTATGCGTGCTATGAGAGTATCAAACCCTGCAATGCGTGCTATAGCTGATCAAATGGAACGCGATGAAGTTATTCGTTGGAGTAGTACACTGGCTCGGGCACGAGTAACACGCTGGGGTGGTATGATTTCAACGCCAGATGACGCTTTACAGGTGGGAAGTTTCTTCATTATTATTTTTATAAACTATAACTAATAAGTGTTTATAATTTAAAATATTAGATGATGATTAAGCGAGCTTTATCGGAATCCGGCTGTCCTCCTCACATTTTAGATAATTTAATGGAAAATTGTCATGAAAGGCGCTGGCCGCGTGGCTTAAGTTCGTTAGAAACTAGACAAAATAATCGTCGTATATACGATAATTATGTATGCCGACGTGTACCAGGTAATAATTTGTATAACAAAATACGTAAAAACTTCATTATGCAAATAAATTACATAATTTTTTGCTTCTCGATTACTTAACGGAGATTTGGCCATACAATTAAAAAAAATCCATTATAAAAATTAACATGTTATAATTTTACTTACGCTTTAATTTTTACCACAATTTTCAAAATTATAAAACATTTGCTTTAATCAAGGGCATATCTTTATAGTTTGGTAATAAAATAACTGCTCTTCAAATTGTAAAGTAAATGCGATTCATATTAATTAGACTTAGATTCTAAAGCTTAAAAATAGAAGTTTTTATACTTTATCACTTCTCAAAAACACGACTTTTAATCAAAATAAAGACTTTAAAGGTATTGTTTTTAAATCTAATTTGTTCTTTTTCTTTTAACCCTCAATGTGTTTTTTAATCCAATATCCCAATATCCAATATATATATATATATGTCTTTTGACAAAATATTTTACCGTTTTAGAAATTATTCATTGTTAAAGCTTTTATTTCCATTTTTTTCTAAGATACATTAAAATATTTTTCAGAACACTTAATGCATATTTTTTACACTCGTTTATAAAACTCTTTTTAATTTTTAGGAAAGCAAGCTGTTTTAGTCCTAAGTTGTGATAACGCTCATATGTCTGAAGATGTTATGGTCGAGCCAGGTCTTGTTATGATTTTTGCTCATGGCATAGAATAAAAAAGTTTACTTTAGAACTCTCAGATGGTGGTGTATGTTTGTTATACATTATTATTATTAAAATATTATATATTAGGCCTTTATATTATTTATAGTTTATTCCCAATAACAGTTATTAAAAAAATACAAATGATAAGAAATCATTGTTCTCTTCAATGTTAATTACTTTTAAATAATTAGTTCTTTAAGATTACTAATAGTTACAGACATAGACATAATACTATTGCGAACCATGACTTTATCTAATATTGTTTTTGTTTGTAAATATATAGATTTAAATATTGCTTTTGCTGCTATTTATATACGTGCGTCCTCTGTATGTGCTGGTTATATAGATTGATGTTAATAGATTGATTTCAAATAAGTTGGCAGCATATAATTTCTACGTAAGCGATCTCGTCACCTTAAGTGTTTTACAAATAATTGCTTGTGCGAATATAATGTTTTGTTAATACTTTAAACAACTATTTTTTAAAATTGAAATTATATGTATTTTGATAGTCCATATTCACTGTATATTTTAGTTTCATTTAGAAATTCCAGTCGCGATTAACTTGAAATTGAAATAATTAATATGTTTAGTTGGAATTTTTCCTATTAGTTCATAAGTTTGCATCAAATAAAAGTTGTAAAAATCCTTTCTCAAGGCGGAAATAAGATTATAATAGTAATTATAAATAAATAAGCGAATGATTTATTAAAAAAGCGTTAGAAAATAAAATAAATGATCACTGTCCTTAGAAAGATACACACAAAACATATAAAAAGCATAATAAAAAAGCTATGATTTTTATTTAATATACGTGTTCATTTTATGAATTATTAATCAACATCTTGTCCTTACATTTGTTTTTTTACACTGAAAAGCATAAGCTAGGTATCCAGCTGAAATGAAAGTTAAAACATATTTCCAATTAAAAAGGCACAATTAGATAATAATATTCACTTTTCAACTTTGACTTTTATTTCTAAAATTATTGCACAAAATTAAAAAAACAATAGTTAAACTTTTTTCTAAGACGGTTTTCTTCACTACAGGAATAGAATTACAACCATGTTATTAGAAACAGGTTTTTGACTCTTCTGAATATTTGAAAATTTCGAGTTGTGAATGTTCATGATTTAGTGTGCGATTTGTACATTTTCCAAAATTTTTCGATGTCTGCAATTTAAAAAAATATTTTGTTTTGATTACGACAGCTATTTTGCTCTCGAACTACGTTTAGGAAGATGATCGATCAAAGACTCGAAATCGAAAGCCGTCATCCCAAATTTTGTGTTTTTTGTTCGATATCGAATGCCGTAATCCCAAAATGTAATTCGATCGAAATAATTCGTTATCGAAAGCGGCGATTAGACCGCTGATTTCCCCACAGAAAGTGAAATTATCACACCTTTTGATTTTATGTTATACTTTCATCTCTTATATAAATTCCCATAACATCCCATGTAAGAACACGGAGCCTTCTCTCAGTCAATGAGCTGCATCTGATTCTATTTTTAAGCTCATTGAAGGGGACCCACAGTTTAACGGCGAACGGCAAATGCATTCGAGAATTTTTTAATAGTGGTAATACTCATAACCAGTTATTAGCTAATGTTATCAGGTGATACCGCTTAAAAATCTTCTTTTTGCAGATGGTCTGGCCTGGTATTGAATCGAGGACCTTCTGGTGGGTGTCTTACCTACCATACCACAGCGGCACAACTTTAATTTCTCCCAAAGTAAAAAGATTTAGATACGAAACGTCTTTCAGTTTTCGTTTTCGGTGTCATTTACTGTTTATGCAGTTTCAAGCAATACTCTCTTCACAATATACTTAACGAATCTAAATTTGAATTAAAAAATTTAATAGAAAAACAAGTTGCATTTGAAAAAAAAAATTTTTGTTGCCAAATTATTTTGAAAGAACATAATTTGGTTTCTTAAATCCAAACTCATGATAAAAATGGTTAGAAAATAAAACGAGTCTGTTTTTCAACAGAACAACGATCCTAAGCACACATAGCGCATTGCAAAGTTATATTTGGAAAATAAAGGAACGTGAATTTAAAATTGTCACCTCAATCACAAGACTTGCATCCTATTGGATGCAAACAAATTTATTTTAAAAAATATGTAATCTGCAGTGGACACCAATTTAGCATAATTTACGAATTTGGATATTCTTCACTAATTTTTTGTTCAAATCTTAAATGTTTAAATCTAATGAATGTTTAATTTTAGAACTTTTAATAAAAACCATAAACCATAAATGGAAATGGGTCAAGGTAAACGGTGCACAAAGACATAGCGTGAAGTTATTCATCCAATAAGCTCTAAATAAATCATCGTTTGTGATATTGCTTCCCAAACTGCTACAAAAAAATAGTATACAACGTATTAGTTCATATTCAAACCCATAGGACAAATAAAAGTATTATACGGCGCACTAGGCCTAGAAAAACAACACGTAAAAAGGACTCCTTTATTTAAAGAGCATTAGTTGCAGGCCGCTTTAAATTCTCAACTCAAATTCAAAGAGAGTTTTCAACAAAGTTTGGGATTGACATCTCCTCGCGAACAATAAGATGAACAAAAAATTAAAATAATTCCTTGGATGTATTGTACAACGTAAGGCACACGTACCAAAAAAGAACTTGAAGTTTCGAATTTTATTTTGCTTGAGCATACAATAAAGCAACCGTTTATTTTTTTTTGAAAAATTTCCTCTGAAATGGCTAATCCAAATTTTTTCGGTTTGAATTTGATGGAAAATGTTATATATGGGTTTCTTCAAGCATGCAACACAACCCAGGTACACATCAGTGACAGCAATGTAAAGTGCCGGAAATGTGATAGCTTGGATCGCATTTTCTAGGCACGGTGTTGGTCCTGTAATCAAAATAGGTACGCAAATGAATCATTACGCTTAAAGGAAATACATTTGAATACAATGACTCCATTTGCAAAGGAAAACATTCCACTTATATGTTGTTTTGTGCATGACATTTATCTAAAACACATTTCTCAATCACCAGATCTCAGTCCTGTAGTGGACCCATGTAATGATGTAGAGTTACACATTATTGTTGTTAAACCTAATAATATTAGTGATTTATGCACAGAAATATGAATGGTAAGGAGATGTGATGTTATTAAGGAAAAGGGTTATGCTACCAAGTACTTGGTTTTAAATTAAATAAAAAAGTAGTTTTGCCTTTTTTCTTGCTGAAAATGTTTTTTTTCCATATGTGCTAAATTACTATCCAGCCATTTTTTAGGTGTTGCTTTATTTTAACACAAAATTAATTAATTAAAACGAACACAACTAAAATAAACTAATGCTACGTATTCCTTGGACCACGAGTGATATGTTAGGACAAAGACATGATTGAAATAATACACAAGTAAAAAAATTTTGATTTCAAAATATACACACACATTATGTGCTGGACCACCACTGTGTATCAAATAATAATAAAAAGTAGCTTTTTAAGGAAGTACAGATACATATTTATGCATATTGGGTCATATAAAAAGTAACAGCGATGTTGATGTTATTTTATTGAGTTGGTTCCCATAAATTGGGCAACATTAATTTAATTGAAACGTGACATTCGAGATTTTTGAAAGGTACAATTGGGTCATATTATGTTATATTATAGTGAAGATATTTCTTTAAAGAGTTACTTGTTTAAAAAATGTTTATGTAGTTTATTGATTTAAAAAGGCAATATATCGATTTCGATCCGCAAATATCGATGTCGGAATTTGGTAGAGTTTGAAGAAATTATTTATTATGAATTAATTCAATATTGACTGCGCTTTGTAGGTAAGTTTAACTCCCATTTGTTACGGCGTTTGACGGTAAAAAATTGCCCAACCGAAGAGCTGCTAAAAATCGATGGCCAAATTTTTCGTCAATAAGCAAGTAGTTCTACAGCGATAAAATTTAAAAGCTTACCCAAATAAAGGGTGTCAGTAAACGAAACTTTAATATAAAAATTTATCAAAAAAGGCGAATGCTTTTTATACGACCCAATAAAACTAGTTTCTTTTAAAAATTAAAGCTATCAAACTAAATTACTGTTAAAAAACAAGTTTTCTCATAATCTTTTTTTTTTTTGTTATGTACCCAAATGCCGGTTAGAAAATCACCTGAGAACTCATATGTATGTACGTGGGATGAGAAAATTAAAAAAAAATATTAAAGAATATGTCTTTCTTATCGGAAAGTATAGAAGTAAATATTCTCAGAGTGTGATAAAAATAAACTATTTTATGGACTTTCAAGTTCAAGAAACTTTTATGGATTGATTTTTTTAAGCTGTTTGGTAAGATCATTAGTTGATTTGTTTTCTTATAAGATGAGTATCCGTTTGTGGTATACAAACTAGTGTGTGCTGTGCGACTATTGTATGAAAAAGTGAGAGTGTATCCATGAGTTTTATTTTGGATACTTTTCATAATTTCGTTTCGTTTTCCTTTGTTTTTAGTTTATTAGTTTAGTGTGTCTTTGAAGTTCGTTAAGTAAAGATCAATTATTTGATAGTCTCTCAATAATTTATTTTAATTAAAAATGAATATTTTTATTATCTTCGCTATATTTGTTGGCATTAATTTATGCAATGCCGATTTAAATGTCGTCAATCAAGAAAACACTCAAACTGTACAACTGCGTAAGTTTTATTGATAAGAAAACCAGATGAGCGTTTAAATAAATAATTTTCTTTATTTTATTTTTCAAACACAGCTTCCAATGGAGTGGCTGTGGATGAAGTTGTAGTTGAATCGTCGTTATACATTAAGCCCAAACAACAACGTTCTCAAGTTCGCAGAGTTCGTAGGTCAATTATAGGCGATTTCAACAATCAGCGTACGTTTGTTGAACATAAACGTGTTAAACGCCAATTCGGTCAATTTGGCCAAACTCAAGCAGCTTCTAATGCGGCGGCTCATAACCATTTTAACAATCAGTTTGGCTTTGGCAATTCAGCTGCTAATGCACAAGCTCAAGCTTTTAATGCTCAAGGACCATTAGGTTCTTTTGGTGCATCTGCTGCTGGTACCCTTACACAGTCAGTGAATGGAAATCCTTTTGGCGTTCAAAATTCTGCAGGTGCTTCTCATGCTCTAACATTTAAATTGCCTAATGGACAATCAGTTAATTTTGCTTCTACGAACAGCTTCGCAAATGGCGCTTATGGCAATAACGCTAACAGTCGTGGTAGTGCTGTTTCCATAAATCGAATTTAAATTACTTTTGTCTGTGTGTAATTCATGTACTTAATAAAACTTAATTGAGTTTTCATAATACTGCTATTTTTTATTTTAAAATCTAAATAAAGACTACTATTGTCTTATAATTGAGATAATTTGTAATAAACTCGTTTAAAAGATAAATATTATTCCATTTATTCCCTACATACATATATAAACTACTTTAACACAATTTCTTTTTCTGAAGTGAAGATTAAAAACAAAACAAATGAGTTCTTTAACAAAATTTAAAATACTCTACTTCTTGTTATTGATTTCTATTTATTTCCCCGAAAAGTATAAAAGATTTGTAATTTTTTAAATTTTTATTTAAAAGTAAATATTGGAATCTACATACGCAAATATGAAATGTAAATAATATATTAAAACCCTTCACGTTTTTCCCCCTGATTCATCAATGACACATCTAATCTGATTCACTTTCACTTTCGGATTGAAAATCGCCAACATCAATGCTGAATTTATACTCTTGATCGCATCCCAAATACGAATCACTCATAAAGTACAGTGTGTAGTCATGACGACCAGGGCTAGGTGCAACAAAATCGAGTTTAATTTTAGCCTTTTGCTGCAAAGTAAGACGCTTAATGGAAAGCAAACTGTTTGTCTTCGAATCACCAATAACAACCCACCAACCTTCTTCGCGTTTCTGTAGTAAAGCAAAATATGAATATAAAATTACTCAAATAGATGTATCTGAAAAAATAAAATTACCTGAGGGAAGAAAGGAGCTATTACTGGGCCAGTAATTTCATCTTCTCTTTCCAATTGCACTACAACATTAACTGTTGAACCCGAATTTATGCGGTCTTTATCGACCACTTCAAAGTTCATTTCTATATTTGGATAACGATTACAAAATCTGGCAACATCCGCCATTTGAGCATCACTGAGTTGCAGCAAACGTGAGCGATCATCATCTTCCAATTCCATAATGTCGAAAACAGTTTCAATTTTCTAAAAAAAAATAACAATATAAATTATTTAATAGATCTTTTGTCATACACGAAACTATTTACCTTTTCTGTGCATCTCTTAATGATTTCAGCGCTAAAATGAGGCAATTGTTTGAGGTATGAATCTTTACTCCACATGGCTTGTGTAACCATTTGAGCCAATTCCATAGCTGCTACAGCGGGTGAAAGCCAACCATTTGAGCTGAGAACATCAACGCAAGCTTGTATTAAACGTATCGCCTTGCCTAATATAATTTCAGTGTCTCCCTGTAATTCAGGGCCCAGTTGTAGGCGGCATAAATGAGCTTGTAATAATAGATTTGTCTTAATGTGCGGATCATTAAACCTTTAAAAAAGAAATAAAACGTTAATATATTTTTAAAGCAGAACATATTTAAGTTTTAATACTTCGGTGCGGTATCATTAGGTCCGGTCAATTTGTTGGGCAATCGTTGGGATAGTGTTCGTAGAATACCTTCTTCGTGGTGACGCACTACAATATCTTCATATTCTGCTGCAGATGATATAATTTCCAAAAGACCACGAACTTTTGTTTTACTATTCAATGACAAACTGAATAATTCTGTAAATGAAAAAAGGATTCAAATGTTAAATTATAACCTTGGAATTAAAACCATTTTTTAAATAGCAGACTTACCTATAGTGGTGTAATTGATATAATAATATGCCGCAATCATACCCAAATTAAGCGGTAATGTATCCATATCATCTTCGATACTAATACACTTAGATTGCTCCAAATCAGATAAAGTATTTTCAACCAGCTCTGACAAATGGTCGGATAAATGGCGATGTGTAACACCTTGTAAATTATAGTAGTTTGGATTTTGTGTCAGACGTCTATAGAGAAAAGTCCATGTCAGATAATCAACAGCATCCTGTTTGTTTTCGATGGTTTTGGTAACAACTTCAGCATTAAAATGATCATGCAAGCGATGATCTAAATGACTTTCAATGGGTAGAGGTTCGCTAAGAAATTTCTTAAAGAAGTCTTTTTTCGACGATTGACACATCAAAACACATTTAGCGTCTGCATCTTCGATTGGTCTATTGGCTCGACCAATCATTTGTAAAACATCAGTAATGGGATAGTCTTCATACGAATGATTTTTACCATTGTAAAACTGAGTATCCATAATAATAACCAAATGTGCAGATATACTCATACCCCAGCACAGGTCTTTAGCAACCACTGCTACTTGTACGGCACCCGAATCAAATAATTGTTCCACCAAACGATGATCTGAAGCGGTAAGGCCTTCATGCAAATATGCTACACCTTGAGACAGAGTTTCCTTTAAAGTTTTATCTGTCATACGATCCAAGAATGGTTTAATATCTTCTTCTTCAGCATGGAAAAAGCGATTTGGTTGTAAATCGGAAGCTGAATATGTTAAAATATCAATTGCTGTGAGACGGGCTTGTTTGCGGGAAGAGACAAAAACTATTACCGGCTTATGCGGACTATATTTTAAAATTGCATTATAAATTGGTTTGGACATTGAGGCTATTCTTGTTGCATTATGAGTTATATTAAAACCTTGTATATGCAACTCTAGAGGTATTGGTCTTACGCTTGGATGAAAATTAAAAGTAGCGTTAGTATTACAACCCAGCCATTGGGCTACATCTCTTGCATCGGCAAGTGACGAAGACAAAGCTACTATACGAACCTGCTTTTCAATTTGAGATGAAATGTAGCGCATTCTAGAGCACACCACTTCTAAAACCGGACCCTCTTCTCCACCCACCAATTGTAATTCATCTACTATAAATAAGTGAATGTTTTGAACATTTTTACGTTGTTTCCAACGTCTTGATAGAACGTCCCATTTATCAGCTGTCGTTATGATTAACTGCCCTTTTGCCAACAATTTTAAATCTGTGCCAGTTTCGCCTGTCAATTTCACTACCTTTAGGCCCAACTGAGCGAATTTTGTATGCCAGTCGGCAAATACCAAATCTGCCAAGTCCTCCTTCGATACTAAGTAAACACACCTTCCCTCAGTTTGCTGTGAGAATAAACGCATTATGGCAAATTCTGCAATTGTCATTTTACCGGAGCCAGTTGGGGCACCTACAAATACATTATCATCACTGTTGTAGACTGCATTAAAGACCTGAGTCTGTATAGGATTAAATTGGGGGTATTTGTCTCTATAAAATTCTTCAAATTTTGGATTTCTTAAAGCGGAGATGGGTAAAGGTTGTAAATCCAACAATTCGGTAGGTGGCATATTTTTTTCGGGTAAAATTAAATGACGAAATGATACCGGTAATTGAGTCTCAGAACCAATCCATCTATCTGATACAATTCTCAAGAAATATTGTGGCGGTAGCGGTTCAAAAACTGGTACAAAGAATTTTAGTTGATGCTCATCTTGACAGTACTTTTCTTTTAACAAAAAGAATTCATGGTGCAATATAATTTCCGAATCAACATCTTCAACCATAATCCAGAAACCTTCAGATTGGCCATGAACTTTCTCGTCCCACTGAAAATCAGGCGTTATAGTCAGTTCTACCCTTAATGTAGAACGAGTTATTGGTTGAATGTTAGTAGATAAATCCAACTTCGGAAATTGATGAACAAATTTGTGTATGGTTTTACCCAATTTAGGCACTCTTATTAACTCTCCAATTTCGTGCGGTTCCAAATCATATAAACGTTCCCAAGGGAAATTTTTCTTTTCTAATTTCTTAGCAATTTCATCAGGCATTTTCTTGAATTGTCTTAGCGGTGTCATAGATTGCCACATTCGACGGTCGATCATCTTACACAAAGTTAAACATTTATCAGCTAATTGGGCCCAGCCTCGGTGTAGTACGATTTCGAAAATAGCTCTCATTAAACGGGAAGCTGATTGTGTAATAAATACCATATCCGACATTAACGCAAAGCCTTCCAGTTTTAATTGTGATATATAAGCTTGCAGTAGAACGTTTACTTTAGCGCTATGTTCCTCCATAGACTCCTTAATGGGTATGGGAACTCTTTCCATTAGTTTTTGAAGTTCCAATTTCTCCTCTTCTCTTACAGCAATATGCTTGAATTCCGACGATAAAGAAAATACTCTGAACAATTCAATTTCAGATAAGGTTTGTTTAAGAAGTTGGTTATATGTCATCATTGTTTCGTGTGTACAATAGTAGTGAGAAGCAATACGACCTAAAGCTGTAACTTGGAACTGCCCCGACTTGCGATCATACTTAATTAAGCCACTTCGATCTAAATGCAATGCAGCCGTGTGAATTAAATCAGCTCTTCTTTGTTCTAATAATGGATCCTCTTTTAAGGCATCATGGCCCACACCATATAGCAAAGGATTTCTTAACATGCGTATATACAGATATGTGTAACCCAACCAATTGACGGCGTCCTTAAGATTCTGTACTGTGCCTAAAACTATTTCAGCATTTAACATATCCGGTAATTTAGATACAAACTGCGATTCAATAGGTAGTTGCTGATTGAGAAGTGATAAATAAAACTGGAGTTCACTATGATTAGTAATCAAAATACCCTCGCCTTTAGTATCATATTGGGGACGACCGGCACGACCCAACATCTGCAGTACATCCAATGCCGACAATTCTACCCATCTACCTTTCTCCGGATTATAAACTTGAGTGCCCTTGATTATGACAGTATGAGCCGGTAAATTTACACCCCAGGCTAAAGTAGCAGTAGACACTAAAACCTGTATGTGTCGATCAGCAAACAGATCTTCAACTAGCGTACGATCTACTCTGGACATACCAGCGTGATGTATGGCAAAACCATAGGGCAAAAGTTCTTTTAGTTCATTATTCTTTACCTGTTCTGCTTCTGTTCTCAGAACTTCCATACTTGCGGAACCCTCACGTAGGAAACTTCCCAATGTATCTTTTTCTAAACACATATCGCGCACAGCACGCGCAGTTTTTCCTGTTTCTTTTCGAGAATGCACAAAAACTAACACTTGATTGCGTCCTGCATGTTCCATAGTTTTTTCATAAACGATTTCATTCATAACCTGGAAACGTTTGAGCGCCTTCTTTTCAGTTACACCAATATATTGTTGTTCTAAGGCTACAGGACGGAAACTGTTGTCGAAATAAAATAGTCCCTTATCTGGTTTAACCCTGAGAAACGTAGAAACATCTTGATAATTTGGCAACGTAGCAGACAAACCTACAAGACGCACATCTTCTTGAGTAATTTCGATATTACGAATGGTGCGAGCTACTAAAGCTTCGAGCACAGGTCCTCTTTCATCATGCAAAAGGTGAATTTCATCAATAATAACTAGACGTACCAAGGAAGTAAAAGTTTTTTCACCTCCCTTACGTGTAATAATATCCCATTTTTCTGGAGTGCATACAATTACTTGTGTGGCTGCAATTTGTTCTCTAGTCAACTGATGATCACCAGTCAATTCAGAAACTGTTAGATTGTAACAAGCTAATCTTCTACCAAAATTGCCCACCATTTCTTGTACCAAAGACTTCATAGGAGCAACGTAAATAATTTTAAAATCGTCGGCATTAATAGTGCCATCCTCATTAATATGTTTTCCAATTTCACGCATCATACATAGTAAAGCAACATTGGTTTTACCGGCACCGGTAGGGGCACACAAGAGCATATTCTCATCAGACTCTAAGGCAGAACGCCATAACCTCGACTGTATGCGGTTTAAAGATTTAAAGCCCTCAAATACGGGTTGGACATATTTTGGTAGTTTTTCTATGGGCTGTAGCTCTTCTTTATCTTCAAATGGAACTTGTTTTAATGCGGGAACATGAACTTCTTCATATCCTTTACGTTGTTTTCGAAAAGACCCATCAGGCAATTGACATCTTTTATTAGCCATAAAATGAGAACCCTGCGTAAAAGCCAACTCCTCTAGCTCGATAACTTGCCTCTGACCAGGTACTTGACCTCCCATACCTTGACTACCATCATCCATCTGCGATTTATCCATTTTATTTGAACGGGAACTATTGTCATATCCTTCGTCGTCTTCCGTTTTTCCAGTATCTAACTGTACCAAGATTTTAGCCAATTTTGGATCATTACGCATTTTTTCACGTATACGTTGCCTTTCACTGTCGGTCTGGGCTGAAGCTAACATCGTACAGTACAATATCATTTGTCGATTCAACTTCAACTGCTTGATAAAATCGAAACAGTCGTATCCCAGCAGCAATACCAATTGATTTTCACAATCTCTCTCATCGGATGCATCTTTAAGAATTCGCAATACATCGGCTGCTTTACTTTGAGAAACCATGGCGTCTTTGTAATATTTGCTAAGACAACGTTGCAACCAATATGCATCAATATCGAGTGGATGTAAGCCACGTTCTTTTTTAACGTTTACGGATTCCTCTGCGAGTAGCTAAAATGGTATTAAAAGTTGAAATTTTGAAATAAAATGTAAGAAAATAAATAAAAAATTAAATTAAATATACCATATAATGGAATATATATAGAGATTATATCCTAATGGTAATGTTTAAAAATAAAAGTATAAAAAATCATCATAAATCTTGGAATATGTTAACTGCGTTTTGTGTATTTTCATATTTTTGAAATAAATCAAAAGTACTGAAAAAGAAATGTTAAATAATTCAATTTATGAAATAAAAAAAATATATCTGTATGCACATAACATGAATAATGTAAAAAATTCGGTCTAGTTTTTTTTCAGCAACTCGAGTAATGATGTTATGTCACAAACAGCTTGTAATCATTGAAATAAAACGCCCTAAATATTGTATTATCTTCATCGACAAAGGGATCACATTATCATAAACTCTGCATCTAGACTCTTAAAACAAAATGCTAATTTTTTAATTTATTTTTCAACTGTAAATTTCTCACTGTGCTCGTGTTTTGCACAATTTAGTAGCAAAATTTATAACTTACCTTTTCTGCATGTAATGTGTGATCAATACGAGCTTCTTCTCCTTCCTCCTGGCCATCCTCATCACGTATCTCACCATACATATCATTATCGCTCTCTTCCTCTGATTCTTCGAATTGGACATTTATGCCATAGGTTTCATCGATTTGTTCTTCATTTGCATTTGAATTTAATGCTGATACAGCATCTGATCCAAAATCTGTGATTTTCTTACCCAAATTTACCAATAAAGCAAATCTATATAAAAAAATAAAACATTTTAATATCAGAAATAGTGCTGAATTATTTACAAAATGGTTTTTAACATACCTTTCGTCAGTTACCGAGCCCAATAAACTGTCGATTTCACGTTTACGTTCTCGATCTTTGAGCTTATCGTTTTTAAGCACGGCTAAAATTTCATCAGCAGCACCACATAAAATATCTCGGGGTTGATCGCCCAAGGCTTCTTGTATAAAACTCAAGAGAACTTCATAAGTTTGACGAGTTTCTTGGGTTTTTGGGCGGTAAACTATACCAACCATTTCATCAATACCCTCAGACAATAAGGTAGCTCCTTTCATACGTTCAAAATCATATTGAGCTTCATCTCGTTTCTGTCGTTTAGCTTTACGTTCTTCTGTTTTTTCTGGCTTTGAACGTTGATAGCGATCACCCATGCGAGTACCTTCCAACTTGCCCACCAAAGACATAACTTCACCAGTAGCCTCATCACGCCTTGGACGTTCGATTAGTCTAACATCCGCTTGTAAAACCAAGTTGGAGTTCTGAAATGTGAAAAGATAAAAATATTAATTTACTAAAAAAAAACAATGCATTTGTTAACACTTTTTATCAGGGACTGAAACCGAACCCGTACGGGTTCAGCGTTGCTGTTTATAAAAAACTTTGAACACCCGTTGATCTCATGTGAGGTGGTTAATGAAAAAAAAAGAAATCAATAAAATACCTAGTATTTTTAACGACAACGGAAATCTCCTAAAATTTCAATTGGATAGGGAAGAGTTTTATAAATTTTTCGAATGTAAATGTCACCAGTCATTTGACAGACTGTGGTAGAAATAGGTATTACCGGTCAAATAACCAAATATGGTATGGAGTTAATTATAAAATAAAACCAAAATTACTTTGAAAAAGAAATAAAATCCATACTACTAAAACAGTAGTACTTTATTAAATTTTGACCCAATAAGAACCTAAACCTAAGAACCCGAACCTGAATCCATTTTTTCCGGAGTTTTAGTTCATGCTTTTTATGTAAATATTTTTGAAAACGTTTAACGCGCAGACCACGCTTTGAAAGAATTTTGTATTCAGAAACGTAAATACTTACCGCTTTATATTCATATTGCAGCTGTCTTGCTGCAGCATCAGCCATTGTTATTTATTATGTTTATTAACTTAAAAATTTATTATATTCTATATATATTTTCTTAATTACTGCAAAAACTTTTCTTTTCTCATCAAAATTTTTATAAACACGGCCACCGTTTTATGTTGATTATTTTGTTTTCGTTGACATTCGCATTAATGTGTAGTTGGAATATAAAAACAGAAATGGTTATATCTACCTACACTGAAAAAAAAGAAAGCTTTAAAGGCTGAAGTACATAACTAACTCGCGTTAGTTAGTCACGGAACACACGGATGTTTTTTGCAGAGTTTCCGAATTTGTCGATGAGAAAAAATTTATGTAAAAATTTAGAGTGAAACATATTTAATTCGTTTTTTTTTAATTCATTGAGTTAATTTCGTTTTTTAAAACAATTTAACATATCACAAAAAAACACAAGTCAGCTGTTCAACTATCAACGTCTTAAAAGTTGTAAGTTGAACTAGGCTAAGCACAACGTCCATAACGCAAGTTATATACGTCCACCTTATAGCAAGTTACATGCAAAGTGTGCAACGTCTCTAACGCAGAAATTGAGCAACTTCCAACTTTAAGAGGCGTTAATAGCTGAACAGCTAACTTGCATATTTTGTGAATGTTAAATTATTAAAAAAAAAACCAAATTAATTCTTGAAATCTTGAATGAAATATATTTCACTTTCAATTTTTACATAAAAAATAATGTAAACATAAAAAACTAAGCAATTACTTGATTCAAGTGTCGTCTTCAAAGTGTGTTGTGTAGCTTACCGTCGTTAAAACGTTGAAAGTCTCAAAATACCAAACGCGCTAAATGCCCAACGCGTGTTATATAACTTAATCTTAATGTACATATATGTATTACTACAAATATTTCAAAAAACACTGAGTGGTGATAAAAACTGAAGTTATTTTTTAATTAATTTTAATAAATAATTAAGTTCTTTGTATAATTAATTATTATTGTAATCATATTTGATTTTACAAACAAACTGCGTTTCACTTGGTAAAGTAAATTATCTCACAGCCATCGGTGACACCAATAGGCTTATGTGCCACATGTTAGCGAAAAACTAAGTTACCTCCCCTGTGTAATCTGATGCCTAATTAGAAAAAAAAAGATGGGCACTGGGAGCCCCAGGGACTTGCCAAACAATTATTAGAAACGATCAAATGCCGCACCCGCGCGTTCTGAAACATTGCTCATTTTGACTATTGGCTGTTTCGACGGATATAATATCTTTTGGTACGTCACCGAATCACTTCATTTGAAGCAATATAAATTCAGCTTCAAAGTGAATAGTCTTAAAAGATGATAAGTTATTCTGAGACGAGATTCGGACATTGGGTCAGTGATGGTGAAAAGATGTAAGCAGTGATTTGATAAATTTATTAATTCATTTTCTTTTTTGATCTAAAAAATCGGACCGAATTAATTTGTACTCACAATACGTAAATTTTACTTATTTTTGTTGTAAATAAACTATGAAAAGCTTTAAATAAAAACCCAATAAAACATGGGTGGGTTTAACTGGGTCATCCAGTGGGTTCTCAACCCTGAACGAAGCTGCCTCTAATGGCCTAGTTCACAAGTCAAGTTGTTTCGTCTCTCTGGACAATCAAATAAGTTAGCCATATCGTGAAGACCTTGATGACTATCTCCAATGAACATTTTTAGATCATGTTCTCTCAGTCACTGAGCTGTACCCGATTCTATTTTTAGATTCATTGAAAAGGACCTACAGTTTAACGCCGGCTGCGAGTGACAGATGCATTACAAAAGTTTTTTATAACGTAAATACTTATTCCAGTCGCTAGCAATGTTATAAGGTGAAACCGTTGTTAGAATCTGTCACATGGTCTAAACTGGGATTGAACCGAGGACTTTTTCGTTGGTTTTAACTACCTTAACACAGCAAAGGGAGATGGGAGTGAATTTTAAAATTAAAAAAAATATATTAATTAAATATATTAATTTTTTTTTAATCGTTTGTTTCACTTTTCATTCAATTTGTAGTTGTAGTTTTGACAAAGACATTATGGAATATATAGAAAATTGTTTCAAAATAATATCATGATATAATATCAGTAAATTTGAGTAAGCAATTCATGTGAAAAGAAATTAAACATGTGGTTGTTGAATTATTCGTTGTTTGACAACGAAAATTGATTTGAAATAAAAATACAACTCTGTTGGAGCAATGAGAAGCAACTCTGTTGTAAAAAGTTTCACCACAACTCACCATGAAAAAAATATAATAATTTACTATCTGGAGAATTTGGAGAAAATCTTTTTTGAGTCTATTTTCTCGTGTCCCGTGGCTGGTGCAAATTTCTGTAAGTGCTTGAAAAATAAAAAGTATTAAATAAAAATTGCATAATTTCATGAATTTATTTCAAAAAGTATTATTTTTAAAAAATATGCTAGAAATCAATACTGGAATTGCGAAGTTCTTCAAAATCTCAAATTTATTCGCAATTTTTAAAACGCCTTGAAAGTTTTTTCTACGTTATGTAACCTAAAAAATCATTGTCTTCGAGTGTAAAAAAAAAATTACAAAGTGACTGTTGAAATAAACCTTATGTATTAATAAAAATAACTTTATTAACAGTCTCTTATAGTTGTTTTGTGTTAAAATCTTTTTGCAGCTTGCTAAACGGTTAAACGTACTAGGACAAAAGGATTGAAATAATGTTCTCATCACTCTTAGAAGCTGCCAAGAATTCGCCATTCCGCACACCATTCAGCAAGGTGGAATGTGCCACACCAGCCGATTTTTCTGCTCCAGTGCCTGGTCGTGAAATCCAAGCTGCCGCCGCTAATCCCGGCGAATCTTGCGAATTTGGTTCAAACAAATACTTTGCTTTGTGCGCCCTAGGTGGTATCTTGTCCTGTGGTACTACTCACACTTTTGTCGTTCCATTGGATTTGGTTAAATGCCGCTTGCAAGTTGATGCTGCCAAATACAAGAATTTGTTCCATGGCTTCAAGGTTACCATAGCTGAAGAAGGCGCTCGTGGCTTAGCTAGGGGTTGGGCACCAACCTTCTTCGGTTATTCCGCTCAAGTAAGTTGATTATTTTTCAGTTTTAATATGTACAGTGTACACGGGATAGCGTCAACTAATTAAAACCTCCGGTTGATGTTTATCAGATTGTTGACATTTAAGAATGTAAAAATTAAAAAAACCATTGATAGTGTGGTTTTAAGTGCTTTTATTGTTCATAAACTAAAATCGATAATAAGTAACACCAAAGAAACAAAAAAGGCTCCAAGCGAGAAAAAAAAAACAACGGAGAGAAAGATAAATATGTTACTTCATTTCTATAGGAGTTAAAGGGGCAGTCCGCAAACTCTTACACATATATTTGTTATAACTTTACTGACGCTAAAATTTAGTGTTATTTAAGAGCTGATGTTTGAGCTTTGTGGTTTAGTGGAGATTTAAGAGTAGACAATGTTAAAAAAGGTTGCATTTTTGGGATGTTGAAGAAGACGAGTATTGACGTTTACCCGAGTACACTGTATTACCAATAGGTATAGGTATTATATATGTCATGGAATTACTTAACCATACATTTTGCTTATAGCCGCTTTTGTTATGTCATGAATCTGTAGACAGACGTCTAGTTTGTAATTTGTTTTTTCATTAGAAAAAATATTGATTTGTTAATGGTGTTAAAGAAAACCACTTACGAAGAGAAAAACATGCGTATACATAACATTTTAGATCGGACGTTTCTAAAAATATAATATTTAATTAACTATATAAAGACTTCAACATCCGTAAATTCAAATAGTACAAGTCAAAATTCTCAAAGTTGAAATCTTATGGCAATAGCATAGCCGAAATAAGTTCTAATATATATACTCTTTTGTGCAACAAAACACTTTGTGATCACAATTTTTGTTGTTAATAAGCGCCTTTAAAAAAGACATTGACGACGAAAAATGACTTTGGAAAAAAATTATATGGAAATTTAAGACTTCTGCCTAAATTTTGCTATAAATTATATGGCACACGTCCAAAGCTTATTGGTATTTTTGTGTAGCTTTTGTCAGAGGCTTGAGTTATTTTTCTTCTTTACACGAATGAAAATGAATTGTTTTGAAATCCTATTCAATACTTTAGATAGTACATTGTGTCAAGGAGATTACTACAGTGTATTACATATTTGTTTTAACACCTTTCTTCGTTATTTATTAATTATAATATATAATTATTGTTCTAGAAAAGATCTCCGTTTAACAGACTCATCGTTTTTTTAAACATGTTAATTCTTTCGTAGAAGTTGGGAATTTAAAATTTAATGAAAATTATCCTTATTACGGTTCTAGAGTTGAAGTTGTTTTCGACATTTTTATAATAGATAAACGAAAACTTTTTTACGGATAGAAAAAATTTGCTTATTTTTCTTTAATATATTTCAAAAATGTCGACAAACTACTTCGAATATTTGCAATTGTTTTTAACATTATTTTAATTTGTAGTTTAAAACTACTTTTTATATTAGTGAAACTGGTCTTTGTTTTTAACGAAAAATATAATATTTTTTCGAAATATGTTCGGATTGCGTTAATTTTTAACGCCAGTGGGTAACCCTTTCCAAAAAAAAAAAAAAAACTGAATGCTATCATAATTGAAAATATTTCAAAGAATACTGAGTATATGCCTGAAATTTTATATTCAGATATTTTTAATTGTCACCGTCATATTAGAATAAATGTTTTCTGCAGACTAATAGCATGTTCACACTACAATATTTTTAAATTAATTGCTTTCATTCATAATTTAACTCCTAATTACGAACCAAATTACATATTCCTCATAAAAAATTTTGAAATTTTTTTTGTACATCATTGAATTTTAATTATCCTGTTTATTACTAAAAAAAAACAATGTGATCTCAAGCATAAATAAAATGTTTTTATCAGACAATTAACATTACAAATTTATTTAATTGACCTCCCGAAAGGATGCAAATAAAGCTGGGAAATAATTTTATTTATTTAGTTTGCTTATGTGCCAACTACACAAAAAATGATGTGTGAACATGAATGATTTATGTATTTATACTATGTAGAAGGGTTTTATTAGAAGAATAGGAAAAAATAGCAGCTTGTTACTACCAAAAATTGGTCGAATCTATTCCGAAGATATTTCAAATGGTTATAAAAAACAAGGATAAAATATTAATTTTGTAATAAGTAGTATTCTCAGACATTTATGTAGTCGTCCGAGTTTCGCTTGTTTAACTTTTTTTTTCAATTGAAGTCTTTTTAGTTTATTTCTACTTACACCTACTGAATTTTAATTTTGTTTTATATTTTTAGTAGCTTAATGTATATATAATAAAAACTGAAACAAAAGCTTTCCTTAACTATATCTTATTAGTTCGATTTTTATCAACAAAATCAGTTTATTATAGTGTATAGAGTTTAGCTTGTAGCCATTGTATGTGTATTATATTTCTAAGTGAAAAAAAAACGTCTAGTTTTAGATAATATTTTAATATTAAAAATTTTCAATTATTGACAAAGTTCAAATTAATGGGATGGGTACTACGTCATTGGATTATTAGTTTCTAATTGCATAAATTTATGTATTTATAAGAAAATATTGAAGAGTGTTAATTGCAAAAAAGTTATTTTCCAGAAAATTATTAAGGAGTTTTGTAGCGATTTTGCAAAATAAAACATTTTCAGCACGTGATATATTTTTCGTTATTTTTTGTTATCTTATCAATTGTAATTAGTAAGAAAAAAAGTGAATAAAACTTTACTTTAATGCAAAACAAAATCACTGTGATGATGTAATATCTAAACATTTTATTAACTGCTTATTAGATTAACATATTTTACTTTTGCAAGATATTATTTTTAATATAAACTTATAAAAAATGCCTTTAGCATTATAAGTTTAAAACGAAAGTTTAAGAATATAAATTTTGTAATTTTAAATAAATTAACTAAAAATTTGTTTAATTTTGTTGTGTTAAAATTTTGTTTTTTTTATGAAAAAACTTTATACATACGAGTACGTACAAATAAGAGAACTACATGGAGTACTAAATTTTGTACATTCTACATCATGTACACTGAATTTGTATGATGCATCTTTTATTCAAAACAAAAATTGATTGTAAGCGCAAGCGTTCATTTCGAACACTAAGTTTAATCAGGGCTGCCAGATAGATTTTGTCATCCTCTTTAAATTTAATTTAAACAAAATAATATTTATAAACGAATAATTTTTAATATCTTTTTGTACTATGCAGCAGTGAAGATAATTTTTATGTTATAAATATACATTTTTACATTTATAAGTACATACAAAGGCCCAGATGTACAACTATCCATGAAGTCAATTATGTAAACGCTAAGAATTTCAATGTTTAAACAAAATTAAAAAATTTTTGATATACGCCCATGTTCTGAAAACGCTGCGTTTTCAAATCTCAAATCGTTTTTAAAACGCAAAACGCAATTAAGCATGTTCTGAAAACGAAGCGATTTGCTGGCGTTTTGCCTTTTTCGAAGTTGTGTTCGAACAAATAAAAAACATATGTTTTATAATAACAAAACATAAACATAGAAAAAATTATTCATAAAAATTCGTCAATTAAAAGAATTATCAAAATATAAATTTTGTTTGAATAAATTTTAAATTAAACCGACTATTTTTATGCTTAAAACAAAGATTTTTTATTGAAAGTATTTAATAAACTACCAATTAAAATTAAAATGCCTACAGCGTATTTACTTGCTCTATTGGCTTTAAAAAAGCTACAAGCAAGAGAAGAGGTAATTAAAAAAAAACTCTAAGGGATTCTTCCAATCCATTGCTTCTTTTATTTAGAGATGTTACATATAAACACTTGCGAATAATTGGTGAGTTTCATCACGGGTAGCCGGTTCCAAATAGGATCTTGAATAATTTTTTTATCTCTCGAAAATGTTTATAGGTGCTTGAACAGTTTTTAAATTATTTTTGAATTTTTATAAAGGGTTGTTTACTACTTTTTAATTAAAATGTCTGAACATAATAAATTTCCAATAATATTATAATAAGTTTGAAAAGAGTAAGTAGTTTTAAAGTTAACACCACTAGCAATAATTTTTTTTCGAAGAATTAATTGACCAGCTGTTTGCATAAATCGCCAGTTTATAAGTAAACGAATGATACCGACAATTGACAAAAACAAAGCAAAATTTTAAATTGCATATTTTTAATTAAAATTGTGAAAAAATTTTTTTTTTTTTCAAATAAAAACAGAACATATTAAATTTTAATTTTACATCAATTTATTCTCTCTCACAAGTGTACTTTAAATAAAAAGGACCAGATTGCTTCAGCATACACTAGCGGTTTGAAAACGCCAGATTTCAAGCGTTTTCGTTTGCCAGAACACCTGTTTGGCGTTTTCAAATCGAAAACGCAAATTTTAAGCGATATGCGTTTTTCAGAACATGGGTGATAAATTTGCAATTCTCGCTCCAATTAGAGGTGCGAGTTGTCTTGATAGCTCGTTCAAAAACCTCACAAAATAAAGTTACAAAAACAGTTTTACTCATATATTTCCAATATCTTACGTCAAAAGACTCAAATGACAGTTAGTTCTCGCAAATAAAAATTACAGAAATGCTCTCAGGTGAGAAATAATTTTTTGTTTCAATTTACATCGTTTTTGTTTTAATTTCCTCGTTTCATGTGAAAAGGTTTTCGGTGCGAAAGTTACAGAAATGAGGCTCTGATTAAAACGAGTAAGATTCTCGTATCATACTTGTAATATTCCTTTTTATAGAGCTTGAGCAACTCATTAATAAACAATATCAGTAAAACATACAATTATGTACATAATATGGTGTACATACATATGTATGTATACATATAGTTCATTCAAATAGCAAATCATTTAAATTTTTTTTTTGAAACACACAACTATACTATTATACGCTTTTACTATATTACTCGTTTTTGTCTGAAATTTGCCAAATATGAACTAATATTTAGCGAATTAACTTTTTAATAATATTAAATGATTTATTGACAAGATTTTTATGAATTCCACGGACCTTTATAATATTTTTAATATAGTTTAGGGATTTTTGTTATTACAAGTACTTATTATTTGTTTTTTTCAATTTAAGGGTCTCTGCAAATTCGGCCTCTACGAAGTCTTTAAAGTATATTACGCTAACATCTTGGGTGAAGAGAATGCCTACTTGTACCGTACTTGGTTGTATTTGGCTGCCTCTGCTTCAGCTGAATTCTTTGCCGATATTGCTTTGGCTCCATTTGAAGCTGCTAAGGTCAAGATTCAAACCACACCTGGTTTCGCCAATACTATGCGTGAAGCTATGCCTAAAATTGTTAGAGAAGAAGGTGTCGGCGGTTTCTACAAGGGTTTGGTACCATTGTGGATGAGACAAATTCCATACACCATGATGAAATTCGCTTGCTTTGAAAAGACCGTGGAATTGTTGTACAAGTAAGTTAAATGGATGTTATGTGTATTAATGTATTATTATTACTTTTTTTTATTTTTAGACATGTTGTTCCCAAACCACGTGCAGATTGCTCTAAAGGAGAACAATTGGTTGTCACATTCGCTGCTGGTTACATTGCTGGTGTATTCTGCGCCATTGTATCTCATCCAGCTGATGTTGTTGTATCAAAATTAAACCAAGCTAAGGGCTCTACTGCACTCCAGGTTGCCAAATCCTTGGGTTTCATGGGTATGTGGCACGGCTTGTTGCCACGTATTATTATGATCGGTACACTGACTGCCTTGCAATGGTTCATCTATGATGGTGTTAAGGTTGCTTTGGCTTTGCCCCGTCCCCCACCACCAGAGATGCCTGCTTCCCTCAAAGCCAAGCTCGAAAAGAGCCGTTAAGCAGCAGCAGCATTAATTAATTGATATATCCAACTCATCGCTAAATTAGTTCTTTTTTTTAAGTAAAATACCATTAAATATAAAAACAAACATGCAAACAGATTAAAACAAATTAAAAACAAACAAAAAAACTAATAAAATTAAATTATTATGTAGACAAATATGAAATTAAAAAAACTACAAGAATACTACATACAGACCGCGAGACAAGAAATCTACTAAATCCCTATTACCCGGCTAAAAATAACAAAAAAAGACCGTTTCAGTAGCAATTTTCAAATTTTTTTCTTTACGATGGGGGAATTGCTTTCGAAACTATTTTAAACTTTGGAGGTATTAGAGTATATTTTTAAACATTTTTAAAGAAATATTTAAATTTATTCCGGTTAGTTGCGCATTTATTTTAATGTAATGGAAAGATGTAAACATTTCATTCCAATAACTTATTAATAAAACATGAAATACATTTTATTTACGCTTTTAAAATATTTTACAACTTTATTTTTTCAACTTTAAGTTACCAGTAACAGTCCAAAGTAATCCCTCCTTCAACTAACGGTCCATTGAACTCTTTTTAAGTTAATTTTACCCCTATTAATGCGGTACCGAAATTTTCTGCTAATAAAGCAGAATGTTGTTTATAACTTTATTTTTAAGTGTCATTAGTAATATTAGTTATTAAATTAAATGTAATTGTTTTAATACAATTTATAAATTTTATTTTGTTAACTATCTCCTGACCCCTAATCAGTATCAATAAAGTAAATTTTAAATGCCAAAGCCGGTGAATAGTTAAAAACTATAGAAAAATGTTTTTATTGAAATTTAAAGATTACACACAACCGTGACGTCTCAAGTGGAATAAGGGGGCTTCTCTCAATCAATGAGTTGCACCTAGTTCTATTTTTAGACTCATTAGAAGGTACGTACAGTTTAACGTCGGTTCCGAGGGTCCGTCAGATGCATTACAAAAGTTTTTCATAACGTAAATACTCATAACAGTCGCTAGCAATGTTATAAGGTGAAACCGCTATTGGAAACTGTCACATGGTCTAGCCTAGGATTGATCCGAGGACTTTTTTGTTGGGTGTCTAACCTACCATACCACAGCAGCACAATTTTAAAATTAACCTCGTAAGTTATTAAAACGTTTGTGGCGACCCAAAAATCGTACTAACTATGCTTCATCGAGCAGTCAGATAATAACCCTTAACGATGGTCCACCAAATCACGCAGTAAAATAAATAAACAAAAGGCACAAAAATAACTTATTTACGATTAAAATAAACTACAGCAACAACAAAGCAAGCAGACAACGAAACAACAACAAAGCAAGAAGACAACGAAAAAAATAACAAACAACAACAATAACTGAAAGAAGTAGATGTTTACATTCGCAAGGCTTCATAAGAACTAAAAGGAAAGAAAGAACTCAGCGTGAGGAAAATTTATTGGTATAAACTAAGTGCAACAAGTTTAAGTGAAGTAAACTCAGCGAGTAGAGTTTATTGGTTTGAACTCGGTGTGAAGAGTTTCTAAATGGTAAACTCGTAAAGTGAGTCGTGAAGTAAAAACCAGTTTAGTTGGAGCCAGTTTGCCACTATTTGTAGAATTCTACCAAAATTGGTAGAACACTTTTCGTTTGGTAGGATGGTAGGCTAAATGGAATTTTGGTAGATTTCAGCAGAAGTTTAAAACTTGAAAAATTACTATGTTATTAAAATCTATTAATTGCGTAGACAAACAGAAGAGTCAACGCAATTACTTACAAGCTATTGTTATAAAAAATTTAACAGTGTACACCCCCTATTTTTTACAATTTAGTTTTAATTTAACCGCCGAGGTATGGTAGATAAGACACCCGCCTACCAACCAAGTGGTACTTGGTTCAATCCCATGTCAGACCATCTAGAAAAGAAAAAAAATTTCGACTTCTCTATTACATTTACCGTTCGGAGTCGGCGTTAAACTATAGCTCCCTTTTAATGACTAAAAATAGAATCGTGTTCATCTCATTGACTGCAAGAAATCTCGTGTACTTCCTGGATTGTTATGAGAATTATTATTATTAAAATAAGATACATTTAAATATTTTAAGTTTCTTTAAAACTCAAAAAGTTTACTGCATTAATTTGACATTTTCATATAATAAAAACTATTGTTGTTATTTTATTACTCGTTTGTCGTAAAGCAAATTTAAAACTAAACTAACTTCAATTGTTATTTGTAAACTTCTAAAAAGAAAAAACACAAAAATTTCGATTAACTAGAATCACCAAAAAGTGATTTTAAAATATTAGACGATATTTTAACTACATCAGATTCTAGTTTTAAAGCCAGTACTACATGCAAATAGTATACATTTCACATAAAGAAATCTTCTATACCAAGGGTAATTTAGAACAGACTCTTGATTATGCAAAAAATACAAAACCAAAGATGTTTTTTTCTGGAATAATAGCCTATTAAGCGATGAAATCAAATTTCATGTGTTTGGTCAGAAAAAAAAAATCATAAAATCATCATATATATATATATATATATATATATATATATATATATATATATATATATATATATATGTTTTGACATTAAGATTATTGAAGAAGAGCTCATCACCTCACATAGTGTAATATAAAGCCGGTTAGCGTAAATGAATTAACAACAAAAAGATCCCATGTAGAGGATACAATTGATATTGTCGAGTTTAACCGACAGCAGGCATCCAAGAGAAAAATCATGAATTTAAGATATTTTTGCAATTATTCTGTATATTGGAAAATATCTTTAAGGGGCGATAAGGACCCTACTCAATGCTCCAAGTGTGCTATGTATAGACATGGTTCAAAAATTGCAATTGCAATTGAGTTTTTAGAATATAAACTTAACAATAATAACAGTGTTGGTAGCATAATATAGTAGCTCACAGTGAAATTGGTCCACTTGATAGCAGAAGCTTTAAATCGCCAAAATTAACAAATAAGACTTAAAACAAAAGAAAAGGTTCAAATTCTTTAGTTCGGTTTACCTTTTTTGCTAATAAAAGAAACAGCCAACAAATTCAAAAGTTTGCATAATAAATCATTATTATAAAATTAATAATAAACTCATATCACACTGAAAATGGTCTACCGTATTTAGCGTTTAAATAAAGCGCTACTTTTTTATGTTCTGTATTGGCTTTTTCATTTCTGTATCTTTAATACCACTTTATCAGTTTAACATTCCTGGATTGGATGCCATACTTTGATGGAATTCAGAAATTTAATTATTGACCACTACAAAAATGGAAAAAGTCGAGAACAAATAGTCAAAAAATTTTTCACAAATATAAATCATGGCTATTGCGGATTTTTTTCAAAATTAAATACAGGTACCTAACTTTGACCAAAATTAGCGACAAAATTTTCGATTATTTGAGATTATTGTTGTACTCGATAGCGCCTATCAAAAAAATTGTGCAACTTCGTTCTCTTTTGTTGCATAAAAAACAAAATAATTTTGTTTTATTTCGAAAAGGTGCATAATACATAATCAATGAAAAAGTCGATTTTGAAACTTTTGCAACTTAGGGTTTCTTAGATTTCATATGGCGTAAAAAAAAAAACAAAATTGTGTTTAAAAAATATATTTTTATTTTTCAGAATCAAATTTTATAAAATCGTTTGATCGTATTAAAGACGACACAGTATTAACATGAAGACGACGTCTCGTATTAGCTTTCATCACAGTATTAACATCAAGACGATGTCTAATATTAGCTTTCATCAAATTTCGAGCAACAAAATTCTCTATGCATGCTGAATCGAATTCTTTAAGTACAAATTGGTATATAAAGATTTATCTAAACAATTTTTAATCGTTCAAGTGTTTTTCCAGAATTAATTTATGCTTAATTCTTTAAACTTATTAATTTTGGAATCTCTGATGGTGCTCTATTTTCTCTATTTTGCGTATTAAAAATTGTTCACCGTTACCAATTTTTGACAGTCTACCTTGTTTTTGTTCTAAACAGGGAGGAAATTACATAAAAAATGTACTGAACGGTTTAAAGTAGTTTGATGGCTGAAAGGGCCAAAATAGATTACCACAGGCCCATCAAACACCCAAAAGTGCCACAAATGGCACAGAAATAGAAAAATAAGCAATTTTAATAAAAAAATCAAAGTGTAATGCATACGCAAATGGGTCCAATAAGAAACAATCACTTTTTGGTTGTATTTTTTTATTGCAAATGGACAAACGTAAAATTATATTTTTATAAAATTTATTTACATTTTGCATTTAATAAAAGCAAATAATAACGACCCCTTTACGCGAAATTGTCGTATGCTACATTTTTTACGAAATTGACTTTTTGAAGCAAATGTTATCCAAAAGCACAAACTCACAACATAGTTAAACATTATATCGATATTCGCAATATTAGGAAGTTATAACATTAAAAATTTGATCTTAAAGTTACCGGCCAATGAAAAAAAATAAATAAATAAATAAATAAATAAAGCCTTCCTTTAAAATTTGGTTTCTGTGACATACGATAATTTTGTGCAAATGAGTCGATATAATAAAATATGTTAGACAAATAATACATTTTGAATTAGCAAAACAAAAATCGAATAATTCTCCATCACAACTTTAAAAACTTAAAAAACGTAGCCACGATCGTAATCTAGACTACATACAATCGAAAGAAATTTAACCGTATCGTTACTCAGAATATCAAATTTGCCAAACGGAGAAAATTTCAATTCGAATCGAAACGCACAATATGGTGGTTGTTATTTCCTCACAAGACATATTCAAAAAATATACATACAGTGTTAGAAAAAATTATAAGAACGAACTCTTTTATTAGGAATTTTTTATTCTTCTTTCATAAATAAAAAAATTAATGTTTTAAAAAAACTAAAGTTCTTAAGTATTGGTTAAAAAATCACTGAAATAAAATTGCCTCCCTACTATCTAAAAAAAGTGTTAGTTTAATAGAAGCAGCCTGGAAAAAATAATAAGAACGATTTAATTATTCAACATTAATATCATTGTTTTGAACTGTTACCTTTCCATCTTAGGAAAGGTATCATTCATCTTTATCACTTCTTCACATCTACATTGCATACTTTCCACTAAATCGGCGCATACTTCCAGGAATATGGATTACCATTCCTCTCTGATTTTTTCCCACAAATCATTTTTATTTTTAAGTTTATAGTGTCCGATTTTCTTTTTTAGAGCTCTCCAAAGGTGCACAATCGGATTTAAATTCGGAGATTGTGAAGGCCAATCCATTACGTTCACCTTTTTCTGCTGAAACCAATATTTTACAAGCTTTGAGGAATGTTTTGGATCGTGAATAAACGTTTTGCCATCTGATTCAAACAAATGAATCTTGGTTTCATCAGACCAAAGCACCAATTTTTACGATGCACATATTGTTTTGCATACCGTCACTTTTTAGCAATATATTCTTTTTACTCAACAATGGAACTTTCCTTATACTACGGGCTTTTAATCCAGCTTCCTGGAATCTATTTCTTATAGTTCGGCTTGTAACCGATGCGCATAAATCATTGCTGTTGCGAATTAAAATGTCAAATCGAGCTACTGTTTTTCGCTTTCTCCTTCTTGTTTTAGGTTTGATTCTCTTGTGAATAGCATGAAAAACCTTTGCTTTTTAACACTCAATTAATTTCGCTATTTCGCCTATAGATTTGCCTTGTTTTCTAAATTTTAGAACAATTTCTTTTCCAACAGGGGTGAAGTGCTTACCAATAATTGCTAATAAATACTCAAAACATAATTATTATACTTGCATGATTCCTTTTGCACATTGACAGAAGGGTTGTCAGATTTTTTTAAGCTTTTTTGCCAAATTCAATTTCAAAAATCGCCAAAATCGCCAAATCATCTTTTTTACATAGCAATAAAATTTATATATTTTAAAATAATGAAAAAAAAATTTTAAAAATAAATAATAATTTGTTCTGAATTCTTAAATTTCGCCAAAAGTGGACAAAAGTTCGCCATAATTATATTTTGTTAATATTATTAAGCAACAATATTAGCAAAAACAAAAAGTGTACAATGTTTACTATAACATAGTTTATAGTTTTTTGAATGAATTTAGAATTTAGATATGTAGTCTCATTATTGTTATATATCTAAAACGTTTTACACTTATTCTTCGACACATTTCACATTGCCTTGTATTTGAATTAAATTGCACTAAGCGACTAAAAAGAATCAAAATAAAATACCTGAAAAGTTATACAATTTTTCTAATAAAAGTATCTAGTACAACAAGATTCAGTTTTTGAAATTTTCTAAAAACCTCAAAAATCTTTAATTACGGGTAAAAAAACAGATTTTCGTACCTTCATACACTTATAATTTAGTGGAATACTATCCAATTTTAAGCTTTTCAGTCGATTTATAGAGAGGATATGATATACTACATAGCACTGAGGTATACATATGTATGAATTTTTAGAGAAAACACATTAATTAAGTCAGTTGCCGAAAATCGCCGAAAATTGCAGTACATAAATAAACTGGAGCCTAAAAATTTATTAGTTTCAGTTATGTATAGGCAACTACAAATATTTCGTATCAAAAATAGCCAACAAAATCGCCAATTAAATTACAAATTGCCAAAAAATCGCCATGTCGCCAAGCCGAAAATTAGAACGCCAAATAACTTTTAAAATCGCCACGTTTGGCGAGAGATCGCCAGATCTGACAACCCTGGTTCAAAGTACTTTGCAAAGTTTTGAGTTCGTAAGGGAGAAGAGAAAAACGAGCGGGGGTGAGTACACAATTTGATGTACTCACAAAGTTGCTTTGTTCTTCGTTCGTATTTATACGTAGTTGTATTTGGTTACATGTTCTATTTCACATTTTCTTTTATTTTATATTTCGCACAATAAATTACATGAAATTTCACTTTGTTTTTTTTTTTTTTTTAATTAATTTTCGTTCTTATTATATTTTCCAATTAAAAATTTCACTTCTGACAGAATTATAACCAGAATACTTTGATTTTTAAAAGCAATTGCCGTTATATTTAAAGTAAATTAATAGTATCTGCCAAAAAATTATAACGTTTTGGAAAAATACACATAAGCTTATTACCATATTAGCAGTCGTTCTTATTATTTTTTCCAACACTATATTTGCATATATTTTATATAGATGGATGTAGGTGGTACGTAGTACACACATACATACATATATAATAATTACTACAAATTAATAAAGCTGTGGTTCACCGACTGTGTAATGGTGGTCTTGGATTTAAGAACAGATTTGACACCATAGAATAGTAATGAATAGATAAAACCGGTGGAATTAAAAAGCAAATTTCTTTCGATGAATGAAATCAACTGAAAAAAATTTAAAAAAAAATTTGCGATATCTTTTTTATATTACTATCTTTTTTATATTATTATTATAGATGAAAATAAAAGAAACGATTAAGGCAGTTTTGTTTAAATTATAAATATATATATATTTTTTTTATTTCTAATGGCAATATGTAATAAAAATAAGTTTAACACAATAGCATTCATAAGTCCTAAAAAAAAATATTATGTATATAGGTAGCAAGGACTTAAGATTTTAATAATAATAATAAAAATAAGAAAAAGAAAAAAAAAAAAAAATATATATATATATATATATATATATATATATATATATATATATATATATATATATATATATGTATAAGCACTAAAGGTAAACTACAGCTGAAATGAGTAATAATTAAATCACTATTTATTAAAAAAATAACACTCTTATACACCAAAGTTTAAACTTAATACTACGATTTATTTGATATTTTTCTTTAAACATACATACATACATTCAAATTAAATATAACATTCAAACAAAAATAATATTTTGGATTTTATTTACAAAATTTTATTAACAATATACGAGTTTAATCATATCGATATTCATATTACAAATTTTCTTAATTTAATAAAATATATGTATACATAAAAATATAAAATAATAAAATCATTTTAAATTGTATAAAATAGTAGATTTTATTTTATTAATTTATTATTTTTTATTTTTTTTGATTATGTTTCTTTATTTCAATAACAATTTTCAGTCTTTTCAAGTTTCAAGTATATGTATTTATTTTGTTTTATCAGTATTTCTTTTTAAATAACAAATTTCAAAATATATGGCCACTATTCGAAGAATTTTTGTTCTTTTTTAAAATCATTAGTTTGTTTTTATCCCTGATTGTATTATTGAAGAATATTCAAAAATTTTTTTCTACTGATATTGAAAAAAAGAAACAAATTTCTGTTTATTTTCTATAATTATACAAAATAAAAGAATGAAACTAACATTGAATGTTAAGAAATAGATAAATCGGGTTATTTTAATCTATTTTTTAAATTATTCTCTTAATAAACAGTTTCGGTATTTTTTAACGTCTAAAGTTGCTGAAGCGAAATTAATTATTTCTAAAATTTCTACAAAAAGTGTCTTCATTCAGATTTAAAAGAAGAGCAAGAACTATTGCACGGTTTCACATTTAATTTAAAATTAAATATGATATATTTTTCAAATATCTATTCAGATTGCCATTTGGAAAAGTTGTAAAAAAAAATCAAAATTCTCTTTAAATATCAGAAATTTTTAATATAACGCCTCCAAACTATTGAGTATTTCAGTAGATGATCTCAAAGTTTACGTTTTATATGTGCAATATTATATATTGTATGCAGAGTAAATAAAATTTTGACAGTAATTAAAGTACGTAAAGTATCCAAATTGTGCTAAATTGCCTTAACGTTGAATTGTGTACATATTAAAAGTTTATATTTTAACCAAATCGTAATATTTCACAAATGCTTTAAATAAGCTATTACATATTGACCACTTTCCTTTATAAAATTACCATTATTCTTTGCATAGGCATTAGTATTTATATCTCTGAAGTTCACTTCATTAAGCAATGAACTATTTTTACATTATCAGTACAACACGTTAAAAAGTAATGTACAAAAAATGAACTATCCTCCACATGGAGGATAAAAATTGATACTATTTTTCTGCTAAGCGCTATCGAGTACAAACTGAAATTTGTTTGGAAGTTTTTCCAGTTTTCGTACCTTCATGTATTTCCAAATTAATAACTTAGTTGAATACAAATCGAACTCAGTACCTCGGCGGATTTGGAAAGAAGTGAAATAGGTCTTTTAAATGGTATAAGTATGTATATTTCATTTAAGTAGCCCTGAATAATACGTATGTATTTCTCAGGCAAACGCTATTCCCATCCAATTTTTTCGACCTTTTTCAAGTTTAGAGTTGTTTCGCATACTATTTTAAAAAAGAACTATGAAGCATCTATGAATTTTTTAACGAAGCACGTTTAGTTGGAAACAAAATAAAATTGAATGAGTTATTAAACTTTTTAATAAAACAATCCATGAAAAAATCAAGCGATTATTAATTAACAAAATGTCAGTTTGCTAATGTTTATTTTCATAAGTTGCTTTACTAAAAAGCTTATCAATTTGAAAATGATTTCTAAAATATAAGTCTCTACTGATTTATATCTAAACACGCTTTCTTATTTAATTCGTACATAGAATAGTCCCTATAAAAAGTATGTAGCACCCAAAACATTTCTTAACTTAAAACTTAAGTGGCTTATTTCTCTGTTTTTAAAATCTGCTGACAAACTTGAAATCGGTTTATATTCAGCCAAGTTATTAGCCTATTAATGTAGGAAGGTTAGAAAATCTGTACGTTTTAATCGCAACTCAAGAAGGTGTTTCAAAAATTTCAAAAATATATTCTAGATGTACTCTATATCTCTTATCAGAAAAATAGAATTATTGCCAAGGTCACTTTTTTGTGCCACTGTGTAATAGAAATTCAATGTTTCATTCGATATTTATAATAAAAATTCTTTTAAAATATAATTGTAGAAAAATTAAGAAAATTTGTGAAACAGTATTTAAAAATACAATATCTAATAACAACTGGAAATGGTGAAGTTGATGTGAAAAACACAATTTTAAGAAACTTTTGAAAACTATTTACTTTATTATATCAAAAGTTAAGAAACGTACAAACATGAACAATAAGGCAAAAACTTGTATGAAGGAAGGTATCTTTTCAAATATTACTATTTCTGTATTAAATGTTGAAAAACCTCTCTTTATTTCTATTTCAACATTAATAACTTTATGTTTTAAACAATTTTTAAAATTGATTTATGTATAATTACAATTCCATATAGAATTAGTTTTTTTAATTGAATTGACATAAGTAACAAGAAAAAAAGAATTTTCTTTCATATAAAATCATAGAAAATAAAAAAAGACTAACAGTAGAATAAAAACTCTGGTATACAAAATAATTCGAAATTTTAATATTCTTTTGTTCTATTTTTATTATTTATATACTATCAGCCATATTCAAAAAAATTAAAATGAGATTGAAATGTATTTTATATCAAATTTGTCATACTAAATTTTTTTAAAAAAGATTTTATTTTTTATAAGTATGAGGGTATACATATGTGTGTTGTATATTGTATTATTAAATTAATTACCCTCATATTCATAAAAAAATTAAATGTATTTGAAATCTATTTTAATGAAGGTTTTTATGAAAAATCTTATAAAAATACATATAAAATTCAATATTTTTTATTTTTATATTCGGAATTTCTCTACGCTTTGAGTAGCATCTCCAGGAAAATGGTTAAAGATAAAAATGCATCCCAAATGATAGAAAAATGTGGAAAATAATGATAAAAATTATGAAACATCATAGGAAAAGATTTTAAGCTTAAATAATTTATTGAAAATGTATGTCTTATAGATAATTTTAAGCTTTTAATATTGAATTTTTGAATCCTTTTGCGTGTGTGAAATTAACACTAGCTTTTAAAAGGTCGAACAAAAAAGTAATATTTAAAATTTAAAACATTTATGTTATTACATTTATTTTATTTAATCTTTAAATTTAAAACCTCTTAAATTTAAGGCGACAAAAAAAAAACAATAGACCTCTCGATAGTTTAAGTCTACTGACAGTCTGTATTAAATTCCATTAATTTTATAAGATTCCACTATCAAAAGTTTTGTGCAAATGTTATTTGAGATTGAGTGCCTATGGAATTCAAAATGCTTTAAGCATATTTTTATTCTATGGATCACTTTACAGGTAAATTTAAAAATTATAAATAATGTTTGTATTGTAAAATTTTTAGAGGGTTACCAGCAACCCCATATTTTCTTAACCCATTGCCCCCCAAAATGTTAAACCCTATGGTGCATATATGGTAAAACGCCTTCGTTTAATAACTAAAGTATCAAATGCGATGGCTAATGGTTTAACATTTCATTGAATAAATCAAGTCCATAAATTTTTCTTAATAATGGATCTTAACTTATGTTAGTTAAGCCCTTTGAAAGTGAGTGAAAAGTTTAATGGTATAATAACATATCTTTCTACATGATCCCTTGCTATGTATACAAAATTTGTTCTATTAAAGTCTTCTTAAAATTGAATTTAAATTTAAAAAAATAGTTGAAACCTCATAATTTTATGATGAATTCCGAGATTTCGTTATAAATTTAAAAATTTCTTTTTTACATGCTTAACTATGTGTCTGCTTGCTAGTCAACAAAAGCTCTTATATTTTTTTTGTGAGCTTGGGACCTTCTATTGTTTTTGCTCAAAAGTTTTATATGCCAGATTCGACATTATTGAACCTTATGATATTGGTTTCAAACACAGAGCCATACTTATTTGTTTTTCTTTGCGTTTTAGCAGGCAAAGTTACTTAACATATATACCTATTTTTTGTATTTGTAAATTTTTCTTTTCTACTTTATAGATCTTTATGTTAATAGGACCAAAAAGTGCTCTTTGTTTTTTGAAGCCTATCCTGTGTTCACTTACATAAAACGTATAAATAAATAATTTATAACCTCAATTATTAAAAACCATTTTGGTTCCATTCATATTCTACCAGTAGGGACTGGGTTCATTCTGCCAATTGTTTTTCGTTTCATTAGCATTATTTTTTAAAGCTTCTGTTAAAGCAGATCTGATTTGACTTTGACATGAACTGGTATTATGTGTTGAGGTTTTATCGTATGGCGACAAAGCATTATAATAAAAGGGTGATCGCTTTGTGATGGTATAATTATGACCCTTATTATTGTCCCAATATTCTTGATTATTGGCTCGGAAACAAATGCAGAACTCCAAACGTTTGGATGAGGGTGGTAGAGTTATCTTAAAGGAGAAGGTGTCGAAGATAACATGAGCACAAGTGGCAGGACCATACGCTTTATTATAGGTACAAAATATATCCTGTTGACTCTTCCAATCATCCCAGGTGACACGTACAATAACCTCCTTTTCAAATGAAATGTTTTTCACTTTCACTGTACCCACCACTATCGATTCCTCATCTTTGACAATAACGTTTTCCAATGAAACAAAATTACTCTCTATAGATTGTCTGCAAATAAAGTAGAGAAAATAAATTTAAATAAATAAAATATTTCAATTAAATGGGTATAAAGTTTTTAACAGAATTTTCACGCTATTGTACTTTTACATATGAAATAGATTATAAGTTCTTAAGCCTTCATTGTGCTTTGTTGTTGAAACGGTAGCTTAATTTTACTTATTATGACTTAATTTATAACCAAACCAAGTAGAGGGACTTACATTAAGTTTAAACCGATAAATATATTATAATTTGTCAATTTTAAAATAAATTTTATTTAAAATATCTCGGTGGCAAGCTTCATAGTAAATCATCGTGACAAACGTTGACAATGGTAAATCTTCGATGTAGTCGTTTTGGTCTCATGTCCCCATTTCCATAGATGACAGAACTTAATTTTGTCTTGCAAGCGTTCGTGTTTTTGTGAGATATAACAATATCAGAGCTTTATTTGTTTACGTGGAGGTGTAGCAGACTAAATTCTGCATCGTTCAGTATATAGTTGACTCATAACAGATAACGTCTTGAGATATCAGATTTTTTTAGTGAAGTGATATTACAATGACGTAGTCATACATAACTCCTTTTGTTTGTGTCATTGACATGAGGATTCATAAAGGAAATTTTTCATTTACGATAATTGCATAAAAATTTTGACTAAATGATTCGACTGGATTGATGATTCATCGTTGGAAATATTATAGTAACAATGTCGCTCAAATACGGGATGTTGCTGTAACATGATTAAGAACTGTGTTTTGTGAAAAACAAATTACATAGAAACCTACAATCTGCTAATCGTGGCAAAATGAATTCCAAATCAAATTTTATTTAGGTTACGTATCCATGATTATATTGATTTTTTCTGCTTAATTATTTAATATTTTAGATACTTATAAGGTTAATTTTTTTCTAAAGCACCTTTTTAGGTAAAAAGTTACATAAATATATGAAAGTTATCGAGTTAAGTATCGTTTAGTTACTTTCTAACTATATTCTTTACTTAAGATTTAATTATACACAGATAAATTACAGATGAATTTGAACTTATCATTTTAATACAAAACGGCTCCTTGGCAATTAATTAAGATGTTTCATACTAGCACTATTAGCTTTATTTACCCAATTAAAAAATCTTATAGCAAGAATGCGGTTTAAGTAAGATCAATATCGGCTTAGGTAAGAAGCGCGTTGTATCAAATCAAAAAGACTTACGTCTAAGCCACAATATGTGGGTTTGTAGTGTGCTCCTGCACTCATTTGAGCAATAGATAAATAATTATTTTATACTGATTTATTTATTTTGAGTTAATACTTAAAAAAGAAATTAATCAAATATTTTTGATAGTTAAGCAAAGTACTGTCGATATTGGCGTGAAAATTCTTAATTTACAAATTATCATGCACAGTAAAACTTACCTAAAGGCTAAATAATCTGAAGCTGGCTGTTTGAAATCCACTGTCCATTGATCGGCTGGATGTGGCGTTACCAAACCCTGGGTAATTTGTTCCAAAAATTTCATACTCCAATAGGGTGGTACATTTGAAGGCTCTGACATGACACGTACTTGGGTAAGAGAAAGACCCTCATCATCGGCAAATACAACCTTTTTGCGAGGACGTCTAAAATGTAAAAAAACGAAACAAAATAATAACATCAAATTTTATTATTTAACCTTGAAATTATTAATTAAATATTATTTTAGACTTGACCTTTAAAAGATAAATATTTAAACCCCCATAAATAAAAAAATGTTGGCTTATCAACATCCCTGTTAAGTGTTCTATTTTAAAATTAGTTGTTATTTTTATTTATTATCAATATTTTTTATGTATGTGTATATACATACCGTATATATTAAAAATATGCATATATTTTTTATTTAACCACCAAAATATATAATCGTATAAATATTTATACATCATATACAAAAACAATCGTACGATATCAAATTTAATAAAAACAAAATACATGAATCTCCGCTGAATATACAGCCGTTTCGCTCGACTTATTATTATCTGTTGCTTCTATAAAAATTATGCATTTAACATTAATTATAATACAAAAAAATGGTTATTGGCCTTTTATTATTATTATTTTTGTTATATTTTTGCATATACATTTTGGTAAAAAAATCACATCATTGCAAATTGAGGGGGCTTTTTGTCGTATGCCATCAAAAAATATATATTCTTCTATGTTTTTGAAAAGTGGCCTCTATGAGCCACAATGTTTCTAAATTTATTTCAATAAATTTTATTTTCAAGAGTTCTTTTTGATTTCTTGTGTTTTATAATATAGCACATATTTTCGGGAATATTGCTTAAGGCGTAGTTTCAAAAACAATCTGTGAATACGTTCTAATTAATTTATATACATATGTATTAGCACAAGCTAAGGCGTTAGCTAAAAGGTGGGATGTCAGCCGATTTTATAGTACGAGTATATTGATTTTTTTATAACGATAGCCAAATTTAGGGAATGTTAAGATATAAAACAAAATTTAACAATTATACAATTAATGATAACGTGTAAAGAAATAGAAATAAATACAAAGAAATATGTATGATACATACATATTAAGCAACAAAATAGTAAAAATTACTTAACTGTTTACATTTAGAATAATGGAAGCAATTTCATTTCAAGGCCGAAATACTTGAAATAGGTCAAAAAGTTATTCTTGTGGTAGTAAAGAATTTATATTGGCAATATATATATATAAATCGGTTGAAATTTGTATAATTTATAGTACAACAGCGCATAGTGGCATTGCTTCATAAATTTTTGTACAAAAAATATAAGAAGAAATTCTATTGATTAAATTAAGAAAAAAAAAAAATAGAATTTCATTAAAATTGGCAATGCTAATCGCCCGCTGCCGAAACAATCCAAATCGATTTTTCGCATATAATTTTTCCTATCAAAGCAAAAGTCTTTAACTTTGTTATATATGTTCTCCAGAATAAAAAAAGATGTATACCAAGTTTGATCAAATTGTTCACGCTCAAATCGATTTTTTGCGTAAAATTTTCTCTATCAAAACAAAAGCATTCAAATTTGTCACAAGCCTTTTTTCTATTCAAGCAAGTCTTTTTAGAAAATTTATCAGTTTGTTCAGTGAACGGTAAAAGTCGATGAATTTGTTCAGCTTGATTCAAAGAATAGACTCTCACCCTTTATTTGGTTCCATTAAGAGGACAGAGGTAGCTAGAGCTACCTTTGTTTTCCATCTAAAATTGCAAACTTTGTATTTTATAAGAACATTTTAAAGCGTTCATATGCTCTAAAATACATATGCAATCTAAATATATATTTTTTAATTAATAAGAAGATGCTATATTTCAATAAAGCCAGCACTAAAATATTGTCAGTGAAAATATCCTACACGCTACTGAGTTACATGGAAATTGTGATGAGTTTTCGTTTAACTATATTTTGTACGTGACTTCAATCGACTTTTTCTAGGACGAAGTATTATTTTTGCAAAAACAAATTATGGATTTTTCTTAGTCGAACACTTCTTTATAGAACAGTATCATCAGATTTTTAAAATAGTCAAAACATTACATTAAACATGCCACCGAAATATCACTGTGTAGCGTAACACTGTGTTGAGGCAGAAAAATTTGTATTATCGCCCAGAATTATTTTTTTAGACGATTGCTAAATAAGTGAAGAAAATCTGGGAACTAAAGGTTACCAATTTATCCATTGTTGGAGTATATAACGGGTAGCACTTGTTCATCTAGTTTGTACTTACATATATAAGGGATTTAATTATTCTAAGACTGGAATGCAAAAGACATTCAATCATTTACTCATCCGACATTCCATAATTAACAACAACAAAAAGAAAATCCAATCAATGCCTTTACTCTTTACTGTATCGACAGATGTCTGATACCTTATGCTAAATTTCTTTAAATGGTATGCGTTTAGAATATCAAAATTTTATAGATTTTAAAGATTACAACGCATTTTTTGAACAGTATTTAATGTTTTCTTTATTCCAAGCAGACTTTACTTAACTTATTACATGAAGTACAAGTATAATAGCAAACATTTTTAAAAGCAAAACGAATTATATAAAGCATACTATATGTACATGTCAATTGAAAAAAGCGTTCCATAAAATCCATGCGACACTTAAAATTTAATTATATTTAAATATTTACATTTACTTAATAAATTTATGATTTTTTAAACGCGTTTGAAGTGGCTACATTCAATATTTACATTTTTACAGGTATAAAATATTTTTTATACTAACTTAGGCGTTATTTGTATCTACTTCCTCAATATAATAAAAATGCTAACAGCAAAGGTACCCTTACAAACTCGCTTTTGCTTATAATGAATATGTGTATTCGTATATAAAAAGTCAAACTAAAGTCCGGTTTCATTATTAAGTCCTCAATAAAGTCAATACTTAAAAAGTAAGCTAAAGCAAGATAAGCAAGACAAGACGGCTATTAAGTACACTTTAAAGCATGTTATGATATGCTTTAAAATTTAACAAATTTTAAATAATTTTAAGATTTTTAAAGCAAAGGGCTACAATTGAATATATAGCAGCAAAGTTTTAAATCGATAAGTATAAATATTTAATTTGGTAAATTATTTGCAATAAGAATTATTTAAAATTGTTTGAGTTTCTTTAGCCAAATCTTAGCTTTTGTTTTAAACAATATTGTAACAATATTGTAACAATATCTACAGTAATTTACATATATACATACAAACAAGCATATTCAACAGAGTGAGTTAAGCTCGTGCATATTAATTTGGACCCAAATGCTGTTATGTATATTAAAGTAAACCAATTTTACCAGCCAACAATGATCTTTGATCAAATATTAAAAAGAAAATTATAACATTTAAATACATGCATACTTATGTACATAGGTATACAACAAAGAAATACAATATACAATATTTAAACGCCACCACCTCAACTGCAAATTCAGTTTTAGATGGTCTAAAATGAAAAGAGTTGCCATATTTTAAGTACAATAAAAATGTTAAGATTAAATATTACAAGTAAAAGATTGCGTATGTTAGAGTTAGGCTCTGTTTGGCCGATTGTCAGATCTAACAATATTGTCAGAAAAATGTACAGAATATGTTTTACAACGGTGTGAACTTACAATTTTTGCGTTTCAGCATTGTCAGAGGAAGAATTGTCAGATGCCCGATTTTTTGCAATGACATCATTGTATGTATGTACCATGGGATTGCTTGATTTTCTGACAAATGTGGTGGCAATTTTCCATTGTCTGTTCAATCGACAACACTCGTACACAAGTGTTGATAATAACATAATGCAATGGGCAATAAAAAAACCAATTAGCAATTATTATGTAATTGAATTTTGACAATTACAAATCCAACTATATTTTATATGACACAGTCACGGTCTAAACTGATGTTTTAAATGTTTTTCATAGTCTGGCAAACCTAGCAAGAGAATAACCAACTAACCGGTAGTGCAATGCGCCATGGCCACACATCAAACTATTTGATCACATTTATGTATGTATATGTTGCTAATATTATATTTCTCTTTTCACAGCAACACATCAAATTTATATCAACAAATTTCATTTTTGGTTACAATCAAAATACTTTTGTCGTCAAACCCACATTAACCTATACGTGTGAGTATTTTTTCACTAATGCAATCACAAGAATGTGAATTTGATCAAATAGTTTGATGTGTGGCCATGACGCTTTAGTCGTGGCTTTTAAAGACATTTCTATCCTAAAAAAAACCTGTTGCGTGTGAAATATACAACATGCATCAGCCTCGTGATCGTAATCAATAAACACATAATTATTTTATATAAACGACAACAGCAAAAGTTTGTCATAAAAACAATACCAAATTTAATTAAAAAAAAGATATATCAACCAGCTTACAAAATTTTATTCTCCGATTTATGTTAGTTAATGATCTAATTAAAACAAAAATCTAAAATAACGCTTATAACAAAAACATTTACATTAATGCTTATATGCGCCCATATAGTAAATATGGTACAACCAGTTCTAGCAAATCGTCAATTCAAACCACCCAATATGTATCAAAAAAACCGGCATTTCTGCTCCATGCATTGAAAACCTCAATATGTCGTTTTAAAATGCATTTCATTTGGGATGCAATCAAATGGTTCCTGATTGTTGGCTGCAAACGCGTTTAAAAAAATAATGAAATTGTATAAATAATAAGATATACCTTAAAATGCTGTATTTAATAAAATCTTAAGAACATTACTTTGGAAAAGGTATGATTACACTGGCCTACAGCAAAAAAGCCTTTAAATAAAACTATTTTATTTAAATTTAAGTATTTAACATGTTTAATTTTCATTCCAAAAAATTTTTTATGACTTTTTGAAAAAAAAAAACAATTTTTTTTTTAGGTACAATTTCTTTTCTCAACTAGGTTATAAACTTAGCTCCGAAGCTGTTGAAAATACCAAAAAATTCTATTCATATGCTTTTTCGTAAATTTTGCTCCTAAACATTTGGTGGTACTTCGATTAAAATCGGTCGTTTTCAAATTATGATGAAATATATTGACATAACTACTATATTTTAGGCGAAAAATTTGCCACGCCTATAAAAAAATTTGAGCCCGATGGAAAAAAACTGAAATGGATTTGAATTCAACGCATCAAAAACATTATATTCCATATAGTTCTTTAAAGGTCACAAAATTTTTGGTTTTTTGTAGACCAGTGTTATTTACATTCAATGTAGTTTCAAAAAGCTAACAAAAACTGGAATCACCATTAATAATACCTATAAATTCGATTAAAAAACGAAATAATATAGTTCTGATGACAAAGAACTAAATGATGTATGAGCATGGTTAAAAAATTGCCGTTCAGCTCTGGGTGGCTTCAATCAAAAAGGCATTATTTTATTTTATGATTTTACGAATTACTGTTATTTGTTTTTAATGAATAATCAATAAATAATTAATTTTACAAAAAAAGAAATAAAGGGTCCGTCATCTAACGTTTTTTCTTCAACTGGTAGTTATTTCGTGAATGGTAACACTTAGCTCATGTCTGATTTGACAGATAATTAGTTTTATCCTTCCGCTGAACGAATATGGTTGTGTATACGCTTCGCTAAGTGGGCCTGCGATCGACTTACAGAAGATGCCGATTTTGCCAAAAAAATCATTTTTTCAGATGAAGCTCACATTGATTTTGGCGGGTATATAAACAAGCAAAATTGTCGCATTTGGGGCACAGAAAACCCGCACGCATACATTGAAAATCGGATACACTCAAGACGAGTCACTGTTTGATGCGGATTTTAGTCCAGAGGCATAATTGGGCTATTTTTCTTCGAAAATTAGCAAGGAGTGGCCATTACAGTCAATGGCGATCGTTATCGGGTCATGTTGAACGAATTTTAGTTCACAAAAATTGAACAGGAGGATATTATCAACATTTGGTTTCAACAAAAAGAAATTTGAGAAAATATTCAGTAGTTTTTTTTTAATACCATTTTCAAAAAAAAAAAAAAAATATTTGGCGGACCCTTTACATACGTAAACTAGAAATGCCCTTAACATGCTGCCCTATTATTTATGCTACATTTTCCATTTTTTTTTTTTACACTAAACTTACCAAATTACTATTTTAAATATTCAATGTTTTGAACATATAAAAGCATTTTACGTTGTTGCAATTATTGTATTTTGTTTAATTAAATAATGTTTTAGTTTTAATGTGAATTTTAAATGATTATTAATATTATGCACCAGCCTTAATTTTTGTCAACATAAAATCGATTCAAGCCAATTTTAAATTTTTAAATTTAAATAATTTTGTAATAAATTTTTTATTTATAAAGTTTTATATAATTTATAAAATTTTGACTCTTTATTAATATTAATTAAGCATTTTTACGTACACTCGTACGAATATACGAAAGTTTCTAAATGAAATCGATTCGAAAGCTTCGATTAATGTTTTTTTATTTTTTATTTTTGTGTTAAAAAAAAGTGTTTTTGTTTATATTTTGACAGCTGATTTTTTTTATACGTAGTCGTTTTGGAATATGTACATATTTATTTTTAAACTGAACATGCAATTCTACACCCACGACAATTAAATGTTTTTGAAAAAATAATATCAACCTCCCTTGGCCACACTTGGTTGGCATATTTATTTTCATATGAATTCATATACAATATGTATGTATGTACGTACATACGATTTATATCCATTAAAACAAATTTTTATATGTTTGTACACGATCAGAATACTTTTAAAAGTACATATACGAGTAGCTGCGTAGGTACATACATAAACAGTTCATAATGACTGAAATGCAGTTAAATTTTAACTGCTTTTTTCCTTTATTAAACCCATTGACTGGCAGCAGAAATTTTTGTTTGTTTTCAAATGATTCATATGTTCGGATGTACAATAATTTTTTTGGCCCAGTGTATAAAACACTAATATTTACATACTATGCATATTTAACATGCATTTTTTCTGTGATTTTTTTCAATAGGCTTTGTAAATAAAAAAAAGAAATGATTTAAAGATTTTTCATAATTTTGTGACCCGAAAGACTAGTACGTAGTATGCTAGTTAGTCAGCCAGTTAGCTGTATTGGTTTGGTAAATCTTTTGAGTGGTTCACGAGTTACAAAATAACAAATATTGGACAACTTATTTTTAGATATGTATGTATATGTAGGTATATATGGTATATAGGAAAATATGGTGTGATTTGTGCAATAGCCGCTTATCCAATCTCTCCTACTTTTTGGATGATGTGGATAGAAGTTGTTTGAACGATATTTAGAAACACCTACTATTTTTTGACTGATGATTTGTGTTGTCAACAAAGTCATTTAGACCAAATTTCTGAAGCTTCCACTTTAGAGATTCTTAAGATATACAAAAATCAATGTTTAGTTTGCATGGGAGGTACCATGCCCATTTGTCCAACGCTGTCCACTTTTTGCTGATCATTTGTATTGACTACGAAGTCATTTGGATCAAATTCAGAAACTTCCACTTTAACCGTTTTCAAGGTACACAAAACTTAATATTTACATTGTATGGGAGATACCATGCCCACTTTTTTATTAATACTAATCAAGTTAAATCAAATTTAGAGACTGTTATTGTTACGTTTTTGAAGATATGGGAAATAAATATTTTCTTTGTATGGGAGCGTCACCGGCCAGGTGGAATTCTTGAAATATATATAGCCCCTAATTCCTTGCAGACATACAGAAAGATACTGTAAAAATGTAAAGAAAGTCGGTTAAGCCGTATAGCTTTCGACATATAGACTTCAAACAAAAATACACACAAACACACATTCATTTATATTTATAAAATTAGAATTCCAAAATGCCGTTTTATTTGTAATTTATTCTTGTAATACAGGGTGGTACAAATGTAATGTCATATTTACAAATAGGTTCGTGCTTTATCTTTTAACAAACCTTTTATTTACACACTGTGTAAATAAACGAATATGTAAAGAATGGAACGACAATGACTTCTGCCTTAAAATATACATACCTATGAGTATAAAATCACAAAACAAAGGCTTGCGTTTGGATAATAAAGCCTTATTGTTATGAAAATCATGGGCCATACTGTTTCCTACATATCTGCATAAAATATTTGAAAGAAAATAAACATAACATAACTGATTTGAAAACATTTATATGTCTGTGTTAAATAAAATATTTAAGGCCACAGTTTTTTTCGGTTGTTCCTTGTCAAATATTTGATTTAAATATTTGCTGGACTGACCTTATCTTAAAAGTAAACAAACCAATAAAATACAATAATATATGAGGAAATGTTACTTAATAATTTAATGTAATAATATGCTATGTTTTTCTTTGAGATATTTTTTTGGATCTGTAAGATATTGTCTAAGGAATATCTAAATAACGTATATCTAAAAGATATATATCAATGTATATATCTTTTATTGTTTCGATATTTTTAAATTGTCAACCATAATTTTTTGGATGAATTTTAAATTCGGTGGGCGTTTAAAGAAGGCTATTAACAAAAGTGAAAATATCGTAAAATTTTTGCGCATTTTTTAACACGTTTTTAAAAGACTTGACACATATAAAAATATGCAATAAAGAAAAAAAATTATAAAAAAAATTTATCTATATATACATATATATAAAAGTATACCGAAGAAAAAGCCATTAAATGAAATATGGAAAATTTTTTATCAGGGTTATAGAATACACTCAAATAAAATTTTTTTGTGAAATTCGTAGTAAATTTGTTTTTTTATTTGTAATGCCGAATTTCGACTGTATAAAAGTATTTGTGGGGAATATTACAATATTATACATAAATGTTTACTAAAAATACTATCATGATAATGACATTTTATTTGTATTTTTTAAGATATGGACGTACCACAAAAGGTTGATTACGTTCACATTTACTCAGTCACGGTGTGTAAAAAATATCATAAGTTTTTCGTATTTTATTTTTGTATTATATCTACGCTATGAACACGTTCACTTCACGTGATCAGCTTTAGATCATTTGGGCAACATTTAATTAAATGTTTTTTTTTTTTAATTTAATTTTTAAGATCGTTTTTTTGTGTGTATCTCTAAATTTATTTTTATTTTTTAGATGACAAAAATAAATTGTTCCTGACACTACACAACACTTTTAACATCACAATTTGTATAAATTAATTTAAACAAATAAATATTTTATTAAAAAAATCTTACAAGGAAATTTATTCGTTTAAAAATATATATTAAAAAATAATTAACAATATTGCGGTGATATAATTTCTACAGATTTTTCTCATAAGATAAATAAATTTTAAATTTTTTTCTTTATTTAAAATATGCCTTCCGTAGCTGTTATGTTAAATGCTAAATCACACAATAAATCTTAAATTGCTTCTTATTTTAACAAAGACGATGTCGTCGGGTCTGGTTATCGTTTTTTCTTTTTAATAGAATTAAAAAAAAATTGTTTTGGTTTCATGTTTTTTTCTTTTTTTTTTGTATAAATAGATAATAAAATTTATGTTGCTGAAAGAGCCTTTATTTCAATTATGCACCCTATTTTAGTCGTGTGTCTTATCTATTGCCTGAGTCCTATGTTGTGGAGCAAGTATGCGTATGTACATTAAATCCTATCAGTCATTGAACATCTTTATTTTTAAAATCACTTAAGACTTTTTCAATTTAAATGTAATTAAACATTTACATTTTTATACATCACTATCACATTACATCACTAATTGTTAAAAGGCATTGCCGGATACAGGGATTATAAAGATAACAATTTATGATGACTTCTGGGTAAAATATAAGCTTATAATACCGACATTTGGTATTAAGATAAATATCGTAGAAGAAAAATATATAATTTTAATTTTATGTATCAATATTATTGCATTTTTATATAATATTTTTGAAATTAAATTAATAACAAACTATGATAATTATAAAAAATGGTTAATTAAGCTCTAATGAAAATCTATAGAAATTTAGCGCTCATTTTACAGGGCTTGTTCAGATGATTTTCCGTTTTTTTGTTTAATTTTGCTACACTTTTTCCAAATATCGACGTTTCTAAACTATACCTTGCTAGTGTTTTTAAATAATATATAGTTTAACTTAAATGCAGTCAAAATTTGGTCTAGATCGGACAATACAAACAAAAGTTATAAGCAAAAATATACTTATCATAAAATATAATGAATCAAAAATTTACTTTCAAATTTTATTAAAATTGTAGAACTACCTGGTGGCGTATATGAGCGAAATTGTCACTATGACTTTTGCATCGATGGATGACTCATCGTCACAAAATCAGTATCAAGTCGAAATTTGTATAAAGTTAATTATGAAGTAAACTAAAAACTTCATTCATGAATCCTTGCGATAATAACACAAATAAAGCGAGTTATGTAGGACAACTTCATTGTAAGGTAACCATGCTAAAGAAAGCTGAAAATTAGCGATATTGTTTGTTATGAGTAGACTGTATGCTAAACGACAATATTGTCTGTAAGAACACATTAATACAAGGATGATTGCAAGAACAAAACAACTTGTGTCATCAATGAAAATTTGTACAATCAGTGGCGTTCGCTACCAGGTTACTGTTTGAAAACACATGCTGGTATTGATATAAAGTGAAAGCAGTCTTTAAGTAAATTGTTTTTACTTTTTGCAGGCTATTACAAAAAGGCGTCTTATAAGCGTGATTAAAAGTCAAAAAGTCGTATTACTATATTAAAAAATGTTGCCTGTAAAAAGCATAATAACATGGTTGATAAAGGATGCTTTTCTAATTAATACCGATAGGCATAACAATCTGGCAACTTGTCGTTTAAGATTACAAATAAAATTAAAAATCAAATTGTAATTGTAAGTGTTGTAATATTTGAAGATGTTAATTCGTTGTGGTATTCTATTGTTCTATTGTTGTAGAAAATATTATATGTCAAAATTTGAAATCAAAATAAAAAAAATTATCAATAATGTCTAGACTATATTACATGTATATACATATGCATGCATCTATTCGACAAGTACTATATTTTTAAGTATATCGTACACTTAGTTTTAAATGTTTGTTGTCAATTATACATACATACATACTTACATATACTCATTCAATTTACATACGTAGTTAATTTATATTAAATTGCGTACTTTCTTTTTAAACATTTTCAGTCTTTACTAGAGGCATTTAGTATTTACTGTTTAAGTATCTGTCTATGTTATTTGTGCTTAAAATAAAATTAAATTCGAGACGTCCATATGTAAATATTAATAGATTTGTATTTTTTTAAATTGAGTCTGTGTACTAAATTATAATAATAATGAAATATAAATATGAATTAATATCCAAATGTAAGAAAAATTCTGGCTTATTAAATTATACATTTAGGCTATCAATTGATCAATATAAAATTGGCGCCATAAAAAATTAATTTTAAAAAAATTATTGCTGTTAAAGTATTAGTTGATAATGTAATTTAAAAAACGTTTACAAAATTTCAACCTGACGAGCTGTGTAATGTTCTTGCAATGTAGGCCAAGGACTAATTATTATGTTAAGCATTCAGTTTCAAATAATGATCAATATATTGAAATTCTATAGTGACTGCTAATGCTAATCTTTAATGCTTCCTATTAATTGTTTATTCCTTTAAGCTCCTGTAAGGATTATACAGCCAAATGGATATCATGGTAAGGTTGTGAAATAACTTTTTATCACATTCTTTTTGAAAAGAAAATGAAATGAAAAATGAAAAAGCTTTTAAAATTTTATAGATATGACAAGAGTTAATTTAATTAGGGATTAAGTTAATTAGTTTACTCACCATCGAATTGGGCATTAAAATTTGAATTTGTTAATGTATGTTGTTTGAATTTGTTAAAGTTGTTGTAAGTCCCAGCTTATACGAGAAAACATTTTAAAGGGAAACATTTAGTTTGGTAGCAAATTACGGGTGGGGAAGAAATAATCGTTTTTGTCTTCGGTACTCGGCGATACGCTTTGTAGTCATATTTACATTGTTGATATTTACTTAGCTTTACTTCTTTACAACAACAATAGTAATGGAATGTTCTCGACAAAATGTTCGCAACAGAGAATTCAAAATTTTTCTCTTCAAAATGTATCCTCGAATAATCGGCGATTAAGAATTTTTTTGTTTTTAATGGATTTTGTAAAGCCGTAAATACAGTCTTAAAAATATAAAATGTTTAAATTTATCGAATTTTTAAAAGATTGAAATAAAGGGTCCGCAAAATAATTTTTTTTTTTTTTTGAGAATGCTATAAAAAAAAACTACTAAATATTTTCTCAAATTTATTTTTTTTTATTTGAAAGCACAATCCTTCCAGTTAATAATAGAAAATAATTTCATTCAAATGGCTGCCTCGGCTGGCCATGCAGTAGCCTATACGATCGGTCCAATTTTTAAGCACATTATCGATTGTGTGCAGCTGTATTTCACCAATGGCTTTACGAATATTGTTCTTTAAAGTGTCAATTGTCTCCGGCTTATTGGCGTAACATTTATCTTTGAAGGCACCCCACAAATAATAGTCCAACGGTGTCAAATTGCAGCTCCGAGGTGGCATCCGCTCTGCGGCTGATAATGCGATCTTCAAAAACAGGGCGCAAAACATCGAGTGTAGCTTCGGCTGTGTGGCACGTATGGCCGTCCTGTTGAAACCAAATGTTGATAATATCCTCGTCTTCAATTTTTGTGAACAAAAATTCGTTCAATATGGCCCGATAACGATCGCCATTAACTGTAACGGCCACTCCTTGCTCATTTTAGAAGAAAAATTACCCAATTATGTCTCTGGACCAAAATCCGCACCAAACAGTGACTCGTCTTGCGTATATCGGCTTTTCAATGTATGCGTGCGGGTTTTCTGTGCCCCAAATGCGACAATTTTGCTTGTTTACATATCCGCCAAGATCAAAATGAGCTTCATCTGCAACATTACCATTTTCAAAGTAATGTCGCAATATTTCCCAGCGTTATTCAAGCGTATACACAAATATTCGTTTAGCGGAAGGATAAAACTAATTATCTGTCAAATCATACATGAGCTAAGTGTTACCATTCACGAAATAAGCACTAGTTGAAAAACAAACGTTAGATGGCGGACCCTATATAAGCTTAATTCTAGAGAATGTGAGTTTTGGAACTGATAGTATAAAAAAATAAGTTGTTCTTTTTGTGCTGGTGTCTTTTTTCTATATTAAATGTGTGTAATTCTTTAAATTTTTCTTATGAGGAATGCATTTTATAAGTGTAAAACACAAAGGCTGGCAGCTACGCGGGAAGGGTTACTCTAATTTTATTAATAGAAAATAAATTATTTCATAAATAAAAAATAATAAAAAAAATCCAACAGTTGCTTTCAGTGAGTACTGTGACATTTGATCTAGTATAGGGTTTTCCTATAATATCGCTTCCAATTTCGTCGCCTTGATAAACCTCAGAATATAGATTGGTGTACGTACAGTAGCGTTAACTCTCTACCTACTGATGAATAGGCGCTTATTGCTTGCATCAATACCGTACAAGTACCAAGTATATGCTTGGGTGATTCAGTTTCTTCTCACAGAGTCTGCACATTGGATTCAAAATCTTTCCTATTCTTTTTAAAAGTTCTTTGAGTCTGCAATGCCAATGTACAAAGGCCTGTTATTATATTCAGGTTATATTTGGAAAGTTTCTTATTCTATTATAGCTGCTTAGCAAAAGTTTGAACTGTCTCAAATGCGGTTGGTTTAAGAATAGTATATACCTCCCATTATCCCATTTTCCCCAAGCAAGTCCTTCCAAATCCCTAGTTATACACATTTGATTATATCTATTCACAGAGTTACTTAAGCTAGCGTAAGCATATTATAGTTAACCTTTTAGATGATCAATTCGTTAATGGCAAAATTGTTAGACATTGCCCTTTGGCATTTAGGACGAAAATTCTTATATCTCTTCAAGGTAAGTACAAGATTGAGATTAAAAATGTCCAATCTTAGCTCCATACCAAATTTTTGTAAATGTATTGTGAAATGATTAAGCAAATTTGTTTTGACTACATCGTTGTTTACTGTATTCATTCATTTATGTAATTAAGGTTGTACAACAAACATTGGTTAAGTATTAAGTCAGGTTATAGAATAAGACCAAAGGTACTGCTTAGACTAAATAAATCAGATAGGACGTTACAAACCCTCAGAGTAAAAATAGTAGTACTTGAGTAATAGTAATTAAAAGGTGTTGCCAACTAATTAAAACATTAAAAAATTATCATAAAATAAACTATAAATAAAATGTTTATAACAAATTATAGAAAAATATAAAATAATATTAGATTTTTAACAACCGCAATGCATATCGTTTGAGATTTGTATAAAAAAAAAAAATTAAAACTTCAAAAATTAGCTTCATAATGATTTAGTAATAAAATTCAAATTTGCGAATTATTATTAAATAAATGGTTACAAATTCAATAGTTTTTGTTTGTTATGTAGGTAACTTACCTTTGCTGTTCGGTATTGTTGTCCGTATCGGTATTTTTATCTGTTATTTCAACAGAGGCAGGCAAGGAATTATGTAGGCAGGATTTACGGCGTAAACACGATTTAGGTTGTGCTGGTAGCACAGGTGCTGAGACCATACGTTCTAAACGGCGTCCCATATCGTGAATAGAATTTGCACTATTAAAGAATTGTATTACAGCCGAATTGTTGTTGTTATTGCTATTGTTGTTATTACTTAAACGATTATTGTTATTATTAGCTGTACCGAAAATGGGACTACTGGCACGCTGTTGAGCATTATTGACCATGACCTTTGAGGCAAGAGTTATAACTGGTGGACGGAAATAGCGCGAGGCGCGATTATGTTCATCATTACAACTGTAAAATGAAATAAATAATTTTGTATAAGAATAATATTTCCATGAAAAATAAGTATAATTTTTTTATTATTAAGATTATGTTTTTATTATTGTCACAAAATCAAATTCAATTAAGTAATATTGAGTTAAAGTATAGAGAAAAATTCGTTAAGCTACTAGAAATCAAGATACACACAAAAGTCAATTGTGTGGTATGTATTTATAAAAAATACAAAAAGACTTTTTTGCAAATTTTAGAAAAAGATTTAAATGTTATTTCTTGTTGTCAACTGCTTAATTTTTGTTTGCGCTTTTATTTTAATAATTTGTTCTCGCTTATTAATAGTATATCAAGTTGGTTAAATTTTATATGTAGATATGTATATATATATGTACGTATTTACGGGTAAGTATATGAAATCTACTGCAAAATATGTGTTATTTTACTTTTTATTAATCCTATCATATTAGACATCGTTTAAAAAGAAATAAAAAAAAAAAAATTAAACCGATTTTTGTAAACTCAGTCGGGACTTAAGTTTTAAGACAACTCCAATTGATAATCAAAAAATGGCATAAAGGTTCGAATCCATTTTATATTAAAAATGAAATTTATAAAGTATAATAAATTATATGTATGTAAATAAAATTTTCGTAAACAATAAATATAATATTTTAACTTTAATCTTAATACGAATTAAAAGCTTTCAGAGTGTAAATCTTCAACTGTCGTTTTAAATACAATAATGATAAGCTACGTTTGCTTCAAGTCGTGGATGGCATTATCATTTTAAAAAAGATTAGTTTAATCCACATATCCATTAAAAATTATAAATTTCTCTGTAAGTTTTTTTAATTGTTTGTCCCTGAATCACGTGTATATGAAGTAATCGATTTTGTTGAAATTTGGAAGATTCAGCAAGCGAATGATCAATAGGGTATGCTCAAAACTAGACCTTGGAGAGGTTAAAATGGGGGGGTAAACGGATTAAATTAGCTCATATGAGTTAGTATACTTCTTGAATTTTTTTATCACACACTTAGGTTAGGTTAAGTGGCGGACAATTCTTAAAGGATACCACAATTCAGTCAAAAATGACAAGAAATAAGATGTCAAGAACCCGCGTCGTCTAAAGGCAAGGAATAACGTGAGCACCGCAATTGTGGCCATGTAATTCAATGGAATAAGACAGTTTTCTCCTTATCAGGTTGGGGCCAGCAGTGCCTAGCTATACCAAATGCGTTCTCATGCTACCAACAAAGTTGAGCCTCCTTGTACATCGACGGAATATAAAATTGAAAAAAAAATTAAATACAAATTCCTGACTTTCAGACCAAAAATAAACAACAAAATCTAATTTTAACTCGAATACCAAAGAATGTAAACCATTTCACAGCACATTGAGCTCTCCTTTTTGAGAATTAGCGAATTATTCTCTCTCTCTCTCTTTCTCTCTCTATCTCTCTCTCTCTTTCTCTCTCTCTCTTTCTTAAATGACATCTTACCTTCATAAGAGGAATGGGTGTATATCTCAATAAATATATTAACGAGAGACTTAAAACGTCTTCTTAGCATTTTCCTTATAAAGGCAGATAAATAGGTGGCACAAAAATGCTAAAACTATTTATCTCGTATGTATAATATAATAAATATATAAAGATTCCCGGTCCACGTCGGATGGATTAAGCTAGTTTAAAAAATAAAGAAATTACCGAAACACGAATTCTGAAAATTAAATTGCAAAAATTATAAGAAAAAACTTTTTTTTATTTATTAGGCGTATCTTAGTTTACAATATCTTGCTGTTCTAAATTAAGTTTGCGGGGATATGTGAATTTCAATTTTAGTGAAAATTTCTTGTTAATATAGTTAGCATAGCGATTTAGAATGTAGTAAAAAGTCATAGCAAAAATTACTGTCTTGAATCAATTTTATATGTCAGTTAAGCTTTCAATAAAAACGTTACATCGTATTTTATTCTGATCGGTCTGGTCGGCTGCAGCTACGGAATCTACGTATGCCTCGCCTTTTTATGGTTGATTCTTTAGAATCAATCTTAACCTTCGTTTGATAGTCTTCGTCAAATATATTCGTCAATATGTTAAATTCAGTTAAACTTGAGTTTCTTTATGTCTCATAGTAGTCTCATATAGTCCATAAACTGGTGTGAAATATGTTTGCTGAGTTTTTATTTATGAAAGAAGAAGCAAAAAATCTTATGCTGTTGATTAGGCGATTCATGTCTCCAATCATCCCAAAATGGTCTTAGCCAATTAAAATCTCTTTCTTTGCCATATCGATTATAATTAAACACCTCGCCAATGACACTACAATAATTAAATATCTATGTATCTACCATATTTTAAAATAACACAAAAATTTAGCTTCCTCTTTATGTCGTTTGCTTTGTTGTGAAGAAAAAACTAATCATTTTTAACAAATTGGAATAGAAAGCGCCTCAAGATTAAAGCAAAATGTTCATGAATTTTTTTGTCATATTCCTCTCCTCTTTTGACACATAGAGTCAAAGCAACATTCATAAATAGAAAAAAAAAAAAAAAAAAAATATTTGCACCGAAAGATGTTCATACGTCATTTTTTGGATACAACAACTATCTTAAGTACATACAAATAGCGTGCATGATATAAGCAAATAGAAGGTAGCGCCACTCTCTCATTTTTTCTGATATATTACCATTTGACAATAAAGGCGAACTGACATTTATGTTGAAATTTGTGCTGCTATACCCTGCTCACAAAATTCCATTTTTCACATAAATTTTTTTTTCGATTTCGATTATTAAACCGTAATATTTATAAGGCAAAACAAAATGTTAAATGTACAAACAAAGAAAAAAATCAAAAAGAAAACAATTTAAAACAAATCATTAATAGAACCTTCAAATTTCCCATTTCAATACATATCTTTTAGTATTTATTCTGAAATAGCCTCGGTTGGGAAACATAAATACATTATATATTCAAAATTAACGTTATTACTTATGCTGCAAAATTCTAAATAATATTCTACATTTAAAATCTTGATTAAATTACACAGAGTTGTGAAAAATTTCTGGGAATATTGATCCTTTTTCTGCATGTGGCATCGCTTTTTTAAATGTTTACATATAAAACAAACTTCAAGAATCTATTTTATTGTCAAACAATTTTGACTGTAACTACCTTCTATTCCTTATATCATGATAGCGTGTGCCTGCTGGCGTATACATATGTAGAACTGGTATACGTAGAATTAAAACATAAATTTAAAGAAAATTTGGAATCTTTTTAAAAGCAACAACAATGTTTGACGCTTTAATTTTTTATGAATATTTTCCTAATTTTTTTTTTCTTATTTTAAAGAAATTTTAAATTAAAATACAATTTTTTCATTTTGAATTATTTTTGGCAATTGTTCATGCCATTATCATTACTAATGTTTGTGGCTTTTTTTTCAAAAAAATGTATAGATAAACAATGATTTCTGTTGTGTTTATTTTATTTTTATTGCATTTTTGATAGATTTCTAGATAAATGTCAAAATAGAAAAGCAAGAAAATTTGAAAAGAAAAAAGAAATGGCGCTTCCGGATATGACGCCAACTAGTTTGTCAACTTAAAGTGTATGTGTTAATGTATGTACATGCAATACATTAAGATTTAGCATTATCGCCAGCGTAAATTTTTCTTTGAAAAATATTTCTTTTTGGGTAATAAAATGTGCAGTGGAGTTAAAAATTTAATATATTAATGATATTTCGATTTACAGTAATAGTATTTATAGTATATAACTATTTATAGAAAAAATAAAATAATTAATTAAAAAATAAGAAATAAGTAGTTGATATAAGCAAAAGCCGTTTATAAACGTTACATTCCTGTGGATATTTGATGTGTGCTCCAAATAAATTTTATAAAAATTTGTTATGATTTATAACATTCGCAGTGTAAATTTGTACTGTACGATTTTCAAACCTAATGGCAGTAATTTTTGAATCGTTACTGTTTCTAAAGCTACGCATAGTATGGTGATTTCGACAGTCATGAAATGTAACAAAAATATCTATAAATAAAAAATCTGAATTCCAAAGTTAAATCTAGACTTTTGTATTTTGTATCCTCTGGGACACAAACAAAATCCTACATATACGAGTAAAGTTGCCACACAATTGGATATTTGTCCCCAAACTGCACATAAGGTGCAAGCAAATACCAACTGAGATGTCTTGCGGAAAATATGTGCCTCTCAAGCGCTACAGCAAAAAAAATTAAAATTTCCAAAATAACTATTTTTATTTTTTAATATACAGGAAAACTTTTATAACGAATACGAATAACGTAATACGTTTATGAGGAACACAAATACATTTTGCTACAAATTTTCATTGAAACTACAAGGCTTAAGCTCTGTCCAGACGATTGTCAGATCTAATAATATTGTCAAACTAGACAATAAGGTGACAACGACTAGACCATGGAAAATTATTACAACAATGTTAATATTGTTACGAAAATAAAAATGCCTACAACGTAGACACAACACAGCAGTTCCTTTAAAACTGTGTTATGGGATTTTGGTCTATTTGCTTGTTTTAACGCTGTCAATTTGTTAATGTGTATTTGACAGCATTGCCAATTCGACCATCTTTAGATAACACGATCTTACATTTTGAGATGGTTTAAGACTCTTCCAGAACTTTCTAAACTGTAGGCATTTAAGTATATAAGGGATGCTGCTTTGCCAAGTCAGGCATATATAGTTTGGGAGGCACTGTGTGAAGTTGTAATCTAAAAGTCATAAAGTAAAGTCGTGTTAAGGCGTTCGTAAAAGTGTTGAGTAATTGTGTATTAAGCGGAAGTTAAAGAAGTTGTTGTATAAAGATAACGTGCGGAAATAAAATAAAAGACTAAAAAGTAAAACATAAAATTCTTTGTATTTATTCTGTTTTAAGCAATTTAAAAGAACTCAAACGTTTTAAAAAAGTTATAACGTAAAATTATGTATATATGTCAGCTCTCACAGTTACAAGACATTTGTCAGAAAATCTGGCAATCCCATTGAATTTTCTTACAATGATATCGTTGTCGGGTGTCTGACAATGCGACATGATAATGTTGAAAGATAAAAATTGTGAGTTCACACATTGTTAGATCGTAACAATCGTCTAAACAGAGCTTAAAAGATAAATAGGAAAACAAATAGAAATTGAACAAATGGCATATGTATATACATATGTCATTACTATGTAAAAAAACAAAAGTAATTGACTTGTAAATAAAATACAATATAAGAGTATTTTTAAGATAAAAGTTATCGTTGATGAATTTTTTATGGTAAACGACAACTTTTCAATCAAAAGTAAATAAATCAGTTATGACATAAGAGGTGAATCTACAAAAATGTTTTCAATATATGTATATGTATCTGAATTTCAATTTAGAAACTTGAAATATTATACTTATAAAAATTATTCATTTAAAAAATAATTTTTTTAAATACAATTTATTGAGCAAACAACTTTTTGTCCATTACCACTTGACATGATTGTATGTGTTCTGCTGTAGACTTTTGCCAAAAAAAGTTTATTATCAATTACCTTCAAAAAAGGTCAATTGACAATAAGAAAGAACAAAAAAAGGAATTGAAATATTTTCAACAACAAGAACTCGAAATTTGTTTTTCATATAAGATAATGGTAATCAATAAATTTTGCATTTTATAGGTATACATACCTATGTACATACATTTATAGAAACATTTTCGATAAGATTGAAAAATAATAACGTACTCGTACATATGTATGTATCACGTTTCAAAGCACTGTATTTAAAACTTTTTAACAAGTGTTCTATTATTATAAAATAAAAAAACTGTAAACTGTTACAATGAAAGTAAAAGTGATAACAAATTATTAACATATTAATTAGATAAGTGAAGCATTTTAGTAAATAAAATATCAATTGATTCATTAGAGCATATTATTCATAATATGCTATCTTTGGATATTAAAACGGATTGTGTAGTAAAATTTGTTTCTTATACAACAAATCCATTTGTCAATTTATTTGTGAATCACACAATGCATTGCAGAAAGAATTCGTTCTTTGGTCAAACTATTTGTAAGTGGAATAATTTTACTGCAGATATATTTTCTAGCAGTAATTAGTACTTATCGCACTTATACCGCTAAAGTCAGTCAGAAAACGATGTACATCTGCGATCGTACAAAATTTTCTGTACTCTTGTGAAAAAAAAATTACCTCGTTTTGTGATATAATTTCATATTAAACAGAAAAGATTTTGTCCCCAAAATTCAATGTTGATAAACACTGCTGTTTCTCGTCAAACTTTTATAAATATTTCAAATAAAAATGTTCGGTTTTTAATTTTCAGTAATTTTTTAAATTTAATAATAATGAAAATGAAATTTTAAAACAAATACTATATTTAACTTTAAAACATAACTTTAAGTCATAACGGGAGATTTTATGCTATTCGTTCTTTCAGTGCAAAATAAAGATTTGTGACACGTGGCAATGCCAAAAAATGCCCAGTAATGTTTGCCACTTCACCACGAATAGATTAACAAACGAACAAGGCTTGAATTTTATTATCAAGATTCGTGCTATGTTAAATATGTGTTCCGTAAATTACATCTATTTTCTGGTAGCCATAGTCGACCCACCATACAGGCTATTCAAGCTGTTGTGACGAAATTTCGCATCAGTTTCACTTTATTGGATATTAATCCACCAATCGGTATACAAAGAAGGCATACCAAGGAAAAAATTGCTGCTATATCGCAGGCAATGAAGATCGCAATATGTCAATTCGCCGTCGACAACTAGACGATGCCTTGTGCCACTCGGCACGCGATGCCATTAATCTTGTGGGAGGCGAGTTGAAGAGCAACTTATCTACGAATAGAATTTGGTGCAGTTCATTGATTGAGGGTGGCCCCTCTTTTCCACTTGGGATATTGAGGGAATTACGTATGTAATCTTTAAAAAGTAAGTAAGCAGTCATTTATTTATCTCCCTTAATAAATATTTCATTCACTTTTACAAATTAATTGTTCTTTTTTTTCAAATTTACAAAACCATAGACGGTTAAAAATCACTTTTGCTGTTTATTCATGTTTGTTGTATTTTTTAATTTTTAATTACTTTGTTTATTTCAAGGTCAGCACGTGTTTTAAGTGATTTTAAAACTATCGTTGGTTGAGTGCAATTATATTTATTTTTAATATAAAATTTAATTTATTGAAGTTTAAGTTAGTTTTTGCGCAAATGTACAGTTTTAGCTTGAAAACAACATTAACATTTTAAACAAGTATCTATAAAATATTGTTAACAAAGAATATTAAAAAGATTTAATGCAATATATGTATGTATATATGTACATAGATTAGTTGGCCAATTTTTTAGGGACAAGAATTGTGTGTATTCTGACATGAATCCAAGTTTAATTGGTATTTTTCGGATGATAAAAAGTATGTTAGACCGTCTACCGAAGCAAGAGCTTTGCCATAGCCATAACTTCAAATATTTGTGTTAGTGTACAAACAATTGTTGCCTCTAAATAGCTGGCCACCACTGTACATACATACGAGTATGTATGTATATTAATATTTTATGTCTGCTATAAACATTTTGATGATATCATTTTTATTTTATAGAATAAACTTTTTTGCCCCGATCTATTATTTTTTCATTGTAGTGTCTTATACCATCAGATTTTTATAAAACTTATGGACTTTGCTTGTTTTCTAAGTAACTCATTCTAGATATTTGAAGACTTTTGCTGGCTTTGCTCTTCATATATTAATATACCGTAACTGATAAACATGTTGTTGCATCAAAAGTATTAATATTCTTGCTTATATAACGCCGGTCTTTTTAATTGTATTCCCTTAATTTTTATGGTTACGTGCACAGTGTGAACGTCGTTTTGTTATTGTTAGAAATTATCTCTACGTGTTTTGTTGAGTTTTTGTATCGGTCTTTAAAATTCATTTATTTAAAAATGATTATGTACATTGTAAGAGGCAAACAGTACGGTATGTACCCGTTTATTTATTTATTTTCCATTTCAAATATTTTACGAGGACATATTTCAAGTAAAAACATTTAAAAATGGCCAAATTTAAAAACATCCACTATTATTATTCTTTAGCCAGAGGCTAATTTAATTTAATTTAATTTTATTTATCTTTTTTTTGCAAGTGGAAACCTTCTCTACCATTTAATCTATTTAAAATTTACTTGTTTTAAAATATGAAGTTGCTTAGATGGTGGATGTACGCAAAATATCCTCTATCTAGCCAATTCGCCCCTTCTATAAATCAGCTGATGAGTAGAATTCCTTCACCGTCAGGCGTTCAGTAACCTCAAGTATAGCACTGATTTTCGACTGAAACACAGAATAATGGTCTGGCAGCTTGTAGGAGACATTTATATTAAGATTCCGTGAATGGATGCCAAAGTTTACCCCGTCTCGTCCAACTCTGATATATACGTAATGTTAGTAGTATTCCAGTGACTTTTTCCAGTTATTTCCGTTCGAATATAAAGTTCTAAGATTGGTTACTGGTAATATGCTCGGGATACAGTAGTCTGTCATCACGGGAAAGGAGTTGATTCAGTCTAGTAGCTTAGCGTGTCCAGACTGCACCAATAGTCTAACACCTAGGATTGCCAGATTTAAAATCAAGGAAATCAACACATAATAGAAAAAAAGGAGGTACATTCAATCGAAAATCACGTTTCATTAAATACAAAACTATATTTTTATGGGGATCTTGTAAATATATTCGTATGAACAGTATATGTATGTACGTATTTATACTAGAATCTATATATGTACAGTAGTGTTCAGCTTTTTATTGATAACAATTGTTTGCATACTGTCTCAGAGTGGTTATTTAATGATTTAAAGCCTTAATAAAAAACAACGACTTCTTACTATGTATTTATGGGAGAGGCCACGCGCACTTATCGACTGCCAAGTCATTAAGACAAAATTCAGAAACTTCCTCTTTTACCATTCTCGCGACATAAATATGGCAATGACAGCCTACGGCGCCACCTATTGAAAATTTTCGGACTTTCTTTTGTCCTAAATCTTTGCGCAGCAATTACGAATAAAATCGGAAAAGGAAATATACAATTTGGTCCAGTATCCGAACAATCCACAATCCATTTTTATATATACAAACATATTTTTCAACTTTAAAATTTCAAGGCTAAAAAGGCCCATCCGCTCGACGCTTACTTGCGTAGCAGGTACTGCGACTATAATGTTGCTCCCTAAATAATAAAATGTTCTTTTGTTTTTCCAGTCTCGAATATTTTTCATGTATTGCAATTTCATATTTAAATGAGCTATTAATCGATCACATATACATTCGAAGAATTTGATTTAAAAAATCTTTCCTATAAAACTCTCTTCCTTTTCCACTTGCAAATTTTTGAATTGAAACAGATAATTGCCTTTTTACTTTTTAATATGTGAAGATTGTACCCTGAAAAAAGTTGCATCAGTTCTTCTCAATTTTATTCAAGTTATTACAGTTGCTACAGATGATTCTACTTATACATCTATAAAAGTTTTAATTACTTTTTTGAAATAATTTGTCCTTGGTTATCTAGAAAAAATTAACAACTTCTAAGCTATCCTTTTATAATTTCTTATTCAGCATTATATCTGTGGCTTGGAACTAAAAGGGGCTAATGTCAATATATTAACTTGTGGGGAAATTGCAATGGTGTTAACTTTTATAGATAAGTTCATAGTGACATTGGCTAGCAAAACCCTCATGGAGTTGCTCTTTCAGCAAAATAAAAGAGAGAATAAAATGGAACCCAATAGAACTATTAACTCAAAATAGTAAAATATTGACAACAAATAGACTAACCATGATAAAGGCCATTGTGAAGAACTTGACATAAACAACCAATACCTGTTGAATCTTGACTGTTGTTTATAGCTCTATAAATACTTCCCTAGGTCATTCAAAGAGGATAGGCAACAGTACAATAAATATAATTGATGCGGTGAAAAAATTTTGAAATATAATCAGTAAAAAAAATACAAAATTGACAAAAAAAAATCAGTACTTTTGCATATTGATTTATATGTATGTTGTACTGCAATCAACAAAAATCAGTCCACGTACTGATAGAAACAGTATGTCTGGCAACCCTACTAACACCATACTTTCTGATTTTCATCAGATGTAGAAGCAACCGATTTAGACATGATATGAAGAGTCAAGATATTCAGAATGGTACTAAGTGTTCAGTACCCCATTAACACCTATTAATGCTGATTCTTGAAATCTCATTAAGTGTTGAAAAAACCCTGGTTTTTTAAGCCCAACTTACCACGTTTTATTAGGTTTTTCGATGGGTTTTTTGAGTTTTATCGGGTTTTATAACTGCTTTCTAATAACGTTAGGTAGGATCAAGGCTGCATTCTGTACTCTGCTAAAGCACACCGCAATTACTTCGTTTGAACCGAGAATGAGAAAAACGGCAGGAATACAGAGACAGACATAATTAAGTTATTCTTTTGTATACAATTCTCGACCTCACGTCGCAAAAGTTTCCAAACGATTGTTAGAAACGATCAATGCCGCCGTATTCTCAGAACATTGGCTGCTGTTTCGACAGATACAATATCTTTTAGCTTGCCGCCGAATCACTTCTTTTAAAGAGAGTTCAAAGTTGGATCGCCTCAAAAGACGAGAAGTTTTTTTTAAAACGTGTTTCAGAAATTGGTTCAGAGGTGGGGAAAAGATGTAGGCAGTGATTTCATATATTTTTATTTGATAAATTTGTTAATTCATTATCTTTTTTGAATTAAAAAACGGGCCGAATTCATTTGTACTCCCAATACGTAAATTTTACATATTTTTACTGTAAATAAACAGCGAAAACTTTTATATAAAAAGACCCACTAGGTTTTTTTGAAATATAATACCCAAAAAAAACCCGTGTGGGCTTAATTGGGTTACCCAGTGGAAGTCAGAATGTACTTCCTATGAACCATAGAAAAGTATAGATCTAACTATTACTAAGTCCGAATAGGGGCCTTTGCAAACAAACAAAAACATATTAACTCTGTATATAAAGATTATCTAAGTTTCAGAAATTTTCTAATGAGTAAAACTGCACTTTTTTGAAGTAATTTTTTATAGTTTTTACAAACTCAGTTTTTTTTCAAGTTTAATTAAACATTTTAGTAATAATTCATTTGTTAGTATATGTACATACATAAGTATTTACATGATAGATTGTTATTGTTTAGATTATTTTTAAATAGATAGGTTTTTACATATGTACTTACTTGATACTCTGACGATTATTCATGAAGTCTCCTAAGAAACTAACTGGTGGACTATGACTAAAGATTGGTGGACTGTGTGAAATCATACTGATACTTTTTATTTTACTGTTAATGTTGATAATTGTCACTGACAGTGAGTGCACTGTGATGATGTTGTTTTTGTTTTATTTTATTTTATTGTATTATAATTTATTTTATATTGCTATTGTTTTTCTTCTGATTATATTATTGTATGTAGGTATTATACGCATAATTTTTTTCTTTTACAACAAACAAATTGATAAAGTTATTCTTGTGGTATGCACAAACAACAACAAAAAACGAACGAATGAATAAAGTAAAGTATTTTGAGATAATCACAGTTTATATGGTTGTTGATGTCGTCGGTATTTTATTTTTAAACTAAAAATTTTTTCTATAAATAAAAGAAGAAAAGTAAATGAGAAATGTGAAAAGAAAATTTATGTTTTTTTATTATTCTTACTTTTTTCTTAATAAACATAAACAAAATAAAAAAAACTATTTTGTTATTAAATAACACTGTTGTCAATTTTTTGTAAGAAAGATAAATCCAAAACAAGTTTTAAAATTTGACTTGAAATAAAGCAAAAAAGTTCAAACATTTGAATAAAAAAAAACAATATTTGTCTCTTAAGCTCGCGGTACTCTCTAAAACTAAATTAATTTTTTTTTTCATGGTACAAGAATTAACTCTTTCACTTCCTATTCTGAAAATTAACTACCCAGGTAGTCTTTCATTTAAGCTACTAGAGGGAAACTGAATATTTATCGGAAACCTATTTTTGACCTTTTCTTTAAAATGACATATGCGCAAAATGAGAAGGCAAAAACAGCAAAATCGCGTAAAATATTTCTAAAAAACGATGTTAAGAAATGAAAATTTAAATGTTCAATACAAATATCATACACATTTCATTTTCCTTAAAACTGAGAAAACGAGCAGTTTAATTAGCAGGGGTGCGTTGTGTTAAACAAGAAATTTTATTAATAATTCTCGAAGATATGAGACCCACTTCTGGATAAATGGGTACGTCAATAAACAAAGTCGTCGATTTTGGGACTACAACATCTATGTACATTAATTCCAAGATGACGAAGTCATCGGTCCATATTTCTTTAGCTTTAAGCGCAGACCACTTTAAATAATAAAATTTTTTTTATAAATTCAAAAAAATATTGAGAAATGAAATAACCAGTTAGTTAGCCGTAGGGTTCTATTTGGTTAATTATACTGTTTAAAAATAAAAAAGTAAGCAAAATTGAAAAAAAAGAATTTGTATTGAATCGTAGTGCTTATAAAAAGCAAAACAAAAAGAAAAATTGTTATAATATTTAAAATATTTTGCCTCATGAATATTACGAATTCAAGGAATTATTAAATTAAATACTTGAAATGTTGGCTGGGCTACAGACATTTTACTATTATGAGAACAAAAATTTATAAATTTTAACTTCAGGTCGAATTGGTCTTTACTTTGCAGCAATACTTAACTAACTTTTTTACAATTTTTTCAAATTTTTCAGTTCGCACGATAAGAATAATTACGCTAGCCGTTCATGATCTGCTTTTGCATAATTTTATTACAAACTATTTCTCTAAATTTCCATATTATTATGCCATAAGCTAAGTTTTTATTGAACAAAACTTATTAGATATCTCGCTGTATTTATGTGTTTTAAAAGCGTTTATTTTTACTATAAAAATGCTAAATTGGCAACAGTGTTTAAAGTATAAATAATTGAAAAAAAAAAATAATTAACAGTAAATAAAAGTTCAATAATTCGAGCCAATTAGAAAACTTATTTGAAAATGATAAACAAAAAAAAAAAGAGAGTTATAGGACGCAGTTGGTACTAACCTTAAATATTTATTTTTTAGGTGTAAATAATATATTTTATGTATGTAGGTAGGTATAATTAAATTTTTATTTTAAAGGAACTTATTTGGTTTTTCTTTACGTATATCACTGTTTTATTATGAATATTTTAAAACTATTATATATGAAATTTTCTTGATTTTTTGTTAATTTTTATTTTTTTTTTAATTTTAAGCGATCACGCTTAAGATGCGTGTTTTTTTGCAAATATAATTCATGCCACACGTATTTTTTTTAGTTCAAATGTATATTTTTAACATTTTATTTTTAATTTTTGGGTTTTTATTAATATTTTCTTTAAAAAACAATTTGTTGCTCAATCAATATGTATAGTAAAATTTTTATAGAAAGTTGTTTAAGTTCAGCTGAGGTTGTCTTATAAAATAAATCAATTTTTTCACTTGTTTTTATATGTAGTTTTAATTTTTTTTAAATTGGTGTTAGCAATACAGTCGTTGTTCTGATTGTTGTTGTTATCTTAACACACTTTTTTTGTTTGTTTTGACAGTCAAAAGCGAAGTAAACAAAACACGAAACAGAATAGAGAAAACCGTTAATTAAACCTTTGAAATGCTTGTATAAAAATAGCACTATTTTTTACATAAAATTCTATTAAAGTTTTTGCTGTTGTTGTTGATTTAAAAAGGAAAATATCAAAATCAACTTGAATTTGTATTGCTTTCCTTGATTAAAACAAAACATTTTTTTTTTTTGAAAAATATTGTTTTTATTTTTTTCAATAACTAAATAACACCGCGACGTGTTTATGTGCCCGGCTAGCTGACTGTTCGACTATGAATGATCGTTTCTTTGGCCAATAACTTAACACGTTAAAAAATCGAATTTTTACATCACACATACATCTCTGCATACACACACATCTCTGCACACACACATCTCAACACATCACAGTACAACAAAACTTGTTGTGAGAGACAAAACAAACATCACTGGCAGGTATTCAGATTCAGTTGACAGTGCAGCATTTATACTGTATATTACTGAGCAAATACCGAGTCGCTTGATTATATACCGAAAAAACGAGAGTCGATTAGACTATTCTACAACATACCACCTCTATAAACGATCGTACAGACGCGAAGAAAGTAAGAAAACTCGTTGCCGACACACTATATCTTTCTTATAGTAAAATAGCAGCAACAACAATAATGTGTGTGTGTCTGGGCTATATCTCTCTTACTGATACAACGGCTACTCTAATTTGTTTTTTTGTGATTTTTGTAGCGAAAGGTTTGCCAAAGAGTAATGCGTTTCAGGGGTGATAGATTAAGTGTATTGGTACTTTTTCTTCATTTATAGTACACTTTTAGTTGCATTTTTGTATTTTGTATTTTATTAATTTATTTTATTTTTACTTATTTAAAACATTATTTAAAAAATTATTGTTTTCATAATCTGCTGGACTTAAAGTAAACAAATACTCGGAATAGCCGGTCTTAGCATTATGGACGTGCAAGCTCTTTGGACATGAGCAGAAGGCAATTATCTTTATTTGTAATTTCTGATGATAATTGATTCTCTGTTTCGAGGTTATTACCCAAAACAAACAAAGTAAAAGAAATAATTTAAAAACAATTGCGATAAGCTGTAAGAGCTTTTTCTTCTAGCATTAATACCGCAAAAATATTACAATTTTAACTTAGATTTAATTTACTGGTATAAATTATCTTTTCTATTTCTGCAAAACCCATTCAATTTATGAATTTTCATTAACTTACTGAGAGCCAGTAGAGAAAAAGTGATTTTTATTTATTTGCTATACATGTTCGAAGACAGTAATATACAGAAACCATGCAATATATCTACAAACATACTAGGGTTCTTTTCCCCACTATTTCAATTCCCGGGTAAATAATTTTTCCCGCTACAAGTGATAAAATTGCTTCCTATAGAAGAAGGACACAAAGAAATTACAACAGCATCATCGTTAATAGGTATACATGTGTTTCGCTTACTCAGTGCCTCAACCGGCAATTGTATTGCTTTAAAAACATGAAGTATATTAAAAAACGTATGTTTTCTTCTATCTAAAGGTTACCCAATTTTTTAGTCAATCAGGGCTTTTTTATTGGCTTCTTTAAAAGAAGAAATTTTTAAGTTATAGATACGATTAAATTCTACCGAGTTATAACGTCTAAACCAGGGCACATTTACTTCTTTAATCTAAAACGACATGTTTTTGTAGCATAGCATTTTTTGCTTCGATTTTTGTAAAAAATGTTCGTCTTCGCGCGTTGCACGTTGACTTTTTTGGCATTATTATTTATTGTTATGTCTTCTCAAAAATGTCATCAAAATTGTTAATCACCTTCCAAAGAATCTGGAAAATTTACTGCAACAATGTTTTTATATAGAGTATCTACCACTGCCGAAAGTATGGCATGATTTAGTTATATTTCACAAATTTCTTCATAACTTTGGGACCTTATATACATACATATGTAATTGTGGTGACTCTTTTAAGCTAGTTTTGATTGGGGATTTTATTTCAGCTACTACACTTTTACACGGTATGATTACAAAAAATGTTTACATTTAAAAATATTTCAAAAGGAATTCAGAATTTTTTAAATAGGAAACCTCGGTTTGTCGTACGATAATTGAAATGGAAAGTACCAAATTTTGACTACTGGATATGCACCGACATGCCTCTCCCATATAAAGATTTATTTGAGTATGAGTATTCCATATGTAATGTAAAATCTAAAATAATTAATTGTTAGACCTGCATTCTTCTCCCTTATGTAAAATATCAATTAAATCTATAAAATGAATTGAAAAAAATGTCAATCACTGTAGTTCAAGTCAAAAATTTAATTTAAAACAGAGTATTTCGACCTATTAGATAACCCTCATCACTTATACCAACATTGTCATCATCGGTGATTTTTTCTCATTAGAAAAACATGCGGTGGGCAAACAAAACAATTGACAAAAACTCTTCACGAGTATTTTAAATACAATAATAAACCATTACTAGTGGAAGTAAGCAGGTACATTAAAAACGATCATAGCTGCCAGATTTAACGATTTATCGTCATTTTGATGATCTTTTAACAAAATTTTGACAAAATGACGATTGACGTTTTTTGCCTCCAAAATGACGATTTTTGCTATATGCACAATTGTCAGCTCTAAAAGTACTAATAATTCCTTTTAGATGAGATAACTAGCTTACTGCTTCTGATGTTTGCTTGTGGTCAATGTTAATAAAACGTAAAGAAATATGCGCAAGCGTTTTTTAAACGAAGAATTATTTTTTTTGGTATGATTTATACAATTTCTGTGACTTTATACCAAAAATTTTAATTAAACAAAAAAGCTAACGGTTGTTTATATAACCAACCAACAAAACCTATGCACGAACTTCTGGTTAATATAAAATGTTTGAATAACAAAAGCAAAAGCTTTTGGATATTAAACTATTTTATTTGTTTATAAAGCTAATTATCTAAATTCACTAAAAAATACAAAAAAAAAAAACAAACAAAATTCATATTTAACTTAGTCTTGAACACACGATGAAAGTTTTCTTGCAGAAATTTAATTCAATTCTCTTTACACTTGCATTCGCGTTTACACTACTATCTTTATTTCAATGAAATTTAAGATTTGCAATCAACATTGTTGTTGTATGACATTACGGATTTTATAACAAATTACATTATATTAGTTTCTCCCATCTCACCGACAAACTTAGACTTTCTGCAAGAAAACTTTCATCGTGTGTTGCGGGACTTAGAAAAAATCATTTTGCACGTTGAACACAGTATTTTGAATGCGACAAAACATAAGCACGTCTTCAATAAATTCACTTAAAATATTAATTTTATTAATATTTAATTGCCGAGCCCTTATTTTTTTGAAAGTTATTTACATATCCATGTTATGGACTCTATTAGATTCGATAATGTTTCACTAGAAATTTCATGCAATGCAATTTACACTTGTCAATAAAGTTCGTCCTTATTTGTAAAATTATCGCTGCTTTAATATCTACAATACCCTATAAGTTCTCGGGGGGATTGAGATTTCGCGATTGCGCTAGACATTTCAAAACGATAATTTGTTTGCTTACAGAGCATTCTTTCACTCATTTATCTGTGCATTTCGATATCTCCAATCAAGTAGTATTTTCTCCTCTGCATGCGGTATCAGTATGTATTCCGGGATATCCTTGTAGATGAATTGATCGATTACACACTTTATTTTGTGTATTGGCCCAATTCCATAAATGCATAACCAGGCTAAAACTCTTCCTTATTTATGTTTTAATGTGTCTTTGGTATACCGAGGATTAAGACGTTGTCCTTTTTATTCAACTTAACAGGCTAAATCCATAAGAACGGCTCACATTAAACTTAGATTCATCAGAAAAGAGTACGGCCTACCTTTAGAAGTATATCTAAGTTTAAATGTTTGTTTGTAAATTCAATTCTGACCAATCTGTTTTTGGCATATTAAATTGTCTTCTAATCGAAACATTTAATTCTAATTGATTTATAATAGGCCTGCCTGATATAAAACCATATTTTTCGTATGGTCCGTTTGCTGGTTTTTAGCTGTCTACCACCTCTGTGTATGGTTGTCAATGAGCCTGATGAGCGGAAACGGCTTATAATACGGTAAATAATACTGTGTTGAATTCTAAATATGTTTGCGATTGATGTCAGTGATTCATCTTTATTATAATCTTAATTATTTTTTCTTCTAATTGCTAATTACTTTTAGCCATTTTTGTAGAATATTGCAAAATATTGTTGGCTAGGGAAAGAGTCGGATACATTCGGTTTGATTATAAAGACGTTCAAATCTTCTTTAATTAGTCCTTTAATATTGAAATGATCGTTTTTGATATCGAACGATTTTTGTCGTTGGTAACTTAACTATATATTTCGTGCTACTGTATTGACGCATGCAAAATAGCGGTTTTGTTTTTCTTTGTTTCTGTCTTTTCTTAGTAAAAGGAGTATGTTATCGTTAAAAATTAATAAATCAAATTAAAATTCGATTGTGCTTTTCTATATTATGGAGATATATGATAGTAAATACAATCTCGTACATATGTTTTGTCGCATACTGTATATATGTATGTATATAAAATAGTGAAAAAGAATTGTGAGTGAAAAAAGAAATTTAAAAAAGAAATTATTAATGAAATAAAAGAATAGTTTTAAAATTTTTATAAAGCTACTATTAAAATTATAGGTATTTTTTTTTTGTCTTTTAGTATTATTAAAATTTATGATCAGAAAAGTTTGTTTTGAATGTAATATAATTTAGAGTCAAGACAATGTTTTAACATTACTATCCAATAAAATTTAAAAGTGTAGTTAATCGATTTGACACGCATTGTAAATGTTGAAAATTGAAAACACTAAAAACTTTTTGGCTTTTTTTGTATGATTTTTTGACGATTAATCGGAAAAATGACGATTTTCACCAAATTTCATCTGGCAGCCATGTACACGATACAAAATATTTATATATGTATGAGTGCGTGTTTTTGTTTGTTATGCAGGCACACACATCTTTAAAAAAAATGTAAATTGCTGTGATGTACGAGCAAGTATGTAAATGGCAAATCATGCGTTTACATTTATTTACTCTCTTTAAAAAAGAGAGGGACAGAACTGTAGTTGGTTCACTTCAGGGAAATGCCGGTATTTTGACTCTTTTTGTTTTTGTGTTTAGTGCATTTTGTTGTTGCTGTGTATTCAAAGCAATTATCTTTATCTGGAATTCCTTTTTTTAATATTTTCTCCAGTTTTTGATTAAGTTGAGAATAATAATTTTAACTCAATTAATATTCAAAACAATTACAGAAGTTTTAAATACTAATACAACAATTACCGCTGGCTGTTGATGCTGATGCTGATGATTGATATGGGCATTTACGTTAGTAGAATATATACACATAGGTACATACATACATATGTACATATGTACATATGTCATTTACGTATGTGTACATATGTACATATGTACATATGTATGTATGCACATGGCTGTATGCATACATATCTATGCAAGTGTGTACATATATGTTGAAACCGAGTAAATGACCAGTTAAAAGAGTGTAAAAAAGGGATCTTATCACAGGTATGAAAATGTAATAAAACTAATTATTTAAACAAATATGTATATCGTGTCTATTGAATGTTTATGATTTAAACGGTGTTTTATTGTGTTAATAAATTACCACATGCGATAGTTATGAAATTTTACTAATGGTAATTAAAGAAATACCCAAGAGAGAAACACATACGTTTTTAGACGGAAACGTTTTGTAAAATGACAGAGAAAAAATTATGTGAATTTCGTTACATTTACGAGGGCAATTAGATGCTTTCTTGTATTTCTGGATAAACAATATTTTTTCGCCAACAGAGCCTTTTAATTCACTTCCTTCATTTAATGCAATTTATGAAGGTCTTCAAAGTACTTGTTTTAATGAAGATCTCTTCGTTTGACACATCTAGGCGTTTCTTAAAATTTGAAAATAGGAAACATAAGTATGCATTCGCAAGTGGTTAATGTGGAAAGTGTGCTTGATGGGGTAAAAGTGTTTCATTAAATCCATAGATTTTAGCGCTAGTGGACTACACTCGAGTGTCTAAATAGAATTGCGCCTATTTTGTTGCTAGTTCATCCGAAGAAATCCACTTTCTTGAATATTTTTTGGTCTCTGGTCTGTTGTGATACATCAGTATTTTATCTACAATTACAAACTTGTTCGGTGTGCTCAGATCAGATGATTTCGCATAAGGTCAAGTGTGAAATAACGCTCTGAAAGCATTTAATTATTAAAAATAACTTATTATTTGTAGCTGTGTAAGCTTATCTATGTAGTTTAAATTCAGCTTGAAAATCCATAATATTGGGAGTAGGTAAAAAGACAAATTTAGTAAATATCATGGTATGATAATGATTCATACAAGCCTTTCTATTATAGGGAAAGGAAATGAGAAGTATAAATGAATTTCAAAGTTGAATACTTTTTTAAATTTTTTAAACCAAGATTTTTCGACATTATTTATATTTTCATATTTAAATGCATTGCTCTCTGCACGTGACTGATTTAAGAAAATATTTGTTTGATATGCATTTTAAATTCTTTATCTTGCCTCCCGATAATTTATTTATAACAATCACTTAAAATTTTTTTTTTGGGTTTTTACTCAGTATGTGTTTTAAAATATTATCATGAGGTATGGTTTTTTCGAAACCTTATGTATACTAATATGTACAGACATACATAAATAAAAATTTACAGACAAAAATATTTTTATAATAAATTATCATGACTGAGAGTATATAATAAATATAATTGACATATAATACCTTCAAATGGTTAAGTGTCACATATACGCATATATTTTCAACACTGTTGGAAACTTTCTTTTTATGGTAAATATGTATAAAATGCACTCACTCTGATAATTACACATTACACTTAAATAAATTTTATTTTATATTCTCTTTGTTGATATACATACATACATACATGTATAAGAAATTTATGCCACTTTGCTAGTTAAAAAAAAACTACTAACCGATGATAGTTTAATTTCTTTATTAATTTCAATGTTAATGTACTTACTAAGGCGGAAAATCTAACAGAATGAAGAAATTCGATCGGCATAATACAATATTACTTAGTATGGTCAACAAAGTGAGGGTTCCTACTCTCACTCAAAAAAAAAACAAGTCGGATTTCACCAACAAATGTTCTGTATCGACCATGACCAGAGCCTTAGTGTAACAGTAGAACATTCGGTTGAATGAAGATCACCACTGTATTTAACACTTAACGACTTCGAGAAGTTAGTTAGTTAGTTACGACGGGTAGCCAGACAACGTCCAGCCCACCTGGGTTCAATATTGATCCCACTGTGATACCCATCAGTAATCTAGAAAATAAACAACCTACATGTCCGCGCCCCGGTACGATCCGAACCAACTAGACGCATGCACGATAGAGGAGATCCTGCCGATATTCACATCAGCCAGATCCGACAAGGCATTCAGAAACGTACTGCCAGTTTAACTGTATCCTAGGCCAGGTGATACAAAAGGCAACTATGCGGAGAAAAGATATTACATGAGGCCCACAAGCTAGATTGCACGATAATGACCATGTTTTCTTTTTCACGCTTTTATCAATATGTGCCTAGTTCAGGAAACAGCATCCTGAGACAAACATTCAGACCAAAACTGTACGCTTAAGTACAGTACACATAGAAAGCCCCCGTGTGAATAAAGAAATAACGGAGGAGATGAACTCGTTTTGCTGCTTAGAAAGCATAATCAATAAGACTGGTAGATCCAAAATCGATATCCTTAAACTAATGGTCAAAGCCAAATAGACACTTTGCTTTTTAAAATCTGTTCGGAGATTAATCTTCATCACGGGAATGGTAAAACTAGAAATATTTAACTTCAATGTAAAACTTTCCTTACTGTATGTATATACATATGAAAATCCTGAATATGCAATAAGTCTTTGCATATTCTGGACCAAAGCAATTAACAACAATGATCTGAAGGTACTAAAATGTCAACAGACACTTCATATTGTTTTCAAAAGGCGTAAGTTTGGATGGATAGGCCACACTCTTAAATAGAAGTAGTGATTCTAAACATAAGCTGCAAGAAATTAAAATATTGGGTATTAGATATGGTAATTGGAATTCTATTGTCACAGACCCATGCTCCCTACAGGAGTAAGATGTATAAAAAATATATACTGAAGGCTCTACCAACAGACAGATCTCTCAGGCGAACATATTCAATAAACGGTCGGACTATCTGGTGAATCTAATAGATTTCTTCACTCGGAGTAATTTGAGAGTCCAACCGTCCAAATACTCTGCCACAATTTTCACTACCTGGGCAAAGGAAGGAAGGCTAGAACTCAACATAATAGTTAATGGTTCAAGAATACCAACAAAGATCTACCCCAAAATCCTTGGGGTATAATAAAAAAGGCTTTACAAAAGGGTATTACAGCCACTCTGAGACTGGTAAAAAAATACACCAAGGCACCACAATCTTATGCCCGCCAGACCCCGATCATAGAAAAGCGAAAGATTGTTTCCCCCTCAGAAGTGCTTCTGCAGTGAAGGTTAAACTGCAAACCCATTTTCTCCGCGTAAGTTCTAATCACCTCAGTGAGCTGGAGAATGGAGTGGAGAGGGTTCTAAGTAGTTTAGTGGCATGTTAATGTCATATCGAAGCCACAGCATTCCCGAGATGTCACAAGAAGAAATGGAATTACACCTATTCTGTGCTTACTCACGGAAGAAACTGTAGACTTTCTCTTTGACAAATCTATCCCGGCCCTCCTAGCAAATTCATTAGCTTTTTCATTAACAAGGATGTCCCTGTGTCCAAGGTCCGAAATTAAAGAAATGATTTATCTCCTCTTAACATCGTACTCGTATAAGGAAAGCCTAATTGCTACTAGGCAACGCTTAAGCCCTGATAGCGGCCTGACTATCAGAGAAAATTCTGATTCTATCAACAGATCCCAATCCCTCAGCATCTTACAAGCCTGCATAACCGTAAAAACTTCCTCTTTGAAAATACCATATATCTCTAGAAGTCTAAAGGTTTTCGCAAAGTTATCAGACTAGGAGAAAATACCAGCTATGCCATATTGGATTCGTTTACGAAGTCCGTAATACCAATACTCGTTGAAATTTCTTCCTTATACGTTCCTCCCAATTAAAAAGGCATTGGCGTGCCGATCGAAATCCAGTTTGCGGATAGCCTATTCCGCCTTTATTCCCTTAGAGACGTATAAAGAGGCTCAAAAATATTACCGTGACCACTGATAGATTGCCTTCAAAAGGCAAGTGCTTTCAGCCTTATGGCGCTCTGAAATGAAAGCGATAGAATGTAGAGACAAAAGGGTAGTAAGTGCGGAACAACTTTGAGGGCAGCACTGGGACATATCCTGCAAGCACTAGTGACATCCACACGCATTCCACTGAACTCTCTCTTCAGCTTAGTGCTGTTTAACTCTTGCTAAGGGCCACACCACACCAGGCAGCAATAGGTGGGATTTTTCAGAACTGCCAGGTTTGTGGTCTGAGTCCACATTTTTGGCCTCAGATAAGATGAAAAAGAAAATAAAAAAATAAAAATAAATCGCAGAAAGCAGATACATTTTTAAATAATTACTGTATGTAATAAACAAACTTTGCGTACTTTTGAAAGTTTCCTAACCTCCATAACACCATTCGTGTATATTTCCATAAATATCGATCATCAAATGCTTTTTTTCTCTGACTGTATTTATTTAAAAGTGTAAATGAATGCATTCATGCATGCATGCCAGCTCAGCTCCAGCTCCATTACCACGGTGTTCATTAAATGCATATTATTATTGTTGGTTTTCTATTTAAAAAACCATTCAACCAATGTGCAATAGATATTTGGTACATTCGAGTATATACATACATACATATAAGCATCTGTGGGTGCGTACTAACAGGCGCGGTTAATTACAAGGCTTTAAAATTTCTAGACCTTGAAAGAAGAAGTACTGTTATTAGAAATGTTATTTTTTAGACGCCATTTAGATTTAATTAAAAAGTAGCATTAAGCTCCTGCATTCATGGTCGTTCTTGCTAAGGCACAGACCGATCTTAGATGGGATATTGCGGAACTAAGTACGTTCTATAAGCTCAATTTTAGATAAATAACATCAAGTACTTCATTACTGTAACTTTATTTCTGAACGAGCTTCTTGATGTCGTTTCTGATTGTAATTCTCTTACCAGTATACACTATGATCATCTGAAACTATTTAGTAATTTTAGCAATAAAGTATCTCGTTACTGCAGAAAAATATTGAATGAATAGTTTTAGCGCCTTTGATCTTGGTGTGCTATTTTGAAACTTGTACTATAGGGTTCATATTGGCCATATTGTAATAGTAGAAGAGAAATTTTTGGTTTATAACATAATTTTATAAATGAACTAGAGTAACCCTTCCCGCGCTGCTGTGAGCTTTTGTGTTGTATACCTATAAAAAGAAGAAAAATTTAAAGGAATGCATATATTTTATATGAGAAAAATGCACCATAACAGAAGGACAACTTATTTTTATTATATATGTATATATTCCACATTTAGTATTAATGGGAGCTGCCATGCCTGCCACTCAATAACTCTCAAACCCATCGAGAAGGGATGACATATCATTCGATAGTATTTCACGGACAGATCCTGCAAGGTGCGCTTATCTTTTTAAACTTCAATTCCTAGAGCACCCGGAGAGTGATAATGAGGAAAGTGAGCAGGCTGAATACTGACGAGAATCCGTCTAATTATACCACAAATGAGATTGCTAAATTCATCAAAGATGCTAAATCATCAAGAGCACTTGGCCCGGGCGGCATATCTATGCTCATGATGAAAAATCTAGAACACACTGGTGATACCAGACATCTGGAAAATGGGGAAAGTAGTTCCGGTGCTTAAACCAGAGATTCTAAACATAAGCTGCAATAAACTGAAATATTGGGTATTAGGTATGGTAAATTGGAATTCTATTGTTACAGCCCCATGCTCCCTACATGAGTAAGATGTATAAAAAATATATACTGAAAGCTCTACCAACGGACAGATCTCTCAGGCGAACATATTCCATAGACCGTCGGACTATCTGGTGAATCTAATAGATTTGTTCACTAGGAGGAATTTGAGAGTCCAACCGTCCAAATCCTCCACCACACTTTTTACTACCTGGTGAAAAGAAGGAAGGCTAGAACCTAGCATAATAGTTAATGGTTCAAAAATACCATCTACGAACTACCCTAAAATCTTTGGAGCCTCTTCTGCACGCTACTACAATTAGGAATAAGATGCGTAGTAGAAACAAGGTCCTCAAGTCATTTGCCGGCTGTACTTGGGGCACGGACAAAGAAATCTTGTTGGCTACATATAAGGCAATTGTCCGATCAGTGCATCGCCCTCGTGGTCACCAACAGTAAGCCCAACACAGTGGAGAAATCTATAGAGATGCCAGAATGCAGTACTAAGGACAATCACTGGTTGCGTTCAGAAAACTTTGGAACAATATCTTCACTAAGAATCAAAGATCCTCCCAGCAAGGAACACAACAATTCCTTCTGGCCTGCCATCGGAGGAACCAACCTAATCATCGAATCATAAATATGAATGCACCCCCCTCCCCCATTAATGTGAAAGCAGATCTTCGACAATATCAAAATGAGATCCAACATTATCTCCGGGATCCGTTTGATCTGAATGCATACAAGACATCTATGAACCATACGGTTGAGAGGGTGTTAAGAAGCTCTCACGAGAATGTCGTCCTAGGAGGCCCACCCACTGGCTTTACTCATATTCCCAATATCTATCCGGCCTGTAGAATAGGTCCTTATGATGTCCAGCATTTGTTTGCCTGAAGTGCAAACCCAACAACTCTGGTACCCAGATCACTCTGGACAAATCCGAGAGAAGTAGCTCAATTCCTGGACCTTAGAATAGGAGAAGAAGAAAGAGAAGAAGAAGAAGACGGGAAATGAATGATAATAAATATACATTCTTGTATTTTTATGTCAGACTGCTACAACAACAACAACTTATCCAATTTCGCTCAGTTATTGACTCGTGATGTGTCCTGTCCAAGAAGTTGTTTAAAAAAAAAAATTAAAAACTTTTACTATTACCTTTCAAGATATACAAAAATCATTACTTACTATGTAAGTGAGATGCCACGCCTACTTATGCAATTCCACCCTATTTAAAACTTTTATTGACTATATTGAATAAATTCAACAACTTCCACTTTAACCGTTCTCAAAATATCAAAAATTCAATATTTACTTTGTATGGGAGGTACCATGCTCACTTATCCAATCGCGTTAATATTTCCTGCAAAACTTAGAATTAGTGCACTGAATGTCGTTTTTAACTGGGCCTATATAAACAAATACAAAAAGCACTTTAAGGGTTTGCCATTATCATTATTATTGCTGGTATGAGCAAGTTCACAAAATGCATTTTATTTTTAGTAAAATTGTCACATTTGCTTTTATCAATATTCGAAATGAAAATGCAAATCTAGTTCAAGGAAATTGGATATCGTAAATAACTGCGAATTCTATGAAGATAACGATCCCATGCACACATCAGATGTCACAAAGCTTTAGTTGATCCGTAATAATTATAGAAACACATGCGCGTAGTCTGAACCTTATGTAATTTAACGTTTTTCAGAGGAATTGGCTACGGCAGTTCATCAAAGAAAGGTCAACACCCATTATAAGAAATATTGAACCGTATAGAGCCGGCTGTATTTTAAAATCAATTCTGAGACGCTTACTGACTGTGCTAGATTGTAAAGAATATGCAAATTATTACTGTAGTCGATTATTGCATTTTAGTAAATTTAACTTTGCTTTGGCCAATTATGCGTTGAGTTTAAAAAATTTCGTTATTTTTCTTTTTGGATAAGATTCTAATTTTTTTTGTTATTCATAAATAAGTTTAAATAAGACTACAAAACATCTATATATTTATTATATTTTCTACATTTAAAGGAGTTATCTATGAAAAAAAACTTGTCCGAATATGCGTGGTCAAAGATAAAAACATTTTTCTTTAGAGAATACTTGGTTCAACCTATTTTTTCATTTTTGATATCTATTGTTTAGTGAAAAAAGTATGCTGAACTTTTAAACTGATGACAAAAAGGTATTTAAATTACACCTAATTTATACGTACATATGTATTTATATGGCCCTCTTTAAGGCGCCAATTATTATCAAGTTCAACCAATCATGTGGGTTCATTTTAGGGTATGTTTTTCTCTTCAATTTTGTTTCTATTAGACAAAGAAAATTGAAGAAAAGATAATGAATTGTGGTGATAAAAGTATTTGGATTTCATTGATGAAAAAATGACTTGAAGAAAAAAAAAAAACATCAATAACAATCAAAAAATTATTAGAAATTATTTTTTTATGTTATATTTAGTATATTTAATGAGTATATTTATGTACATCTGTACATACGAGTATGTATGTAGAATGTAGAATATTCAACTGTTTAGGTCTTCAAAATACTAGACTGCAGGTAAGTATTAACAGTGGCCTATTTCTATTGTTGATAACGCTGAATGTTATCTCATCGCTTTGTAGCATGACGGGTATTCAAAGTGAAATAAGTTTTGGTTGACATACAAGGGGCGAGATTTTTTTTAAATCCTATTAAATTTCAGTATACATATGCTAGTATTGATAGCTGGTATAATGTATAAAAACTATTTAAGATAAAAAAAAAATCTAATTTAACTGGTTAGCCTGCTTTCAAAAGTATATTTACACTCGTAAATTTGTGTGTCGTTTCATAATTTACTAAAACTAAATAATTTTAAAATTAGATACGAGTATACATATGTATTCATTTTAAATTTATATTTATAAATTTTTCGGTTTCAAAATCATTTAAATTTCATTGTCATTTAAATGACCGCCTCTAGATTGGTTGCTACAGGCGATCCTTTTGAATTAGTTCTCGATCGATAACTTGACAAATATTGGTTCTCAATAGACATGGTATTTGACGTAGCCTCACAAGAAAAGTCTAGCGGCATCATATCGCATGATCTTGGCGGCCAATTGACGTGGCCATATCGAGAAATTGAGCGACCGCGATATTTCTCATGCAATAAAGCCAAGATCAGTAATGTTGTGTAGCTCGTGACTCATTCTTGTTAAAATCACAAATCGTCCATTTCATAATCTTCAATGGGAGGCCAAAAAAAAAATCGGTTACTATGCGGTCATAGTGCACTGAATTTTCAAAAAATGCAGCCCAATGATACTTATGCAACAAACAGTCACCTTTTCCGGATGGAATGGCTTTTCCACAACCACTTCTGCGTTCTACGAGCCCCATACGCGAATATTTTGCTTGTCAATCTAACCACCGAGGGAGAAATGAGCTTCATCGTTGAAAAAAATTTTGTTCGCAAAATCACGAATTTTTGATTTTGGCACGTTTGTAGTAAGTTTTTACTATGTTCTCCGGCTTTTAAAAGATCTATATTCGAAATAACAAACCTTTCACTAAAAAATTACATTTCAGATGACAGATATTTAATAGCCGACAGCCTTACCAGACTGACGGTTTTAAAAGAGAATTGGGTAGCCAGGTACCATGTCATTCCGTTAAGGGCGTACATTACAAATTAGTTCATAATATAAAATATTTAAAAAGCTAAAATAGATTTAATTTTAAATAATAGAATTATAGGAGCACTCAAGAAGTTTTAACTTTCTATACCAATAACTTCTATAATCAATTCTTTTTTAAGAATTAATTGGGTACCCGAGTGCCCGGTCACTAACATTGAAGTTAAGAGATTAAGATGAAATAGAGCTTATAAGCTGTGAAAAACTCTAAGTAAATATCAACAGATTTAAACCTGAGTTGAGGCATGTTATATTTTAAATTGGATAATCTGTCACGTTGCGACAATAAAAAGCGTAGTCGAAATATCTGAGAAGTGGTGAGGACTATCGAGTATAATAAGAATTTGTTTTTGAAAAGTTCTAATCACCACTAACTAACTTAACTAATAACTTAGCCGAATAATATTCTATTCTAAATTTCTCAGGTGATAGAGGTTGACTAATATGGTCGTATGAAAAAATTTCGTTTATTCAGTTTGTTTATGAATCAATCACGTGTTACATTAAATCGTTAATATTGGGAGCATAGATATATAGATCCAGCTTACGAAAGTGCATTAGTGGCGAAAAATAGATAAGATCGGGAAAAAAGGAAATTTATCTCCCATATATTATATAGGTATTCATAAATGGATTTCAAGCCAACGCCGGGTGAGTAAAGCTAGTAATTTTATATACATTTTTTTTTTAATTTTCTTAAGCTTTGAACCTTCAAATAAACTCTTTTTCGATCAAATTGATCTTCTTTTTCTTCAAGAAATTGACTGCTTTCAGGGATTATAAACCGCAGACTTTCGAAATGATTTCATAACTGCGAATGCAAAACTAAAATTTATTGCCCAATATTTTAATTTTAGAATTTGTATTACAAATTTGTATTATCAAATCGTTTAATTTTATGTGCATATCGCTCATTTACTACAATATTAGTAAATCAAAAAACGTGATATTTTAGTTAAGTATTCTAAAATATGCGGAGCGTTTTGACATACATATATTGTGAGCAAAGTTCTTCGTGATTCATACAAAATAAAGACTATAGGAACAAAATGTTTCTTCCTATATCAATGCTAAATAATAGGAAACTGAAAATTAAAACAGCTCTCTTGAAAATATTGTTCTTTGAGTTACGACACTATTGTAGCAAGTGAGCGATATGTACATACATATGAATACTGAAAATAATTTTATTTTCGTTTAGTATTTAAGGCTATAAAACTGAATTAAAAAACATTATTGATTTCCAGATAACGTTTAAACTAATAAATATCGCACTTGTACCGCTAAAGTGAGTCAATTCAAAATTTTCAAATTTTCAGTAGAGGCAAAAAACTTTTGTTTTTTATATTAAGTCTTATGGCACAAAAACTTTTCCTTTGGCGAAAAAGTAGAGAAAATGGTCCAAGATTTTTGTCGTAGGTAGATATGGCTGCATATAGTTTTCTTGTAAAAAGTAAGAATTGACAAATTTTGAGTTGACTCACTTTAGTGAGTTGACTCACTTTAGTGGTACAAGTGCGATATGTATGTATGTATATAAGTCTCGTTTTTGTTTTACATTAAATTACAGACTCTTGAATAATTATTCAAAAAACTTCTGCTGTGTTCCGTACTTAATACAAAGAGAAGAAATTAAATTACAGCTTAAATGTTGCAAACAACAGATTTTTTGCAACAACAAGTGCAGAAAAAAATAAAAGAATGCACAACTATACGAAACAGACAAATAAATCAAGGAAGTTTGTGCGTAATATTCCCCTCATTGGATACTATACCCTACATAATTATTGAACAGAATTGGCATATTGTCTTCAACAAGATGATTGTAACATAACAGGCAGATTATAATGGATTTTTCTTTGCTTTTTTTTACTTCATTCATTAGACTTTGGAACATGCGCCACTTGTTTCTAGGCCGACCTGGCTGTCTTATGCCTTGCGGATTCCAATCTAGGCCAATATTGGCGATGCTATTGTTATGTTAATACATTCCAAAGTAACTTCTTTGCCTGAATATCTGAAAATAATTTTCATTTCGCCAAGTTTAAATTTTGTGAGATATGAAACAGCTGCAATAAAGTAGCGATATGTTCAGGGTGTTTCTTAGAACTCTATACTTTAGTTGTTTCGACGAAAGGCAAAATTTCTTGCTGCATGATTAAATGGACAATACTAATAACTATGTATATCTTGTATATCTTAAAGTTATGGTTATGACATCAGAATACGTATTATATGAAAGCCCTGTTATTTTGGCTCATAAGGGAATGTTCATGGCATAGTTGTAGTAATAACGAAAAGGTTATTGGCTAAGCCTCAATCTGATTTGGTGACCATATTACGCTGCCCAAAAAGAGTCTTTGGTTCGTAGTGCGTATGGCCTCAAGCAATCATAATTATATCTTAAAGTTATGCATTCCCAAGGAAAAATAAGTTATTTATAAAGATTGTAGAGATAAATACCGCATCATAAAAAGAATTTTTAGGAGGTTCTTCAACGACCCTCTGAAGTACGGTTGCATATTTGCTCTTTTAAAGAGTACTTGTATTCTTTTTTACAAAGTGTACTTTAAAAATATGAAAGAAGTTACAAAAGTACTCTTTTTTTATTTAGATACCGCGTATTTACTTCAATAGTGTCATAACTCAAAAAACTAAATTTTTAGAAGAGTTGTTTTATATTTGGAATTTCTGTTATATTTATAAAGGGTGGGCAAATTTGTGGTTAGGATTTAAATTGACTCAAAAACATATTTTTGTTTTTGAAAAATTCAGTTTTATTCATACGTTGGCAGACGTCCGCTCTTTTCACAAACCACATTTTGCAACAAAACTTCGCTTATCTCGTCAATACAGCGCCGAATTTAATCTTTCATAGTGTCAGTTGTTTGTAATTTGTTCACTTAAACCCGATCTTTTAAATGGCTCCAGAGAAAATAATCCATCGGCGTTAAATCACGAGAACGAGCCGGACCATTGATATGGGCAAATCGAGAAATTACGCGACTGGGAAATTTCTCATGCAACTGCTGAAACCAAAGGTCACTGATGTTAACATTAGCCAATTGTGGCCACAAAAAATTGGTCATCATGGCTTGGTAGCGCAGAGAATTTACGGTGACGGCGTTTCCTTGCTTATTTTCTAAAAGGCCTATGATGCCGTCTAACCATAAACTGCACCATATGGTCACTTTCTTCGGATGTAATGTTTTTTCGAGGACTGTTTGTGGATTTTGTCAGCCGCATATGCGACAATTTTGTTTGTTTACATAACCACCAATTGAAAAGATGATTTTGTTTAAAAATTTGGATAAAATTTATGTAAATATAGCGGACGTCTGTCGGCTTACTAGAGGTGGGCATTTGCTCGACATCATATTCCATTATTAATTCTCATATTCCTATTTTATATTGGTATGAATAAAACTAAATTTGTCAAAAAATTTAATTTTAAGCCTTTTTACTTCCTAACCTCAAATTTACCCACCCTTTAGCATTGATATAGGAATATACACTTCGTTCCTGTGCTTTTAATTTTATACGAATCTTACAGAATTGTATACACAATATTCCGCATATTTTCGAATACTTAACTAAAAATCATGTTTTTGAATTATGACACTTTTGAAGTAAATAAGCGCTATATATAAAGATTGATTTCTTTAGTTATCTGTAAAATTAATATGAATCAATTTGTTCAGATATCCACAATGAAATATTAATCGATTATGAAGTTTTGCTGTATTCTGATATAGTAATACTTAAAAATACTTAAAAATGTACTATTTTTCTAGTATTTGTACTATTTTTCTTGTACTATTTGTACTATTTTTTTTTTTTTTTGGACTGCACATCACGCTTAACTTGGACTAAAAATATTGATATGTTTCGAAGTAGAGTAACTTCATATCACGCATATTAAAGAAATTGAAAATTTACTTAGGCACTTAAACGTATCAACCAAGTCAGTGCATTAGTTCATCTGTGTATTCGTACAAGACTATCGTACTCACCTTAATTAAACTTTGAAGCATAAAGCACGTAATTAGTGTAACGCACCTCTTAGCCAACATCGATTTCACCAAACAGTAAAATTACAGCAGAAGCTACCGCTTTATACTTTCAAGTCAAATCATCATAAAGTGTATGTATGTTCATATATATGTATTAACATATATAGGTTTTCAACGAATGTGTTCGTTAAATTAAAAATATAAAAAAATGTGCTGCATGTAGATATTTTATCTGTAGTTTGAAAATATTTTTATTTTTTCCCATTTCTTGAAATCTTTTTTTTTCTATTTCTTCAGCAGACTACAGTTTTACACGTGTGTCATCCATATGTGGTCCAAGTATGCAGTAAAACATTTTTACATGATCATCCTCACTCTCATCTACATCATAATGTTTCTTTCATACGACTGCAGTCGAATTTTATTCGGTTGCCGGTATTGCTGACTCTTTGTGTCTACTGCTCTCTCTTATGTTTACGATGTCGATGTGAAGATCGTTAAGTAGTTTTTCTTTTCAATTGCTTTTCTTACAGAGATTGTTATGAAATGTTGTTGTTGATGTTGTTGTTGTCATTGTTGTTGTAGTCTTTAGCCGGTTAACCGGCTTTTCTAGGACTGGCAGGCATACATTAAGTATCATTTTTTCTGTTTAAATATTTCTTTGTACAGACTCATTTAATTTACCAGGCCTCTCAATTCGTAGTTAAAGATACTTGTCGAATGCTCACATGTATACAAAGTGAATGAAGAATACGTAGGTTGTTTTAAAAATGTTGTATAATTATAAGGAAAGTTTAAAGAAGCGGCTTTCTATTTGAAGAATTCGTTAGATATTACAAGCTGATCAAACTTTTTTGCTTCGAAAATAATTTAAATAAATATTATCTCTCTGTTTTCTGCCTTATCCCTCTTGGGAGCATACATATGATTTTTAGAAATTACCTCCTTCATACTTGGTCTGCTGCACTTGATTGCGCTGTCCTAGTTCTTTGAGTCTGGTCTGCTGCACTTGATTGCGCTGTCCTAGTTCTTTGAGTCTGGTCTGCTGCACTTGATTGCGCTGTCCTAGTTCTTTGAGTATTGTTGTTGTTCGAATGCTGCTCTCGCTATATTGAGCCTGCTGCTTACATCGCCATTCGTTGTCACTGTACTGCATAAACAGTAGTAGCTATCTAGGTTGACTTTGTAGTCTTGTATTCTATGTGCTAACGTTGTTAACTCTTACAGTTTTGGATTTCTTGATATTTATGCATTTTAAGTTTATGTTATGCAGTAGTAGACAAATATAATCCGCATAATCCAAATCCTCGAGTTGGCATGCAACTTCTCTGTAATTTTGATGGTAAATATTTCTTTCAGCGTTGGTATCAACTATTTTTTTTTTTTTTTTGGAATACTTCTTTTCTTTTCAATGCTTTCCATATGACACTTCGTCTGATGATATCGAAATGAGCATTCCCAAAATATTTGCGAACAGTAGATATAGAGAAGTGTGCCATTCTAGAAATTTTTTTGATGATGCGTAGGGTGTTGGTCTGATCGTGAAACCGCTTCTTCATCACGCAAATTATTCTCTGTTCTGCTTTGGAGTCTTTCCTGTAAAAATGATTACTAGTATCTTATATCGGTTTTACAGTTACATAATTTAAAATCATAATAAAACTATTTTTTGTTTATTTTTAATATCAATGAAACGGGCTTTGTTGGATAGAAAATTATATGACATTGATGTATGAATTATAATTTCCGCCAAGTGGCCGCATTGACTGGCGCGGACAATACGGAATCTGGAACACCGTATTTCGCCAATAACTCTTCGAATATTGATTTCCAGTTGTTTAATTGTCTCTGGTGAATGGGCTTCATTGGAGTACAATATTTTGAATTTTGTAGTTTGACCAACAGAGTCATTATTTTGATAAAAAATTCAACAATTCGCAAGCGTTGCTCTGGTGTAAGTCTATCCATAAAGAAATGTCAAACCAAACTAAACAAAACGCAACTTCGGATGTCAAATAAAGCAGCGTTGCCAACTCAAAGTTATGAAGCTTTAAAAACCACCCGATATATGGTGTTAAGAAGAGTATTTCCTCTCCAGTTGTTGGAAATTTTAAGTGAATGTAATTCCTAGAGATCACACATTTATGACAACTTCATACCGATTATTCATTTTAAATCAGCTTTTTTGTGAAATTGGTTGGTCTCGAGCGATGTTTGCAAAATCCAAAATAATTAAAAAGAAGTAACCTTAAAAGATTGAGAACAAATCTAAATGTGAAATTGATTGCTTCTTGATTCCGGTTACAAGAAACTTTGTAGCTATTAGTTATGTTTAGATTGGCAATGGATGTGTTTGTATGTGTTTTTGGATAATATCGCTGATTCCTGACATATATTTAGAATAGGACTTAGTACGAGTAAAGTTATTGTGCTTATTTCTTAAAAATCAGAAGTTATATTTAAGGCGGACTATGTTATCTTGCTTTTGTTAAGTAAGTGCAATCAACTGATTCATGCAGTAATGATAACTTATCAAATGGGGATTGGTATGCTTTGTATAAATATTGTAGTAAAACTTTTTAATTCTTATAGTGCGTTTCAAAATACGTGCTTTGGACAGTAAAACTAGTTTTTCGCAAGACATGTTCGAAAAACTCAAACAAAAAATAATTTTGCTCAAAAGTATATCAAAAGTTGTGCGACACTGCACTTCACCTATAATTTAAAATACGACTCTGGGGTATCCAGTAATGCAAAATGACATATTTACATGTTCCTTGTCATTTTTCCTAAATAACAAAAAATAACTTTGAAAAAAAAAAACGGTTATTCACCCAAGTCACTGGAAAGTTTGGTACACTTGAAACGTGCTTTGGTCGGTAACAAAGCCATGCTTCAGCGTCACAATGATATGAATAGCCTCTCAACAGATACTAAAAGCTTATAACAATTTAGCATCGTCGGGATCTTTAGATGATAACCAGAATGGTATAACCGCTTCTGGCACAGCAGCTGATGACTATACCCCACAATTAGGTGACGAGTTTCAGTGGCGTTATGCTGCCATTTATTTTGTATGGACAAAAGTGAATCGAGATATACGTGATTATCTCAATAATTTTCAAGCATTTGCTGGGGAACTGACACCAGACCACAGATTTATGTGAAAAATGTCGAGAATCAGCTTCAGATGCCGTACAGATCAATAGCCTGGAGGGTTATTATGTACTTCGATTCGAAACACTAAACTTTTCGAAAGCAATTTCTTTTTGAATAATTTACGAACGTGTCAACGTATTTATCAGAAATAAATGTTCGTACATAGTACTCATAATAAAATTCGAATCAAAATACATAATAAACTCCAAGGGGATATTGAAGAATAAAAATTTATTAAAGAATCTGGCGACAGTTTTAATAGTGGGCTCCTATTTAAACAGTGAAAATTCGTCCCAAGTTAACAAAGATTTCAAGGGTTGTGAGCATACTCTTGCACTAGTGTTTCCAGCTCAGTAGTGTCCATTGAGCGTTAAATGAGTTTTTTTTTTAAGAATTTTATGTTTTTTAAGTGTTAAAAAGGCACACTTATTATCAGAAACCCAATAATAGCGCTGACTTATAATTTTATTTTCACCAAATCCCCCTGAAGAAAAGTAGTGTTGGAAATATATTGTATATAGAGGTTAAAAAAGAGAAATGTTGCATTATTTTCTTCAAAAGATTTTTTTGAAATTGTTTACAACATAAATGTCAAATTAATTTCGAAAATTCGAAAACTAAAATACTTAAAACATAATCGAAACACATAAACATGTTTTGCGTAAAACATGTGTAGTGCTATTAGATAATGATCTTACATACATACATATAAACCAAACAATACAATACTTGCAAAATAGTAAAGCGCTTTACTGGCTTGTTAACATATTTACGATATCGTTTACTATGCACCAAAGCAAATTTACAAAATTTCTGACTTTCTAAAATTACAGTTCAATATTGGCCAAATTTATTAACACGTTCGCGGACATGAATGCTATAGCATTCATATTCATGACAACGCAGAATGAGAAAAAATCAAAAATTTTTATTTTGAAATTTAATTTTATAATTAATTATATACAACAGATTTATATAATTTGGTAGTTATAATACTTGTTAAGGTGTGGACTAACTGATTCCTAAGGTTTTCGTATTATCTTCTTTTCGTATTAATCAAATTTCGGAAAGAGCACCTATTTTCAAAATAAAATGAGTGTCATGCTATGCACCTTTTTGAAATTTTTAGTGTCCACGAATGAGTTAAGGAAGTAATACAAGCCAACTCATTTTCTTTGGAGCATGTTCATATTTTCTTTAGGTTCTCCAATCACAGTTAAAGAATAGATAGAAGGATTTCAAGCAATTTCTCTTTGATTTTACTTTCGAACAGACCTCGTTTTGTTTCAAGTGATTGTACAACATTTTCTATTTGCTAGAACACGTTGTATTGGAGAAATGACGACGTCATTGCTTAAAACACTTGAAGAACGAGTGCATTTAACAAAAGTGTTCATATTTTCTAAGGAATTTATGTTGAAAAACTTGAAATGTTGTCGTACTTAAGATGCTTTTGATAATATTGCTCATGAATAAACATAAAAATTGAGTAGAAATATTATTAGTAAATAAATAAATTTTGGGCTTTTGTTAAAAATACTTCTCATATATGCAGGTGAATGAATTGACAATCATTCATACAAAAGTCATTATAAGCAAAGTTTAAACAATGAATGAGGTTTGGAGAAATCAGGTAAGAAGAAGCTAAGATTTTAAAAGTATTCGAGAGATAACGAAAAAAACTGGTACGGTAATATTTTTTCTATGGGTGAAAATAATCCATGTATTGTATCTCTAAAAATTCAATAAAGAAATTTTCAGGTTTTCATTCGACTGCTGAGAATTTTTCATTTTATCTGAAAGAGGAGAAAAATATTCCGAGTATTAGCTATAGAGAGTGGTGGAAAGCAATGATGTCCTTGGATCGCTTAAAATACATATATAGTCATGTGAAAAATAACAGGGACACTAGTGTGACACATTGATATTTGACGAGAAAGTACATAAAATGAGAGAATTGCTGATCAATAATTGTTCTTATGTTTAGTTAATTAACTACAGAAACAAGTTTCATAACATTTTTATTAACTTATTGCTTGTATTTCAAAATATAATTAAATTAAACTTAAAATACAAATTCAAACAACAAATACCGCTACCATGCTTTACCGGCTTTAAAGTGTACTTTGGGTTTTAAGCAGTGTTATTTGGTCTCACTAGAATATGAAAACCTGGTTTTTATTATTTTTAAGCACTTTATTTATTTATAAGCACTTTAAATAATTAATAATGTTTAATAACACTGCCACCATGCTGCAGAATCGACAGGTACGGTTCTTTACGCATGGTACCATCTATGCGTACCACCTTCGAAATGCAACCCTTAATGATTATGAAGCCACCAGTACGATTTATCGTTTGTTTTACATGATGGGTTTGGGTTGCGATTGGGTCCTTCAAACGTTCTATTGTTTTATTCTAACGTAGTTATTTGGTCTAACGAGGCTTAAACAAACCGATTTCAATCTGATGGTCGAACCGTGAATAAGTAAAAATAAGATAAGTAAAGAAAACAATAAGAAATTAAATTTCGAATATTAAACTACACTGCGAAAAATAGATTACAAATTGTAAATAAACATTTTTATGCAGTAACTGAACAGGTTCATTAGAACGCATAGATGGTACAAAACGTGAGGAATAGAATCTGGCGATTCTCCAAAAAATCTTTCAAATGCAGTAGAAAAAGTGAGTTTCCACCAAGGCAATGACACAAAACACACTGTAAATGTTGTTAAAAACGGTTAAAAAAGACAGCGATATAATACGAAATGACATCCATAATCTCCGGATATAAATCCGACTGAGAATTTGTGGATTCATGTCATGTCTGAACGAGCTGTAGAAGCGAACAAAGGAAGTCTGGTAAGATATACAAGTATAATTAAAGAAACACACATCCAATATCATTAATCGCATTCAGGCTAGTTTTGAAGGAAGAGGACATATGTACCTATAATACCATACGACAAAACACTTAGTTCATGTAAACCTAAAAAACTGGGTGTGGAAAAGGAAAGTATTAAATTTTGTTACGCTTTTGCACGCCACTGTATATCAGGGTTGGAAAAAACCCAGGCTTATTAAAAAAAACCCAGCCCACCGGGTTTTATTGGGTTTTTTGATGGGTTTAATAACTGCTCCCAACTTTCGTTCATATCGACAATATTTTTTGTTTGTTAGTACAATTAAGTTGTTTTACTATTAATATTGCAATTTTTCACTCTTGGTGGGATCAAGGCGGTATTATCTGCTATGAGCTTCTGAAACTCGATGATCGGAGCAGACTGCAAATCCTTCGTTTGAACCGTGAATTATGAGAAAAACGGCATGATTAAGATATTATTTTGCATTGCAACGCTCGGTCTCATGTCACAAAAATTGCCAAACAATTATTCGAAACGATCAATCTCCGCTCCCAGACATGGCTCCTTCTGACTAATGGCTGTTTCGAAGGATGCAATATTTTTTGCATGCTACCGAATCACTTCATTTCCAGAAATATAAAATCAGCTTCAAAGTAGATTACCTTAAAAGAGCCAGGTGGGCTTAGTTGGGTTATCCAGTGGGTTAACAACTCTGCTGTATATACATATGTACATATCTTTCCAAAGACAAATGTGGTTATCCTTGCAAACCGCTACAAGGCTCTTCACGTAGGTATAAGATACCACACTCTACATTACCTATCATCGGAATCGGACTTTTCGCCTCATGGCTAAGTATCTTGGGCTAATTCTTGACCACAAGCTAATTTGAAAGCCCAATTCAAAGCGGCTTGTGCTTTCTTTTGCTATAGTAGAGCAGTGGGTGAAAGATGTTGACTCTGTCCTAATGTTGGATCTATTTAATGGTCTCGAACTTAATCTTTTTTTTGAGTCATCTTCTGGTGAACTAAAATGTTAAACTATTTGATAAGTTCAGGAGATCTGCTGCGATACAAATTACAGGTGCGTTGCTTACCACTTTTACAAAAGCTCTTCTTGCTATGTTTAACTATCTAGATACTTGCCAAACAATAGAACTTGGATGGGTCTTTTTATTACTTTTTTCGATATAAATATAGGTATGTGTGTTCATTTAAAGATGATTAAACATATGTGATATAATAGTGTTACGTTTTTACCTTTTTAAAAAAGTGTTTTTATGAGTTCGTAGATTGTAGTTAAAATAAAATAAATTTCGTGCTTAGTTTTTCAATTAAAATCCTTTATTCAACACAATTTTGTGCACCACTGCTTGTAACCTTTTACAAGCAATAACAATTTTCTATTCTTAATTACTCCGTCTGTTTACAATTTGTAAACAACAACAATTACTCGACAGATCTTTCTTCTTAAAGATCTTCCAACCCGATCGTAGTTGTAACTTAGGTTCGATCACAACCTTTTTAACCAGAGGTTATCCACACTTAACTCTCTTTACTGAGTTAGCTCCAACTAAACTGATTTTTTACTTCACTACTCTTTATAAACTCTCTTCACACCAATAACACATTCACTGAGTTTTCTTTACTTAAACTCCACTCGCTGAGTTTACGGCACATAAACTTGTTCACTAAGTTTACACCAAATAAACTGATTGCTGTTCGCGTCGATGTTCTTTTTATATGGCTGAGTAAACAACACATCGAAAGCTCTCGAACCTCTCGATATTTCAAGTAGATTCTACTTCTTTCTTTTAATTTCTTTTTAGTCCTTTTGTAGCCATGCGTATGTAAACATCTACCCCTTTCAGCTCTTAGTATTTGTTGTTGCTTGTTTATTGTCTGTTACTTGTTTTCTTAATTGCTCAATCATTGCTGTTGCCGTGGTATTTTTATTTACTTTGTCTCTGTTAATAGTTGTTATTGTAGATTTGGTTATTTGTAAACAGTATACATAGTTGTTCTTGTAGCTTTTGTTTATTTATTTTAGCGATGTAATAAACGCTGTGATGTCCAACCTTATGTTCGTAACAACAGTATACAAAATAAAAATAAAATCAACTTGAGATAGTCTCTTAATTGATAGTCAAGCTCAAGCTAAAACGACTTTTGACGTCTCTCGCTGATATATTTATTGAGGTATACGATAATAAATACCATTTTTATGGGAGTTGCCACGACCATTCTTCTTGTGAAGTTAATTTTTTATCTTAGCGTTAAACTTGATAATAAGTAGAATAGCATGCGGAAAGCTTGAAGACTCTATCTTTTGTAGTTTTTTTAGTTCCAAAATATATACAAAAATAACTACGTGTTTCATAGAAGTGAACTATAAACCAAAAATTCTCCTTTTTCTAGCCCCTGAAAGTGCAACTTTTGAAAAAGTATATAAATTACAGATCACATTGATTTTTTAGTAATCCATAGGATTTGTTATTATTATATCGAGGTATAAAATGTATACTGCGAACTTCCGGTCTATTGTACAGCCCTCCATCTAGGGCTGTCTGTATTATTAGGTTTTCTATAATATCCCCCCAATCTGGTCGATCTGACGAAGTTCAGAATGCCGGTTGATACCAACCGCATTTACTCCCTTACTCAGTATCTGATAGGCACCCAGATACTTCCTCATAGAGTGCCCCACATGTATACTGGGTACTGGTCTTTTCACCACAGAATCTGCACATCGGACTTGAGACTAATCGCATTTTACTCAGATGTCCATTTAGCCTGCAATGACCAGTTAAAAGCCAGGTCAGTACCATCAGGTTTTCTCTGGACAGCAGTATTCATCTTCTCCTGCCATAGTAATCCAACAAAAGATTGGACCCCGGGACCCAGCATAAGCTGACCCTATTGTCCTTGCCCAGCTTGTTTAGTTTACCAAGACATTCCCAAACTTGTCCTGAGTTAACCTCATAGGAGTCGAGTGCTCGAATGGCGGTCTGACTATCAGATAGTATATTTATAGTATAGTACAACATAGTATAGATACATAGTATATTTCCTATACAGGTTAAATTGAGCACAACTCTCAATTGCATAAGCTTCCGCCCGGAATGTGATTGTGAGTTTTTCCACTCACTCCTATTACTCAGACAATCCGCAGGATAATTGAAACTGTATTACTTACAATTTAGTTGATTTGCTCTTCAAATTTTATTAACTTATGTAATTCGGCTCATTATTGAGGGTTGAATTAGGAATGAGAGAATAAATTAAGATAATATTTTACAAATTACGGTGATTATGTTACTATATCTTATAAAGTGTTGAAATATAAATGCTAATTAAAAATTTTGAAATTTCAAAACAAGTAAATAAATTGACTCGTAATGAACACTGATTCGGCGCCCACCCATAATCTATTTATATCGTTTAATACTAAAACATACAAAATATTTCTAAAATTTTCGCTAAGTATCAAGCTTTCCCCTTTAATTCATTTTTTTTTTTATTTTACATTAAATTACTTACACATTTGTAAATGTTTATTCCAACCTCTTAATTCAGTTATATTGATATCGTACATTAACCCATTATGATTAGTATTTGTCAATAAAATTATCAAAAGTAAATATAAATATTATTATCAATCGATGCGATATAGTAATTTTTTTTAACATAAAATTAGCACAACTTTGAAAGTAAATGGATTTTTATTAATCATTATTGTAGCGCAATGATAACTAAAAAATATTTGCCATGAAAAAATATAAACATTTTTACAAGCCAAGTTAAATTAAAATTCCAAATAAATGGAATAATTACATTACAAGAGTCACAAATCAAATATTCCACATAACAAATGTAAACAATGATTGTTTAATTGATAATTTTTGTTATAAAAATTGGGGGAAGAGTTAAAATTACATACAAAAAAAAGTTCCGATTATTTTAATAACAGATTATTATTCTATTATTTTCCCTATATGTGCATGTTTTCAGAACTGCCAGATATAGGGTTCTAAACCCAAATTAGGGGAAATTTCCTTTCCAAAAGGAATTCAATTTTCATTTGTGATTTGTGGCTTTCATTGGAGATATTTAACAGAAAAAGTATATTTTTTTTTGAAAATTTGTTAAATATATTTTTTTAATACTCTACAAAATAAAATATATATTTATTTAGTACCACAAAAAAACATAAAAATATTATGTTATCATTGGGCCGTGATTGATTAAAACAAAACGAAAAAAAAATTATCAAAACGAATATTGATAACCTAAAAAGGCTTATTATTAGTTTTGTGTCTCCGTATATGTTTTTCTAGTACAAATAATAAAAATATGTCTTCTTCAAAAATAAAAAATACAATCAGCGGCGATATACAAAGAAAAGAAATTAATTATTAAATTAACATTAATTCGTTCTATGATTGGCTGATTATTAGACCGACTATTACATAACGCATTCATCGTTTGGTGGCCTAGGGTTGAAACAGGGCCTGCGTACCCGCTAGGAAACAGCTGGGCGGTCTTCAAAGACAGGATTATCGTTTGTACATAATCATATTTTAGGATATGTATTTCCGGCTTCCTGTTTGCTAAAATCGCGGTTAGTCGAAGAGTGCTTTGGTTATCGCCAACAACGTGGTGCGGCTAGCAGAGTCGTATTTTGCTGACGGATTTGCGAGGGCAGAGTATGGTAGGTAAAACACCCGCATACCAACCAAAACGTCCTCGCTTCAATACTTGGCCAGACCATCTAACAAGTTTCAACAACGATATCACCTCATCACTTTGTTAGCGACTGCTTATTGAAAACTTCTCTACTTAATTCTTGTGCTGTTCGGAACTAGCGTTAAACTATAGCTGCCTTTCAATGAGTCTAAAAAATCGAACTCATTGGTTGAAATCCCATCTAACCTGGGATGTCGCGGGAATTATGTATGTATGTACAGAAAGAGTTACGGTTTTCAAATTCAGATACCTCTGTAGTCCTCGAAGATTTTAATCGAAGACCCAAAGCAATTTAAAGGTAAATTAATCATTTTTTAAAAAATTGTATTAAATTTAACATTTCATTTTTTAAATAGGCCCTTGACAGTATTTTTGGTAATATTGCGTGGTATATTTGCCCATATATCCAGGAGAGTTTGATGGTGCTTGTATAATTTCGGCTTTATATACGCCCATAAATTTTCTTTATGAACTAATGAATACTTGAGATATGTACATCTGGGCCTTTGTATGTATGTATATATTTATAAAATAAAAATGATTTCACCACTACATAATACAAAAATATATTATTAACCGTTTCAAAATACTGTTTTGTTTAAAGGGATTGATTAAAGGGATTCTTATATCTTCCTTTTAGAAGAGATATTTTTAGGAATTTTTTTTCTAAATTTGGGGAGGATGACAAAGTGTATCTGGCAGCCCTGCTAGCTTTTGCAAAAGATTTTAAAATTTTTTCAGTTTTCGGTATATGACTTAACAATTGAATTTATTATGAAGGGCATGTTAGAAATAATTTTTGAATAGTGGATAGGGAAACAATTACTTTTTTATCGAAATTTATTGTAGAGTGCTTGAAGGTCGAAATGATAAAAATTTAATTTAATAAAAATTATTTTGAATCATTTCATACACACATACACTACGCGTCACCAAGATAGCGCCCCCCCTTTTTACTGACCAATTTTTTAAATACGTTTTTAGTATAATTTTTCTAAAAAAATTAATTAAAATACTTTCTTAAATGGTACAGTCATTGTTGCTTTATTTTAAAGGGAATTGATAAGAGTCTACTACATAAAGATTTTAAGGCCATATCTCAATTGGTTCAGATAATATATAACATTAACCGTCAATAAAAGGGGGGTGCTATCCTGATGACGCGCAGTGTATTTACTAAATATTGTTTGGTCATCATTAATTTAGAATCCATATTCTAGTCTTATTATATTTCTTAAGGTTTCTAAAACATACGACTGAAAATTCGAAAATTCTTTCGTCGAACTGTCACCTTTCGTATCGAATGATGTTGATTTTATTAATAAAACTGGCTAAAACCTATCGTGCTGCGCAACCCATATTCTAATTCTTATCTTAAATGCTATCTTAAATACATTCTTTACCCTTTTTACCCATTCGCTTCCCCTTCGGTTATAATCCAATCATTTGTTCCCTCCAGAAAGACAATGCAGGTTCAGCTTTTTAGCAGTATTAGCGCTTTTTGTTGTCGTTCTGAACGTATAAAAAATTGAACATTTAGTATGAATGTTAGATGCCACTCTGACTTATCCACTCTAGCCCAGTTACTGGCTGATGACGTAGATTATTCATGACGTTGTTTGAACCAAGTTTCTAATAAAATATGCAAAAATTAATATTAAATTGATATGGGAGGTACCATGCCCAGTTTTTTAATTCCGGCCATTTTTTGCTGGATGATTTGTATGTAGTATGAAGACATTTAGCCCGAATACTGAAGCTTTAGCACTAACCGTTCTCAAGCTATAAAGAAATTAATATTTAGTTTATATAGGAGGTGGCACGCCCACTTGCACAATTCCACCCACTTTTCGACTGATGATATGCATTGGCTATGAAGTCATTCAGGCCAAATATTGAAACTTTAGCTTTAACCATTTTCAAGATATACAGAAACCAATATTTGGTTTGTATGGTAGGTACCACGCCCACTTGCCCAATTCCGCCCACTTTTTGCCTGCTGTTTTATATTGACTATGAAGTCAATCAGACCAAATTTTAAAACTTTAGATGGAACCGTTGTCAAGATATACAAAAATCAATATTTAGTTTGTATGGAAGATACTACGCCCACTTGTCTAATTCCGCCCATTTTTAGACTGATGATTTGCCTTGAATATAAATCTATTTGCGCTAAATTTGGAGAATCTTTCTATTACCATTTTGGAGATATAGACAAATAAGTGGCACCACCCAGCTGGAATTTTTAAAATTAACTTATATAGCCTATAGTTATTTCCAGATATACAGAGAGATACTGTAACAATTTCAAGAAAGTTAATTCAGCCCAGACATACAAATCAAAAAACAAACATACGAACACACATTCACAAGATATCAAATTTCCATCACGTAAACCACGATTTGGTTCCAGTTAAAAATAACGTAAAGGGATTTTGACGTTCCAGCATTTTATGTGACAATGTGATTTTGTTTTTGGAATGATATGTTTATTACTTTCATAAATATATTACTTAGTGGTTCTTCATTTCCTATATTAACGGAGAATGCAGTGGACGCCTTCGTCATTCGCTCACCATCAGCTATAAATTTAAGCTATTTCAAAATACATATATGTATGTAATAATATATGTATGGCATTATTCTCGACAGATTGATTGTGAAACTTGCCAATTTAGATAAATTGCTTGTGGAGTGGATGCTATTATTAGCAACATATCTGATTACTTTTTTAGGGCTATGATTTTTAAGAAGGCTAAGGTAATTAAAATTCCCAAACCAGGGAAGGATTCTAAATTACTTTACAGCTTTAGATCCATCAACATTCTAAGTCTTTTGGGCAAAGTATTTGAGAACATAATAAATAAGAGAGTTTAAACTCTCTACAGTTCAGACTCCGCAAGCATAATTCTACTTAACATTAACTAATAAGAGTCGTTAATTATCTGGATAATATAAGGAATTGTAAGAGTACACATGCTAGTACTCTTAGATCCTTTAAAAAATCCCAAGGGGATTCTAGGACCATATAAAATTCTTTGTTTCTACGCCTATCTAAAGTCAATGATCTAATCTGGCTCCAAGTCATTATATGAGAAGCAGCTTCTCTTTCAATCTGTCTTACTCAGGTATGGGCTGATCTTTCGATGCTTGTCTTCGGATTCTATTCAATAGCCAATTTTGCTATTCATCTCCATTTCCTTCTCAAAATTTTCTTAATTACAGGAACTTGGTGTGATCTTTGCAAAAAGGAAAGGTTGGATATTATTTCTACCGAATATTTTCAGAATACGTCTTAGACAGCGGCTTATAAGTGCCTAAACGGAATTGACATCCCTCAAAGCAGCATTCTACGACTCACAACCATACAAAAGCACTGAATCGCCGAACGAAATTTTTGATTCCAATTCGTAACAGAAGAGATAGATAGGCATGAGTGCCTAGTTGTTAAGCTTAATGCCCTTAATTTTCCAATGTATCTGTAGAAAATTATAAAGGCTTTTTGGGTCAATGTTCTTTTGTTGTTTCTATCGATAACATGCTATCTAGTAATCGACAGATACCTGCAGATCTGCTGTAAACTTCACTTTATTCAATTTACATATCTGATATTAGTGTTTCTAGAAATCACGAAATTACCATTTACTTACATAAAAGTTCATTTATTAGCTGTCGAACACAACAATCAAATAGATCCGTGGAAAATAAAGGTTAATTATAGTAAGATACAAGCCATTATACATATTTCGTTATAATAAATCACTGAGGCTTATTTCGAGGAAATACTTTTGTTATAGGGGTGATGATTCCACTAGCGGATTATTTTAAATATCTAGGGGTTAGTTTAGATAGAAAGTTATCATTTAAACAACAACTAAAATATGTATATTTGTGAGAAGCCAGTTAAATGAGGTCTTACTCAACAGAAAACTAGGGTTTAATTTTCCTGTAGTTTTTCCATTTCCGGGAAAGCGGGAAAAAATTCTCTTCCCGGGATTCCCGCTAAAAGCGATGTGAAAAATTGTTCGTAATAGCATACGGTAAATGACCACCAATTATTGTTGAGAGGATTATCTACTTTCGTTAAGATGTATCTTGCTCATGTAAAATTGCTTTTTCTATGATGTTTACAGTACGGTACCCGAATTTAATAAAGATTAATTTATATTTTTAAAACCCGAATTAACCCCGATTATTTTATTCTCCATTTTACCATATTTTCGGAGAGAATATTTCAATGAAAAACTTTCAATATGTTTTCTTTAGCTATTAATAATCCTTTATTTTAAAAATAAGTTTTTTATAGAGAGGTCTTAGCTCAAAATTAATTTAGTGTATATATGAAAATACCAACAGGACAACTTCAAAATGAAATAAAAATTAACAAGTTTACTTTCTATTCAATATTTTTCTTCTTTTAAATGTTTTTTTTTTAATAATTAAAACATTTACGGCCATATACAAAAAAAACAAAGCTTGTTAAACCTTGGTTAAGCAAAATTCCTTAATGTTGTACGCAAAAACGATTATTGGATTAAAATCCCTTTGTTAAAAAAATTTTGAAGTAGGAAGCTAACTACTTTAAGAATACTTTAAAGTGGCATTTATGCTATAAATCTTTAATATCAACATAAAATAATCATGTTTTGGCACCAAGAAAAATTTTTTGGAAGCATAAAACCTTACCCGAAAGGAAAATTCATCTTTTAGTGACAGGGTGATTCAAGCCAGACAGCTAAAATTGTTAAAGAATGGCTGTTGCAACAAAATTTTTTTGTAAATTAGTGATAACCGTAGAGCTCTAATTCCAATCCAATGAATAATAGTATAATAACGCGTGGAAAAATATAATTGGACTTCGTAGAAAACGTTGAACGAATATAATATGAATGGGACCAGATTTCTCTTACGTTTTTGGATAATATTCTAGAGAGTAGGTCTAAATTCTTTAAAAACACCACAAAAAAATTAGTTCTAAGAATAGTAGTATAAGTTCCTTTCTATTTAAGCGAAAAGTGCAAAACTAAGTGCGTGCAGATTTTTTATATCATTGCTTCTCTCCCATTCCAGTGTTGAATATCACCTTTTGTTAATATTTTTCGAAAGGACTTAACAATGAATAAAGGTGTAAAGTTTTATTTTATTTGATTGAGTATTTAAGTTTTTATAGGAAATTTTCTGTTCAGCTCCAAAACATGCTCTTGGTTTTGCAACCTACTGTATGTTTATATATTTTTCTCATCCTCGGCCCAATTTTCGAACCTTTTTTTTAAAACTACTTTTTTTATAAATTTTTTCATTTAACCACAATAAAAACATTTTTCCTTTGATAATGAACATAAAATAAAAACATATACCCAAAGCTCGTTATTCGGGTATTTATTATTGCACTAATAAAATTGAAACAATGAATTTTTTAGAATTTGAAGAATTTTTTGCATCAAATATGTATTGCATTAAATCAAATTGAAGAAGCTAATGAAAACTCAAACAGATTTATCAAAAAATACGATTTTATATTAAATTAATAGAAATAAACCATTTTTTGTTTCGACTACTCGTATGTGTGGCGTTCATTTTTTTGTATTGCTGGCACACAAAAAATCATGGTATTGCCAGCATGAAAACTTAAAATTTAGTAAAGCAATCATTAGCTAATGTAGGGTTTTTGCATACGTTTTTTTTTAACAAATGATTGTTAAGCTTAAAGTGTGTGGTAACTAACGTGCTCTACAAGTCTACTTTTAGATTTTTTTTTGCATATGGCTACTATTGTTTCGGCGGATAACCGATGAGAAATCGGTTACGAAATTACCACTTGTTGAGAAAACTATTTCACTGTCGACAAATTTGTAATATTTTCGGTTATTGTTTCACTACCTTCGTATAATTATGTATCTATTTTAAATGATGATCTCTTTGAGATGGCCTTAGAAGTTCAATTTGCTTTATTAATAAGTTAATTAATATTAAAGTAAGTACATATCTTCAAAAGTTTTATTTTTTACATATTTATATCATCATTATTTGTTTCTTGAATATCAGTTTCATTCTCCACAGATTTATTTAAAAGATGTTCGTAAAGTTCACGCTGCCATAACATATGCACAAATCTTTACGAACGTTCTTTTTGAAAAGTTATGAGTTATGAAAACTTTTATTGTTACATGTACTGTAAAAATTTTGATCTTTTACATAATTAGTTAATGTGACAATTTTTTTATCTATTCGTCCATTCGCTGTTGTCATACATTAAACATTTTATGTCTCATAAGAAATAGTTAATGGGTTTGTGCATCTTCCAAATGTTAGCCATTTCTAAGCCATTAAGGGCTTTTTTAATTGAGTCTTTAAAGTAAGAAACTTTTAAATTATAGGTACAATTGGTTTCCACAGAGTTATAACGTCTAAATTGTTCTAAAACGACATAATATTGTAACGTAGCTTTTTTCGTTGGGCTTTTTTGTAAGTCTTTACAATTTTCCGTGCTACTTCTAATACTTCTTTGATATTATTGTTTAAAATAATATCGCAATGCAAACTCTCTAAAACGTCATCAAAATCGTCACCATTGTCTGAAGAATCTAAAAAATTTACTGCAAAAGTGGTTTTTTATAACAAACAAAAAACATCAACATCATGTCATGTTAGACAGAAAAAACCCTCAACTTAGTTATCGTTCACAAATTTTTTCATACGACTACATGTTTATCAAATATTAAATTGTATTCTTATTTCAACTGACTTCGTTTTACACGGTATATAGACTAGGGAGATCAATTATTCGAACATTTGCGAAAACTGCTTTTCGAATATTTCGAAAAGCTATAATTTAAAACATCAGTTTTCCATTTATAAGTAATCAAATAACCGGTTCTTTTACTAAAATAAAATTCTTTTAAATTTTTGTTGCTTTATAAAATAAAATTGATAAATTTTGTCCCATGTTGTAGTTTGTAAATAAATATGCTACAACAACATTCCGATTTTTTCGTGACTTAACGAATATTCCGTCCTTGACAATACAAAGTCCTTTACAATTCACCCAGTGGTTCACAGTGTTATTTGCCGGCGCCTTGGAACTACTTGGTATAGAGTCAAGTTTTCCTTGCTGCACAATTACGTCAACCTTATGAACATAATTAATGTGGTTAATTAGTTCTGGTGTCGAAGAGCTCTTGCAGTTTAGTATTTTAAGACACTTAAAATACTTTCCATCGCGTTCAAAATATTTCCACACTTCAGAGGACATTTGTGGAAAAATAAATATATGTATGTATCAGGTCAATAAGTCCGTAGGATAACACATATATGGCCTGGCTAGAATTTTGTTCATATGATTTTGATTTAGTACTAACCTTCAAAAGATACGTGTATAAATTTGACAACAATCTGACTATTGATTCGTAAGCTATAGCATTTTGTGTGAAGTAACTTTTGTTATTGAAAATTCCATATTTTTTTAAAATTAAAATTCCATATTTTATTTAAGCCAAATTTAGAAACTTCAACTCTAAACATTCTCAAGATATACAAAAATCATTGTTTAATTTGTATTTTTTTAATTGATGGTTTGTAGTATTATTTGGGCCAAATTTAGCGACTCTTACTATTACCGTTTTAAAGATATAGACATAATCTTTAAAACGGTAATAGTAAGAAGAATACTAATTTTATATGGGCGTGGCACCGCTCAGTTATACAATAGTAAAGTCACACACCAATTGAAAGCTTTCTACATATGCTTTTTACATACATAGTTTTAAAAATATTTTCTAATATTACTTTTAAATATTATTTAATGTACATAAAAACCTTAATATTGACTTCACCTTTCGTTTAAGGGTTTACAAAATAAATTCGGTTGGCGCATTTCACAGAACATCAATTACAACGCATTTTATAGTCTTCTTTTATATATATATATATATATATATATATATATATATATATATATATATATATATGGATTTGGGTATGTTGATTCAAAGTGGTTGACGTGTGAACTCACAAATCGATGAAAATGATGGCAAAATTGAATGAATTTGACTTCGAATTGCCAACACACCCACCGTATTCTCCAGATTTAAATCCCAACGACATTTTCCTGCATTCAGATCTCAAGAGAATGCTTGCTGGAAAGAAATTTAAGTCCAATGATGAAGTAAGCGCTGAAACTGAGGTCTATTTTGACGAGAAAGAGAAATCATGCTATAACAGTTGTTTCGCTATACTCATTTTATCTCCCTCGAAGGCAAATATGTCGAGTAATAAAATCGAGTTTTGTCAAAATTTTGTTTTTTTCTTACTTATCCTACGGACTTATTGAGTGACCTGTTATGTATTCATCTATTTAACAGTTTAAATATTTTCAAGCCAATCATTTTTAATAACCAATTTCAACTCAATACTTTCTGGTAGTACGTAATTACAATTGGAATTATTTTAATTTTCACATTTCATAGTTTTTTATTTACACGGTTTCAAGGCCCAGTCATACAGCTGATCGTCTATCTCGATATATAAAAAAGTAATATTCATTTTATTGTTGCTCAAGTTTGCATATTTTATTCGTTCTACCATGATTTTCACCTTCTTTGTGAGACGTTCAAGGTTGTCATACGTTTAAAAGTAAGGCGTTCTATATTACAATAAGAAAAATACTTACTCGTAAATTATAAATATAAACATATTGACAATAAAAAATTAAAAACGTATAAGAATTTTACATATTTTAATTAATCGGTTATTCGTGTAAAAATAATCGGTTTATTCGATATTCGAAAAATGGATATTTAAAAGAAACGCCTTCGACAAAACCAAAATAACCGGTCATATTCAAATTGAAAAATGTGTCGTCAGTGTCAAATAGACAAATATTTAAATATTGTTACGAAAATGAAAATGCTGAAGACAAAATTTACCACATCAGGGACTTCTATGAGATTTTAGCCATAAAATTTATTAGCTTGTGTCAAGGCTTAATAATTGCAATAATTGCCTGTACTAATTAATAGCGCCACCATCTGCATTTCTAACGGTGTTGCCAGTTCGATTTCTTTTTTTGTGTAATATAATTTTACACCATTTGAATTGACGTACATAAATCGCAGATTTTAGTCTGTACTAGAACATTCGAAACTAATAATGAAATGATATAAAAGATGGCGCATTGCGGTTGGTGAGTTAGCTATCACTTGGCTGTCATAAAGTAAAGTCTTTTTAGGCGCAAATAAAAAGTGTTGTATAAGCAAATATCAATTTGCTGTATGAAGACAAAGTGTATAAAAGTTATAGTGCACGAAATAAAAGAAAACTGTAAAACAGCAACACCAAACGTGGAGTTTATTTAATTTTAACGCAATTTAAATGAACTGAAACATTTTAAAAAGGTTAGAATGTAACAGTATCTATTGTTTTTAATGCTTGACCATTCATATTTTTTTTGTAAAAACGTTGCTTATTTTATAACTGTGTTTATTACATCTTTTATAATCTTTTGCTTTTTTTATCCGACACTCATTTAGGGAGCATCTATTACTTTGTTTCAGTTTCAGTTTCAATATAATTTTCAAGCTAAGTAGATGATTAATCCACTGTTGCTCGCCTCCACATATTTGTGTATAATGTTGAAGATCCTTGCTAAGTGGTAATGATTCTTACTTAGCATTGTAATTTTTTCTCAGTAATAATCTTTTGTTTAACATTAAGATATTAAAAAAAAAATCCCAGTTTCTCGCATAAAATTCCTGGAAAAGCGTGATATGAAATCAGTTCAATTTGGCGGTAGACCCGAGAAAAAAACCTAATTATGGCATATACATACATAAGTGCCATTTATGGGTCTTCAAAGCTTCTAGAACTTATAGAAAGAAACTGCAAGTTATACAGAATAAAAATCTGAAGATAACACATGACCTAAACCCCAGATATTCTGTTGGTTTGCTGCACATTAACTTTAACCACGTAATGCTTGAATCATTTGCAAGGAAGCTGACTGTAATTTAATGAAAAGAGCATAACGTCTACATATGGTAGATAAAAAATAACCAGATATTTGCTGAATAAAAACTTAACCTCTTTCATACTAAAAGTAAAAATTTAAGTTGTATTTTAAAAATTTTTATAATATTTTGAAGTTTGTGTAAGCTTTCTTAGACAACTTTTCCTTAATACTGCGATTTTAGTACTTTATTTATTTAATTGTAAAAACAATGTCATTAAATATTTTAATAAAAGTATTTTTAATAAAAAAAAAAATGAAGTCAATGATAGTGAAATTATAATAATCATTTCAATTTTTAATTTAAGTTTCATGTATTAAAAATTTTGAGACAATGGTTGTGTAGGTCGTATTAAAACGAGTTGGCCGCTTTACGGCCAGCTAATTAATCAAAAATCAGCAAACATAACATTGCATAGCATTTAACTGTGTGACACCAGTTTTGGCTGATTATAATATATTCTATTATCAGCAACCACAAATACACAACTAATGAACGACCGAGACTTTACTTATTTTCGAGGTAGTCATCATAATATTATAAAGAGAAATATTGCGTTTTATATTTGTTGTTATAAAAAATTTATAATTTAAAAATAAACATTTAAACTCGTAAAAATAAATGTTATGTATTGTTCTCTTTTTAACATTCCCTGAAAAGACACACGAATTATAACATCAGAACAGAACGTGATCATGCGGACTGCCGGTCGATTAATTAATCGATCACTGCAATATACAAACAAACCACTCTATCGATGGATCTTTTTATAAGAATTTTTTCATTATTACTATTTTTTAAATATACAAGTACGTTTATATGTATATTGTAATAGTGGTATGGACCTGCTAATTTTTGTTTTGAAAGATTTAATGGAAAAATAATTTAAAATTCTGTACTTATTTCTGCGCTCCCTCGGTTGTCGTTCATTTAGCTAAAAGATTAGACTTTTTTTATGATCAGTATAATGAGATTATTAAATGCGAGTAAAATCGTAATACAATACAATACATAATCATGATGCTTGAGTATGGAAAAGAAACATTTTATTTATTTTCAATAATCTATTTATGATAGTGAGTGGAATTATTACATGCATTAATTTTATTTATTTTTTGCAATATTTTTATTTATTTTGTTTTAAACTTATTCAGTTTGAATGGAAAATTTTAAAATGTTATAGTTTTTATATTTGTTTTTGAAGAAAAAGAAAAAAAACTCATCACATGGGAAATAATAATAGCACATAATTATAATGATTTTGTTCCCACTCGGATTACTACTGATGTAATCGAAATTATAGTTTTATAGTCGAATCGAAACTTCGATTGATACACTTTAGTTTTTTTTATAAATGCTTCGCTATTAACAGATCCATAAACGAAAAACACCCAATTCGTGCCCTATTTTTAAGTACATATGTATATTAAAAACGGTGTGCCAATGCACCTGGAGGACACACTCTATTCGCATGTTATAAAAGCTTGTTATATACAACACATCAAAAGTGTTGTCATCCCTATGATATTTTTTATAAACTCTTATACGAAGTCGCAAAATCAACAAATGGAACGTTGTTGAACTCATTGTTTTTCTGCTAAAGTCATTTTGATTGACGTGTTTTGAACCTCACTAGATCTTTGTGCTGTCTTATGGAGAATATGATTAAAGGGCAACACTTGACATAGCATAACGCGTAACAGTAACCGTAGATATAATTTAAATTCTAATTGCTAGTCGTATTATGGTTACGATTGTGGCATTATGTTAAGTTGGGTCTTTAAAAAATAGTAATTTTCTTTTTTACTTGACAACATATCGCACACTAAATCATGAACAGTCACAACTTAAAATTTAACAAAATCGCTCTTATTGCATAAATCAATTCACAGATCGAATCTCTAACGACTACAAAAATTTCGCGTTCATACCTGTCTTCTTTGACTAGTAAAATAGTATTACGTTACTTGTCTCGCTTGAACATAACCAGCTAAAAGTTCCGTTAGACGTGACTTTTTAACCCCAAAGTTGTAACGTAACAAACCAACCTTACGGGCAACACTATCATAGATTAGCGGTGACATAACAAACTTTATAACCGATTAATTTAATTTTTCAACAATGCACCTTGGGGCAGCCAAAACTAATTGTTGGAAAAAAGTAAATTTTTAAACATTCTTATAGGGTTTATTAGCTTAAACTTTTTTTGGAGAGCATAACGCAAGAAAATGTAGTAGGCTTAATAATTTAGAAGATATCTTTAACTTTTTTTTAATAAATTCGAAACCGGAGGTAAAACAAATGGTTGTGCCTAAGTCAGCTAAGTATCTGTTCCTTTCATAATCTAATAGTGTGGATTTCAAAGTAAGCAGTGACGAAGATACTGATGATGATAGCGAATAAATAAAGGGTCCGCCAAATAATTTTTTTTTTGAAAATGCTATAAAAAATCTACTGAATATTTTCTCAAATTTCTTTTTTTATTTGAAAGTACAATCCTTCCGGTTAATAATGGAAAATAATTTCATTCAAATGGCTGCCCCGGCTGGCCATGCAGTAGTCTACACGATCGCACATTATCGGTTGTGTAGAGCTGTATTTCACCAATGGCTTCACGAATATTGTCCTTTAGAGTGTCAATTGTCTCTGGCTTGTTGGCGTAACACTTATCTTTAACGGCACCCCACAAATAATAGTCTAACGGTGTCAAATATCAGCTCCGAGGTGGCCAAACGACATCAACTCTGCGGCTGATAATGCGATCTTCAAATACAAGGCACAAAACATCGAGTGTAGCTTCGGCTGTGTGGCATGTTGCGCCGTCCTGTTGAAACCAAATGTTGCTAATATCCTCCTCTTCAATTTTTTTGAACAAAAATTCGTTCAATATGGCCCGATAACGATCGCCATTGACTGTAACGCCACTCCTTGCTCATTTTCGAAGAAAAATGGCCCAATTATGCCCCTTGTTCAAAATCTGCACCAAACAGTGACTTCTCTTGGGTGCATCGGCTTTTCAATGTATGCGTGCAGGTTTTCTGTGCCCCAAATGCGACAATTTTGCTTGTTTATATACCCGCCAAGATCAAAATGAGCTTCATCTGCAACATTACCATGATTTTCAAAGTAATGTCGCAATATTTCCCAGCGTTGTTCAACCATATTCGTTCAGCGGAAGGATAAAACTAATTAATAAGGATAAAACTAAGAATAAAACTAATATCAATATCTTATACTTAAACTATGTGGTTTAATTGATTCCAAAAACGGTGCACCCTGCCCCACAGTGGAATGTTTTAAAAACAGTTTTTTGCTTCTCCTGAACATAGTGTGCGATATGCACATACCAGTTTTAGTAGGTTAGGTTAAGAACGACCGCCGGACAACGTCCAGCTCTCTTACGCCCATTGTAATACCTTCTTAGTTTCATGGCAGCCACTGGTTAGTTATCTAACCAGCTCGCCCCTACTATGATTTTGCTGATCAGTCCTACAGAAATTTCCTCCAGAGATTCACCGCCAACTTTATGCCCACCGAATATTCTCGTTTTAATTCTGGCCAACGCTAGCACTAAAAAACGCAATGTGTTGTAATCTCCTCATCCTCCTCTAAAATGTACCTGCAAAATAAAGAGTTCCTATGGCCCAACCTGAGGGCATATCCCCCAACTTGGAAATTTTCAGTAAATGCAGGATATCTGCAATACTAGGAGCAGATAAGAAAAGCATCAGCCCAGATTTTTTCTCATGGCTAAAGAGTTCTAGCCGTCGAAGTTTGTCTCCACCTCTCGTTGAAGATATTATCGGCCTATTGCCATTTACATGCCGCAGTGGTATGATAGGTAAGACACCCGCCTACCAATCAAGAGGTCCTCGGTTCAATACCAGACCATACCAGACCATCAGATAATTTTCAACAGCGGTATCACCTCATAGCACTGTTAGCGACTGGTTATGAGTACTTACGCTATGAAAAACTTCTCTAATTAATGCATATGCCGTTCGAAACCGGCGTTAAATTGTAGGTCCCTTTGAATGAGTCTAAAAATAGAATCGGTTGCAGCTTATTGATTGAGAGAAGTTACCCTTCTCCAACTTGGGATGTGGCGAAAATTATGTATTGCCATTTACGTAGATGGCTGGTGAAGATCGGTATATCAAACCTCTCCCTCCACGAGTGTATCCAGACTGCAGCTTACATATAGCTGCTACCTCTGCCTGAAACACACTACAGTGATCCGGCGGCTATAGAACATGTTAAAATTAAAATCCAGAGAATGGACGCTATAGCCTACTCCATCAGTTGTAGTAAGAACATTATCTTATTTTTAGTACATTACCACTAAAATTCTTATTGTATCAAGTGGCAGCGACATATCTTGTTGTACGCTAAAATTGTTTTCTGCATTTATTTGATAACACGGTACGACAAAAAAGAACGAATTTAAAATAGCTAGTGAGTAAAATTACTTTTCTGATCGGCGCTATTGAGTGCAACAAGAATCTATTTTTGAAATTTTCGAAACACCCACAAAATCTGGTAAAAAACCGGTTTTTCATATCTATATGCCCCTATAAGCTGATGACTTAGCTATAATAAAATCTAGTATAACAACAATTATAATCAGTCCATAACCAATTTAAGATGGTATTTAAATTTTTATTAAAACTTTATTTAAAAATTTTGTACATGTTTGAAATTTACATTTTTCCACCAGACTGCCGATTATTATTAAAATCTTCCGATTTAGGACAAAATTTGTTTTAAATATACTTTCCGTAATCTTTTAGTCCTGTGTTTAAAATTGAATCTGATTGACGTGGGCAGCCTTAACATTTGGGAAGAGTCCCACCTAAACTCACAGTGCTGATAAAGGAGAGCTATAACGGTGTAAACTGCTACGCAAGTTATGTCAACCTTTCCAAGAGTTGAGTGGAGTGCGGCAAGGGTGCATACTATCATCTCTTCTATTTTTGCTCGTCACAGAGAACGCAATGTCTTCGATTTCTTTCAAGCGTAGTATTATGCAGACGATATATGCATTTTATAGCACAGGACGTGTGATCTGTGGTTATTTGTGGCTGGCCTTCAATGAAGTTTAAGTAGCACGGGCCTTAAATAATAAGCTTGAAAGACCAAGGGAATGCCCATTAGGAGAAATGATCCATCATCTATTTGAGTAAGTGAACACATTTGTTTCGATAGACCGATTTTGTTATTTTGGCAGAATTGTCTTGGCCAATAATGGTACCGCGATTGACGGGGATAATAAAATCAGTAGGGCTAGAACACTATTTGAAACGTTATCTTCGAACTGGCAAAACAACAGCATAAGCCTACGCACGAACTTCAAATATTTGATTCCAACGTAAAATCGATTTTACAATATTGAAGTTTACTGTTGCCAAGTTTGTAAACGTCTGGAGGTTTACAAACTTTCATAAACCTTTGTCCAAGACAAATTCAACGTATTCTTTGGCTACGAGTAATATGAAATGTGGAATTGCTACGTAGAGCTAACTAGGTAGAAGTAGCAATTAAAATGCGCAATCGTAAATGTAATGGATTGGTCACGTATTACGACAAGAGGATGACAATAGTTCAGAGGAAGCCGATGAAATCTTTTTCACCAATCGGAGAGAAGAGTTTGGTAGAACACGCATTACTTGATAACAATAAATGGAACGAATTAAAAATATAGCCCATTGAGTGCGATAGAGAACAACTATAGTTGGTGCTGTATGCTCTAGTGGGAGTTAAAGAAAGATAAAAGGTGGTCCAACCATAATGCGTGATGTTAATTGTGAGTCACACCGTAACATCAAGTTTTTTGCCCAACTTAATTTGACGTTTCCTTGTTTCAGATTTTAACAATTTTAACCATGGAGAGGTACACAATTGAGCGTTAAGATTATTAAAGCCTTTTACGAAAATGGGTGTTCAAATCAAAATGCATTTCGTGCACTTTTGATTGATTGATTCTTGGTCAGCATAATCTACCTTAGCGGATTCGTTAACAAGCAGAATTGCCGTTAGACTTCTTTCTTTGGTGATATTTAAAAGCAAAGGGGACGTCAATAAGCCAAGAACAATTCAAGAGCTAAAGGAAGAGATTATTCGGCACATTAACGGCATTGAACCTTAATTATGCCTCAGAGCTATTGAAAATACGCACTGACAAATAGAGGTATGCCGTGGCGAGCATTTGTCCGATATTTTGTCTCAAACATAATTGTCATAGATCCTTCTATCATCATAAGAAGTATTAAGATAATTCTCTGAAAACTTTTTGTTTAATTTACAATTAACAGCGTGCGTTTTGGTTAGACCGCCTTTTATATAAGTCTTATATACAAAATGAATGTACAGTGGCGTAAATTTTTTCTAGGTATCAAATTGAGTAAAGTATTTACCTACATGTGTTGTCTATTGTGTGCTCAGTGTGCACCGTAACTTCATTTTATTTTCTCTGGCGATTTTAATTTCTATGTTTAATGGTGTGAAACGTATTAGTTCATATTCAAGTCATGGGACATACAAAAGATTAGACAGTCCACTAGGCCTAGAAAAACAACTCCTAAAAAGGACTCTTTTATTTAAAGAGCCTCAGTTGCAGGCCGCTTTAAATCCTCAACTCAAATTCAAAACGAATTTTTAACAAAATTTGGCATTGATTTCTCCTCGCGACCAATTAGAAAAAGGATGATTGAAAAAATATTGCTTGAATGAATTGTACAACATCAGGCACACGTTTTAAAAAAGAGCTTGAAGTCACGAATTTTATTTCGCTTGAGTACACAGCTCTTTTGGAAAAATGTCCTTTGGAGTAACAAATCAAAATTTTTTTAAGTTGAATCTGATGGATAATGCTATATATGACGTTATTTAAGCACGCAACACAACCTCAATGACAGTAAACATGGTGCCGGAAATGTGGTGGTTTGCGTAGAATTTTCTAAATAGGTGGATCAATACACTGGCTTCATTTGCAGAGGTAAACGTGCCACTTAGATGGTATTTTATGCATGATATTTATTCAAAATACATTTTACGTACAGTGAAGTGTTACTTAGGGGAAAGTAGTAACGACTTTTTAAATTGGACGACTCAATCACCAGATCTCAGTCCTGTAGTCGATGAAATATATAGGGCGACACTTATTGTTGGTAAGCCAAGAAATGTTAGTGATTAATTAATTTTTGTTTCGTCGCTCCGCAAGATATTATGCCACTTCTTCTTACCAGCTGAATCACACCAACTCAAATGATTTTTTGCGAAGGACAGTCTGGTCCTTATGCAGATACAATTTTGTAGCTATTCGACCCGATAAATAAACATGCTGTAGTCTTTGTCGGACAGTTCAAGCAGATATCACATTGCATATAGTGGCAGAAATTTCCCTAGATGGACATAAAAGGGTTTCTTTTGGCAAAATGGATAATACGATTATCTTAAAACTAACATTCTCTCTTCTGGAGTACAGTGTTTTTTCGACCCATCCTAGATTAATATTTATGAGAATACCATAGTAAATAAATTAACAAACCTTTTCTTAAAAATTTAAAATACTTTTTTGACCAGGCAAAAACCGCACTTTTAACATAAAATTCAAGAATAAACGAAAAGTAATGGGATTTTCGAAATATTTTTTTTAACAGTCTTGCCAACACGAAATAATCGGGAATTGACAAACTTGCCACACTAAATAAAAAATACAAAAGTAGTAAGCAGAGGAAAGAAGGGAAGTAGATATGTACTTACTATTTTGGCCATATGTATATACATATATTTATATACGCATATTTGTACTTTTAATATTACCAATATGAACTACTTTGCTTTCTACAAAAGCGCACTATGCCATATGAAACTATGTCCCTCATAAGAAAGCGTATCTTATTTTATTTAATTTTTAATCATAAAATCTTACATTTTCCATATTTTATTTTATTTTATTTTAATTACAATAACAAAATAAACCACATGTATACATGAATATATTAATAAATTAGTTAAAGTTCAAAAACCCAGAGACTTTTATAAACTTCCTGGGTTTTGAAAATTCAGAAAAAAAACTATTAAAATAATAAAAAAATAATTAAAAATTTATTAAAATAATATAGTTTTTAAAAAACTTTATACTTTGATTTATTAAAGAGAAAATATAATAATTTTTTGTTATTTTCTAACTAATTTTTCAAATTTGAAAATTGTTGTTAATGAAATTAATCTGACCAACTTTTTTAATAAAAAAGTCAATTGAAACTTGAAACTTTGAATATATTTGCTATTTATCGCATATCCTCTACGTAAGATAGTTAAAAATTGAGTTCAACTTCATGAATGTCGGATCCTAGGACACAGGTCAAATAAAGTTGGATTTGAAGTAAAACAACTAAAAACTTATTATTTAATTAAAACATTTTTTTAAGATTGAAAAAACTGAACTGCATTTAAATTTTTAAAATTTTATATGATGAATTACCACCACGACCAGCTGTTATATTTCATTTATGGAATGAATTATGATGACCATTAATTGCTAAAGAATTGTTGGGTTGTTAGTATAACACATGCATTTAATGTATGACGAAAGGAAATAATTAAAAGACCATCTATACTTATATTATCGCTAAAACTAAGTTTAAATAATTCCAGGAAAACATCTTGTTAAAACCACAAGTGATTAAAATTTATCTCATTGATTATTAGAAAATAAATTGATTTAGGATACTTCTGAAGCATACAGCAAACAGCATTTCACTGTAAAGGCAGCTTCTACTTCTTTTGGAAAGAATTTCAATCGATGGTGTTATTTGTGGGTAATCTACAACAAATAGTCAATTTTTTATGGATGCAATACTTTCCGCTAAAAAACAGATTCTGTTTGCAATTTTACAAAATAAAGTATTGTGTAGATGTAATGTAAACTTTGGATACATGTAATCGTTTATAATCCGGCTTTGATAAATACCAATTTACCATTAGATGCACCTAACATCTAAGAAATTGATTATGTTATCGCATGGCTTAAACGCAATTAAGCCCTTGGCCACAGGTCTGGGCAGAAATCGTACACCCTTGTATTTATATGCAAAGCGTGGACAAATGAAAACTAAGATCACATGGACGAAAGGGTTGATAACAAAGCTGCCAAAAAAGAACGATCTAATAGACTGCAACAACTGGGGGGAATCATACAATACAATATACAAAGTTGTTGTAGCTATAGTAAATAGTAGATTACTTTTCGTAGAGAAACCTAACGGGATGAACAGGCTGGTTGCCGCCCACGCCACTGTTGCGCAGACTAATCCAAAACGATAGTAATTATAATAGAGCATTCGATAGAATGGAGATCACCCCTGTAAATGGCATTTGTTGTTTTCAAAAAAAAAGGTTTTGACTCCTTAATTAGAGCTGCAATATGGACATCAATCTGGAGCAAAAGTAGTACCAACTAAATTACTCAATTTAATGAAGGCAAAAGCTAAATTATGTGTCTGTCACAGAGAAACGACCAGTGAAGAGTTTGGGACAAATGCCGGTGTGAGACAAGGCTGTCCTTTTTCAACCTTATTGTTCGCCTTTGTATTAGACGAGTTGATGTTGAAAAGAGAGGAATAGTATGAAACTTCAGAGCTGTAAAGGATTGCAATCGATTTAACTGCAATTATAAGATTTCGTGCTAATGATTGCTAATTTTTTGATTTCATTCAAAATAGTAAATAGATTTTATAATTTTGATTAAAAAAAGTTTAATGAAGTCGGTTAATTAAACAAAAATTTTATGAAATGAGATGGTTTCGATAAAAATTTGATTGCAATCGAATTTGATTGCAATAGAATTGATTATAATTAAATTAATACCATTCAATGATTTAAAAGTAATTTGTTTTCAAAATGATTGTAAACAAAAAATAATTTGACAAGATCTCATTTTGAAATCTGAAATCATTTTAGAATAAAAGAATGAAATCAGTTTGATTAAAGTCGCTTCGATTTCAATGCCAATTGATTGTAATGTTTTACATCTCTACTCCTATCTCATAAACAGTCAGACATGCTGGATAAACTAAATGCTTTAGTACCGAACTTAAACTTGGTGACCAATCCATAAAGTATGTCGACTTATTATGTTACCTTGGTAGCAAATGTCAGCGGACAGCGGAATAGATCAAGATGTATCTAAGAGATTAAACAGCGCAAGGCCAGCATTTGAACGCTTGAATAAAATATGAAGATCTTCCCAAATAAGACGAGAAACTGATACAAAAGTTTTTAATGCCTGGTAAAATCCACTTTGCTCTATGGTGTGAAATACAGCAAATGACAATCTAGCCCAGAAGCTGCAAACATTCGTAAAGAAAAATATGCGGATAATATGCCCCAATAATGGTCTAATAAAACTGGAGAAGAGAATATAAAATGCCAAGTAACAAGAAGGTATTGGGGATACGCTGGCAAAACCACCGGGACAGCATAACTAGAATTTCACTAAAATGGAACTACAAGGAATCCGACGTCCCGGGTGATCAAAATACACGAGGCGCAGAGCACTGTTATATGAATTGAGAAAACAAAACTTAACATTTAATGAACATAAATATATGTGTACCAATCGAAATAATTGGAATAATCTTGTAGAAGAGTTATGAGAGTTAGTTAAGCTCAAGTTCAAAAAGAGAAAATATAGCAGTGTTTCTTCTGAATATTTATGTACCAATCAAAAGTTAACAGAGGGCTTCAGTTTACCTTTAAATTAGAATTTATACGACTTTTCTAACGTAAAATTAGTTTTTTGCCACCTCGTAAATGGCTGCAATCTTATCATATTTTAGATATGTGTATATGTTTCGTATATCGGCTTAAAATACGTAAAAAAATATTAACATTAATGAACATAAATATATATATATTAACATTTAATGAACATAAATATATGTGTACCAATCGAAATAATTGGAATAATCTTGTAGAAGAGTTATGAGAGTTAGTTAAGCTCAAGTTCAAAAAGAGAAAATATAGCAGTGTTTCTTCTGAATATTTATGTACCAATCAAAAGTTAACAGAGGGCTTCAGTTTACCTTTAAATTAGAATTTATACGACTTTTCTAACGTAAAATTAGTTTTTTGCCACCTCGTAAATGGCTGCAATCTTATCATATTTTAGATATGTGTATATGTTTCGTATATCGGCTTAAAATACTTAAAAAAATATTTTAGTCGCATAGTAGATTTTTTTTTAAATCTATTGCGGCACTGAAAATTCTGAGGAAAATATTAACATTATTTTCAAAATCTCACAAAAATTCTTTAATACTACACTAACAATCAAGTATAGGAAAACTTTTGGTATGAACTTTGAAATGTTTGTCTGCTGCTTTTTAGGGAATTAAAATTGTGTTTTAGATTTGAATTTATGATTTTGGAATTGATCCAATTAATAAAGATGAACGTGGCAAAAAAATAAATGAGTAAAATAAAATAAAAACCAAAATATGACAACGTGACGAGAAAAAAATCTTTAAATTTTTACACATTTTTGTAGTCAATTACGTAAATTGTAACAGCATTTGAAGATATACTGTGTGATTATTTGAAAATTTGTAAAGGTAGTTAAGGGTGTAAAACATTTTGATTGGGGAATAATATTGTTGTTTATCTTTCTTTCAGTTTAACAAATTGTTTCGAAAATATCTGGGAACATTTAAAAATAGTTCAGCTAAAATTAAAAATAAATACTTTGATACTACCCTCGCAAATTATGATGAGGAGGTTTGAATTTTAAAAGACAACAATTTTTTACTAAAATAATATAATATTGCTTCAATGTGTTGTATGTATGTATTCATAATCTGGATGCATACTGTTAAAAAAATAATTTTGTTGATTTTTTGTCACAAGAAAGTCATAAAATTTTTAATGTATCCTAGATATTATTATATATACATACTATATGTATGTATATTGCTAATAAATACTAGGGAGACCGTATTCGACAAAACCAAAAAAAAAAAAAACGGTTAAAATCGGTCGAATAATAACCGTCCGATTACCCTAGCTGTGACAAATTTCACGACAGGAGTTTAGAAGGTCTTCAACACAGTACCAAAGGGTGAAGGTTAGTGTCCTAACAACGCGCCTTTGAATTTGATACTCACTTGTGATCAGTGTTGCCACACAAGAAATTGATTTTCTACCAAAAATTTTCAAATATTCTACCAAAACCGTTCAGAGACTAATAATAACATTAAAATTAAAATATACATAAAGTAACAACAAAAATAAAAGCAAAATTTCGTTAAATTTTATCTATGAAAAAAAAAAAAAACGAAAAGTCGTATAGCAAAAATAAACTCTACGCGAAATTCTGAGAAACTTTTCAGAAGAAAACAGAGGTCTAAAATCAGATCCTATTCTGCACAAATCTACATAAAGATTTTCTAATTCCATTATTATATAAACTGTATAGCTGTATTAAAAAACACTATCACATCATTTAAAAAATACAAAATGATTATAAAATATCGTACTGTTCTTTTAAATTTATTATTTTATGTCATGAATGCAAACGAAATAAGTTGCTGAATACAACATTCAAAACACAATGTAAGAAAGGCTGCTTGAAATGTATTTACAACAGATGAAACAAATAAAACAGGAGTGCTCTAAGTGAAAGCAAGTTAAATCAGTTTTTAAATCTTTTTTATTCTCCACTTGCGTTAATCTGGTCCGATTATCTATAGTCACTGCTCTAACACAATCTCTATTCTTTGTTATAATGCATCGTTCAGTAAAAAAAATTTACTATGACTAAAAAAATTGCTACATGAGGAAAACTACCAAATATGTACAAAAAATTGCAACAAACCAACTAAACTACCAAATTGCTTTTAGAAAACGAAAAACTACCAAGTTTGGTCCGATTGGACCAAAGCGGCAACGCTGCTTGTGATTGTCACTTGTGATTATCATGGGTGGGGGCGTTGGTGGACGCATAGTATTCGCCCGTGCCTCGGGCACCGTGGGGTATGCCAGCGCGGCGAGACTCACGTAAACCACCACATCACCACCACTTGGCTTGAAAATTAACTTGATTACTAAAACTGAAATGAAATAATGTATTGTTACGTTTTAACCTTTTTAAAACGTTTGAGTTCGTTTAAATTGCGTTAAAATAAAATTAACACCACTGTTGTTGTTGTAACAGTTATATTTTTATTCCACTACACAATAAATTTTATACAGTTTACAACAACTTAATATTCACTTATACAGCACTTTTATTTCCGCTTAAGCACGTCTTTATCTTACGACAGCAAAACGATAACTAACTACGTTGGCAAAGCAGTCTCCTTATATACCGAATTGCGTACAGTTTGGAAAATTCTGGAAATGCCTCAAATGATCTCATATCCTATATCCGTTAATTTTAAACATGTAAGATTGTGTTACCCAGGGATGACTTAATTGGCAGTGCTGCCATATACACAAATAAGTATATCATTGACAGGGTGCCACAAAATATACCAAAATTCTACAATTTAGGTATTTTTATTCTCGTAACAGTATACTTTGCGGAAAGTCAATATGATCCCTAGACAAGTCACGAAAAAAAAACTAGGCTTGAAGACGATGTTTACAACATGCTGCTAGGAGTACAGAGTGATCCAAAAATTGTCAAATTCGGATAATTTTCCGGCACAAATTGCTTATGTTTATTTTATAATAATCTAAGTTTATTTACAGCAAGTAAGTACTGCAATCATTAAAAATGAATATGTGTTTGTATGATGAATGTTTGAAGCTTATAGATGCTAAGTGGCTAAACCGCTTACCTTTTTTAAGTATCTTTCTGTATGTCTGGCTATGTACATTTCCAATATTCTAACTGAATGGTATCACCTTCATACAAAGTAAATATTTATTTATCTATACCTACAAAATCGTAAAAGTAAGAGTATCTAAATTTGGTCTAAATGGCCTCGTGGTCAGTATGAATCATCAGACAAAAAGTGGGCGGAATCGTATAAGTAGGCATGGTACCCACCATTCAAATAATATATTGATTTATATATGTATATCTAGAGATTGGTTAAAGTGGAAGTTTCTGAATTTAGTCTACACGAGTCCTGGTTAATGAAAACATCAGCTAAAAAAATGGGTTCAATCGGACAAATGCGCAAACAAAGTAAATATTAATTTTTGTATATCTTGAGAACGGTAAAAGTGGAATTTTCAAAATTTGGTATAATTGACTTTGTAGTAAAAAAATAAACAGTAAGAAATTGGGCGACTGATGATTGTGGTGGTAGACTGATGATTGTGGAAAAAATTTTAGAGAACCTTTTTTCCTAAAGAAATGCCAGTTTTTTCTACCACCTTCAATTTTTATCCAATTAAAGAAAGCGCCTTTTACAAGTTTTTACAAAATTTTATCATCAAATTTTGTGTTTTTGCCACGATCCTTAGCAAAATTGGCCACTTTACATCGACAGTGTCACCAGTGTTTAAAACAAAAATTGAGCTGAAGCAACGCAGAAATTTTTCAAACTACCTTTGTATTTATAATACGTGTTATATGATAACAGAAATGTTTCAATTTATTATTTCATTTATTTTTAATATAATTTTGATTTTTTAAGTGTATGTCCATAAATTTCACTCATAGTCTGGCACATCATAGGTATATATAAAATAATACAGTTTTTTTTTCTTTTGTTATATAATCGAAAATTACAGAACGCAAAACAATATTATTAGCGCTATCAAACGTTTGCAAAATTCTTAATAGATCTGTGAAAATTCTTACATAAGACAGTTTTTTAGAGAGAGAGAGAGAAAACACATTTTTACGCTTTCTATGAGTGAATGTTTTGACTTCGATTTTATTTTCTCTATTTTTGCAAAATTATATACGATCCCACGCCAAGGAAGTTGATAGCATCACTAAGAGTACAGTGGAATATAAACATAAAGAGCTAAATTTTTTGTATTCAAAAGAACAGTTTCTTTTAAACAATAAGTGTTCGAGATAATAATGGTTAATCACAGTTTTTAGATTAAAAAAGTCCAACCAATTGTATTTTTTATGCAGGTTGGTGTGTTTCTCGTTTAAAGAGAAAAAATAATTTTGTCAAATAGCATATACAAAAAAACCGGAAATATGTAGGCAGACGCATTACTATTTCGTTGTTTTTGGTAAAAAAATAGTTGCATGTAATGATAAGGGATAAGGGCAATTGCAGATATATTTTATATTGCTTCTAGAAGCAGAGCATAATTTGAATATGATACACTCCATAGACCGTTTGATACTGTAGCAAAATGTCCTGATGCTTTACTTCACAATTATCAAAAAAACAATGGGACATGCCCTGACATTTGGACTTTGTGTGCTTGTTTTTGTTTTATATTTTCTCATTCCTCTAGGAAGAGGTAAAAGGCCTTCGTCAAAAGTTCAAATGTTTTGCAGCACTTTAGTTAATTTTTAAACAAATTCAATATTTTTAATATGTACATATAGTAAAGTAAATACCTATATAGTGTTACTAAAATGAATTCGCCTAAAAAGTACTCTCAACTATTGTGGAGTTTATTCTATTGGTTGGTGTCAATGTTACGAGATAAATTGATAAATTGTCAGATACCCTGTATATATTCCACGATTGTGTATTTGAACAGTGGGGACAGGACTTTCTAAATCTCCGTTGTTCTGTAGTCAGATCCAAATCATAGCAACCGCCAAGGACTAGTCTTTGGAAAGACTATAAAAGTGATTTTCTTTTACATTTGGTTAACATTTACAAAGCCCAAAACCAAGGTGTAATATAATAGATTACCAAAAGTCAAGTTGAGCTTCCCGCAGTTTTTATGTTGTATTGAAAAATTTTCGGATGTTTGATCTCATAAATATCGATCTCGTACTTCAATTTTATATATTATGTTGGCTCAAATTACCTGCGATGCAAGTTTAACATTTCTCAGCTGAAACAGTTTTCGTAGAAAAATGGATTGATAAAAATTTATTAGAAAGTGATTGCCAAGCTATTTTTTTTTTTGGAACATGAAGTCTCAATTTTAGTTTTTTCGCTAAAGCAAAAATATAGTTTTTGTAAAAGTTGTGTATAAAAGAAAACCGAATTTGTATACTTACTTGAGGTGGCTCTACAACCCTTTATTAGTTTCGGCCGGTATAAAAAATTGTTTCCAAGCACTTAGGCTTTGTTGTGATATTTTCGGTTTTTAATATCTAGGACAGCAGGTTTACACCGTCCGTATTTTTCGTTGCATTTTACCACACATGACCAACATGAATTAGCTAGTGCTAATGCTGTATTTCAATGCACTTTACTACATTTATATTGGGATACAGCCCAATGATTCAATAATTTTTTGAAGGATCTTTCTGTTGAATACACTTGTTTGAGCGCCAGCGAAGGTATGACAAATGTGTTGTATACAGGAGTACCATTTACGGGAACTTGCAACACTAATGACAATAACTAAATTCTGGCATCACAATGATAAAGTTTGACATTTTTAGCATAAACATACTCACAACGTTTTGATGTACAAGTGCTATGTATTTGTTGTGTTTACAGTGAGCAAAGAAAATCGATTTGGCCAAAAAATGTAAATTTTAAAAGAAGGTTTTCTTTGGTTTATTTTTCACAATATTACGATTACACTATTAAAAATGCCCTGTCACGATTACACTTTTACGTTTATATTATTAATTTAAGAGAATTACACAACACCAGTTAAAATGGAAGACAAGATAAAGAACAAGAAAAAAAATTATCACATATTTAACGAAACAATTCTTAAAAGAGAATTGAAAAACAATGACTAGCACTCAGAATGAACAAAACATGACATACATAAATACATATATTTAATAAACAAACATGAATATTAAAACAAACAAGAGAAAAAACAATATTAAATCAAACAACAAAACAAAGCATAACCCAATATAATTATTAAATCTAAAAAAAGAAAAGTAAAAGTAAAGAAAACAGGATAAACACTATCGAAAAAAAATACACACGCACTTGACACCAAACTAGATCAACAAATTAAAAACGGCAAGGAAAAACGAGCAATTTCGGTATTTAAGAGCCGACATAAAATTTGAGAAGAAAAAACAGTGATATCCCCTACCATTAGTGCTTTTTCACTAAAACCTTTAGGTGCGAACCGCTTGGAGTGGTTGCTATTGGATTATTCGGTTGTGAAGACATAATTCTGGCTACTGAATAATCAATCAGCAGCCACCCACTTCCTTGCCGTCCGCAACCGGAGAATGGTTGTTCGATTTTTGATTGCTTATGGTTCCTTTTTATCATTTATATTATATTTTGTTCTTGGAACTTTTTCTACGTGTATGCGCACATTTGTCTCTATAGGCGGAATGTTTTCGCCATATGTGAGTCCCAGGTTTCTGAAAATGCTGATCCGCAGGATTTTCATATCCCTGGTTATCCCCTTCTATCCCTCTTTAATTTTCATAGTGGCGTTGCAATGTGCATTCGCGATGAAGTTGTGTACCAGTGCATAATTTAACTGTCTTTGGGTTAAATTCAAAATCAGGGCTCATCTTTTGCATTTTGGGTTCCTGTATAGAAGCCCAAACGCGGGAAGAGAGGTTACCATTTCTGGCTTTGACTCTTTCCGATTCAATATTGAGCATCCTTGCGAATTACCCGAACAGTGAAATTGTTGTTGCTGGTGATTTCAATGTTCATAATTTTTCCAGAAAGCCAATACGTAGAATTATTTGCCACGCACGACCACCTTGTATGAACCTACTCACATATCGTGTGTAGATGGGCACCAGAATGACACCCTCGACCTGAGAAGTATGTAGTGGAGGTCCTTGCACCTCTCGGGAATTCGGACCATTGTACCATTTCTGCTTCTTTCCCGTTCTCCACTCTTCACAACGATTCACATACAGCTACGAAGCGCTTGGTTCTCAATTATTTTGTTTTCTTGATTCTAACGTGAATGCCATGGCCGAAATGGTTATCAATATAATAAAGCTAGAGATTGATAATTTTATCCCATTCAGAAAGCATCCAATTAAATCAAAAAATAAATCTTGATTTAATCAGACGTGCAAACTTGCAGTCAGATCCAGAGAGGAAGCATTCAGAAATTGGCGTAATAACAAATGCGATCATACTGATTCGCTGCACAAACAAGCGAGATCTTCGTGTACCACAGTATTTAGGCGCGAAAAGACTCCATACGAACAGCGCCTACGTGCTAAAGTTCGTACTCTTCCGCGGGGAAGTAAGAGCTTTTGGTCATTCATTAAAAGGCTCAAGAACAGTGCTAGTTCGGTTCCAGTCCTTGCAAAGAATCACTAACCATTCACTAACCCGGTTGATAAGGCAAACCTTCTGACTGAAATGTTTGCAAGAGTTTCGAACTTGCCGGAGAGCATTCAACCACTGCCCGAACTTGAAAGAGTATCAGTTACTATGCCTAGCATATTCTTTCGAGCCCGTGCAGTAAAAAGGGTTTTTGCAAATCTCGATGTTAATAAGCCTTCTGGCGCTGTTCATGAAGCAGTGCTCCTCGACGCTTGCGCGTCCATTGGCTAATCTTTTCAATGCGTCTTATTTTGCTGGAAGGTTGTTTTTCATCTTTCTGGAAGATTGCTAATGTAACGCCAATCCTTAAAAAGGGTGAGGCTAGTAACCCTGAAAACTACCGCCCAATAGCAGTTTGTTCGGCACTTTCCAAAGTTGTGGAGAGTATGATTAATCACCATTTTGTGAAATATTTAGAATCGAAAAATTTGCTGAGCGATCGCCAATATGGTTTCCGTAAGTGTCGCTCTACTGGTGACCTGCTGGCGCTACTCTCTGAAAGGTGGAATAGGTCCATTCATGGATTTGGTGAGAGTAAGGTTGGGGCCTTGGATATTTTCAGAATGTGGCACGAGGCTCTCATATCCAACTTATTGCTTTTAGTGTCGGTAGTTCCTTCCGTCGATTCATATCAAGCTTTCTCAGAAATCGCACTATAAGAGTGGTTATAGATGTGATCTCTTTCCGACGAGTTCAGGATAAATTCAATGGTACCGCAAGGCTCTGTTTTTTCTCCAACTCTATTTCTAATATTTCTTAACGACTTCTGTTTACTCACTTCCAATCCTATCTACTCTTTTGCAGATGACAGCAACATTTGTCCTTCATATTCTTTTGATCGTAGGCCGAGCCTTTTGAAGATTGGGGCGAAAAGGCGGAATATGAACGACACGCTTACAAGCGACCTGGCGAAAATCTCTAAGTGGGGTCGCGCGAACAGGTTTAATATTCGCAAAACCCAATGTTGTTTTCTGACACACAGACGTGGTGTGTTGTCATCTGTATCTATGGCTAATGTGGATATTGAGGAATCAGAAGCTCTCGATGTTCTGGGCATGAAAGTTAACTGTGACGTTCGTTGGAATGATCACATATTTCGAGTGTCGAAAGAAGCATTCGCCTCGGTTTTTTAAGTCGGTGTAAGAATTACTGATCTTCTTAATATTTACAAGACCTATATCCGACCCAAATTGGAATACAACTCTCTTGTATGGGCCGGTACTTCAAAGTGTATTTTGGAACTTCTCGACCGTATACAGGAGAGGGCTAAGGTTCTTATTAATGATGGTAGGTTAGCCAACTCTATCGATTCATTAGAGCATCGTCGCAATGTAGCGTGTGTATCATTGTTCTATTGGTACTATAACGGAATGTGTTATAACGAATTAAGGTAATCATTACCTTAGTGGTAATCATATATTCTTACGTAGTACTCGTATCTCTCGTAGATCGCATGCCTTTGTAGTTAAATATCCAGTAAATTGCACAACGCATTACAGGGGTAATTGGTTCTTTGATCGCACTGCTCGTTTGTGGAACAATCTTCCTGCGTTGTCTTCCCTGCCATTTACGATATGAGCAAATTTAAACACTACTCCCTCCATCCTCCTTCCCACAAACTATTTTCCTATTACTACATGTATAGTGGTTATCCCCTGAGTGCTGGTCTCATGCAAAAAAAAAGAAATTCAACGTGGATTATCTCAACAAGAATTTGCCGATGCATTCAGTTCTTTGTATAGCGATAAAGCACCATTAAAAAACACAGTATATCGCTGCTATAGTGATTTCAATCGTGGGTGTAGTGCTGTGTTTTGTATCACAAAGCATCGATGCAGTGCGTGGATTGATAAAGCAAGATCGTCATATGACATATTGTGAGATAACGGCAACCTTGTACATTAGTTCCACTTCAATACATTTCAAACAGTTCAAACATTCAGTTGTAAAAAAAATTTGTTCTCGTTGGATACCCCTAATTTATCAATCGCTTAAAAAGCGGATTGCTTCGATTGATGAAAGGAAATGATTGAAAAGTTCTACCATGGTACTTCAAAAGACGTGTCTAAAACGGTGAGCCGGAAACAAAGCACCAATCTACCAATTGGGTATTCTAACAAGAGCTAAATTCAACAAAAGTTGTTCGCGAAAAGAACAATGAAGTAAATGGTCGCCTGTTTTTTTCTTTTTCTTTTCCCGAAAATCAAAGGTAAACTGCTTGTTCAACGACTTACGAGCACTGAATGGAAAAGCTTTGAGAAATGGTTTGAACGAATGCAAAAGTATATTGATCATCAAGTGGAATATTCTGAAAAACAATAAAGCCATTTTCATTTAAAAATATTTGTTATTATTTGATATATATAAATAGTACACCTCGTATTTCTTTCTCAAAAAAGGGCTCTGCTCTAAATTTATAGCTTACTGTGTAATAATGTTATAAAACAATAATAACTAATAAGTTATAGAACAATAATAACTAATAAGTTATAAAACATACACTTTAGTTATACTATTTTAATGATTATTAATTTAAATAATAGACAGCACATACATATATACGCTTTTTTATTATTATAAACCTTTATAATTAGTAATGACATACATATTTATTTACTTTGTCAAACTATGCTTTTCTCACACTGTATTCGTAGTATGCATATGGATTGGTACGTATAAAATTAGAGTGAATGCTTGATAGTGTGGCGTTTAGAATCTCTTAAAAAAAAAAAATATTTAATAATTTAATAGATCAAACCACCACATACTTAAGCTGATAACGTAACCAACTGTTCCCCCCTGATATGTATATAAAATTTTATTTTTGAATTCACAGTCGTACGAACATGATATGCATCTATTTATGTATGTATGTGCGAGTATGTTTATATCAATCTGTCTGAATTTTCGTGTGAAATATATGCTGTATGTGTGTCACTATAAAATTCTGATCAAGCAGTGATCAGGTGTTCTAGGTCAGTTACGAAGCTAATTAGTAATGTTTGCAGTTAAATCGGTGATAATGTCCTGCTCCAACTTTATATGCTAAAAAATAATGATTTTCGTATGACACATAAATTTCATAATAAAAAGTAAAAAGCAAAAACAATAATAATTATCAAATATATGTACATATGTATGTATATAGTAATCACTAACATTAATATTTGTATATAAGTACGGGTGAGTATATTATAAATATTGTCTATGATGTTTATTTGTGAAATGATTCATGATCTTGCATAGTATTAGAATTAGAGTACGTCCACACTAACATAGATTTATTTTGTTTTTTTTTCACTATTTTTAGCGAAATATTTTTCATGTTTTAAAAAGAACTTTATCAAATTCTTCTAACTGATTATTAATGAATAACTAAAGAAGAATAATGCTGGTATTTATGAAATTTAGTCTTTGAAAAATGGGAATAAATCGACCTAGTGTAGATGTATGCAGTACTTACAATAAACAATCGTAGTCTTAGTTTATATTAAGCGAGCTAAACCTAGACGTGTTACGCTACCCCAATCTTAATTATTATCTTAAACGGTACCACTTTTTGTACATTTTGTCCCCTTGCGGTCAAAATCCAATTATTTGAGATCGCCTATAGTTACTTCCATTAAGACACTCTAGGTTCTGCCACTTAGCTGTATAAAGTCTTCAAACAAACACACATTTATTTTTACATAGTATATGTATGTAAATTGTTTACATATAGATAACTTTTACCCAGTGTGCTTTGTTCAATACCCGTTTATCCAATCTTTTCTGGTTTCTTCTTATGTAGATATAGCAAAGCTTTAATTGCTATTCTCAACATATGAAAAATTCCACATTTAGTATGAATGGAAGTTGCCACGCCCATTTATCCAATCTCGACCAGTTACCGACTGATAATGTGTATTGATCTCGACTTTGTTTGGATCTAATTTAGAAACTTCTACTATTGCCTCATGATGTGCAAAAATTAATATTTGCTTTGTATAGGAGTCTATATATGTATATTTTTTGGTCATGCATATTTACAGTTTCCAGCTGTCAAAGTTTGTTTACTTTATCTTCTTTTGTTTACATTTTTAAATCCGCCATTTTTTAAATTCAAATCTGCGTAACCGGAATCAGTACATTTATAAAACAATAGTACGTATCTAATTAAAACCTATATTAAATATGTAACGACAAACAAAACTTATTCTATTTAGAACAATTAAAACAAATTTTTTAAATTAATAATTGCAATTCTTGCAAACGATATCGTTATTTTTGTAGCAAAAAATATAAACAATATTCTTGCATATGTACTTGTATGAACAAGTCAAATGTGTTTCTAGCTTTTTTGTCCTTTGTGTATAATTTTTCGTTTATTTTTCTCTTCGACTTAATTCAAGGCATTAATCTAAAAAAAAAAATCTGTTTAAAACTTCAAAACATCTTAAAAATCCCTTTTTGTTTGAAACAGATTCGGTAAAAGTTTCCATAAATACTGCCACTGTGGTATGGTAGGTAAGACACCCGCTTACCAACCAGAAGGACTTCGGTTGAATACCAGGCCAGACCATCTCACAAAATTAGCTAGTAATTGGTTGAGTATTGTTCTTCCATGGAATGTTATGGGAATTAATAATACATGTATATATAATTATATATATATATATATATATATATATATATATATATATATATATATATATATATTATAATAATATATATATTAGATATATTGTTAAGATATAAATTCATATTGATATGAATATTCTTATTGGTGAATATATACGTATGTATGTTTAGCATATATATGTATATAATCACCAATAAGAATATTCACATCAATATTTTTAATTGAAAATGCCTTGGCTATGTAAGGAAAATCATTAAATGAAATATTAAAACCTAATTTGAATATACTCAGCTTTTGAAATTCATTAACCTTCATTTCAAAACACTTTTCGGTATAAGATCCTAATGATATCTATCTTTATATCTATGTAAAACTCAGTATTACCTTTATTTGATACATCGAATTAAAAAAATTTTAGATAAAATCTCTACTTACTGATAAAACAACCTTATACTTAATTAGCTGTCGTTGACACATTCGAACAGGTTGAAAAAAACTATAAAGACGAATTCTTGTTATTGTTTAAATTAGACAAAAATCAATATTTACTTTGTGTATGAGGTACCACGCCTACTTGTCGATTGACGTTTTGTATTGACTATAAAGCTATTTGGACTAAGTTCAGAAACTCTTTCTGTTACAATTTTGAAAATACAGACAAATAAATATTTTTCTTTTGTATGGGCGTAGAAATTTTGAAATTTATATTGTCTATAGATCTTTCCAGACATACAGAGGAGTACTGTAAAAATTTCAAGAAAGTCAGTTCAGTCGTTTAGCTGCCTATAAGTCACAAACAAACATAAATAAATACATACATACATACAAACAAACACACATACATTTTTATACATGGTATATTATAAAATACGGCGAGTTTAAACTAATTTCTGCTCAAATGTGCCACATTTCTTAGTCCCTTCATACAGAAGATAATAAATAACACGAAGAAATTTGATGACATTATGATGCCATTTATTTAGTAGAAATATTCCTCGATATATTTATGCAAAAATCATTAAAAAAAAGAAATAATTATAATTATAATTATAATCAGTTATCGGTTATAGTTCATTCAGATGAGTGAAGTGCTACTCTAGAGAAGGGGTCTTTATGGATAGAATTGTAAGAACTAGTTGTGTTAAATAAAAAAAATAAAAAAACAGAAAATAATGTCGAGTTTTAATGTTAAGGAAACTTGTTCTTCTGCTGACCTTCGCTATGTCAGAGATGTTCTCAGGTACTGTGAGATCAATCCCTGGTAAGCCACAACTTTTTAAAATTATATTTGTAAAAGAAGTGTTAGATTAGAAATAGCAAAGATATAGAAACAGATATAATTTTTAAATAAGAATGTAAAATTTTTTCTTCTAGTGTTATACGAACAGTTGCCAAATTGTTTTGTATATTAATTATTTAAAGAAGTAATGAATTTGTTTATCAAAAAATTAAGGTAAATTAAAAAAGAAAATACGTATTATTATGTTTTTATGTATAATATACATACATACATACACATTTTTTGTGAAATATGTATTTTAATATGGATATAAATATGTATTAACTGTGTCATGTAAACGGTATTGTCCATGAAATGGTGAAAATATTAATATTTGAAAAACTAAATAAAAAAAATTTAAATTAGTGCGTACCTATATTTTTTATATTAGAATGGTGAAAGAAGAATCTTTTAGATAATTCTTATTCAATATTCTTCTTTATAACATATACACTAGGCATCATAAGTTTACGCTCCTCACTCAATTTAAAGTTTTAGTGCAAAAAATATTCATAAAATATATAAAAATCACAAAATTTTTATTATAATGACGATGCAACCTTTTCAAAATATATGCTTACTCCAGATAATTTAACGGTACTTTTAGTAAAAATACCTTGTATTCCAAAGAGTCAAAAGTCTACGCTTATAACTTTAAATCTGTCAGTAAATAATAAATGAGCATTCTTTGAGCTTAATTTAGACAGAAGACTAATTTATGAATACAAATCGCTACATTTATTACAAATTTGTACAAATTTTAAAAAATGGTTCTAAAAGGAAACGAAATAAATGTAGACGGGAGAAAAATAGTAACCAAGTCTTGGAAATTCCAAAGAGTAAGAATTGTCGGTAGAGTGTGGAAACCTTTAAGAACAGTGGTAAAAAACTTTGAATAACTGAAATTAAAACTTTCCATTCATGGTGCGGCCGTCCCGCAGTTTCACTTATAAAGCAAATTTCAAAACTGCTGAGCTCCAAATATCAGAAGATGCCAAGCAAAGTTTAAGAAGACTATTAGCGTATCTACAGCAAGAATTAATAAAAGCTGGTTACCATGGCTGTGTTGGCCGCAAGATGCCGATCATTTCGTTAGTTAACCAATAAATATGTTAACGTTCGCCAATAAATACGTTAACGTGCCGCCAGACAGATGGTATAATGAAAATCAGGAACCGGCCCTGATATAGAAAACTAGCTACGAACTGTTAAGCATGGTTGATTCGGTGTAGTAAAGTCGAAGAGTATGATAGCTGGTGAAGTAGGTGATTTCGTAAATATCGCATGAATAATCCACAAGTATATCTACTTGGATGTGTTGAAGAGTAATCTAGGTATACAGCTGAGCTTTTCAAGCTTTGGTGCTCTATAATGGACCAAGGATGCTGTTTACCACCCTCAATCACCTGATAAAAACCAAATAGAACAGCTGTGGACATTACTAGAAGCAGAGTGTATTAAGTGAGCTAATGCTAAAGAATGTAATCAAGAAAGAGTGGGAGAATATCTCAGTTGAAGAGACTACGAACCTGATAAATTCTATGCAAAACAGGCTCAGAGGCATTCTTAGGTATTGCAGCTATCCAACTCTATACTAATTTATACTTTACGCTAATTAAATAATTATTGCCTTATTTAATTTTTATTGTTATGCGCGTAGACTTTTGACTCATTGCAGTACAAGGCTTCGTTATTAAACGTACCTTTAAATTATCGAAAGTAAGCATACACAAAAGAATTGCATCGTCAATGTTCGTGTTTTTTTTTACCTGCAAGTATACGCTGGTAAAAAATAATTTTTCAAAAGGTCTAAACTAATATCGGGAGCTTTTACTTGTTTCCTAATTTATTTTAAATATTTTATATAATTTCTTAAAATCATTTTCCTTACACAGAGCACATCACATTTTAAAATCGAAAGGGGTCGTTGTCCAATTAGCTTCAGCCAAAAAGTGGGTAGAATCGGAAGTGGGCGTGGTAACTCCCACACAAAGTAAATATTGATTTTTGCTTATCTTGAGAATGTTTAGAGCCAAAGTTCCTGAATTTGATCTAAGTGTCTGCATAGTTGACACAAATTATCAGTCAAAATGTGGGCAGAACAGCACAAGCGGGTATGGTACCTCCCATACAAACCAAATATTAATTTTTGTATATTTTGAGAATGTTTAAAGTGGAAGTTTGTGAATTTGGTCTGAATGACAACACAAATCATCAGTCAAAAAGTGGCAGAATAAGACAAGTGATACTTCCTATACAAACTAAATATTAATTAATATATATCTTTCTGAATTTGATCTAAATGACTCCGTAGTTAATATATATCGTCAGGCGAGATTGGATAAGTTGGTGTGGCACCACCCATTCATACTTAATATGGAATTTTTTGAAGAATAACAATTAAAGCTTCGCTATCTATCCACAATAGCCAAAGTGGGGAATATTGGTATAAGGGAAGATTGGGTAAAAACTATCTCTATACATATACTATATAAAAATTAATGTGTGCTTATTTAAAGACTATACAGCTAAACAGCAGATTCTACCTTGTCTTTCTGGAAGAAACTGTAGGCTATCTTAAATGTTTGGATTTGAACTGGAAGGGAATAAAATGGGGAAAAAGGGTATAAAATTATATCTAAGATAGTAGTTAAGATTATAATTAATACAGGGGTAGTGAAGCACGCAGAGCTTCAGCTAGTACAATTATAAATAAAATATTTAATTACGAGTTCATTGGCCTCTTGCTAATTTATCACTCCGTTAAATCGTTTTACTATTCAGTCTGCCGTAATAGAATATTTTTGTTTTTATGGTACTCGAAGTGTAGGAGAGTGTTTCATTATTGTTACTGTTTCTGTAAATTGAAAGAGTGTTTTTAACAGCTTTTTAGATTTCCATTTCATTTGATAAACAAAACTGTGTTAATAGATTTATTTGCTGTAAAACTATACTAAAGAGTAAGAGTAAATAAAGATATGAATAGAGTCTAAAGACTGATACGGTCGACTAAGTATTTACTTGTCATTTTATTATTATTTTCTGTTATTTTTGTCATTTCATTGGCATTCCCCTAATTTATTTATTTGAAATTATTTTTAGAATTTTCGCATGATTAATTTCGTATTAATATTTTATTAAATACGAAATGTCTAGATATTCTAGATAATGTAGGCATATTTTAACCCATTTGAAGCCAAATGTTAACTAGAAGGACATATAAAATAACTTTAAATAATAATAAAATTAAATTTAAAGTAACTTAAAATAATAACTCTAAAACTTCAGAAAAAGAGGGTAACACAAGCAATTTCCCATTTTACCAACACAATCATCGGGTAGTGCAAAGGTTTAGTTGATCCGTGACTGACTCAAACTTACAGAGCAACCCGCGAGACGGGTACCTCGCAAGAAAGCTCTTAAATGGTTAAAAGTACATCATTGTGTTTAGAACACAAAGTAACAACGTTATTAAGATGACGAATTTTAGGAGACAGCTTTTTTTCGGATGAACCAGGAACAAAAATATTTACCAACTAAAATTTCATACCAATGTGGTAAATGTATCATGATTGAGGTGCAATAACAACCAGTGGAGTAAAACTATTGATATGCATACCGAGAGACAATTTAAACTCTGTTGTAGAGAGTTTACGTCTTGGGAAACACCGGAATTTATAAAAAGGAGAACGATCTGCAACGTATACTGTATTTAGTTAGAGTGTGGCTGCTTTGTTTTGCAAAATTATTAAAATAACCTTCCAAATTACATAGCTTGAACTCCATTAAAAAGAGAAAGTTGGTATAAAAAAAGCCTATAGGGAGGATAATCTTTAGATTTATAGACATATATATATGTCATTTAGACATATATATATATATATATATATATATATATATATATATATATATATATATATATATATATAGAAAGGGGCGGCCAGAAAACCATGTAAAAACAGCGTTGTCTCTGACCTCCGAATGAAGTTGAATAAGTACCGAATAGGAAAAGATCTAATTCCCCCGTACCCAATTGACGCCGGTTTAAATGTGCAGTATGGTCATAGTTAGCGCAACACAGTCGCCTTTATATATGAATATTTGTACATCTCTTCTAGTATGAAAATCTTTAAATCAATGCCTTTAACAACTTGTGTCGTTTACGTTTAAAAAAAATATTTTTTAAAATGTCATTTAATAAAACGCGTCTAATTATAATTAGGCAATTATCACTTTTCAAAAATAAGATTACTCTTATGTGCTTAAATACGTATTTCTAAATGTTTAAATACGCATCATGTGTCAAAAATAATTAATCTTATTGACATTACCGGCTACATACTGAATTTTTAGGCAAATATCCAAAAATACACTCGAATGGCTGAATATCACTGTTCTACAAAAGAGCGCATACATAATAGTTTGTTTCAATATCTCTAAACAATTATAGTTTTTCGTTTTAAGTTCATAAAAGCTGCTGTAGGACAAATAAATTATAAAGTTATGAAATACATATGTAATGTTAATGGGAATTAATATATTATGCTTATATTGGTGGATATTAAGACAGTACACTTTAAATTTGTTTAATTTCAAATCATAATCGTCCCTATTCCCGTTGTCGTTATTGTATTAAGAGTCGTTTCTATGTCGATGTCGTTAAATTGTCGTTTCATTCCTATGTTGGTATTCCTGAAATACATCGAAACGACGAAGAAACATTATCTAAAACTACAGATAAAGCTTGGCAACACTGCTATAGTGTTTTTTCATTTTTGCAAATAATTTTGCTTTTATTAAAGAAGTAATAATAATATATCAAAGATCTGTATTGATTAAGCTGCTAGTTCTAGTTTCTTCTAGACGAAAATAAAGTTTTATTTGTGCAAACTTGTTTTTAAGGTTTTTTTTTATAATTTAAAAAAGGTAATTATATAAAACATATACAGTTAGAGACATAAGTATCCGTACGTCCTATATGTTAGAAAATCTTCATACCTTTGTACTTTAATTTAACCACAAAATAATCTTCAATATTATCAACAAATAGAAAACAAACAAAAAACGGAGGTACAGGAGTACACTTTATTTTTTTTATTTTTTTATTATAAAGCCAGTACTTTGTGGGTTCCATGTCATATCAAAAGTGGCATCAACTAGAAAAAATATTTTTTTAAAATATAGAGGTTATACAATATTAGACTTTCTAGGCTCTTTGAAGATAATTCTTGGTCAGGAAGTTTTTGTACCAATTCAACGTTTCAAAAGATCTCAACAGTGTTCGATATTATGTTCAACTAATCAGATAGAAAATATATATAAAATAACATAAAATCAGATTTAATTTGTATATAAAACATATTTTTTGAATGTAAATATACTTAATAATATTTGTGGTGTACCAATACTTATGTCTATAACTGTATAAGAAAATATTTTTTTATAAAAGTTCACATAGTCGTTTGGCTTATTTATTGTCCGCATCTTTATATTTTTAATAAAGAATTAATTTTTGGACGTCGTACCATAAGCTCAGAACAAGTTTGATTTACACCATTTCTCGTTAATTCATATATACATTATTAAGTAGCATAAACTAATGATTTTATACCGATATTTGCAACACTCATTGAATTTTCCCACAATAATTACCTTAATTACTCAATACTCTACAATACATGGTAGCTGCAAAATGTTTTATTGATTTCGTTTGATTTTTTGGTGATTTTCTGTGAATGTTTTTTATTTTGCTTAATGTTTTTTTCTACATGGAAAATTATGGCTTTTACAAAAGTCTTTTATAGGATGTTTTTTTAACTGCATGAAAACTATCGATATCGATTACTTTGGTTAAACAGCTGAGAATGCCAAATTATGTTGATACTTTTGTTCAGTAACAAGGCGACTCAAACAGGGTGATCTTGGCTTGCCACGTAAGCAACAGCTGATAAGCAACTGTATGTTAAAATGATTCGCCATTACTTTTTTTACACCAAACATATCTGACACACAGTTAATTTGTTTACCATTTGCTGACACAACATTAAAGTCTGTTTACGGTGTTGTATTCATTTTCAAAATGAGACTACCTTGTTAAGTTCGCCTTGTACAGTAAGGTTTGGCAAGGCATCATGAATCGTTCAAGGCCGGAACAACGCTTGCAAATTGTGGAAATTTACTTTGAACAAAATTAATCTTAGTGATGAAGCCTGACTGATTAAATGGCTACGTCAATACGCAAAGCTAGCGTTTTTGGAGCGAAGACAATCCTCAAGCCGTTAACAAATCACATCCATTAAGATTGTCTGTTTTGTGCGGTTAACACACTGGCGGCATCATAGGTTTTAATTTCTTTCGAAATATGCGAGGCAGTGCCGTTAGTCCTCTGAATTACTTTTTATGGGTATAATCATTAATTTATGCCGGCAAACCAGCATTAGGAGCTAAAATTCCAGCTACCATTGACCCCTAATGGCCATTTATTTATTGAAAAAAGTGGACTAAAATTGGACTGATCGAATGGACCATGTAACTCATAGCCGCGGCGGATGTATGCCGAATATCATATTTAAAGATAAATGCCATGAAATTATCTGCCAGATTATAAAAAAGAAAATATTTTTTATGCGAACAATATTTCGGACTTATATATCGTTTTAAGTCCTCAAGATCTTAAAAATAACACCCTATTAGGGAGATCGATTATTCGACTCTTTTCAAAAACCGGTTTTCGAATAATTCGAAAAGTAGCACTTAAAAAGCCATTTAACCGGCTCTTTTAAATAAAATTGTTCCTAATTCCTAAAGCGCAGAACTGGACCACGTCTATTTATAAATAAGCAGAAGCTGATGGAGAGCTTAAAATTAAAGTGGCAATCAATACTAACAATAATTCTAACAAATCTCATAAAAACTATGCCAAAACGTCTTCCGGAGGCCATTAAAAATAAAATTTATTGTACAAACTACTGAATAATGCTTAAGTTTCGAAAAGCTGTTCAAGGACTCGTTTTTGTTATATTACTTGGTAGGGAAAGGAATTAAAGGTTTGTTATTATAGTTATAATTTAGATGCCTAAGATAAATAACAGTCCCTAATTGCTTCGACAAGAAAATTTGCTTAGATTTCGAGGCGTACTATATGTAAATTTATGCACCACGTATATAATAGTGAGTGTGTCACTGTGGTATATTAGGAAGAACCCACCTTCCAACCAAGAAGTCGTAGGCTTAATCCCAGGCGACACCATCTGACAATTTTCAACGGCGATATCGCCTTCAACATTACTAGCGATTGGTTATGTGTATTTACGCTGTGAAGAACTTCACTAACTAATATATCTGACGTTCGGAACCGGCGTTTGTGGGTTTGTGGGCTTTCAATGAGTCTAGATGATCATTCTCCATACATATATAAAAATCAATATTTATTTACAGAAGATGAGAAAAGGTTATTTTTGCTCAAGAGTGCATATCTTTTTCGATCTACCTTGGTTTTCACGTTCTTTGTGAGACGTTCAAGGTTGTCATATATGTACACATAAGCCCTCGTGGACAATTTGAATTCGGGATTAACGGAAGATCTCAACACAAACTTTAGTAGATTTTGCTGTAACTGCGCCATTTAGGCCTACAACAGTTGCAGCAGGTGCCGAAAAGGTTAGAAGATTAAGCTCTGGTTGCAGCTTTTTGGAAATAAAAGTGCCCTGAGATGCCGGATCTACCAGAGCTCTGGCAGAAATTACTTTATCGCTCAATACTACATTAACCTGTGTAGTTACCAACAAGACTGTTGAGTGAGGGGTGGACTGTATCCGGGTTCTGTTAGGGATAGACTGTATTCGGGTGGAGTATGAGGTGGACCGTACTCGGGTGGAGTATGGGGAGGACTATATTCTGGTTGAGAAATTCTGAAAAGGAACGGGCAGCATCGGATGTCGACTGTCTATCACCGTTATCATTTTCCCTTCGTGTAGGAGGCCGTGGGGTTTCTGAAGGACGGTCAGGGTTAATTGGATTAAAAGAATTATTTCCAGTCCTTGGTCTCTCCCGTTGCGAATAATGCCTCTGCTTACAAGTATAACAAACACTAGAGCTCTGACATCTTCTTAATTCGTGGGAAACAGCCAAGCAATATATGCAACATTTGCGCCTTGTAACAGATGCTAACCAATCATTAACCGACATTCTCAGAAAATTCGAGCACAAACGAATAGGGTGATTTTCATTACAAATCGGACATTTCCTCTGTGGTATAGTATGGACGACAGTTGTTCTCAATTTTCGGGTATTATGTGAGTCGACTTGGATATTATTTCGAGCAGTAGCCTGTGTAAAGTTATGGCTGCCAATGATGTCAGAAACGGATTCCAAAGTCCGATATCTAGCAGTTAGAAACTCGTCTATTTTGCTCCACTTCGATAAGTCCGAGCAGGATCCCTGAGATTACTCCCAAAGTCCTAGGGTATATTCAGGCAATTTGGTCGAACAGATATAAACAAAAATTGCATCCCAATTGCTTGTTTTCAATTCTTAACAACGACAAATTTGAAATAAAAACTGGTTTATTCTCATATCTATCAACGAGATTCTGCCAAGCCATGACGAAACCATCATTCGTCATGGGACAAGTTCGAATTATATATCCAGTCTCATCTTCAGTTCTTTGCAAAAGATAATACATTTTTTGAATGTTCCCAATATATGGGTTAGTTCCATATAGGGCCGAAAACATATCCTTAAATGTTGGTCAAGATGCATAATCACCAGAGAAGGTGAGGTGTCACAAGGGGGAAGATGAATTGGGGTAGAAATACTAACCTAGGTAGGAGGTTTGGTCTTGAAACCATCAATCAAGCCCTCAATAAATGATATACCCTTGAAATATATCGTATAGCCAGATGAATTCTTGGCCTCCTTGGTATCGTCGGCATTTTCCCACAATCGGGTCAAATCCAAATTATTAATCTTTATAATTTTACTATCAAATCCACCTTCAATAAACATTTCAAATTTATATTCATCTAAATAATTTTATTGTAACCCATTTCTACTTAAATATTAGCTACACCTTGATCTGATATATTTTCCTAAAAAAATTTAGAAAATTAACATTCTTGTAAAATATTCTAATAACGACGGATTTGATGGGTACCTAAGGTGTGAACGGTATGTTCTTCAAGCGGGATAGCCTGAATAAAGCTATCAAAATCAAAAGAACCAAACGGGTATAATTTATATTTAAATTCCTTAAGGCAGCCATTTAAAAAAGGGGGTTTTCAAGAAAGAAATCAAATAGCTTGCCAAGAAAATCTAAAAAGGTGGTTCAAAAAACAAAATCGCAAAAAAGTAATAAATAATCTCGGATTCTCAAATCTTCGAAACTATCAAAAAGGTAATTACCCATTTCAAAAAAAAAAAAGGGTAAAATGAGAAAATTTTCAAAGATAAATCCAATATATATATAACAAGAAATCAAAATATTTTCATTATCATAATTATAAAGGGTCCGCCAAATAATTTTTTTTTTTTTTGAAAATGTTATAAAAAAACTACTTAATATTTTCTCAAATTTCTTTTTTTATTCGAAAGTACAATCCTTCCGGTTAATAATGGAAAATAATTTCATTCAAATGGCTGCCTCGGCTGGCCATGCAGTAGCCTAAACGATCAGTCCAATTTTTAAGCACATTATCGATTGTGTGCAGCTGTATTTCACCAATGGCTTCACGAATATTGTCCTTTAAAGCGTCAATTGTCTCTGACTTGTTGGCGTAACATTTATCTTTGACGGCACCCCACAAATAATAGTCCAACGGTGTCAAATCGCAGCTCCGAGGAGGCCAAACGACATCAGCTCTGCGGCTGATAATGAGGTCTTCAAAAACAGGGCGCAAAACATCGAGTGTAGCTTCGGCTGTTAAAACCAAATGTTGCTAATATCCTCCTCTTCAATTTTTGTGAACAAAAATTCGTTCAACATTCGTTCAATTCTGCTTGTTTACGTACCCGCCAAGATCGAAATGAGCTTCATCTGAAAAGGTGATTTTTTGGCAAAATTTTCAAATTAATGTCGCAATATTTCCCAGCGTTGTTCAAGCGTATACACAACCATATTCGTTCAACGGAAGGATAAAACTAATAATTTGTGAAATCTGACATGAGCTAAGTGTTACCATTCACGAAATAAGCACTAGTTGAAAAAAAGGTTAGATGGCTGACCCTATATATATATATTTTTTTTATATAAGACCAGCACCCAGGGGATGGCCCCTACTCATGCAGTACATTGTGCTAGTTCTAGGAAAATAGGTTATTGGAAGGAGGACAGAGGGAATAGTGTTTATGGACGTTAGATTTAAATTTACTCATGTCGTAAGTGGCAGGAAATACTTTCGCTGGAAGATTATTCCACAACCGAACAGTGCGACCAAAGAACGAATTCAGCCTATAATGCGTTGTGCGATTTACTGGACAATCAACTACAAAGGGATGCGCTCTACGAGAAATACGAGTACTACGTAAAAATATATGATTTTTGGGAATTAATTCCTTAATTTCGTTAGAACACATTCCGTTATACTACCGATAGAACAATGAAACACACGCCACATTGCGACGGTGCTCCAATGAATCGATAGAGTTGGCTACCCTACCGTCATTGATGAGCATCTTCGCCCTCTCCTGTACGCCATCGAGAAGCTCCAAAATAGACTTTGAAGCACCGGCCCATACATGAGAGTTGTATTCCATTTTGGGACGGATATAGGTCTTGTAAATATTAAGGAGATCAGATGGGGTGAAGTATTTCTTGCACCGTTTCAAAAAACCAAGGCACTTGAATGCTTCTTTCGACACTTGAAATATGTGATCATTCTAACGAACGTCACAGTGAATTCTCATGCCCAGAACATCAAGAGCACCTGATTCCTCAATATCCACATTACCCATTGACACAGATGACAGCACACCACCACGCCTGTGTGTTAAAAAACAACATTGAGTCTTACGTGCATTAAAATCGAACGCACGACCCCACTCGGAGACCTTCACCAGGTCACTTGTGAGTGTGACGTTCATATTCATCCTTCTTACCCCAACCTCCAAAAGGCTCGGTCTACGATCAGAAGAATATAAGTGACAAATGTTGCTGTCATCCGCAAAAGAGTAGATAGGATTAGAAGTGAGAAGAAGGAAGTCGTTAAGAAATATTAGAAAAAGAGTAGGAGAAAGAACAGAGCCTTGCAGTACCCCTGAGTTTACCCTGAACTCGTCGGATGAGACCCCATCTATAACCACTCTTATAGAGCGATCTCTGAGAAAGCTCGATATAAATCGAGAGAAGTGACTACCGACACCAAAAGCATTAAGTTTCGAAATGAGAGCCTCGTGCCAAACTCTATCAAACGCCTTTGAGATATCCAGAGCCACAACCTTACTCTCGCCAAAACCATGAATGGACCTGTTTCACTTCTCCGAGAGCAACGCCAGCATGTCACCAGTAGAACGGAACATTGTTGTAATTAATGAAAATCTTACTTAAAATCTAAACAGATTACTACTTAAAAATAGGGTGACCAATGTGAACACACGGATTATATGGATCGGATACTCTTCAAACTGTTTCATATACTTTTTACGAAACTTAGATAGTGCCCCTGTATTCCGTGACTTCAGATTGGTTTCAAAATCACATTATATAGAAGGAGCTTGCAGTGCAAGCTAATGACCGAGTTTCTACTAATAAGAATATTTATCTGTATCATCTTTAATTTGATTTGGGTCAACTAAACATCGATGTGAAAATGCTAAATGCTTATGTATGATGCGCATGGTAGAGTAGGACATAATTATTATTATTTTTAAAAAATTGTTATTTGTTTTAGTGCTATAATTTCACTTGGATATGGTGTAGTAGAGAAAGTATATACAAACATACATACATATGTGCCTACAATGTATTCGGAAGATTTTTTTTTTTTAAATGATAAATTGTTAAGGAGAAACGTATTATTATAACCTCAGTTGAGGTCGCATATGTGTCTCTGGTTTCAATACATCCATGACTACGTAATAACGAAAAATTTTGTTCAATAATTTTTTTTTTTTTTTTAATTTTCATAAACAGTTTTTATTCATTTTAAGCTCTTAACAACTGAAGATAATAATTTATGTTTTGTTTTGAAAAAATATTTAATACTTAAAAGTACATACACATATTTTTAATAAATTAATTAAAGCAAACAAGAGATGTAATTAATAAAATCTTTTAGTTAATATCGAACTTGATTCGAAACAAGGCGAATTTAATACGGTGGTCTTAAATTGAAAACGAATACAACACTGTAAAACAAAATTTCGGTATGTCAATATAATGTAACACTTGTAGTAAGCAAAACCTGCAGCGTCAAAAATATTTTTTGTCAACAATATACAGAATGTTTGTGTTTTTTGAAATACGCGAATGTATCAGCTGTTGCTTACATAGTAAATTAGGGCCACCCTTTTGAATTCGCCTTTATTCTAAACATGTCTGTTCTCAACAACACTCCTTGTCGTATTTCGTCATTTTGCCCCAGATTAAATACGACAAGCAAGGTTTTTAATTTATGACAAAAATGACAAAGTTAGAAAACGACTACTACGCGTTAAGGGTGAATATTTCATAAGTTTTAAAATCTATCCTAACAAAATTTATATTGTCTTGAATTACCGCTTATAGCCAATCCTTTGAAATTTCTATAAATTTTTATAAGTAAAGGGTCCGCCATCTAACGTTTTTTTCAACTAGTGCTTTTTTCGTGAATGGTAACACTTAGCTCATGTCTGATTTAACAGATAATTAGTTTTATCCTTCCGCTGAACGAATATGGTTGTGTATACGCTTCGCTTAGTGGGCCTGCGATCGACTTACAGAAAATGCCGATTTTGCCAAAAAAAAAACAAGCAAAATTATCGCATTTGGGGCACAGAAAACCCGCACGCATACATTGAAAAGCCGATACATCCAAGACGAGTCACTGTTTGATGCTGATTTTGGTTCAGAGGCATAATTGGGCCATGGCCAGCCGAGGCAGCCATGTGAATGAAATTATTTTCCATTATTAACCGGAAGGATTGTACTTTCAAATAAAAAAAGAAATTTGAGAAAATATTTAGTAGTTTTTTTTTTATAGCATTTTCAGAAAAAAAAAATTGTTTGGCAGACCCTTTAGTTAGAGATAGGCATTTTACAACTTAATTAAAATATGCATTTAAGCTGTTTTATCTCTTTATACAGGCAGATTGAGAGGGGATAATTGATACCAAGCAACGGTCTGATCGGCTTAAACGCGGTTAAATCCAGTATCTATCTTAGTCCCTACTTCAACTCAAGAGCACACACACTTCCTCGTGGTATCATCTGTTACGTTTTTTACTTTTTAAAAACGTTTATTTAATGGGTTCCTAGATTGCAGTTAAAATGGAAAAATGTTTGGCTTCTAATTATATAAGTCTTTATTAGCATAGTTTTGTGTTTCACTGTTGGAAAACTTTTTGCAAGCAATAGCAAATACTCTTAATTACTCTCTAGACTCTTTATGTAAAATATTAACCAAAACTCTCTCCACAACTTGAGTTCGATCACGACTCAATTCCAACTCTCTTCACACTAAAATTAAACTCATTAAATTTGTTACGGTAAGTTTACACCAATAAACATTAAAAATCTGTTGGAAGTAGTGAGCTAAGAGAGCCCAGCGTTCAATTAAGAACGTTAAAACTCCATCTAAACTCTTGCTGTGATTTGGGTCACAGCACCCGGTTAAGGAAATGTAACACCACACCGAGTCTCGCGCTTTGTCTGCGCTTTAAGTCTAAACCACAGCCACCACGAAGATCCCACAAGGGGGCCTACCCAAACAATCGGGCAGAGATCGGAATCCCTAGGGCACCCGATTCCCGTGGCACCAGAATAACTCTGATCAGGCTTAGTGACACGTGAGTGAAGAGAACACACCCACGTGTCGCCTCTAGTTTCGGCCCCATAACAGCCCCGGACCGGTCGCCGGTAGCCGAAATCGGAAAGAAAGAAATCTTTGGCCCAACAATCGGTAAAATCGGTCTTCATGCGAACATGGGCAATAATGGTTTGAGCCTGATGTGTTCCGCCGCGGCATGTAATATGGTATTAAGTAGCACTAGATTTTAACACCTTAATATCCATTGGGTGCTCCCAGAGGTCCCAAGATCTGTCAGGAATCAAGACGATCATATCGTTGTAGATGAAAGTCACAGTTCCAGTGTGCTAGATGTGCTGTCGATCCGTCGTGAACAAACATTCAAATGACTCCAAAAAAGAAACTTGACAACTTGAAACTTACAAAGCTGCGCACACAATAAGCTGCTGTCTTTTCCACTCGATTACCCTAGTTACCACAAGATAGCACTCCTTGTCCCAATAATGTCTGCGCAGAATGGCAATGTATTGCAAATTCTATGAAAAATGCTAGAAATCCATACTTGTCTTTCCAAGCCTTCACCAAGGAAACCATGGTATGACCAGTAATACTGTAATACTACTGCAATGCCTTTATCGGCGCAAGAGAAGAGAAATGGACAGGCGTGAGTGAGAAGATTGAGTTGTACAGGACTAAAAACGCAGTTCGTAAATTGTTTGAAAAAGCCAAACACCTCCTCTGTAAATATAAAGATGAAACTTGGTGACAAATGCAAATGAAAAGAACATTTTTTCAATAAAGCTACAAGTCCTGACGGTCTATCGGACTAGCTTTTTACAGTAGGGTGTGACTAATTGTTAAAAAGCATGCACCAACTTGTTAGTGCCATATGGCTGGGAGAGCGTACGCCCGAAGATTGGAATATCAGTGCATTATGTTGTGTACATAAGAAAGGAAAAAAAAACCTTATGCGCCAATTACAGGGGTATAAGTCTTCCTCCCATTTTTTACAAGATTCTATCGAGTGCAATATATGAACGAGTAGAATGTAAAGTCGGCAAAATAACTGGACCTCACCAATGCGGCTTTAGACCTAGTAAATCGACCATCGACCAGATATTCACATTTTACCAGATCCTGAAAAAGACCCAAGAGAAACAGAACTACCACCTGTTTTACTACTTCAAGGTTGCCTTTGACAGCCCAAGTTTACCATGTCTGACTTTGGAAAACCTGTAAAACTTGTTATATTATGCAGAATGATTTAACTAACACAAGATCTTCAGTTAATATTGGGATGAACTTCTCCGAATCATTCGCTGCCAAGCAGGATTGAGACTTGGCGACCTATCCTGTGATCTATTTTTTTGGAGAATTTTTATTTTGTTGGATAATCCTTTGTGATGCTGCGATTAATAGAATAGATACAACCTGAACCAAGAAACACGTTCTACTTCACACGCCGATGATATTGATAACATTTGGCGCACTACAGTATTTTCTAGCATTGCAAAAGAGTCGGCGAAAGTGGATCTGGCAGTAAATGTGGACAAAAAGATAATAATGTTATTATTATTAAACAGAGATAAGCGAGATTTGATCATTACATTAACATTGGTGACTAAACTTTGAAATAGTAGACGAGTTCGCCTATCTCGGTACCGCCATAAATAAAACTGTCAGTATTAGTTTGGTGATAAAACGAATAACCCATTCATGCTAATAGATCTTATTTCGATCTAAGCAAGCAGTTTGAAACAAAGCCCTCAGTCGATTTACGAAAATTACACCCCCGCTTTTACAACGGACTGATCAGACAGTCGAAGTTGGCTCACCCTCTAGCTCTGATAATACAGAAAAAAAACTATTGCTTTCAATTTAAAAATCTAAAAACATATGGTGTGTATTCACGTAAACTTTATAAGGCATAGAATGGACAGCAACTTTTTTCTTGTGTTTTTATATTTCAGTAGACAAGCATATTAGTATACAGATGTATTCGCTTACAATTTCATGTTTTTAACATCAAATACCATTTAATTGCGCTAAAAATAATTGACTATTTTCGTTAAAATGAAATTAACAACAACAGCAAAAACTAACAACTTGAATAAAAACGATAAAGAGCACTAAACTGATTCAATGTGAAATAAAAAACGCAAAAATTCTGGCACAACAATCAATGAAATCTCTTTTTTTAATGCAATTAATCAATGCATGTCGTTGTGGCACTGTGCCGGCTGCCATTAGCCGATGTTGCTTGGGGACTATAAAAACGGTCAATTGTGTTTAAATTCTTTTTGTGAAATATTTACATAGAAGCATTGCTTCCTATTTTATTGTTATACCATTTGTTCTTTATGTATTTTAAACACAAAAGTAGTTTTAGAAAACAAATCCAATTTCTATTTCGTTTAATTACTTGCTCAGAGCGAAAAGGGGAAATAAAGATCAATGAACGTTTTAGAATGGAGCTGCCTGTTCACTTGTTTAAAAAACTGTTAAACCGGAAATAAATTTTTAAAAATTTCTATAAATGTGCAATAATTATGGACAGTTTGCATGAAATTTCACCTATTTGTAGTCAAGTCGTACTAAACTTGTTTGTACTTAGTATAAAGAAGAAAAATATACAAAACGATATTTTGAATTTAATAAACTACGGTCATAAGTATATATATTTTTTTATAATTTACAAGCCAAACACCATTGAGCTTCGCTACCCCTAACATAATTATCTTGGTTCCAATTTTTTAACTTTTTCCAGAAAGACTCTCTAAAAACTTAAAGACAATTCGTTTTTTTAAGCTGTAAACAATCTTTAAGCAAGACTGAGGATGTGTATTGTCCACGAAGTTGTTTAAACGAAATTTATTATGCCATGTCCACTCATCCAATTCCGCCCGTTTCTCCAAATTTTCCATTTTTGTCTTGGAAGTACCATGCCCAGTTGTCCGATTCCGCCCACATTTTGTGTGATGATTTGTATTGACTACGAAGCTATTGAACCATTTTGAAAATATGGAGAAATAAATATTTAGTTGGTATGGGTGTGGCACCGGCCAGATACCATTTTTGAAATGTTTGCAGCCTATAGTTCTTTCTAGACATACAGACGGATACTGTAAAAATTATCAGTAAATCGTTTGGCTGTCAAGAAAGTTCAAGGTGGAGGATCCTTTGTGAAGTTAATTATTTAACTTTATGTGCAACATGCATCCAATCTCTCACGCTTTTTGGCTGATGTAGATAGATACCGAGATTAACCTTCCTTTGCCACATATGCATAATTCCATATTTTGGGGTGGTGCCACTCCCACTTACACAATCTCTCACAGTTATTGACTGATGATGTGTATTGTCTACGAAGCTGTTTGAACTAAATTGAGGAGCTTCTACTACTATCGTTCTCAAAACATACAAAAATTAATATTGACTATTTATGAGAGATGCTACTCCCATTAATAAAATTCAGCCCATTTGTTGGCTGATGATTTTTATTGACTACTAAGTCATTCAGACTCAATTCAGAAACTTTCACTAAAGTACTCTAGATAGGTTCTCTAGGAGGTTCCATATATTCATGCAAATACATATTAGTTTTTATACATATTGTTACGTTTTAACCCTTTTTTTAAACGTTTGAGTTGTTTTAAATTGCGTGAAATAAAGTAAACACAACGTTGTTGTTGTTTTAAAGTTTTTATTTCCTTACTTTATCTTTATACAGTTTATTTTAATACAGCAACTTAATATTCGTTTGTACACCTAAACACGACTTTACTTTATGACTGCGAAACGATAACTATATCGACGTAGGTAAAGCAACCTCCTTATATACCTAATTGCCTACAGTTTGGATAGTTCCGGAAATGTCTCAAACGCTCTCATATCCTCTATTTTATATCCGTTAATTTTAAACATGTGAAATTGTGTTACCCAAAGATGTTCGAATCGGCAATGCCGTCAATTACACAAACTAGTACAGCAATATCATGGTAACACATTATCAAAATTTACACAAACCAATAGACAAAAATCCAACAATACAGTCTTAAAGGCACTTATATAATATATAAGGCACTAATATAATATAATATATAAGTTTACTTATTTTACTATTACTCATTAACGTCCAAAAAGGAAATTTATGATTTTTTCCTAGTGTTTTAAGGATATGGTTGTTCTCACATGGGGACAACGCGAGTTTACTTATGTAATTGACCAAAACTGTCATATTTTTTAATAGAATTTTTTTTTACTAAATGATTTTTAAATTTTTAATGTACTACATTTTTATTTTAAGTCACAAAAAAATGAATCTGAAATCAAAAAAGTAAACCGAATTTTAATGCTAAAAAAGACCAAAAAACGCAGGTTATTTGTACCCTGTACAATTTGTCACGTTTTTTATGTCTTTTAAAATATATATTTTTTTACATTAAAATATCTAACAGTTCTTTAAGAAATGTTACAGTTAAACAAGTGTTAATTTGGGAAAAGATTTGATGTTTACTTTTTCGCAAACAAATGTTTTCAAATACTAAATGCGCAAATTTAGTTTCACTAGTTTGTAAAAATATTCATCAACAAGCATGGCGCCAATATTTTCTTTTAATTTTAAATGATTTTTTTCCTAAAACTATTGCCATAGGACTGTTAAATAAAATAATGACGCTAATAAATTCGAAAATATAATGTCAACCTATGCCAAAAAAATGATCCCATTAAATTAAAGTGGAGGTATTTTTTTTATAATTAAGAATACTAAACAACAAATGTTTTAATAAACATTTGGAAGTAGTAAATACGATTATTTATAACGAGTTAATTAAATTTCATAAAAAATTTTTATGACGGCTGGGATTGTTTATTCACCGATTTTTTGGCCATTTTGCTTTCATTTCTAACAAGAGTACAACACTAAGTATGGGTATAGTATATAGTTGCCTTATAGAGCGTAAATACATTGCATTCCAAAAATAGCTGATCTTTTAAATTTTTTAATATGAAGCATTTTTTAAGTTCTTGAGAGCTTAAAATTATAATATAAGACAGAAATATTATTGGAATGGAAATATTAATTGGAATCATTCACTTTTTATATACGATTTCCGGTAGATGTCCACCGCAGCTACGAGTTACATGGTCCGTTCGATAAGACCAATGTTTGACTTATTTTTTCCAATAACTTTGAACGTATGCTGTCAATATTGGCTTGCTTCAAGATCTGCTGATTTGTCGGCATTAACCAATGACTTAACATTGCCCCATAAAAAGTAATCAAGAGGTGTTAAGCCGCCCAAAAAAGACTAGAGAACAGGGTCACTTCTGAAAAGAAAGTTGTCACTAAATTGATCTTGCAATAGATTGTTTTGCGCCCGCTATGGCAAGTTGTACCGTCTTGTTGAAACCAAATATCGTTGGTGTTTAGCTGATTAATTTTTTGAAACAAAAATGCAGTCAGCATGGGTCGATGGCGCTAGCCATTCCCCGTTACGACAGCTCCTTGCTCATTTCGAAAGAAATAAGGACAGATGATGCCTCCAGTTTGCAAATTGTACCAACGGTTTGAGAGTTGTCTTCGCTCCAAATACTGACATTTTGCTTATTGACGTAGCCATTTAACCAGCATTTAGCTTTATCACTAAGCACAATTCTTTGCTATGAAATCCGCAAACATTTTCATTTTTTCAACAATTTGGAAGCGTAACTCTAGCGTTAAACGATTCATGATGACTTGCTAAAACTTAATGAACATAAAAGTCAATACAGTTTGACAACTTTCAAACCATAGCCATCGATATCAATAGTTCTCATGCAGCTAAAAAATAATCAACAGATACTGCCAAGATCCTTTTACGTGTAAATAATTTTTTTTTATGAATTGTTAGAGTAATCTTCTTTCGGCATTGAAATGTACACACTTATGGTGTTTCATAGTTATTGAAAGTGTCTTCAACATTATTAAGACCGACACACTTATCCAATCCTTAGACCAATTTGAAGTGGACTTGGTTTTAGTAGACAGGATCAACTATAAGCTAAGAAGAGTAAAACAGAGTAAAGAACAACACAAGCGGCCATTTTGTCATACTTATATGCAAGTTTATTATTAATGGTTTCCTAAGGATCCTAAGTGATGGAGGATTTAAGCCAGTTTCCTATAAGGACAATAGGATTGAAATGGGGACTTAATTCAAGTATGTTATGTTGTCTACTCATACAGTTCTGTGATACGGTAAATATCAGTGAATAAAAAAGTTAATGCCAGTTTAAGGACAGAGGTACCAATGTAGTTGCTGTTTGGAGGTAAGAGGAGCTGTACAGATCACAACAAATAGGAAGATTCTGAAGATTATGCTATGCATTCAACCGATAGATTTGCAAATAAAGTATGAGGCGCCTTGACAGCGAAGTAATTGTAGACTTTGGACGAATAAATGAATAAGGACTACATATCGAACCATCAGAAAAGAGATTGCGGCTGAATACTCTTCTAACGCAAGGCGTTGATTGTTGACAGTTGTGACTTAAACTTCATAGATATATGAGTCTATCCTGTAACCGAAAAATTTTAGTAATATTTTATTAATATGCTTAATTACCTTTAAAATAACTTCTTTGCTTATCAAAACTTTAAAATAAATTCGCAGTTTATTTTAATTTGTTTTTAAAAATTTACTCGATTTCAGTATCAATCGTTTTTGATTTACTAAACATATCCCATAACCTCTTAAAATGACCAAACTTTTACACAGTGCAGTATGAAAACTAACTAACAAACAATAACAGAGGGTATAACCTGAAATTTTTCGAAGACGTGGAAAAAGTTTCATAGTAATATTTAATATTTTTGCTGATAGCCATAGGGCAATACGGGTTATTGTGTAAAATGGAACGATTTCTACAAGAGTGTTGGTCATTAAGTCTTTTTCTAAATAAAAATCAAATTTTTATCACCTGACAACGTGCCGCACGCATTCTCATAAGAGAAATTTAAAGGAATGCAAAACAGCGGTATCACCTCATAACATTAGCTAGTAAGTAACTGGTTATGAGTATTACTACTATTGCAAATTCCTCTAATGCATTTGCCGTTAGGAGCCGGCGTTAAACTGTAGGTCCGTTTCAATGAGTCTAAAAATAGAATCTGGTGCAGCTCATTGATCGCGAAAAATACCCGTGTTCCTTCATTGAATGTTGTGGGAATTAATATAAATATAAAATTAATATATATATATATATAGGACCTGTCACGCCCAATTATTCAATTCCACCTACTTTAAGACTGATGATTTGTATTGTCTGTCATGTTATTTAGACCAAATTCCGAAGCTTCCACTCTATCCGTTTTCCAGATATACTAAAATCAATATTTACTTTGTATGGGAAGTACCATGCATACTTATTCGAATCCGTCACCTGACTGATGATTTGTGTTAATTACGAAGTCACTTAAAAGAAACTGTCACTCTAACCAATCTCAAGATAAATAAAAATCAGTATTTACTTAGCATGGTACCTTCCATGGCCATTTATCCCATTCCACCCACTTTTTGACAGACCCAATTTATAATTATTTGCATGGGCCTAACACCACTTTTGGTTTGGCAAGCGGTTGAGTGGTTTTCGAATTACTACCTTGAACAAGAAGTTTTCGGAATAAACCCCCTTTTTTTGTTAGGTTGGTACATCTGTTTTTGATTTTCCCGCTAAGCTTAAGCGCCATGGCTTGACATTTGCAAAGGCTATGTAGTCTATGTGTGTTGGCGGTTTTTCAGAATATTTGCCAAACTACTGTGTTATCTTTCTGGAAAATAGAGGAATTTTAAGGGAAATTTTCCCAATACTCAACTAAAACATTGTAAACATGTTGAACATTCATTTTATCAATAATAAGGCATATAGGCATAGATCCATTATTGTTTTAATACATCCGATTTCATATAACCTTCTTGAAAATTTACAAATAAACGACCCTCACAATCTCGGCGAATATCTGTCCAATATTTTTAAAGAACATCGGGATCATCTTATTTAATTTTTATTTGTCGCTAAAAACCACAAAACGAAGTCTAGCATATGATACTTATGTATGATACTCGCAACTTCTTAAAATTGGTTGGACTCTTGGTGTGGACTCTGGGATTTTCAATATTAAATCTATTAAACAATTTTTGTATAATAAAATATTTTGTCATAAGCCTGTTTAAAAAAATATGATAACATTAGTTGTACGCTATACTCGTACCTACTTATTTCGTTCGAAAAAAATATAGTTTCTTAATTATAAAAAGATAAAGTTATTTAATCCATAAGTTTTATATCTACCTTTAGTTCTTTCCTTAAGAGGTTTTGATTTATAAAACAAAAAGTTTTTGAAATAAAACCATATGGCTTAAAAAAACGTAATAAGTGTTGTACGCTATATTTATTTCGCTGGCTATATTTAAAAGAAGGGAGCAACTAAGTACTAATTATTGTAATAATCCTTCATATTTATGCGGTATCATCAAATATTTAGCATTTGCACATTATTTTGTCCAACCGTGGACAAGGAGCAGTTTAATTTATTTTGTTTTGCTGAAAAAATTAACTTAAAATATACACTAGGCGTCAATTGTAAGTATAAATTAGTGCTGCTGAGAATAAAAACCCACCTGAGATATTTCCAAAATTAGCAACGTGTCTGAAAAACACAAAATAATTTTGAAACATACAACATTAAAAATATTTAAATTTTATGGATTTTTTTTCCAATTAAAATATAGTCTATTTTACACACGAAAATTGAAAGTACAAAAAACAAACGCAATTATTTAGATAAATTCCTCCACAAAATAAAAACTACTTATTATTTGTCTCGACTACCTCTTTTATTTTTAATGATAAAACAAAGACATTTTGGAATACTACTAGGGTTTTCTTGTTTCCTCACTTTTTCCAGGGGAAAAAATAAATTTTTCCCGGGATTCTGCTGCAAGTAATGGGTAAAATTCTTCGTAATAAAATTATACCATTATAATATACTATTTAAACACATATTTTTTTAGTTTTAAAACAAAACATTTATAAAATAAAATATTAAAATTAACAAGTTTACTTTTTACTTCAATATTTTTCTTCTTTGATTGGCTTTTTAAAGCAATTAAAGCATTTCACTCGATAATCGATTTTTTATTTTGGTTACAAAATTACCAGGTGTTGAGAAAACTCACTCTCAGTAGAAGTGACACGAATTGTTTCGAGAGCATTGTAGAACTTTTTAATCTTTTCGTTAATTTTTACACTCTTTAGCTTCGTATGATTTTATTTTCGCATTGATTTTAAAATGAAGAAAGTTTTATCTAAAGCTTGAAACAGCGCATCATTTCTTGTTTCTTGAATATAATTTTCCGTCTCATAGAAGAAGTATATGATTTAATTTCATAACAAAAAGCAATCAGATTAGTATTAGCGGTTAATAGGCATATCTTTTAAAAACATTCAGTTTGTAAAAAAATCATTAAAAAAAAAAAAAAATAAAATAAATAAAGAAGTTAAAATCTTATTTTCATTTCAGAATTGCAATAACAAATTCTTAACATGTTTATTTATTTATTTATTATTATTATTGTTTTTTTTTGAGACAAGGATGTCTCTGAGACTGTACCTCTTAAGGACTTCGATACGTTATAACTTTTAAAATAGGCCTGCATAATACAACGCTAACAACAAAAAGAGATATTTACCTAATTTCTTTGCTGTCAAAAAAGTGTTTTCAAAAATAACAAATTATGGAATTCCTTTGTATTTAGGTGTTTTATGAAAAAAGTTTGGGGTTTTATGAATGTTATCGTATGAAAAAGACGTCATATAAAGGGTCCATCAAATAATTTCTTTTTTTTTTTTTGAAAATGCTATAAAAAAAGCTACTGAATATTTTCTCAAATTTCTTTTTTTGCTTGAAAGTACAATCCTTCCGGTTAATAATGGAAAATAATTCATTCAAATGGCTGCCTCGGCTGGCCATGCAGTAGCCTATACGATCGGTCCAATTTTTAAGCACATTTTCGATTGTGTGCAGCTGTATTTCACCAATGGCTTCACGAATATTATGCTTTAAAGCGTCAATTGTCTCTGGCTTGTTGGCGTAACACTTGTCTTTGACGGCACCCCACAAATAATAGTCCAATGGTGTCAAATCGCAGCTCCAAGGCTGATAATGCGATCTTCAAAAACAGGGCGCAAAACAGTAGCTTCGAGTGTAGCTTCGGCTGTGTGGCACGTAGCGCCGTCCTGTTGAAACTAAATGATGCTAATATCCTCCTCTTCAATTTTTTTGAACAAAAATTCGTTCAACATGGCCCGATAACGGTCGCCATTGACTGTAACGGCCACTCCTTGCGCATTTTCGAAGAAAAATGGCCCAATGATGCCTCTGGATCAAAATCCGCACCAAACAGTGACTCGTCTTGGATGTATCGGCTTTTCAATGTATGTGTGTGGGTTTTCTGTGCCCCAAATGCGACAATTTTGCTTGTTTACACACCCGCCAAGATCAAAATGAGCTTCATCTGAAAAGATGATTTTTTTTGGCAAAATCGGCATCTTCTGTAAGTTGATCGCAGGCCCACTTAGCGAAGCGTATACACAACCATATTCGTTCAGCGGAAAGATAAAACTAATTATATGTCAAATCAGACATGAGTTAAGTGTTACCTACCATTCACGAAATAAGCACTAGTTGAAAAAAAAAGTTAGATGGCGGACCCTTTAGTGTTTAGCAATAAAAAATTGAACAAACGTGCATCAAGTGTCTCAAATCAGCTCCATGATCCCCTGATTTGTCTTCAGGGCCGTGTACAAGATCATATTCCGCGCTCAGGAAATATGAAAAATCCAGTTATAAAGCCATCAGCAGAAAAAAAAAAAAGAATGACGCTGAGAATTTTGAGCAAAGTATCAAAAACAATGTACTGTTAGCCGCAATCCTGCAGAAGAGATTTAGTTTGTCCAGTGGAAATTGATTATGGTGAAGCGTATCAAATGAAACCACCCGAAATCGAATATAGGAACTAAAACCCCGCTCATTGGTACAAAATATTAAAAAAATATTTAGTTTTGTAATAGAATATATTTCACTTTTTCCAGATTACGTCATCCTATAATGTTCCTGGCGAGACTAAAATGATGCTCTGCTACAATGATGGACTCCAAAAAGTTTAGTTAAAACTTATGACAACACTACAAAATGAAAATATAATTCTTACAATAAAATTTTTAAAACTGCCTGTTATGCAACCCTGTACCATAATTTTAGCCGAAATGATGACCAAAGAAGTGTATCTTGATGTTTCGAAAAATAAATTAAAATAACCAAATCTACAACAACAACATAGAATAGAAAAAAGAATAAACAAGCAACAACAAATACTAAGAACTGAAAGAGGTAGACGTTCACACAGGCAAGAACAAAAGAACTAAAAAGAAATTAAAAGAAAGAAATGGAATCTACCTGAAATATTGAGAGGTTCGACAGCTTTCGATGTGTTGTTTACTCAGCAATCAGTTTATGTGTCGTAAACTCAGCGAGTGCAGTTTAAGTAAAGCGAACGACTCTTGTTGGTTTGAAGTAAACGTAGAGAGTTTGGAGTGGTTTATCTCTGGTCAAAGAGAATTTAAGTTGTGATCGAACCTAAGTTATAACTACGAGTAATTGTTGTTGTTTACAACTTGTAAACAGACAGAGTAATAAGGAATAAAAATTGTTACTGCTTGCAAAAAGGTTACAAGCAGTGGTGCACAAAATAGTATTGAATAAAGGATTTTAATTAGGAACCAATCACAAGTTTTATTTTATTTTAACTACAATCTACGAACTCATAAAAACACGTTTTTAAAAAAGGTAAAAACGTAACAATATATTATTTCTAAAAGGTATTTTTTGTCGGTTGCAAATATCTTCCGTATTACTGCATCAAAATTAATGATTGATGATTCATTTTAAATTAAAATAGTGAAGAGTCTTGAAGTAAATTTTTTCGTTAAAAAAATACACTTTAAAGTCTTAAAGTTCATAGTTTTCTGTATTACAGTTTAACATAATACATTTTATTGTTGTAAACACCATTCTTGCTGATATTGTTGACGATTATGCTGTGTTTGTTTTGTCAAGTGTAATAATACAGGTTAGTTTGATATATAGTGTAATTGGTTTCAAGAAAATAAGTACCTAAATAACAAATAAACAAAGTGTCATTGATAGTAAAACAAGTAATTGTTTTTAAACATCTTTTTCAGTCATAACTATCAGTAGTATTTTTAGAAGTATTTTTAGAAGTGTATTAATAGAGGATCATTTAACATATAGGGTCAAGTGATGCCAAACTTTACTACTTGAAGAGCTTTCAAGAAAATAAACACATATGTAAATAACAAATAAATAAACAACGTATCATTTAGATTTAAACAAGTAATTGATCTTAAGCTTCGTTTGCTATCACAACCGTCCTCATCAATATACAGTTAGTGTCATTAATATTCGGTTTTTAAGTTTATCGATAATAACATCCTGGCATTAACGAAATGGATAGGTAATCAGAAGAAAAGGAAAAACTTAAATAAATATTGTCAGTATGAGTATTCAAATATATGGAAAAAATGACTCTATGGTAACCCTGCAACCGTAATAAATCGATCAAAGTTTGTTAACTCTGTTTACTAAGCGCCATCAATATTCGGTTTTTCCCCTATTTATATGCTATTTGCAAAAAAACATGTTATTCAGCTACTTTTCCAGCAACATATAGATACGTTTTAATGAAAGTGCATAACACCTCCTTTCTTGTCTGTCCAAAATTCTACTTCACTGCAAATTATACAAATGGGGCGCAGAGGAAATAACACTCCTTTAGAACAGCGAAAACTTGTTATTATCCATTATGAAAAAGGTAAAAAGTACAAAGAGATTGCTGAAATTCTGAATATGAAACCAAATACAGTTGGGGGCATTGTCAGAAGGCACAAAAATAAAGGAAGAATACACTTCATAAAGCAGACAGGTCAGCCAAAAAAATTGACCGAGCAGGAAGAAAGTTCAATTGTGCGAAAAATAAAATCTAACCCACGCTTAAGTGCTTCCAAATTAGTCACAGAGGTGCGCAATGAATTTAAAATGAAAATATCTGCATCTACTATACGAAGAACCATAAGAAAAAAAGGTTTTCATTGCCGAGTAGCACGTCGTAATCCATTGGTTAATTTACGCAACCGAAAAGCTCGTTTGAGTTTTGCCAGGGAGTACATTAAGAAGCCTGAAACTTGATAGGATGACGTTATATTTGCGGACGAGAGCAAGTATAACGTATTTTGATCCGATGGGCGTGTAATGGTGCCAAATGAGGAGCTACAACCACAAAATTTAAAATAAACCGTAAAACATGGAAATGGACATGTTATGGTGTGGGGTTCTATGGGAGCTAAAGGGGCGAGAAAATTAGTTTTTATCAGTGGAATTATGAATAAGGAATCATATTTGAATATCCTCTGTCAAAATTTGAAAGAAAGTGCAAATAAGCTGGGCGTTTTAGATTCTTTTAAATTCTACCAAGATAACGACCCAAAGCACAAGCCGCGTTTAATTCAAGAATAGTTGCTCTAAAGTTCTCCATCCACCTGCACAATCCCCAGACCTCAATCCGATTGAGAATTTATGGGATGAGCTGGACCGGCGAATCCGCAACTACAAAATAACATCCATTGAAGACTTGAAATTGCGGCTTCAAGGAGAATAGGATCGTATTCCTGCGGCAATGCTCAGTTGTACCGAAAATCATTTTTAAATAAGTATATTAATGCAAATTAGAAACCTTAATAATAAACAGGGAATAATAAACGGTACATGGTGAAACTAAACACACTTGGCTTAGTACATCACCACTACAAAAATTATTCATTCTGATAAAACTGTACTACTTCTGATCCAACTGTATCTTTTAGGACGAAAAAATCAGTTATACGAAGATTCTAATGAGTACATGCGCATAAGGGTATTTTTGTTTCTGTTGAAGATTCGTACGAACAGAAAGTAAATAATTATCACATCATAACCTCAAAGATTGTTTAAAAAAATTATTTTAAAATTATTTAATAAGGAATAGAAATTCATATCATTTAGACTTTGTTGCTTTTTTTATAATAACATATATTGAAATCATTAATATTCGCATTTTATATTTTCAGTTTCTTATGTTCTTAGTTATACTTTATTAACGCGATTCTTCATATTTTTTCAGCGCGGGATATGATCTTGTACACGGCCCTAAAAACAAATCAGAGCATTTTCTATCTGATTTGCCTTTAAAGCAATGGATATACCCCAATCTTTTGAGACTCGTATTCATGAACGTTTTCATTGAATATAGAGACACTTGATACCCGTTTGTCCAATTTTTTACTGCTAAACACTATATGATGTCTTTTTCATACGATATTATTCATAAAAAACCAAAAGTTTTTCCAAGAAATTACAATAATTTCTTATTTTACAAAACACTTTTTTTACAGCAAAGAAATAAGGTAAAGATTTGTTTGTTGTTAGCGTTGTTAAAAGTTATGACGTCTCGAATTTCTTAAGAGGTACAATAACGAGATGTGTAAAAAAATAATAATAAGCATGTTAAGAATTGTTGTTGTTGGAATTGTCAAATGAAAATAAGATTTAAATTTTTTTTTTACTTTAAAAAGATTTTTTTTCGAAACTGTATATATTTTTCTATCCAAATGCCACTCATTTCTAAGTTAATAAGGGTTTTTTTTTAATGACTTTCTTAAAAGAAGAAACTCTTCAATCATAGGTGTAATTTAAATCCTCCGTGTTATAACGTCTAAAGAAAGACACGTTTCTTCTATTTTTTTTTGTTTGTTTGTTCTAAAATGATATATTTTTTAGCATAACATTTTTCCTTAGGGGTTTACTTTACAAATTTTTAAAATTTTCCGTGTTACATCTCAACCTTCGCGTTTATTGTTATTTCCCTTTAAAAAGGTTTTCAAAATGTTCTCCATCGTCTGGAAGTTCTGTAAAATATACTGCAACAAGTTTGAAGTACCAACTACAGCCAAATTTATTGCATGATTTAGACAGAAAACACTTTTAACAAAATTTTCTTTCACAAATGTCTTCATATCATTGGGACCATTATTAATGTTCCTGAAATACTAAATCATACTCTTTTAAGCAAGTTTTCAATATATATTTGAGCTGCCTCACTTTTATCCGGTATATAGGTCATATTATTACACAAAATGTTTTACATATGAAAATATTTTCAGCTTTAAAACTTTTGTGAAAAATTCCGGGGTTTTCCGGATTAAAAACCCAGTGTAATCAGTTCGCTGGATGGGAATCTTGATTTACTTACTGACCAGCTTATCTAATGGTTCTCAAGGCATCCTTTCTTATTTAACCTGTTCAGAAGCTTATGACATTAGTTCTACTATTTAAAGGGATTTTAATGTCCAAATGTGGTAATATTTGATCAAAAGATTTCAAATGCGTAGTGTATATTCAGGATCGATGTCCTGTCAGAAAGGGATCGACATTTTCTGTAAGTCGATCGCAGGCCCACATTCGAAGCGTATACACAACCATATTCGTTCAGCGGAAGGATAAAACTAATTATCTGTCAAATCAGACATGAGCTAAGTGTTACCATTCACGAAATAAGCACTAGTTGAAAAAAAAAGTTAGTTGGCGTACCCTTTATGTTATATGTGGTCTACACGGCCTTCGTCGGTCTTATGCATTCGTCTATTGATATTGTGCTTGTCCAATAAATGGATCGTTTCGCTTTCGCCTGTTGTTCGCCGCACAATCAGTCGGTACCAAGCTTCAAAGAACCCTGAAAGGTGGGCGTGCGTTTTAGAAATTAGGAGCAAGGCTGCTACTTAGCCCTTTAAAATTTTGGTTCGAGTTCCATAGGTACCCTCTCCTAGAAAAGCTGGTTTTTGCTGGAGGCTAATAACCCACAAAATAAGAACAAAATGCTTCCAGTATAATAACGACTTTACGCTTTGGATAACGCATTATAATTGGTGCATAAAATGTAAGAACTCTCTCGAAACCATCTAGACAAGGATATTAAGCAAAATAAATAAATTAAAGGGCCGGTGATCATTTAAAACACAATTTTAAGGCCGGAATTGATGGCAAACAAGGTTACGTTAAGTGTTTGCTAGGATTCGATATGTACTATCTATATCGGCAAAGGCAGTTAAAGTAGTTGACATATCGACATAGGATGTTTGATAGAAAATCTAATGATAAAAAGAGTGAGTAGTATCACTGGCATTGTTGCAGACCAGATGGGAGAAGTTAGATAAAGGAAGATGGACATGCACTATGAACTATGTGTTATTTTGCAACTTACGTTTGAATAGATCAAAATATACAGTAAGAGGAGTACAAGCCTGAGTAGTAAGGAGAAATGACCACTTGTAAACATAGACATAGGGACAGCAGTAATAGAATTACGCTAACTTAAAATATTTCGCGCGAGGGTTTCTAGCTATAACAATATAGATATGATAAAAGTCTCTCCATTTCTGCGCTGTAATACCACAAACGGTAGTGCCGCAAAAGTTGTGATTACAAGAAGTGGTTTTAGTCGGTGAGTAGATGTAGTCAGTAAGTCTGGCATAGCCAAATGGAAATTAGCTTCATAGCTCCAACACAAAAACACACAACACAGAGGCTCGCCTGCGTTGGCATAACTGGGTCAATGAGAACATATCCAACAGCGAGTCTTTGATTGGTTTGACACCGCTTCACAACTATGTGATGAGGCTGTTTGAGTAACCTAAACCATAATACTCTAAAAACTAAGCTTGGAGCATGCTGAACGATTTTAAGTGTTTATTGGAGTTAGAGCGCAAGCATACAACTCATATTTTTTAAAATTAATTTTAAATATATCTCAGGTGGGTTTTTATACTCAGCAACATGATTATATTAGTTACGAAATTATACTTTCATTTGTCGCCTTGTGTATGTATGTTTTTAAGATTTTTATATTTAAGTGTGAAAGAAATTAATATTTTGAACTAAGTTTTTAACAGTAATATTGAGTTTGACTCCAATAGTGTTCTAAAATTAGCGTTATTGTAAGCATACTATATTCGGTTATGACCCTTTCTACCTAATTTCATTTTTATTTTAGAAATATTACACGATGCGACAAAAAAATATACCTGGCAAATGACACTATTTTGCTGATATTCACTGTAGAGCAGAACAAGGATCTGTTTTTAAATTTTCGAAACACCTCCAAAATCTCGAGTTACGGGTAAAAAACCGGGTTTTCTGACCTTCATCCACTTATAAGCTAATAACTTAGTTGATCGAAATTTTGGAGGTGTTTTGAAAATTCTAAAAACAGATCCTTGTTCTACTCTAGAGCGGCTATCAGAAAAGTAGCGTTATTTCCCAGGTATTTCAACTTTGTTCATTTTTGTCGCACTGTGTTATTTAGTAACAACAAAAATGGCAATATATATAAATAAATTGTTTTTTTCAAAAATAATTTTATTTTATAGTAAACAATTTTCTGTTCGCGTGTGTATGACTATGCAAGTATATACCGTGTACACAATATAGTTCGTTCACTAAACTTTTGAAAAAGGGTTATCAGTAAAATATCAATCAAAATTTATTAAAATTAATTAGATATTGGCTAAGTAATTGCAACTTTAATAACAATTTAATTAGTTTAAAATATATGGCGCCTATATTTCTTTATCACTTGTTGCGATTTACAACATTGTTTGTGAGAAAAACATTTTGACATGGAAAACAATTAAAAGGAATTATAGAACATCAAACAAACAAATTTAAATAAGTGTGCATGTAAAATAGCTAATAAGCTATAAGAGTTAGACTTAAATGTGAAATACTTTCAATCAAATAAGAATAAATTATAAATATTTTTTCACATTTCAACTCGATTGAAATCGTCATATTAAATACTTGACTTATGTGATAAATAGAGGCTTAGGTTAGAACTTATTATAACCCAATTATGTATAATCATGTATTATTTATTTTTCATTTTTTCTCTTGAACAATTTCACCACTCACTTTCCCACCCTCACCAGGGCACGGAGGGTTCGTCTCTAGAGCGTAGAGACACGTACACACTACAGTCCGAACCATAACAAATAAGTTATGGGAACGAAAACACGAATCATCTTCAGAATTCAATCACAAGCTGAACATAACAAACAATTGACATACTTATATCAGAATTTAATCATGAAAATACACTTCATAAATTTACAAATCAATGTTAGAAAGCAAACTACGTTTAAAATAACGGACGCCACAGTAAAAATTAATAAACTCATAATGTAAATTGTAATTATTGCATAATCTACGGAAAGAAAACGAATTCGTATCACTTTTCCTGTAGAAATAAAGTACATGAGGACGATAATGGTGTGAAAGTCTGTGAGGCATGCTAAAATTCAGGGTTAGAGGCCAAAACGATTAATCGAGGAATTTTTTGGTCATTATTTGATCGAATAATGAAAATAGCCAATTTCGAGTAAAAATAACTCGAACAATGTGTGTTAATTAATAGAGCAACTTTTGCATGTGAAATTTTGGTTGTAAAATAGCAAATGCTTATGATTATTTAATTTTACACTTATGTATATTATCTGTTAAAATGAGACATGTATAAATATCACTTCTTTTTGTTTTTATTATACACTTTTCGAACAAAATATCCGAGTTGGATGGTGCGAAAAGTCTTGATTTTAATGCAAGCAAGACCCAATGTTGTTTTAAAATACTCAGACGTGGTGGTGTGTTATCATTTGTGTCCATGGGCATGATAATTCACCGTGGCGGTCACATATTTCATGTGCCTAAGGAAGCATTCCAGCATTAAGACAGTACAAGCAATACTCCACTCCATCTGATCTCCTTAACATTTACAAGATCTATAATCAACCCAAAATGGTATACAACTGTCATGTATGAGCCGGTGCTTCAAAGTCTATTTTGGAGCTTCTCTATCGCGTACAAGAGAGGACGAAGGTACTTATTATTGACGGTAGAGTAGTCAACTCTTTCGTTAGAGTATAGTCGCCATGTGGTGTGTGTCTTATTGTTCTATCGGTACTTTAACGGAATAACAAAATAAGGAAATTAATTCCAAATAATCACATAAGTATTTTCATGTAGTACTATTTTTTCTCGTAGAGCGTATCCCTTTGTAGCTGATTGTCCAATGAATCGCACAACACATTATAGAGAGAATTCGTTTTTTCTACCGCACCGTTCGCCTGTGGAATGATTTTCCATTAACAGTTTACCTTGCCACTTACGACATAAATAAATTAAATTCAAACGTCCACATTGAATTCTATCCTCCTTTTCGTAACCTATTTTTCTATTACCAGCACAATGCACTACATTTGTGGGGGCCATTCCCTCAGTGCTGGACTCAAAAGCAAAAAAAACATCAATCTCGTTTTTGTTGTTTTTTTCCATTAGATTAAATTTTTTGGATAAATTTTTAATTGGTCGAGTTATTCGAACCATCTCTTTAGAAAACCAAAAACAACCCGAGCCTTACTAGTCGTCGGACTAATATGAGCCAGGAATGACAGTTTCCTGTTCAAGAACACAGCTAGATCAAGAAATGTAGTAACGGTCAATTGTATAATTCAACTAAATTTCACTCCTGCGAGAAAAAACATATGTCTATGTCTCTTTAGGTTGAGATCTATCAACTAAATTCTGCAGCAATCAACAAAAACATCAATATTTCGTTAGAGAGAAAATATCATTAGAAATTAGAAAAATAGTTTTAACATCATCAGCATTCTTAAGAACATTAAATTCAGAAAACAAATAAGGAAGGTCATTGAGAAACAACAAGAGCAAAAACAGACCAAATAGCTATTCTGCAGAATTTCGGAAGAAACATTTACGATCTTATAAAGGTAAAAAGGTAAGTGTCTATCCAACGATGAAGTTTATCAGGAATACCCGTCAATGCAAATTTATGAAATAAAGTTCTATGACCAATTTCATAAAGGCCTTTCTAAGGTCAAAATAGATAACATCAGTTCGAAAGCTCTCATATTAAATTTGAGAAGGTCAGTTACTGTCAACCCAACCTTTAAAAAACAATGCTGACATAATAGACTTCATCTGAAAAGAGAGATAATCAGTCACTAGCCTCTCCTTTAAATTAAAAATAACACTGAGCTTGGGAATGCGTCTATAATTCTATATATTCGATATACCACCAAACTTATGTAAATGAATAAAAAACGACCTATACAAATACCTATTTTTAAAAGTTTGTTAAAGATAAACGTTAAAGCACCCATCAGGCTTTTGTAAGGGTATAGATTTTAGCGAAGACAAAGAGTCAAAAACGGACCCAAATTCACAAATATTAGAAACTGACATACTTCGCACAGAATATGAAAAGTATCCCCCCGTTACCAAGACCATGTCCAATTGCATATACATACGTAAACTGGAAGAAGTCGGCGAATGTTGAGATAATCGAAAGACTATTCTTGCTCTTAGAACATTTCAGCAGGAAACGTAGATGATTTGCGTTTAACACGAACGAAGCCATAAAAGGATTTCTGGTTACTAACAAAAATAAGTCTTAAATCTGTTCAAATACTCCGTATAAACAATACCAATTTATCCTACCACGCACTCTGGAGTAGAACATATAATCAATCCTAGACCCTGATTTCGCAAACCTCCTAAACAACAGAATTCCATTGAGGACCAGAGCGATCCGAACGACGATCTACAAATGTAACACACTCATCAAAGCATTGGAATAATACCCCATAAAAGCTATTTATAATCTTATCAAGTAAATAAGAGTAATATTGCCAATAGATGAGAGCAATGAATTCAAACGGCCAATATCAAAAGAACCTCTCGTATCCAATCAACTCTTCACGCTATTAGATAAACAAATATCAAATTCAATGCACAGTAACAGCGTTAGATAATAAGCATCCTCCATGATGTATATGTAAAATCTATACGAAATAAAGAAAAAATACTTGGGTCCTCAATAAATATAAAATCTAAAACCTTACCCATAGAGTTTAATACATGATTCGTCTGTTGATATTGTGTTGGGCCAATATACATACATACATATGTATGTTAGAAATTCTTGAAATGAATCTGAAAAATTGTCGATACTTCTTATAATACATCGATAATCACAATGTCACTATCATTAACAAGCCTATGATGACCTAAAAGAAAGATCTAGAAAATTGTTTATTCAAAAACTACTATGTTAAGTTATTGCAAAAAGTCATCATCCATAGAGTTTAATATCTATAAAATCATTTCAACTCCTATTATAAGTCGAATTGCATAATTTCATATAAAAATTTTGAGAACGAATCACCTAATTTGTAAGTAGAGTAGAATCTCCAAAAAGTTAACCGAAGTGTTCCAAGGCAATTTTTCGAACTGTTAACTTTTCATTTTTAAAAATTTAATAAAGAAAGGAAAAAACAATAATAAACTTTCATTTTTTGATAAGACATATTAAATTTTTATTTATTAAATTAGTTTTTGTCGCTATAATAAAAAAACCAAGCCACGCTCACCGTGGCTTAAAGAAGCAGTCGAAACTTGTTTGTTCTTTTTTTCTTTTTCTTTTTTTAATAGGTCTTTATCATTTTCGTGCCGATATTTACAACAATTGCTACTTGTTAAGCATCGTTATTGTTTGCAAACCATTTAATCAAGTTATTGATGCTTTCGAGTGGATCACTTTAGATTGTTGGGAATCTTGCTCGATAATTCGCCTGCGTTTATCATTATCGCATATTTCGGAATCATCGTTATCTTCCAAAAATTGATTATCGTTCCAGTTTTCAATGTCATCAACATTATCACCAAAATTTGACATCAATAGTTGAACTTCTCAAAGTGTATCGTTGTATGCACTATTTGATACCCAATTCAGAAGGTCGAATATCGTCTTCACTATCGTACTGATCGTCATCTCACTTTTTGATCTTATTCCATGCTTTCATTAGAACTGCTGCAAAATAGCATCACGGTTTGTATGTGTCTTTAAAATATTTTTAATTTTTTTGTGCGACAATTTTGCATAACAATTTAGTTTGATATCCTAACGTGAATCTTATTGTATTGTGATCCATGGGTTGCAAAACCGCAGTTAAGTTAGGTAATAAAAGCATTGCTGCAATAATTCCATCATAAGGCTTTAACATGTCTATTGGCTTATGGGCAGTACAATTGTCAATTAGCAACAATGTATTTGGTGGTAAATTATTTTCAGCAGAAAATTGGCGAACCTGAAAAAATGTCTATGTAATAACCTGAACAAATTTTTATGAAACTAACAATATAAGTTAACCTAATTTATAAATGAATAATGGAACCAGTTAAAGATATGGTATATTTGATTTCTTCAAATTTACATAGTATAATGGGTTCTTAAATCCCTTAAAACAACGTGAGCTTGCAGATTTGCCAACGACCAACGGTTTAACCTTGTGCGAAAAATCTGCGTTAGCACATAACGACAATGTTTTTCTTTCGTTTAAAATTTACCGGCCCGGTACGATCTTTTCGTTTGCAGCAACAAATATTTTGTCGGGTAAAAAACTATAAAAATAGTCCAGATTCAACTGCTTTGTAAAGTTGGAAGTCGGATATTTTCATTTCTTTAATTTTTTCTTGTAAATTATGAATGAAGGGTGTAGCAAAGGGTTTCTTCACAAATTTTAAGATGGCGAATACTGTTTCGCCACTTAAAATTTGATAGCCGTCCAGGACTAACATCGAATTTCTTTACAGGGTACATTATGGTGAATTCGTGCTTAGCTCTGGATTTAAAACTTGGACACGTTACTGCCCAATTACGCTGTCGTTGGTTCAGGAACCACTTGTATAAGCTTGCCTAAGATTACATGACCTTTTTTATTTTGGGGATGGCTGCTTCAGATACACCAGTGAGAATATTTAAAACTGTTAAAACTGCCACATTTATGAGCAAAAAACTTTTGTAGAAAAGAATGCGTTCAAAAAAGTTAATTGAAAGATTTACTTTTTAGAGTATCACGTTGATGCTGAAATACTGTTAACTTATCCTAAAATTTAACTTTTACGCGAGTTAGCTTTTTCGAGGTTTTACTGTACCCATTTCCTTATCTAGTTGACTTTTTCTTGTCTTTCTATTTGTGAGAAATAATTATTATTTTACATTATTTCTTAAAAATAATTATTTTTATTTTCTATTTTCCATCCATGTTACAATAACAAACAAATAAATTTAAATTTTAATTGTATCAAATTGTTATTTGAGTCGATAGAACGATCTATATAATTCAATGGCCTCACATGGTTCAGACGGTGGGTCCAACTTTGACATACTCTCTCCAACATATAGGTCGGTACTTCACGAATAAATTCTTCAATATTGACTTCCAGAGCGTCAACCGTTGCGATTTTGTCCCTATGGATATCACCCTTAACATAGTCCCACAAAAATAGCCTAAAGACGCTAAATCGCACGATCTAGGCTGCCAATTAACCGAACACAAACGTGAAATAAACTGTCAGCCGAACTCGCCTTTCACTTTGGCCATTGTTTCCCGTACTGTGTGGGATGTGACACCCTTTTGTTGTCAACCAAGTCCAGCTCTTCCATTTTGGGCAAAAAAAAATTTTAATTATCGTACTGTATCGCTCGCCATTCACAGTAACGTTCCTGTCTTCATCGTCGTTGAAAAATATGGTCCATTGTGCCACCGGCCCATAATCTACACCAAACAGTGCATTTTTTGGAATGCATTGGCAATTCATGCAATATTTTTGGCTGCTCTTCACATCAAATATCACGATTTTGCTTGTTCACGTATCTATTCAACCAGAAATGAGCTTCTTCGCTGAACACAATTTGCCGACAAAAATGTGGATGAATTTTGATAATAAAATTCAATAATTTGCAAGCGTCCTTCGTTCTCTGTTCGTAAGTCGATTCATCGTAAAATTGTAGACCAAACTGAACATGTTACACGTAAACATCTGAGTTGCCAAAAACAGTGTTGCTAAAAAGAAGGTTGTTAAAAAATCACCCGATACATATGTAGATATCAATGTAATACATTTTTAATAAAATATAATTTATTGAAAGCATGAGCAGTTGTCATACATATTGGTGTCCCCACTTCTGACACCATATATAAAATAAAAGAATTAAAAATAAAATAAATAAAACGGAGTAAAATGAAATTCTAAGAATTAAAAGTGAACAGGCTTAAGCGGGAATTAAATAAACAACAACAATCGGTAATAAAACCGAATTACAAAAACGTCTGTTAGATGAATTTCAGAGACGTGGTATAGACATAGATACTCACGAATTTTTTTATGAAAATGATCCTGAGATAACTGCTTGCTTTGATGGTAGCTCACCCCTTTCCGTATTCAAATTTCAGTTCGATAAAATAGCCAGCAGAAACGGATATGACGCCAGCTGCAGAAACAACTAGAGCGAATTAATAGTAGCGCTACAGCGTAAATTTGGCGACGAGCACAAACGCAACGTACCGTATGGAATCAAGCCTTTGCAATGGAAGTCGAGAGGTTGGTGCAGCTTAGTTATCCAGGGGAGACTCTCCCACTAGTAGAGCAAATTAAGACCGGAGCATTCATCAATGGTATAAGGGACCCTGATATTAGGTATGTGGTGGGTGCTGCTCATAAGGCAACCTTTGCGGTGACCGTGGTGTTTTCACTGGCACAGGAAACTGCTCATAAAGGTACATAAAGTGTAGAGCATGTAAATACCACAGAAGATTTAATTGCAGCCATCAAAGATGTGGTAGAGGGACTTTTGGCCGAAAAAGAGCAAGGGACAAATAGGAAGTGCCAAAACTGTGGCAAGAGCGGTCATTTTCAAAGGCAATGTAGGGCACCGCTCAGAAGTGCAAGATTTGTGTCACCATGGAGATATTGAAAAATGGGAAAACACTAGCTCTAGGAAACCCGAAGCTTTAAGTAACAAACGCCTTACCGATAGAGGAGAGCCGCATAAACTGGGCTTAGGTAAACGCAGTAGAGTACAAATACATAAACGCCATAATGTAAATGAGAGTGGTCATAATATCATAACAGTGAAGCTTGTTACCGGAGTGGAAAAATTTAAAACGAATGAGAGAGCGCCGCTGATAAAACAGGTGAGAAGTTCAACGACCATTATCAACATCCGACAATTACGTCTGGAGGCTAAGGTAGACTGGTGAACGGCGTAGAGAGAAGACTCAGTACTGTCAAGGATAATAGTGGCTAAGGAAAAAACAGAGGGCCTACTAATAAAGAAATATTAGTAGATAGCCCTCTAATAAAGGCTTATTTGGCTCAATGGGAACCTAGCGGAGAGCATATTAACGTGGCAAAGACAGTAGAAAAACTAAAACGGCATTATTATTGGGTTGGAAACCAGCAAGCTGCCGCCGCCGGATAGTAAACTGCACTGAATGTATTGCGGCTAAAGATACAATCAGAACAAGCCAGATTCAGCTGCAGCAATACAAATCGACAGCACCAGTCGGTAATGCCAAAAAATAAAAGCCCCAAAGAACTTCATGAAACGATGCACAAATGGCCCTTGGTAGGCTGAAATCCAGGTATGATCGTGCAGCAAATGCTAAGGGCTAAAATGAAGGACAACTGGTTATGCTATACAACCCACAGCGCAGGAAAGAATTACTTCCCAAGATACAAACTAACTGGAATGGACCTTATAAAGTAGTCAAAAGGTTAAAATATGTGGTATACAGAATACAGAAAAGCAATAGCCCGCGATCAAAAAAATTATAGTGGTACATCTAGAGCGACTACCGAACTATGGGAAGAAAGATAATGAGACTATTCGGGACGAACAGGCTTAAGTGGGAAGCAGTGTTACCAAAATAAAAATGCCTAAAAAGAAAATACACCACATCAGCGCCTTTAAAACTGTATTGTGGAATTTTGGTATATTTGGTATTAATGTGTCACCCTTTTAATCCCGTACTTATTTGAGTATTTAGCAGCGCTATCAATTCGACCATCTTTGTGTGTTACATTTAAATTAACGGATATAAAATATATAAGAGCGTTTGAGACATTTACGGAATTTTCGAAACTGTATATAAGGAGGCTACTTTACCAACGTAAAATAGTTATCGTTTGGCTGTCATAAAGTAAAGTCGTTTTTAGGCGTAAATAGAAGTGTTGTATTAAGTTGTATTAAGTAAAACTGTGTAAAAGATAAGCAAAGAAACAAAAACTGTAAACAACAACAAAGTGGTGTTACTTTTATTTCAACGCAACTTAAACGAATTTAAACGTTTTAGAAAGGTTAAAACGTAACAATATGTATTTTTTGTGATCACACACCAGATAATATAAAACAAATTATTTAAAAATGAACAAGAGCAAAAATCGTTTATTCGATTCAAATATTTTTGCCAGAATGACAATATCAAGGCGAATTCAATAAGGTGGCCTTAATTTACTACCTAAGCAACAGCTGATATATTCGCGTATGTCAAAAAACCCAAACATTCCATAATTTGTTGACAACAAATATTTTTGATGCTACAGCTTTTTGCTTACTACAGTGTTGCATTATATTCACACACCGAAATTTTGTTTTACAGTATTGTATTTATTTTTAATTTAAGACCACCTTATTAAATTCGCCTTGGACAATATTTTCAATAGTGTGAAAAACATAAAAACATAATATAACTCGACTAAAAAATATATATCCACACCCCCTCTCAATCGATCAACCCAATTTCTTCACGTAGCTTAGTTAAACGAATTGAATTAGTAGATTTTCCAATACAGCCTCTATTGTCTTCATAAATTGTAATTGTGCAATTATCAACTACTTCTTTAAGATCTTGCATTATACCTCTTAACCATAGCGCCTCAGTAGTTGCTAGGCTAAGAGCTACATATTCTGCTTCTGATCATGATGTGGATACTGTCTGTTGCTTTTTGCTGCACCATGATACTGCGCACCCGTAAACTTTAAATAAATATCCACTTATCGATTTTTTATTAGACAAATCAGATGCCCAATCTGCATCAGCGTAACCAATTATAGGTTCAACATCTCTTTTGGTAGATTTGAGTTTCAAAGATGATGTACCTTTCAGATACCTTAGTATTCTTTTAATATGATGCCAATGTTCTTCTGTAGGATTCTGTTGAAATCTTCTAAGGTAACCAATTATGTACATCATACTGCCCAGAAGTTCTCGATACGGTTTGTTAAAACATTGATTATTTGAATTTAAGTTTAGCTTCAATCCTTTTTCCATTGGGCTCGTGACTAGATTACATTCCGCCACACAAAATTGTTGTAAAACTTTAATAATACTAGCTTCTTGAGATATTGTTAGATTACTTCCATCTGCCATAAACTTCATGCCAAGAAAATGCTTCAAAGGACCACAGTCAGACATTTCAAATTTACTACTAAGTACAGCTTCCAAATTGTTTATACTTTCGTTTTTATTTCCTACTATAAGCAGATCGTCAACATACAAAAGCATATATAGAACATCAGATTTCTTTTTATCAATTTTGACATGTAGACAATAGTCATGTTTTGATATTGAAAACCCAAGAGAAATAAGAAAACTGTTGAACTCGTCATTCCAACATTTGGGTGCCTGCTTGAGTCCATAAAGTGATTTATTTAACTTGCAACACATATTAGAACTTCTGTTAACACCTTCTGGTTTCTTTTAGTTTCCCATGCAAAAATGCAGTTTTTACATCCAATTGATGAAACTTATAATTATGATGTACACCAACAGCTAACACAGTTCTTATAGTTGTTAACTTGGCGACAGGTGCATATGTTTCCCAGTAATTCACACCATGTTTTTGAAGGAAACCTTTTACCACCAATCTTGCTTTGTATTTGGTAGGAATTCCATTGTCATCTTCTTTTATGCAAAATGCCAATGTCGTTTAACGTTGGGAGGAGCTCTTATTAAATCCCAAACTTTCTTCCAATGTTCCGTATCATCTCGATTAAAAATTTCGGCATAAGTTTCAGGAATGTTGTCTTGAATGACCTCGGCGTTGTTATGTAATCATATAATTTGCTGGGTAAACGTCTTATTCTTGAACTTCTTCTTAATTGACTTTCAGTCTCTGATAAGTCATTACGAGATTGTTTATTGGACTCACCTTCATCACCGGATTCATCGCTTGTGATAAGATCAGATTCAACTTCAATAGGAGAACTAGGTGCGACATCTTCGCACCAGTAGTTTCAGAATTTTCATCGGAGTTTTCACATCTTTTACATTATCAGACACACCAACACAATCAGCACCTTTCCCCTCTTGCTCGTGGCTATTAGCAGCAATGTTTATAACGGTATCATTGATTTCTTGATTCATTTTAAAAGGGAAAGACATTTAATCAAATTTACCATCCCGAGCCAAACAAATTTTCTTAGATTCAATATTCCATAAACGAAAACCGTTGGGAGCGTAGCCTATCATTACCATTTTCTTACCTTTATCACCTAACTTTTTTCTTTTAGCATCAGGTACCCAAGTATACGCTTTACATCCAAATATTTTTATTTTTGTAAGACTAGACTTTTCGCTATACCACAATACGGCATGAGATATATTTTCATCTAAGGCTCTAGTTGGACATCTATTTAAAATATACATAGCAGGTAAGGTGGCTTTCTTCCATAAATATTCAGGGGCATTGGATTCAATCAACATAAACCTTATTTTCTCTGTCACCGTTCTATTCAATCTTTCGGAAACACCATTTTGTTGTGGGGTATAAGCAACTGTAGATTGGACTTGAATACTTTTTCGTTTGTACTAGTCTTGTTGTTCCTACCTTGATCTACGGTTAATGTTGAAATTTTTGACTCAGGCAACATAGCACTAACCAAAGCTTCATACTCTTGAAACTTTTGAAAAACCTCGACCTTTTTCTTGATACAGTATATTATTGCAAAATGGGTGAAGTCGTCTATGAAAGATACAAAATATTTGGACCCGTCCCAAGCTATAGGTGTGATTGGGCCGCAAACATCTGAGTGGTTTCTTTGCAAAACTCTATTTGATTTCGGTCTTGTACTATTAAATGGGCTTAGCTTAGCTTCCATACATACGTCACAAAAATCTAATTTTCTTGGTTTTAGCTTAGGTTTTAGCATTTGAAGCTTTTGAAGTTTTTCGAACCCAGATATACCAATATGGCCTAGCCTTTAATGCCATAATTCAACATCACTTTTTGTACAGGATAAAGCAGACCTTATTCCACAATCCAATTTTAATTCATATAAACAGCCTTGCAGATAAGCAGTTGCCAATTTTTCTTCACCTTTTAAAATTAAAGCAGAATTATTTATAAAATTAACCACAAGACCTGCTTTTGTAAGTTTCCTAACTGATATTAAGTTATCTCTTAAATCAGGAATAAATATAATATTCTTCTATAAAGAATTTAACGTTCTTATTGGTATAACCGCTTATTTCATCTTCATAATGTGCTAACATAGATTCACCATCTTTAGCAATAGTAATTTCCACGGGGGAGTGCAGCTTTCTCATTACAGTAAGCATGATTTGTCACTTGCCATTTGATCACTTGCCCTAGAATCAAGTTTAAGGACAATTTCATTACCTTCTATTTTATTTTTGCTTTCGCTTCTTCTCACTATAAAAGCAACTGCTTTGGTTTTCGTCGCTCGAGCCTCACGTTTCCAACAATCTTTGGATTGATGACCAAATTTGTTGCATTTAAAACATTTATCTTATCGTTAAATTTCTTTTTCTTTGGGTACTTCGTACTTCAAAACGCAGATGCACTACCAGCAATGAAGGACAATCGAATTACCTTTGTTCATTTTTAATTTAGCCAGTTTCTTCCTTAATAATAACTGGTTCACTTCAGACTTCTTGGCAAATGCTGCTTGCAAACTGTTCAACATCTCGCTTGCAGTTTCTTTATCACTCACAAAGCTCAAGCAATCTGAATGTACGAAACTTACGATTTCGTCCTTAGTTTTTTTGTCCATTTTTAAATATTCTCTTAACAATCCAACAAGTTTAGCGAATCCAGATGCGTCTTGACCCGGAACTGCCAATCGTCAAAACTTTCGCGTTTGAATTGAGGTATACCGTGTGTTTCTTTAGTATCGCCCATAACCTTTTGTAATCACACACCAAATAATATAAAACAGATTATTTAAAAATGAACAAGAGCAAAAATCGTCTATTCGTTTATTCAAATATTTTTTTCAGAATGACAATATTTTCAATAGTGTGAAAAGCACAGTATTTACAATTACTTTCTTTGGCATACATTCGTAGAAACAGAAGAAAACTGATCACTTGACACTGTTAAAAATTGTTATTTATTTTTCCGTATTTCTTACTTTTTCTTTTGCTGAAAAGTGTAGGAACTGATGATTTACATTATATACAAATGTATTCGAGTACAGATTTAAAAATTATCTGCAGTTGCTTTTATAAATAGATTTTAAATCGAATCGAATAAATTGTTTATTACTTGACCTAAAATTCTGCATTCCTCATCTGTTGTAAAATCATTTATGACATTGCATCATTATGCTGTCATGCATGATGAAAATTAATATTTTCGACTTTTTCTTCAATTAAGAAACTTAAGATTGAAGTGAAGTACATTAACCAAAAATATATTGACTTTTTAAATTCATTTTTAAACAATATAAAACTAATAAAACAATTAAATTAAATTAAATTATATCAGTGTTTTTTTTAATATTTTTTTTCCTTGTACTTTTTAAATAAACAAATCTTTTCAAATTGTCACTTAGTGAATAAAGGTTTCTTTCTAATCATTAGATCATAGAAGAAAAAACTAATTTTAGCAGCGATAATAAAAATTTTGTTTAGCCCCACCACCCCCACTTGCAAATGCTCTAGTTGGAGATAAAAAAAAAATACATTTTTTAAAGGCGTCTCAATTATCTCAATAAATAATTCAAAACACTATTGGACATTTCATCGAGGCGTGTTCAATTTGTAAAAAATAAGGTCTATTGAGGAGATCATTACAATGTCATGATTAGAAAAATTACTTATTTTACACAAAAAGAAAATAAATATATAATTTAAATTAGATTAAAAAGTTTTATAAGAAAAATTAGATTTTTTGTTATTAAAAATATCCCATATTAGTGTAGAATTTACTAACTTGTTTCCGTAATGTATATATGTATGAATGAAAAGTATTAAAAAAAAAAATTATTTGATTCTTTTTTTTGCCGTGTACTAAATAGAGCAAATATAGCGATAAGTTCTTAAAAAACAACAATATTAGACACGCGCCATCTATTTTATTTGGAAAATTAAATGAATTTTTTATTATAATTTTATGTCATGCCACAACCACTGAACTTTGCTATACCCATTATCGACCAACAAAACTATAAACAAACAACATGATAAATATTTTATATAGTAGATCCACTCTCATTACACACACGAAGATATTGATGATTCTAACACAACGTAATTATTAACTACCGTGCTTACAAAAACGATGTGTTTGTTTTACTAAATTAGCCACATATCAAGGATATAGGTACCGACTACAATTTTCACCTATCGAAGCTCTCGGTTAAAAGATTAGATTCTTTTATTAGAGCGATCGATTGGTTTTGTCTTCAACTTTTCTTTAATTTGGCTCCTCTCACCTTTCCGTTTCTGGCTTCTCTTCACTTCTAACGATCTTAACTTTTTTATTCTTCCTTTTGATCTTTATACTCCTTCTATCCAACTGTCTAATTTAACCTACAAAAATAAGCTATGCAAGATTTAGTTTTCAAAATGTTTGAATGTGTAGAAAGGCGCTATGTGTTCTTCGGGCGTCCTCCGCGGCAACTACCTTGAGGGTACCATTCCAGTATTAATATTTGTCAATTATTAGCAAAATCGCACACCCACAGAGTACTGTTGATTTGGCCCAGGGTGCGCCAAGTATTTCGTAGCCGTCCAAAAGCTGACCTTGCTTTACCGAATCTGACATATCATCATCTATACCACCGTTAGTGAGCATTATGCAGTCCAGATAACAAAAGCTGCTGACGTATTCAACGCATTGATTTTCAATTGTAATAAAACTCGGGTTGTTGCTGTTAATGCGAATTGCCTGTGTCTTCTTGATATCTAGTTCTACGTTACTAGCCAAATCGACAAGGCGATTGATCTTATCTTGCATGTCGCTCAGCCTATATGATATGAGACAAATTTCGTCCATAAAATTCGCCTTTTCTTATTGCGTAACACAAACATGATTTTACTCGTTTGTCATTCCATTATAAAAGGCTCGTATTTCACTATTTTTGTACATGTTCTTGATTATTACCATTATTTTGTCTGGCACTTCTTTGTTAGCTTAATTATTACGTTTGCTCAAGTCGAAGGGTTTTTTAAACTGTGCGAAGAGAAATAGAGCGGAGAGTTCCATTCAATAGATTGTTCCATTGTAATGAAGATATACTAACATTTAATTTATTAAAATGGTTGGGATCAATACTATGATCACACTGGCACGGCTTTATTTATATGAACAGTGCTACCAAGGTCACCATGAGTCAGATATGTAATTCAAATCTTCACATGTGAAGTACCGTAAATAAATAGTAGATAAAGTAAAATTTATTAAGTGCAAGTTAAATAAGTTGGACATTGTGTATGAAGTTTATTTGTAAATAAAGACTTTAATAAAACAAATGTGCTTAGTTTATTATTATTTTTTTATGCATTTAAAAAAAATCAAACGTTTTAAAAAGGATAGAATGTAACAGTATTAACTACATCTATACATTTATGGTGCGGACGCAATCCAGCTTGTTCGTCTTATAGAGTGCTCTTAATGAACTGTAATATTGAATTTATAATTGTTGTCAGTATTCTGTAAATCGTGCTCTATAGCATGATTCCTCGCCAGTTATCGCATAACGCTCTATCATATATTTGTTATAAGTTTGTTATCCACGATCGACATGATCTTCCTCTTACCCATGCTTCATTGATGTGTGGAAAAATTATTTCCTCTGATACGATTGCACTTTTTATTTCCTGCATAATTGCGGATTCGGTTTATAAAAAAGTGTTACAGCGGCCAGGTTCAATGTAGTGTAGTGATGTTGTAATTCAGTTTCTATACTTATGTTGCTTATTTTCCCGAAATGTTCTCCATACCTGTTAAACTGTTCATCAATTCACGTTAATAAGTTACCTTATCGATTTCTCACTGGCTGGTTTCCTTTGAAAGTATACCAAAATTTTACAATACATTTTAAAGAGGCTGATGTGGTGTATTTTCTTTTTAGGCATTTTTATTAACAATATTAACAGCTTCAAACATTATAGCTAGAATAGTGACTAGAAGACGAGCTGAAAGAGCGTATTCTTGTTTAACTCCGCTTATGGTGGTAAGCGATTCATTTGGACTACCTTCGTGTAGTACTCTGCAAACATTCCCATCTAAGCAGTCTCTAGTAAGCCTAAAAACCTTATCTGGTATGTATATTTTTTTTGACTTCTAGAGCCTTCAATATAAAATCACGCTAAAGGAAAGCAAAAGCTTTTGCAAAGTCAAAAGTGATATAAAATGTAGCATGAAATTTAACAGATTGTTCTATCAGTATTCGAATTGTATTAATATGATCTATGTATCTTTTATGTGGCAAAAAGCCGGTTTGTGTTGGGGGAAATTAGTTTATTCAGGGGATCAGATATATGATCCAGTATAATTTTATTAAAGATTTGTGTAACAGTTGATGTTATTGATATTTCGCGCAGCCTAAGTGACTTAAGATTTCATTTTTTTCGAGTTTTATGTTTATAGATTCCTTCTTAACGATTTATCGCATAATATAGTTTGTATTGTGGTGTCTACCAGTGCTACAGAAAAATTTTTTGAAAAATACCTACGCTTACCAAAAAAATCCGACTTTGCTTTACGCGTTCATTATAATGTAAGAAAAAACTATAGTCGTATCCATTGAAAAACCTATTTTAGATTTTAAAGTCAAATTAGTTAAAAAACATACATTTTGTGGATTAAATAAGCTTTTTTAAACTCTTGTTCATAACATAAGTAAACACCGCTTTGGATCAGAGCAATTAAAAGCTATTCCTTAGGAGATTTGGTCCGCTGAATTCAAATTTGCACTCCATTTTTTACAATTGGTTCTAGTTTTCGAGATATTGCATAAAATTTTATGCAATAAAAAGAGAAAAAATACCATAGAAATGAAGAGTAATCTAGCGAGTCGCTTGTATTATTTAGAATCTATTTCACGCTTTTATTACACTCTCATGCCTTCGTCTTAAAATTCTTGACATCTTCTTTGGATTATCGCGAAACCTTCTTGTTGTCGCTCGTATCACCTACACTAGGCGACAATTGAAAGTATAAATTCGTAACTAATACGTTCATGTTGATAAAAATAAAAACGCGCTTGAGATATTTTCAAAAATATAAAATAGTAACGTGCATATCTGAAAAGAAATTATTTTTTAAATATAAAGGGTCCGCCAACTAACGTTTTCTTTTCAACTAGTGCTTATTTCGTGAATGGTAACACTTAGCTCATGTCTGATTTGACAGATAATTAGTTTTATCCTTCCTCTGAGTGAATATGGTTGTTCATACGTTTCGCTAAGTGGGCCTGCGATCGACTTACAGAAGATGCCGATTTTGCCAAAGAAATCACCTTTTCAGATGAAGCTCATTTTGATCTTAGCGGGTATGTAAACAAGTAAAATTGCCGCATTTGGGGCACAGAAAATCCGCACGCATACATTGAAAAACCGACACACCCAAGACGAGTCACTGTTTGGTGCTGATTTTGGTCCGGAGGCATAATTGGGCGATTTTTCTTCGAAAATGAGCAAGAAGTGGCCGTTACAGTCAATGGCGATCGTTATCGGGCCATGTTGAACGAATTTTTGTTCACAAAAATTGAAGAGAAGGATATTAGAAAAATTTGGTTTCAACAGGACGGCGCTACGTGCCACACAGTTGAAGCTACACTCGATGTTTTGCGCCCTGTTTTTGAAGATCGCATTGTCTGCCGCAGAGCTAATGTCGTTTTGCCACCTCGGAGCTGCGATTTGACACCGTTGGACTATTATTTGTGGGGTGCCGCCAAGGATAAGTGTTACGCCATTAAGCCAGAGACAATTAACGCTTTAAAGGACAATATCGTGAAGCCATTGGTGAAATACAGCTGCACAGAATCGATAATGTGCTTAAAAATTGGACCGATCGTGTAGGCTACTGCATGGCCAGCCGAGGCAGCCATTTGAATGACATTATTTTCCATTATTAACCGCAAGGATTGTACTTTCAAATAAGTATAATTAGTTTTTTTATAGCATTTTCAAAAAAAAAAAAAAAAAATAAAAAAAAATTATTTGGTGGACATAGAAAAAATTTAATTTTTAGGAATATTTAAAAAATTAAAGTATAATTCACAAGTAACAATTGAAAGCATAATACTCAAACATATTAAATGAAATTAATTCCTAGATTAAATTATAAATATTTAATACTGGTCTAATGTCTAAATGATTTCTTGAGAATCCTTGTTTAGAAGCTTGTGTCGTTAGTACTTCTATTTAAAGCGATTTTAACGTCCAGAACTGGTGACATTTTATTAATGGGACAAAAATTTGATAACTGACACAAACATTCCCGTCAAGAATCAAATTTTTCTAAAGTTTTTTACCAAACACATTAGCTATGATATTTCCATCGAGTTTTACTAGGTTACAACGCTTCTTTTAAAAAACACACCTAAGCCATACTCCCTCCATTATGCTTTGCAATATGCTGAACGAAATAAAGCCTGTAGTGGTCTCAACATAGAAACTTAACGGAAAATTAAAACGAATATAGTAAATAATACGTACGAAAATTTTGGTACGTACTTATCCGTGTCGTCAACTTTATGAACTATAACTAATCTGTTTTCTTTGGTAATATGTTTATATTTAAGCGATTTTTGGGAAAACACAGTTTTTCAAGCGTTTTTAACAATAAAATATTGTTAAAAATATATATTTTTTTGCATTTATTTCGTAAATAATGCAAAATAAGAAAAAATTCCTACATTTTGACGAATATGAAAAATCTGTCCGATTTTGCCCATGCTTCTATTTTAGTAGCAAAAAAAACCCACATGTAGGGATCTTTCCCTACTTCTGGCAACACTGGTGTCTACGGATCCGTATTTTATCATCGGTTTTTTTCATGTTTTATTTCAACACATGGGCTGAAAAATTCCAAGCCTATCAAAGAAAAAACTTTTTGGTTTATTAATAAGCTTAATATCCATCAGGAGCAATGCAATCATCCTATCCTAATACCACTTTTTTAGAATGATTTATCTTTTGGCTTTAGTAGGCCTCAGTTTTAGCGATAACCTCTTCATTAGTGCGAAATTTCTTACCGGTGAGCAATTTTTTGAAGTCTGCGAACAGCCACTAGTCGCTGTGAGCCAAAGCCCATGTGTTATGTGGCCTTTGAAAGTATGTTTTTTCTAATTTCAATTTATATGTTTCTCGTACTACTATAAACAATAGATAAAAACCTATTTAAAATTTTCTTCAATACTCTAGTAAAAACTTTTATATTTATTAAATAAATTGTTATTAATAAGCATAGATTTATTTAAATTCTTATACAAGAATAATTGATTTTTTTCTTTTTTGTAATGAAAATTTAAAAAATATTATATAATTAGCCAATTCACAAACTGTTCTATTTAGTCCTCTTTGTTGTATTACGTAAAATTTTAATACCTTCATAAAAATGTTGTTGCTGTTTTTTATATACAAATATTATATGACAATACAATTATATCTATGTTTTTTCAGTGTGCTATTTAGACAGCTGTTTTTGTTTATAGTTTTAATTATTGACATTTTAAATTAAACTGGGTGTTGGAAAAAGTTCGGTTACAAATTGAAGGTAAATTTTGCTTTTCTATTAGATATAGAAAAGGTAAGAACGCATCGTAGGCTGCTGAAAAAACTTGTAAAGTTTATGGAGACGATGCTGTAACTAGAAAAACAGCAACGAAATAACAAAAGAGTCAATGAAATCATGGAAAAAATTTAGAATACCAAGCGTTCATCATCAAACAGTTATCAACCATTTCAAGAATGCTGTTGTGTATCCAGCAGAAGTTCGATTTTTGAATGCAACATAAATTAACAGTGAAAAACTTAATGCACTACATTTTCATTTGCTATTAACTGCTAAAACATAACAAGATCGAACCATTTTTGAAGCGAATGTTTACAGGCGATAAAAAGAGGATCACGTAGGACATAATGAGCTAATGAGATCATGAACGAAGTAAGACGGTGGCTAAGCCATGATTGACACCAAGCAAGGTAATGCAGTGTGTCTGGTGGGATTGGAAGGAAATTGTTCATTATGAACTTTTCAACCTGGTATAATGTTAGCTGTTAATAAGATGGAACAAACAATTTAACTTAAAAGGCATATATAGATCAACAGAAAAGGTGTTGTGTTCTATCATAAAAACGCCACACTATACAAATCTATGATTGCCCGGCAGAAACTGAGCTTGGCTTGGAAGTTTTGATGCATCTTCTATATAGCACTGCCTCTGCACCTTCAGTTTGTCATATATTACAATCTTTTCAGAACTCTCTTACTGGTGTAAATTTAAAATGCATAGAGACCTGCAAAACTTAATTGGATAATTTTTCGCTTAGAAAACTTAAAAGTAATGGAAAAGGTTATCAACCAAAACGACACACATTTGGTTTAATAAAGCCCGCTTCAAATATAAACAAGTGTTTCATTTTTGGTCAAATTTGTAATTGAACTTTTCAAAATACCCAATATGTATGTATGTACATATGTGTGTATTTATGTGCGTATTGTATAATAACCCATCAGACCATTTTATAAGCACAATGTAAATGAATTGTAGAATAAGCTTATCATAAGAGGTTTCCTATAACTTTTTGTAAGCATACTTATTATAAGCTTATTTAAATGCAAAAAGTGAACAGCTTTCAAATACTGTTTTAAAAATGCTTCACATGACAACATCTTTTACAATAATACTTTCTAAACACTTAATTTAGATAACAATTTAACAAATATGATTGCATATGATTGCATTGCAAATTGTTTGACAATGTTATATATATATATATATATATATATATATATATATATATATATGTATATGTATATGTATATGTATATGTATATGTATATGTATATGTATATGTATATGTATATGTATATGTATATGTATATGTATATGTATATGTATATGTATATGTATATGTATATGTATATGTATATGTATATGTATATGTATATGTATATGTATATGTATATGTATATGTATATGTATATGTATATGTATATGTATATGTATATGTATATGTATATGTATATGTATATGTATATGTATATGTATATGTATATGTATATGTATATGTATATGTATATGTATATGTATATGTATATGTATATGTATATGTATATGTATATGTATATGTATATGTATATGTATATGTATATGTATATGTATATGTATATGTATATGTATATGTATATGTATATGTATATGTATATGTATATGTATATGTATATGTATATGTATATGTATATGTATATGTATATGTATATGTATATGTATATGTATATGTATATGTATATGTATATGTATATGTATATGTATATGTATATGTATATGTATATGTATATGTATATGTATATGTATATGTATATGTATATGTATATGTATATGTATATGTATATGTATATGTATATGTATATGTATATGTATATGTATATGTATATGTATATGTATATGTATATGTATATGTATATGTATATGTATATGTATATGTATATGTATATGTATATGTATATGTATATGTATATGTATATGTATATGTATATGTATATGTATATGTATATGTATATGTATATGTATATGTATATGTATATGTATATGTATATGTATATGTATATGTATATGTATATGTATATGTATATGTATATGTATATGTATATGTATATGTATATGTATATGTATATGTATATGTATATGTATATGTATATGTATATGTATATGTATATGTATATGTATATGTATATGTATATGTATATGTATATGTATATGTATATGTATATGTATATGTATATGTATATGTATATGTATATGTATATGTATATGTATATGTATATGTATATGTATATGTATATGTATATGTATATGTATATGTATATGTATATGTATATGTATATGTATATGTATATGTATATGTATATGTATATGTATATGTATATGTATATGTATATGTATATGTATATGTATATGTATATGTATATGTATATGTATATGTATATGTATATGTATATGTATATGTATATGTATATGTATATGTATATGTATATGTATATGTATATGTATATGTATATGTATATGTATATGTATATGTATATGTATATGTATATGTATATGTATATGTATATGTATATGTATATGTATATGTATATGTATATGTATATGTATATGTATATGTATATGTATATGTATATGTATATGTATATGTATATGTATATGTATATGTATATGTATATGTATATGTATATGTATATGTATATGTATATGTATATGTATATGTATATGTATATGTATATGTATATGTATATGTATATGTATATGTATATGTATATGTATATGTATATGTATATGTATATGTATATGTATATGTATATGTATATGTATATGTATATGTATATGTATATGTATATGTATATGTATATGTATATGTATATGTATATGTATATGTATATGTATATGTATATGTATATGTATATGTATATGTATATGTATATGTATATGTATATGTATATGTATATGTATATGTATATGTATATGTATATGTATATGTATATGTATATGTATATGTATATGTATATGTATATGTATATGTATATGTATATGTATATGTATATGTATATGTATATGTATATGTATATGTATATGTATATGTATATGTATATGTATATGTATATGTATATGTATATGTATATGTATATGTATATGTATATGTATATGTATATGTATATGTATATGTATATGTATATGTATATGTATATGTATATGTATATGTATATGTATATGTATATGTATATGTATATGTATATGTATATGTATATGTATATGTATATGTATATGTATATGTATATGTATATGTATATGTATATGTATATGTATATGTATATGTATATGTATATGTATATGTATATGTATATGTATATGTATATGTATATGTATATGTATATGTATATGTATATGTATATGTATATGTATATGTATATGTATATGTATATGTATATGTATATGTATATGTATATGTATATGTATATGTATATGTATATGTATATGTATATGTATATGTATATGTATATGTATATGTATATGTATATGTATATGTATATGTATATGTATATGTATATGTATATGTATATGTATATGTATATGTATATGTATATGTATATGTATATGTATATGTATATGTATATGTATATGTATATGTATATGTATATGTATATGTATATGTATATGTATATGTATATGTATATGTATATGTATATGTATATGTATATGTATATGTATATGTATATGTATATGTATATGTATATGTATATATTTATTACATAATTGTTTTTTTTTTAGAAATTAGGTTCCATTCGTATTTTATTTGTTCCTGTAGTTCCAACATGTTCCCCAGAGAGTAATGACATTTTTTCAGGCATTTTTTTGCTATTGCCATAAAGTTCTCAATTGGAACGTGATTAGGATTTTATACTGTTCAATCAAAAAATTTGTTATTGTGACAGCCATTCTTTACATATCTACATTTAGTACATTTTCATATTGTACATATGTATATTTAGATATATTACAAAGACTACACAAATAATATGAATTTAAGTTTACTATACGTATGATTAGAAAATTATTTTTCTGTGATCTGTAGAATAAGAGTTCTAAGCATTTCTCTACATTATATACAAGCAATATTATACACAACACTTTTCTTTGCTTAAGCATTATTTTAATAAGCTTGTTACAAGTTATTTCTAAATCGTGTTGGTTTGGGAAAGATTAAGCTTGGAAAAATCAAGAATCAACAGGAGCTGGCAACATAAAAAGAGTAAATTTCTCAAACCATGATTCTATAATTTTGCTTTTTTCAGTTCTGCTAGACATTTTTAATTATACTTTTTATATTTATTTAAAAAAAAAATAAAATTTCGTATTTATTTTTTGACATTAAAATTTTAATTACAATTTATTGCATGGCAATACGACAATGCTGTTCACAACAGTGCTATTTGCCCTTAAATAGTACTTAACAATTTAGGATTACTCAAGACTTTTTAAATTGGCTAAATATTACTATTTATAATAAAAGTAGTTCAGATACTGCGAGAGAATTGTTACTGTGAGTGTCACCACCTTTATTTTATATTGTAGGTATTTTGCCCAAAATGTTTATCCCTTTGACGAATTGAGGTATCAAATCTTAAGTTATCCATATCGACTCTATCGTAATCACTAGATTTGTTGGCTGCCCGTCAGCACAAATGGTAGCAAATTAAGACTCCTATACCATTTGGAAATAAAATGTTTGTTATCTAGAAAAAGGAAGAATTTGGTTGGCGCAAATTACTTTTCTTGCAATGCTAATAATTTGGAGCCATTATCAGGTAAAAATCTTCACCTTGTGTGCCGCTTAATACATGTTTCCTTATAAGCTGGATAATAAAGTTATCTATTCTACTTATATATGTGGCGAATGTCCTTTCAAAATGAGTTTTTCTAATTATCAGTTGCTCCTCCTACCATATAAATTCACTATAGGCGTTGTATGTTGTACCCTTTGTTTTGTTTATTACTTTTTATTTTGCTTATAACTTCTAGCCGCAACTATCCACGTTTATATGTATATTTATGATTGTTCTTATGAGGAAAAACTGATTTTCCTCTTTGCAAGCCGTAAATATTACACATTTCTATAAGCATTTCTCCATTTTCATTGAAAGTTCCTGTGGCACGCTTACACATAACATTCTGATTATCAATATTGTTCTGCTCAATTTACGTATTTTCTTTGGAAAAAGTGATATAATTTTTATTACAAAGCAAACCATATATTAAAGATACGCTATAATATATACACAAAATAATACGATACTATAGTCTGAATTAATCTTGTTTTTCCTAATTTCGTTTAGGTTAATCAAGAATTTTAAATCAAATGTTAAGGCATATATTTTCGAGTGCACACAGATTAATTATCTCAGCTTTTTCAAAATTTAGGAGTCAATTACCTCAAGTCACAATAAACAAGTATTTATTCTTTCTCCATATGTGCTATATTTTGTTTAAATTTCGTTGTTATATTAAAAGACTATAATAAAGATCTGCCATTTAAAACCTTGAATTTCGTTTATTAATTTTCTTTAATAAATATTATTAATTTATATGCTAGAATTATCACTAATGACCACAATTAAAATTTTTTTACATGGTATATTTCTTTCTTTTGATTCTTGGCTTTTTTTAATATTTTTAATATTTCTTAAATTGGATGATAAGACCTCTTAATTCGTATGAATAAAAAGTCAGGTAAATACATACGAGAATATGGAAGCTAATGTACCCACTAGCAGAGATTTTACGTATACATATGTATGTATATGCATAGATAGCGTAAAAATGCATTATTATTTTTATTTTTCTCTGCAATATTTTATAATAATAAATTTAATAGAAAGTTCGTGATGGAGAATAATTTTGTCTAAAAACATACTTAATTTAGTAATATTAAATTTTTACCTGCCTATCGAATATATTAAAATCGTTATTAATTGCCCATGCAATAACACTTTTTTATTTTAAGCATTATATTATAATTATTATTCTCAGCATTTACAGTTCTTTATGGATTAATACTTCAGAAACTATCTTTCTTCGTTCTTCTCTATTCATAGCTTTTTGTTTGTAATTCTTCACCTTGATGATTCACAAGTCTTTTTCAACGTCGTTGCTTCACTTTTATCTTGAGCGCTCTCTTTTTCTATCTCATTCTGGTTGCTTGTCAAAAATTTTCTTAACTGCCGTGGAATCGATCACACCTAAAATATGTCCTAGCCCGTGTATCTGTTGTATCTTTACAAAACGTACAATATTCGGATTTAAATTAAGTACCTCCAAATTGTATTTCTATAGTTTGAGATTCAATTTCCTAGATTATAACGATGCTTTAAAAAGTTTTAGATGAAAAAACCAGAGTTTATTTGAAGATTGTACGCAATCTTGTATTGCGACTGTCATGACGACGTTTGAGCTTAACTTGATACCCAGATATTTGAATATTTTAACAGATTCGAATACAGATGCTTCTGGACCTGGCAATTATCAAAATATTATCCACGTATGCCCAAATTTGCGTAGATTTACTATAAATTGTGTCCTCTTGATTAATATATTTTATTACGAAATGTAAGGCAAGAGAGTGTCTTGCACTCTATTCTCACTTTAGCATTTGTTTTTGTCAATATCATGTTCACAAACTGACTATTTAAATAGTCGCAATGAGAGTCGATCCTAGTTTCATAATATTTCGCAATTATCTGTGTTATGACAACCTTTTATTAGTGGTAGATCTGTCTACAGAGAATACTATCTTGTATCCATAGTTAAGAAGTGAAATAGCACGATAATTGTTAAAGGTTGTCTTGTCTTCTTTTTTGTGGATAGGTAGGATTATAATTCTTACTTGGGAGAGTTTTTTAGTAGTATGGCAACTATATCGCCATGACCACTGCTTTTTTAATTCTTCAGTGTTTTCCAGAGGTAGTGGATCCCGAGCATCTTCCTCTATCATGCTCGTTTTTGGATATTTTAGGCTTTAGGAATTCAAATAATTTCCATAAAAAATACTACCGGTTTTAAAGAAAAACACCAATATGTAGCAAATAAGTCCAACTGTCACACCTTCAATATGTTCTTTAAATTTTTCATACATATGTATATTCTTGTCTACATTTATTGAAATTAATATACATATATAACTAATCCATCCACATCCTCATCTCTCCATATCAGCCAAGAAGAGGGTTGATTGGATTGCAAAAAACACACGGTGTAAAATCTATTTGTATGTGCATTATGGTGGTCTTTCGATGTATAGAAGAATTTTTTTTTCAAGTTATAGACCGTAACTCACCCCTAAAATGTGTAGTTATTTGTTAAAATTCGTTTGAAAAAAAAAAAAAAAAATATATATATATATATATATATATACATATATATATATTATATATATTATATATATATATTGGTTTTGAATACGATAGTGATATATTTTTTTTGCTATTATTTTGTTAAATTTACGGTAATTGCTATAATTTTTTACAAGCATTTTAATTATAAAAACTTATCGTTACCATAAATGTAAACGGACATTTTTATTTTATTTTTTTTTTTTTGGTCTATGGAAATTTAATTCCGTACAGACAAAAGTTATATAGTCTCAGAAAAATACAATATTTACAAAATAAAAATTATTAATTCAAATACAACATAATTAATTTAAATACAGTATTATTTTATTTTTATTACTCTCAGAAAAATCAAATAAATGATATAGATTATTAAATTGTAAGCATATTTATTTATATAGATAAATAAATGAGGTCTATGTATTACATTTCATTACAGACTAAAGTAAAAAAAAGCAAGTATAGAAAATTCAAAAGCATTAATTCATATGTACGAGGGCGGATTGATATTGAAGCTACCTAAGTAGGAAAAAACATTTTTTTTCAAAAACCATTCATTTCTCAACATAGTCTTCTTTTAGCTCAATACACTTAGTAAGACGATTTTCCAACTTTTTTATACCATCTGAATAATACAATTTTGGGAACTCCTCAAAATACGCATTAGTTTCGGAAATCACTTCTTCGTTTGAGATGAATCTTTTTCCTGCGAGCCATTTTTTCAAGTTTGGAAACAGGAAAAAGTCATTAGGGGCTAAATCTGGACTATAAGGTGGATGATCAACCAATTCGAAGTGGATTTCTCGTAGTTTTAGCATCGTATCTAATGCTATGTGAACCGGTGCGTTGTCTTGAAGAAAGAGCACTTTTTTTCTTGTTTGAATGTGGTCGTTTTTCCTTGATTGCATCAACCAATTGATCCAATAATGCACGATAATACTCTCCTGTGATTGTGGATTCTTTTTCAAGATAATCGATGAGCAATATTCTGTGTGCATCCCAAAATACAGTGGACATAACCTTGCCAGCCGATTTCGCTGTCTTCGCCTTCTTCGGAGCACTTCCACCAGCTTCCACCCATTGCTTCGATTGATTTTTGGTTTCAAGTATATAGTGGTGGACCCATGTTTCATCAACAATTCTTAATCTACGCCAAAAATCAGCAGGATAGTGCTTTATCACGTCCAAACACCGCTGTGAAGTGATCTGTCGAACTCGTTTTTGTTCAATACTAGCAAACGCGGCACCCATCTTGCCGATAGCTTTTTCATATGCAAATGTTCATGCAAAATGTTGAACACACGTTCATATGATATGTTTACCATTTCAGCAATCTCACGTATTTTGACCCGGCGATCATTCATAACGATATCGAGGATTTTCTTGATATTTTCTTCAGTAACCACCTCTTTTGGCCTTTTTGGAACTCCGAATCAATGTTACCTTGAATTAAACTCCACAGAAAGGAAATATTCAGCATAGTTCGTTGGCTTTTCAAAGAAGGTAATTTAATAAGTGCGAGCCTGCTTACATATGCAGGAAGTACATCCGAATTGCATCCAAGTCCTCTCAAGCAAAATAGAGGAAACTATTTTTGCACCGATTCAATTTTGTTACTGTAAGTATTGAAGTAGGAGTCCCATATAATAGATTCGTATTCAAGGATTGGGCGAACTAAGGATGTAAATAGAAGTTTCGTTACATAAGGATCGGAAAATTCTTTCGCTCATCGCTTCATAAATCCGAGTACACCATTAACTTTATTCACCATCATTGAAATATGATCATAAAATGTTAATTTATAATTCAACAAAATTCCAAGATCCATAATGTTAACTACTTTATTCAGAAAATTTTCATTAAAATAATAGTTGGTATCAAGTTTCGAAGAACGGAAAAACGACATATGTTTGCATATCTGACGAAAGGAATCATTAGTGGCATATACAGATCTGTGATGTTTAATGTTTATTAATTGAAAGTCGCGGGAAGGCCTCACTGTTATATTAAAATTAATTCTCTTTAGAAGAAAATCGAAATCAACATCACCACGTATTAAATTGAATAAAAATGAAACACTTAGCATTATTCCCCGCTTTTTAAAGTATGTAGCTTAATTAGAGCGAGTCTGCTTTCATATGAAGGAAGTACATATGAGTTCCATCCAAGTCCTCTCAGACCAAATAAAAGAAACTGCTTCTGTACTCATTCAATAATGTTAGAATAAGTGTGAAAGTAAGGATTTCATATAATAAATCCGTATTCGAGGATCGGTCGAACCAAAGATGTATATAACTGCTTCGTTATGTATGGATCGCAAAATTCCTTCGACCAATGCTCCATAAATCCCAATAGCTTTCTTAACCATCACAAAAATATGATCACAGAATGTTAGTTTATGGTGCAACAAAATTCCAAGTTCATTTATAATAGAAACCATTTCTAGAGTTGTTCCTTTAAAGTTATAAGAAGTATCAAACTTTTGTGAACTATAAAACGACATGTGTTTACATTTTTGAATATTCAAGTCCAATAAATTAGTATCACACCAATGAGAAAATTATTCGATGTCTTTTTGAAGAGATGATTGACCAGAAATATTATTAAAGGAGTTTAAAATTTTGACGTCCACCGCATACATAAGAACATTTGAACTGCAAATTACAGACCGTAGGTCGTTGATAAATAATGTAAACAATACAGGACCCAAATGACTACCATGTGGCACTCCAGAAGGTACATCAATAACCTTAGAAACAGCATTTTTATATTTTACTTGTTGAGTTCTGCCAGAAAGATACGAATTAAGCCAGCGAATTGAATTGTTGCTAAACCCCATGCATGAGAGTTTAAAAAGTAAAATGTCATGGTTAACTTTATCAAAGGCCTTACTAAAATCAGTGTAGATAACATCAGTTTGCTTAGAATTAATAAAACCACCATTTATATTAGTTGTAAGTTCCAATATATGAGTAGCTGTAGATCATAATTTTCGAAAACCATGTTGACATGAAGATAAAAGGATGAAACTTGATGACAAACACTTTCAGTTAAAATCTTTTCTAAAAGTTTAGATATTGCATTCAACTTGGCGATTCATCGATAATTCGAAACTTCAAGTCAGCTTCCATTTTTGAATAAAGGAATTATGAATGATATTTTACAAAATGGAGGTAAGTATCCCATTTCAAGAGACTTATTGAAAATTACAGTCAAAGGACCACAAAAAATTCAGAACAATTTTTAAGGATACAATTAGGTATTCCGTCAGGACCAGCGTAACATGAATTCTGCAATGATATAATGATATAAGTTGGATATAACTGTTTCAGTACAGATTGAAGAAAAATGTATATTCGATGTGGACACAATATTGTAAGGGTAAGCGGTCTGCTGGTCAAATGATTTATTAGAGTACGTAGTAGCAAAAAATCCACAAATAGGTTACTAACAGATATCTCATCCTCAGCACAGCTAGAAATTTAAGGTACGAAGGATAAGCATTAGTACGGCGTTTACAGTTAATAAAGTTATAAAAAACTTTAGGGTTCATTTACATTTTTCTTTTCATTCTGCTTAAATATCTGTTGTATGCAAATTTGCTGGCGGAAATATATTTAGATCTTAGAAAACAGTAATTAATAAAATCAGCATGAGAGCCAGACAGTCAATATCGTTTGCATAGCTTATTTTTCCTATTTTTTATATTTGATAAAAATGCATTACTCCATGGGGGTGCCTTATTACTCCGAACCAAAATTTTGGGCACCGCTTCAGAAACACAGTGATGCAAAACAGCATAAAAATTCGATACTATTCTATCCAAGTTATCTCCAGAAATAATAGATTGCCAATCAACACTTGATAGTAAGGAATTAAATACACCTTTTTTTACAGTAGAAACAAAAAAAAAACTTTACTAATAATTAAGTATTCTTTTTGTAAAAGAAGACATAAATGAATATATATAAATAAATAAATTATACTCGGAATCAACATTTTTAATTTGGTGATATGTTTTTTAGAAATATATAAGACGAGCGGATATTTAATCAAGCCACTGTAGATGCACTTGTAGTTTTGTCCGTTTAAATTTCTTTAATAAAGTCATCATTTTTATCACAACAGTCATAGTCAATCAAAAACTCGATTTCCAATTTTTATGAAGTTACGTCCGTTTACATTTAAAGTGACGTTATGTGGAATGAGATTTTAAACATTGCGGTAGCAAGCAAAGTGTTTTTATATACATACTACTTATATATATATATATTCTGGTAGTAGTTTAGCAGCATTGATATTTTCAAATTAATGTGTTTTATATGAAGCTTTTTTATCCCTTTTTTAATACTTTAATTCTTCTTCAAGGTAATAAGCGATCGGAAAAGACCTTTTATATAACCCATGCCATCATCAAATCTATGCAATTATTTTAAGAAGAGTTTTCGATGAAATAATTTTTGATTCATCATGGTCTACTGTTGAATTCCTAAGCAGATTTAGAGACCGTTAAAAAAAATTGACAAAGTTAACTTTATGACTGAAATTGAAAATCAGATAGTGAGCGATGCATTTGATAGTAGTAGTATCTGAGATTATTATATTTGCATCTAAAAGCCTTCAATTGAGTATAGTGTTTCTTGGTGATACAGTATCGCTATTTACCTTACATTTCTCCTTCATGTTCATTGAATGCCGAAAGCTATTTCTTGTCTGAAGTTATATTTATTTTTAAATGACACAATTAAAATTAAACATTAGAGATATTTGTTGATTTGTTGTAACGGTGCACCTAATAAAAGATTACAAGCACCAGTAGAAGCGGAGCCCCTATGCAGGATTTAAATTGCTTGAAAATTTGTATGATTATAAGATTATTATGATAAGATAAGGCGTGTGTCACTAAGCAAATTAAGTAACCATAAGTGATATTTAACTCCAGAAACAACAGCGTTGATCTTCTTTAATCCAAAGGTATCATATGAGTCCAAAATTTTATGGTGCAAGCTCTAGATAATCCTACTAAATCCGAAATAATAAAATTGGTAGTAAATCTTCACTCTATAAGCCAATATCAACAAGGCGTTGCCACATGCCACATAGTACGCAAAACAATGGCCCAATTCAGAGGCGAATTCGATGAACAATTTATTTTACGTTTGGGGCCAGTCAATTGACCTTTAATTATTTCTGTGGGTCTATGCTAAGGCTCATGTCTATAGGGACAAGCTCGTAATGGTTGACGCACTGAATAGGTCCCAGAGTATGAACCATTTGAGGCGTAGTCGCGGTCAACATTTACATTAAACACTGAACTATATAGATTGTTTAATCGACTCAAATAAAAATTTCATTAATTTTTCTAAATTTTGTGTTTTTTAAATCAAATCCGTACAGACTTAAAAAATCACCCGGTAAAAATTAATAAAAATAACATTTCTCTGTCTTTTTTATCAATTTTCAGACGTTTATACATGCACATATGCGAAAAAAATATAATTATAATATATATCAAAATTTTATTTTAAGTTAAGTTTAAGTTTACAAGCTAAATTTCAAGAGTGATGCTTCGCGTTTTAACCTCCCCAAATCGAGATAATATTTTTTACACCATGTTTTTAAGCTTTGTATAACGAACATTTTTAAAGGAGTTACGTTCGAAACAACATAGTTGAAAAATAAGGACCACACTAATGTAAATACATATAAGATGTTTTAACAAACTCAATATCGTTTCAAAAAATTAAGCTAAAAAGTAAACGCACATAAAATTGGCAAAATTAAAGATTTAAAAAATGAATTAAATATATTTAAGCGCCTGGACTTCTTTAAAGCTCCCAAGACTGTATACAACTAAAAAGAACCCATTATCTCGAAGTTTTTGCAGTGCTATTATGTAAGGCTATCCTAAATGTAAGACCTTGACTAGGAAGGGATGAAATAGTGAAAAGGGTAAAAAATTAAAAACAAATAATAAAGATACGGATAGCAAAGCACGCCAGATTAAAGCTAATAAAATAAGTAAAAAATATATATCGTTGATCTTAGAAACACCGTGATTCAAATAATTTAAAATTTACAGGAGAAGGTGTGACGAGGTATATTTTTGTGATATGTATTGAAAGCACCAAAAAACTTAATTTCGCAACAAATGCGGATTACATGAGATCAACGATATGAGTGTATATTGAACTAAACTTAACCTGACATTATCTAGCTTTAGAGTAGGCGACAATAGGTTTTTTGTTTCAATACTAATATTTTATTATTTTTTCGCAAAACACTTCCTGAAGAAACCGTTTCTATTTTATTTTAAAAATAAGAAAGCAATTAAAGCTATAAGGGAAGCAATTACTTTCCTTTTGTGTTTCTATAACGAAATAAATTGTTATAAACCTGACTTAAACCGTGATTTATTGTGTACTCATTACTATTTCTGAACCATTTTCGTTACTTTTAAAATATATACAAATTTATACATTATATAAAACTATTATATCTATACTATTTTTTAAATTATCCATAATTTAAATTTTTAATATCTGGTCACCTTTATCTAAAAATGCTGTTACGAAATTAGCCGCTGCATTAAAAAGCCACTGTATTACTTAGCTGTTGCTGTCAGCTGTTCTTGTTTTTTTTTTCTGTTGTGCGGTTCTGTTTGTGCTTGTGAAAATATTTGTAAACAATCGAATAGAAAAATATATTCAAATTAAAAATGGTAAGTGTTTTTTATTAAAATTGATTCAGGCGGGGATGCTATTTTCTTTAATATATCTGATTAGCAACAATTTACTTTATAAGTTTGTTTATAGCAGTTTTTAATTTATGTAATAAAAGTAAGTTGACCACTTGATTATACATCTTCATGTACCAAATCATTATTAAAATTGGTGAAAGGAATGTTATCACTTCATTTAACGCTTAAAGACTTAATTTTTTTTTGCACAGAACGACCTCAAGGTTTCCAATGTCTTTTTCGGGGTGCACCACGAAATCATTATAAATTTATTTTTTTTTTTTGGTAGTGAAGGGTTTAGGCTATACCCCGGTCAGCCAATTCTTGTTTGGCATAATCTTGGTCGTACTATTTACAACGATATAATAATAATGCTAAACCACAAGAATGTATGTATAAATTAAACACTACGTCGGTGGAAAAATAAAACTTCTATTCAAGTACAAATTTAGTAAAGCTTAATGTAATGTTCTAGTTTACCGAACCAAATTTAGAAGCATATTTGACAAGCAACGAAATTAATAAGAAATTTGGGTTGTTAAAGAGACAACGAACAGCAGTTTTAATTAAATTAGGACAACAACCTATTGAATCTTATGCGATATACAGATGGCTTTTTATAACTGCCCGAAAAGCAAACTGTAAGCCCATCGCTCATTCTGAAAATTAAAGCCTTGTAAAAATTAATTCAATGAAGTAGCGTCTACAGTGTGTAATAAAGTTTTTTATATAGGTATAGAACTCTAAGTTGCAATAAAACAACGATGGATTATTCGATTGACACGAATTTTATTTATCCAAAAGATAATCTTGTGGCATTGCATTTTAAATATGATTTCGGGCATATGACCGCCAAGGATTAATTCCATTATTTTAGTTTTACTTTCATTTAATTTGATCTTATTCATTTTAACCATATTTCTACATTTATTAAATCATTTGTTAAAATTTGGTGACATATCTGTTCAGTTTAGCCTTCAGTAAAAATTAATGTGTCGTCTGCATATAGAACATTTTCACATTTGCTTAAAATATTTGGTAGTTCGTTAATATATATAATAAATAATAATGCTCCTAAGACGGATCCTTGGGGAACTATATATTCGTTTAATTTTGCAGATGATTTAATATTATTTACTTTCGTTGTCTGCGTTCTTTCACTTAGGTAGGATTCAAACCACTTTATCTCATTGCTTTTTATACCATACATATAAAGTTTATTAAGAAGACCAAAAAAGGTGGACCAAAACAAGATCTTAAAAATAATTTATAATCTCCCATGCCACTATTCAACACGCACACCGCGTCCACCCGCTGGATTCCCTTGCATTAATGTTAAACTAAATTATTTAAAACGTTATTTTATCAGACGATGCGAACACTCAGAATACCAACATACAGTTTGTAAAAAAGTCTTCAAAGCAGAAAAAAAAAGCTAAAATCTTATTTTCATTTGAGAATTCCAACATCAAATATTTAACATGTTTATTTTGTTGTACACATCCCGTTACTGGACCTCTTAAGGACTTCGAGACGTTATAAATTTAAAAATAGGCCCACACATTACAACGCTAACAACAACAAAAATCTTTACCTGATTTCTTTGCTGTAAAGAAAACTATTTCAAAAAAAGAAATTATATATTTTATATTTTTTACTTTTTCAATTTCCTTATTATTTATTGTTATTTTTATACAACTATTCATATTTAATTCCATTATTTTAGTTTTACTTTCATTTAATTTAAGCTTATTCATTTTTAACCATTTTTCTACATTTATTATATCATTTGTTAAATTTTGTTGACACATTTGTTCAGTTTCGCCTTCAGTAAAAATTAATGTGTCGTCTGCATATAGAACAATTTCACATTTGCTTAAAATATTTGGTAGTTCGTTAATATATATAATAAATAATAATGCTCCTAAGACGGATCCTTGGGGAACTCCATATTCGTTTAATTTTGCAGATGATTTAATATTATTTACTTTCGTTGTCTGAAACTTATAAAATATTTTTATCTGTCTTCACAAACTGTTATTTTGTATTTAAAATAGTCACTATCTATTTTTTCAAACACTTTATTTTCAATATTTTTTTATTTTTATAGAGCCTTGTTAAATTTCTTTGTTTATTTTACCAGGGTTGCGAAAACGTACCATGGTTAATCGAATTAACTGCTCTGATGGACGATTTTGTCGACTATAAAATGGACGTAGTGCGCGATACGTTTTCCGCATAGAACCTTTATTTTCGAAATAAGATTGCACTACTTGCAAGCGTTGTTCAGGCGTGAGTCTATTCATGATGAACTGCCAAACCAAACTGAGAATAAATCACTTGACAGCTGTTAAATCGGTCGCCATCTTGAAAAGTAATGCCAACTTAAAGTTCTATACCTCTATAAAAAACACGCTTTAGTTACAAAGGGCGATCATATATCATACTAAATATAAAAAGAAGAAATTTTAATGTTTTTCTATCGCAATATCAAGCTTTTTCAATATAGGATATGTTATTCAAGTGGAGAGAGAGCAGTGTATTCAATATTCAATTACTTTGTTAATACAATACATTTAGAAATGTTTAAACTCTTGTTGACTCGTTCTTTACATACTGTAATATATTAAATGTTTTATTGCGCACCTGTTTGGTGTGTGTCAGCAAATTGCCACAGGAAAAAATTTCAGGTGGTAAGTTGAATATTTGGGGGAGATGGTTCCAGAGATAAATGGTATATATATAAAACTGGTGAAAGGAAGCACTCTTTCGGTATTTGAATGTTCGGATATTATTGTTCCTCGCAGACGATGTGAATACCAGTTTGTCATAAAGAGAGTCAGGCTTTTTTGTAGTTATAATTTTATGCAAAAAAATAAGATTTTTGAACTTCATGTAGTATCGAGGTGCACGCCAAGGATATGTATTAAATACGGTGATATATGATCAAATCTTTTCAAAGCAAAAACATATCGAACAATATTAATAAACGTTATGTTGAGCTTTGGTTTCAAAGTCATATTGCATCCAGTAGAAATTTCAGAGGCATATAAAAGAGAAGGAATTAAATATGTTCTGGCAATCATCATCCTTATCCTCATGGGTGTAAAGTGTTGAGTCTGCCATAGGGTTCTAATCCTCCCATAAATTATGCCACATGCTTGATTAATGTGATCCGACCATGTCAGCGAGCTATTAAATGTAACGCCCAAATTTTATGCTGTATTTACCATTTGAATTTTTGTCCCATTGAGAGAAATATACAAATTCCCTCTTAATACCGGCGGGATTTTGCCAATTGTTAAAAATGTAGACTTAATAGGATTAAAAAGTAGTCCATTAGCATATGCCCATTGATAAATTCTATCTAGATCAGAATTTATTTCATTAATAGCAGAATTTATAGCTGTTTTTGAACAACTTAAATATAGCTGTACGTCATCAGCATACATTTGAATTTTAGAGTATCTGATCTGCAAAGGAAGGTCATTTGCATACATGGAGTAAAAAAGTGGGCCAAGTATGGTCCCCTGCGGAACACCTCGGCTTGTAAATAAGGGTGAAGAAACAATACTACCATTGACAACTATCTGTGATCTACCAGTTAAATAAGAAGATATTAATTTTGTTGCGGTTGTAGAAAATTTAAACATATTGCCAAGCTTCAATAACAACATTTGATGGTCAACAGTGTCAAATGCCTTGGAGTGATCAAGTAAGAAAAATGTTAACTTATTCTCATCTAGATTGCCACGGATATTCTCAACCACCTCGGTTAATGCTGTAGTGCAGCTGTGTTGAGGTCGAAAACCAGACTGACGGTCTGTTAGTAAATTATTGTCGAGTATGTATTTATAAATTTGTTTATGAAGAATTCTCTCAAAAACTTTTGATATGTAGGGAAGGATAGATATTGGCCGGTAGTCACCATCACTTTTAGGCACTGGAATAATTTTCGCTTTTCCACTCAATTGGAAAAGTGCTAGTTGTTAAAATCGTGTTAAAAATGTGATTGATATGACGTATTATATAAGGCAATATAAGTTTTATAAAACGAGGATGGATGTCGTCTAGGCCAACAGCATTAGACTTAATTTTTAGAAATCCTTCATTTGTGTCATACAAACTAAGATGTCGGAAGTGGAAATCGTTTATTGTAGATATATTGTTGTTACCATCATAAAAATTCACATTTACCGGTGGTTGCGGAATATTAGCAAATTTCCTATTAACAGCATTAACATCTAATGTGTCTGATTTGTGATTGGAATTTACAACTCCCATTTCGCGAATCTGCCTCCATGTATGCTTAGTATTTACTGCATTTTCATTTGAGAATTCCAACATCAAATATTTAACATGTTTATTTTGTTGTACACATCCCGTTACTGTACCTCTTAAGGACTTCGAGACGTTATAAATTTAAAAATAGGCCCACACATTACAACACATGTTATCGTATGTAAAAGACGTCACATAGTGTTTAGCAATAAAAAATTGGGCAAACGTGCAACAGGTGACTCTGTATTTAAATGAAAACATTCAGGGGATACCAGTCTCAAAAGATGTTTATATCCATTTTTTAAAGTTAAAATAGCTAGAAAATTTCCTGATTTGTTTTCAGGGCCGTGTAGAAGATCATATTCTGCACTGAAGGAGTATGAAGAATCGAGTTATAAAGCCACCAGGCAGACAAAAAAATAATTGACGCTAAGAATTTTAAGCAAAGTACCAAAAACAATGTACTATGAGCCGCAATCCAACACAAGATTAAATTGATTATGATGAAACGTATCACAAGAAACCATCCGAAATCAGATACAAAAACATAAATATTGGCTAGGAAAAAACCTTCCCCATTAGTGCAAAATATTAAAAAAAAGATTCAGATTTGCAACAGAGCATATTTCACTTTTTCCAGATTACTAGGATGACATAATGTTTCTGGTTACTCTAAAATTATGCTCTACTATAATGTTGGACCCTAAAAAGGTTAATGAAAATCTCTAACAGCACTAGAAAATAAAAATATAATTCTTACAGTAAAATTTAAAAAGCTGTCAATTATGGAACAGGTTTGTATATCTAACAAAGCAGTTGGTGAAGGATTTTGGACGAGATAGTGAGGAAAGAAGTGTATCTTGATGTTTCAAAAAATACATTGATCGCCATCTTCCAAAGAGCTGATGTTATTGACCCTGAAAATACGCAGAAGTCTAAATAAATATATTGCCAAAGTAATGATTTCAAGTATAAATCTCATTTATGCTTTATTAACTCGATTCTTTATATTGGGTATACAAGTTAATAATGTCGATTTGGACAGTATATGTCATAACTATCACATAAGGTTTGTGTCAATAATAACAAATATGGTGTTTTGGAGGGTAAACATCTGTCATTATAATTCAGTATTCGATAGACGTCAAAGTGTAAACTCACATTTTTTCAATCACTATTTTGTGCCTAAAAATGGGGAAGTCTGATAACCTTCTTTCATTTGACGAAAACGGCTGGTGAAAGTTATCGATTGTTGGTAGAAGCTTACGGTCAACAAGCACCAAGTCAAAAAACTTGTGAACAGTGGTTTGCGCGTACAAAAGTGGTGATTTTTACACATTTTGGAAAATAGTGAATGGAAAGTTTTGGCTCACCCGCTTCATAGCCGTGACCTTACCCCTTCCTACTACCATTTATTTCGATCGATGCAGAACGCCCTTACTGGAATACGCTTCACTTCAGAACAGGGTATCAGAAATTGGTTTAATTCATTCTTAACCCCACATTCTTTTGGCGCGGAATCCATATGTTACCAGAAAGATGAGAAAAAGTAGTGGCTAATGATGAACAATACTTAGACTAATGTATCAATTCATTTTGTTATTATAATAAATGCATTTTTCAAGCAAAAAATCGACATTATTAACTTGTATATCCAATACTTTTTCAGCGCAGGATATGATCTTGTACACGGCCATGAAGACAAATCAGGAAATGTTCTAGTTGGTTTGACTTTAAAGCACTTGCGACATCTTTTACATCCAACAACAATCATAAAAAGCCCAAAATTTTTTCATAAAAAATTGCAATAATTCCTTATTTTTGAAAACACTTTTTTACAGCAAAGAAATCTTTTTTGTTGTTAGCTTTGTAATGTGTGGGCCTATTTTTAAAGTTATGACGTCTCGAAGTCCTTAAGAGGTACAGTAACGGGATGTGTACAAAAAAAACCATATTAAGAATTTGTTGTTAGAATTCTCAAATTAAAATAAGATTGTAACTTGTTTTCTACTTTGAAAAGTTTTTTTTTATTAACTGTATAAACGAGCTAATCTCCTTATAACTTTTATCTTTTTAACCTTGTCTTAATTTTTAATTTTCCTTTAAAATCATAATAACTAATTCACTATTAATATTATCACAGAAGTATATGTATGTACGCACATAAGTATGTTAAAGTACAAAAGGAATGTACAAATTGATAACCTCTTTAAATTTCCATGTTGGATAAGTGTAAACAATTGTAAATAAATAAATAAATAAATTAATTAATTAATTTAATATTTTTAGACTTGAGCTTCAAATCGAACTATTTCCAAAACGAAACTTTTGACAAAGAACTTTTGATATACTTTTTGTAATGTTTTTCTTGTGCGCTTTTCAAAAGACTTCTTTGCTTATCCCAACGATTATGTAACAATAAATTTTGAAAATCTGATATTCTTTAATTAAAATAAAAAAACTTCATATCCTTTTAGTAATAATTTATTCTTTAATATATTTATATTACAAAGTAGTTATATGATTTTTTGTACAAAAAGTGAGTTGTTTTGGATTTTTCTTGATAGCATTATATATATTACATCTATCCCAGCCCTTTGAATTGCATACATACATATGTTCTTTTGTTTAAAAGCCCAAGTTGATGTCATCATTGTGTTCCTGTTTCAAGCCGTTAATAAAATTAGCATAAGAATTACCATCACCGCTGCGCTTACCGCCCCATGAATGGAATTTCTGTTTTTTACCCAAAACTACAGCATTTCGTTTTTCATCTCTTTGTTGTTGTAATTGGAGTTTCATACGACATCTTTCAATAACAGCATCACGTATAATATTTGTAAATTCTATATCATTGAACTGAGCCATTAGAAATTTAAAGAATGACCAAGCATCGGTGTTTTCTTGGGCTGGTTGATACCGGCCGAAGAATGTAACTTGTGGTGGTAAGCCAGTATCTATCGGAGTACTTGATCTTGTATTGTAAGCATCACAAACATCCTCAAAACTTGGAATGGGTTGTAATATTAATTTCCGATACATGTTTAATTGTGCTTCGCAATTTTGTAAGTCTTTAACTTCGGCTTTAGCATAACTATACCAAAAAGAAATTAATACCACGAAGAGTAGGAATCTTACTGCAAACATGGTGTTGAGAGATCTGTAAAATAAATCTAGTTTTAAAAGTTTATATTTTTTCAAATTATTATGCGTTCATTTAAAAGTTGAAAATTAATTCGGTCCACTTAAATATTATAAGTTAGTATCGTAGATAATTGTGGTCCTATCATTATTATTCACTGTTTAATGTGTAAAAAGTAAAAACAAAATATACTCTAGCATCTCAATCATTATTTTAGAATAGTAATTTTTTAACATAACTTTAGAAGTTAAAATTTTTAATTTTATTGAATTAAATATCAACATTGTTTACGTTTTTTTACCGTTTTTTATTTTTTGAATAAATTTGAAGAACTTCTAATTGAAATTTGATTACTTTGAATGCTTGCTGTTGCTTATTCTACAAGGAGTAAATGAATACTGTTTATTTTGGAAGAGTTTACTTTCACTTTTATATAAAATTGCTTTCTACAAACTCTGCTATGACCCACACCATAAATTTTTCAGTATTATCTTTCAAATGTAAAATCTTTTGTTGAATAACTTACAAAAAGGAATACTGTTAATAAAATAATTGCCATCTAATGTTGCATAAAAGTGTAAAGTACTTAGGAAATATTAATTGCGTTTACGCTACTTTAGGTAGAGATTTAGTAGAGAAGTTGGTAGCCATAATAATTTTGTTTGTCTTTACAGAACATTACACAGACAAACGGTTTGATAAATTAAAAATAAATATAATAATTCCGTATAATTACTGGGGAAGAGTGGGTGATGAGGATTTTCTGAGCCAATTGCTAGAAATGTTTTTTTGCTTGTGAAATAAAATTGTTTTAAATGGAAACGTAAACGAACATTTTTCCTCTTTATTATGTGTTAAAAAATGACTACAAACAAAGAATAATAACTCATCTAAATAGTTTATACATATGTATACATATAGAATATTCTTAGCATTTTTTCAAATAAAATAAACGCCAACGTTCTCTTAAATTCAGCATTAGTTCTTTGATTAGCAATTTTAATGCGGTTTGAAATATATGTATTTATTTAAATATGTTTTATCCTACACATATATTTTTAGTTAGAATTTATATAAGGAAAATTTAAAATGTTTGTTGTATCAAAAGCAATTACCGCATAAGTCAACTTTAGAAAGAATTTAGGTATATATATCCTCTACCGTATTTTGTTCACAAAACTGTGTGTTTACATACCTTTTTTTAAAGTTATTAAAAAAATTGACCTAAGTCTTAAGGAACTCTTTTATATTTACAATAAGCGCCAAAATGTATTGTACTTAAGAAAATGTTCAGTAATATTTTATTTTGTTTATGTAGCTTATAATGACTTCAGTTTAGTATTGCAAATTTTTCACGAAATAAATTATCATACGAGTGCTGCTATAAGAGTCAAAGTTAAGATAAGTATGCATTGCACATTAATAATATTAAAAAATGACAACTTTTTAGTATGTAATAATAGCTTAACTCAACATATGCCAAAAAACAATCAAAACACTTCAACAAACGCCTAAGCCGGCATAAGCATATTCAATTTAGTATTTATTTCAGAGTAGCATTAAGGGCATTATTAGTTCGTATTCAATATTTCTCTAATAAATTAAACTTTAGTTAATTTTTTTTATCTTCTCATTGTAGGAGTAAGAATATTTGATTCTACATTTTAATTAAATAAAATATTTTCATTATTTTCACATTGTGAAATAACAAGTAGGATAGGTGTTTTTGTTGGCCAGTTCATGTCGCACTGGGAAGACTCTGTGAGAAATATAAAGTGTGGTATTCATAAGAGTGCTGCCCAGGAATGAAGGAATGAAAGCGACAAATGAAGCTATTAGGAAGAAACTTGAGTACTCGAATTCACTAATTATATGATTAGATGAAACTTTAATCAATCGTCTCGTAAAATATGATCGGCAATGGATAAAGAGAAAGCCACCTGAGTCGCTAACTGGCCTCATTGTTTAACAAACAAACTATGTAGTTTGGCGGGGTAACATAATGATAAAGGGGTGTATGAGGATGGAAAGAGTGGGCCAGAACATTTTAATCTCGTGGCAAATGCATGCAAACCAGTATGTTGATGTTCTTCAGCAAAGTCTATGTGGAGGCATTGAAATGTATAATAAAAAAGTGTCAAAGGTCATCATCTAGTAAGATAACGATCCAAAACACATTTGCGTGTGGATCAAGGCTTTAAAGTACCTGACTGGTCTCTTCAAACCCAGGCCTCAATCCGACACAACACTCATGGTTTGATATAAAGTGTGCAATTTTAAATGTTACCAGCGAGACTACAAACCTAGAAGATTTATGGCAAAAATAGAAAATTACTTTGCATAATATTACTGGGGACCTTTGTAGAAATTTCTCATAAAAAGAGAGCTACATAAATTCACCACCATGTTTTCAGATTACGCCATTAATTTGTAGAAACTGTGCTTAAATTTGCATGTAAATTTTTTAGTCTTATATCATATATTACACTGTCAGTCACTGGCGACTGCCGCGGCTTGAATGAAAAGATGTGTCAGTGAGTGATGACTAAGGCTGCTATAACTGAAAGTTCTGTGTTAGTTACCGAAGACTTACGTGGCGCTCAACGTGTTAATTACCTAAATTAAATTATTGTACATAATTTAAATGCCCTGTAATGCTATTCTACTATTCTTAAGTTACTTAAGTTTGTCTACTTTTATTATCTTTTATTACTGATGGCCAGATATTGTTAAACTTAACTAAAAAATGATTTATTGTTAAAGCGCGATGTAACAAATTATGTCAAATTATTGTAAAATGTTATGTTTTTTTTCTGTAAAGCGTTACTTAATTTTCTAATTGTTATTTTACTTGTCAATACTCTGAATTAAATTTTATAAATATTTTTAGAAATTCCGTTTTTGTGGAGATGGTGACTGTCCTGATTGGGTGCTGGGTGAGATTATATCAACTCTCTCAGTTTTGGAAGCAAACAAACTGAAAACACTAGCAGATTTAGTTGCCAAAAGAATAATAGGTCACGATTTTGATGTAAGTTTTATTGTTATTAAACATTAAAATCGTAAATAAGTATAAAGTTTCTAGGAAACTGAAGTAAAATCCTTAACTTCCACAGTTTCCGCAGATGGAAAAACTGCAGTGGCATGTATTCACTTTCTATTAAACAATGCAGCTAGACATAATGCCAGTGAAGTTGTATTTAATGAGGAAATACAGCAATTAGGTTTACCAAAAGAACATGCTGAAGCTATGTGTAGTGTTTTGGCTTTACATGCTCCAGCCATACGCCAGCGTTTAATTGATAGAGCGTTTAAAAGTAAGTATATTATTATTAAACAGTAAACTTTCAATATACTTACGATTGATTTTTATTTCAGTAAATGAATTATCCTCCATACGGTATTTGCCTACGACCGGTGACAGTATTAATTGCAGCCGATTTGAAATAAAAATTAATAAAGAATTAGTAGATGGCTTACCTCAAAATACTACACATGTGGTGAATATAGATAATGCGCAATTAAAAGTTTTATTAGATGAATTAAAATATGCCCGTAATGTTATGGAAAAATATAATATTAAAAACTCAAATAAAGATGAGTAAGATACATTTCGATCGTCTCATTCATTATAATAGATTTCACATAGTATATGTACTTACAAACAAAACAAACAAACAAAAGACAAGGAATAAAGTTGATGTTTAAATAAATGTAAACCACAAACAATGCTAGTTATGTAATAAAATATTTCACGAATATTATTTTTTTACATACATAAGTGTATCAAAAAAAAAAAGAAAAAATTAAGCGATTTTGAACAAATTTAAACAAAAAATTGTACCAACATCTAAAGTTAGGCAACAAAAGTAAAAAGTACACTATATCGCCAAAAAAAGGAAAGCAGCTTATCTCGTAATTATGAGCAAATTTTAATATTTTTTTCGAGTTTCAAAGTTACATAAAAAGCTATTTGAAAGATCATACGTTTGGTACTTTGCGAAATAGGTGTGTTAACTTACTCAATTTCCATCGGATCATGAAACGCCAATTATCATCATATTCGTAACTAAACGTACTTCTCTAATGAATTCATAAGCAGTGCGGTCGCTATATAAAATAGCGTTTAAAAATATTTCAAGAAATGAGCAATTTGGAATAAATCAGCATTGCATTATTGCTCGCTTTGAGCTAAAATTGGTTTTTTTCCTGTATCGAAGATTTTCAATTTTTACAGTTTTTTCCTTCTCTAAAATAACACAAATCAAGATACGATATACATCGAAGTGCAAACAGAAAATTAAAACAAACATTTTGACTCAAATATATCAAGTGCACAAGTGTCAACGATTTTGCTGGTGGAGAAGATGCTGTTGTTTTTAATTACTTATTTTATGTATGTATATTGTACTAAAATGAAAAATATATGTATGGAAATATTTTTGTATCCATACATTTCTTTAAAAAAATGCATTACAAAGCTGATTAATTTTTAAGGGGTGTTCCGAATATTTATACTGAAATTTAGTTTATAAACTAGAAACACATATGGTTATTGTATAGGGAAAATATGATATTGGAAAGAATATGTCTACTTCATATTTTATTGTAATGTTCAAATTGTACCAGTCATATACTAAGCGATTATTGAATATTGAAATTTGTCATTCTCCATTTGAAATAATCATTTATTTTTACTTTAGATCTTATGATAACTCTCTCTTTTATGAAAATTCATAATAAAATGTGCAATACAACTTAAGTCATTATATATTTATTTTATTTATATATGAAAACCACTGAGTGCACTAGTACAAATTAATCAAAACATGTCGTAATTCTTTGTTATTGTTGACCAAATATTTAATCGTTTTAATATATTATGAGGATTTAAATATAAAAAGAAATCGTAATACTGGACAATTGAAAAATCTAACCCATTTTAATAAGAATAATAATAAAAATGCGAATTCAATTTTAAAAGGTTTTTATTGACCAGAAAACCAATCGTTTTAATTTATAATGAAGATTTAATTATAAAAAGAAATGCCAGAAGATACTGTCGTAAAACGTGTCATGACAAGATGAATTTAATAATAAAGTCTATTGTTGATCATGATATAAATTGAGAAGAAAGAATTGAAAAAATAAAATAAAAAACTATAATTAATGACGAACTTTAGATGAAAAAAAAATGTTATTGTAACTGTTTTGTGAAAGAATCAATTTGACAACAATAATAAGAACTTATTAAAAAATAACGGAAAGAATATTTGCTCTTGGCAACTGTTTTGTAAATAAATACCATAAATGTTTATTCCTGTACCTGCATATTGCCCTGCAAAGACAGTGGCCGATGTTTAAATTTGGAATACAGCAATTTAAAATTATTTTATTTGAGAATATAAGTTTATAAGTTATTCCTGAACCCTGGTCATCTTTCCCTGTGAAGACAATGGATCGTTATAAGATTTGGAGTGACGGAGAAGAATTTTAAAACTTTTTTGTTCCTGTACTCACTTCCCCCTCTGTGAAGGCAGTTACGAATGTTTGGAATGCAGTACTTGACGACTATTCAATTTCACTGTGGGTTACCATGGCGCTGTGGTTACGTACATCTTCCTACTGTCAATTTGTCTGTATACTGACTTGAGTATACGAAAACCAAAAAAAAGTACAAATTAATCTACTAATAGTTAGATATGAAATTTAATAACATAAGTGGAAAACTAAAACTGGTTTTTCGGCAGTCCTTAGATATTTATTTCAAATATTTAAATAAGTACAGTTAAAATTAACTAATTAGAACCATAAAAAATAGCTGTGATAAATTGTATAAATTAAAGTTAATTCTGTTGTCAAATATATTTTCGGCACCAAAACATCTTGCGGAATTGTTTGTTTTTGACAGTAAGGTTGTAATAAGATAAGATAAGGACCGCCAAGATTCACTGAATGCTACGGTGGTTCATTCAAGTGCTACCTTAATGTGAAAACATCGACAAGGGCCAGTATAGGAAGTGTAATTACCGACAGATGGAATGCTACTGAAATATTTTCTTATTAACGTATCTTAAAATTTTGGCTCAATATGCATTCTGATACTAAATCGTTTTCTTGGGTTTACATCGATTGGTTTAAGAAATGTTTAATGATAACACTGGTCTAAAAAAACAAAAAAAAATTCTCGTTTTAAATGAAACTATATGGAATATTATGATTTTGATGCGCTGAACTCAAATCCGTTTTCAGTTTTTTTGCATCAAGCTCGAATTTTGTAGTGGTTATGTCAACATATTTCTTCATAACTTGAAAACGACTTGACCGATTTTAATGCAATTACCGGCAAATGTTTAGGCACAAAATTTTCTATAAATCATATTCCATAAAGATTTATTTACAGGTTTTTTTTGCTGTAGCCCAGTGTAATTATTCGCTCGCTATTTCCTTTTTTAAACGAACATTTTGTTTTGTATACATTATGTGTTAAATGCTGCTGTTTTTTGCTGTTTGTTTTAGTTTGATGATTTTGTGTATAAAAAAATTAAAGAATGAGTTAAAATTATAATAAGAATTAATACGATTATACACGTTTATAACAGACTATTTTATATAACATGAATAGAAACTGTTATAAAACTAAATTTAATGGCTAACCAAAACCACTATTAGCGGATTGGTCTAAGATTAATTTAGTAAAGACATTAACCACAGCAATAACATTGTACAATTTTGAACAATAGATGGCGCTGTAGTACTACGAAGTGTTATAAGACAGTTTAATTTGGTGCCGTTATTAAAATACTGGTCTTTATGTAAAGTGTAATTTTGTATAAAGATTATAATACTATCGAAACTAAAATTTACATTCTAAGACTTTTTCAAATAATTTTTTGGAAAAAAAATGTCCACTAATTTTGAAAGAAAACATTTTTTCGTTAATTTTGGTCAAAGTTAAGTAACTGTATTTAATTTTGAATAAAATCAGCAAAAGCCAACCGATATTCATGATTCATAGCTTATTTTATTCCCAACATTTTAAGCTTCAATTTAAGTGTCTAACATATAAAATTTTTATTGTGAAATATTTTTTATGCCTTTTTGAAGAAAAAAATTGCTCTAATTTTGCATGAAATTTTTTTTTTTCGGAACTAAGTTATGAATAACTCTGAATTGTTGAAAATACAAAAAAATGTTGCTCAGGAGATGTATTGAAAATTTTGTTCCTGTTCCAACCAGAGACCGATCGGTCCATTGTGAGTCCCTGCAGAAAAAGAAAAAATGAGGAAAGTGATAAGAAATGATAAATTGACCAAAAAAGGTTTTTTGTAACCTTTTATCGTTGTAATTGATTTGGTAAAGATTGGTCTTAGCTGTCACACAAATTTGTACTTAAAAGTAAAATCAAAAAGGCAGTTAAGTAATGTCGAATTAAGATGAATTTTTCGTATTATGCAAAACTTAATTATAAAATTTATGGTTACCATACAATTTTTTTTTATTTTTTCAAGAAAAAGGATTTTATTTACTACTAGCTGAAACCCGGCGTGATTCTCTATCCCTAAGTTAATTATTGTCGTAACTGCTATCTGACTTATAATTCTTTAACCTTTTTCGACATTTTATTCCGTTGCGGTTCAAATGCTAACATTTACAGTCTTCAAATAAACACACGATAATTTTTATAGAGTAAGTATATGTATATTTGGGAGATCGGACAGTTATTATTCGACCGGTTTTAACCGGTTTTTTTGTTTTGTCGAATATGGTTTTTTCAAATTCTTCATTTTTCGAATGCCGAATAAACCGGTTGATTTAACACCTGTTAATTTAATTAAGTATCATTTTTATACGTTTATATAATATTTTATTGCAAGTGTGCTCATCGTTTAACTATATATTTGTATAAATTTAGTTATTATATTTGTATATATGACAACCTTGAGCGTTTCACAAAGAACGTAAAAACCAAGGGAGACCGAAGAAGATATTCACAATTGAGCAACAATAATTTTCTCTCATCTTCTGTAAATAAATATTGATTTTTATATATGTATGTATGGAGAATAATCAACTAGACTCATTGAAAGCGACCAACAAACGCCGGTTCCAAACGGCAGATATATTAGTTAGTGAAGTTTTGATAGCAGCTTAAATAGATGTAACCAGTCGCTAATGTTATGCGGTGATACCGCTGTTGAAAATTTTCAGATGATGTGGCCTGAGATTGAACCGATGACTTTTTGGATGGAAGGTGGGTGTCTTACCTAACATACCACAGTGACACATACACCATTAAATATGTAGTACATGAATTTACATACAGTGCTGTTCGAAACCTAATCAACTATTCTTGTTGAGGCAATTAAGACCTCGTATATCACTAATCGATTTATTCAGAATAAAATCTTTAATTTTTCTTATCTTAGGCACCTAAATTATAGCTATAATAACAAACTTTAAATTCCATTCTCTACCAAGTAATACAACAACAAAAACGAAATTAGCTCCTTCAATAGCTGTTCGAAGCTTAAGCAACTTTCAGTACTTTGTGTAATAAACTTTGTTTTTTATGGCCTCCGCACACCTTTTTGGCATAGTTTTACTAAGATTTGTTAGAAGTATAGTTAGTTAGTAGTATTGATTGCCACTTTAATTTTATTAAACTCCGTCAGCATCTGCTTCTTTTTAAAACGACGTGGTCCAGGTATGTACTTCAAGAATTAGGACCAATTTTATTTAAATAAAAGAACCGGTTAACCGGTTATTTGAAAAATTATAAACCGAAAACCGATTTGTTTAAAATTGCTATTTTTCGAATTATTCGAAAACCGGTTTTTAAAAAAAGTCGAATAGTCGAGATCCTTAATATATATATACACATATGGTCAAAAAATAGGTGTAAAAACTTTTTTTCACTTATTAAAAAATATAATGAATGAAAGTAAAAATAAGATTAACTTTTTTTTAAGATGAGTCGTGGCCTTTTTGCAGAAGCTTTATATCGGTCTGAGGAGATTGTAATTAACGCTTTAAAAAAATTACGTTGAAACACGAGGTAGACATAAAAAGACTGCAATAATTACAGCCAAACGCATTGTTATTCTAGCCAAACAGAACCTCTTTAAGTCATCTAAGCCGATTATTCGAAAAATTGGAAATTGTCATCATGTAGGATAGCTCGCAAAAACCCAATACCCAGAACAAATAATTTAAAGATGAGGTAAAATTTTCCCTTGACTCACTAAGATTGGTATGGATCAGAGGGAGAAAAAAAGTGACGAAATATCTTCTGGAGCGACAAAATCAAAATCAATTTATTTGGGAACGACGCAGAAAGGTCAAGAACTTGGAGGTGGCAACGTCACGGTATGGTGTTGCTTTTCCTGGTATGGAGTAGGTCCAATTCATTGAATAGAGCAACAGTGTAAAAATTTGTATACAAGGATTTATTAGAAAAAGTCAAGCTTCTGATATGGAAATTTCAACAGAATAACGATTAAAAACACTCATCAAGGTTGGTGAGTGCATGATTTCGTCAATAAAAGATAAACGTTATTAAATGGCCAAGTCAGTCCCACAACTACAACCCAATTTAGTTCCTCTGAGGAGAATTAAAGAGATGAGTTTCCAAGTTTCCTTGCAGTAATAAGTACCAATTATATGAAAAATGTGTGGTATAATATTCCGGTAGAGACTTGCCGTAATTTAATTTTTTCTATGCATCGAAGAATAAAAGCTGTCCTCAAAAACAATGTTAATTACGCGGGATAATAATAATGTCATTTACTTTTACACTTTATCTTTATACAGTTTATACTTGACGTAGGCAAAGCAGTCTCCTAATATACCTAATTGCATACAGTTTGGAAAGTTCCGGAAATGTCTCAAATACTCTCATATCGTGTTTTTATATCCGTTAATTTTAAACATGTGAGATTGTGCCACCTAAAGATGGTTGAATTGGCAATGCCGTCAAATACACAAATCAGTACGGCAATACCAGGATAACACATTATAAACTTTTACACTGACAAAAATCCTATAATACATTCCCTGATGTGGTGTACATTCTTTTTAGGTATTTTTATTTTCGTAACAATATATACAAATTGTTTGGTATTTAGTTCACACATATTTTTTTGGTCATATGTGTACATATCTTTTACCCGGTGTGCTTTGTACAATACCTGCTTATCAAATCTTTCTCGCTTTTTTGCCGATGTGAATAGATAGCGAAGCTGTAATTGTTTTCCTCCACGTGTAAAAAATTTCATAGTTAGTATGAACGGAAGGTGCCAGGTCCATCTGTCCAATCTTAATCAAAACCTGATGATTTTATTGACAACGAAATAGTCAATTTACACCTTAACCATTCTCAAGATATACAGAAATTAATATTTAGTTTTTATGGAAGGTACCACGCCTACTTATTCAATTTCGTCAACTTTTTGACTGATAATTTGTCTGGGCTATGAAGTCATTCAAACCAAATTCAAAAACTTTAGCTTTTACCGTTCTGAAGATTGACATAAATCAATATTCACTTTGTATGGCAGCTACCATGCCCTCTCAATAGATTCCGCCCACTTCTTGACAAATGATTTGTATTGACTCTAAAGCTATATATTTGGACAAAATTTAAACACTCTTTCTGATACCATTTTGAAGATAACGACAAATATATATTTACTCCGTATGGGCGTAGTACTGCCTAGTTGGAGTTTTTAACATTTTATAGAGAGGAACTGTAAAAATTTAAAGAAAATCAGTTCAATGGTCTAGATATCTATAAGGCACAAGCAAACATACATCCATACATACAAACACACATTCATTTCTATATATAAGATTGTATTTTACTACCCTAAACAAAAATATTTAAATTTTATAATGGCAGTGTGAGAATTTATCTTCGCTTTTACAATAACAAGGACATAGTCTCAGAGCTCAAAACCAGAAATTATGGTGTAAACTATTCTATAACTAAGCTTGACCGATAATAACTTCCTTTTATAACATTTATTTGCGCTATGAAAAAATTCTATCTTGACGTCATATTTCGTTTCTTAGTTAGGCTGTTCTTTTTAATTTAAATACGTCTCAATTATAGCAATTCAACACTTAATTGTAATATCATCCAATTTGCCCAAAAGCAATTAAAATAAAAGCAACAAAAGTAATTAAATTTAATACTTTTGTTATTAATTTCATAATTGAATTTCGGAATAATACTCGTAAATCTAAATATTTTATTTTTTATTTTAATAATTTTTTAAAATAGAACTACCCTCTATAAAAATGAAATGAATTTAAAATTAAAACAAAACAAAATAATATTGTATATGAAAAATCTCGACATCTATGTACAAAGCATTTTCCCATTTAATCAGATCTTATGCCATAAATTAGAAACTATTTAGTGAAATGCTTTTTTCATTATTACCCTTCAAAATAAAAGGACACCAAACAGCAAAAACAAAAAAGATACTTTTGTTTTATTACAATATATTTTAAACGTTGTTTGACAAAAAGTCAAATAGTCACAATGATTCTTCTGGCAATTTACACACTCATCCCATCTGGCACACTCGAAGAAAATTCGTAGTAAAGTGAAAGTTTTATAGGATATTATAATCTCTGCCTCATGGTTTCAAAGCACGCTTGAATACAAAGCGGCGATAAGTATGCCCACATCTGAACCACATACATTATAGAGGAGAGAGGAGTAATGTCGAAGTTATTATTTGACCATGATTCTGTTTTGTGACAGTTACATGTAATTAGATTTTAGACTCCAGGGTAGAGCTGCAAAACTATCAATATCAAACTATCGAAATAATCGATACTATCGGATTCTTTTAAGTGCTACTTGGCAACAACTTTAGAATGTGAATGAGAAAGAATAATAAGAAATATACGGTGTTGAAACAAATAATAGGGACACTTCATTTTCTTCCAGTATGTCATAAAATTCAATGTATTGAAGTTTTTTGATGGAAGGGTATTCCTTATATATAGCGAAAATTGTTCAGATCATAAAGTGCTTCAAAACTAAAGTTATTAATGCAACAACTGTCAGTCTTGATAAACTTTAAATTCGTACTTCAAATATTAATCTCTTCAAGTCATCAAAAAGCCTTTTTAACTACTATCGATAACGTTAAATGGATAGACGAAATGACGAAATGAAGATTAATTTGTTTGGGTCAAATGCAAATTCGTATGAACAAACATATTTTAGTTACAATTCATACCTTATTTGTCTTTAATAAATAATAATTTAAGAAACTGTTAAGCTGTGTCCCTATATATAAGTGTAAAAGTTTTGCAAATGTGATTTTGTCTGCATTTAGAGGCCTCCGTATGTACTCTTAGAATTTGACGATAGTATCGATAGTGAAAAAAACTATCGTTTGTCAGCCAAAAACAAAACTGTCGATACTATCGATAATACTATTGATTGTTTTGCAGCTCTACTCCTGGGGTATCAAAAGTAGGTCTCCGATCTGAATGGTTTCAAAATGAACCTACTTCAGTTTCCCGGTGAAGGCATAGTCTATTATACTTTCTTTGTTTTGGGGGATTATAGACTATATCTATATTTCTAATTTAACCCAACAAAAAACACAAAAATCCATTCATCATTACGAGGCTCTTAAAGTTCTATTTCGACGATAAAGAACAAACAACAGGAGCACGCTTAGGCTGATACTACAGATATGCAAAAACAACAAGCAATTCAATGGAACAAATCATTGATTATATACTGAGCTTTAAAGAGTACAAGTCAAGAATGCGATCGCTAAGATAATGCGTTAATGGTTCTAGCCGCCCCAAATAAGTCCCATCCCCATTTAAATTTTCAATGTGATAATAGTCATGCAGTTAGTACACGCTTTCAGGCCTCAGTTCTCACAATATAATAATATGTTAAACTTAAGCCAAAGCTAAAATTTCACAGCAGCAATAGACGTTTTATCCACTAAACTAATCTTATCAATTTAGATTCGGATTAGGTACACCTATCCCTCGATTTACACGATAGATACGTTCTCAAGAAAATCATGCAAACCATGAATAGAAATTATTTACATGACAAATCGTGTAAAACGAAAAAATTTTTTAACATGTTTTTATTTGGCATACATTGCTTAAATAATAAGTTAGGTGGTAGGCCTTCCTAGAAGGATGGGGTCCCACTTAGACCAGAAATTGGGCCTATTTTGGTACCACAAGCATAGCAACTAATACGAGAATCTAACAGTCTATATAGGAAACCGTTTTGACTCCAAAATAAGTTTAAATAAATAAAGCAAAAATTAACATTCAATTCAATATACATAATCCAAAATAAGCTTTTCTGAAAAAAATGTTGCATTTTTCAATAGTAATATTTTTAAAACGTCAACTTCACATTTCAAAAATATTACCTTTTTTAACATCACACTAGAACAACAAAAAATGCCTTTTTTTACAACTGTTACCCAGCCGACTTTATCTTTGTTTTTTTTTTTTTTTTTGATACATACATACCACAAAGAAGAATAGAACTTTTAGCAGGTCACCAGATCACTTTCTTTGAAAAATTATAAAATCGGCTTCAAAGTTGGAGTGCATCATAAGACGAGGAGTTTTTCTGAGTCAAGATTTGAGAATTGGCTCAAAAGTGGGAAAAAGCAGAGAATGGATAAATTAGTTAATTTGTTATATTTTTTTAATTTAAAAATAGACCGAATTAATTCGCATTCTCAATAATGTAAATTATACTTATTTTTGTTGTAAATAAAGTACGAAAACCTTTGAAAGAAAAGCCCATCTTTTTTTATTTTTTAAAATAACACCCAATAAAACACGGGTGGGTTTATTTGTGCTACCTAGTGGGTTGCCAACCCTGATTTACATACCTGATTTACGTAAAAAATTCGTATTTTTACAAATACATATATTTTTTCCAACAACAAACAGAGAAATAAAAAGCTGACTGCGAAAAAATAATAACGGAGTCATATGTTTAAAATTACGTTCTCACCCTGTGATTTGATTGAGGGCGCGAAGTGTAATATATCTTAGCTTTTTAAAGGTAACATTTTTAGAAACGAACATGCAACTGTTTTAAGTGTAGTCTTATTTTTCCGAAAAAAACACAGAAATGGTAGGAGGGCAAAATAATGCTATATTTTCATCAGAAAAGAAAACGTTTTCAGTGTAAACAGACATACATACATGGGTGTTGCCACATGAATCTTAACTACTTAAAGACATACTTTAATCTGACTGCACTTTAGTAGATTAATACCCTCTTGCTGATTATGTGCGATGTGTATATAGAATATTTGAAATTCCTTGTCTGCATAATATTATAATTTCGGAAGTGTATAATAATTTATTTAATAGTTGAACTCGTTTCTGGGAGCTGAGAAAACTACTGACTGAAAACTACGACAGCTAGCTAGTGTAGCCAATGGTTCTCATCCGACAGGCTTTTCATTTTCTATTTCATCTTGCCAAGCACTGTAATTCTACGTAGGATTTTCCAGAGTGGGCTTGAAAATTTATCTGTTGGAGTATCCGATAATCTGTTCTTTACATACTCGTATGTACATAATAGGAGGTATTGGATGTAAAGAAACATTTTTGTTTCGACGAACTGTTCGTCGGGCAGATGATGTGTTCTGATATGTGATTTTGTGCTTATTTTTTCTCGTAAATTCACGCGTAGCGGTCATACAGAGATAACAATCATGTTCGTGATTTTCTGGCTCTTCCATATCATTGGCTTTATATCTTTCTGTTGACATCACGACAACCTCTTAAAACTCTTGCACAAGAAATCCAAAGTACCGTTTAAAAGCGTTCTTAATTTGGGAAGTTATTCTAAGGCGTTGTGATTGCTAATGTAGCAAAAAAAAAAAAATGTGGAGAATTTTTGCAAGTTCAAGCCCTTAACATATCTTAAACAAAAATCCATTATAAATAAACTAACTCTATGTATAAATTCTTTAAAACACCAAAATAAAAATATATAAACGAAAATAGTCCTTAGAGTACTTTTAGTTTAGATAAAATCAAATATCGGATAGGATTCGTCTTTTCGGTTTCTCAAATAAGTGTTGAATGATAACAACAATTTTGTTATTTTTCTTAAAAGTGTATTTTGTACTAGATTTTTTAACACAATAATAAAAAATCTTATTTTTAAAATATTTTTTACCTGCCATTGCTATAAAAAATGAACCCTATACCTTTGTCAAAGTTAGGCACCTACCTTTATGGTTTATTTTACTTTCAACATAAGTGGCTTTTATGTTTAAAATGTAAAATTTATATTCTAAGAATATTTTTATAAAAGAAAAAAATTTCCTCTAATATTGCTAGAAAAAACTTGTTCGCTAATTTAGGTCAAAGGCATCTGCATTTAATTTTGAATCAAATCAACAATAACCAACTGATTTTTAAGATTTATAGCTTATTTTATTCTCAACATTTTAAGCTTTATTTTAAGTGACGAACGAAAATATTATATGTTAGTAAAAAGTTATATGAGTTTTTGAAAAAAAAAAAATTGCTTCAAAATACAAAAAAACTGTATAGGAAATTTTATTAAAATCGGTCAAGTCGTTTTCAAGTTATGATGAAATATATTGACATAACTACCATATTTAGGGCGAAAATCTGCCACGGTCATAAAAAAGTTTGAGCCCGATGGGAAAAAACTGAAAACAGATTTGAATTCAGCGCATCAAAATCATTATATTCCATATAGTTTTATTTAAAGGCTAGAAAATCACTTTGCTGCAGTTGTTAATTTAAAAAAAAAAAAATATTAATAAAATCTAATAAATTCGAATGAATTAAATGGAATACTAACAATGCGTGTTTGAGTGTAATCATATTTACTACGAAGATAAACAACCCTCTTGCAAAGGAAACACTTTTAAAATCAAAAACGAAACCTAAAAACCGTAACGGAAAGTATCACTTAAAAACTTGTGTAGAACAAGTATGAGTAAAAGATAAACGAGTGACGAGAACAAGGAGGAGGAGGAAGAGGAGGGCTGTAAACAATAAAAACAATTTACCTCCAACTCTAATTCAAATGCTCAATCGACTGGTTAAAGCCTTAAATATCAACTAAACGAATGAGGTTTTATGCTTGTTCTGTAAGCGCATTTTTTGTGGGTAGTTTGAGTAAAAGGGGGAACTTACGCCCTCATTGCAAGAAATATTTACCCGACAAACAATAACAATTGACTGACTGACTACAAAACGAAAACGAAAAAAAGCGCAAAAAGCTTTAAATGAATTTTCACAAATGTAAGAATGAGTGTGTTGGTTTTTCAAGGATATGGATACAAAGTGAATACGTATCATTATTTGATAATCCTTATACAACCCACAAATGTTAAGTTTTTTTTTTTTTTTTTTTTTTTTTGAAAAAATGAAAATCGTTGTCATATCTTACTGCAGGAATATGTTGGTTTTGCCGTATGAAGACAACTTTATATTCGAAAGAAAGAATATTTTTCGCGTATTTATTGTGTGTCTTATGGTATCAATAGTTTCACTATTTAGTTTGCAGGTTCTTTATTTATTTTCATTTTCCTTTCCACACTCTCATTTCTATTTATAGTACAATATTATCTTTCTTGTATGTCCTTATTTCTAATGTTTCTCTGTCTTCGGTAAATAAAACTCGTGTTAACATGACAATATTATAAAGCTAATAAAGTACACACATACATTTGTATGTATATGTTCTTTATTTGGGTTAATATTTACACCAACTATTGATTTAATACAAATATACATTTGATACACACATGACTATGTACATGTAAAATGTAATGAAAAAAGGCTTTAATTTAATATTTAAATTGACAAGTATTTTACTATATGAATCGCCGTCTTCAACAGAAATTATTTGTATCAATATACTTAAAGAAATGTATAGAGTGTTTTTTAGAAGCTATAGAACTTATAATACAATAATAAAAGACAGAAATCTGGCTCGAAATGTTGGACTTGAGATAAATATCAAGAAAACCAAAGCTATGAGAATTAACAACAATAGCACAGAAAACATCATGCTACAGGGTCAACCAATTGGGTATGTGGATAGCTTCCGCTATCTAAGAAGCACAACGGCAACAAATGGCGGTGCAGGAACAGACTTTAACAACATGCTCAACATAGCATGATCGGCATTTGGACGATTACAGTCAGTATGCAGATATTCATACATATCCAAGCAAGCCAAGATCAGAATATTCAGCACAGGTATTCACCAACAAGTGCCTTAGAACCATATGCAAGATATTCTTAAGCAACATAGAACTATGAAATTTCACAAATGAAGATCCCATACTGAAGGCAAAGGAAGTGGAGATGAATCGGCCATACCTTAAGAAAAAATACCAGTATTATTACAAGTATGGAACTTCTTTGGAATCCTCAAGGATCAAAGAATAGCGGTCGTCCAGGAAACACCTGACGACGCACAATTATCCAAGAACTAAAGCAAAACAATCCTACATGAGAAGAGGTAGAGACAACGGTAGCAAATCGTGTATAATGGAAATGCTTTTTGGAAGCCCTATGTTCCCAAGAGGTGTGCTGTATTGAGTTTACGTGAGTCTCTCCGCGCTGGATAACCCCACCAACGCACTCCACCCATGATAATCAAAAGTACCAAATTTAAAGGCGCGTTGTTAGGACACTAACCTTCACACCTTCGTGAAGTGTTGGAAACCATCTAAACTCCTGCCGTGATATGGGTCACAGCACCCGGTTGAAGAAATGCAACACCACACCGAGTCTTGCGCTCTGCTTGCGCTTTATGTCTAGACCACAGCCACTACGAAGCCCCCACAAGGGGGCCTACCCAAACAGCCGAGCAGAGATCGGAATCTCTGGGGCTCCCGACTCCCGTGGCACCAGAGTATCTCTGATCAGGCTTAGTGACACGTGAGTGAATGAATACACCCACTCGCCGCCTCCACTTTCGGCCCTAAAACAGTCCAGACTGGTCGCCGATGGTTCCCAAGACGATTAACGGAAAAAACAAGATATATTTTTGGAATGCATTTTTTTATTATAGTCTGGGAGATAATTCCGTGGTATGTTTGGACGGATGTTTTGTTTACAAAAATTAAGTCATAAACTTACAACAACAAAACTTACAATTCAGTTTGAAACGTTTGAGTTCTTTTTAAATTGCTTTAAAAGAAGATAAAACACCACTTTGTTGATGTTTTACAGTTTTTTTTATTTACTCTACTATAACTTTTATACACTTTGTCTTAATACAGCAAATTGATATTCGCTTATACAACTCTTTTTATATATGTACGCCTGAACACGACTTCACTTATTGATAGCCAAACGATAACTATCACCATACGCAAAGCGCCATATTTTAAAGCATTTCAATACTAGTTTGGAATGTTCTAGTAAAAAGACGAACCTGGTATTCAGTTATGTTAATTCAAATGGTGTAATAACACACCGAAGGGAATCGAAATGGCAGTACCATTAAACATGCGGATGGAAGCACTTTTAATTGTACGGAGAATTATGGCAATTATAAAGCCTTGACGCAAACCAATAAAGCTTATAGCTAAAATCTCACAATAAGTCCCTGATGTGGAGAATTTCCTCCTCAGCATTTTCATTTTCGTAACAGTATGTAATGGTGATTTCCACAATCTAGAAGCGTTGGCCTGACTTTAAACAATTCATTATGACTTGCCAAATCTTACTGAAGAGAAATGTCAACACAGTTTGACATTCTTAGCTGTCAAACCATAGTTTTCAATATCTATAGTGCTCATGTAGCTAAAAGAAAACACCCTATATTTATTTGCTCCACGCTTATTGTTTAATATTGTACTTAAAAAGGTAGGGAAAATATGTTTGTTGTTAAAAAAATAAAAAATTGTCAAGTCTTACTAAATTATTACTTTTGAATATTATACGAGTTTTTGCCCTAGCAATGAAAGATTAATATTTGTGGTATGAAATAAGTCTTATTTTTCAATATAATCTATCAATACTCCAATACACTACTTTGAACGTTTTTTCAATAGATCTATCCCTTTATTAAAGCACGATTCTGAAAGGTCTTCTTATTACGTTACTTTACAATTCACAGACAAAAATTTGTTTAATATTTGAAACAGAAAGTAATCGCTAGAAACCAAATCTGATGAGTTCGGTGAATGTTCAAGCAATTTAAGCGTTTTTAGTCAATTATAAGCAAATGCAGCATCCATTTTGTACAAAATTCTTGTTGCAAATATGAACTACTCGTTCAACTGATATGCCCATGAAATCAGCTATTTCATGCATATCATGTAGATATGTACTTGTTGAAAGTTTTCTGTTGTTCTTCGACCACGTTTGAATTCAGCAGCCCAAAATTGCAAGGTGCGTTTTAATGGTGACCTTCCAATACACTTTAAATAATCGTTGATAAATTTCTTTCGCTTTTAAACTAAAAAATGTTTATCAGCAAGACCTGGGGTCTTAACTCTACGATCATTTATTGGATGAACACCATGACTGTTAGAGCTGTCGTTTCTTATGCATCAATTGTATGGGGGCTTAAGGCTATACAGAAACATAACGGGTGCAATGGGAACTTGTTCTACTGCGGCCATAGAAGCTTTTATCGGACTCAGCTCACTGTATATTTTCATAATGCAATCTACCGCTGTGGGAGCTTTTAGGTTGTCGGCGCGAAATAAATAAACTGCAGAGGTTACCTGGCCTACCTTGAGTTACTGTTTGATAGGCTGCCCTTATATGTGATCGCGAGGAGTGATAACGTGGGTTCTCAAGTACTGATGGATCTAAAACGAATGGGTATGTGATCGCGGGCTTTTCGAGCCCAATACCAAAGACTAGGAACCCATGGGCACATAGCCCGGTGTTTTCCAGACGGTGATCATAGATATTTACACCTGTTTTTGGAGAAATATGGAACCTGGATTCAGGGACGCTTCTATACATATTCATCCCGATATTCCAGCGCCACTGAGGACTTTTTCCACGCAGTATATAGCCTCGAAACTCATCATTGGAAAGCAATGTATACTTTGTTGGGTTCCTGGACATACTGGTGTTATGGAAAACGAGACAGCTGACGAACTAGCAAGGCAGGCTCCTCTGCTAGTCTTGTGGGACCTGAACCGTACCGTGGTCCTCGGCCAGGAGGAAGATCGATGAGTGGGTAAATAAACTCTGCTCGTCGTTTTGGGAACAATGTCAGGGTCTGAGACAGGCAATGCGGATAATGATAGGGAACTACGCCACATGGGCAGAGCAACTATGAGGAAGCTTATTGGCTTATTAGGCCACTACTATATTAAATATCACATCTTCAAACTCAAGGTGGTACCTCTCACGGAATGCAGGGAGGAGGATGGGTCAATTAACAATCCATTGATATTTTAGATACCATAACATATTTTATGAAGTGTTGAAATTATTCAAAGCAGATTCTGCATAACGTTTACATGTATTATGCGAGTGTCCTTCTAATTCTCAGAGTTAGCCAAAAGTTACTCCACAAAGTTTACTTGCTCTATATATAAAAAAAAAAAAAAAACAAACTGGTTTTGTTCGAACACTTAATTTGATGCGGTGAACATATAAGGCTGAACAAAAGATCCTTTTCAATCAATCAAATTAATATAATCAACGTCATTAAAGTAAGAACTTATTTCCCAATACAACTGGAATTTCTTAAAATTATTTAGGAAGTTGTCTAAGAATTGGTGCATTCTATGACATTATATACGATATCTTGTTAATGATTTTGCTCAATTTTTTTTTTTAGTACTTAACTGATTTTTCAATTTTTAGCAAATAAGGTCAAGATAAAAAGATTTTACCATTGATTTTTTTTATGTTAATAGTGTTCATTAATAAATAAGTGCAATCAATCCAAATCTAAACTGCTAATCATTTGAATCTGTACATAATATGCACCTTGTGTTTTCAATGAAGAAATGCAATCCATATATTACATTGTAGACATTATTTACGCGTATTCATAAATTTATGACAAATTCTTTGTATGTAATGATTATGAAAATTGTATGTAAGTTTGTAAAGCCATGCGTCCTTCAAGTAAGTTCATGTGCATGTAGTATGTATGCGCGATTGTATGCTATATGAGTAGATGTTATATGAGTAGTTGTTATTATTATTGAGCCACCCTTATTTAGCTGATGATGATGATTATTTTGCCAGTTTCATATTGAATTAACGAACGAACGAACGAACAAGCGTAAATGTCAGGTATTTGTATGTACTCGTACAATAGTACAATAACAATAACAATTTAAACAACAATAGCAACAACAGAAACGACAAATAAAACATCAGTTACACGTTCACGCACATGTTGTAAGCGACATAAATAAATTGTTCTAAAATGATTCAATTACCGAACAGAAAGTGTACAAGATTACGAGAATATGTTTTAGTCGCTAACACCGCCTTAAAGCAACCTTCTTCTCATTTCCTTCCCCTCAAACATAGCTTATTAAAGCAAATGTACATACAGAAATATGTATGTAATGTAACGCTAAATAAGCTTTAGTGGAATGTGGTGGGAGGAGAGCGCATATGAAAATAGAAATAAAAGTCTTCAAATTAAATTGAAATTGTTTGTAGGGCGACAATATTCTTTGTGAGAAAGTCACTCAAGATTTGCAGGTAAATCGTCATTCGGCGTATGTTTTACAAACAATTTAAAATGGAAATATGTTTATGTGTACGCATGTATTTGTCATTCTTGATTACGAACAGCGAAGATAACACTTTAACTCCCACCCAGTTGTCTTCATTCATCAACAAGGAAACGGAAATGTATAATGACAAATAAAACATATATACATATGTACGTACATACGTATGTGCCAAATATATGTGTGATTATTATTTAATGTTAGACGTGTTTATTAGGCTTTGTTACTGCATGTTTGCCACCTTCAATCTAACACTTAACTACAGCATCTTATGCCACATATGTATATGGTTTGACACAGCCTTCCTTTTCAATTATGAGTGTGTATGTATTACGAGAGATTGAATGTTTGTATAAAAGTAAGGTTGGATATATAAATTCTAAAAACAATTTCTTATAAAAACCACAAAAGTAATAAGTACCTTAAATACATATTTAATTGCCACCAGATTCCATAACCTATTAAAATTTTCATACCTACAATTTCATCTCATCTCATCCACCAATTCAATTAACCACATTTTGTTGCCAAAAATATCCCAATGTTCTTTCACTTTAAAAGGTTCGCAACTCATACGTATGTATATAAGTATGTGTGGTTGTATGTATATGTATGCTGATTATGTTCGTAAGTAAGTGTATGTCTTTGTAATATTTTAGCCAAATATTTTATTGTCACAAAATAAAAAGGGGACCGTCATTTGAAAAGGACCACATATGTTTGCATATCCATTTAAGGTAATTAACACTAATTAGAAAATATAAACTTTTAGAATTATTTTCAACATTTTGTGAATGTTTTCGAATACATCTGTTTAGAAGAAATTTTCAAATTTTTATATAAAGTCTGCTTGCAGTCGTTAATTTTGAAAATTGAAAAGATATTTCTTTGAACATTTCTTAAATTCAATTTTCACTAATATGGTAGTGGGGTGAAATAACATTTTATAATTAAGTCTTAAAGCTATAATATTAACTAAGAGTTGGCAGTGTGGCACGAAACGCCGTGGTTTTATGGGTTTCATTTAAATTTGTTCTTACTCTTTTTCTTATTATATCGTCAGTGGCTTCTGCTCAATCGGATATCATTCAAGTTGAATGATTCAACATTACACGGGCTGGTGGGTTCGGGTCGGAGCTGTTATATTTTGATTACGATTAGTAATCAATTACATTACTTTTCAAAAATAATTGTAATGACTACATAATTCTCTTTTGAGCCGGTTTTGAAAAGTAATTGATTGCGATTACTAGTAATGAAAAAATTATCTGGGTTACTGAAAATTACTAAAAAATAATATTTACTATTGGCCTTCATTAACCCCAATTTATCAAGGGAAATATCAGACAATGATTGCCGCCTTGGACTGTTGACGATCCCGGCAACTGAAAACAGTCTTTCAACTGGAGCTGAAGACGTTAAGGGCGTGTTAAAAAAATATATGCTTCCTTAAGCAAATCGTATTGTTGCCAAATCTCATCAGCACTTGTATTATCATTCTGATCAACTGATGTTTTATTTTTGATCTTAGGTCAAAATTGTTCTGATCTTGTGGAGAAGAACTTGTTTCAATTTCATCATCTGCAAAGTTAAGTTTTCAAAGTTTAAATAATTCAAAATAGTGTACACATTAGCTCACCATCATTCCTGAAATCAAAAAAATGGGGAACAGTTGTTAAATTCTTATTTTTCATTTCAAAATTAAATGTGTTGCCATTTTTGGCGTAAAAGCTATAAAGTGTATCCAAGACTCGACTGATTATATTCTCGACAGTTAATTCCGGCAATTCTGGACTTAATCGTTGCAACGCTTTGAGCCATTTCATTTTTAGGGTTGGAGTTAGAACCGTTGCCGCAACTGCAATATTTGCCTCAATATTTACCTTTCTCTTAGACGCTGTTCCATTTTCAAAATAGCAGAGATATTTGTTGCAGCTCTTGTATTCTGCTTAGCTTATGAAGCCTATTAATCAGTGTAACAAGAGTCGGAATTAGGAATACTGTGTTAATGAAATGAATAAGAATTAATGGCGGAAATTGATTTTTGTTGCAAACTGCCTAGAAAACCTTGGATATTTTGCAGACTTAGGATATTTCATATAAAATTTTAGGTTTGCACACACAAAAAATATCACCAAAATAATTTTAAATAAACAGTTTTTTGAAATTGGTTTGATCCAATTAATTTTTTAGCAATAGTTTTTCATTGAAAATTGGTTCGTAACGTTACTTAGCACGACGTGACACCGATTTTTGATATATCACTGTCTTTATATCACAAAGATTTTTTTTCAAATCTTGCAAGTCTTAATTGTAAATGGAACTTAAACAAATAAGAAAACATTATATTCGGTCAAGTTCGGCCATGCGATAACCTATGCCAACAAATTATTAAAATATTAAAACAAAATATTAAAATAATTTAATATAAAATAGAAACTTTACAGATTTTTGTAGGGGAGCTATAGTCAAATGTAGATTGATTGCCATGAAACATTGGAATATGATTTATTATTACAAAAAACTCATCTGTGCAAAATTTTGTCTTTGTAACTTCGTTTTCTAGAGATTTAGGCATTTAGGCGATTCACAGTTTGGTTGACATTTCGGTGGAATTACCCGAATCTGTTAAAAAAAAATCAAAATCCATGGGAACACGAGGAAGCTATAATTTTTAAAGTCAGCGACTCCTAAAAGTATGCTTTTTTTTGGTGTACAATAGATCAAGTTCAAAATGGGACAACAACAACGAACCTGAATAGAAAGAATTTTTTACCTTCAACTTAGCAACGAAACAAGAAAAACAAATATTAGTGAAATGTAGAAATCAATGGAATTTTTATTACTGCCAAGGCATAAGTAGTTACAATTAAAATATTTATGAATGAGAAAGAAAACAGACATTTTTTCATTATTATCTTTAACGTAGAAACAAAAATAGCAAAATACCCAGAAATTAACCCATTCGCTAATTAGAAGAACTAGAGCATAATTGAAGTTAAAAAAAAAACGTAAAAAATTCATAAATAGTCAAAAAGAATTAAAAATAATCTGTAAAAGTAATCCAATTATTTTTTGATTACTTTTGATTCTTTTCGATTATTTTTTTTGTAATATCAAGTAATTTAGATTATTTTCCCATTACTAGTAATCGTAATCAATTATTTACCGTGTAAAACTGAAAGTAATGGTAATTTAATCATTACTTCACCCTCCAAAAAAAAAAGTAATCAAATTAGTAATCATTACGATTCGTAATCATTACTTAACAGCTATGGTTCGGGTGGACTTCTAACTTCTTCAAATACGAATCAACGTACCCTGCGATTTTCTCTCTAATTATGGGCGCCCCCAGGTCTGGACGTTCGAATTTTGTATAATCCAATTCAAGCTAAGAACCAAGTTTCTATTAATAAGCCAAGCTGTCTTCAATTTCAATTTAGTGAATTTAGTGTTTATATGGCTCTTCCCTGTTGATGATATATGCCCAAGTTTTTTTTTATATAAGACCAGTACCCAGAGAATGGCCCCTACTCGTGCAATGCATTGTGCTGGACTAGGAAAATAGGTTATTGAAAGGAGGACAGAGGGAGTAGTGTTTATGGACGTTAGATTTAAATTTACTCATGTCATAAGTAGCAGGAAATACTTTCGCTGGGAGATTATTCCACAACCGAATAGTGCGACCAAAAAACGAATTCTCCCTATAATGCGTTGTGCGACTTACTGGACAATCAACTAAAAATGGATGCGCTCTACGAGAAATATGATTACTACGCAAAAATATATGATTTTTAGGAATTAATTCCTTAATTTCGTTAAAACACATTCCGTTATAGTACCGATAGAACAATGAAACACACGCCACATTGCGGCGGTGCTCCAATGAACCGATAAGTTGGCTACCCTACCATCATTGATGAGCATCTTCGGCCTCTTCTATACGCGATCGAGAAGCTCCAAAATAGACTTTGGAGCACCGGCCCATACATGAGAGTTGTATTTCAATTTGGGTCGGATATAGGTCTTGTAAATATTAAGGAGATCAGATGGAGTGAAGTATTTCTTGCACCGTTTTAAAAAACCAAGGCACTTGAATGCTTCTTTCGAAACTTGAAATATGTAATCATTCCAAGGAACGTTAAGTGAATTTTCATGCCCAGAACATCAAGAGCATCTGATTGTTCAATATCAACATTGTCTATTGACACAGATGACAGCAGACTACCACGTCGGTGTGTTAAAAAACAACATTGAGTCTTACGTGCATTAAAATCGACCCTGTTCGCACGAACCCACTCGGAGACCTTCACCAGGTCACTTGTTAGTGTGTCGTTCATATTCATCCTTCTTGCCCCAACCCCCAAAAGGCTCGGTCTACGCTCAAAAGATTATAAGTGACAAATGTTGCTGTCATCCGCAAAAGAGTAGATAGGATTAGAAGTGAGAAGAAGAAAGTCGTTAAGAAATATTAATAAAGAGTAGGAGAAAGAAGAGAGCCTTGCGGTACCCCTGAGTTTACCCTGAACTCGTCGGATGAGACCCCATCTATAACCACTCTTATAGAACGATCTCGGAGAAAATTTGATATAAATCGAGAGTAGTGACTACCGACATCTAAAGCATTAAGCTTCGAAATGAGAGTCTCGTGCCAAACTCTATCAAACGCCTTTGAGATATCCAGAGCCACAATCTTACTCTCGCCAAAACCATGAATGCACTTGTTCCACTTCTCCGAGAGCATCGCTAGCAGGTCACCAGGCCCTTTCGGAAACCGTACTGACGATCGCTAAGTAAATCGTTGGACTCCAGATATTCCACAAGGTGGTGATTAATCATACTCTCCATAACCTTGGAGAGTGCGGAACAAACTGCTATTGGCCGGTAGTTCTCAGGGTTACTAGCCTCGCCCTTTTTGGGGATTGGCGTTGCATTAGCAACCTTCCAGCAAGATGGAAAAATACCTGCGCGATATGACGCACTGAAAAGGTGAGCTAATGGACGCGCAAGCGTGGAAGAGCACTGCTTCAGGACCAGGGCTGGTATGCCATCCGGCCCAGAAGACTTGTTATCGTTGAGATTTGCAAGGACCCTTTTCACAGCACGGGCTCGAAAGATAATACTAGACATAGTTATTGATACTCTTTCAAGTTCGGGGAGTGATTGAACGCTCTCCGGAAAGTTTCGACCAAAAGGTTTGCCCTTTCAACCGGGTTCGTGATTGTGTGGTAATTTTTTTTAGAAGTTTTTACTTCCCGCGCGGAAAAGTAAGACCTTTAGCACGAAAGCGCTGCTCGTATAAAGCCTTTTCGCGTCTAAGTACTGCGGCACATGAAGATCCCACCTGTTTGCGAAGCAAATCAGTATGGGCACATTTAATATTGCGCCAATTCCTGAACGCTTTCTCTCTGTATCTGACTGCCAATTTAAACGTCGGATTAAACCAAGATTTGTTTCTAGGTTTAATCGAAAGCTTTTTGGATAGGATGAAAATATCCACCCTTAGCCTAGTATTTAATGTCACATCTAGGGAGATCGAACGGTTATTATTCGACCGGTTTTTTGGTTTTGTCGAATACGGTTTTCATTGTTCATTTTTCGAACAGCGAATAAACCGGTTACTTAAACACGAACAACCGGTTAATTTAAATGGGTATAATCTTTATATGTTTTTACATTTTTATTGCAAATATGCTCTTCCTTTATACACTTGATCGACAATAATTTTTTCTCAATTTCTGTAATTAAATAATGATATTTTATATATGGAAAATGATAACCAAGTGGACTCATTGAAAAAGATCTACAAACGCCGACTCCGAACGGCAGATGTATTAGTTAGTGAAGTTTTTCACAGCGTGAATACTCATGACTAGTAATGTTGTGAGGTGATTGAAAATTGTTATATGGTGTGGCCTGGGACTGAACCGAGGACTTCTTTGTTGGTAGGTAGGCGGGTGTTTTACATAACATACCGGAGTGGCACAAACTATTAAATACGTGGTGCATGCATTTATGTTTCTATAGATGTCCTCTGAAGTGTGAAGATATTTGGAAACTGTTGGAACGGAAGCTTAAGTTAGGTTAGGTTAACTCGGAGGCGAGTTCACTATGGCCCATTCACTAGGACAGACCCATTAAAGAGGCTAAAAGGCCGTACATGGGAGAGTCCCAGAAGAAAGATCCCCACATAAAGACGCAAAAATATTAGTTAACTCAGTTGAGCCAACCGGTACTCTTGACGATGTTAATCAACTTCGAAAGTAACACATCCCTAAGACAGTCCTGATCATAGAAGTGACCCAAATGCCTAAGTCTTAGCTCCCATAGAGCAGGGCAGTCGCAGAGAAGGTTTTGTACTGATTCCTCCTCTTTATCCTGACAGTTCTCACAGTAGCCGTGACCAGGGCATCCTATGCGCTCCGACATGCAACACGATATACAATGCCCGAAAAAGTCTAATCAACCACCTTCCAAACCTAAGAAAATCCCTATTTTTTACCAATGGAAAGAGAAGGCCAAAGCATTCTGGATATTCCACAAGTGGTGATATTGGTCCACTTGAGTTCTATCCTGCTCAATGCCCATTTATCTAACAAAACCGATGACGCACGTAGAGTGGCTTGCACGTCTCCCTGTACGAGAGAGATCATTTCCTCGGATGCCCGCATGACTTGGAACCAATATCAATTCGACATGATATCGTTCCAGATGCATCGAGTAGTCTGAGAGAGACTATGAGGTGCAGATCATCAAAATAAAAACAACTGGAAATGAAACTACGCTGTAAAAGTTAATCACTGGATGAAATATTAGGACGTTGTGTTTTCGAGGAAGAAATGTTTAAGGCCCTAAAAAAACCGAACGTTGTTCCATATCTACACTACGACACGGTACAAAAATTAAAAAAACTTTAATTGCTAATGCAACAAGAATTGAGAAAAATTTTATTTTAATAAAAGAACCGGTTAAACGCTTATTTGATTAATTCTTAGCCGAAAACCGGTTGTTTTAAAATTGCAAATTTTTGAATTATTCAAAAACCGGTTTTTGGAAAAGTCGAATAATCGATCTCCCTAGCCACATCTCTGGAGACTTATTTGTTTGTTTATTAGAACAGTGAATGTTAAGTCTGTACACTTTTGCTAGTTAACCTTTATCCTCCACTGCTTCTGCGTGAATGTTGAAGTCTGGGTATGACTGCATGTTAGTATACCAGAGATACCAGGTGTAACGGTATGAAATTACCGTTAATTTGTAAAAATAAAACACTAATTTTTAATGGGAAAGTAAGAATATTTTATTTAAGGTATTGGCCATTGCTGGCTACACATTTTTCCCATCTTTTAGGCAATTTGTGGATTCCACGCCAATAAAACTGTTCGTCTTTTGAAGCAAAATAATAAGTCACCTTATGCACCTGTGTGCAAGTGCGTTATCATGTTGCATAATTACCTTGCCGTGTCTTGTGGCCTATCCTGATTGTTTTTCGATCAATGCATGGTTCAAATTGATAATTTGTTGTCGCTATCGTTCTATAACAACGGTGATACACCACTTCTTGTTGATCCCACCAGACACAAACCATTGTCTTCCTGCCGAATTGATCTGGTTTTGCATCCGAAGCTAATGGTTGTCCGAATTAACTCATGATTTTTTCCGTTTACAGTATGATCACCATTAGATTCTACAAATATTCAAATATACTCTGCGCACTTTTCTTCAAATGAAAACAAAAAATTAATACTTTTCGCAAATCATCATTTTTTGGTACAAAATTCGCCATCTTTAACACGATGAAAAAATATGATGTTTGTTCATTGATTTGATGTATACTGTATATGTTTGACAGATGTCATTGCTAACATAGAAAAAATTAAGGCACGTTCACAATAGACATTTGTCTCTTGGCACTCACTTCATACCGGTACAACTGGTATGTATCATATATAGCACAGCTCCGATGATACTTATTTGAGGCACTCAGTAGTCTGAGATTCGCTTACGTAATCGACTTCTTTAATCTTAAATTTTCGTTCAGTTAAATATCCGCGTAATAAATAGATTGAACACATTTGGTGGTAAAATTTATAAGTCGAGGTCCTTTATGCCATATTAAAAAAATTTTTTTTTTTTCAGCACACGTGGTAAAAATTAGTAATCTCGCTACTGGTAACAACGTTCTTAGCAAATTAAGATTATCAATTAGAAAAGAATATTGATACTTCAGTTATATTTACATATACACACTGAAGACAACTTTTAATTTTTATTTTTTTAAACCTACGCTTGTTCAGAAAAATCCTTTTTTCCCCCTACATTTGAAATAAGAAATCCTCTACAATTTGAAAATAAGTTTTTTTTTAACTAAAATAAGTTTTATTCACTTTTTGTACATATAATAATAAATTAACAGAAGCAAATCTTATATTTCATAATTTGTACTTTGAAACGAATTATATTACGTTTATTAATGTGTTACATATTAAATTAATCACTTGTGGAGATCACATTAGTGCTTATTTTTTTTAAATATGTTGGATTCAATTTGTATTTGGTACAGTCTATGTTTTGGCATTGCATGAATGATGTTATTATGGAAATTGAATTTAAGATAATATCGCTTAGTTTATTTCTCTTTTTAGTTCGAACATCAGTGATTATGGACAAAGAGAAAATTCTTTCAGCATCTGAGTTTTTAGTAAAATATTAACTAATTTTGCATAATTTGGCAATACTAATTCATTGTTAAAGTTTTTAATTTTAGTTATTTTAGACCAAAATTGAACAATATTCATGTTCTTGGACGAATTTATTTCTTCTTTAGAGAAATTGTATTTCAATGTCCGCCATTCCGGAATGGGTTCATTACTTTTTATTCTTAACTTTGCACGCAAATTATTAAACTTAAATTTATCTTTGTTATCTCAAAAAACAGCACTAGGATTGAGAAACTCGATTTCTTTGAAAATACTTTCTGTTTTCAACGGAAGTCTTTTTTGAAGTTCTTCTAAAGCCATTAAACAAAATTGAAGGCAATCAGATTTTATTTGATTTACGTTAAGCTCTGGTAAGTTTTTTAAAAGCTCTTCGCATTCGTTACCGAGAAAAACGTCTTTAATTGGCATTGAAATATATGGAGATCGAACTATAAAATATGTTTTCAGTTCGTGTTTTTTAATGCAGTTTTTACCCAATTTTAAAAATATTTTGACCGATTCTGAATGAAGAACGTGAATTAACGACTGTTTTGCTCGAAATAGCGCATTTAATGAATTAAAAGAATTTAAAACATATTTTAAAAACAGTAAATATGCTTTGTTACATTCATTAGCTACATAATTCATTGTATATTAATTCCGCTGATTTTAATTTATCTCGTGAAGAAGAAAATTTAAAATAATCTTATAGTATTTGCCAATTTGATAAAATTCGCTGAACACATCACAGACGTTGAAAGATTTTTCATTTTTCATCATTAAGTATGATCAGAAATTCTTCCAACTCCGCACATCTCCTCGAGCTTCTCGATAAATATGTTCCAATTTGCCGTGTAAGTTCCTCTGGCATTCTTGGTAATAAAAGACAAGCTTTATTTGCAATAATTGCAGCTGAATCACAGATGCATTTTATTGTTATCAATTCTGGGTTTTTATCCATCAAACGAGAAGAAAAGGAATTGTGCTGACCTACCATAACGTTGGCTTCATCGCAACACATTCCAATTACATTTGAAAATGGTATCGAGTAACATAAAATACTTAAAAGATCTAAAAGTAGTATAACTACTTGCTCCTGCTCAGCGTCATAAAATCTTACTAGCACACACATTGTTTTATTGGAATCAATATATGTGCTTTCATCTACGTGAACAGAAAATTTTGTGTGTCGTAACTTGTTAACCAATCTAGATTTTTGCTCTTCAGCCAATCCGTTTTGAATTATTTTGCTACATTTCATTCTTTCTAATATTTGAATCAGGCACTATTTCTTTTAAAAGTGGTAGCAGATGATCCACAACCTGCAATGCCACATTATGTTCAGCAAAATATGCGCTGAGTCGAATTTCAAAATTCTAACAGGATCAGCATCTTTATTCTGTTTTTCGATAAAACTGTTGACAGGTTTTGTTGTGTTTATTGCCTCAACATTGAATTGCTGTAATTTTGTCAGTGCATGTTTCTTTAGCTCCGATTTTCCACAGTTCATAATTTTACCACAGGCTTTGCATTTACATTTAAATTTATCATCTTTAATTTCTTCCATCCAACCTTCAAACTTTTTTTTCTCAAGCCAGCTTAAACAGAACTTTTGTTTTCGGTATTTCTTTGGCTGCACATCACTTTCCTCAGAAGAACTGATTGGCTCAGACATTTCTCTTTTCTACATAGTACATACATATGTATGTTTAACAAAAACGTTAATTAATTTTAGTTGTACACTTATAAACTAATTTTTCCTTAAGAAATTAACCAATAAATTTTTTTTACTGTTCTTTTTCAAAATATAATTTCTTCCGTAGTTTTTCAATGAAACTAAAAAAGCGTTGACAACCGTTGATATTGCCATATAGGAAACACTATAATTTAAAAAATGTGTAGCCAGATGATTTTCATATAGAAAGTACAAAACCTTTTCCCTCCGCTAATATATTTACATAAAAAACCTATTTGTAGGGATTTCCCCCTACTATTGGCAACACTGCATATACAGTTAGTGTCATTAATATTCGGTTTTTAAGTTGATCGATAATAACACCCTGGCATTAGCGTAATGGATAGGTAATCAGAAGAATATCAAAAACTTAAATAAATGTTGTCAGCATGAGTATTCAAATATATGGAAAAAATGGCTCTATGGTAACCCTGCAACCGTGATAAATCGATCAAAGTTTGTTAACCCTGTTTACTAAGCGCCATTAATATTCGCTTTTACCCCTATTTATATGCTATCTGCAAAAAAACATGTTATTCAGCTACTTTTCCAGCAATATAGAGATACGTTTTAAAAAAGTGCATAACACCTCCTTTCTTGTCTGTCCAAAATTCTACCCCACTGCAAATTATACAAATGGGTTGCAAGGGAAAAAACACTCCTTTAGAACAGCGAAAACTTGTTATTTTCCATTATGAAAAAGGTAAAAAGTACAAAGAGATTGCTGAAATTCTGAATATGAAACCAAATACAGTTGGGGATATTGTCAGAAAGCACAAAAATGAAGGAAGAATACACTTCCTAAAGCAGACAGGTCAGACAAAAAAATTGGCCGAGCGGGAAGAAAGTTCAATTGTGCGAAAAATAAAATCTAACCCACGCTTAAGTGCTCCCAAATTAGTCACAGAGGTGCTCAATGAGTTTAAAAAGAAAATATCTGCATCTACTATACGAAGAACCATAAGAAAAAAAGGTTTTCATGGCCGAGTAGTACGTCGTAAGCCATTGGTTAATTTACGCAACCGAAAAGCTCGTTTGAGTTTTGCCAGGGAGTACATTAAGAAGCCTGAAACTTGGTGGAATGACGTTATATTTGCGGACGAGAGCAAGTATAACGTATTTGGATCCGATGGGCGTGTAATGGTGTGGCGGAAGCCAAATGAGGAGCTACAACCACAAAATTTAAAACCAACCGTAAAACATGGAAATGGACATGTTATGGTGTGGGGTTGTATGGGAGCTAAAGTTACGTAAAAAATTAGTTTTTATCAGGGGAATTATGAATAAGGAATCATATTCGAATATTCTCCGTCAACATTTGAAAGAAAGTGCAAATAAGCTGGGCGTTTTAGATTCTTTTAAATTCTACCAAGATAACGACCCAAAGCACAAGTCGCGTTTAATTCAAGAATGGTTGCTCTACAACTGCCCTAAAGTTCTCTATCCACCTGCACAATCCCCAGACCTCAATCCGATTGAGAATTTATGGGATGAGCTGGACCGGAGAATCCGCAACTACAAAAAACATCCATTGAAGACTTGAAATTGCGGCTTCAAGAAGAATGGGATCGTATTCCTGCAGCTTATACAGCTAATATAGTAAAAAACATGTCAAACCGTCTAAGTGAAGTTATAAAACAAAAGGGTTATCCAACAAATTACTGAATTTTATATAAAACCATTTTTCTAATGTATTATTTGTTACTTTTCAAAGAAAACCTAATATTATTGACGCGCAATATTTTATGCCACCTGAATTAATTTAGTTTTTTTTTTGTAATATTGTTATTCTTTTTTTCTAAATACAAATGTGAACTTTCAAGTGTCTATATAAACTATTAATGAAAAGCAAACAATTTTGAAAAAGATATACATTTAGCTTAAGACGAATCAGTTAAACATATCTCTTTAATAAAACCGAATATTAATGACACTAACTGTACATATAATAATAATAATAAATAACAAAATATACCTGCCGCTTTATTTCACCTATTTATCAATTTGTTTTTGAAACTTTTGTATATTTTTAGATTCGAAAATCAAGAATGAAAACTTATTCAAACTTTTAAATTTTAACCAATTATTTGAAAAAAATACAACATAGACATACAAATACAGTGCAAAAAAACTTATTAATTTAAACCATTTTTATCAATTTCATGCGACATCTGCCATCAGTTATTTTCTTATTGGTCATGCCAAAATTATTAAAAATGAAATGCCACTAAAATTTTGATGATTTTTTCATAATTTTTTAATTGAATTTTTTCTTTATATTTTTTCTGCCCTTTTTTTGCTCTTCTTGTTTGCTCCCTGGCAGAGTTTTAATTATCTCTGCAGTGAAAATAAAAGAAGAAAAGGAAGAAAGAATGGAAAATTTTAATTAATAACTTTCAAGGTAAATGGTCGAAATGAAAGCATGAAATATAAAAATCATTTAAAACTTTAATTACAAAACAAAATACAGACAATGGATGATAAAAAATGAGTAAAGATAAATGAAATTTTAGGAACAAAAAGGGTATGATTTTCCTTGAAAAAGAAAGAAAAAATACTGGATTTTTATTAACATTTTACTCTTATATTTAATGTCATCAAAAAAGGGTTAATTTTGTACCCCGATAAGATGCGACGGAAACCCAATTTGTTATACTAATACATTTCAATTTCTTTTTATTTTTGTTAATGTACATGTTTTTAGAAAATTTTTTAAGGATAATGATTTTAATTCGTAATAAATCGTAATAACAAGATTATCTTTTAGAATACACACACATTTACATACTTACTTATTACATATCTTAATGCACATAAGGGTGGAAACGCAAATTAAACTTAATGATTGTTGCAGTCCGTATTAAATAAAAATTGATAGAAATTTGTATCGTTGAAAAGTCAAAAATGGAAGTAACGCAAAAAACCATTATTATCAGTTGCTCACGCGCCGTTGAGTGACGCATAGCGCCATACAACATTTCTTGAATTTACTACGGTCTTTAGTTACACCTTTGATATGCGGCTTCTCCAGTTGTGGGGATACCAAATATACAGAATATTTTTTGGACATCGATTGACGAAAGCTTGTAGTTTGTTCGTTGCCTCCATTGACACAAGCCAAGTTTCACTTCCATAAATGAATACAGATTTTACATTCGCATCAAATTTTGGTTGCAGATGATAGTTGCCAGCATCGCCATACTTTCGAAGGCTAGCTAATGTCCCTTTTGCCTTCGAAGCCTTGATATCCGTTTTGGCACCGCTATTTAGTGTGATTTGGCTGCCAAGGTATGTAAAACTGTGTACCTCTTCAACGGGTTATCGTTAACGAAATTGTGATCAGTGCGTGAGTTGATGCGCAATTGATATTTTTTAGAGCACATTCGCAAACACTTCAATTTGTCCTGCATGTAGCTACGCCTCGTGAATAACAACACAATATCATCAACAGTTGAGGTGTTGCATACTAAACACCATAGCGAAGGTATATTAAATTTGTGCTAGTGCCTGCAATATCTTACAACACAGGCTTAGATCCATCATTTATTGTATCGATCAAAGATATTTTAATAAAATTTGACAAAATTTTTGTTTTTAGTCTAACCAGAAATCATTTATCGGTTATTGATTTTGTTAAAAACTTACACGTTAACCCAAACATTTTACATCGGGTGGGCCATCTATCGGTTTAAATTTGTGGTAGCAGTTATTTCGAATCTAGCAATACGTATGTAATTCTATTCTGTCACAAAATTCAGAATATTATCTTCACTGAAGGAAATAAATCGATTATCGCTTGAGCAACGTTGGAATTTATTGGAAATTTATTTCTAAAAGAAAGACAATTGTTCGGAAATTGCACGAAAATGTCGTGGTGTCCGGTATACATAAGTTTATTGTAAAAGTTCGTGAAACTGGTTTCATTGTTTAATTGAACATTTCACGCACTAGTTTATGACGCCTTATAAAGTTCAATTGGTCCAAGAGTTGAAGCCGCATGACCATTCGCTTCCTTTTCGCTTCGCTAAACAGGCCAATGAGAAACTGTACAATGATGTTGACTTTGAAAAAAAAAAAAAAAAAAATCATCTTTACGGCTGAAGCTCATTTTCATCTTGGTGGGTACATATTAGCAAAATTGCCGTATTTGGAGCTCAGAAAACCCAAATGTGATCTTACAGATGCCCATATTTCTTTGAAAGTGAGAACAGCGCATCATTACAGTCAATAGAGATACCTATCGCACCATGATAACCGATTTTTTGTGCCCGCTCTTCATGATGTTGATGTGAAAGATGTTTGGTTTCAACAGAATGGTGCAGCTTGCCACACATCTCATGCCACAATCGATTTATTGCGTCAACCGTTTGATGGTCGTTTAATAAGTCGAAATGGTGATGTCAGTTGGCCGCAAAGAAGCTGCGATTTGACACCGTTGGACTATTTTCTGTGGGGCGCCGTTAAAGACAAGTATTATGCCGACAAGCCTGAGGCAACTCAGCATTTGAAGGCCAACATTCGTGATGCCATTGCCGAAATACGACCTCATGCAGTCGAAAAAGTTCCCGAAAATTGGTCCGATAGAATTGGGTACAATGAGGCCAGCCACGACAGCCATATGAATGAAATAATATTTCATTTCTAACCGGAACAATTGTACTTCACAACAAAAAAATAAATTTAGCCCATCCGATATAATGTTTAGTCTGCATGTATCAATTTTCTCTCTTTAATAACTGGATTGAGACGTGTGGCATGTAAATTTTCCATTAGTTTTGAAATTATAGGTAGGGGGAAAATGGACCGATTTGGTGTTTCATCATAGGCTGCTTTCCTGGCTTATTAAACAAGATTACTTCAGCAGATTTCCAGTAGAAAAGATAAATACTTGCTTATAGCCCAGATATGATATTATGTCGATGTTTTTGTTTCAAGCTTTTTAATGTCGGGTGGTTGATATATTATTATTTTTCTCTGTTGCTTTAAGCCCATATGTTGTTTGATCTTTTTATTGGAGGATATTGTGTAGTTATTTATGAAAAGTTTTTTGTACTCTTCTGGGGTGATTATTCGGTGTGCGTTCATTTGTTAGACTCCCTAGGAAGTTAAAAAAATTTTTTGTATCGTTTTGTTTTCAAGATGAGCTCTTTTGCTATATTTTAAACCAACTTTTGTCAGATGGAGATCTTCTTAATTGCCACAATCGGTGTACTCTGCATTTTTTAGTAACCATTTCTTTCATTTACCTAGTGTACTGGTGTCCTACTGTGATAGTTTGTTTTGTCGTTACGCTGCTTCACGCTGCGCGCTGTATTCTGTTTGTCAAGTGCAATATTTTATCTTTTGACAAATAATAATATCCGTGCGCTGTTCATAATCTGATAGGATCTTTCCCAATCAGTATATTTACTCTTTAGTGTCAGTGGTCGATTTTCGGTGAATACGTTGTCATGTATGGGAAATGATCAGAGTTCCTGTCCATCCCAATTTCTATGTATGTACAGATAGTTCGTAGAGATCTTTTTCACGATGAAGAAATTTATAACATAGAGTATCTTTCCTGGAACAATTCGCCAGTAAGTTGGGGTGCCAGGAGATGCTATGCAATGTGTGCTGCAATCAGTTATTTATTTACCTTTTTATATACCTTTCTACCTTTAGCAGCAGTTACTAAGCCTTGACCTCAAATGGGTATGCTTCGCTCTGAAATCTCCACCTATTATGATTTGGTTTCTGTAGCTATTGATTAGCTTGATATAGAGCTAAATATGACGCCTGGGGGACAGTAGATCAAAGTAAGTGAAAAAATTTGTGTTTAAACATAAAATTACTTACATGTATTCTTAATATAAACTTACCAGAAAATTGTAATTAACTCAATCCCGAATTTGGAAAGAAACTTAGTCTGGAACCTAAAAGAATCAAATAAATAAAGCTGTGATATTTTTGATCTTGTGTGTATTTTAAAATCTACTTATTTACCTTTTCATTAATATTTAAGTCTCCGATTTTAAAGGTAATTATCCCTACATAATTTTGATCGCTATATTTTTTTTCCCCGTCACTCTAGAGTTAATGGAATAAACGTTACGGATGTGGAGCAGTTATTATCTGAAAATAGAAGAATACGACGAGTGTGGCAACAAAATATATCACCCGGCTTAAGAACGAATTAAAGGAGTAGACAAACAAACTTAAAAACCTCTGGAATCACGAAAGACTGTTTCATTAAATAATTAGATTGAAAATCTGAATGTGTTTTCAGATTCCGAATCTTTTTATGGCGCGCAGCAAGAACCCTTAAAAGACCGATTATAAGCAGACCTCTGTTGCGAAACTCGAATGGAGACTAGACGAGAGATTACTTTGAGAAGGGGAACTTATTTGAAGAACATTTGAGGAAGGTTTTCAACCCGAATATTTCAGACATCGTCGAAGAATTGCCTACCTTAGCACCAAGATTTACTACAGATTTATCATTAAGGTTTGAGTTTAGTGTCACTGAAAGCGTTAAATCTCATGAAGGCACTCGGAGGTGATAAAATCAGCAATAAAATGATAACAGAGATGGCTCGCTCGACGAAAAGATTAATTCTTTTCGTGCTCAATGCGTCTGAAATATTATCCACGAGCAAAAAAAAGTTCGTTTATCTCTATGATCCCGAAACCTGGTAAATACCACGCAAATATAGAGTTTTACAGGCAAATAAACCTGTTGTACTCGTATTATATATCCAAGCTAATCGAGAAAGCACCAAATAAAAAAGTTACAGCCTGTACTAAGTGAAGGTGAGTGTATTCCAAATTATCAATTTCGATTTAGAAGCAAATACATCACTATCGAATAAACACATATACTGGTGGGTGCTGTAAGAAGATCTTTTGTTATTTATCGAATGTAAAGTAAACTATATATATTGCATTTAATTTTTGTTATTAAAAATTAATAAAAAAATTAATATAATATAGTATTTAGAATATGTACATATTAAACTATCATTATTTCTTTTAAATTTGGGTACTCGATAACGTGAACGAACTCGAAAATGGTAGCTGCCTTGGTAAAAATTTATTGACTTTATAACCTAAAGTAATTAAAATGTCTATTGATGATTAAATACTTCTGAGAAATTTAAAAAAATACTTTATTTTGAAACAAACACATATTAGATCTTGCTAATAGATATTGAAATAAATTTAATACATTCAACTATTTAGATAACAACTGTATCCTACTGATAACAATTCGTTTTTAAATTCCATGTGTCTAAGATTAAACGCTTTCAAATCACATCTTTCTTATTTAGAAAAAAAGCTGTAAAAACCGCCTTCCACAAAAATCCCACGGTTAAAAATACATTCGTTTTCTAAATAAAATTATATATGCACATAGCTTTTTTTTAATGAGAATTAAATATTCTAAATATAGAGTTTATAAAATTATGTAGAAAGTAAATTTAACAAAAAAAAATAAAAAATTACACATTTGAGTGCATTGCTTACGTTTGTACTCATACATACAGTGACTGCAACGTATAATCGGACGTTTTTTTCACATAAATAACACGGTGCAACAAAAAACAAAAACAGAAAAATATAGTTCCGCCATCTAACGTTTTTTTTCCAACTAGTGCTTATTTCGTGAATGGTAACACTTAGCTCATGTCTGATTTGACAGATAATTAGTTTTATCCTTCCGCTGAACGAATATTGTTGTGTATACGCTTCGCTAAGTGGGCTTGCGATCGACTTACAGAAGATGCCGATTTTGCCAAAAGAATCATCTTTTTAGGTGAAGCTCATTTTGATCTTGGCGAGTATGTAAACAAGCAAAATTGTCGCATTTTGGGGCACAGAAAAGCCACACGCATACATTGAAAAGCCGATACGCCCAAAACGAGTCACTGTTTGGTGCGAATTTTGGTCCAGAGGCATAATTGGGCCATTTTTCTTCGAAAATGAGCAAGGAGTGGTTGTTACAGTCAATGGCGATCGTTATCGGGCCATGTTGAATGAATTTTTGTTCACAAAAATTGAAGAGGTGGATATTAGCAACATTTGGTTTCAACAGGACAGCGCTACGTGCCACACAGCCGAAGCTACACTCGATGTTTTGCGCCCTGTTTTTGAAGATCGCATTATCAGCCGCAGAGCTGATGTCGTTTGGCCATCTCGGAGCTGCGATTTGACACCGTTGGACTATTATTTGCGGGGTGCCGTCAAAGATAAGTGTTACGCCAACAAGCCAGATACAATTAACGCTTCAAAGGACAATATGTGTGAAGCCATTGGTGAAATACAGCTGCACACAATCGATAATGTGCTTAAAAATTGGACCGATCGTGTAGGCTACTGCATGGCCAGCCGAGGCAGTCATTTGAATGAAATTATTTTCCATTATTAACCGGAAGGATTGTACTTTCAAATAAAAAAAGAAATTTGAGAAAATATTCAGTAGTTTTTTTTATAGCATTTTCAAAAAAAATTTGTTTGGCGGACCCTATATCTGGCAAGTGATACTATATTTCTGATAAGCGCTATCGAGAAGAACAAAGATCTGTTTTTGGAGTTTTCGAAACAGCTCCAAAAGCTTGAGGCTTATAAGCAAATAACTAAGCTAATTATTAACCGATTTAAGGACTTTTCGGATTTGGAAAGAAGACAAATAGACCTTTTAAATGATATACATTTCGTTTAAGAATCTGGGCGTATTTCTCAAACAAACAAATTGTTCATCAAATTTTTTCCATATTTTTAAGTTTAGCCATGTTTTTGTGCACTATTTTATGTGGGAACCATACTATTTATGAAATAATTAAGGTATTATATTAAATTATGAATAAAATGAGACTTAAGCCTTAGAAATCAGTTGGAAATTGAAAAGAAGATTCAAATCGGGTAGTATTCACCTCAGTTACTAGCTTATAAGTGCATGAAGGTCCAAAAAGCCGGATTTCGGATTTCATTCATTTTTGTCGCATCGTGTAAGTCATCTAAACTTAAAAGATGTATAGATTTTTCGGGGTCTTATTTGTACTTCAGATATTTATGAATAATAGGAAAACCAGCATATAAACCTACAGTAACTGTAAGTATCAGTATAAAAACAAAAATTACTAAATTTAATCGACCAATTACTTATAATTTGCATATCCTTTGTCATCAAGCACAGTCAGTAAGCATCTTAGAATTGGCTTTGATATTCTTCCGGCTACAGGGAGTTAAATATTGGTTAATAATAATGTCTCATTAAGCTGAACAACGGTGTTGACCAAAGACGTTCAACTACACAGTTTTCACAGATTTTGGACTTCGCGTGTTTCTATAAGTTCGAAATAATTACGCATCAACTAATGCTTTGTAACACCTGATGTGTGCAGGGGATCGTTATTTTAATAGAATTCGCTAGCTTAGATTCCCAATTTCCCTGAAGTAACATAGCTTTGCATTTGCCTTTCGAATATTAAGATAAGCAAATGTGACTATTTTACTAAAAAATAAAATGTATTTTGCCATCTTGTCTACGTTAGCACTCCAAATATGGACCCAAATTCTAACATTGCATTTTGTATTGTGTGCAAATACACTGATTGGTCGATTATTGTATTTAAGTAATTCAAACTTTGTTTTTCTCGATTATAAGCTGAATCTAAAAAAATCGAGTTATTTTTTTTTTTTTTTTGTATTGAAACTTACAGTTATTATTGAATCAAATGCTGTTTTGCCTATTATTTATAGAAACAAATATCTGAGGTATAAACAAGACCTCGAAAAATATATACATTTTTTATATTTTTTTAAGTTTAGAGGACTTATATATGAGAAAGAAAAATTATCCGATTATTCGTTGGGGGTCACTGTACGTTCAACTGTTTTAAATTTAGTTGTGGAAAGTCAAATGATATCCTTTATTCGCCGCTACATGATTTCCTTACACTTTCTCACACACTGACAACAGACAAAATGAGTGATGTGATGATGAAGGCACGTGACATGCAAAGGGTGTTTGCGTTAAAATCAAATTGTCTGTGTTACGGCGAATGAGAGCGGGAAGATGACAACTGCCAACACAGCTGCCTTACTAATACCCAAGTGACAACAAATATCGGTTGACAGAGTATTCAATATTGTTGCATGTATTTTTAAAAGCTCGCTATTATGTTTAATGCTCATTTTCCGTTTGATACGTTTTCAATTCCGCTGAAATTAAGCTTAAGTCAAGTTGCTAACAATCGTGTAAGATAAATGTATGGCTGCTATTGAAAGAGAAGCAGGTTGAGAAAAAATTTATTCAAGAACTTGCAGGATTAACATGAGCCACTACAGTTTAATATTTTAATGGTAATTTTATTTATGTTCTTGTTGTTCTTTTGTTTTCATTACGTGTATGTTACACGCAATCACGGAGGACAACATTGTATACATACGTTTACTACAGAAAATTATTTGGAATCAGTTAATAATATCAGTGTTTCTCAAATGTTTTAAAATGTTCATAATTTATTGCAAACTTATTCTTATACATAAAGTAAAAAAAAAAACAAAAGCATTTTGACTAACTTGCTTTTTATATCTTTTGATTAGCTTTTTATATATGTACTTATATATTATCAGTAATACAGGCTGTATTTTATACGGTTGGAATGGGAATAGCTCATGTTTATTGTGTCGTGCTGGTTGTTGTTGATTATGATGTGCAGTTACTCTTGAATGCAGTTTGTTTCAGAAATTTTTTTTCTTTTTAGTACTATTGGCAATGTAATTGACTATAAATGAAGTAGAAATACGTTGGATGTGATAATAATTTTCTTATAGGCATTATAGAGAACAACAGGAATCTGTTTTTGAAATATTCAAAACATCTCAGAATTACAAGGTATTGGTTAGAAACCCGTTTTTTTGTCTTCATGCAATTGTAGGCTAATAACTTAGCTAATTACTAACCGACTTTAAATTTCTAATATGGAAAGAAGAGCAACAGAAATTTAGTCACGCGTTTTGCCCGATCATACGATATATTCAATAGGAATATCTCCATATTTACATAAGATCTCTGGAGAGTGTGCATAACATGTCGGGAATTATTCATGTAACCTGGGTGTTTTTGGATGAAATAGCGAGATATCCGACGGTTATCCTTATTCATAGGTAATGGACATGAGGACATTGAAAGTAACTGCATGCCGAATATACTTGAGCAGGCAGATGTCACTTTGGATCAGAACGGATCGATTGGAAACTTTGGTGCTGTTGTCATGGGAATTTCGGCAAGTGGCGATCACACGATGAGATTGGCAGACATGCTCAAAGGATGCAGAAGTTGCTATGATGAAGAGGATGATAAGCCTACGGAATACCTTTTTTGCCTCCGCTCAGAACTCGACAATAAAACTAGTTCCAACGTACAATCTGCAAAATCCTTGCCCTCAGTGGAGCGACTGAATGGCTCACTGTCGTCAGACAGAAGTTGCAAGGACCATGGTGTAGCAATTGACACATGGTTACACAATGAGGCCTACAATTTGGATACAAGTGGGCTGGTGATAACTGCCAAGTGAACTTAACTGATGTTTAGTCAATGATAAAATACTACTTTGCTTTTGAAAATCCGTCGGAAATTGATAGAGTTATTAAGTTTTTTAGTAAAACGATTAATGAAAGCTTTTGTTTTGTCTATAAAATTATCTGTTTTTCTTGTTGTCAAAAAAGTACTCTCAAAATTTTTTTATACCGACTGTTATTATTCACCCTTATTCTATTTGGCGACAAGGGCAACTTTAAGGCAACAACAACTTAAATCAACGACAGCATTAGTTTTATGTTGATTTGATATTCTCCAAAAGTATTATGACGGCGTTGACTGTTTATTGATAATGTTAATATCACATATCTTATGTTTAAGTCAGCTGATTTATTTTGTTTAATGTTTTTTTTTTTTTTTTTTTGTAAAGAAGTTCTGTATAAATTACAAAAGTCTGTAAAAATAAAAATGAAATAAAAATAAAACGAACATCTTTTCTCATTTCGGTTATATGATTTGTATGATATTTATTTGTAGTGTTTGAACTCTATTTTCTAAAATGGCACAGATGATCAAGAGGCTTCAGCACATTAGGGGTTAGTTGCTTGTTTATTTAGAAGAACTGTTAACGTTTGCCTAGAGCCGACCAAATACCCAGTATTTGTGTTTCCGTCTGGTTGGTTGGTTGGTTTACGTTGTCACTTACTAATAGTGTAATCGGATACCATTTTAAAAATTGCCACAAATACCCAAAAACTGCACAATGTCGGGAAAAACCTCACACAACATCCGTCAGCTTGTGATATCTGAAAAGATGTGTTTTCGCCTTTCCAGATTATTTTTTCTCTATAACTTCACTTGGGAGTATAAAGGGCTTCAGCTAGAATTTTCCATTTTACTCCCTTCGGCAATACAATTTGATTTCATCCATGACTAAAGCTACGGTCACATTTGTCAAATATTTGACGAAAAAACGTAACCACTATTTTTATAGAAACTTTTTATGAAATATCTTTTCATTTCCTTTAACATTTTTTAAATTAAATAATTTAAAATTTAAATTAAATTTTAAATTATTTAATTTAAAAAAATGAATGATAAAAGAATAAATATTTCTATCAAATAATAGTCACGTTTTTTCGTCATATATTTGTCAAATGTAATCGTAGCTTAATTGTTATTGTAAAGCTCTTCCTATATTTTTCTTTACTGTGTATTCTTTGGGCGGTTAAGTGCGACTACCTTGATGGTTTAATTTTAACACTTTTCCATTTTTTATTTAAATTTTTGTATATTAAATTTTATTCGTTTATTTATTAAATTTTCATTCTTTATAAACAGATTTATCAAATACAGGATGGCTGATGAATTTTGTTACATTAAGAAACCTAAATAACTTTTTTTTATAATTTATATTACCACATTCTACAAAGAAGTATGATCCGACAACAAACTCTCATTGATCGGAAATTATTAGCTCGTGTGTGTGTTTGCGGTGTGTAAGATTTAATATACAAATATGAGTTTTATCTTCAAAATTTTGCATTTTTACTAAATTTAGATGAAGATCTAAAATAGAAAAATAAAATTTAATGGATAACACAATTAGAAAAAAAGTTGTTACATTTTATTTTGGTAGCTCGTTTCATCAACCACCCTGTACAATAGGGTAAAGCTCAGAGTATTTTTTAATTTTATACTGAATATTTTTTGCTTTTCAAAGCAACACAACACCAAAATCGTTGACGACAAAATCAAAGGCAATTAAAGACAACAGCAACGTTAATTTTTTTTACAGAATACCTAACATATGTTAACAGTCATCGATAAATGGCAATATTCATAACGGGAATACGAATTTGAAGTAAAGGATAAAAACGGCATTGTCTTATGTTGACTACGCCATGTAGAATAAGGGTGATTATCTATCACTCGCTTCACTTTGACGAGCTATGCAAGCTTGTTTTGTCCTTGGCATTTAAAAGAACAACTTATATTCATTGAGCCATCGAATCGTACTAAATTTGTGAGAGATATAATGTTAGATGAGAGATAAAAATATATAATCGATAACACAGGATTGTCATTTAGCAAAAGTAATTCGAAGAGGCGATAGGAGATATAACAGTTTCGACTAAGAATGGACGGTGAATGTTTCAATGTTTTAAATTACTAGATGTATTAATAAATTTGGACTCATTGGGTCATTTTGCATCACACATTTTTTAATTGTGTAACAATTATATTTTTTTCTTTTTCTTGACGATCATCCAGAGGTCTCATATAGAAGCACATTCCCGGAAATCACGTCGGATACCAGCCGGAAAGTGAAATGAATCTGGTTATAAGCCCGACATCAATGATCGATAGCTCCGATAGACCATCGAGAAAGGGCGAGCCAAGTGTGATTAATCTATGTACGTCTAGCTAGAGACGAAGACATTGGTAAATGAAATGGGCCACACTTTCCTCTTCCTCAATCGATCTACAGCTTGGTAGAATTCATTCGCCCGTACACGCGCGTGTCTACCCATAATGCGATGCCTTGTGAGGATAGACACAATAGAGGAGATGCTCCCACGATCCAATTTGAAATGCTGATTGGTACGTCTGCTATCCAATCTAGGCCAAGTGAGTCTAGCAGTGAAACAATTATCAACCTCCGCCCAGTATCTATTAGCATTCAATAAATACTTCTGCCTCATAGACAGCCAAACGGGGGTCAACCAACCCTGTGCCTGCTTTAGCAAGCCCATCTGCTACACAATTACCCTATATGCCCCTGTGGCCAGGGACCCAAATGAGATGGACACCAAACTGTCGTGAGAGCAACCCAAGGAAATCACGAGCTGAAAGCTGCATCCGAGGTAGATCTAATAGCCGCTTGGCTATCAGAGAGAATCACATCAGCTGTGTGAGTACCGCCTCTCAGCATGGTAAATAGCCATCACTTCGGCCTGAAACACACTGTAGTAGTTCGTAAGTCGGAGAGAAAGCCTTAGATTGCATTTTTCGAAAAAAATTTCGCTGTCCACCCTGTTCTCACATTTAAAGCCATCATTAAGATGTCTACCGCGTCGCCGGGATTAACCGAGCCAGAAACCCAGTCATCAATTAATAATTAATGATTTTTATAACAAAACAAAACAAAATTTAATTTTGTAATTCGATTTAAGGATCACTGCATTAGTGTTACTTTCGTTTCGCTATGTTGATTTGTAGTATAAACATATCCACAGCAATTATATTCTTCTTATTACATATGTATGTACGAGATTTGGTGATGATGATTGCAATTTCGTAGGGTTGAACATTAATTATGGCTCATCATTTTGTCCGTTATGGATTGTGGAATATGAACAGGAATTTGAAGCAGGGGAAAAAAGGCAAGTGTTTTGATTACATGAACGTGGTCATGGGGCACGTGTCTGGTCACGTGTCCTCACTACAGCCCACAAACCATAAAAGTATTTATTATTTTGAACAAATTTTGTAATTGAGCTTAAATAACATAAATAAACATACAAATTAGAAAGTAATGGTAACATTATAATGGGAAAGATTTATTATTTTTAAATAGTGGAAAGGCATTTTTGTTGCCTTTTTTATTTTGTGTAATATTTTTTATATTTTTTTAAAAGTTAAGGTTTATGATGATGGAGGAATAACCCTTTGTCACTCTATTGCAGGTTTCATGGCGTTATTTTACTCCCATACTCCACTTACAATATTTTAAATACGATTGGTCTTCCATTTCTTATTTCGTACTCCCCATGGGTATTTAATATCAACACTTGTAGACGCAAGAATTGAAATCCCATTGGTATTGTGGTTTTCTCAAGTAATTGATATTTTCTTCTCCTCCTTGTTTCTTATTCCATTTAGTTAGGCATTTTGATTTAAAGACCACCATTGTTATGGGGTATGCACAGTTTGAACAAGTGGAAAAATTATATTTAAGGCTGTCAAAATGACATGTAACAAAGTTTTTTCATTTGTTTATATTAAAACTGAAATTATGAAACAGGTTTGAACTTTTTATTAATTTTTTTTTCAATGGTTGTCAAGATGACCTGTTGTTTCTTGTTCGTTATGAATAAAAGTATTGGTGTTCTTATTAGGAAAATGATTATACAATGTATTAAAAATCTCATCAATTGGTAGTTTTACATGTTATTTTTTATACACTGCCTATTACAACTATAGACTACAGATTACTTACTGAACCTTCATGAGGTATTTGAGTCAAATTTGACCCGTTTTTGGGTAAACATTTTTTTTTTTAAGTAAGCGGTTTATAGGGTTGATAAGTTGATTTTTTGACTTGTATTTGATTTCAAAACTGAACATAAAAATTTGGTTTTTAAAAAAATGTATATGCAAAAAAATTAGCTATAAATTTTTTTACACTTAAGGTCTTCAAGTCAAATTTGATCCAGAGTACAAAACGCGAATTTCTGTTATTCTGAACAGCACAATTTGAACAATTTACGAGTAGTAAGATTTAAGAATAAGGATGAGGGCAGTGAGCGGCGAGTTTTAGACTAGTTTGTACTCATATCTGAATTGCGAATTAAAAGGGTTGGTATATTGCCCGAACTTTACAATACGGGGGTTACTATTTATATTTCGAGAATAGCAAATAATAACACATATTTTTAAATGCAAATGGCTTTATTGTTTTTCAAAATATTCCCCTTAATGATCAACACACTTTTGTATACATTCAAACCATTTCTGAAAGCAATTTTTCCATTCCTCTTGAGACACCTCTAAAACATGTTTTTTGAACACCTCAACTGCTCCTTCGGTGCTAGTAAATTGTTTGCCACGAAGTTTACTTCTGATATTCGGGAACAAGAAGAAGTCATTGGGTGCCAAATGAGGATTGTACGGAAGGTGAGACATCAATTCGATGTTTTGACAGCTAAAAAATGTACCTGTTTGACGTGATGTGTGAGAGCTCGCATTGTCATAATGGAAAATGATTCGTCTTCGGCGGTTGGTTTTACGAATTTCTCCAAAGACTTCCGTCAAACAGAAGGTCGTGTACCACTCAGAATTGACCGTCCTACGTTGCTCAAGCGGAACAGTCAGTGGCCATATGAGCCATTCTGCCGAGGAAACTGGCCATTTGCTTCGCTGTGCTTTTTCCACGCACAACTTTTGTTGGATAAAGCTTGTCTTGTATTGCTGTTTTGTTTCCGTCTCATACACATGTATCCATGATTCGTCACCTGTCACGATTTTATACGCGTCTCTTGAAGCACCACGGTCGAACTTTTCAATCATTTCCTTACACCAGTCGACGCGAGCCTTTTTTTGAGCGATTGATTACGGGGTATCCAACGAGAACAAATTTTTTTACAACTAAGTGTGATGCAATATCGTTCGTATTGAAGTGGAACTAATGTGCAGTGGAACTAATGTACATGACACATGACAATCTTCTGTTATAAGTTCACGCAATCCATCGATGTTTTGTGACACAACAACCGATTTTGGACGAATTACATGGAATTCGTCGGCGACCGAACTACGACCACGATTGACCACTATACCAGCGATATACTGTGGCTTTTGGTGGTGTTTTATCAACATACAAAGAACTGAGTTCATCGATATATGCGAAAAATAATCCAACGAAAATCTCTTGAAATTTCCATTTTTTGGCCAAATTGATTTTCTTAACTCTAAGGCAAGAAGACAGAACAAATAGCACTTGTAAATCAAAACGTTGTGAGTACGTTTATGCTACAAATTTATGGTGTTGCCAGATTTTAGCTATTGACATTAGTGTTGCCAGTTTCCACTCGTACGTTTAAAATATATCAATTGATGAGCAACTGTTACTGTTGGTATTTTTAAGAAGATGCCTGTTCCGGCTATACATTACTACAAAACCAGCTTAATATGGCATACAATTTTGAGCGCTTTGAGAACTTGCTAGTTATTACGGCTACTATATATGAGCAAAGTATACCATATGAACTATGGTTAAAAGAAACCAAAGTTGGCAAGTAGTTTTCGATCTTGCAGTTGAAATGCCACAATCAGATGTTTCTTTGTACATACATAGAAAATCAAATTAATGTAGTAGGAATTGCACTTAAAAATAAGACTGAATTACCACCATAGATTTTGCCAATATAAGACAGATCTATATTTTCGTAATTTTTGTTTTCACCATATTGGAAAAGAAATGAAAAAATAGTTTGTGATTCTTCTAAGTACTTTTTATCATAATCTAGAAATTAGTAATTTCGAGGACATAACACCTCAGATAGTATTAGATTACAATAAAGCAAAGGAGTGCTCGATACGCAGGACAAAGTTGTGTCATGGTTTACTTGGATAAAAGACTAATTGACTCCCATAAGTGATATTTAGAAATCTGAAGGATATATCTGCTTACAATGGTTTTATTTTATTTGTTTTGCTAACCACGGCTAGAACAATAATGCTAATCGTCATTTCTTAGAAAATTGGGTTTGCAACTTACCACGGCTTATATAACGTACTGAAAACGTTACCAAGAGCATAATTTTTTAAATAAATTACACAATAACAATGCAATAATCCTGAACATGATCAGCAGCCTTCAAATTTAACCAAATGCAAAGAAATATTACGCGAATTAGGCTGAAGAAGTCGTTGCTAATTATGTACACAAACAGATAATAAAACACCTTTGGTAAGCAAACAACACTCTTATGTAATTATTTTATGCAAATAATGCAATAATTAAAAATAGTATTGATCGAACATCTATTATTTGTATGTCAAATACATACCTATACTACTGGAATTAACTCTTAAGTCACTGTACTCCTACATAACAAATATTCATTTTTGTATATAAGATACATACATTGTATATAGATAGCTTTTATCCAGTATGCTTTCTGCAATAGCTGCTTTTTGGCTAATGTGGATAGATGCCACTGCTTTAATTGTTGCCGTTTTCTACATATACTAAATAAAATATTTAGTATGAATAAAAGGCTCTTACCTACTTATCTAATTCATACAGTTATTGGCTCATGATGTGTATTGTTAACGATTTTGTTTGACCTAGCTTAGAAACTTTTACTGTTAGCGTTCTCAAGATATACAAAAATATTTACTTTATATGGGAGCTACCACGCCTACTTGAATAATTCCACCCACATTTTGACCAAATATTGAAACTTTATCTTTAACTGTTCTCATGGTATAAAGAATTTAACTGTTCTCATGGTATAAAGAATTAAATATTCAATTTGTATGGGAGGTATCACGCCCACTTGTCCAATTTCTCTCAGTTTTATGATTTATATTTGCTATAAATTAATTCCGACCAAATTCTGAAACTGCAGTTTAAACCGTTCACATATATACTAAAATCAATATTTAGATTGTATGGGAAGTACCATGCCCTCATGTCCAATTCCGTTCAGCTTTTGACTGACGATTTGTACTGGTTTTAAAGTCATTCAGACCAAATTGAGAAGTTTTTGCTTTAATAGTTTTTAAAAACATACAGAAATCAATACTTAGTTTGTATGGGATTTCTGTATATCTTGAGAATGGTAAAAACAAAAGCTTCTGAATTTGCTCTGAATGACTTTAAAGTCAATACAAATCATCAGCGAAAAGGATGGCGTGGTACCTCCCGTATAAAATAAATATTGGTTTTCTTTATATCTTGAGAAGGGTTAATGTGTTTGGTACAAACAGCTTCAAGGTCAATACAAACCTTCGGTAAAAAAGACAGCTAAAAGACAGTTTATTTCTGGAAGAAGCCATAGGCTATCTGAAATGTTTAGGCTTGGACCGGAAGTGGACAAAAGGTGAAAAAAGGTAACTAAAATAACATTTAGGATAATAATTATGACGGGGGTACCGAAGCACGTTGGGTTTTAGCTAGTTATTATGATAAAGTAACGAACGATACTTTTGTATTTAAATATTTTGGATATCTAGCCTTTTAATTGATAAAACCTGCATCTTATATTCATGAATAGTAGATCTCAATGAAATCAGTAAGTTAAAGCTTAACTTGTTAAATTATCCTTTTCCAACATTTTTTGAAATTTTTCTGTTAACAAGAAAGTTGATGTTTAGAGTTCCGCATACTATCGATATCATTTAATTTTCTTTTTAAATAGCCTTTGCTGCTGAATGACTTGGTCATACATATGTCAACATAAATAAAACTTATTATTACTAATTCGTATGTTAAATATTGATAAAGTCATAGTAGGTCACATACATTATAAAACTAATTCTGTTAACATATTGTAGAACTATTAAAAATATCCCAATATAAGTTCAAATATTATACCAAAAAAAGTATTGTACAACAAAAAGGCTGAAAAACCTACTGCCCTTCAAAAGTGAAGTGTCGAGAGTAGTCGTAAAACGATACAAAAAAAAAAACGCAAGTATTCCTTAAGTAGCCTAAGCAAAGCTATAAAATTAGGTAAACAAACGCGAAGTAATAAAAACTGGCAAGACGTAACGCCACATACACATACATCCATGTGTAAAGCTCAATGGAGAAAGGGTATGAAACATATGTGAAACAGTATGACTACTTATACGTCAGCCGCAAACACTAGTCGATACGTAAAAACAATAAAAATTTATAGATTCGCCAAAAACGAAAAATCAACATAAATAAGGATAATAAATAAAAAGCATGAAGGCAACTACAAAAATAACACCATGAAAGTATTATAATGACTCTCTCTGTTCTCTTGTTGGTGGTTAGATATGGGAGGGTGTGCAATTTGACTTTCATGTTGGATGGGAGTCTTTTTTTATAGAAGCCCTTGAAAGTAAATTATCTGAGTAAACAGAGAGTCCGACAAATATTTTTTTGTTTTTTCATTAAAATATAAAGTAATAAAGCTTTATAGCTCAGATCTCAGATCAACACAATGCATTCAATTATCCAACTTATCACTTTGTGAATTTAGTAATATTTTAAATAGCAGCTTAAGAATTATGCAGTGTAGACATAAAGGTCTTATCCTACACAGTTCGCCTTTAAACTTAAAGTCTTTGCAGATTAAGAAATCTCCTAGCCAGGGAGGTGTGTATGTTTCGTCAATGAAATACTAATTATATTAACAGTTTCCGTAAAGCTATAGCCATACCGCTTTTTGAGGGGATACGTACGTGCCAGGTGTACCGGTATGAAGTAAGCATCAAGATGCAAACGTCTCCATATGGAACATTTATTGTGAACGAACCCTAATTTATTTTTTATTTTTTTTTTTGGCAATGACATCTGTCTAACATATTCAGTATACATCAAATCAATGAACAAACAACATCATATTCTTTCATCGTGTTAAAGATGGCAGACTTTATACCAGAAAATGATGATTTGCGGAAAGGATTAATTTTTTCTTTTCATTTGAAGAACAGTGCTGCAGAGTCGCATCGAATGCTTTTCGAGGTGGATTGTGATCATGCTTTGAACGAAAAAAGTATGTGTTAATTCTGGACAACCATCAACTTTGGTGGTGTGTCTGGTGGGATCAGAAAGGTGTGGTGTACCACGAGCTCCTAAGACCTGATGAAACCTAAGACCTATCAAACCAAAAATTGTTATATTCTATTCTGATGCAAGAAATATCAGCAAACCTTAGATGACAGTGTAGTTACGACAATATATTTTAGAAATCGTCAATAATTATAAATATCTGAACGTTAACTAAAAAAAATCCTTTAACAAACTTCTAAATAACGAGTCAGCTGATTCAAAACTCGCAATAAACTCCTCATGGTCCATTTATCTAAATCATTTTAAAATCTTCACATAAAACAAGTTGAAAATTGTTCAAGTATGGAGCTATTAAATGTACGACGTAGTAGAGAAACTACTCAGATTTTTTATTAAAAACATATTTCATCTTCCTTCTGCAACTCGACTGACTGATAAATATGCTTTAATTTTTTGAAAGTAAGAAACAATTTAATAAAATTTTATATTGTCATCATACACCACGCAAAAGCGTACAAAAATTGTTCAATTTTATTATGTTTCTGGACGATCAGTTGTTACAACACAAGGAAAATACCGTCAACATTTCAATACTGCACACGATAAGAAGCTTCATTACCCGTTTTGAGAACCAGATTTTAAAAGGTAATGAGCTACAAAGAACTGTTTACGACCTGTTCGCTCAACAGAAAATATACGAGAAAGTGTCCACATGGATCCATCTGGGTCTACTTTCCGACGTGCTACTCAGTTATTAACCACCACAACATCGCAACAGCACATTCTAAAAGTTGATCTCGGGCTGTCTTCATATAAAATTCAATTGACTCAAGAATTATTATCTAGGGCTGAATCACAACGGCTATAATATGCCAATAGATTAATTTTACTTGTAAGAGTAAACTACATTTTGAACACATTTTCAATTAAATGGTTATATTCCTAAACGGAATGGGCGAATTTTCGGTCCCCAAAATCCTAAGCACTGCTTCTCAGATGCACGGATTGGTGCAGAATTATGGCTGATGAAGGATTTTTGGTCTATATTATTTCGAAAATTATGCCGATGAGCCAGAAGCCGCTTCCGGGGCGATATATATTAGAAAGAATTGGAAAAGTTTTTATGTCCGATAGTTCTCATTAATCTTTTATATGATTCCACCAAGATAGAGCTACAGCTAATATCACGAGAGATACAAATGCGGTCTCACGAAAACTTTACTTCAATAAACCACAAAACATTGCGCAACTTAAGCAGAATGTTTGCCAGAAACTTTGCTCAAATTATTGCAAAATGTTTTGAAAAAATCCACTAGATACCTCAAAGTTTTAGACCCAATTCTACGTTAATAAGTTTAATACATACATACATATATATGTATGTATATTAGGCTTGATATTATTTTTAGTAAAAAAAAGTTTCTGCAGCAAACACCATTTCTCCAAAGTATTAAAATGCCTGATCCTGAAGGAATGTTTGGTACTCCCAAGAGCCGTTTATCAATAACGTTTTCACAATAACAAACAAGCGATCTAGTTTCCAAAACGAACAACTTAAGAGGTTCCCCATTGAAAAACTAAAAAAATAATGTTGTGCCATATAATTACCAGTCTTATGCAACGTACGTACATTGCACTTATAGGTATAAAGTTTAACCTAAATGCGTCATGTGTTAAAATTAAGATATCGATTTCCAATTTTTACAAAATACTTTGTTTTACTAAAAAGTACATTTTAAGGCGTTCCAGATAAACAAATTTTAATTTTGGAAAATAAGGACCAGTCTAATGTACATACATATTTCTCGCAATATTTAATTGAGACAAGGGAGAATTTCTCTCAATAAATGAGCTACACCCAATTCCATTTTTAGACTCATTGAAAGACACCTACCGTTTAGCGCCGGCCCCGAACGGTAGATGCTAGCAAATCTTTTGCGTTGATGCTGCTGTTGAAAATCGTCAGATGATCTGGCCTGGGATTGAACCCAGGAGCTCTGTGTATATAGGTTGAGCAAATTTGAGGTTAGGAAGTAAATTGGCTGTCAAATGATGAAATAATAAGAATTGAGCTGTCAACCTTTAGCACTTATTTAGTAAAGAATTGAGAAATGTTAACTATGGAACGCTACATTCTTGGACAAAGAATTTTAATTGTCAAAAACTGAACGAAAACAACGCATTTTTCAACAAAAGTATCTTTAATGATGAGACCCATTTTCAATGAGGCGCTAATGTAAACAAACAAAATTATCGAATATGGGGCTGACAAAATCCATAAACGGTCAACGAAAAACCATTACATCAGAAGAAAGTGGCCGTATGGTGCGGTTTGTGGTTAGGCCACATCATAATGAGCAAGGAAACGCCGTCACCGTGAATTCTGTGCGCTACCAAACCATGATAACAAATTTTTTGTGGCTACAATTGGATAATGTTGACATCAGTGACGGTGTCACAAGCCACACAGCCAGCCAAACAATTCAGTTATTGCATGAAAAATTTCCGATGTCAATTGGCCGCTTCGTTCTTGTGATTTAACGCCGCTGAATTATTTTCTCTGAAGCTATTGTAAACCGGGTTTACATAATCAAACCATAAACAACTAACAGCCTGAAATTTGTCAAAAAAAATTGTGCTTTTAAGCCAATTTACTTCCTAACCTCAAATATGCCCACCCTCTGTAATTAGTTATTAATATTCCAAAAAGTTAAAGTTTGTATGTATATAATGGATCCTGACTGCTTGATTACATAAATTATAGAGTCCTTTACGAAAACATCTATGTATGGACCATTTTATTTCTCTTTGAAGTTCTTGTGTCTTTTTGTCATTTAAGAATCCCTGGCCTAAGGGATAAAGCCCTAAAAAAAATAAAATATAAACCTCTTATGGCCACAACCTGTTCGTCTATAAAAATCAAGACATATTAGGCATAAAAATCGTTTTACAATAATGATTTTTGTTATTTTTTGTTTCTTAAAAAAGTGATTTGCAAAAATATATTTGAATGTTATGAACGCATTTTATGGGGTTTTATCTACTACTCAGCCATCGTTAAGGTGTTTCTGCATCATCGGCAAAACGAGTATACATTTTTATGATTATGTACATATGTATGCATGTGTTTACATACCCTGTAGGATAATGAGTAGCTAACTACAAATATAACCAGCTTTAAGTGAGCATTTATTTACCAACTTTAAGTTATCTTCTGCTCAATGCAAAATTTACATTGACCAAAGTGTATATTCTGTGCAGTAAGTTTTTTGGTTTTGGTTAGTTGTTTATTCTTTATTAGGGATTTCCCCCATTTCGTTTCACACTTTCGCTTAATAGACGCTAAAATTGATTAACATATTTTTTTTTATATCTACACTATCTAGCCCCCATATTAATTATTATCCTAAACGTTATTTTAGTTAAATTTTTTCCCCTTTTTTCACCTTTTGTCGCTTTCGGTCCTATATATGCTTTTAGATAGACACTATAGAATCTACTTAATTCCACAATTAAAATTCGTTTGAGTATGTTTTAGTTAAATATCTACTTCATTTAGTTGCACGCAACTGTCAGCCACTGTATTCGCCCTCAACTTCAATGAACAGCTTAAGTTTCGTTCACATTTGTCAAATCTTTGGCGAAAAAATCTTAACCACTTTATAGAAACATTTTATGGAAACATTTCCTTTTATGTCAGTGTTTCTTAAAAAATTATTAAAAAACAAATATTAATACAAAAAAATTTCGATTTTTAAATTACTTAATTTAAAAAATTTGAAGAAATAATAAAAGAAAAAATATTTCAATAAAGTAGTGGTCAAGTTTTTTTCTAAAAAAAAAACTATATGTTTTAAATCGTTTATTTTGAGAGATAAACATAAGTAGGAAAAAACATTTTTTTTTTCAAAAACCATTCATTTTTCAACATAGTCTTTTTTTAGCTCAATACACTTAGTAAGACGATTTTTTAACTCTTTTATACCATCTGAATAATACGATTTTGGGAACTCCTCAAAATACGCATTAGTTTCGGTAATCATTTCTTCGTTTGAGATGATTCTTTTCCCTGCGAGCCATTTTTTGAAGTTTGGAAACAGGAAAAAGTCACTAGGGGCTAAATCTGGATTATAAGGTGGATGATCAACCAATTCGAAGTGGATTTCTCGTAGTTTTAGCATCGTATCTAATGCTGTGTGAACCGGTGCCTTGTCTTGAAAAAAGACCACTTTTTTCTTGTTTAAATGTGGTCGTTTTTCCTTGATTACGTCAACCAATTGATCCAATAATGCACGATAATACTCTTCTGTGATTGTGGATCCTTTTTCAAGATAATCGATGAGCAATATTCTTTGTGCATCCCAGTGGCCATAACCTTGCCAGCCGATTTCGTTGTCTTCGCCTTCTTCGGAGCACTTCCACCAGCTTCCACCCATTGCTTCGATTGATTTTTGGTTTCAGGTGTGTAGTGACCAAAAATCAGCAGGATTATGCTTTATCATGTCCAAACACCGCTGTGAAGTGATCTGTCGAACTCGTTTTTGTTCAACACTGAGCAAACGCGGCACCCATCTTGCCGATAGCTTTTTCATATGCAAATGTTCATGCAAAATGTTGAACACACGTTCATATGATATGTTTACCATTTTAGCAATCTCACGTATTTTGACCCAGCGATCATTCATAACGATATCGAGGATTTTCTTGATATTTTCTTCAGTAACCACCTTTTTTGGCCTTCCTGTTGAGGGTATTGTTGCAGTGCTTGTTTGGCCCCGTTTAAATTCAGCAAAACAATATTTTACCATATAGTCTGACGGAGCAGATTCGCCGTTATGTTTATCAAGCTTTTCTTTTGTTTCTTTCGCCGTTTTGCCTTTAAAATAATAGTGTTTAATCACTACACGGAATTCACTTTTTTCCATTTTCCAAGAAACAAAAAAGTTGCTTACTTCAAACGACTACAACAAATAAACTAATCGATGAATATGGCTAAAATTTTAACAGCAGACGTTCGACAGATCGTAATTTCTAAGAAAGAAAAAGTTTATGTGTTTGTGCTCCCATCTAGCGCTAGGTAGCTTCAACGTCAATCCACCCTCGTACAATAAGTCAACTAAAAGCTAAGGTTTAGAAAGTCAACTTTAAGTTAGTTGGAGAATAATGCAGATTTGGGCAATTGACTACCGCCTTGGACATCGTAAAATTAAAATAGTTAGTTACTGTCATTGAAAAGTAATCCAAGTGTCAGTCACCATTAGTTGCGAAATAGTTACCTTAAAGTTAGTTTGAAGTTAGTTTTAAGTTAAGTCAGTTTCCGAAAGGGTACGTACAATTATTTTTATTATTGTTTTTATATTAAAACATTTAAAAATTCTTATATTTTGTTGCTCTATTGACATTTTTATTTTACAATCGTCACACATGCTGCTCCCTTTTCTTAAAATTTTCTTTTTATTTTCTTATCCCATATGTGTGAGTGTATTTGTAGATTGTTGTTAAAATTTCCAATTTCTTTTGAATTTTCTAAAACTTGAGCCTTTGTGAATGTATGTACGTATGTATGCGTTGTATGTATGCTATGTATGTATGTACGTGCTTGTAACAGTAAAAATAATGTCATTAGGCTTAAAGGTCGTTCTGTACTGAAGTTAACCGAATATAAAATCTATTTGATTTGCTCTAGAAACCCATCCATACGATACTAACATTAAAATTTAATGGCTTTTTATTGTATTTCGCTAGATTTGAGGTTATGTTAATCCGATTTAAACATGTGTACAAGTTATAAAAATTTATTGATATTATTTTATTTCATTTTTGAATTCTAACAAAGGATATTGTTCTTAAATTTACACATACATAACATATGTATGTATGTATGTACATAACATATGTATGTATGTAAATACTTGCGTAAAAATATTCTGCAGCAAAAGTCTAATTTCAGAATTTCTTTGAAATGAGATTTATGAAACACCAACACACTTATAATACCCCGGACCGTCGGTTTAATTCCACTGTTTTGACTGTTGTTTGGTTTCTGGTGGACTTACGTTTCATCATCGATTATGAAACGGCGCAAAACCTCAATTATTTTGCAGTTAAACTACGTCAAACCCTTCTGCCAAATTGTCACACGATTAAATTTGTGGTTGATGGTGAGTAATCCCTTGGATCCCTATGTTTTCTATAATCTATCGGAGATCTCAAGCTGGTGTGCTTTATGTTTCGTTAACTTTAAGAATTAACTTTGCCATATACAAAGTTATAAAGCCGTCTAAAATTTTAAGGCTTTTCAATAAACTAGAATTCTATAGGAAAATTAATGTATACGCATACACAACACAAAGAACTTGATTACAAAACAATGGTACGGCAAGTTTATACATACGCAAAAGTATGCTTCAACGACTGTGCGAATGAATAAACACAATCAAATGTGTATAACCATAATGTACTTAACAAACTTTTCGTCAAGTTTCGTTCAGTTTCATTTGCTTACGAAAACAGCCATATGTGTGTTAAGGCTCAAACATAATATACTTTTGCTTACTTAAGCTACTGTCAAAAACTCAAGGAAAAGTCTGTCAAATACTTAATCAACTTTTTGGTGGCTATAATGTACCTTTTGAATAGTTGTATTCGTGGGAACATGAAAATTGCTATCTGAGAGTTGAGTTGAATGGGTAATTAGCATTATTAGTTTTTGAATCAATTGGTTTTTTATTAAAAATGTAAAATTTTTGATTCTGTGTAAAAATTTAACACAGTTTATATAAAAATTTAAAAAATCTTTTTTGCAATAAATATTTTCAATAGTGATAAATATCTCAAATATTTCTCTATTATTAATTTTATAATGTATTCGTTTTAAGCTGTAAAGTTAATCAAAAAAAAATCTATTAATGAAAGCATCTATTAATAAAACGGTATTCATTGAGTCTATTCAATCATTTAATTCTAATTTACAGCATCTCTTGGTGTCAACTCCATGTGTCACATTTTACAAATTTGCAACAATAAGTGGGAGATTACTTTTTTACTTTTTTGCTGCAAATGCAACCGTTAAATAATTTTAAACGCTTGATAGTCAATCAGTTGCCGTAAAATATTTATCGTATTCAAAATGTATTTGACTTTATTTTACCGATAAATTACTACATTCTGAACAAATGTTCATACAAACAGTCACATTGAAATCATAATATGCAAATGCTAACAATAGCAACAACAACACAACTGTAACAATGAAAATATAATCAATTATTTTATCTTTTTTTGTGCCAATTGAAAGGGTGAATGGCAAACGTCAAAATTAGGCTCAAAATATTACAATTTCATGGCGAATCTGGCAAAAACCTTTTATAAAAAGAAGGAAGAGTGTATTGTAGATTCTTTTAGTCGATATAGCATTACAAATTGCACATTTTTGTTTTGCCTTTTTTATGATTTTTTATTATCAGTTTTTGTAACTCGATTTGCACAAAGAAATTGAAAATGTGTAGGAAAATTATTAAAATAAAAAAGTCTTCATGCAAATTAAAAAAAATAAATAAATAAATAAAATCTATTTATCTAAAGCTAGTAGTAGTGGCAAGCAAATTGAAGTGAAAAATAAATCTTTAGATTTTTAAATTCAAATAAAATTGCAACGAACCCGTTTTCTCTTTCTAGTTAAAAAAACCGTTTAATAAAGCGTGTTTTTTATAGAGGTATAGAACTTCAAGTTGGCATTACTTTTCAGGATGGCGACCGATTTAACAGCTGTCGAGTGATTTATTCTCAGTTTGGTTTGGCAATTCATCATGAATAGACTCACGCCCGGCGTAGATTCGTCGAATGGGCCCAAAACGAGATTATCGTTGTTCCCGATTTTCATAAGCGAATTTTGTTTAGCGATGAAGCGCACTTCTGGTTGAAAGGCTACGTTAACAAACAAAACTGCCACATTTGGAGTGAAGGTAATGCTCAAGTGTAAGTGGAAACACCGTTACATCCAGAAAAACTGACTGTTTGGTGCGCTTTATGGGCTGGTGGAATCATTGGTCCGTACTTTTTCAAAAACGATGGTGACCAGAACGTTACAGTCAATATGTAAAGTCATTGGTCTATGCGGTAAAGCCACAAACGCTTGACCATTTGGAAGACATAATTCGCCGTTTTATTGCCGATACACGGCCACAAATGTTGGAAAAAGTCATCGAAAATTGGACGTCCAGATTGGACTATAGCAGCGCCAGCCGTGGCAGTCATATGCCAGAAATCATATTTAAAATTTAATGCCACAAGATTATCTTGCGGACAAATAAAATTCATGTCAATCGAATAATCCATCGTTGTTTTATTGCAACCTAAAGTTCTATACCTCTATAAAAAACACCCCTTATTTTAAATTGGCAATGCAAGTGCATTAGGGATAGAAAGAGTGTTTTATCTTTGCAGTACTTTAAACGATTGTTTTTATAATTTTAATCTTATTAACATGTGCAGCAAAGAAATCCAATTTGGTTTTTTCAGCTTAGGTTTAAAGTGGGAGAAATTTATTTTTACATTATAAGCCTTTGAATAAAATTCCTTTGATAATACACTAAAAAAAAGAATTAAATGGCTGAAACGAGACTTTCAACGATATATTTTCCTTACAAGATCAATATTTGTTCATTGTGAAGAATTTAAATTTTAAGCGTCCGTATAATAATTGCTCGTGAATGTCATTGTCGATTTTTAAAATTTTTGTAACGGACGAGTGTTGCATCTCACTTACTCATATATTATTGCCAACAACTAAACTCGATTTTAACGCCAAACCAGTTTGAATATCGACACTTTCGGCAATGTTAAGAATTAAACACATATACCACAGCGGGCTACACAACTTCTTTCCACGACAGCCGGTTCTACATAACGAAATGAACCAAACTATTTCGGTCATGGGCTGTACACCCTAGCAACGACTATACAATGTACATTTTTTTCACATGCAGAGCAACACTACCCGGCATTGCTGTTCCGTACCCTTTTTGTCCGTGCATGAACTGAATTGAATTACGAGCCAGGTCTGCACAGTCTGCCTAAACCGTATGCACCATATGTATGTTATGGGTCATCAGCGTGAATGGCCGGTAAGCTTTATCGCCCCTTGCTACCAACAATTTACTTGATACGGCCTCCAGAAAAAAATGTCGGTGATAGCACGGTAAATGATAGGACCTCTTTAGAAGTAATGGTGTGGACCTTGCCTTCATTATCTACAACACAGTGCAGTGCAGAGCCCTTCCTTTTGATCTTGAGCCTAGTGATGTATATCTGGAATTACATGGTACTACAGTCAAATCATGGAAAAGTAACTTGAGGCTTTTCAATGCCTACATTCCGCCAGTGGCCAGTTGTCCTACGGGCTACCGTCCTGTCATCAGGACTTTATTGGACGGGCATATGCGTCTGTTCCCAGGGAACTATAGCACTCGTGCTTAGAGGAATCCCAGAGAGCTATGCTTTCCACCTTTTGCACTTTGAGTGTTGGTGCTTCTAACCCGAATTATGGGAAATTGCTCAAGCTCGCCTGACATCACTTTGGTGTGTGCGGTTCTGATAAATTACGCATCATAGCGAACAGAAATTTCTCTGGGTTCAGACCACCCGCAGTCTTAATTGACTTCATTGTCTATGAACGCCGCCAATAGGGAATTCACGAACAGTGAATTCGCAATTTCGTTAAACAGTCATATCGGCAGCCGCTCTCTTTATAACTGTTGGACGAATACACATTGTGCGATGACATTAAAAATACCAACCATGGAGATTCATATTTTGCCCAGCTTAACCTCGAAATAAGAACGTTGGCAAAAGAGAGCAAGTGGAAACGTTGGAAAATGCATCACTTGGGAAATGGCAACCTAAGTACCAGCGTTAGTAAGTTGTGTTTAACAGTTCGCTCTCTCTCCAAGCCAACCTGGATAACTTGAATCCTTAAGTTCCTAAAATGTAGTACGGATTTTAACGTAAATATAATACGAACTAATTGTGAACAAATATCAACATTTTAGCGGTAGCTAAGAAATAAAGAAAAATTGTTAAACAAATTAGAACAGCTGTTGAACAAGTTATGCTAAAAATCAAAACTTTGGTATTCACTCCTAATCGCAGTGATAAAGATATGAGTAAATCATAACCACTTCAACGAATTAATTTTTGTTGGCAAAAGCTTGTCATATAAAAAACCACTACATTGTGTACAAGTCAGGTTTGCAGCCAGCTAAGAATCTTTTTACAAATCTCATATTTTAAATTTCTTCTACTGCTGTTTAGTTAAAGAAAAACCAAATTAATCATATTCCCTGAAAAATGAATGCATTATTTTAAATGAGGCATTATGCTGAAATAAATAGTTTCAATATTCATACATTTTGTTTCGATTTTAAATCGCGGCCAAAAAACCTATCATTGCTGGTTGTGAGTGGATAAAAAAAGGATCCATACATACATATATACTCACTTCTATAATGGAAAAAATTCAAATTTTATTTCCAAAGGTATGGCGGAGTAAGAGCACAAATCTAAATAGAGTCATAAATCAACACTAGACATTTCTACAGATTCAGATACTGATACGGCCGCTGATGCTATTACTGTGATACCACTGCTTTTGTTGTTGTTCTTGTCGTTGTTACTTGGCATCATCTAGTGGCATAAAGAGTCCAAGTACCAGTATTTTTAAAATTCGTGTTCACAATGGATTCTCTTTTACTTGCTATCGTAATATTTATGAGGGCACATCATATATCATTATTTCCAAAAATGTAGTGTATGGAGTACGAGTATGTATATTATTTGCGTGTACATATGTACCTTTATGCTCATGTATTGCAAATACATTTAAGCGAAACTATGGAAAACGAGTATTTATGTACAAGTATGTATGTATGTATGTAATCAGGTTATATGAATAGCCATTTTCTTATTCCCATGCATATGAATGTTGAAAATTTAGTCGATTGATTTTGAGTCCAATTGGGGAATACGTAAAGTTGTGTAAAGCTAATATTTTATGTAAGAAGTTATGTATGTACAAGTTGAAAGGCTATTTATTACAAAATTCATTTATAATTAAATTTTTTTTTTTTATGTATTTAGCGATATGTAAAGATAGGATTTTAATTTTTTTTTTGCACAAAAATTGTTAACAAATGAATTTGAATTTGACTTAACTAGAATAATAGTCAAGAATAACGATTAGTGCGGCTTACACGCTGGTGGCATCATCGGATATCGCGTTGGAGATTATTACAACACAATGATCAGTGATTCTTATTTGAACGGATTCACAAAACCATTAATATGTCAAGACCTTTATTGATCTTTTTAATACAAATTTGTTTTAATTAAAATGTTATTTGTGTTATTGTATTTGTGTTAGTTTTTACAATTTAAAAATTTATCGGGCTTAAAAACACTTCATATATGCCAGTTGATACCTACTAATGCTGTAAAAACTATTCGTGATTATTCATAAACATGTTTTCAAATACATACCACTTTGATTAAAAAGTTCCCGGAATAACCCCCGTGTGGCGGTCCCATCTTTCCGATTTGAGTTTTTTTTTCTGTTAAGTTGGTACATCTGTTGTTGATATTCACACTAAATTTTAACGCCATAGCTTGACATTTGCTAAGCTGCGTAGCCAAGAGTTCATCTATCTGTATGGAGGTTGATGATTGTTTATAATTTAAGAAATGGATTTAAATTTACAACAACGAACTTGTATTAAATTATGCGTTAAAAATGGATTTAATGGTGCGCGAAAGTTGGAAATGTTGGAAAAGTGTTCGTGAGTCAATCGAAGATAATGTACGCAGTGCGCAGACCATCGACATCGAAAACCAACGAAAACATTAATAAAGTAAAGGGTCAATAACCGAAAATTAACCATCAGAGATATAACGAAGGACTTGAACATTGCCTATGGATCCGTCCAAGACATCGTGGTTAAAGATTTGGGTTTTTGTCGTGGAGCAGCAAAGTTGGTACCAAAAGACCTCAATTTCATGCAAAAAGAGACCGTTTAGAGGACGCAAAAGACATGACTTGCTAGACTGGATCCGATCCCACATTCATCCAAAGGATCATTACTGGAGGCGAGACGTGGAGACGAGACTTATCAGTACGACACGCAATCCAGACATCAGGCTTACACCAAAATGAACCAAGATCAAAAAAAAAACCGTCGTTTTCAGTCAAAAAATTAGGCAATGCTCACGATTTTCATGTATTACTACAGTGTAGTGAATCATGAACTTTTGCCAGAAGGTCAGACAGTAAAGAAAAAGTGTTATTTGGAGGTTATGAGACGTTTGCGTGAAGCAATTCGCCGAAAGCGACCAGAATTGTAGGCAGATAACTCGTGGATTGTATACCATGATAACGCACCGTCGCACAGTGCCATTATACCATCCAACAGCCACTGAATTCACCTGATTTGGATCCCTGTGACTTCTTTCTGTTCAATCGAGTTAAAAAACCATTACGGGGAAACGCGTTTCAGCAGCCGAGAGGAAATAATGGAAAATTCGCAGTAAGCTCTGATGGAAAAATGCTGCGAGGATTAGATCAAGCGATGGCATAAGTGCGTTGTAGTCGATGGGGATTACTTTGAAGGAGACAACATAGATTTAGATGAATAAACTTGGAAGGAACTTTTTGATTTTCCTTTTATTGCAAAAAATATGATTATGTTGCTTGCTGGGGTTTTTATTTAAAAGCAATCGTTTCTAAAAATAATTTATTTTTTTATTATAATTATTGTTAGAAATATATGCTCAAAATACTTTATCGAGCAGAAAGTTTTTCACAGAGTATTTCTTTATTTCAAAGTTTTATCTTCTTAAGATATATTGTAGGCGTGGACACCGGCAATATTTTAACGTAGTTATGATGATAAATAATACAAAAATGCAACTCTTAATATTGAAGGCATAGAATCTGCAAATGATTTAATAGTATTCTCACATATTGTGTTCTACTCCTGGTTCATTAATTTTTTAAAATCTTTAAAAATTTTTTTTTCCACTCTATGTGGTTGAGATGTGGTGATGTAGTGCTCATTCCAAAGCATTAATATCATTGTCACTTAGAAATGTACGAACTGAACGATGTGCTTTGACCATTATCGTGTTGAAATATGTCGTCCGTCTCTATTTTCTCTTAAAGATGAAACATGGTGTGGCTTTAAAGAATGTCACAATATTTTGCTGTATTCATAATTTCACCGATTTTCGTCAATGGGTCAATTCTATCAAGAGAGATAAAATCTTAATAACATAATAATTGTTGTTTATTTCACTTGATCTGTCAGATCCTTTAAGCTTTTTCGCCAAAACCAATTTTAAAAATCGTCAAAAGCGTTAAATATTCATGTTTTTACATTCTGACAATAAAATTTATATTTTTTTAAATTAAAAATAATTTGTTTCGAATTCCTAAATTTCGCCAGAAGTGAAAAAAAATTCGCCATAATATATGTTTTGTTAATTTTATTAATCAAAAATATATATTAGTAAAAACAGAAAGTGTACAATGTACACTTACAAACTAATAACTGAATACTAACCGATTTCAATCTTTTCAGAGTATTTGGAATAATGTTATACCTAATAGCTTTGCGAATTTCTCAACCAAACACATTCATTTTTTCCACATTCCTCAAGCTTATAACTTTTTTCATACCATTTATAGACTTATTTCGCCGTCTGTTGTCGAAAATAATATTTTAAATTTTCGTATTTTTTATCAAAAATAGCCAACAAAATCGTCAACTATTTTAAAAATCGCCAAAAAGTCGCCATGACGCCAAACCGAAAATTAGGTCACTAAATAATTGTAAAATCGCCACATCTGACAACCCTGGTGCCTTGCTAAATGAGCGCTAATTGGGACATCCAATTTGGCATTTCTCGATCTAACCAGTGGCGTTCATTTCCTGCATTTCAGTTAACATTTCGAAATGCTTGAAATCATGTAGAAATTCGGATAAAGTTTGTGTTGCCTTTATAGTGAATCACTGTGTATGTTAAAAAAAATAATTATAAAAACACTCTTTGTAATTGTTTAAAGAAGTGTTTAATCATACATTATGTTGTGTGTAAGTGTATTTTGATTTTGCTTACTGTTACTTAATACTATTTTTAAAAGGTTTCAAAGGATTTCTGTGCCGAATAATTTTCATAATGATATTTCACATTTTTTTTTTTTTTTTTTTTTGAATCTTACCAACCAATGATTTATTTTCTTTCTGTCATGAATGGATACTGTAACAATATGGGGGCATAATACTATTTATTTCTTTTTTTTATTCCACAAGGAGTAGAAATTGACTCATGCGCCTCATTGCAAGAAAAGATAAGAAAAAGACATGAGTGTTTATGTAAATTTCTTACTGCCACAATATATTTTTTGACAATGAAGTCGGTATATATATGTAGAGAATTGTTCACGCAAAATATTTATTTTTTAAATAGGATGTAAAAAGGATTATGTTTATGTCCTGTGTTTATCATTTTTATTTTTATAAATATGAATTACATAGTTACCGCAAATAGTGTAAAATTAAGTGCAGGGTTCTTTTGCACCCGAATACTTTGATCTGTAACATTACAAACAGCGTAATATTCTTTTACTTAATTGGAGGATTGAAAAGACGTACACCATAGTTTGAAATTTTTTTTGTATAAAAACGTAAAATTTATTTTTGTTGAATTTTGTTATGCACTCCACCGTTATGAAAGTACGCAGTGTTTACAAAATCCAATGAAATATTTGTTAAAGATTTACCTTAATTTGTATACCGATAGACACAGAATCTATTTTCGAATTGAATGGTCCGCGTCCATGTTTCTATAATTTTTGTAATCAAAGTATAGGACGCAATTTGAAAGATATAACATTCCTCTTGCAATTAAAGATTCCGCCATCTAACGTTTTTTTTTTCAACTAGTGCTTTTTTCGTGAATTAGCTCATATCTGATTTGACAGATAATTAGTTTTGTCCTACCGCTGAACGAATATGGTTGTGTATACGCTTCGCTAAGTGGGCCTGCGATCGACTAACAGAACATGCCGATTTTGCCAAAAAAAAATCATCTCTTCAGATGAAGCTCATTTTGATCTTGGCGGGTTGTAAACAAGCAAAATTGTCGCATTTGGGACACAGAAAACCCGCACGCATAAGTACATTGAAAAGCCGATACACCCAAGACGAGTCACTGTTTGGTGCGGATTTTGATCCAGCGGCATAATTGTACCATTTTTCTTCGAAAATGAACAAAGAGTGGCCGTTACAGTCAATGGCGATCGTTATCGGGCCATGTTAAACGAATTTTTGTTCACAAAAATTGAAGAGGAGGATATTAGTAACATTTGGTTTCAACAGGACGGAGCTACGTGTCACACAGCCGAAGCTACACTCGATGTTTTGCGCCCTGTTTTTGAAGATCGCATTATTAACCGCAGAGCTGATGTCGTTTGGCCACCGTAGCTGCGATTTGACACCGTTGGACTATTATTTGTGGGGTGCCGTCAAAGATAAGTGTTACGCCAACAAGCCAGAGACAATTGACGCTTTAAAGGACAATATTCGTGAAGCCATTGATGAAATACAGCTACTTTTTTATTTGAAAGTACAATCCTTCCGGTTAATAATGGAAAATAATTTCATTCAAATGGCTGCCTAGGCTGGCCATGCAGTAGCCTACACGATCGGTCCAATTTTTAAGCACATTATCGATTGTGTGCAGCTGTATTTCACCAATGGCTTCACGAATATTGTCCTTTAAAGCGTCAATTGTCTCTGGCTTGTTGACGTAACACTTATCTTTGATGGCACCCCACAAATAATAGTCTAACTGTGCAAAAATCAACCGAACAGAGAAACGCAATACATATGCAACTTCATTTCTATAATAGCTAGAAGAGGAATACCCAAATACGGAACTAATTTCGTAGAATAAATCTTTGTGCGCACATATGTATGTTTTTTAACTGTTACTGAAGCTACAATTTTGTTTTATTTCGAGTTGATGTTTTAGAACTTTGTGGTTTGATTGACCTTTTAGAGTAGACAATGTTAGAAAAAAGGTTTGATGTTTTGGAATGTTGATGGAAACGAGTGTTTCCGTTATCCCGAGTGTGCTGTATATTCAAAAAGTTGTAAAATAATTTTTAGATTATAAATTTTAATGAAAGCCAGATATGTTAAAAGTAAAATAACCCATAAAGGCAGGTGCCTAACTTTGACAAAAAATGTTTAATACATGATTAGGCAACACACAAAAATAATAAAAGAAAAGAAACAATATTGTTTCGAAGAACTGGTCGTTTGGCAGATGATATGTTCGGATATATGTCAAAGTTATGATTAAATATACCATATTGACATAACTACCATATTTTGGTCAAAAATTTGCCAAGCCCATAAAAAAAATTTAGCCCGAAAACGGATTTGAATTCAGCGCATCAAAATCAATATATTCCATATAGTTTTTAAATAAACCAGAAAAATTTTTCGCTTTTGTAGACCAGTGTTATCAAACGTTTAACTTTTTTTAAGTATGTGCAGTTTTTTCACTTGAAAATCAGATTTTAACTTCTAGATTTTAAGGTTTCTTAAAAAAGTTATGGCAACACTGATTACACCATCCAAAAATAATTGTCCACTTCATTTTCATGTTGTGGTAAAGTGGTGCAGAAGACGTTACAGAATAGGACTTCACTTCTTGTTAAAACGTATATAAAACAGGCATGATCTTTTCATAGAAAAATTGTTCACGTTCAATTCACACGTATTCTTACGCGCTTGCTGTTAGTTTTCAATGAGACAGCGGCGAATACACATGTGTGGAGAATGTATAAAAATTTTTTAAGGTACAGAAAAATAATTTAAAATGTTTCTTACGATCTTGCTTTTAGTTGTCACTGAAACAGCGACAAATGCACATGTGCAGCGGGTGCATTTGGTATTTTCTGCCTTAATTTTTTTAAAACAGCAAATTTACTCTCTCTGAGAGAGTAATTTCCATGTTCTCATTAATACAACTACATTTTTACTTTTGCACATCACTGATCTGAACCAGGGTTGCAAGCTCAGAACTTCAAATTTGTACTCAGAGGCTCATAAATTTGTACTTTCACGACCCCAATTGAACCAAAATATTTTTTTAATTATTTTCGTTTTAAGTAAGAGCACAAAAAAACAACAAAATTGTACATAAAAATTCTTTTGTATAATGATTAAACTAACATTTGCACTTAAAACTTCATTTATGCTTTAAAAGTAATTATGCTTTAAACGTAAAATAAGGTACAAAAAGGTCTATCGATATATATATATTTACATTTTCATTAGATCAAATTGTTTTTAATTATTTGCTATTTTAAAACTAAAGCAGCAAGAATTTGATGACCTTAACAAATCTTTTGTCTGAATAAGACGGGAAACTGCAGGCACATAAAGCCTATTTCGTTCTTTCATTTTAATAAATCAATTAAATGATAAACTAAGGAAATTCCAAAAAAAATAAACTGATAAAATTCGTAAATTGCACCAAATGAATGTACTTTTAAGCCTAAAATGGTACAATAAAAGTACAATTGTACCAACTTTTTCAACCCTGATCTAAAACACACTTAAATGCATATTTTTTTATCTGTAAAAAAAAAATAATTATTTCACACATCAACGCACATTATATAAATGCCTCTGTATTTATAATGTTGCTCTCCTCTTCCAACCATAAAGATCTACTAAAGTTCTATATTTTCATTTTCTTAATTTATCAGCATTTTACTGTTTGGTTATTTTAAAAACACTTCCGATTTCAAGTCTACAGGATTCTTCATACTGGTTTTTTGATCCAAACATAATTTTAATTCCCGGCTTAGTTTATACTGTAATACTCATTCACAAATAACTATTACTAACGTTCTGCGTCTTATTTTTTAGTAATTAAGTATTTCATTTATTATTTTTTTGCTAATCTTCTTGTATAAAATTTAATTCTTACCATATTCACTTTAATTACACAAGTTTACAAAAAAATTTTTTTTGTCCACATACACGTCATAGTTTTATGTTGGACGCGTTTTTTGTGAAGGCTTAGGAAAAGACAAGTCCGGTGTTTCGATTTTATCCAGTCTATTTTCGAATCTTTCGGACTTTAAATTATAACTATTAATATTTGTGAGTCCTCAAAAGAAGAAAATGTTGAATAATTTAAGTTTTAGAGATAATTGGGTTGCCTGGAACCATTTAAAGCTATTAGGAAATTAAAGAACTACAAATTATGAAAATATTTTTGCTGATTTAGTAAAGAACTAGAGTAATCCCTCCTGATTTGACTGATGTGGATAGATAAAGAAAGCTTTAACTGTTACCGCTCACTACACATGAAAAATTCAATTCTTTTTAAATGATGGTTTGTATAGAGAGCCAAGCTATTCGAACCAAATTTAAAAACTTTAACTCTAACCATTCTCCAGATATACAAAATCATTACTTAATTTGTATTGAAGATGCCACACCCACTTATTAGATTTCGCCCCTATTTCGACTAATGATGTGCATTAAATAACTTAGTGGTTATTTAGACCAAATTCATAATCTTTCACTATTACCGTTCCAGAGATATACCAAAATCAATATTTACTTTGTGTAAGAGGTTTCACTTATCCAATATGCCAAATTTTTGGCTGATGATTTGTATTGACCACAAAGTTGTTTGAGCTGTATTAAGAGACTCTTGTTATTACCGTTGTAAAGATATAGACATATAAATTCAAATTTTATGTAGGCGTGGCACCGCCAAGTTAAGCCATACATCAAGTGAAAGCTTTGTACATCTGCTTTTTATATATATACACAGTTTTAACTTCAAACATATTTTCTAACTCACACAAAGTAAGAAATTTTGTTTTTAAGTAAAACTTATGCAATGCAACGTCAATAACTCGCGAGCCAATGGGCCTACAAAAACCGCATATATATAAAAACCTTGGTATTTATTTCACCTTGCGTTTAAGGGCTTACAAAATAAAACCGGTTGGCGTATTTCAGAGAACATCAATTACATCGCATTTTATAGTTCTCTTTTATACTCGTATATATAGATAGATTTCAAAAGGATGGGTTTAAAAATTGCCCTCAGAGTTCATTTTTTACTTTCCCATTTGGACTTTTTCCAGTAACGAGTACTTTGAACAGTTTCGCTAAGATTTAAAATCCTTTGAGCGAGTTTTTAGGACCAGCATATACTAATTGACTATTATTAGAGTAGCATAAGGGAAGTAAAATAAAAAAAAAAAAAATGTTAAAAAACCAAAACTCGTCATTTTCAGTTGTGTATCCATAAATTAATGGCACTCTTTTTTCAGTTTTTATAAATATCTTAAAAGTTTGACGTCCCAAATTTTTCATTATTTTTCCCAAAGTTAGACAGCCTAAATTAATAGTTTCAAACATTTTTTAGACTGTGAACAAAAAATACTTGTCTTACTAATGTGCCATTCGGAGCAGGCTTTATATTATAGGTCCCTTTCAATGAGTCTTAAAATAGAATCGGATGCAGCTCATTGATTGAGAATAATCCCCATTGTTCCACTAGGAAGTAAGTATGTATATATATCACGTTCAACAGTGAAACAACTATTATTGAGATATTTTTGTCTTTTTCTTTCCACTGAGTTGGTTTTTTGTTTGTTTGGAATACCAATTTCCGATCGTAGCGTAACTGAATTCAGATGCAGGGGTGAGGGTATTGCTTTATCAGAAAATCAACAGAACTACACTATTATAAAAACTTAAAGCTTTAGCACCAACAAAACTTTTAACATTTATAAGTTTTACGGTTATCTCCATAATTTGATTGAACCGCTTATGACATCTACTTATACATACATATGTGCGTGAATTGTAAATAATTTTAATGTTTTAAGTAAAACAAGAAATACATCATCAACGTCGTAAAAGCGACCCTCTGAAAAGGTTACGAAAAACAGATATATTTCGTAATAATTTAATAAATCAACATGGGGTTTTATAATAAATAAAAATAAAAGAAATATATGTTATTCAGATATTTTATGAGGCCAGAATACAAAAAAGAAATCATGTCGAGATACTTGTTAAAGATATCAAGTGACATGTTAAACAATATTTTCATAGAATAATTGAGATTTTATTTCAAATTGAATAATTTACGATGTTTACCAACGAAAGTATGAGTACGACCGACAACTGCTAACTGAGGCAGAAAAGTTTAATGGAGCCAGAATATTAACAAAATACCATTTAATTCTCAAGAAATATATCTCATTTCCATATGTATTTACATACTCGTATTTCTACATAATTAGAAGGATATATAATTTTGTAATTAATAGAATTGACGTTAAAATGGCATCAGCATCAGCTTCAGCATCAGCATTTTCTTTTAACTCAGCAACCACTTAATTTTTCAAATTGTTTTTACTAATTGATGCCCTCATACCATATGTATGCCGTAATTACGGAATGGAAATTAAAAACAAGCGGAATGAGTACTTATATGTGTATTAGCAAAAAATTAAAAATAAAGTTTTCTTCCCTCAAGCGCCAACTTCTCTATTCATTTGAATAATAGAAAATTAGAGAAAACGAAATTTAGTAAATGTTGGCAATAAAAATTCATTTTACTATCCGAACATTAAAATATTTGATATTTTTTGGAACTTGTATGTATAGTTTTTCCATATGTAATTGTCTCTTCTCTTCTCTATATTCAACAAAATTGGTTTGTCTTATTTTTACTAATGGATTCTCTACTCTAAAGTCATACAATTGCTTTTGAAATCCTTTACCATAAAAACCATCTTGAGAAATAATTAAGATGTACGATGTAAAGTGGTAGTATTTTTTTGCCATTTAAAAATTTCCCAGCAATTATTTTAAGCATTAAAGATCATAGAGAACAGTTTAGTGAATAATATACAGACTTTTTTGAGAAATGTCCCATTTTACATTTCCTAACAGTTTGAAGACTAAGTCTATGATCAATCAAGAAGTGATTGTTGAATAACAGTAAATAGAGATAAAGCAACCATATAAATAATGAACAGCACTCGTATTTCTCTAGAAGACCTAAAGTGAAAGACGTATGTCGTTTCAAGCATTCATTTTCTCAGCAAACCATTAAGTCCATATGAGTTCTTTTTAATTGCGTTAAAATAAATAATACGTCTGTTGTTGTTTTACTTTATGCACTTATTTATTTAACTTCCATTTATACACAATTTACTTAACACTCTTATTTACGCCTTACTTTATGACTGCAAAACTATAACTAATGCATAAGGCGCCGTCTTTCATATACAATTGATATTACTCCCGAATGTTCTTGTTCCTACCACAACATTCGACTCATTTCCATTAATTTCAATACGCAAGTGGTAACACTCTCAATAACAAAAATTAAGTATGGCATTACCACAAAACCACAGAATAAATTCCTTGACACAAACCAATAGAATAAATTCCACAATAGGGTTTATAGCTAAGACTACTACTGTACTAATTTAGTGTATCTTTCTTTAGGCATCGTTTATTTTCGTAACAATATTGTGTTTAAGGGAGATCTAATGATGTAATTAATACTGATTAAGAAACTATCAAACATACATATATAAAAAAAAATCATCATTTTTCGACAAAAACAGAGAAAACAGATGTGTAATTATAAAGCGTGTTTTTTATAGAGGTATAGAACTTTAAGTTGGCATTACTTTTCAAGATGGCGACTGATTTAACAGCTGTCAAGTGATTTATTCTCAGTTTGGTTTGGCAATTCATCATGAATAGACTCACGCCTGGCGTAGATTCGTCGAATGGGCGTGAACTAAAGTATAAAACCTGCGTATGGTGTTGTCTTTAAATAATCAAAATTTATGCTGTGTGAGAAATGTGTTTCGTATCAAAAATTATCGGCAGCGACGAAGTTCATTTTTGGCTCAATGAGTACGTCGATGCACTGTTTGTTGCGGCTTGCTAGCTGGCGGCATCATTGGACCGTACTTCTGTAAAAACTATAAAAAATCCAACGTTACAGTCAATGGAATAAGTTACAGTATGATGATTACTGGGGGGTGGTAATCATTGGGTTTTAACAAGACGGTGCCTCATTCCACATGCACGTGACACCATGATCCTATCGACGGACGAGCTAGGTGATAAATTTATCCCATGTTTTGGAGCAGTTCATTGGGCGCCAAGATCATGCAATTTGACCCCACTAGACTAGACTCTCTCAAGCCAGCTACAATTCCAGCCCTGTAAGATAACATTACAGCTGCCATTGGTGAGATACCGGCAGAAATGCTAGAAAAAGTAAATCAAAATTGGGGCTGATGGATTGACGACCTGTGGCGAAGCTGTGAGCAACATTTACATGAAATACCCTTTGGGAATAAAATGGTATAAATTCACTTTCGCCACAAACAAATATTTCATTCACTTTTGCAAATTTTCTGTGTTTAAGATGTATTCTCTTTCAATATTTGATTTAATTTAAATTGACATTTGAGAATATTAGACCACAGTCTTCGTATATTTTTGAATTTCTTCAAATATGCTGCTTAAGTTACTTCCTAATGCCAACAATGATACATTTTTGTGTAGATTATACACAGAGTACATAGCAAATAAAAACAATTTACCACGAGTTGATTGACATAAAACAATTTGACCATCTTAACGTTACATTTGAATCAACGGATATAAAATAGAGGATGTGAGAGATTTTCAACAAACTGTAGGCAATTAGGTATATAAATAGGCTGCTTTACCTATACTTGTACGTCATTTAGTTATCATTTTGCGGTCATAAAATAAAGATGTGGAAATAAAACTATTGTATAAGCGAATATTAAGTTGCTGTTTTAAGATAAACTGTTTAAAAGTTATAGTGTAGAAAATAAAAAAACTGTAACAACAACAAAGTGGTGTTAGTTTTATTTTAACGCAATTTAAACAAACACAAACGTTTTAAAAAGGTTAAAATGTAACAATATTTTGTTGACACTAAAAAATCATCATTTTAAATTTAAAAGTATCTTCATTTGATATAAAAAAGTATCAAATCTTATTTTAGTAAAAATAATCATCAAAAATATGATAAAATCATCATGTTACCATGTTAGAACTAGGAGAAAAAAGGAATCTTGTAGACTTTAAACAAGAGACTTGAAGGCTTGGACCTTACCAATTTGCATGACATCCAAAGTTTTTACTTATATTACCATAGAGCAAAATATAAGTAGTTTTTTGGCAGAACTGGTGCCTACATTTCTCCACTTTGGCAACAAATAATGTGTTATACTGCTGTCGCTACTTCAATACTGTTACATTTTTATCTTCTAAAAACGTTTATTTATGAGTTCGTAGTTTGCAGTTAAAATAAAATAAATCTTGTGTTTGCATTTTAATTAGAATTTTTTATTTAACACAGTTTTGTGTTCCACTGCTCGTCATCTTTCCATGAGCAATAAAAATTTCTATACTTTATGAATGAAAAACATTTGCAGCCTACCAAAAATTCAAGTGAAAAATTTAAAATTGCGTTTTGTTATTAAAATCGAAATCTTTCTGGAAAGTTGCACTACATTTATATACCACATACTTTATCCTAAAATTGTGTTGAGTGATGAAAGTTGTCATACAGTATTTGAGTGTGGCGAAAAATAAGCAGGAAATTTCGATAGAGCATGGATGTAGGCAGTATTTTTATGATTTGGCGAGATTGACATATAAGTTTTTATTGATACAACTATGAACCGCTTCACATATGTAATTCTTTTGGATGCTAAGACGTGTGTAAAGACAGGATAAACAGTCTCTAACCAAAAGAATATAGAGTTACTACACTTAGAAAATTTTTAAAATCAGTGTTAACATAAGTAAAAATTCAAAACAAAGTAAAATTTACGGGGTTTTTGGAAACAAAAATTTAAAAAAATGTAAGAAAATTGCAAGAAACCCACCAAACAAATTGTTTTTAAACAACCAACGAAAAACTACTAATTTTGGTTCGATCGGACCAAGACGGCAACTCCGAGCTCAAACTAAGCTGGTTATTTACTTCACTCCTTATACCATAAACACACGTCACACCGAGTTCAAACCAATAAACTCTCTTCAAACTGATTGCTGTTCGCATCTTTGTGCTTTTTATATGGCTGATTCAATAACACTTCGAAAGCTCTAGAATCTCTCGATATTTCAGGTAGATTCTATTTCTTTCCTTTGCTTTCTTTTTAGTTCTTATGAAGCCATGCGAATGTGAGCATCTACTTCTTTCAGTTTTTATTGTTTTGCTGTTGTTTCTCATTGTTTGTTATTTGTTTTCTTTTCTGCCTGTTTTGTTGTTGCCGTATGTTTTTATTTGTAAATAAGCACGTAGTTGTTTCTGTACCTTTTGTTTATTTATTCCTAGCAATTTAAAAACGGCAGGGGTGCCCAACCTGATTTTCGTAATAATACTTTAGACTTTTTTTAAATCTTTCGAATTATTTAAAATAGCTCAGGAAATCTATGTTTACATGCTCCATACGAAAGTTCAATGCAATTTCTAGTTCTTAAAATTGATTCATTCAAGAGATTTTTATAGTATTGTGCTGAGTCTTAACAAGGGTTTTAGTACAAAAACTTGAATTTTCTTAGCCACTATCTGCAATCTCAAGCCATTTTCTAAATATTTTATTATCTAAATTATAGCAAATATGTAAACTACGGAAAAATGTGACCACGTGGGTATACCATGGCTAGTGTGACACAATATCTAGAATTTTAAGATCGTTGTCACTCATTGTTTGGACATTTGTTGAGAAAAATCTTTTCCTATTTCGATACAGCTCCGCATCATTACCACCTAAAGCATTGAAAATTAAATAAGCAAATTTTTTTTCTAAAATTCTTAACAGAGGAATATATCTTTATAGGTGTGCAGTCAATAACTGCAATAACAGCTGGAGACTTTGCTAATAACAAAAATTTTAATTTTATTTCAATTAATTCAGATCTTTTTTTTAAAGTTAATGTATTCTTCTGTGCTATGTGATGCAAAACATGTGAAATGATATTTGACACCATGAGTTGTGAAACTCTAATAAGGTCTTCATCCGTACGCTTCATACAGTCAGTGGAATAGCGCCGTATAGTCTGAAGAATCATTTGCTCATGTAACACGCCGTTATTCCAGATAACATATAGATAAATTCAAGCACATATATAAGTATCTAAGTACATACATGCAATAACGTTTTTACCATGTTGTCTTAGTCTGAATTTTTGGTCGAATGCATTCAAGCACTTGCCAAGTTGACTCCTTGCTTATAGAAATCTATCACTTGCAACTATTTTTTAACGCTTTCTATACTTTTGTTGGCGACGATCAATAACAATATACCAGATATTGTCAGCATATGTATCACTTCAGTAGCGGAGTTAATATTTTCAATTTCTTACTTACCTATTTCTGACCTCTGTATACCTTTCACTGAAGAGGTTTTTTGCAAAGTCTTCTCCATACTACTCGATTTGGGCGACTGTAATGCCTAAACGGAGTTCTATATTGCATTTCACAAGGCTTTTGTTGGCTGTATCTTGCCATGTTATTCTTCTTGTACCACGAGCTCGTCTACCCACCAGTCTGTTTTCAAAGACTCGTTTCGACAATTGTTCATCTGAAATTCTGGTAACATGTTCAAATTATCTTAATTTATTCCTTTTTATGTTATCATTTATTGGTTCCAAGAATAGATTTGATAGAATAGATCGTATTGTATCATTTCTAACTCTATCTCTTCTCATTTTTCCTGAAATACATCGTACATGTTTCATTTCCGAAGCTTGTATCCTGCTTGTATACTTTGTTGTATGCACCAACAATTCACTTCCAGTTTAGAACTGCTATTTTTGTCGATGTTGAGACCTCTATTTTGCTAATAAAATATCTTTTTAGAGAGTAAATTAGAGAGAAAATTATCAGTGGCTGAATTTCTAAAATTTAAGTACGAAATTGTTTTGTCAGTTTCAGTGCTCTGTGCCCGACTTTTATTCGGCATATGTATATCTTTATTCCGGCCTTCTATCATAGTTTCTGTTTAGTTCGTATTAATACGGAATACTATGTTGTTTATCTCTTGGACAAAAATATTGACATTGTGTTGTAGGTCTTCCCCGGAGTTGTCTGCGTTGGCTACTAGATTTAATTTTAACGGCTGCATATTCGAATTTCTGATGGTTAAGGACGTAAAGAATTTCTTGCATATGTTGATAACTTCATCCATTAGTATTATAAAAAGATATGGGGCTCAATATATCACTCTATCTTACTCCTTGTGTTGTCATGAATTCTCTAAGTGTTGAATTTCCTGGTTTGACATAGTTTGAACATGTTTCATAAAAACTTTTTATTCTCTTGGTAAGTTATCTATGTTTCTCCTTGGCAGTACCGTCAATATTTCAACCTATCGTAAGCTTAATGAGGCAAAAGCGTGGTTTTTAATTGAATTCAATGCTTTTTCAGTTATTTGACACTACTCTTCCTCAAATTGATGTTCGGATTTAAGCTACCAATAGCAGGGATTGATTATCTCCTTTTTTGAATATTAGGTTGATTATTACCACTTTCCAGTTTTTGGGGATGGCTGCTAGTCATTTAATTTTTTTTTTTTACAAAAACACCTGAAAAATCGGGCATTGTCTAACTATCCAATGGCATTCGAGGGTTAAACTAATAATTAACACAGTGCTGTGATTATAATTTTTTTAGTTAAACTATTGTTATTGGCTAAAGTTGGGATCACACAATTGACTAAAATACACCAATCTGATACAAATTTTATTGTGACAACTTAGCGCACAATAATAAAATTGTCTCAATCAAAAATACTGTATTCACACGATTTATTTTTTTTATTTATACAAAATTTATTGTCACAAGATGGCGCGAAACGATGTATTGACAATAATTGTCCCAGCGCTGTCACACGATGGTTCTAGTTTACGGCAACTTTGTAAATCAGCTGTTAATTATTTTTTGTGTGTTCAAAATGCTTCGTTCTTTATTTACATATATTGAGATCATATAGTGAACAAATAAATAAAAAGAAATACAAAAAAAAGAAAAGATGAACAGTGTGGATCAGGGATTGGCTCACAAGAAGGCCATTGGTGCATATGAGAAAACATTTCAATAAATTTAAAAAAAGTTAATTTACTAAAATATTTATTTATTTAAATTGGAATATAATTACATAATATATATAATTCTCTAAAGTAAAGAGAAAAAAGATAAAAATTGCATCGGCTCTGATTATCAGATGTCCGCTTGATGAAAAAAAGAAATGGTGGAAGTTTGTGATGCAATTTACATATAAATAATTAAAAAAATGCATAGGGATGATAATTATAAATACCGTATAAACACGTGTTTTTTTAGAAAAAAATTAATTAAAAAATAAAACCGATGATTATTGTCTCCTTCAATCGCCAAGAATACAATAAATATTGGTGTATTTTTGAAACTTACATTGGCGCGTGATTGCCGATAAAGCTTTCACACGATTGTCGCACCAGGGTTGTATTTGATCGAGATAAATAACCACAATAATGTTGTGAATTGCCGTATTAGCCAATAAATTGTATAACCACACGATTGGCATATAAAGAACACTAATTATTGGCGCATTACGACAATCATGCATTAATTACTCCAAACACCGCAACTAATTTGTATAATTTTAAATATTTATTGTTTTTGTATTGAAAGATTGAAATAAATTTTGCTGGGATAGTTTTATTTGTATGTAAATGTACTAAAATAGCTAAAAATTTGTTGACAACAAAGTTGAAGTGCTTTTGAGGGTATTACGACTAAAAGGCTTATAATTCTTAAATGTTTTTGCAACAGCACATGAGCGAATATGTGTTTTGTGGTATGGAATGAATGATGTTCTGTATGTTTTCTACAAAAATCAAAGATATTTTTAGTCACATTAAAGTGTAAGACTTATCAAGATATTCTATAAATTTTTGCTAAATTATTTTAATTTAGTTTACGTCCATTCTAATTCTTAAGAGCTATGTGATAAAGATTATTTTCTTGGTGTAAAGCTATGAAAGGAATAGAATTGAAAGTTTTTTTGACATTATTAACTAGTCAAATGTGTCATATTTAAAACTAATCGAATATTATCAATATGCTCTCTTTTAATCACAATTCCATACGTCTAAATTTCATTTCCTTTCATTTATATATCAGGTCACATGAGCATCTCCCCTTACTTAATCTCAAATGTTAATTATGTGATATTTTTTCCTAACACAATAATGAAATATAAAGTATTTAAAAAGCAGTTAAAATCTAGTATTAAATACCCCATGGATTAATTAATTTAAAACGGTGATCAATCAAAATTTAAACAGACTATATATGTATGTACATACTCGTGTATGGTAGTATATAGCAAGAGTATGATGATACAAGGAAAGGTAGGATAATTGGTTACACTCGAATCAAATTGTCAAAGCAACAATTTCTCAAAACAAAATTAAGGGATAATTTTATGAAGTTGAAAGAGTAGACGAATTTTCAAAACAGAAAACTAAGCCCAACAAAATGATCATACATTGATATCTAAGAAACAAACAAAAAAGAAAAAAAAACGGTACTGGTTAAAACAACAACACAAATTTACGAAGATGATTTCAAAAACGGAAGTATTACAATAAAGTACTACGGGTTTCACTTTTTTTATTTAAGTCATTATAAGACAAATTAGGAAATGAACGAACGACAGATGGCAAGACTATCGTTTTTTCTCTATTAGCACAAAAGAGGCAGAACGTAAAAGAATAAATTATTTATAGATTCTAATTTATTTATATCAATAACAGACTTTTCCTTAAAAGCTCTATGCCTTGTTGTACCTCAGAGTATGTGTTAGGAAGATAATTTTGTTAAAATTTATTATTTTTTTTTATTTCTTTATTAAAAATCTATCCATTTAAGGATACTAACCAAATTGAATAAAATGAAGGAGTAACATAAGCTGTTGAACTTTATTGTGAACAGCTAACACACATACATATATGTAATGTACTCGTCTACATTTCTCTACAAGAACAGTGACAGTCATTTGATCGAACAATTTACTGGCACTGTGATAGAAAAATCTATAATTTTTTTCGATCAAGTTATTAAGGGTAAAATGAAAAAAAATTACCGAATCATTTGTGTACATGTGATTTATCATCCATTTCCAACATATGAATTCTGTCGACTATAGAACATATATCTGAGCTACCCACTCTGGTGCTGTTTACTTATCAAAGATGATGTCAATGTTAGTCAAAGTTGACTTATCATATTTGATGTATAAACCCGTCAAAACTGATGAGTGCACACTTTGTATAATAAAAGAGGATTTTTTATTCTTTATACTAACAATTTCGTAATTAAAAAATGTGTTTTTAATTCATTAATTATACGATGTACATTATTCAATATTTTTTATTTCACTCAATAAATGCGTTCTACCGCATCTCTTAAGCTGGATCCACCCATTGTTTCGGAACAAAATGCTTGCTCCGAATCTGGTTTATTTTTTTGAAAGTTTGTTCGGAAACGATTCACCCACTTCGAACAATTGTTCTGGAAAAACCAGGATACCATAGGAAATATTGTAAACGAGGCGTGTTAGTTTTACAATTTGGCAGCACAGTAGCAGCTGATTGCAATTTGCTTGTTTTCTTTGTGTCACACTATATTAGTTATTTTGTAGTAAACAACTTGTAAATTAAAATTTACGTATTTTTATTTATTTGTAATTAATAATAACAGTTACTTTTTAAAATAAACAATACAAAACAAGTTATATGTATTGTATTAAACATACATACATATGTACATATAATATGATGTGGCAGCACAGTTCAAATTTACTTAAAAAATTGAAGTCGCTGACAGCACATTTCAATTGTTTCGGAACAAAAATTAAAATTAAACCAGTTCGAGCTGAAAGTATTCCAAAACAAGTTAACTCTCTTTCGCTCTCTCCCTCAAAAAGAGAAACGTAAAATGACATACAAAATAAATGGTTTCGGAGCAAAAAAACAATGGGTGAATCCAGTTTTACTCTTGTTTTTAATTAAAATGGGTCTATACAGTTGAAAAAGATCCGAAAGTTGTAGGAAAGATATATTAATGATACCAATAATATTATAGAGAGTACGTCTAAATTTTTAAAAATGCCGCAAAAAAAGGTATTCTAAAAATAGTGTTCAAAATATAAGATTCCCTTTATTTAAGCGAAAAGTGCAAAACTAAGTGCATGCGTATTCTTTTATATCATAGCCTTTCCCTCATTCCAGTATTTGAATATCACATCTTTTGTTAAAGTTTTTTGAAGGGACTTAACAATGAATGAAGTTTTGTTTCATTTGATTAAGTATTTAAGTTTTATAGGAACTTTTCTGTTCAACTTCAAAACATGATCTTGAGTTTGCACCCCATTGTATGTATGTACATACATATGTATATAAAGGGTCCGCCAAATAATTTTTTTTTAATGCTATAAAAAATCTACTGAATATTTTCCCAAATTTTATTTTTTTATTTGAAAGTACAATCCTTCCGGTTAATAATGGAAAATAATTTCATTCAAATTGCTGCCTCGGCTGGCCATGCAGTAGCCTACATGATCGGTCCAACTTTTAAGCACATTATCGATTGTGTGCAGCTGTATTTCACCAATGGCTTCACGAATATTGTCCTTTAAAGCTTCAATTGTCTCTGGCTTGTTGGCGTAATACTTACCTTTGACGGCACCCCACAAATAATAATCCAACGGTGTCAAATCGCAGCTCTGAGGTGGCCAAACGACATCAGCTCTGCGGCTGATTATGCGATCTTCAAAAACAGGGCGTAAAACATCGAGTGTAGCTTCGGCTGTGTGCCACGTAGCGCCGTCCTGTTGAAACCAAATGTTGCTAATATACTCCTCTTCAATTTTTGTGACCAAAATTTCGTTCAACATGGCCAGATAACGATCGCCATTGACTGTAACGGCCACTCCTTGCTCATTTTCGAAGAAAAATGGCCCAATTATGCCTCTGGACCAAAATCCGCCTTAGGTGTATCGGCTTTTCAATATATGCGTGCAGGTTTTCTGTGCTCCAAATGCGACACTTTTGCTTGTTTACATACCCGCCAAGATCAAAATGAGCTTCATCTGCAACATTGCCATGATTTTCAAAGTAATGTTGCGATATTTCCCAGCGTTGCTTAAGCGTATACACAACTATATTAGTTCAGCGTTAGGATAAAACTAATTATCTGTCAAATCAGACATGAGATAAGTGTTACCATTCATGAAATAAACACTAGTTGAAAAAAAAGCGTTAGATGGCGGACCCGATACATTTTTACATTCACTTAATCATCCTGGGCATTATTTTCTTATCTGCTTCCTTCAAAACTAATTTTCTTAATTTAAGCACAATAAACATTATTCCTTTAGTGATGTACATAAAATCAAACCAAATACACGAAGTTCGTTATTCTGGTATTTATTATTCCACTAATGAAATTAATTAAATTAATTTTTTAGGACTTGAAGAATTTTTGCATTAAATATGTATAGCATTCTATAAAATATAAAAAGGTTATGAAACCGAAACAGATTTATTAAAAAAATATGATTTCATATTAAATTAATAAAAATACATCTTTTACTCGTATGTGCTGACACACAAAAATCATGGTACTGCCAGCACGGAAATTTAAAATTTAATTAAACAATTCTTAACTAATGCAGAGTTTTTGCATATTTTTTTTTTAACAAATGTTTGTTAAGCTTAAAGTGTGTGGTAACTAACAAGCACAGAAAGTCTACTTTTTTACTTGTTATTATGGTAATGATATGGCAGACGATTAGCTAGAATGGGATATGCTTTAAACATTTCCAACGCCACTTTCTTTAGATAATGATTTGATAAGAAATGCAGTATTCTTACAACGAGGTTGCTGGCAGTAATAACTGGACATTGGATGCTAGCTGAGCATGTGGCTCGATTTGGACTTCCCTTCAAAGACTATTGTCGCAATTGCAATTACAGGGAAAAGGGGGAAAAAGTATTTCATCTTCCATGTGAATGCTCCGTCGTCGATGTCAAGAGAAACAGATTCCTTAGCAGCTACATAGAATGATCCACCTGTGCCTAGACTGAGATAACTCACGACTAAAGCCTGGATTTTTTAGACATTGCAGTACATTCGGAGAGTGGTGTAGCCTTGTTAAAGCAGATCCTCTTTGGGCTTTGCTTGACGTTCAGTGCAATATAACCGAACAGTTTTTTTTTTTAATAAAACTTTGTTCGATGTAAGTAATTTCTATACCGTAATAGCTGTATAAAATATTAATGAACAATGAATACTTGAGTCAAAATTAGTTGTCATTTAGTTGATTTTAAACAAAATTTGATTTAGAAAATCATTTAACGATTGACGTTTCACATGCGCGGTATAATAGCTCTCGTTACTGTACAAGTTTAAGTTCAAATATAAGAAAAATATGTTATTCCCTATAACGAAGTCATTCTATATAAACTCTGTTACTCAAAATATTAAAAATAAATATAACTATGATGGTGATCCGTTTTCTTTTTAAACTACTTTTTTCTAATTTCTCACCTCAATGAATTACTTTCGACTTTCGGGGTGGTTTTAATCAATCGCTTTTGGGAAAAACAAATCTGTGATACGTGCCAAACAGGATACAATGATTGTTTAAAAAATGAAAATACTGGCTATTTTGTCATCGTAATTGTGATAAATGGCTTTTTAAACATTCAATAACAGAATGACAATAATTTCGTATTACTTTCAAAAACTAAAAATGATTTAGTTCTGTTATTTGTGAAACTCAATTAATTTTATGAAATTGTTTTCATTGTTCACATTTATTGACTTTATTATTATTTTTATATGTTTTAGGAGATTTGTAACAAAGAAAAAATAGTAAAAAAGGTCAGAATTTTTAATTATTATTGCGATTGATATTTTATTTGTGTTTTTTAGTCTGTAAAATCGAATAAATTCTATTGTTCTTCTACCAGTAAAATAATTTGTGTTGATTTTAAGGATTATAAGTGTTACACATCTGACATTGTTTAATGAGAAAAATTCAAAATTAAAAACATTTACTTACTCTTACTATTATGTGACTATGTGACTATTACAACCGACGTTAGTTGAACTTGAAGTAAAATAGAAGGCCAGCTGTGTATTCCTGTCTTCTATATGTTGGTTGTCAGTCAGATCTTTATCATTCGAACGAAGACTTGGCCACTCATCGGTGTTTTTTGTTTGTCTTGTATGCCCTAAGTGGTGGAGCGCCATTATTCATTCGCCAAATGTGTCCGAGCCAGCACATCCGTTGAACTAATGCGCTTGACTACATCTACGTCGGTGTACAGCTTAGAACTTTTACTTGAAACCTTAATATTTAAATAGTAGTTTTTCTGGTATTATATCGTACCGTATCCGCCAAAAAAGCTTAACCAACAAAAATAAAATTTTACAAGAGAAGATTTTTTTTCAATATCTTTGCTTTTTCTTTAGTTATTACCATGAAATTTTTTTCAATATCTTTGCTTTTTCTTCAGTTATTACCATGACATTTAGTACGTAAGTGTTATTTTCCCGATATACATAATACAGCTAATATTGCTCACATTTTAGTATATATTATAACGGTAATTCTTGTCAGTTAAGTTTTTTTCGGTGTCACTGTTATAACCTACGGATGATATTTATGTCGGTTAAGCTAAAAAATATTTTTTTTAATAAATAAATATATATTATCTATGTATATATATATACACAGTGGTGGACATTAGGTTAACACATTATTTATGTGTACTTGTTGGAATCAAAAAATTTTTACGTTCCTCGGTCCAAGGAATACCTAGTACTAGTTTACTTTAGTTTTGTTCGTTTCAAATCATTAATTTTGTGTTAAAATAGAACAAAACACAAGAAAATGGCTGGACAGTAATTTATTACAAATTAAAAAAAAATAATTGCAGCAAGTAAAAAATCAAAACTACTTATTCATTTTGTTTAGAACTAAGCACTTTGTAGGGTAACCCTTTTTTTTAATAACATCTTCACATCTCCTTGGCATATTGTCTATAAGTCCCACGCGAAATTCCTTTGGTATTGCTTAGCATTTCATTCTAACTTCTGTCAAAAAATCACCAAAATGTTTTGGTTTAACAACAATAATATGTTGCTCTATATCATTCCATAGATTTACTACAGGACTTAGATCTGGTGATTAAAAATATCGATTCTAGTTTGCTCTAAGCAACACACCTCTATACTGAAATTTGTTTAGGATAATTATTATGCATAAAATGCCATATAAGTGGCATATTTTCCTCTGTAAATAGGATCATTGTATTCAAAAGTGTTTCCTTTTAAGCGTACTGATCCATATGTGTAACTATTTTGATTATAGGACCAACACCGTGCCCAAAAATGCGACCCAAACCATCACATTCCCGGCACCATGCTTTGCTGACATAGACGTGTACCTGGGGTTGTGTTGCATTCCTGAAGAACGTCATACCATATATAATATCAAAATCGAAAAAGTTTGGGTCCGTCACTCCAGAGGAAATTTTTCCAAAGGAGCGGTTGCTTTACTATATGCTCAAGAATAATAAAATTCGAAACTTATTTTTTTTTTGATGCGTGTACTTTATGTTGTATAATGCATCCAAGAAATTTGTTTTCATGTTTTCTTCTTCTAATTGTTCGCGACGAGATTTCAATACCAAATTTTATTGAAAACTCCCTTTGAATTGGAGTAGAGGATTTAAAGCAAAGCTCTTGACATAAAGGAGTCATTTTTACGAGTTGTTTTGCTAGGTCCAGCGTACTGTGTAATACTTGTATATGTCCAATGGGCTCGAATATAAATTAATACGTGGTACCATTTTTTTGTAACAGTTTAATAGGGCAGCATATAACAAACGATGATTTCTCTCGAGCTTATTTGATGAATAACTTAACGCTATTCCTTTGAGTACCCTTTATAAAATGTTTTGTTGTTACTGTTCACTAAATTTTTAAAGAGAATTTTAGCTTAACCAACAAGCTGCTGTCCTCAAAACTGTAAATAAACAAACAGTGGAAACTTAAGCTAAAATTGTTTTTGCTGCAAATTTCTAACGGTACTTTGTATGACAGTGACATTTTAAGAGATGATGCAGATGTTGTCCATGAATTCATTTATTTGAAAAAACGCATATCGATAATTGTGTTGGTTAAGATGTTTTGGCGGTTACGGCGCAATATAATCATATGTTTTCAAAATAACATATGTAAATTTTATTGCTATTTATGTTCTAGTAAGTTGCCTTAAAGGAAATATTTTCAGCAGGGCTAACTCTTTGAAAAGAATCGCTTACTTTTTAAATAGTACTAAAAGATTCAAAAAAGGTCAATGATCAATGAATTGACTTTAAAACTCAGTCATTATTTTTAACTTATATGAACGTCAGTCAATACAGTACATTAATATTTTGCATCAATGTCTCTACAAACGTCTCATGTTGCTAAACTTGGCTTTAGTGTTACGAATTAGCAGAATTAGACTTGTTACCTCAATTCCCGTATATTAATCAAATCGAACATGTATTGTAGCGTGCAATTTCAAATACTGAAAATGATTGCCGAAATCTCGAGGATTCATGGTAAAGAACTCAAACTGTTTGGCAAAAAAATTGAGAAGACTTTTGCAAAAACGTAGTGGAGTCTATCCCGAAACGTATCCGAGTAATAATCAAAGCAAAAGAAGGCCATATATAATATAAATAGTGAATGGGTTTTAAAGTTAACTAATGTCCTTTTTTGAATTTTTTAAATAATATTTAAAAAGTAACTGATTCTCTTCAAAAAGTTAGCACTTGCTGAAAACATTTTCTTTAACCTTCATAAGGTCAATTTTGACCCATTATTGGAGAAAAATAGGTTTTTTTTTGAAAATAAGTAGTTTGTATAACTGGTAAGTTTTGATTTTTTTTATTTCAAATCTGAAGAAAAAATTGAGTTTTTGTAAAAATATATATGCAAAGAGATTAGTTATACATTTTTGTACACTTAAGGTCTTCGGGTCAAATTTGACACAAAGTAAAAGTCGTAAATTCCTGTTATTCTTATTTTACAAAAAGGATGAGTACAGTGATCGATGAGTTCTAGCCTTGTTTGAACCCATATCTGAAATGTGAAATAAAAGGGTTGGCATATTGACCAAACTTTACAAGACGTTCAAAATATAACAGTCGATTAGCAGCTGGTGGCATATAGCAAGATGTCTGTTCCGGCTATACATAAATTCAAAACCAGTTAAATGTGGCATAAAATTTTGAGCGCTTCAAGAATTTGCTAATAGTTACGCCTACCATATATAGGAAAAGATATATGAACTATAGCTGAAAGAAATCAAAGTAGGTGTGTAGTTCCCGATCTTGCAGTTGGTCTGAAATGTCGCAATAAGACGTTTCTTTCTTTTTCTGAATTAGCACCACAGATATTGGCAATGAAAGGCACACGATAGCACACTTTGAGAATACCCCAAGTATGTGATTCTTCTAAGTACTTTTTATCATAATCCAGAAATTAGTAATCACGAGAGCATAAGACCTCACATAGTATTAGATTACAATAAAACAATGAAGTGGTTGATACGCAAGACAAGGACTTTACAGTCTCCATATTTTCACACTTTAACTTTATACAGTAACTTATTTAACTTCCACTTTATACACAAATTAATCAACAGTTTTATTTACGCCTTAACATGATTTACTATATGACCGTTAAATTGACAATTGACTGGGGTAGGCAAAGCAACATTTCTTATATACCTGACTGCCGTAAATTTCCAATGTTCAGTGAAGTCTTAAACCTTTTCAAATCTTCTACTTAGATCCGTTAATTCAAATGTAACATCCAAAAGTTGAATTGTTAACACCCTTCAATATGTAGTTGGTAACAGTGTTAATGAGTGAGACATTGAAAGCCTTGGCACAAACCAATTGACTAAAATCCTACAATAAGGTTTTATAGCCCCTAATGTACTAATGTTGGTGGATCTTTTCTCTAGACATTTTTATATTCGTAACAATATGAATTAAAATGGTTTTATACTTATTATTTACATTGGCTAACCACAGCTGGAACCAAACTGATTTGCCAAGCGTCAACATTTCTTAGAAAATTTAGGTTTGCATCTTACCACGGCTTGTATAAAGTACTGAAAAACGTTACCAAGAGCATAATTTTCGAAGTAAATTACACAAGAACAATACGATAGTCCTAAACATGATTAGCAGCCTTCATATTTAACCAAATGCAAAGAAATAATACGCGAATTAGGCTGAAGAAGTCGCTGCTAACTATGTACAAAAACAGATAATAAAACATAATTATTTCATGCAAACAATGCAATAATTAAAAATATTATTAATCAAACATCAACTATTTATATGTCAGATATGACCTAAACTTAAACTACTGAATTAAAAATTTTAAGTCAATGTACTCCTATATTAACAATATATTACTAGAAGTACAACATATATTTATTTATAGACCAAATAATAAAGTATATCATACTTAAGTAAAGCTTATTATTGTCTAAATATGTATAGGGTCCGCCATCTAACGTTTTTTTTCAACTAGTGCTTATTTCGTGAATGGTAACACTTAGCTCATGTCTGATTTGACAGATAATTAGTTTTATTCTTTCCGCTGAACGAATATGGTTGTGTATGCGCTTCGGTAAGTGGGCCTACGATCTACTGACAGAAGATGCCGTTTTTGCCAAAAAAATCATCTTTTCAGATGAAGCTCATTTTGATCTTGGTGGGTATGTAAACAAGCAAAATTGACGCATTTGGGGCACAGAAAACCCGCACGCTTACAGTGAAAAGCCGATGCAACCAAGACGAGTCACTGTTGGTGCGGATTTTGGTCTAGAGGCATAATTGGGCCATTTTTCTTCGAAAATGAGGAAGGACTGTCCGTTACAGTCAATGGCGATCGTTATCGGGCCATATTGAACGAATTTTTATTCACAAAAATTGAAGAGGAGGATATTAGCAACATTTGGTTTCAACAGGACGGCGCTAAGTGCCACACAGCCGAAGCTACACTCGATTTTTTGCGCCCTGTTTTTGAAGATCACATTATCAGCCGCAGATCTGATGTCGTTTGGCCACCTCGGAGCTGCGATTTGACACCGTTGGACTATTATTTGTGAGGTGCCGTCAAAGATAAGTGTTACGCCAACAAGACAGAGACAATTGACGTTTCAAAGGACAATATTCGCGAAGCCATTGGTGAAATACAGCTGTACACAATCGATAATGTGCTTAAAAATTGGACCGATCGTTTAGGCTACTCCATGGCTAGCCGAGGTAGCCATTTGAATGAAATTATTTTCCATTATTAACCGGAAGGATTGTACTTTCAAATAAAAAAAGAAATTTGAGAAAGTATTCAGTAGTTTTTTTTTTATAGCATTTTCAAAAAAAAAATAAAAAATTATTTGGCGGACCCTTTATAAAAAAATTTCTATATGGATCAAATCTGAACCGAACACCAATAACGTCAGTAAAATTAAACACCTTATAAAGGTAAAGGCATCTTTCTAGAAAAACATAATTACAACAAATTATAATAACAAAAAAATAACGTCAAAATTTAATTTATTTTGAAAGTATGTGAACAAAAAGTTGACATGCTGTATGTGTGTATTAGCTTTTGTTGTAAAGAGTGCACAAAAAAAACGTTTTCAGAGAATTATCTTAATATAGTTTTTTGTGATTGAACGATCTATGACAATTACGTGTAAAACAAAATATAAGCCAAATTCATTTTCAATGGATCTGAGACACAATTGAGGTTCATTGTCATTAATTTGCGGAATTATCTTATCGTTTAGCTCTTGAATTGTTTTTGGCTTATTGAAGTGCGTCTTTTCTTTGAAATATTCCTAAAGAAAGAAGTCCAACGGTGTCAAAACACACGATCGTGGTTGGCAATTAAATTCGGTACGGCAATAGATAACACGACCATTGAATTTCTCGCACAAAAGATCCATTGTTTCCTTGGCTGTGTGGCAAGTGTCACCATCCTGTTGGAACCACATATCGTCCAGGTCCATATCCTTAATTTCTGGCGACAAGAAGTCTTTTCAGATAACGAGTCGAGGTTGACGGCTCTTCTGCTACACTATCGCTAACATCAGCAATGTTGTCCGCAGAACGACCTAGGCGAACATGCGCAGGTGTTTCTACATTTCCTACAGACCCGGTTTGCTGGAATTTACGCACAATTCTTCAGATTGTGAACACATTTGGTCGATTATCATGATCAAAAAATCACGAAGTGCACGACACACATTTTGATTTGAACACCCATTTTCGTACAAGGCTTAAACAATCTTAAGGCGTTGCAATAGTGCATCTCTCCATCGTTGAATTTGTCAAACACTGAAACAAATAACTATCAAATTGAGTTGGGTAACATTGTGCTTTGTGGTTGGATCACCCTTTATTATTTTGTGTGTTTTTCTACTCTTCCTTTTGTATAAATTTTAATTTAAAGTTTACTTAATTACATTATAATTTTTTCATTTACATACATACATACATACATACATACATACATATGGTATACATACGTATCTATAGTACAATTGAGCTGGATTTTGGAAATGATTTCAAAATATTCTTTATTCCATAATGATCTTGAAACCACAAAATGTCTAAAAGTTGATAGAGACCATTTAACATTTTTTGTGGTTTTGTTTTGAGACTAATTTGCTTGCTTTTAGTATAAGTTTAGGTTTAAAATATTTTTCGTGTTTGCGAAATGTATTTTAAAAGTATTTTTGGTTTGTTGGATGTAGAAATACTTTGGAAACCTCACAATAAAAATTCAGTACAACTAGTATTACAACTTAAAGAATAAATAGGTAATGTGTACATGTATATATGAATGTATCATGGTTGGCAAAAACTCATTTTTTTTAACCCAGCCCACCGGGTTTTATTGGGTGTTTTGATGGGTTTTTTGGGATTTATTGGGTTTTATAACTGCTTGCAAATTTCGTTCAAGTCGACAATATTTGTTGTTTGTTTATACAATCGTGTTGTTTTACTATTTATAGTGTAACTTTGTACTCTTAGTGTGATTAAGGTAGTATTGTGTACTATGAACTGCTAAATCTCGGTGAGCGAAGCAGAATGCAATTACTTCGTTTGAATCATACATTATGAGAAAAACGGCCGGAATATAAAGACAGACTGCATAATTTATTCTTTTGCATGACAACACCTTATCGCAAGTCGCAAAAGTTTTACAACAATTAATAGAAACGATCAAATGCCGCATCCGCCGTATTCTCCGAACATTGCTTCGTCGGCTGTTGCGACGGATACAATATACTCACACCTCTTTATATGGGCTTTCTTTACATAGCATTTTGCTATAACGGCCTGTTTGAAATACGGAATAGATTCGCTTTAAGCGCAAATTAGCTAGTTCTACGATAAAAACACCATGGATTCTCCATTTTTTAACAAAAAGTGTAAGGGAAGCAAACGTAACACATATTCATCTCGTTTAAGGGCATTTCGATGTACGGCCTACATTTTCAGAAACTACCCAGGCCGTATAAAGAGGTATGAGTTAATCTTTTAAAATGTCATCGAATCACTTCCTTTTAAGAAATACAAAATCGTTTTCATAGTTAGGGCGTCTTAAAACACGAGAAGTTTTTCGGAGTTCAAAAACGGAACAAATAAATTTGTAGTTCCAATACGTAAATTTCACTTATTTTTGTTGTAAACAAACTACGAAAACCTTTAAATTAAAAAATAACCCACTGGGTAACTCAGTATGTATGCCAACCCTGGTATGTATGCATTTCACAACTAAGAATAATATTTTTAAATAATAATCACAAAAATGACTGCTGATTAAAGGAAATTAAAATTTTTTAATTTATATCATTAATAAAATAACAATAAACCCCTCTGTTAATTGATTTTTACGATGAAATAACTCTTAAATAGCAGTTCCTGTTTTCAGCAACATTTTTTACAAGCTTAAACAAAGTTTTGACTTGACCTTTATCTGATACCCGTAAATTAGCTGAAATAATATGCATATTTGAATAGGTACATATCCATAACCTTTACATTTCTCACTCATATATTTTTCCGTGTTAGCAAAATTATTTCCTTTCATAAGCTACCACAATAAAAATTATATAGTACTAGCTAAAGCCTGGCTTCGCTACTCTCATCTTAATTATTATCGTAAATGCTATTTTAGTTAAATTGTTTTAACCTTTTTTCCCAGTTTGTCCCATTCCGGTCTAAATTTTATCACCTCAGATAGCCTATGGTTCCATCCAGAAAGACATTGTAGGTTGTTCCTTTTAGCTGAGTACAGTTTTCAAACAAACATACGTTAGTTTATACTGTTAAAAAAATCAGGTTGGGCACCCCTGTCGTTTATATCATTGCTAAAAGGAATTCATAAAAGCCGCAGAAACAACTATACGTGCTGCTTAAAAATAACCAAATCGGCAACAACAAATATTAGCAGAAATTGCAGAAAAGAAAACAAGTAACAGACAATATCAAACAACATCAAACAACAAGAGCTGGAAGAAGTAGATTTTTACATACGCATACATAAGAACTAAAAAAAGTAAAGGAAAGAAATGGAATCCACCTGAAATATCGAGACGTTCGAGAGCTTTCGAAGTGTTGTTTACTCAATCATATAAAAAACACATCGATGCGAACAACAGTCAGTTTGTTTGGCGTAAACTCAGCGAACGAGTTGTTAAGGTAGGATCACACGATTATCGTAATGTACCAATAATTAGTGTTTTTATATGCCAATCGTGTGATTATACAATTTATTGGCTCATAGGGCAATTCACAATATTATTGTGCTTATTTATAGCAATCAAATGCAACCCTGGTGCGACATTCGTGCACCAATGTAAATTCCAAAAATACACCAATATTTATTGTATTCTTGTGTGGCAATTGAAGAGACAATAATCACCAATTTTTATTTTTAATTGACTTCTTTCCGAAATAAACTCGTACGGTACGGTACATACGGTATTTATAATTGTCATCCCTTAAAATATGAATTTTTTAATTATTTATGTATATGCAAATTGCATCACAAACTTCCACCATTTCTTTTTTTAATCATTTTTACTCTTTTTTATCAAGCAGACATCTGATAATCAAAGCCATGCAATTTTTTTCTTTTAGAGAATAAATCATCTTTACTTCAGAGAATTAAATATAAGATGTAATTATATTCCAATTTAAATAAATAAATATTTTAGTGAATTAATTTTTTTAATTTATTAAAATGTTTTCTCATATGCACCACCAATGGCCCTTCTTGTTAGCCAATCTTTTTATATATTTGTTCACTAAATGGCCTCAATATAAGTAAAGAGGACGATATTTTCTTTTTTTTAAGGAACGATCAATTTTGAACACCAAAATAAATAAATAAATAAATAAAGAAATTTAATATACCACAACAGCTGATTCACAGAGTTGCCGTAAACTAGAACTATCATGTGACAGCGTTGGGACAATTTTTGTCAAAACATCGTTTCGCGCCATGTTGTGACAATAAATTATGTATAAAATAAGACAACTGCGTCAATACAGAGTTTTTAATTAAATTAAATAAAATTTTCAATTTTTGTGAAAAATTCGTTCAACATGGCCCGATAACGATCGCCATTGACTGTAACGGCCACTCCTTGCTCATTTTCGAAGAAAAATGGTCCAAATATGCCTCTGGACCAAAATCTGCACCAAACAGTGACTGGTCTTGGGTGTATCGGCTTTTCAATGTATGCGTGCGGGTTTTCTGTGCCTCAAATACGACAATTTTGCTTGTTTACATACCCGCCAAGATCAAAATGAGCTTCATCTGAAAAGATGATTTTTTTGGCAAAATCGCATCTTCTGTAAGTCGATCGCAGGCCCACTTAGCGAAGCGAAAAAAGCGTATACACAACCATATTCGTTCAGCGGAAGGATAAAACTAATTATCTGTCTAGTTAGAAAAGAAACGTTAGATGGTGGACCCTATAGTTGTCGTTCTGAACATATACAAAATTCTATATTAAGTATAAATAGAATGTGTCACACCCAACTCGGCACTATCGTCTAGTTACTGACTAAAGATGTGTATTGTGTATGACGTTAGTTGATTCTAATTTAGAAACTTCCACAATTTCGTTCTCAAGATATACAGAAATTAATATTTACTTTATATAGGAAATAACACGCCCACTTGTCGAATTCCACTCACTTGACCAATATCGCCCACTTTTTGGCTGATTATTTATTGACTACGAAGTCATGCAGACAAAATACTAAAACTTTAGGTCTAACCGTTCTCAAGATATACCAATATACCAAGCTCACTTGAGTAATTTCACCCATTTGCTGTCTGATGATTTGGCTTGACTATGAATCTATTTGGGCCAAATTTAGATAAATTTTCTATTACCATTTTGAAGATATAGATAAATAGATATACGATTCAGCGGTTAAGCTGTCTATAAGGTACAAACAAACCAACAAACAAACATACATACAAATTCACATTCATTTTTATATATGTATACATTAACTCCAACAAAGCTTAAATGTAGCAACAAATTTTGTTTTCAAGTATAACTTTTGCAAAACAAACAGGTTCGCTCTAACGTCAATAACTCGTGAACCAATGGCCCTACAAAAACCGCATATACATAAAAACCTTGTTATTGAAATCGTTTGGCGCATTTCAATTACAACGGATTTTATAGTCTTCTTTATATGTATAGATATAAAAATTAATTAATTTCTATTTGTTAACAAAATACTTACATTTATTTGGTTTAAATGTAATATCCATACTTTAGAAATATATTCCTGTTTATACTTCTTTTTTACTATAAGTTTCTCTAGGTACATTGAGTATGAGAAACCTCGCACCCAAACAAATTGACAATGTATGTGTTTGACGAGCACTGCTTTAAATGTACAAATGTTGGTGTATCTTTTTAGATGAATTAATTTACGTACCACTATTATTTAACTTATAATTTGGTCATCTTTTTTCAAATATTACAAAGTAAGTATATTGATTATCCGGCAAAAATATTATTTATTCCATTTGAAACTATCTACTGTACACTTATACCTCTTCATTTGAAAATATAGGCCATATATCGAAAATATTTGTGCTTTTCTTGCTTTAATTTTTTTTAAGCGGTGAATCCACGGTTTTTTGCCGTATAACGAGGTAAGTTGCGTTAATTCTTCGTTCGTTGGCATTAAAAATTGCAAGTTACATAACACGCGTAAAAATACATTCTCTGTCAACAGCTTTTTATTTGTCTTCCTTTTAGTACATTGGAAAATGATTTATATTCGTTTGTTTATTTTTCTATTGTCAGCTGATAGCTCTCAAAAATTACACAACGTGTTAAAAAGTTGAAAGTCTACAACTCACGCGTACACTACGCGTGTTATGTACTTCTATGTTCGTTTAATTCAAGCAGGTCGTTGTAGCAAGTTGCCGTATAGAGAAAGACCGCATAAAAAGATATGAGTGTACTCACTTTGTATTTCTATGTATAATTTTTAAATATGGTAATATTTATTAAATCAATAATAACAATGGAAAAAAGTCCTGATAATAATTTTATTGCAAATCCTGTTTACAAATCGTTTATTAAAGTTTTATGAATATGAAGTTTATTTAACAGATTAAAAATTATACACTCAATCACATATGTATATCAGTATAAACCAAAATCTAGCAATTCTAATAAGTTATATAAATGTACATATATATCTACCATACAAATAGTCAAAACATCAAATGAGATTGTACAAATACCGGGTGTTTTTTATAGGGGTATAAAACTTTAAGTTGGTAACACTTTTCAAGTGGCGGCCATATTGTCAACTGTCAAGTGATTTATGTTTAGTTTGGCTTAGCATTTAAACATGAATAGACTGACGCCTAAGCAATGCTTCCGAATGGGTCAAATGGACCCAAAAGAAGATTGCCGTTGATCCCTACTTTCATAAGTGAATTTTGTTTAGCGATGAAGCTCACTTTTGTTTGAATGGATACAATAAACAAAACTGCCGTATTTGGAGTGATGATAATCCTCAAGTTTATGTTGAGACACCGTGGCATCCAGAAAAACTGACTAATTGGTGTGCTTTATGGGCTGGTGGAATCATTGGTCCTTACTTCTTCAAAAAAGATGCTGGTCAGAACGTTACAGTTAATAGTGACCGATATAGAGCCATGATTACTGACTTTTTTGTTAATCAGTTAAACATCCATGATGTACAGGAGCTGTGGTTTCACCAAGACGATGCAACATGTCACACAGCTCGTGCCACAATTGATTTATTGAAGGAAACGTTTGGTAATGGCATAATTTCATGTTTCGGACTCGTGAATTGGCCTCCAAGATCGTATAGTTTAATGCCTTGGGGATATATGAAGTCGCTAGTATACGCCGATAAGCCAGAAACAATTGACCACTTGGAGGACAACATTCGCGGCGTTATTGCCGACAAATGTTGGAGAAGTAGTCGAAAATTGGATACAATATTAGACTACGTCCAAGCTAGCCGTGGCGGTCATATGTCAGAACTCATATTTAAATTATAATGTAAGAATATTATCTTTCGAGTAAAGTAAATTTCATGTCAATTTAAAAAAAGCTTCTTTGTTTTATTCCATTGCAAAGTTCTAACATCTATAAAAAACACCCTTTACATACATATGTTACCTACATACCTAAATATATAAAGTCGTTATTAAAATGAATAAATATTGGGTTGGAATAAAAGTTCGTAGCATTTTTATATTTTCTTTGGTTTTACAACGATTTTTGATTCTTCATAAAGTATATTGGGTAGAGATATTTCTGCTCTACAAAACTTTGTAGATGTAATTGTATTATTGAGTAATATAATTTTGAACTACTTTTGAGGCTTCAAAGTGGAATATCCAGGAGATAAAAGGCAACACTTCGAATCGTGCTCTTCTAGCTCTTCATCGAATTCACAATTTCTCAATTCTCAATAATTTCTATTCAATAGAACTTATCGAAAAATTGATAATCTGCACAAGTCGTTAAAGCCGTATTCGAAGAGCTCGAATGTGAGTTCCTCCTTCGCTCTGTATCAAACCATATGAATATTTATTAACCTCTCTGATAACAGACGGAGCGGTATTTGGAGAAGAGCATAAGCAGCGGTGAATACATAATTGATTAACTTAATGATTAAGTTTTGTTAAAATTAAAGGCTTTGATAAAAACTCTACAAGCTGATTATCTAACCCAATATTTACCAAAAAAAGATTTGCTATTGAAATACACAAGCACGTAAGGAAAGTAACGTAAATATGTAAATAGCATACATACATATGTATATGCAAGCAAGGAAAGTAATTAAATTTCTGTCACCCACAATTGCCATTCCTACTCCTGCCACTACTAATCATATTATTACACTTCTGATATTATCAGGCATCGTATAATGTTCGCATATAATATACACAATGTATGGGTTATTTCACGTTGAAATTAAACAAAAAATTTTTAAAAATCGGTTTAAAAATGTTTTTTTTTTTAATTAATAAATATCGAATCTCTTATACTTACACAAGATACTACTTATATATATACTGCTTATGTATTTTTGTGCGAGAACAATACCCACTGTTAAATACACAGATTATTTTTTAAATTTAATAAAAAAGATTAGATTTAAAGCAAAGATTACCATAGATTTAGATTTATGACAAAGTTATCTTTTATTTGAAAATTAGTACGGCTTTCTTAGTTTCTTTTTCTAAACATTAATTGAATATGCAATTTCGAAAAGGGCACATCTCGCACATTTTGGCAAATGCGTTTTTTCTTATTACGTTTGAGAAACTGACATCCCTAGCATTCATTCTACTTTAGACGTTATGGCAGATAGGTTACAACTTTAAGAGATGTGCCCTTTTCAAAATTATTGTTTAAACAAAGAGTACAAAAAATCCAATGCAGCACCGCTTTTTCTTTGCTTAACGCGCAAACCCGTTATGTTTTTTTCTTCTTGCTTATCGAGCTTACAGAGACAAAGTACCTATTAATTATCTGATATTGTAAAACTCAAGCAATATATACCGGCAGAACTTACAGAATTTTTAGACGAAATACTGCAATTGCCAACTAAATATGAAAAAGAGCTTCCTGAAGAAGATATTTGGTAAAAGTATATAATTTATTTTTGGTAGAAGTATTGCCTTTCATTTTTGAATACCTAAAATAAAATTTTCTGCAAATTAATATGGTTTTTTCGTTAAGTTTTGTATACATATCATAAATTTCAAAAAGGGCATATCTCATTAATTTTAAATATATAAACGAACATATATAATAGAGTCAATATCTAAATATTTCTGTAATTTTTGGTTAAAAATTAGCCCCAAAATATAATCCGTATAAAATTTTTTGAACTATTATACATCATTAGAAAATAAATAGTTTTTTTTCGTTTCCTGTAAATTTTAAATATTCGGACATGTGCCCTTTTCGAAATTGCGCATTCAATTAATGAGTTAACCTCTTTTTTGATCACCCTTTATGCAATAAAAAACGTTATCAGCGAACAATTTTAAAGTACATAATTTTTGCAGCCTACTTCAAGAGTTTTTAAGCATTTTTTTTATAAATGGTGCATTATAAACCTCTTGTACCTGGTTTCGAAAATTGTAAATATATGCTGTTCAACAGAATGGAATCATGTTGCCTATAATTATAAGCCGGGAAACGAGAAATTTATCCGTTTCAGTAATTTTTTTTTTTTGAATTTTGGCGGCGATTTATTAGTGCATATTTTTTCCGCATATTGTTACGAAAATGAAAATACAACACTGTATTGTGGGATTTTGGAATATTTTTTGTCAGCCTGTCAATTCGGCACCACTTACACATCGACCATCTTTACGTTACATTTGAATTTACTGATATGAAAATAGAAGATGGTCGATATTTCCTAAACTTTCCAAACTGTATAATATAAAGCGGATGCTTAATCTACCAGTTAAAGTTAGTTATCGGTTTGCTGTCATAAAGTAAAGACATGGTTAAGGGGAAATAAAAGTGTTGTATAAGTGAATATTAAGTTGTTGTATTAAGATAAACAGTATAAACGTTATAGTGTAGTAAATAAATAAAACTGTAACAACAATAAATAATGATTTTAACGTAATTTAAACGAACTTAAACGTTTGAAAAAGGTTAAGACGTAATAATATTTTACTCATAACAGCATATTTCAGTTTTAACAGCATGTTTTCGAAATTGTTTTTGGAACATTTTAAGTCTTTTTAGCGCATATTTGGATCTTTTGTGTTCTAAAATATTTCTACAGCTAAAACAATTTTTTTTTTTTTTTTTTTGTTAATTCAGATCAAGTCATACATACCAATTGATTTATTGCGCCATCTATAAAGCAATTAAGCTTATTATCGCCAGCATTTTAAAAAATTGTTGGGAGAATATACAAACTTTAAAGTGCGATCAGAAAGCGTTTAATGCTCGAAGTATTCTTCATGAGTCAAAAATATTTACCAAAATTGCTTAGATGACATACGCAAATGCATAAAAGGCACATCGCTATGGTTTTCAGTGGGTGTTTTTCTTGTGACAAAGAAGCATTAACAAACAAATTCTTAATTAACACAGTTGTTTGGTACAAATTGAATCACTTTACAATTGTACAACTTTTTGACAATTCATTAAAGGTATTGGACGTGAATTTAAGAAAAAAAAAACTTGACTTTGCATTTGTCACTGCGCCGTACAGGGTAAGAACTGTCAAACCCATAAAACTAACTAAACTAACCCATATTCGATGCATTACTCATGCATGTTTATGCGAACGCAAATGTAAATAAAGTAAAATAAAAGCTCCAAATAGAGTAGAAATTAAAAAAATGTATCCAGATTTTCCATTGTCGCAGGAACCAGGTATACATAGCTCTTTGGGAAAATTGGCTTGCGGCCATCAATTACTACGCTTACAGTTATTAAAAGATCTTTGAATTTCTAACTAAAGAACAGAGTCGGAAAAGTGCTCGAATTGCATTCGTTCGTAAAGAACGATTCTTTTTGAGATTCGAATTTAAAGAGAACTTAAAATACGACTCGAATTTTAAGAGAACTTAGAATACGGCTTGTGAAAAGAATCAAAAACAAACGAATTTGAAAATTAAATTCCTAACGCAAACCGAGTCGAAAAGCATCAAAACGAATTGAAAACGAGCAATTGTTTTTAGTAAATGTTATTTGTGTAATATTTCTAAAACATACATGTGTGTGATACTTATTGGTTGCTGCACAGGAAATATGCACACATACACACATACTAATGCAATGGTATTACGTTTTTAGTCTTATACAAGCCACATACACTAAAATTAATAGCTCGTTTTAAATTATTTTTGCTCATTTTTAATTAGTTCGCAATATAAAATTCGTGCTCACGAGTCGAGGAAAAAATATGACTCAAGCTCATCACGAATTGGAAAATAAAACTTACGTGCAGGAGTCATAAAACGAGCGAACCAAAAAAATTTTACTCACGAGCCGAGTTTTTACGTACTATGTTAAAAAAATATAAATAAAAAATTTGAACTGATTTTTATTGTTGCAAGCTTCGGTCTCATTGAAGAGTTACGTAAAAAACTGCAAACCAATGTTCTAAAATTAGTTGAGTGGAATGCCTTATTAACTGATACAGTCTAGAATATTAGCAGGATTAAAGATTGCAATACAAAACTTAATATAAAAACGCAGTTAAAACAGATTAAAGGAGAAGATGAGGAACCTGATGTAGTACAATTTATATGCCAATATCAAACAAAAGATCTAAGCCCATCTGTTTCAAATCAAGTTTTAAAATGTGATATTAGAGAATAATTATGATATAAATATGATCCCTTTACATCCGTAGCCATTGAAAACACACTGTCAATGCATAAGTTGTGCTTCAAAATGATAAGGTCACTTAATATTTGCTCAATTCATTCAAACTATAAAATGTTACGTATGGTCACCTTTTGAAAAAATTCTACGTTCAAATAAGTGAACAATAAGCCGGTTTTGCTTTTAGAGATGTACCAGTATATCATGTTTATTTAAATTAATGTAAAAAGTACAAAATTCAATTGGTCAAAATGATAAGGTCAGTGATTAATAAGCAATGAATCTAATCAGAAGGTATCACAGCAGTTTTTTTTTTGTTTTTTGTAATAATTTATAAATTAAATAATATCTGTGTGGTTCGCGGGAAACCTTTGTCACCTTATGAAGAAGGACATATTGTGGCACTTCATGAGCAGGGATTGAGTATGGGTGGAATGCCGAAAAAAATGGGACGATCTTTGTGTGCTGTGCAAAATATTCTTAAAAACAGAGAAAATTAAGGAAAATTAAAAAGCACGGGTCGGCCAAAGGTCCTGACTGCCCGTGAAACTCGGCTAATTTCTCGAATTCCATGAAAAGTGCGGTAACAATGAAAGAGGAATTGCAATTACAAGTTTCAAAAAGCACAATTCTAAGAGCTATCAACGTCCAGCCAAACCTTATTCGAACAAAATTTAAAAAAATTCCCTCTCTGACTAAGCAGCATAAGATTAAGGGTAAGGAGTTTACAAGTTTGCTCAGATGTAATAGACAACGCTTTACATTTGAAAACTTAAGTCAATGTTTTTTTGTTTATTGCAACAACAGATTCATACAAATAAAAAATTTAGCTTTATTTAGCTTCATTTTATTCACCAAAAGTTTTAAGTTTTGTATTCCGATCTCCTTAGAAATTGAAGCGCAATTATTTTTTTTATTCTGTTTTATTGTGTTTAGTATGGCTAAGTTTTTATATCTTACTTTAGAGACATATTGTAACGGTTTTACCTTTAAAAAACGTAGAATGTAGTTAAAATAAAATCTTGTGTTTAGTTTTTCATTAAAATCCATTATTTACACAGTTTTGTAATCTTTTCACGAGCAATAACAATTTCCTATGTAAACAGCAACAATTATATGACAGATCTTTCTTCCTAAAGATATTCCAACCAAATCGTTTTTACAACTAAGGTTCGATCACAACCATTCACATTTAACTCTCTTTCCAGAGTTAACTATAAGATTACTCCTTACTCTCTTCACACCGAGTTCAAACCAATAAACTCTCTTCACGCTGAGTTTAAGCCAGTCATGAGCGTTTTATGGGACTTTTGTTCCCGATCAACTCACACGTATTCTTACGCTCTTGCTTTAGTCGTCAAAGAGACAGTGGCGAATGCACACGTATGGTAAATGTACGCCAATTTTTTTAATGCTCAGACAAATAATAAAAAAGTTTCTTTCGCTTTTGCTTTTAGTTGTCACTGAAACAGCGACAAGTGCACATGTGCGGTGGATATATGTTGATTTTTTAAAACATCAACTTTACTCTCTCTAAGAGAGTAGTTTCCAAATTCTCACTAACACAACTACATTTTTACTTTTGATCAACACTGGCTTAAACCAGCATCAGGCAAACTATTTGAGAGTCCCTCCCTTAGAGTAGAATGCAAGAAAAAATAATATTTTCTTCTTACACCAATGGTTAAAAAGAGCGCTTTCACACTTTTCAAGTTGACGTATGTAGTTTATTATAAATTTTTAGAACAGACAGTTTTAAAGGATAAAAGCAATAACAAAAGAATTTAAAAAGCAAATTCAAACAAAAATATAAAAAAACAACAAATGTTATTTTAAATAAATAATAAAAAGCAACAACAAAGAACGATTAAGAAAAACATCAAATCAGTGTTGAAAAAGTTGGTACGATTGTACTTTTTGTGATACAATTTCAGACTTAAAAGTGCGCTGTTCTTTCTCTTACTCTTTTTCTAATATTTCTTAACGACTTTCTTCTTCTCACTTGTATTCCTAACTACTCTTTTGCGGATGACAGCAACATATGTCACTTATATCATTTTGATCGTAGGCCGAGCCTTTTGGAGATTGGGGCGAGAAGGATAAATATGAATGACACACTCACAAGTTACCTGGTGAAAATCTCCGAGTGGGGTCGTGTGAACAGAGTCGATTTTAATGCAAGCAAAAAATGTTGTTTTTTAACACACAGACGTGGTAGTGTGTTGTCATATGTATCGATGGGTAATGTGGATATTGAGGAATCGACGTTCGTTGGAATGATCACATATTTCAAGTTTCAAAAGAAGCATTCAAGTGCCTTGGCTTTTTAACACGGTGCAAGAAATACTTCACTATCTGATCTCCTTAATATTTTCAAAACCTATATCCGACCCAAGATGGAATGCAACTCTCATGTATGGGCCGGTGCTTTAAAGTCTATTTTGGAGCTTCTCGGCCGCGTATAGAAGAGGGCGAAGATGCTCATTAATGACGGTAGGGTAGCCAACTCTATCGATTCATTAGGGCACCGTCGCAATGTGGTGTGTGTTTCATTGTTCTATCGGTACTATAACGGAATGTGTTCTGACGAAATTATGGAATTAATTACTAAAAATCATATATTTTCCGTAGTACTTGCACAACGCACAACGGATTATATGAAGAATTTGTTCTTTGGTCGCACGGTTCGGTTGTGGTGCAATCCTCCAGCGATGGTATTCCGCGCCACTTACGACATGAGTAAATTCAAATCGAACGTCCATAAACACTACACCCTCCGTCCTCATTCCCACAACCTATTTTCCTAGTACCAGCACAATGCACTGCATGAGTAGGGTCATCTCCTGGGGGCTGGTCTTATATAAAAAAAATTACTCATTTAAGTGATTTATGGAAACGTAAGAACGAAATAGGCTCCATGTGCTTACAGTTTCCGGTCTCATTCAGAAAAAAGATTTGTTAGAGTCATCAAATTTTTTGCGGCTTTAGTTTTAAAATACCAAATAATTCTTTATTAAAAACAATTTGATATCATGAATATGTACATATGTATGTATATCAATAGACTTTTTTTTACATTATTTTACATGTCATTATACTTTATTGTAGTTTTTTTTAACCCTCTGCAACTGTCGTGCACGAATTGCAGCAACTGTATTGACGTGGATTCTAATAGACACCACTTTTAAACTTATGTATATTTTTGTTGATGTTTCCGAATACCACCTTATTTGCCTTCTTTATTAGATAGTAAAACAGTAAATAGTTTTCAATTTAACATGAGGTTTAAATTTAAAATAAAAGACATTCAAATCGGACGAAGTTGCGCAAAAAAGAGTTTTTGTGGTGTCTGTTAGACTACACGTCAGTTACAGAGGGTTAAAGATATACTTTTACAGTATAAATGAACTTTTAAGTACAAATGTTAATATTATTATTATAAAAATGAGTTTTTATGTACAATTTTGTTATATGTTTGTGCTTTTACTGAAAAAAAAAAAAAAAAATTAAAAATAATTACAAAAAATATTTTTGGTGCAATTGTGGTCGAAAAAGTACATTTTGTGAGCTTCTGACTACAGTTTTGATGTTCTCATTTTGCTACCCTGCATCAAATTAAGAAGAAATTTAAAATAAATAAAATAGTTGCATAAAATATTTAATAACATCAATTAAACATTTTTTTTCTCGCAATGTATTTGTCTGTTTATCTTCTCTTTATTCCTCTCTGTTTATTGTTTCCTGTTCGTGTACGTAAAATTATTTTATTCATCAATAGTACGGTTCTCATATAAAATAGGAATTTTTTTTTTTTTTTTTTTTTTTTTTTTTGTTAAGTTGGTACATCTGTTGTTGATATTCCTGTTTCTAAAATTGTCAAAAATCACCAACATGGAGATAGATGTATTCTTGGCTAGGTAGCTTTTACGAATATCAAGCTATGACGCTAAGATCAAAGAATAGATTTAAGAATAAATAGATTTAAGATTAGATTTAAAAAACTCAATTCAGAACACGGGGGTTAACCGAAAACTTTTTGATCAAGGTAGTATGCTAATTTCAATGAAGGTTGGTCCATGGTTGAACTTAGGTCTATATAGATATTTACTCAATGCCTAAAAATGAATCATGTTTGATTCACAATTGACTTTTGAAGATATACAATAATCAAGGCAATAGTAGAATTTTTGTTGAAAACCAGGATGGTCTTTGTTGTATTGTATTGGTTATACAGTGTAACAATGCGCTGTCAAGCCTGAGTTCCTATATATAAGGACAATTATGGTAATGCACAAAAAGTTAAGGTAGCTAAAATGTGAACTACTTTAAATATATCGAACATAGTTTTAGTGGCAATAAATACATGGCGTAATCTAGTAGGGTGACACTTTAACTTTAATGTGACCCTTGTTTGTTGAGAAACGTACTGTACAATTGATGGCCTCTAGTAGAGTTAAATCTCTGTTGTTGGCAGTATTAAAGGGTGATCCAACCAAAACGCACGATGTTAATTGTAAATAAATCAAAAATTTTCAGAGAATTATCTTAATATTTTATATTATGATAAAAGGATCTATGACAATTACGTGTGAAACAAATTATTGGCCAAATGCTCGTCACGGCTTCGGTGACATACCTCTATCCGTCGGTCCATATTTTCAATGACTCTGAGACATAATTGAGTATCGATGTCGTTAATGTACCGTAATATCTCACCCTTCAGCTCTTAAATTGTTTTTGGCTTGTTGACGTACATATTTCCATTGAAATATTACCAAAGAATGAAGTCAAACGGTGTCAAATCACATGATCGTGGCAGCCAATTAACATCGCCACGATATGAAATATCACGGCCAATGAATTTCTCGCGCAAAAGATCAATTGTTTCGCTGGCTGTGTGGTAAGTGACATCATCTTGTTAGAACCACATATCGTCCAGATTAATGTCATCTATTTATGGCTAAATGATGTCCTATATCATCTCGCGATAGCGAACAACATTCAAGGTAACTGCTTGGCCGACCTCATTTTCGAAGAAGTATGCCCCGATGACGTCGGCAGCATATAAATCGCACCAAACAGTCACTCTTTGTGGGTGAATCGGCTTATCAACAATCATTCGTGGATTCTCATTTGCCAAAATGCGCCAATTCTGTTTGTTAACGAATCCACCGATGTGAAAATGTGCATCGTCGCTGTTGAGGACCGGCACTAGAATTTTCGTTTGGCTAGCATCGTTCAGTGGACCCGATAGTATTAAAATTAAAAAATAAAATTAGTCTCAGTAAAATGTGATCAAACACAATTTAAATGAAATTTATTGAAACATTCTAAACAAAAATGCGGCTTATTTTTACACGTATTAGAATACGTAACAAAATATCGCGACAAAGAGAATTTTTTATCTAATTGGTACTAAAGTAATCTCTTGGCGATAGCACATAACATTGTATCGCTCGCCGGCTGCTCGCTTAACAGAAAAAACAGCAAATTCGGCGCCGGTCTCAACGTGTTAACGCGCTGCTCTGCTGTGTAACTCTTCATGGTAGAATTTGTCTGAAAGAAAGAAATATTAAATTAAGTTTGCAAAAAATTTGACGTTAAGATGTATCTGACAATTAAGGTCGTGCATTAATTGACAATTTGATCAAGTCAAATTTGATTCCCCTTTAATAACTATTTTCGCAGTTTTTAACAGTCAAAAGTGGGAAACTGTCATACATCTTCTATGCCATGGCCTGGTCATAGCAGGCAAGGGAGATAGATTCTTTTCCACATATGGTACTGCCCAGCTTGTATGAGTTATCTAGGTTCATAGTTAAAAGGCTATAGGCTGGAGCTAATGGTGCCTAATGGTGACGAGTGGTGCGGTCCTGACAAAACAGAGTCCTTTACACTTTACTTGACTGTCTGCGCGTAATGATCGATACCAACATTAAATGAAAATTCTTTTTAAATTTTATTTTAACTACAGGTTTATAATTATAAATTCTTACGGCATTAAGTGAAATGACTCCTGTATAAATTAGTTCATCATAAAAAATATGAACATTCATTCATATATATACATACGTATAAGCACATGTAAATATATTTCATAAATCCATTTACTATACAAATGAACATCAGCATAAACATTTTGGAATATAACGATTAAACAGGGATTTATGTTTTAATAACATTTTGGTTGATTCACTGTTTAAATAGAATACTTTGCATCAAGCAATTGTGTTCTACATCACTCTACTACAACTCTAATTTTTTATTACTCACATACTCTTTGTAATCATTCTTGGTTGGACTAACTCAATACATAATACAATGATAGGATTTTTGAAACAGACAAGGAAATAATGTTTATGCTTAATAAGGGGGTCGGTCATATATTTAGACTCGACTGAGGAACTTTAAATGGGTCAAAGTGGGGTTTTTCAAAATTTGACTTTTGGGTCAAAATAAGAAACACCAGAATTCATTTTAGAAGGTACGGTTCCTTGGGTAAAGTTTCTTATTTTGATCCCTAGTATACGATTTTTCTTGTGACTTGGGGGATTTTTTAGTCGACCCGCCCTAGTGCTTATCCTTCAGATCGAGTCTGTATTATCGTTTGATAAAATATTTGAATTGAATTGATTATAAAAATGTTCTCAATTACCACCCTAATGTATGATAACAGTATGGTATTTATGTAAGTATGTACGCTTACAAATAACTACTACATGATGTCCTTGTAGAGGTTTTAATGCCTTTGCTCACATATTTACTTGTACATAAACAACATTATGAATTGTTTTAAATTATTTCCAAATGCTTTTAACGTATAATTCGAAATTCGCGAACAAGAGTGAATGGAAGTCAACAAAATATTCAAAACAATATGGCAATTGGTCCAATCGATTGTTTTGTGGATGTGGTACTCATATATTCGCACATATAGACACATACATTCCCTCTTACACTCATTAAAAATAATCGTTATCATGAATGTATTTATTGTGTAGGACTTATTATTCTAAACTTCTCTCTCCAAACATATCAGTTGGCTATTTAATTCGACTGGAGTACGATGAAGAAGGCTTAAATAATAGCGATGAATTACATGACCGAATTGTTGTGTTTACATCTGTAATATTTGGAAAGCAAATAATTAAAAGCAATACAGACTCTGTACATAAACGATGTTTGTATATTATAGGCACAGAGTGAACCTTTAGGAGAAGTAAACTTTAAAAAATATTATGTATTACAAGCAATGGAAAATATCTTTTAAATCGTCTACTAAATATACCGCCATCTAATGTTTTTTTTTTCAACTAGTGCTTATTTCGTGAATGGTAACACTTAGCTCATGTCTGATTTGACAGTTAATTAGTTTTATCCTTCCGCTGAACGAATATGGTTGTGTATACGCTTAAACAACGCTGGGGAATATTGCGACATTACTTTGCCGATTTTGCCAAAAAAATCATCTTTTCAGATGAAGCTCGTTTTGATCTGGGCGGGTATGTAAACAAGCAAAATTGTCGCATTTGGGTCAGAGAAAACCAGCACGCATACATTGAAAAGCCGATACACCCAAGACGAGTCACTGTTTGGTGCAGATTTTGGTCCAGAGGCATAATTGGGCCATTTTTCTTCGAAAATGAGCACGGAGTGGCCGTTACAGTCAATGGCGATCATTATCGGGTAGTGTTGAACAAATTTTTGTTCACAAAAATTGAAGAGGAGGATACTAGCAACATTTGGTTTCAACAGGACGGCGCTACGTGCCACACAGCCGAAGCTACACTCGATGTCTTGGGCCCTGTTTTTGAAGATCGCATTATCAGTCGCAGAGCTGATGTCGTTTGGCCACCTCGGAGCTGCGATTGGACACCGTTGGACTATTATTTGTGGGGTACCGTCAAAGATAAGTGTTACGCCAACAAGCCAGAGACAATTGACGCTTTAAAGGACAATATTCGTGAAGCTATTGGTGAAATACAGCTGCACACAATCGATAATTAGCTTAAAAATTAGACCGATCGTGTAGGCTACTGAATAGCCAGCCGAGGCTTTGCATCCATTAAAAGTGACAGTCTGATGTGCAATTTTGTCAGAAGGAATCATTGGACCTTACTTCTCTGAAACTGAAAACGGCGTAACGGTAATTGTCAATTGGGAGCGATATCCTGATATGATTGAAAACTTTTTAACGCCACAACTGGATGCTTTGGGCTTGACTAATATCTGGTTTCAACAAGACGGTGCCACATCGCATACAGCCAGCATTACAATGGAATTACTGCGAGACCTTTTTCCACAACAAATTATTTCAAGGAATGCTGATGTTGCTTTGCCTCCATGGTCGCCTGATTTGACTGCTCCGGACTTCTTTTTGTGGGGATATTTGAAAGCAAGATTTATGCAAACAAGCCAAAAACGCTGAAGCTCAAACAAAAAAACAAAATATTTGGGATGTAATTAATGAAATACCGCGTAAAATGTGTGAGAATGTAATGAAAAAAGTGCTCAAAAGTGCTCGCATTTGTGAGGCTAACAGAGACGGGCATTTATCTGATATTGTATTCCATACATAATTGCCAACATTAAATAAAATATTTATCAATATAAGATCCATTCTCTTTCATATGATCAAAAATTATAAACAAACAAAGTAGTATACCTTCCCGGTGGACACCCTATACTTAATATTTAAATTTTTAGTTAAATATGGTTCACATATCTAAAATTCGTAATTCTAACAGCAGGGTTAAACACATTTTGTTAAAACACACGAAAATGGTTTACTCTTTAGCTACGTTATGAATTTATTTCGAGACCATGTATTTATTTGCTTTTGCAACTGCGTAAATATTGTGTCTATACGAGTGCTATATGAGTCTGTAGTTGTCGATAACAGTTTGTTTGTCTACATTGTACTTATTACTTGGTTGTTGTTCAGATTGTTCAGACTGACTAATTTATTTTAATCATATGAGTTAGTAAGTACATGCAACATATTTACATACAATTTGATTCGATTGATTAATACTTGTATTGTTATTTGGGATAAAATATTTTTCAAAATAAATGCCTTCGTGTGCGATTCCTAATGAGAATATTTAATGAGATTGACAATTGTAATTAAGTCTTGTGTTCGTATACATACCATATACTCGTATGTACATATTTAATAAAATTATATTTTTTATATGTTATACACAACACTTCAAATAATATTCATATTTACTAAATGTGTACTTTAATAGAAGTGGAAAATTTAAGTCTTGAACATATACATATGTATACGTATGCGTATGTGTATGCTCAATAAGATCATGTAAATAATAAAAATTAATAAAAGTTTTAATCTAATTCGGAATAAGCTAAAAAAAGCAATCAAAAAATTTTAATCACCTATATGCTTTAAACACATAGACGACGGCAGGCTACCACCGACTACAGACTACAAAAAATCAAATACACACATTTATATGAATGCGCTTATTTTGAAAGCAACACAGCTACACGGCCACATGACTACCTTTGCTGCTTGCTGTAGCCAACTTAGGTTTATTTCTATTTTGTTTGGCTACAAAATTTAAAAAATTTTAAAATGTAAAAATGCAATGTTAAAAACAAAAGTATTGATAATCAAAGAGTGTCGAAGAAACTAATGTACGCGTTGTTGCGTTATTATAATCTTAAGGGAGTGATACATTGGGAAACATTTGTTTGCAAACATCGCAAATAGCCAATCGCACTCAAGGAAAAGTAAGTTATTCATGTATGGGCCATTTTTCAAATGAGCAAGGAGTGGCCGTTACAGTCAATGGCGATCGTTATCGGGCCATGTTGAACGAATTTTTGTTCACAAAAATTGAAGAAAAGGATATTAGCAACATTTGGTTTCAAAAGGACGGCGCTACGTGCCACACAGCCGAAGCTTCACTCGATGTTTTGCGCCCTGTTTTTGAAGATCGCATTATTAGCCGCAGAGCTGATGTCGTTTGGCCACCTCGGAGCTGCGATTGGACACCGTTGGACTATTATTTGTTGGGTACCGTCAAAGATAAGTGTTACGCCAACAAGCCAGAGACAATTGACGCTTTAAAGGACAATATTCGTGAAGCCATTGGTGAAATACAGCTGCACACAATCGATAATATGCTTAAAAATTGGACCGATTGTGTAGGCTACTGCATGGCCAGCCGAGGCAGACATTTGAATGAAATTATTTTCCATTATTAACCGGGAGGATTGTACTTTCAAATAAAAGAAGAAATTTTCAGTAGCTTCTTTTTATAGCATTTAAAAAAGAAAATTATTTGGCAGATCCTATACTTTTATTTATTTTTTTTTGATCAGCTGCTTATTAAGATATCGTTCGAATGTATTTAAGTAGCTGACTACATAACTACAAGTGCTGCTAACGGCAATTTTTTTCGTTAAATTTCCAAAAAATTTTATATCCATCTCAATATCTCTGTAAAGCAATAACTACTCTTGGCCTAACTCAAATATTCCCGTCATCCTAGACGGTCACAATTCAGCGTTTTCTCGAATTATGGTCTGTATATTTTATATTACCGGTTTCTTATGATGTGCCCCAGGTATGATATTTATTGTTGGTACAAGTTCCCCTTCCTGGTTGATTCTTTACAAAACTGTTAAAATAGGTATGAAATGTTTAGCGAATTTTAAGAATACAGCGATAAATCCATATTTCAGAGGATTCTAATTTCTTTATTTGTTTATACATACATCTGAAACATATAACAGAACCGACCATATGTATAAAGGTTTGAATGAAGCGTAATTTTGATTCAATCTTAATGTCATAATTCTGAAGAACATTTCCGTATTTGGCATTGTAGATATCAGCCATCTGATGTTGCCAATTGTATACATTCATATATACCTTTTCGAACTTTCTAAAGGAATTCCTGAAATGCATATTTTCTTCGATTAGATGCTCAGTAATAATGACGATAAAAAACAACATTGTCTGACTCCTCTGGATAATTCGATTTATTATGTCTCTTCATTTCTATTTCCAAATTTATTTAACACAAACTTTTTTAAGCAGGCAAAGTTCTATAAATTTTCTAATTAATTAGTTTTTTGCATAGCCTTTCCAAAAACCATTTGCCTTTAGTATTTAATAGTTTTAATTATTGGCTAGTTAATCCAATGATATGGAGGTCAATTATAAGCTCAAAACTTATTGGTAAGATGGACAAACAAAAAACCATATGATAAATAATGACCATAAAGAGGTCATTATTTTGTCTTCTAAAATTATCTTAAAATTAAACAAAAGAAAGTAACAGAAATACTTAAAATCTGTTGAGAAAATCTTATCTTATCTTATCAAATGGATGACCAAATTTCTTGTTTTGTTCGTTTAGAAATAAGGAGAGATTTTGGGTAGACAGAGGAGTAGATAAAATGTTGCTAAATGGTCAACTTTGAAAAAGTTATTAATGAAACAAGGGGCACGTAATCTGAAATACTTGCCATACACGCTACACACTATACAATAGAAGAGCCAAAAATCAAACAATTTAAAATAATTTATTGCCTTTTAATTTAATGGGTTGGCAAAATGTACTCAGTCAGACAAACAGACGGACAGAAGCGAAAAATGAAAATAATATTGAAAATTTGTCTATGCAAGTAAGTATTACTTTACTTACATATAGAAAAAACTGTAACAAAAGAAAACTATCATTGATATAAGGGATCAAATACATACCTACTTACATATGCAGTTAGTAAATATCATTTAAAGATATTCCCTTATAACAATGGTTTTAATCAAAAAGCCACAATAAAAATTCGTCCTCAGAAGGAAAATATTCATTTTGCAACTGTTGATGTTGTTATCATTATTTTTGTTATCGTTGTTATTGTTGTTGTAGTATTCATTTCCGGGTAGTTTTGAAATTAATCTTAATATTATTAAACGCCATACAATACCATTTTTTATCCTGAATTTTTGTTACATTTTCCATTAAATTTGTGTCACATTTTTTTTCAAATTCTTTTTTTTTATTTAAAGGATAACAAAAAACAACAATTTTACAGTTAGTCTCATATGTGTATGGATGTGTGAAAGTAACTCATAAATGGTATATCAATAGCACTGTACACCATCTACAGAAATCCATCTACTAAGTTGTGCATGGATTAATTGCAGATGTTGAGATTTTTCTCTCATATTATTATTATTATTTTTCTTTTTAAATAATTTTTGGGTGGTTTTGGTGTTCAAAAAAACTGAAAACAAATCAAAACAATTTTTTCCACTTGATTTGTTTTGCTAAATAAGTTTAAACATGTAATCGAATGTAATGCATAATTTATAGGATTCTTTTTTCTTTTTTTAAATCTTTTTAATTTATTTTTGCAAATTTGTTGTCATATTCAAAAGATAATATTTTTAACCACAAACCATGGTAGTCATTTCGTTCAGTAGTCAAAAACATATACACAATCATAATCGTCCGATTATTTGATATCTTCAGTACATACAGTAAAGAGATTTGATAACAAAAAAAAAAAACAACTAAAATTTAGAGAAATGTATGAAATCTTTATTTGAGTCGATAGAACGATCTATAGATGTATGTAAAGCAAAGTTTAAAGTTGATTTCCTATAAATGTTGATCGCGGCTACGCTTCAAATTATTCATACGCTGGGTCCAATTTTGGGATACTCTCTTCAACATATCGGAAAGTATCTCACGCATAAACGCTTCAATATTGGCTTTCATTAGCGTCAATCGTTACGAAGTTGCCCCTATAGACATGAGTCTTAATTTTGGTTTTCTCCGTCACTCCTCTAGGGAGCACATTGGCTTTCCACAAAGCATCTATTGCTTTGTTTCGGTTTCTTTAATCAATTTGATATTTGAAGCTAAGTAGATAATTCGCTGTGGCGTCCTTCATATGATTTTTTTGTGTAGTGGTGAAGATCCCTGCTAATTGGTGGTGATCTTTACTTTAGCATTCTAATTTTTTCCCAGCAGGTGGCGTGTTTTTCCTGATCATTCGTCTGATGTTTGTCATCATCGCCAGAGGTATGCGAGAAGGGTCAGGGGGGCTTTTTTTCTTAATTTTTTTTTAGATGGAGTTGTCTGGAGGGAAGAAGTTGAAGCCTTTTTTTATTATTAAACATTCGAAACCACAATTAAATTTTTTCTTCATGTCCGCTGCTGGGAGCCTTAACATAGCCCCACAAAACATAACCCAAAGGCGTTAAGTCGCACGATTTAGGGGGCCAATTGACCAGCCTCAAACGTGAAAAAAATGTTTACCGAACCCATCTCTCAATAAGGCAATTGTATCGCGTACTGTGGAAAAAATACTGTCTAATGATACTACCGGCCCATGATCTACAACAAACAGTGCATTTTTCGAAATGCATTGGCTATTCTTGTTTGTGTATTCATTCAACCAGAAATGAGCTTCGTCGATCAACACAAATTTCCGATAAAAAAGTGGATAAATTGTGATAATAAAATTCAATAATCTGCAAGCGCTGTTCGTTTGTAAGCCGACACATGGTTAAATTATAGACCAAATTGAACATGTTTGACACTAACATGTTACACGTAAACAGCTGAGCTGCCAAAAACAGTGTTGCTAACAAATCATCAGATACACAGTTGTAATACAACAAAACAACACTGTATTCGATTAATTTAATTTATATGGCTATGGCAACATTTCTGTCGTCATAATTAGTCACATCTTATTCAAACTTATGTCTGCTTAGTCTTAAGGTGTTATTTTTATTAAAAGGTTATGTTGGCCTGGTAATCTCATATAGACCAATTCGATAAATTTTTTACCTGTTAGTATACTAACTCCACACAATAGCGAACATCGAAAAATGCGACTCTGATTTATCTTACCGCCTAAAGTCTGTAAATAGACAGGACGTAGCTATACTATCTGATAGTCAAACAGCCCTTTGAGCACTTAGCTCCTATGAAATTGACTCAAAGTAAGTATGAGATTTTCTAAGTAAATGACACCGACTGGGTAGAGATAATAAGGTCAGGGAGAAGTAGGAGAGACATTTACTTCTCTCAAGTCAAATAGATTTGAAACAGTCAAAACTTTTGCTGGGCAGCTTATAGTAGAAAACTACAATCTTCTAGCCTGCAAATGATAACCGGCCTATTGGCTGGGAACTGCAGACTGAATGAACATTAGAATAGAATGTAGGAATAGTCTCGAATCCGATGTCTAGATTCTGTGGAGATTAAACCCAATCTCCGGAGTCCTGGTGACTGTGCATTTGAAAAAGAGGCACCTATGTGCCTATTAGGTAATAGATGAGTAGCAAGCACTACTAACACCAACTACTAGCTCGTTTACAATAAAACCCTCATACCAAAAGCTTCAAAGAAAATATTTTACTAAATTTTATTAATGCTTTTATTGGGTCCTGATGCAAACATTTGCCTTTCTCTACATTGATTCTTGAAATAAAGCTACACTGTCCAGTAGTATTAATACCAAAATTAGAGTTTTAAGCGTATCCATTAAGAACATAGCTGGGATATATAGACCCGCGTTTAGTGGGTTAAACTATATTTTATTAGAATATTTGCGTACACAATTGGCTTCTTCTTAGTATGTTTCGTGTTCATAACATGTCAATCATTATCAGCTGTTCAGAAGGTCCAAGAAATATTATGTCAATTTTAAATAGAATCAACTGGACTAGATGTTTCCTTTCAATCCACATACCTTTTTAATTTAAATCAAAAACAATTCCGTGGCTATTCCACAAGCAGTTAGTTCTAGACCGATTAGTTTAATTAAGAGTTAATAGCTTCATTCGATACAACCACATCACTAAAAGTAATGTACAGGATTATTCTTGACCTTATATTGAGCGAAATTGAAGTCATATTTCGCATTCAATGAAATAATAATCGAAATTTACTCACTGTAATACAGGGTGCACAACAAAAAAAAAACCTGGGAAGTGATATCACTTTTCTGATAGGCGTTGTCGAGTACAACAGGAATTTGTTTTTTAAATATTCGAAACACCCTAAAAATTTGAGTTACGTGTAAAAAGTCAGTTTTTCGTACCTTCATATCTTTATGAGCTGATAACTTAGCTATATCTTAACCGATTTTATGTTTCCAAGCAATTTTAAACAGTAAAGAAACAGACCTTTTAAATGTTATATATGTACATATTGTTACGTTTTCACATTTCAATCTTGTATTTAGTTTTTAATAAAAATCCTTTATTTAAACTGTTTTGTGAACTTTTGCTTGTAACCTTTTCACGAGCAATGACAATTTTCTATTCTTAGTTACTTCGTCTGTTTACAACTTTGTAAACAACAACAATTACTTGACAGATCTTTGTGCCTAAAGATCTTCCAACCGGATCGTTGTTACAACTTAGGAAAGATGACAACCTTTTCAACCAGAGGTTATCCACACTTAAATGTCTTTAGTGAGATATCTCCTACTAAACTGGTTTTTACTTCAGGAGTTTATTCCTTATAAGCTCTCTTCACACGAAGTTCAAACCAATAAACTCCGCATTGATGTGTTTTTTATATGGCTGTATAAACAATAATTGCAAAGCTATCGAACCTCTCAATATTTCATTTAGATTCCATTTTATTCCTTTACTTTCTTTTTAGTTTTTATGAACTCATGCGAATGTAACCATCTTATTTTTTCAGCTCTTGTTGATTGTTGTTGTCTTTTACTTGTTTTCTTTTCTGCCTGTTTTTGTTGTTGCCGTTTATTTTTGTTTGCTATTGTACATTTTTTCTAATATTGTTGTTATTGATTTAGTTATTTGCTAACAGCACGTATAGTTGTTTTTTCGGCTTCTGTTTATTCTTTTTAACAGTGTTATAAAAGCACTGGTGCCCAACCTGAGTTTAGTAAAAATATGTATGTATATCAATTTTAAATGTTATATGCGTATGTATGTATATCATTTAAGTAACATTTGATTTTTTTTCCAAATTTTTTACGTTTTGATGCGTTTTTGCGAAAAAATATATATAGCAACCTATTATAATATACTATTTATGAATTAGTTAAGAAACTACGTTCAGTTATGAACAAATTGCCGCATTTATGAAGGTTGTATGATTTGTTCATAAGTTTCTCCACTTTTTTCCCCCGTTACTCCTTTTGGGAGCATATGGCTTCCACAAAGGATCTCCGTCTAACAAGGTTTACAGCTGTTGACTTTGCCTCTTCCCATGTTAGGTTATTCCGTCTCAGTTCTTGGATAATTGTGCGTCTCCAGGTGTTCCTTGGTCGACCACGATTTCTTGAGCCTTGAGGATTCCACTCAAGTGACATTCTAGTTATACTTTCTGGACTTTTTCGGATGGTGTGACCGATCCATCCCCACTTTCTATTCCTTATCTGTTTCAGTATGGGTTCCTCATTAGTCATGCTTCACAGTTCTGTTTTACTTATGGTGTTAGGCCAAAATATTCTGCATATGATTCTGAGGCACTTGTTAATGAATACCTGGAGTTTCTGTGTGATGTTATTCGATACAAGCCAGGTTTCACTGCCGTACAGCAGTACCGACTTAACACATGAGTTAAATAGTCTGAGCTTAGTTCGTTTGGATATATGTGAGCTTCTCCATACTGCCTGCAGTTGTCCAAATGCCGCTCTCGCTTTATTGAGCCTGTTATCTACGTCTGTTTCTGTGCCACCGTTTTTAGTCATTGTACTTCCTAGATAGCAGAAGCTATATACATACTCGACTGACTGACCCTATAGCATGATGTTTTCCGTGTTCATATTGCTTATTCTCATGGCATTGGTTTTCTTGATGTTTATCTCAAGCCCAACACTACGAGCCAATCTTTCTATGTCCTCCAGTTTCGACTGCATATTGGAAATCTTATGCGAAAGTAGACAAATGTCATTTGCATAGTCCAAGTCTTCGAGTTGGCGTGAGAGACTTCGTGTAATCCCTCTTCTTTTCGAACAGACTTTGCTCATTATGTCATCCAGCACGATGGTGAATAGCTGAGGTGATTGTGGGCATCCTTGTTTAACTCCAGCATTGGTGTGGAATGGTTGGTTGAAAGTTCTACATCGCTCTAATTATTGAATTATCTTCTGGGGTACTCTTTTGATTCTTAGTGCTTTCCATATAGCTGTTCGCCTGATGGTATCAAACGCGAATAATAGATACAGGGAGGTAAGCCATTCTATGGACTGTTCAATGATTATTCGTAAGTGTTCGGTCTAAAGCCAGCTTGTTCGTCTCGCAGAAAGTTGTCTATTCTGCTCTGAAGCCTTCACTGTATTATGACTGCAAGTATCTTATGTATGGTGTTAAGTAGAGTAATTCCTCTCCAATTATTACAGTCTTTTAAATCGCTACTTTTTGGTAACTTCACAATGATGCCCTTTTTCCACGTAGGAGGCAGTTTTTCCTCCTCCCATACTGATGTGATGTGAAGCAGTAGAAGTTCAGCTGTGGTTTGGATGTCAACCCGTAGAATTTCTGCTGGTAGGCCATCTTCGCCTGCCGCCTTGTTATTTTTAAATTTACCAATCGCCGCTTTTATCTCATTCAGATTGGGAGGGTTGCATGGTATTCTTAAACTGTTTTCCTCATCTATGTTCTCAACTTTTTCGCTGTCCTCAGTAGTGTTTGTGACATTACTAATTTCATTGAAATGTTTTCTCCATCTCCGTGCTTGTGCATCATTGTTTCTCCACTAAAAAGCTTAAAAACTCCGTCATTTTCAACTGATTTCTAAAACGTGATACTCATTTTAGTAATAACTAGATATAGTTTCGGCGAATATCAACAGAATTTTAATTCCCATAACATTCCCATATTAATTCCCATAACATTCCATGAATGAACATGGGGACTTCTCTCAACCAATGAGCTGCTCTCGATTTTATTTTTAAACTCATTGAAAGAGACCTACATTTTAACGGGGGCTCCGAGCGGCAAATGCATTTAGATAGGTTTTCAATAGTAGTAATATACTCATAACCAGTTACTAGATAATGTTATGAGGTGATACCGCTGTTGAAAAACTTTTTATTTTTTCAGATGGTATGACCTGGTATTGAACCGAGGACCTTCTAGTTGGTAGGCGGGTGTCTTACCTATCATACCACAGCGGCACAATTGTATGGATATTTCTGGAGAATCCTGAAAATTGATTGCCCAACACGATCTCAAATATTGCGCTATAGGCACAAATCTTTTACAAATGCCTATAGAGCGAGAAATCAGAAGAATTAAATCGAACTGGATTGGCCACATAATAATTTAGCCCAAATTGCAAGGGATTGTAATCGACAACGTAGCTGCAGAATAGGAAGGCCCGCTCCCATGTGAATCCATAAAAAAGTTACCAAGAGTAAAAAATCTATAGTTAAATTTAGAATACATCATTGAATAAATAAAACAGTAGATCATTTATTGATTCTCTACGCCTCTTATAGGTTCGAAGTGATCATTGAAGAGTTATATGATTTCGCATATATCAACGATGTGAACTGGCATCAAACAGAGTCATATGCAAAGTAAATGGATAATAAACATTCGTTTAGATTCTAAATACACCCCTGGTTTAGAAATACCAATTGCGGATTAACCTAAGGCCTAACCCATTAATTACTATAAATCAGCGTTCGGAAAACTAATATTAATATATTTTACAATTGTGGTAGTAATTTGTAAGTCTTTTACTCAGGCCATTTTGCACTGTATTTTTCCACTTGTTTTCTCTTTACTTCTCTTTGTTTATTTTTGCTTACTTTTTGCCTATGAGTGTCACTATGTGTGTGTACATGTGAAAATAGAAGAGAAGAGCAGCTCCTGCCTGAATCTGCTATAAATGCATAGCGCTCTGATTATCTGCTCCTTGATGGTAAGGTTATTGAAGAAGCCAATAATTGTACTTATCTTGGCAGCCAAGAAACACCTGACCACGACACAGAAGACGAAATTGATGCCAGGCCCTCTGAAGCAGAAGGAGCATTTCCAAAGCTTCGTAGAACACATATAGCGGTCCGGGCAATAATCATATGCAACAAAAATAAAAAAATTTGAATTCTAACATCAAAACTGCACTTTTATATGAAAGCGTAATATGGCTCGTATTTACTAGGGGCACAAGCAAAATTCATGCCAAGTACATATATTGCTAAAGAAGCTGTAGTTTGTGAGCGATGATTTCAACTGGACAGAGATCAAGGCAGTATTAAGAGGTCGTACTAATTCTAAATAGTTTTGTACAGCACTATGTGCCTTCTACCAGAAGCTACAGCAATAAATAATATGCGTTAACAAATTTTGCCCTTAAAATATATAGCAAATTTTATTTTATTTATTTTTAATTTTTATTTAAGATTTTTTTCGTTGCTATTTTAAGCAAATAAATAAATACAGGGTATCCGCCGGGAAGGTATACTACTTGGTTTTGCCGTCATTTTGGTAGACATTAGTCTTGACAGTTCATATTTGGCAGTCGTGAAGTAGAGACGTGGGAAAATATTCAGTAAACTAACGTGTTTTAATCGTTAAAACATTTTATCAAAATCAATCATCGATTTGCATCAAAAAATCATAATGAGTGACGAGACACATTTTCATTTGAATGGTTATGTGAATTAAACAGAATAGTCGGTTCTGAGCAATGGAAAACCCTCAAATTATTCATCAGTCACCTTTGCATCCATTAAAGTGACCGTCTGGCGTACAATTTGGTCAGGAGGAATCATTGAACCTTACTTATTTGAAACTGAAAGCGGTGTAACGGTAACTGTCAATGGGGAGCGATATCGTAATACAATTGAAAACTTTTTAACGCCACAACTGCATGCTTAAGACTTGACTAACATGTGGTTTCAGCAAGACGGTGCCACACGCATACAGCTAGGAATACAATGGAGTTACTGCAAGACCTCTTTCCACAACAAATTATTTCAAGGAATGGTGATGTTGATTAGCCTCCACGGTCGCTTGATTTGACTGCTCCGGACTTCTTTTTGTGGGGATATCTGAAAAGCAAGGTTTATGCAAGCAAACCAGAAACGCTGGAGCAACTTAAACAAAATATTCGTGATGAAATTAATGAAATACCGCGTGAAATGTGTAAGAATGTAATGAAAAATGTACTCAAAAGCGCTCGTATTTGTGAGGCTAACAGAGGCGGGCATATATCTGATATTGTATGCCATACATAATTGCCGACATTAAATAAAACATTTACTAATATAAGATTCGTTCTCTCTCATATAATTAAAAATTATAAACAAACAACGTAGTATACCTTCCCGGCTGACACCCTATATTTGTTTTGAAATAATATGCTTTTTCTTTGTATATTTTAGCCAAAAATAACAAAAATGTTTTGTTTTCTTAACTTATAATTTGTATTCAGTATTAAAATAATTGAAATTCAACAATTTTTTAAAATCAGCAACAATCTCTGAATACCCTTTATTGTCAAATCTTTTTAATTTATCTTAATAAGCCGATTAGTACGTTTAACACCATTATACCAATTTACAGCCACAAATGGCGTATAATTGAATTTAATTGTGTTTCAACAAAAACTCATTCTGATCGGATCAATCTGATAGAAGAAAAGATATTAGTTACCAGAATATAAAATAAATATAAAAAATATAAGGGAATACAAATTTAAATAGGGGCTGCAATTTTTGCCACTTCAGTTAGAAAACACACGTACAGAAAAAGGGTGTCGAGTGCAAAGATTCAACCCCTAATTAATTGTGATACCCTTGTGATCAGTAGTTAATGATCATAAATACAATACTGGCTCGTATCAAATATAATTCCTTTTCTTCTTGTTTTTTGCACCATTCATTTAGTCAATCATTCATTCTTACGTTGCAACAAACAATAGAAATCAAACAAAAGAGCAGCAGCAGCAGTTATACTCGTATGCAGTGATTTAAGGGAATGTGAATGAATACGAATTGCTTGACTTATTAAAGTCAATTGGGAAATTAATTTATTTCAATATAATGGGGTGATCTTTATAAAAATTAAGCGAATATCACAAGAACATCATTGTACTAATATGTATGTATTCCGTTATGTGTGTATACGTATGCATATGAAAAATCTATTTTACCTTGTTTGTGACAAATTTGATGAGGGACTGACAGTGACTGAAATGTAATTTGTTCTTATGTATACATACAGTCAAATACGATTATAAGGAATATATGAAATTCGACTTTAAATGTATAACAACTGGTCAAAGAGAAATGCCTACTCGTTCATAAGGAATTTATTTTTACGACTGAATGAATGAGAAATGCGAGTAGTTTTCTAACAAAATGGATGTTTGAATAATAAGTTTCATAAATTTCACATAAAATTTTTTGGATGCAAAAAAAAAGAAATTTAATTAAAAAGCAACTGATATTATCGATTTAACGAAATTTAAATTGAAATTAAGCAAAAAAACTGAAAAAAGTAAATAATTTTCATTGTTTTTGCAGATTTTATTATTTCAGAAAAAAACGGCTAAACCCAGGTACAATGAGCGATATAATGTTAGGAGCATTATCATTTAATACAAATTTTAAGCCTTTAAATAAAACTAATGGTTACCATCAAATGCTTAGGAACAAAATTTCCTATACATCAACTGAACAAAACGTTTCTGTATTTTCAATAGTTTCGGAGTTATTAGTAACTTAGTTGCGAAAAAAAAATTTTTTCGCGCAAAATTTTTTTTTATTTTTTTTTTTCAAAAAGTCACAAAAATATCTTTAGTATGAGAATTTTACATATTAAGCACCTAAATCAAAGCTTAAACTATTGGAAATAAAATAAGCTATAAATCATGAATATCGGTCAACTATTGCTTATTTTATGCAAAACTAAATACAGGTACCTAACTTTGACCAAAATTAGCGAACAAATTTTTTCTTGCAAAATTATTGGAAATTTTTTTCTTTTATAGCCAAAAAATTATAAAAAAATTCTTAGAATATACGAAACAAAATTTTTACCACATACATCTTCGATCCGAGATCACAAACAATGTAAGTAGGACCTATCGAATGCCTGTATACAATTCCTATCTACATTTACACAGCGTTGGTCTAGACCGTCAGATGGGTCCGATGGAACAGACATTGTAAGTGAAGGTTGGAAGGGTTTTAATTGTCAAATATTTATTTTATTTATATATCACAAATTCAATAACGAAAATCCAGTTTATAGCCATAATCGCTTCCATATAGACTGCTCCACACACCACATACACATTTAGTCCACTTGCACCTCTAAAAACACTTTTCTTTCTATTTTAATTCGGAAAAATTAACAATCGAAACTACAATAACAATCACACTTATTACAAGTGTCAACAGTAGTCTCGTTGCCGCTTTTGAGTCGCTTTCACTTTCAGTCAACAGCCACATCACATCGACACTAAATATCGATACTAATAACCACATCTCTAATGTAAATAAACACATCTCTAATATATGAAGTATTTTGATTTATTAAATTAATTTTTTGAGTTGAAATTTAAGTGAAAATATGTTGTTTTTGATGGATTCAAGTGATTCTTCCAGCGATGAAAAAAATAAAGAAGACCTTAATCTTCAAGGGAAAATTATGAGGCAAAATTCAGATGTTTGTAATTTGCCAGAAAATAAGTAAGTGAATACAAAAACTTGCCAAATACGAATTTTAAAAACCAGAAAATAAATATCTTCTAGATTTATTTAATATTTCCGATTGAGCAAAGCGGCTTTCAAATTTGTTTTGGATAAAATTGTACCTCAAATGAAGAGTGGTGTTAGGAAAACCTTTATTTCGAATGAATTAAAACTAGCAGCAGCCTCTTCTAATTTTGAAAGTGCTAATTGCTTATAAGTCCCACCGCCAGTTGCGTTCACTTCACTCTTGTTGTGGACTAACTTTTTTTTTACCTTGCATTTAAAATTTCTCCATACCTTTAAATACAAATATTTAATTAAAAGAAACCATGAATCTAAAATATTTGTTACTTACCTTTTGCCAGCCTTCGCTATCTCTGATTGGAGGTCCTATGGGATTTAATTTGGATGTTATTATTTCCCAATCCTTCTTAAAATTACTTGGTGCTGTTCCTCTATGAAATCCCTTTGCGTGTACTGGATTTTTTCTAGTTCAGCAATTAATAACTCAAATTGTTTACTGTTTGTTATTTTCATATTTTTTATTTTATTAACAAACGTCTTATGATGGCAACTAAAACAAATTTTGTTCATGTCAATCATAAAAATAGCGTCGACAAAATCAAAGTCACTTTAAGTCAACGGCGTCTTATAATACAAAATTACTGTAAATAGTTATCGATACTAATCACTATTGACATAGATAATACCGTTTTTGCACCATCGATGTGATAGGTGTCGACGTCGACATTCATAATAGGGGTGAATGTAATGCATCCAAATCGAATGCTAGCGCAATGGCTTTTTCACTTCTAAAGTACATTTAATTTTACAAAGTATTGGGAATGAGACTCATCCAAATCGGATGTTAGTTGTATGTGCTTAAAAATTGTATTTCAATTTTTGCTATTGACATAATAGTATGTAACCGGATATGTTTCATTTGTAAGAACTTTTGTGCTGCTGAGTAAATTTTACATTTTGAGCATTAAAATGAATGCCAGATATGTTGAAAGTAAAATAACCCATAAAGTCAGGTGCCTAACTATGACAAAAATGTGTAATACATTATTAGGCAACACCCAGAATAACGAAAGGAAATGTCTGGTAGGAAAAAATGCATACACATACATAGTATATGTAAAGAAACATTATTGTTTCGAAGAACTAGTCGTCGGGCAGATGAAATTTTCAGATACATACGAGTACGTATATGATTTTGTGCTTGTATTTTCTCTTAAGTTCACGCGTAGCTGTCATGCATAAATAACAATCATGCTCTTGATATTGTCGTTCATTCCATATCATTGGTTTAATATATGGCATGATCTGACTATTGCCGTCAAGCCAACCTCTTAAAACTTCCTTACAAGTATTATAACATATTTTTGGCGTCCAATATTTGTTTCTTTCATCGATAGGAAATCCAAAGTAATGTTTATAAGAATTCTTAATTTGGGAAGTTATTGTATGGCGTGGTGATTTTAAAGATAATTCCTCACAGATGTAGCAAAAAAAATCTTATGAATTTTTGCAAGTTCAAGCCATTGACAGACTGTAATCTAAAACAAAAATCCATTATTAAAAAGCTAACTCTACGTATAAATTATGTAAAACACTTATCAAAATAAAAAATATATAAAACAGAAATAGTCCTTGAGTACTTTTCAATATTAACTTTTTGTTTTGATAAAATCAAATATCGGATAGGATTTGTCTTTCGGTATCGTCAACAAGTGTTCGATGATGAAATGATGGATTTTTTACCACAATAATAAAAAAATCTTATTCTTAAAATATATTTTACCTACCGTAGCCATTAAAAATTAGCCCTTTACTTACGTCAAACTTAGGCACCTGCTTTATGGGTTATTTTACTCTCAACATCTGACTTTCATTTTAGTGCTTAAGATGTAAAATTTATATTCTAAAAATTTTTTTATAAAATTTTGGAAATTCCAACAATTTTGTAAGAAAAAATTCGTTCGCTAATTTTGGTCAAAGTTAGGTACCCGCATTTAATTTTGAATAAAATCAGCAATAGTGCACCGATTTTCAAGATTTGAAGCTTATTTTATTTTCAGCATTTTAAGCTTTAATTAAAATGCTGAAAATGTAAAATTTTTAATCTGAAAAAATTTATTATTACTTTTTGAAAAAAAAAATGCTCTAATTATGCGCGAAAAAATTTTTATTTCGCAATTAAGTGACGAATAACTCCGAAACTGTTGAAAATACAAAAAAGTTTTGTTCAGTTGATTTATAGGAAATTTTGTTCTAAACATTCGATAATAACTGCATTAAAATCGGTTAAGTCGTTTTCAAGTTATGATGAAATATATTGACATAACTACCATATTTTGGGCGAAAAATTTGCCACGCCCATAAAAAAAATTGAGCTTGACGGGAAAAAAACTGAAAACGGATTTATCAATCAAAATCATCATATTCTAAGGCGAGAAAAATTTTTGTTTTTTGTAGCCCAGTGTAATTATACTCATTAAAGAAAATAAAAATTAAAAGCAGGTTGAACTGAACTTACATATATCAGGGAAGAACTAACTTAAAATTCGATAGCTGCGTCGCATGCGAACAACATCATTCCTCTGCAATAGCTGAGCTAATAGAATATCAATCGATTTAAAACATGGGCTGAAAACTCCCGGTTATAAAACAATTTTTTTGTGTGTTGAAAATCAGTTCATCATTCATTCATCAAAGTAATCTCAATCAAGAGCAATGCTATCATTGCATCGTCGCTCTAACATTTCAGTACCACTTTTGTACAACGATTTTTCTTTTGTCACAAAATAGGCCTTTCGTTCGTGCGAAATTTCTTACCGGCGAGCATTTTTTAAAATTATCCACAAATAAATTTTAAAACCTCTAAAGTAAATATATGATCGAACGATATTTTCTATTGTGCGAAGTTTGTTAATATATACTAGTATTGTAGTTAAAATATTTACAACTAATAGGAGAATATATCTCAAGTTTTTTCATCAGAGTCTAATTCATTCAATACTGCTATAAATTTCATATATAAAATAATATTTTAACGTTTTTTGTATAAAATTATGATTTAAAATTTTTGGTTATTTTTTGATTACTTTTTCTTTGAAATTTGGTTACAAAAAAATCGAAATGGTGGCAACGCTGGTTGTAAACTCAGCGTGAAAAGAGAGTGTTGGCTTGAACTCTGTGTGAAGAGAGTTAATAAGCAGTAAGCTCGTGAAGTGAATTGTGATTTACGATTCGTGAGTAAAAAAAAAAACAGTTAAGTTGGAATTGACTTGAGAGAATTAAGTGTGGATAAGCTCTGGCTGGAAAGATTGTGATCGAACCTAAGTGGTAACAACGATCGGGTTGGAAGATCTTTAGATAGAAAGATCTGTTGAGTAGTTGTTTTTTTTTAAAGTTGTAAACAGAAAGAGTAATTAAAGAACAACAGATTTAATTGCTTGTAAAAAGATTGCAAGCAGTGGTGCACAAAACTGTGTTGAATAAGATTTTAATTAAAAACAAAACACACATTTTTTTTTATTTTAACTACAATCTACGAACTCATAAATACGCGTTTTTAAAAAGGTAAAAACGTTTTAGTTACAAAATTAGTTGTTGTTCAGGCAACACTACCTTTTTCAATATGCCTTGGTTTGTGTTATAAAGAACCGAATTTGTAAACAAACGCTAAGGTTTGTCAAACTTTTAATAAAATGAAATAAAAACACCCCCCAAATACCTATTAAGATATTAAATATAAATAAAACCAAAAAAAAAAAAAAAAAAAATTAAATTTAGTGCTTTTTTACAAAGCGGTTTTTTCTCGATTTAAGTGCTTTTTGGAATTTAAAAGTCGACAACGCTGATAATTTCATATGATGTTGTTACTATTGTTCTTGTTGTTTTCAATTGCTGCCGTTGACGTTGTTTTTGTTGTTGTTTTTTTTTCATTCTCATATAATAATAAAAATGTTCAAATCATCAAACAATCAACTCAAAATGGACTCTTTGAAGCTTCTTGACGCCTGTATTCAGAGCTTATTTTCATACGAGACCTTTTGAAACCCCATCAGTTATATTGTTTGTGTGGAATAAAAAAGTTTTGGTTTTTCTTGTGCAGAAGCAGAAAATAAAAAATCGTCAACTGCACACTCTCTCTCAGGACAATTGCGCATTTGCAATAATGTGACCGAAACTTGTGGCACTGAAACAAGAGATCTACTCAAAATGGTTTCTGTACTTGACATGGCAGAGGCGGAGTTTCATGCCAATTCGTATTTCACTCAATATGGCAAACCATTGTGAGTGTTTCTGTGTTTCTTCCCATTACAGCTTGGCTGCGTTTGCATTTACAGAGAGAAGATATTTATTATTCAGAGATTTCGTTTACAATTTTTCCACTTGTAAATAAATTTTCAATGATTTCCTTACTTTTTGCTGTTGTTTTTGTTGCCTTTCTTTTTGCTGAGAGGTTGAGAAAAACAATTATTGTTTTTAACTTTATTAAATGTTTCATAATGAAGTGTTTTCTGCCCCCTGGCCACAAAAATGTGGTAAATTTCATTAATTTATGATATTTCTCGGTTGTATTTGTTGCTGTTGTTGTTGTCGTTGTTATTTTATAGCAGAATGAATGAATATTTGTAGAGAAAGGAAATCTTTTTACACATTTACACATACAAACAACATAGTAATATACAAATACATACAATCATATACATACATACATACATACCGATTTCCAAAGAAATAAAAAGAAAACACAAATAAAGTAAGAAAAACGTTAAAATTTTAATTAAAAAAGAAAATAATCTTTAACACGTCATCTAAAAATGTTACTTTTTCTATTAAATTTCTATGATTTTTTCTCCTTCTTTTTGTTGCCCCTGTTGCAAATGCTGCTGTTTTATGGCAGTAATATATTGTATTTTCTCTTAGTAAATTATATATATTTTTTAATTTTAATAGAATTTCATTGAAAACAGTTTTATATTTAATTAAATTTAAAAATTAGTGAGAAGTATAGTGCAGAGATGGGAATTGGGTGGATAAAAACAAAAAACTTGAGAACAATTATAAACCGATTACAATCGCCACAATGATTGAAGATTATATATGTATATACATAGCAGCTACCAGATGGATTAGAAATATTATTGTTATTAAATTCTTTCATTGATCTGCAGATAACTAGCCTTTGCTCCGTATAATGTCTGAATGGTACCATGTCCCTCTACAGGGTGAGGATAGTAGACATCAGTTAGTAGATACGTGGGTATGTAGTAGGGAGATCTGACGGTTATTATACGGTTTTTTCAAAATCTTAATTTTTCGAATACCGATTAAACCGGTTTATTTAACACGAATAACCGGTTAATTAGAATAAGTATAATTTTTATACGCTTGTATATTTTTTATTGCAAATATACTCCTCGTATATATGACAACCTTGAACGTCTCACAAAGAACGTGAAAACCAAAGTAGATCAAAAGAGATATGCGCACTTGAGCAACAATAACTTTTTCCCATCTTTAAATAAATATTGATTTTAATATATGGAGAATGATCAACTAGGCTCATTGAAAGCGACCCACAAACGCCGGCTCCGAACGACGGATATATTAGTTAATCAATTTTTTTACAACGTAAATACACATAACCAGTTGCTAGTAATTTTGTGAGGTGATATCGCTGTTGAAAATTGTCAGATGGTGTGGCCTAGGATTGAACTGACGACTTCTTGGCTGGAAGGTGGATGTCTTATTTAACATACCACAGTGACATACACATATGTGATGCATGAATTTACATACAGTACTGTCCGAAACCTAAGCACCTTTTCTTGTCGAGGCAATTAAGGACTCGTATATTACTAATAGATTTATTCAAAGTAAAACATTTAATTTTTGTTATCTTAGGCACCTAAATTACGAGGGCGGATTGACATTGAAGCTACCTAGCGCTAGATGGCAGCACAAACACAAAAACTTTTTCTTTCTTAGAAACTACGATCTGTCAAACGTCAGCTGTTAAAATTTTAGCCAAATTCACCGATTAGTTTATTTGTTGTAGTCGTTTGAAGTAAGCAACTTTTGTGTTTTTTGGAAAATGGAAAAAAGTGAATTTCGTGTGATTAAATACTATTATTTGAAAGGCAAAACGGCGAAAGAGATAAAAGAAAAGCTTGATAAACATTACGGCGAATCTGCTCCGTCAGATTATATGGTAAAATATTGGATTGCTGAATTTAAACGGGGCCGAACAAGCACTGCAACAATGCCATCAACAGGATGGCCATAAGAGGTGGTTACTGAAGAAAATATCAAGAAAATCCTTGATATCGTTATGAATGATCGCCGGGTCAATATCCGCGAGATTTTTGAAATGGTAAACGTATCATATGAACGTGTGTTCAACATTTTACATGGACATTTGCATATGAAAAAGCTATCGGCAAGATGGGTGCCGCGGTTGCTCAGTGTTGAACAAAAACGAGTTCGACAGATCACTTCACAGCGGTGTTTGGACATGATAAAGCATAATCCTGCTGATTTATGGCGTAGATTAATAACTGTTAATGAAACGTGGGTTCACCACTACACACCTGAAACCAAAAATCAATCGAAGCAATGGGTGGAAGCTGGTGGAAGTGCTCCGAAGAAGGCGAAGACAACGAAATTGGCTGGCAAGGTTATAGCCACTGTATTTTGGGACGAACACGGAATATTGCTCATCGATTATCTTGAAAAGGGATTCCCAATCACAGGAGAGTATTATCGTGCATTATTGGATCAATTGGTTGACGCAATCAAGGAAAAACGACCAATACAAATAACAACACAACAGAATAAAAATAAAAAATTGTACTTCAAAGTCTATGGAGATCTAAATAATAAACAACAAAATATTGATTTAAATTTCCAAATGCAAAGCGTTGTCTATTAAATCTAAACAAACTTGTTTACATTGAAAATGTCAATGTCTACTGATATAAAGGGACATATTTCAAGGATAATATTTTCTTAATATCATATTTTAAAACCAGATTTGAATAAGACTCTCTAAGTTCATTTGTTAGATATTGGCATACACATTTTACTACATTAAATATGTATGTTTTAATGCATAATTTGTTTTGGCTTAGTTTTAATATACAGTTTTGAATTAAAATCTCTCATCTTGCCAATATTCTGAACCCTCTCAGTTATAGGCAGTTTTGCAGATTTTTAAGTAAATTTTCAATGAAACCGAAGTTAGCAGTAGTAAGAATCAATTCACTTTTTAGATTTACATTTTTTGTTCATCTATTGCCATTTTCGCACTATTTAATGCGCTTAAAACTTCTATGATTATTGTAAGCGCAGGAATTGATGGCCGCAAGTCAAGTTTCCCAACGAGTTCTTTAAAGCTTTCAATGAAGCTTTCTTTACATTTGTAAATTCTTTGCTTATATTTTCATGTTGATCTCCAACACTTTCGCATAAGCGATGCAGTACATGTGAAATCCATGTAACGTGGGTTAGTTTAAAATCAGACAATTTTATATGTAGCTTTGGCAACCTTTTTTATATACGGAGCAGCGTCTGTCACAAAAAACAAAATCTAGTTTAAGCTTACGTCCAATATCTTGAACGAATCGGTAAAAAGTTGTGTGACTGGTGTTGTCTAATTAAGAACTTTGGCTTGATGCTTCGTTGTCACAATCAGCCAGTTTCACATAAATTTTCTTCCTCCATGTATGTGCCGAATGTTCTTCTTTTCGGTTTCAATCGATGCATTTATCAAGACGTCGCTCTATGACATTCTTAAAGTAAGGCCAAACCACAGCCATTTACTTCCTATTGTTTCCGTGGTTATGGGTTCTTATTGGATTGTTTCCAAAGCTACTCCACACCACTCTGGGTCAGAATATTCGTGACATCTTATAAAGTTATTGAAACACAAAATCTTGCATCTTCTGCATGCCTCGAAAGGCAGCGTTCTACGTCTAGCAAAATGTCAGCTTTGTGCTAATTGATATTAAGCAGTCAAAAGCCTACTTCGCTCTCTGTACGTGGTTGTTAATATCCTCACTCGATTCACCAGTTTTGGAGATTATACTCATATAGAATATGAGCAGATTGAAAGAAATTTCTCATTTCTCTAAATGACTCCTTGTTGCCGCATTTAAGTAATTTTTCGAGAGGTCTCTGTTGGAGGTTATTGGACATTTCTTTATGTCTTCTCATTTGTAGTACTGCTGAACATAGTATATTAAAATTGTATAAAAAAATTGGACATACAATATAAGAGGCTGTCGGATTTAACTTAGGGCCATGAGGGAATGGGCTCTGGACAGGACGAATCATGAATGAAAGAATATATTGGACTGTGGACTTTCTGATATATTGTGGCCTTACCTGAGCCTGCCAAGGTGCTTGCGGTAATAAGTATAAGTAAGTAAGGTATAATGGTAAAGGTAGGCATAATTACTGGTCACTTCTTCATAAGGAGGATGATAAGTAGATAAGACAATCACTCACCAGAACTTTTTTAGGTTGTGCGAAAAAGTAGAGCAGATAGAAACAGAGCTATACTTACTGTGCCACTGTCCAGTGCCTTAGCGCCTAATTTGGGTACAGGCAAACAGTAGACGTATGTATAGTGTGTTTTTTATAGAGGTAAATAACTTTAAGTTAGCATTACTTTTCAAGATGGCGACTGATTTAACAGCTGTCAAGTGATTTATTCTCAGTATGGCTTCGCAATTCATCATGAATAGACTCACGCCCGGCGTAGATTGATCGAATGGGCCCAAAACGATATTACCGTTGTTCCCGATTTGTTTAGCGATGAAGCGCACTTCTAGTTGAATGGCTACGTCAACAATCAAAACTGCCGCATTTAGAGTGAAGGTAATCCTCAAGTGTATATGGAAACACCGTAACATCCAGAAAAGCTGACTGTTTGGTGCGCTTTATGGGCTGGTGGAATCATCGGTCCGTACTTATTCAAAAACGATGGTGGCCAGCACGTTACAGTTAATGGTGATCGGTATAGAGCCATGATTACTAACTTTTTCATTCCTGAAGTGAATAACCATGATGTCCAGGAGATGTGGTTTCAACAAGGCGGTGCAACATGTCACACAGCTCGTGCCACAATAGTTTTATTGAAAGACACGTTTGGTGAGTGCCTAATTTCACGTTTTTGACCTGTGAATTGGCCTCCAAGATCTTGTGATTTAACACCGTTAGACTACTTTCTGTGGGGCTATGTAAAGTCATTGGTCTATGCGGTAAAGCCACAAACGCTTGACCATTTAGAAGACAACATTCGCCATGTTATTGCCGATATACGCCCAGAAATGTTGGAAAAAGTCATCGAAAATTGGACGATCAGATTGGACTACATCTGCGCCAGCCGTGGCGGTCATATGCCAGAAATCATATTTAAAATGTAATGCCACAAGATTAACTTTCGGATAAATAAAATTCATGTCAATCGAATAATCCATTGTTGTTTTATTGCAACTTAAGGTTCTATACCTCAATAAAAAACACCCCTTATTTCTATTTTCTTTGCTATTTCTATTTAATTTATGATTGCAAATGAATAAAAATGTAAAAAAAATTAATAAAAAAATTTAAAAACAAAAATAAAAGTTTTAACTTATTAAAGTTTTAAAGTATCTACAAACATACAATAAAAATTTAAAATTTATGAATGATTTATAAGATCTTTATAACACTGTTTGTCGTTAATGAATACAAATTTTTGGATATTGTCTTATGAACCTGTTATAAAGCTGTTTTAAATGATTATGAATTAGACAGTTATAATTTAGTTTATTTTCTTTAATAC